>OY728153.1:917477070-919977070 GCA_963277665.1 Viscum album
GTGTAGAAACTAGGGTTGAAATATTCCAAGATAATAATTATTACAATTGGTATTATATAATTATCTTAGATTGAATACATTTTCACATCTTATGAGAAAGGTTGTGAGTATTTTTATTTCAGATTGGTATCATGTTATTTTATAAATAGATAGATTTATTATATAAATAAAACCCTCTACCTTTTTGTACGAATCTTAGATAAAAAATACTTATATTAGTACATTTCTTGAGTACGAATTCATACCATTTTTTCTCTCATGTACTCAGTAATTATTATCATAAAGGAGGAGAGAACAAAATGGAATGAAATGACTTATGAGAATTGGGAAGATAATAAAAATATGATTGAGAAATGAAGAGTATATATTGATATTCCATTTTATTGGGTATTAGAAATAAATACAAAGGTGGTTTGTTGAGACCACCTTGTGTGTGATTTATTTTATTCAATGATATTGAATTGTCAATAAATTTTTACGTCAACATTTTGATGAATAAGATATAGATTGGATTTTTTTGGCAATATTAATCTTATTATTGAAGAATAAATTTTCCCAATAAGTTTTATGACTATATTAATTGAAAAAATATTAAATAAATTATTCAATTTAGTTTATGGAGTTTCTTATCATTGTATTAATGAAAATGGGTGACTTTTAATTTGGCGCTTTTTTATATCCATTCATATTAGAAAAAGAAATTTGAAGGTATTTGAATTTTCTATCCTTTTGGTTTATAAGAAGTATGAAAGAATCATTGGTGTTTTTTAAAGTTATAATAGAATAAGAATAGTGGTTATATGGTTGGGAGTTTGGCTCATAAGTAATCAGGTATTGAGGATATCACTATATTATATATTTTGACAAATCATAGAGGAGTTAGAAAACAATAAGGCCTACTAAAGGCTGTCTTAGAACCTGACAAGCGAACAAATATCATATATATATTTGAACAATTTTAAAGGTAATATAATCAATATTGGAATTGTGGATGAATAGTTCTTTTTTAGTTCAACATAGGAATAGAGAGTGCGGGTTGGTGCTTAGAGGAAGATCTACCATGTTGGGTTGAATGATAGACTGGCCACCCTAAGGGATCTAAATGACCAGCTACCTCGCAACTTCTATGGTATAAAAGTTTAAACCAAATCAATTTTTAATATGGGGTCATAAAATGTGTTTTATTATTCACATTTAAAATCAACGAAATTATTGGGAAAATATGACTTCATGTACATTGTCATATTCCTTTATTGATAGTTTGCACCCTATTCTAGTAATTCTCAGGTTGTGTACTACCAGCAAAGCTAGAGGTAAGCTCAAGTTGAAATGTTATGATGCATGGGGGTGTTTTTAAAGATCATATAAATTTCATGGATAAAAATGTTTATAATAACAAAGGATGGTGGAAATTATTTTAGGATAATATCATCATAAGAAGTGGACTCTAGTAAGAATATGGTGATAATTTGATACACTCTACATAAGATACTGTGAATGTGTAAGACATCAATATAAATATGGTATTCCATTCTCATAAGATGTAATCCTGTGTATGATACTAATATAACATTTGATAATAGACTTCATAAGCAACAACCATTTCAAAAGATATTATTTCATTATATAAAGTGCATAAAATTCATATAAATCACTAAGAAGATCAGACATCATGATGTACCTCCATGGGGTATATATAGATCATCATATGGTGTAGATATACCATGAGGTTCAAGAAGATCCCGAGGTATATGTGAAGTTCATAGAGTACATTGTAAGGTGTTATAGAATATTGTAGGGTTTATGAACCCTATTCTAGAACTTCATAAGGTAAAGATAATTTTTAAATTTTGTGAAATTGAAACATCTAAAATAAGAATTGGATTAGGTGATGCTAAAAATATTGGGGATAACCTCTGGTGTTGACGGTTGTGGGGGAGAACCATCGGGAATGGAGGAGGAGGGGAGGCACCTCGGAGCAGCTTCACTGGAGGAGGGTCGGGGTGAGGAGGGTCACCACGAGGAGGGGTCGATGGTTTTGGGGGTTGCTGGTGAAAAGGTGTCGGGGAGGGAGATGGGGGTGTTGACCTCAGTTTCAGAAGAGAGGCTTCGGGGAGGAGGGTCATGGCGAGGAGGTGTCAGAAGAGCGGTGTTGAGGAGGAGGGTCGCGGTGAGGAGGTGTCGTGGAGGAGGGTCGCGGTGATGAGGAGGGCGTGACGAGGATGTGTCGGGAAGGAGGGTCGCAGTGATGAGGAGGGCGCAACGAGGAGGCGTCGGGGAAGAGGAGGGCGTGACGAGGAGGAGGTCATGGCAAGGAGGAGGGCGTGGCGAGGAGGAGATTGTGGGGAGGAGGAATAACGAGGGTAGGAGGGTTTGAGGATCGAGTTTTCAACAAATAGCCACAGTCATTTTATTAAACCGTGGCTATAAACAAGCTATAGCCACATACTTATAGAACCGTGGCTATAGGTCTGTGGATATAGCCTGCATTTCTATTAGTGTAATAGGGTTACCGAAGAAAAAATATATCAATAATAGCCCAATAATTCATTGGAAGGAAAAATAATAAATCAAAAAATTATAACATTTGCAAAACAATGAACCAGATAAACAAAAAATGAAAAACATATATTCCAAGTGTGAATTGATTGTAAAAGGGTTACGAAGATGAAATAAATACATGTATCAAGAATTCAGTATTGATTGATTGTCAAGAATCATGAAAATATGATTCAAAATGAACAAAAACTACAACATAACCTATTTTAATGGTGTCAGTCATCATCGGGTGCATCATAGGTCCATAGAAAAACATATCCGCAATATATGAAATAAGTGTTCTGTGTTAGAGTTATTTTTTATGAGTTTTAAAGTCAATTTTTACAAAAAATGACATTAAACACATTTAAAAAAAGTGTGTCAATAGTTTTTTTCAAAAATAAATCCTAAAATCTAAGACATGTGGTTTTTCACATTGATTTTTTTTTTAAATCGATGTAAAAATACATTTTCATCACCATTTTTCATGAAATCTGATGTCCAAAACAACATCTAAATCATTTTTTGGTGACAGTTTTCATAAAAACTAACACTAAAAATCAAACCAAAATCATTTTTTAGCATCAGTATCATTAACAACCTATACAGAAAATTTAACTTTATATTATTTGGTGTTGTTTATTATAATAACTGGTGCTGAAATATAATTTTTTAACCATTATATAGTCGGTTATGTAGAACCGTTGTTATACATGTGATGTTAAAATTACTTTTTCTACTAGTGCCTCACCCCCAAGAGTATTGTCACACTCTCGTCACCCGAGGGTGATCATCGAATCCCCTTCCATGTGAGTCTCTAAATGTAATTTTTGAGGTAATGGTTCTACCAGAATCTCCAAGTCTCGAACAAGATTCATGGAAAGAAAAAAATAAGTAGTAATTATCTCTATTAAAACTACATCTAATGTGGAAAATACATAGATCTTACCTTGTATCATCCATGGACACTTGGGTTCTAAGTCTATTTTGGATCACATGAGGGTGGTCATAGTAACACATCAAACATTTTACCACCTCCTATTGCCCTGCCTTCTCCTCTTCCACATCCACCTCTCTACGGAACACCTTGTTCTTTCCTCCTCCTCCGTCATTGTGGACCCTCAACTGTCTCCTAGTCAATTTTATGGTGGATTGGGAAATATAATTATAGATGTCCCTTACAATGGAAGGAGTAACACATTTTGTCCCACGACTATCTCATGACACAATCAGATTGCCTCCTAAAGTGCCTGACTCAGGTGGATCCCTATTACTGTGGTCGGAAACTTGTTTCCAAGGTCTCTACACCAGTGTGCCCAATTTTTAATACCACTACTTGTATATATACATCCCTAGAAAACTCATGCTCCAAGGATCCCCCCAGCACACAAGCATATTTAGGAACACACAAAGTGGTCCCACTAGCTCGGATGCCCCAATACATCCCTCACTCGTAGGTATGAGCCCTAAATTAATGATCGTTTATCATATTCATCATGTACTTGGAATGGTTGGTATGTGATGAATACTTAGATACTGACATGTCATCCTATCAGTGCTTTAGAATATCTTGGATGTTCCTATCCATGAGATCATAAAATTTTAAATACACATTGAAATACTTCTCAAACTCATCCCTTGGAAGATTCACCTCATCATCAGATCAGGAAACTAAACACCACCACAGAAATTTTAAGACATATAGAAGGATCCCTACCAAGACCACCATTTTATCTTCCGATTTCCTAATTAGATAGAAAAATTATATAACCTCATCAAGACAATCCTTATCCACCTATGTGTCGTGCTCACCTCATTACATGATGGGTATCTTCTACTGAAACTTGTGAAGTGCTCTCATCCTGTGCTCCTCAGTCGCTAGTGCTACGGGTACCATGTAATTCTCTATAGGTGGTTGTATGGATAGTGCACCACTTGGAGGTTCTATATTCAGTACAAATCCATTTACGGATGTCTTGTCACTAAGAAGATCCCCCAAGTGATCATGAAACAGAATCCTCACTAGATATCTGCATAGAGACATCCTGTAATAAAACAAGGATTAACCTAGTCAATAGAGTATACTTGGTGAGCTAAATCAAGAAGTGAATGAGAACACAATCAAATCCAATATGTTCTAGGTACCATTGTTTTCTCTACAACTTGTGTTTCCATATACTAAGATGAAAAGTAGGAGTCTACAATATTGGTGTATGAATACGTCTATTGTTGCACCAACTAGAATCTCTTCCCTGAAAGTTGAACTTGAAACACTTAACAATATTTCCCTAAACCAACCTCACAGACTCCCAATCCTTTAGTATAACTGGCCGATCTGCTACCACTCTTTCATGACGCATCCCGGAGGGTCTTGTGATGTAACTACCCTAAGAACGCCTCCCAAACACCATGGTCTATTGACTAGAACATTGTAGGAATATCCCACAAATTGGAGGCATTTTCCTAAGTATCTAAACACAGACACACACATCTCCATGCCCAAAATCATGAAATGTAATGGAACTATGTAGAAAATGAATTAATGCACTAAGATACATACACTAGAGTACAACAAAAAAAAACTGGAAGGTAATGGGGCTAGAACACAAGGCCACCAAAATAAAGAGTCTATAAAAGTGAATGAACACGTTCCAGACACACATCCGCAGAAAACCCTACCTGAAGGGAAAGTTACTAGACAAATTTTTGAAGCTGTAAGATCACACCTAGAATGTCCGGTCTCTCTAGGAACCACCTGGACCTAGTCTACCGAGGAATCTATCCAAGCATAAATAATCTATAGAAGACACAACGCATATGGAGAAATCCAATTCAGGGGTGAGTAAAACACTACTCAGTAGGAAACCTGAACACCCTTACAAGAATACCACTAATAAATACATGAAGTGTGCCAATAAAAAATATTACAGTCATCCCACATTGCTCTTATTCTATATTACGCAAAATATGATCATCAGACATAATACACCAAACACCCAGTATCGATAAGACACTTAGTCTTGATGAGAAACTCATTCCCAATAAGAATTTTATTCTCAGTAAGACACATAGCCTCGATATGACATGAAGCCCTAGTAAGACATGTCATCTCAATAAGAAATGTATTCTTGATAAGAAATGTAGTCTCGGTAAGTCATTTATTCTCTATGTCACAGCCAACCATAGGATTATTCTCGTAGCGTGCTCGTTCTAGGAGAACCTACACCTCAATCCATTAGGTTATATATACAGTTTCATTATAAAAAATTGCATAGAGTATCCAAAAAATGAACTTCTCATCGTAGGTGTCCCAACTCCACAAATAGATCATAAAAAATACACACCATTTGAAATTTATGGTTGTTTTCATACAAAATGTATGGCCTGGGACTGATCCGACCCGATGGACCTGACCGGACCCATCGACCAACCCTACTCATTCCGGCTGACCTGGTTCGGCAGACCTGACCCACTAGGTCTGTGGAACTGCATCTTGTTGTGCCTCTTAGTCCATCCTATAGAGTTGTTGGAGAATCCTAACTCATATGGTCCAGCTCTCATGCACAAGGGAATGTTTAGTCCTCCACACATGGTCCTCCTAAACCACTTTCCTCCCCATCTCACGACTCTTTCCAGTGCAACGTACCCCGCTGGCATGCGACCCCCATGTGCCCACCGCCCACAACTCCTATCTGCTATGGGATCCAATTTCCTTACCCTCAATGTGCCTCCCACATAGTTCACCTACTACATCCAAATTGGTCTCCACTGACCGCAGCATGCCTTCGCCTCCAAGCACTTCTGCATGTCGCTCCATCCGTTGTTGCCTCACCTTGCTAGTGTAGATGACATGCCTCACTAGACAGTTGTGCAAGACTCGTGCTGGAGGTCCTTTATTTAGAACACTAGGGCTCCATAGATTCCCAAAATTTGGCACAATCATATAACTTGGTTCCTCATGACTCGTTCTACCCTATCGCGGCCTCTTCTGTCAGGTTTCCTTGAATCTGAGGGTTTGATCGTGCTCGGAACCACCATAAAACGTTGAACTAGGAACCAAAAGGTTCTAATAGTGAAGAATGAAAATAACAGAGGAAGAGTTGCACAAATAAAACATTTAACATTTTTTGACAATATTTCATGACCTACGATTATGATCCAATGGATTGTGGATTGAAAACAGATTAATTTAAATTTTGATAACCTGCAATAACTCCCTCCCGCAACATAGGATCAATCCATGGGCCTATTTTTTCATGGATTAGTCTGCATTCATCCTGGAAAAAAATGTGTAAAACACAAAGAAATGTATTTCTTAACTCGTTGGGTTGAAATGTAGATGAAGAATGATGTTGCGCAGTGATCATTGGCAAGACCCTTTGATTTCATCGCACGTCAATCGTCGATCCATGATCCATTAATCGTACTCAGAGGTAAAACCCTACATGATCTCTCTAGAGATTATTTTTATTTCCTACAGTTATGTAGATAACCATATGATATTTGAATAAGGATTATTTTAAATTAAATCATCACTACATCAATAAAATAATTTATCATTAAATTATATAAAGACTACTAAAAACTTATTTGGGATATTCCATATAGGACTTGCGCTGAATAAAGTTGAGTCTCAGCTTAGTAAATCACCACATTAAAAACTCAATGGTGATCTTGGATTTCCAATCTAAGTCTCCGTTCATGAGTTATTAATATTATAAATTATAATATTTTTTTAACTATTTTATTTACAGTTACGTCCAAAAACTACCTTTCTTAACCGACCTACACTGGCAAATTTTAGGCCTTTACTAAGGTAAATCCACATCTCTTAACACAATGGTTCCTATATAATTCTGATATGAGAAACTATTTATGATTTATTAAACATTTTTAGGAAAACTGCTCTCTTTATTAAAAACTGAACATTTTAAAAAAAACGCGTATACCAGGCCTTGGAATTGAATTCTTCCTTAGCGCCTGGTCTAGGAATCTTTCCAAATATTTTCTAAAAATAAATTCTAGAAAATATGAGTTTTTAAACCTCTATTTTTTGTAATATGGATCAAAGATCAGTCATTACGAAATAATATGTTCCCCGAAGCTGGTTAAACAAGTTTTTGATATGAGGAAAATGATAAATTTTCATAGTAGCGATGTTATAGAGATATCTATAATCAAAATAAAATCTCATGGAAACATAATTTATTTTTAAATAAAGTATAGGATCACCCTACGAAGAATTTTTTGCGATGATGTAACCCTTGTCATGAAATTATTTGAATTTATGTTTTAGTTATAAAAACACAATTGAAGACATTATATAGGGTGTTTTGGAAATTGGTTTAACATTATAAACTAAACAAATATTAAACTCAACCTCTTGATAAAAAAATAACACCAAGAAAATAATCATTATTACATCAAAATATGCATTTATTACTAGAACATCACTAATTTGAATAAATCCTTTCAAATCAATGACATGTAAAAGAAAAATTTCCATTTAACAGTTTATTAGTTTTTCAACTTCTTGATATGCTATCAGAAGAGTAAATTCGATATTATATAGAAAAAACCCAATTCATAAAAAATAATAATTTAGCTATAATATTTATATTATCATGGTAAAAAGGATGAAAAATACACAACTAAAATAGTGAAAAACTCTATAAGAGGAAAGGATATATGGTTTACCAAAACATTATTCAATAGATGATTAGAGGAATATTTCTAGGAATTATTTTTTCCCTTATACTATGCCCTACAGTATTTAAGAACAATTCTGACACAAATTTCAAGTTCTTTTATTTCTATTTTAAATTAAAAAAATTCACATATAATATAATGTGTGTATTTTGAATAAAAAATGAAATTGGAGTAACCCAAAAATATGTGTAATTTACATATCACCTCTTTAATTGAGGGTCCTCCACATATTGTCATTGTAGAAAAGATCATAACTTCACCTTTATGTTATATTTCATTTGTATTCCTACCCAATTTATATAATGACCCAGACATTACATACATTGTTATTAATTCAAAATTGAAGCACACTTGTTACAACATATAACAAAACCACAGTAGGACCGTATAGGTATATGTCTTTAGAAACTGGGAAACATAAACAACTGGTTCATAAAGCATCTACATTGTCTCCCATTTATTTTATCATATCTAGAATCCCTTTTTGGCATATCCTACTTAATACCCTTCTTCCTGACCTGGGGAAAAGAAAACATATAAAAGGGTGAGCTCAAATGCTCAGTAAGGGTAAACAAAAGAAATATCAATCACATCATATTCACAAGAACATAACATTCTGGAAATCTTAACCTGCAAAAGAGATCATAATTTTATAACATGGGATAAATCATAGTAGTGAAATGTAATCATAACATTAAACTTTTTGGCATACACACATAATCATAGAGGATCATTTCTTAGTAGTCAAGACTCATTGCCAGTACAATCTTAGTGGACAAAGTCCATTTCTGAACCGAGTTCACTCCTTGTTTTAGTCCTGTATCACTAAAACATATTACCCTGCCGTTCCATCCATGTCTATCTCATGAGATATAAATCTATACCCAATTCATTGGAGGGAGGTATAGGCCCCACCCATCTCATAATTATTCCATTCTTATGGGTGCCACAAGATCATAAATCATATATCATAGCATAACCCATGTAATAAAAATGGAATTCTTAAACGTCATGACATCATAACATGATCCATATAAGATAAAAGGACATCATAAAAATAATTCCATCATAACATAATACAATAAATGTAAAAATAGGGATAGAAACAGAACCCTATATTATCTTATATGGAAAATAATTTTGATAAAATGCTTGAACTCTATTTTTGAGGAAAATATCCTTTCTACTTCAAAAACATTTTTCTTTTATTAACATGTCATAAAATTTTAAAATAAAACATGTTAATTAAAAATAAACTTGAAAACTTTTAAAGGAAGCTTCATTGAAATAATGTTCTCTGAAATCATAAAAATCCATTCATGTCGTATAATTTTAAAAAAAAAATCTTCTCGTACTTTAGTTAGAAAAGTCAAAAAGTACCTCATACTGAAAACGACAAAAGATTCCTTTCATATCTTTTACTAAAAACTCACCAATGGGTAAAATTGGATTTAAAAAATTATATGAGGATATAATATTACATATTGAAGAAACATGGATCTGGATAACAAATACACCCTAGTAAATACCAAATTATAAACAATCTCAGCTAAAAATGAGATTGTGAGATTTTCCCTTATCTTAAGTCCGATTTGCTTCATACGTGTCCGAAACTACTGTATAATGATTTAAATAATGTTATTGAATTATTCCAAAATTTTACTCATTTTTATGATATCATATATGGTCATATTATTAGCTTCCTATTAGTAATATTTCATTGTTACTTGTTATTCGGGTGTTTATTGCTTTTTGTTCTTATGCGTATTTTGTCGAATAAATTCTTATTATTCTTTTTAGGTTTTTGATACCTCATTTACATAATGGTATTACTGTAATATATATCATATTTATTTATTAAATTAATTTATATAATCATTATGTAATGAAGATCATGTAGAATGAGTCGCATCACATTGTGGAGACGGTAGGTCCTACGTACGCACGAGCGATGATATCGTTCACATGATCGTGGAATTGTATTGAAGTATATGTATACAATTTAAAAACCAATATAAATTTAAAATAATCATATATAGTTATTATTTACACCATTATACCCATCCAAGTAAGGTGGTGGTGGAAAACAGATTACACCACGGCGTGGAGACGGTATTCCGTACGTACGCACGCGTGGTGATTTCGTTTTCCGTAGGATGAATAGAATGTGAAATAGGGTTTTTTCATATTTAAAATAACACATCAGTATATTAGTGATACTTATGTTATTACTTCATAATGAAGCAACTAAAGAAGAGGAAGTAGAAGAAGAAATAAATTTGAAACAATCGATAACGAACGTTACCTCTTTTTTGAAGCGCCTCTTCTTAACCTCCTCTTAGGGCAATAAAAATGGTGTTTAAAGAAGACCAGGACCTCTAGGATGTTTCTAGGGAAGTGGAGAAGGTAAATTGGCAGTTTTTGGCCGAGATTGAAGGCTCAAAGTGGTGTGAGGAGGAGAGGGAGGAGGTTCCCTTTTATAAGGGAGGAGAGGGGCACCTTAGGAAAAACATAAAATATTATTTTATTATAAAGTCATATTCGGTTTTTTAATAGCTCCAAATTGATTCATTGCGAAGCTATGGTGTGGATGGGTCGAAATTCGCTTAACCAATATATTTTAGACAAGTTTAGGTTACTATTTTAACCTTATCATTTAGTTTTAAATCTAAGTTAAATAATTTAACTTTTACTGTGTCTTCTTATTTTCTTACACTATATGGTTAATAAACTTACTATAACAAGCCAAAAGAACCCCAAGTGGTTAATTATTAATATATATATATAAACTTATCTAAGTCATTATCCCAAACCTTATATTTTTAAAAATAAAATAACAATTAATAATATAATATTTTTTAAAAAAACTATTTTATTTCAATTTTGACACTATTTGGTAATTGATTTTTTTTTGAAAATCATAAAAACATTATTAGTTCTAAAGAAGTTAATTAAATTAATATTAATATGTCATATTAACCTATAAAATTAGTTTAATTCTTAAAAAGACTCAAAATACGGGTATTTATAATGTCATTTATGGTAATGTTTCCTTAATAAGTTAATTACTGCATCATCATTGTTTCATAAATAAATTAAATTATTTAAAGTCTAAAACTTATAAATAAAATACCATTATGTAGGAAATTTTATTATCTTTCTAATGAAAATTTATAGTCCAATTTCTCTTATTTATAACCCTATATTAAAAAATTATTTAGTTATTAAACTTTGATTTTAACTATTTTAACTCTTCATTAAATAAAATAATATTAAATATCCTAATCTAATCCAAGTGGACCTAAAGGGAAATATTTTATTTCAAAGGTTGTTTTTGGTCGAAATACACTTATCCAATAGAATTAGGACATGTTTTAGGGTAATAATAAAATCATTTTTACCCTTAATTACCCTATTTACTTTTAACCGTGGCAAATAAAAGTAAAAAGTTACTATTCACCAAATATTATTTTTAACTTATTGAACCACATTTTTCTCCTTGATATTAACCGGGTCTCTCGGATTTTCGAAATTCCACTCACAGAAGCGATAAAATTACGTTTTATGTACATTTTCAAATTCTCCTAGGAGGTGGGTAAAAGACGGTGAAAAGTTCAATAAAATTTTTATAAATCTAAATTTATTATAAAATGACTCCAATGAATTAAATTGAACATATATAGGTATTATGTATCAATTTTTACATAATATAAATTTAAATAAAATAAATACTTATTTAAATAAAAAGTCGGTTTTTAAATAGTAACCTAGTGTTTTCACTATTCATCAAAAATTGAAATTTTTCAGAAAAATACCAAAAATTCACCCTAGGCTAATTTCAATATTACAAATCCAAAAATGAATTCCATTTTGATAGATAAAATTTATAAAATTTCAAAAATTGGGTATTACTATTCATAACGGCTAGTTTTGATAATATTTTAATAGCATATCTTTGTTTAGTGGAACTCGGTATTGCGTACAACGCAAGCTATCAAGGAAGGCCACGATTGCGTGTAAAGAAAGCCAAGATAGTGTTTTGTGTAGTGAAAGATTCCTTTGATGATGTATATAACATAAAAACAAAATATTTCTCATAAAAATCTCGGTTGTTACATTTTATTTAACGCCCCGACCCCAGTTACCCAAAGTCGGTGCTTTACTTCGTAACATTGGCATGGTCACAAAAGATCAAGTCTCGAAAGACCGATTAGTTTAGAAGCCTTGGAAACACTAGATACATTCATAAATGTTACATTACATCATAAAGCAAAAAAATAATAACAAAGTCTTCATATTCCACACTCCTCTCCTCTTCTGACTATCCCTGCAAGTCATTCATAAAATACTTCTTCACATCCTAGAAAATATTAAAACATTGAAAGGGGTGAGCTTAGATGCTCAGTAAGGATAACAATATAACAGAAGCTTTCATCAATAAACATAAACATTTATGGCAATGTATAACTAAAACAAAAGCCTTTTAAACTTGAACTTCCACATAATATGGAAAAAGTAAAATGAGATAATTCCATTTACTTCTTCACGTGGATATTCTACTGGTTTAATAATCACATGCAATATCAATAACCACTTTCATAATGATGGAATGCATAATGCTAGACTATCATAACCACGTAGCCAAGGCCTCATTCCAAGACCAAAAATAAGATTTTGTCAAGGCCTCGTGCCAAGACACTAGTTTGTCTCATGAGACCTGCCGATGCATCGAGAAGCTATAGCGGGCTCCACCCGTCACTTATTAAGTCCAATGCATTCCTCATATGAATAGGTTTAAACATATCATAAACCATAACATAATCATATCACATAAAACATGAATAAAGGAAACATAACATTTCCACATTTCAATCACAAGATATCAATACAACACATTGATATAACAAAAACCTTATCAAAACCATTTTTAATACCAAAATGAAAGAAAATTAAATCTTGGTATTTATATTTCATTTTAAAAAAAACCATGGCTTGTAGAGGAAGCCGAAACTCAAATAATGGTTATGGCAGTGGAGAAGTCGTTGTCGCCGCATACGTATGGCAAGAAAAACAATCCTTTTTGTCTTTTAGTAAAACGCTTCGTATAAAAAGATTCCTTTGGAATAAACGTAAAAGTCAAAGGGGTTTATACACCGTATAAATGAAAGTCGTGTATAAAACCAAATATTCCTCAATGAAAGGAGATTGAGGCGAAGTCCTCAAAAAGATCATTTTTAAATAAAATAGATCTATTATGTGTATTCACTATATGTACACATAAATAAAGTACAAATACAATATAGGACATAATAATATCATGACATAATTTGAAAGTAGGAGATTAACCCAAAGAATGGAAATTGGGTTAAGAAGTTCCCTTACCTAGCGTCTTGTCTTGACTCGGCCGTTCTTTAACCTGATAAATAATAAACTAGAGTTAATTTATATTTTCTTAAGAACATTTTTCATGTTCATTATTCCTTTTATATCACTTATTACCATGTTATGAACATTATGTAATTATTTAAGTTAATAACGGTCATTTTGTCGATCTTTGGTACTTGAGTCAAAAATAAACTTCTTATAATTACAAATTGTTCATGTGGGGAAATATCCATTATATCCAGAATTATATTCATGTTGTAGATATCATATATATCATATATATCCAGTATATACATGAATTTATAATATTACATAACATTTAGAGGTAAGAAATGAAATGCACTATTCATGGAGACGGTAAGCCGTACGTATGCATGAACGCTACATTCATTTCTATTTCATATTTAATGGAATGAAATTATAATTATATAAAGATATACTATAATTACAGTATAATATCATATATAATATCATTTACTCTATCCTTTATACAACCCACATATGGCATTAACGATTCAAATCACTTTGAGGGGGCGGTAGTCCGCACTTTCTAAAATGAAAATATCGCGTTTACCCATAATGGAAACAATAAATTTATGCCATAAATGAAAAATAAAGAACCTTAAGTAAAACATAAACATATTATATATTATGTATAAATATATTGACATCTTAATGGCCACCTTTGAAGGTGTTATATGAGTGTTGAACAATCATCGTTTCGTGAGGGAGAAATTTCCATCCACAGAAATAGTATGTTCTTTAACCATTAGATGTAGGTGTGTGTAAGTGTAGCTAGAATACTTCTTATAACAAAATCCTAGTATATTTAGGATACTGGTGTTGTTTCAAATGAAATGTATAAAAATATTTTAGGGGGTTGGATAAGCAAAATAAAACAAAATAACATAAGAGAAGACATTACCTAAAAATCGGGTAACTCTTTTGATTTGAGCCAAAGGATTCCTTGGGAAGAATTCTGCCCAATGTGAGGCTTCTAGGAGTAAGGGAGGGAAGTTGGGAGATTATTTGGGCAGAGGTTGTCCGAGCCAAAAGGATTTTAAAGTGTGATTAAGGTGGTAGTGGTGGGGGCCTTTTATAAGTGGAGAGGACAGACACTCTTTGAATGTCATGAAATGTTACTTTATTAAGAAATGATTTTTGGCTTGTAAAGGTCCCAAAATGATATATTTCGAGTCTAAGGTGATAAGGGTTCTCAATATTCTCATCCAATTGGTTTTTGACAAGTGTAAGCCTTAGATTTTACATTATCCTTTCATTTTATTTAAATCGTTAATTAATGAGGTAATCGCGACATCAACATGGTGTCATAAATAATTTAATATATTTAATGTATAAAAATTATAAAAAAATATCATGATGTAGGAAATATTTTTATATTTCTAATGAATATTTATAGTAAAAAATATGACTTGTATAACCCCATTTAAAAATTGTTTTAGTAAAACAACTTATGTTTGTGACATTTTTATTTTAACATCAAATAAAAGTTATTTATGTCATTTTCCTACCAAAGTGGCTCCATGGGGTCCCCAATTTGACCCATGTATTATCTCGGTCGGAAATGACTCATCCAATAGGTTTAGGACAAGTGTCAAGGTCATTTCATATTTTTATAATATCATTTTTACCTTAAATTTCACAAATTACCTTTAATCGCGATTAATTAAACTTAAAAGTTACTATTCACCAAAAAATTATTTTATTCCCATTGAACCACATTTTACTTCCTAATGAAAACCATGTATGTCGGATTTTTGAAAATAAAATCAAAAAAGTGGTAATATTTCATTTAAATGAAAAAATCAGTTATTTAATTGCCACTTAGTGGTTTCACTATTCATCAAAAAATGAAGTTTTTCAGAACAATGCCAAAATTTCACGCTAATATATAATTGATATTATGAATTCAAAAATGATGTCTATTTTACAAAATTCAAAACATATAAGTTGCATTAATTAATTTCATAATTAATTCCCACTGTCACAACTAATAGCGTGTTTTTTAGAAACAATATATACCAAAGATTGACAATTTTTTATGTACAATTTCAAAGTGAAATTAATTCTAATGAAAAACATTGGATAAAATGGTAAAAATATATTCTAATTATACTTTAAAACCACTCAATAGTATAACTTATCAATATAAATTATTTTTATTTAAAAAGTTGTTTTAAGTATTTTTCACTATTCATAAAAATTTGGAAGTTCTCAGAAAATTACAAAAAATTCAACATTGGTTAATTTCGACATTCCGAATCCAAAAATGAAGTCCATTTTGAAATATAAAATATATATAATTTCAAAAAGTGGGTATTACTATTCATAATGGCTATTTTGATTAGTCGTGGTGTGTTAGAATCTCGAACTTGCATACAATGCAAGCTATTGCATTATTGAAAGAGAAGCGTATCGTGGAAGCTCGGGGTGTTACATTCTCCCCTCATTCAATAAATTGCGTCCTCGCAATTTGAAATTTTTCTTTGAAAATAAAAGGTTGAAAATAGAAAATACCTTTGTGGAAAACCCACATCGGAAATAAGGTTAATAAAATTTATCCTTAATAAGAGGGAAAGGGAAATGAAAAAGTCACCACCCAATTATGATCTCGATTAGGAGAACATTGGTGGCAATTAGAGACAAATAATTGGAGGAAAAAAGTAAATATTTGTAGGGAGTGATTGAGGTCATCAATCACAAACAAGTGTCAAATTGAGGGCCTCAAAGCCTTCAATCTATGTTGATTTAAAATATCATCAGTTCAACAAGACATAAGGTATTAGGATAACACTTTTTTTTGTTTTAATATCCCTTTACTAAAGTTTAAGAATTAATTTATTCATATAATAAGATATAGGTATATATATATATTTATTCTTGACAAGTAGAGTTTCAACCTTCAACTAATTTCTACTACAAACTTATCTTTCACTCAAAAAGATAATAGAACTCAAAAATATTATATTTATCCTAATCGTACAAGGTTCAAAATATTAACACATACCATTTAGATTACGAAAACTATTTTGTTATAACCAAGGACTTCCTATAGGGTAGTGGTAGATCATAAAGGCTTGTCGCAATATGGTTGTGGGTTCGATTCATGCAGCTTTGTCCGAAAAGAAGGGTTATCGCCCAACCTGAAGGCTGTCCTTTTTATAAAACTATTATAATATTCCAAAAATAATATTCAGAAAGGTTTTAACCTTAAACATTACTATCCAAGGTTCAACTTAATCGATTCCTACCTTTATAGTTATCCAAAATACTTCAATCCAACTCACAGTCCAAATTTTATGAGGAAGGTAAACATAATGAAGATCCCCCTTTTTTTCTGTGTAACTACATGTGAACACCTTCATCATGTATTCTTTTAAAACACTGCAACATCCTGAATTACCATTATCCCTTATTCCTTATAGAATACTAGATATACTCCTTCTATCCAAAAATGTATACAAATCATCAATCAGTTTCAAGGAAGTTAAGAATATCCAATATAATTTATCCAAATCAATCATGTCTTATTCCAAAATCACTATCTCGGTATCAGAACCATATTATGGTTTATCTTTCTCTCAACCATATATTTTCCAAAAATTTAACCTATTGTGGAGTCACTTTTCTTGGTTCCACACAATCTCAAGTCCTTGATGATATAATACTGCAGTACAATCCTTATATACTCCATAATTATTATAACCAGTACATCATTGATACAACACTCAAATTAAAAATTTCTTTAATAACAACATAAGAACTCTTATCATACCTCCTCATCTGTGGTAGTATCATAACTTGATTATTATCCAGTAACATCATTTGGGGAACACTCTGATGATTTGGAAATCGGTTTGCGTAGTGTCCCCACTCCTTGCAGATGAAGCATTGTACATTTGAAACATTTTTCTTACCCTTGCAGTCACGCACTTGGTGTCCTTTTTCTCCAAACTTATAACAAACTCCAATTACCTTCAGGGAAGTTCTAAGGTGTTTCTTTCTAGAGTTATCACATATTGGAAAATTCTTCTTTTCCCACGTCCCTTTTTCCATCATTCTCTCTTCCATCCTTTTCTTCTCTTTCTTCCCTTCAAAGCCATAAGACTCAAAAAAAAATTTACTTATCTTATTAACACATGATACTATTTCTTCATATGTTGAGAACACATGGGGGATTATTTCCCTTCTAAATGTTGGCTTAATACCATGAAAGATATGATCCTTCTTATGCTTTGGATCATACATACTGTTGGAGTTCACATTCCTTCCACTGGGAACCATTTCTATACAATTGCATAAACTAGGTTAGTTTATGAATTGCAATGAATAATTCCAAACTTGTAAAATACTTAATGTAAATTGAACGGTTTATGGATATAATCCATAATCATAAAAATGTTTTCATTTAGGAAGTATATACTCATAACCCTTCATAGTGGTTTGTAAAGAAAATGAGAATTATCCTAAGTATATCCCCCGGGAGTGTCGTAACCAAGAGTGCAGCAAGGCCCGTTTTCATGCACCAGTTCCCATTCGAGTCTAGCTCAAAGCGGTGTTTTCAGGTTTTACCCCTAGGTACATCTGTGCCAGAGCCGCATCTACCTGATCATATCCAGATAGGGATGTATTTCTCGGAAAACTCACAAAATCTCTATAATACCAAAATTTTAGGAAGTTCTTCTATACTAATCCTCAAAGTCTATCTTCGGGCTATGTGCTCTAATCAGAGTTTTTCTAAATCTAGCTTCCAAGGTTAGTACTAAACTGCCTCTGAAACCAACTATAACGCCCCGACCCCAGTTACCTAGAGTCGGTGCATTACTTCGTAACATTGTAATGATCACAAAAGATCAATTCTCAAAATACCAATTAGTTTAGTAGCCTTGGAAACACTAGATATATTCAAAATGTTACATTACATCATAAAGAGAAAAACTAATAACAAAGTCTTCATAGTCCACACTCTTATCCTCTTCTGACTGTCCCTGCAGGTCATTCATAAAATACTTCTTCACATCCTGGAAAATATTAAAACATTGAAAGGGGTGAGCTCAGATTCTCAGTAAGGATAACAATATAGCAGAAGCTTTCATCAATAAACATAAACATTTAAGGCAATGTATAACTAAAACAAAATCCTTTTAAACTTGAACTTCAACATAATATGGAAAAAGTAAAATGAGATAATGCCATTTACTTCTTCACATGGATATTATACTGGTCGAATAATCACATGGAATATCAATAACCACTTTCATAATGATGCAATGCATAATTCCATACTATCATAACCACGTAGCCAAGGCCTCGTGCCAAGACCACAAATAAGATTTTGTCAAGGCCTTGTGCCAAGACACTAGTTTGTCTCTTGAGACCTGTCGATGCATCGAGGAGCTATAGAGGGCTCCACCCGTCACTTATTAAGTCCAATGCATTCCTCATATGAATAGGTTTAAACATATCATAAACCATAACATAATCGTATCACATAAAACATGCATAAAGGAAACATAACATTTCCACATTTCAATCACAAGATATCAATACAACACATTGATATAATAAAAACCTTATCAAAACCATTTTCAATACCAAAATGAAAGAAAATTAAAACTTGGTATTTATTTTTCATTTTTAAAAAAACTATGGCTTGTAGAGGAAGTCGGAACTCAAATAATGGTTACCACGGCGGAGAAGTCGTTGTCGCCGCATACGTACGGCAAGAAAAACATTCCTTTTTGTCATTTAGTAAAACAATTCATATAAAAATATTACTTTTGAATAAACGTAAAAGTCAAAGGGGTTTATATACCGTATAAATGAAAGTTGTGTATAAAACCAAATATTCCTCAATGAAAGGAGATTGAGGCGAAGTCCTTAAAAAGATCATTTTTTAAATAAAATAGATCTATTATGTGTATTCACTATATGTACACATAAAGAAAGTACAAATACAAGATAGGAAATAATAATATCATGAAATAATTTGAAAGTAGGAGATTAACCCAAAGAATGGAAATTGGGTTAAGAAGTTCCCTTACCTTGCGTCCTGTCTTGCATCGACCGTTCTTTAACCTCCTGAATAATAAACTAGAGTTAATTTCTATTTGCATAAGAACCTTTTTCATGTTCATTATTCCTTTTATATCACTTATTACCATTTTATGAACATTATGTAATTATTTAAGTTAATAACGGTCATTTTGTCGATCTTTGGTACTTGAGTCAAAAATAAACTTCTTATAATTACAAGTTTTTCATGTGGTGAAATATCCATTATATCCATAATTATATTCATGTTTTAGATATCATATATATCATATATATCCAGTATATACATGAATTTATAATATTACATAACATTTAGAGGTAAGAAATGAAATACACCGTTCATGGAGACAGTAAGTCGTATGTACGCATGAATGCTACTTTCATTTATATTTCATATTTAATGGAATGAAATTATAATTATATAAAGGTATAATATAATTCCATTATAATATCATATATAATATCATTTACTCTATCCTTTATAAATCCCACATATGGCATTAACGATTCAAATCACTTTGAGGGGGCGGTAGTCCGCACTTCCTAAAATGAAAATATCGTGTTTACCCATAATGGAAATAATAAAGGTATGCCATAAATGAAAAATACAGAACCTTAAGTAAAACATTAACATATTATATATTATGTATAAATATAGTGACATATTAATGGCCACCTTTTAAGGTGTTATATGAGTGTTGAACAATCATCGTTTCGTGAGGCAGAAATTCTCCATCCACAGAAACAGTATGTTCTTTAACCATTAGATGTAGGTGTGTGTAGGTGTAGCTAGATTAATTCTTATAAAACAAATACTAGTATATTGAGGATACATGTTTTTTAACAAAATAAATGAATAAAAAGAGTTTAGGGGGTTGGATAAGAAAAATAAAACAAAATAACATAAGAGAAGACATTACCTCAAAATCGGGTAACTCTTTTGATTTGAGCCAAAGGCTTCCTTGGGAAGAATTATGCCCAAATTGAGGCTTCTAGGAGTAATGGAGGGAAGTTGGGAGAGTATTTGGGCAGAGTTTGGCTGATCCAAAAGGCTTTGAAAGTGTGAGTAAGGTGGTAGTGGTGGGGGCCATTTATTAGTGGAGAGGAGGGGCACTCTTGGAATGTCATGAAATTTCATTTTATTAAGAAATGGTTTTAGGATTATAAATGCCCCAAAATGATATATTTAGAGGCTAAGGTGATAAGGGTTCGAAATCGCCTCATCCAATAGGTTCTTGACAAGTGTAAGCCTTAGATTTTACATTATCCTTTCATTTTATTTAAATCGTTAATTAATGAGGGAATCGCGGCATCATCATGGTGTCATAAATAATTTAATTTATTTAATGTCTAAAAATTATAAAGAAAACATCATGATATATTAAATCTGTTTAGATTTATAATTAATATTTATAGTAAAAAATATAACTTGTATAACCCCATTTAAAAATTGTTTTAGTAAAACAACTTATGTTTGTGACATTTTTATTTTATCTTTAAATATAAGTTATTTATGTTATTTTCCTACCAATGTGGCACCATGGGGTCCCCAAGTTGACCCATGTATTTTCTTGGTCGGCAATGACTCATCCAATATGTTTAGGACAAGTTTCAAGGTCATTTCCTATTTTTATAATATCATTTTTACCTTAAATTTCACTAATTACCTTTAATCGCGATTAATTAAACTTAAAAGTTAGTATTCACCAAAAAATTATTTTAATCCCACTGAACCACATTTTACTTCCTAATGACAACCATGTTTGTAGGATTTTTGAAAATCAAATCACAGAAGTGGTAATATTTCATTTAAATGAAAAAACTAGTTATTTAACTACCACTTAGTGGTTTCACTATTCATCAAAAATTGAAGTTTTTCAGAACAATGCAAAAATTTAACCCTAAGATATAATTGATATTATGAATTAAAAAATTATGTCTATTTTAAAAAATTCCAAACATATAAGTTGAATTAATTAATTTCATAATTAATTCCCGCTGTCACAACAAATAGCGTGTTTTTTAGAAACAATATATATCAAAAAATTGACAATTGTTTATGTCCAATTTCAAAGTGAAATTAATTCTAATGAACACCATTGGATAAAATGGTAAAAATATATTCTAATTATACTTTAAAACCACTCAATAGTATAACTTATCACTATAAATTATTTTGATTAAAAAAGTTGTTTTAAGTATTTTTCAATATTTATAAAAATTTGGAAGTTCTCAGAAAATTACAAAAAATTCAACATAGGCTAATTTCGACATTCCGAATCCAAAAATGAAGTCCATTTTGAAATATAAAAAATATATAATTTCAAAAATTGGGTATTACTATTCATAATGGTTATTTTTATTATTCGCGGTGTGTTAGAATCTCGAACTTGCATACAATGCAATCTATTTCATTATTGAAAGAGAAGCGTATCATGGATGCTCAGGGTGTTACATTTTACCCCCCTTAAAATGAATTTTTCCCTCGAAATTTTTCACTTTGTAACAAATAGATGAGGATACCTCTCCCTCATCATATCCTCAAGCTCCCATGTAGCTTCTTCTAATTGGTGGTTCCTCCATAAAAATTTCACCAAGAGAGTGGTCTTTTTCCATTGGACTTTTTCGCTATGATCCAGAATCTTTATTGGGTATTCTTCATAAGAAATATCTTGCTCCAGTGGTACTACTTCTATGATTAGTACTTGTGAAGGATCAGGTATGTACTTTCTCAGGAGAGATACATGGAAAAAATCGTGAACTTGAGAGAGATTCAGCGGAAGCTCCAATCTGTAATCTACCTTCCCAACACGATCCAGTATTTCGAAAGGACCGATATACCTAGGGCTTAACTTTCCCTTCTTTTCAAATCTCTTGACTCTTTTCCAAGGAGATATTCGTAAGAACACTTTATCACCCATTTCAAACTCTAGGTCTTTTCTCAATTATTAGCATAAGTTTTTTGTCGACTCTCAGCTGCTCATATGTGTTCTTGAATAGATCTGACCTTTTCTGCCATCTCATCAACAAGATCAGGTCCTAATAGCTTTCTTTCCCAAACTTCATCCCAGAAAGTTGGAGTCCTGTATTTATTTCCATAGAGAGCTTCATAAGGAGGAATCTGAATACTGGAGTGATAGCTATTATTATAAGACAATTACACCAAAGGTAGGTGTTGATCCTAACCACCTTTTAAATCCATAGAGAAAGCTCTTAACATATCTTCTAGAGTTTGAATCATTCTCTCAGACTGACCATCTTTCTGATGATGATAAGCAGTACTGAAACTCAACTATGTATCCAGAGTATGCGGTAGTCTCCGCCAAAAAAATTGAGGTAAACCTCGGATCCCGATCAGATATAATGGAAAGTGGTACTCCACGAAATCTTACCACTTCCTTTACATATATCTTGGAAAGATGATCTAGAGAGAAATCTTCTCTAATAGAAATGAAGTGTGACGACTTCGTAAGATGATCAACTATGTCCCATATATCATTATTGCCTTTGGATGTTTTAGGATGTCCGGTGACAAATTTCATAGTGATGTTTTCCCATTTCCATTTGGGTATGGGTAATGGTTGTAACATCCCCTTAGAATTCTGTCTCTCAACTTTAACTTGCTGGCAAACCAAGCATCGAGAGAAATATTCAACAACATATCTTTTCATGCCATCCCACCAAAATTACTCTTTCAGGTCTCTATACATCCTTCTTTAATTATGGGAAGGGAGGAATACAAACCCGATTCCTGAACCTTATTATCCCATCACAATCAAGGTTGAATTCAAGAACATTTCTCAATTTCTTTTGTAACTCTACATCGTCCTTTTGTTCCTATTTAATCTTCACATGTATAGATGGTTGAACATTCATTTGAGAAAGATAAGATTTCTCCCCTTCCATTATAATTCCAAGATCCATCTTTTGAAAATCCATAAATATTGGATCTTTTTTAATCCTCATCATGGATAAGCTAGCATGGTCTTGTCGACTTAATGCATCTACCACCTTGTTTGCTTTCCCAGGGTGATAATGAATTGAGCAGTCATAATCCTTAATCAGCTCCAACCATCTTCTTTGGTGCATATTCAGCTCCTTTTGTGTGAAAATATACTTTAAACTTTTATGATCAGTATAAATATCACATCTTTCACCCTAAAGGTAATTCCTCCATATTTTTAATGCAAAGATTATCGTAGCTAACTCCAAATCATGAGTTGGGTAATTTTGATCATGAATTTTCAACTGTCGTGAAGCATAAGCTATCACCATATCATTTTGCATGAGAACACACCCCAATACCTTCTTGGATGCATCACTATAGATCACAAACCTTTCTCCACTTCAAGGTAGTGTGAGCACAGGTGCACTAGATAACCTTCTTTTTAACTCCTTGATATTCTCTTCATATTCCTCCGTCCAAACGAACATAACTCTTTTTCAAGTCAACTTGGTTAGTGGAGTAGATAATCGTGAAAAATATTTCACAAAACATCTATAATATCCATCCAAACCATGAAAACTGCAGATCTCAGTTACTGTTGATGGTCTCGTCCATCTTTTGATAACCTCTTTTTTTGCTGGATCCACAGATATCCCCTCTTTTGAGATTATGTGACCCAAAAATGAATCTTTTTTAAGCCAAAATTCACACTTGGTAAATTTGTCATAAAGCTTCTCCTTTCTAAGGGTATTTAATAGAATTATCATGTGATATTTATGTTATCCCTTGCTCATTGAATATACAAGAATATCGTCTATAAAGACTACCACAAACTGATCAAGATAGTCTATAAAGACTCTATTCATCAGATCCATGAAGATAACAGGGGCATTAGTAAGACCAAATGGAATCACTATAAATTCTTAGTGTCCATACCTTGTACGAAAATCCGTCTTTGGTATGTCTTCCATTTTGACCCTTAATTGATGATACCCTGAATGAAGATCAATCTTGGAAAAGTATTGATCTCTGCTTAGTTGGTCAAATAAGTCATCAATGCGTGGGAGAAGATATTTGTTCTTGATAGTAATCTTGTTAAGTTCTTGATAATCAATGCAGAGTCTCATTGATCCATCTTTCTTCTTAAAAAACAGAACAGGTGCTCCCTAAGGTGATGCACTAGGGTGTATAAATCCCTTATCAATATTCCATTGGAGTTGCTTCTCCAATTCCTGCAACTCAATTGGGGCCATTCTATAAGGTGTATTTGAAATAGGCATAGCACTCGGTATGAGTTCTATTGAAAACTCAACTTCACGATTTGGTAGAAGACCTAGAAATTCCTCCAAAAAGACATCATCAAACTCCCGTACAATGGGCATATTCATAATCGTGAGTTTTTCTCCAACCATTTGAGATAAATAACCTTCATTTAGTGGAATCAAGACCCATAAGATGGAAGATATTTCCACCAGAAGGTTATGTACATCCTTTCTTCGATAGACGATCATAGATTGATCTGGAATATGAAATGTGACTTCCCTTCATTGGAAGTTGATATGAGCTCCATATAAAGAAAGCCAATCCATGCCAAGAATCACATCAAATTCCACTATAGGAAGGATCACAAGATTTTCAGGAAGCACATTCCCACAAACATCAATCAGAGAAGAATTATAAACTTTTTATGCGACTATTGTTCCATTAGGGGTTGTCACAACTAACTCAACATCTAATTGTTGAGGTAATACGACGATACCCATAGAAAATTCTTCAGAAATAAAAGAGTGGGTGGATCCATAATCAAATAAAACATTTTCTACATTAGAGTGGATGGTAAGTGTACCTTTCACCACTTCGTTATCGTACTCCACATCGCTGATAGAAATTGCATGTGACTTTCCTTTGTCTTTAGCCTTAAGAGTTTGTTGACATTGATCATCATCAACAAGGCTTGGATTAGGGCATTGATTAGCATAATACCCCATTTCCTTGCACTTGTAACATTGAAGTGTAGGAGGTGCACTCTTTGTAGCATTTTCTTTGTTCGCACCACTAGACATCTTCTTCCCATCATTGCGGCATTCAAATACCCGATAACCTTCTTTTCTACATTTGAAACATTTGCTTTTCCCTTTAAGACAACTCCCTCCATGTTTCATTCCACACTTTGATCATAAGGGAAAACTCATCTTATTTTCAGTGTGGTCTTTATATTTCCCTTTGAATTACATTTTCCTCTTCTTATAAAACACATATGACTTATGGGTTACTCCAATATCCATATCAACCTTGAGTGCCATCGAACAATTTCCTCGTATCTATTGAAATCCCTTATGGTTAACACCCTTCAAAGACTTGGTTTTAAGACACTAAAGAATCGATCGATCTTACTCTCAGGTTGGATAATAATTCCAGAAGCGTACCTTGCAAGTCTTGTAAAATTTTCTTCTTAGGTACCAACTGATTCATCATCCTTTTGATTCAGTTAAAGAAACTACTTCACCGTCTTTGATTGAAGAATACGAGGGAAGTGCTTATTGAAAAATATGTTCTTGAACTCGTCCTATTCGATGGACTCAATTTCATCTCTTGGCCTCGTATTATTGATAAGATTCCACCATTGATCAGCTTCACCTTCCAAACAATATACTGCTAAGATTACTGTATCATGCTCAAAACATTGAAGGACTGAAAATATCTTTTCAGTGGTACTGATCCATTGTTCAGCCACTAATGGATCAGTAGACCCGCTGAATGAAGGTGGATGCTGCCTCATGAAGGATTCAACAAAATGTTTCTCCTTCCATTTCTCGTTTGGAAGTCCTGCATGATTCATAGCTTGAGAAAGATGTGTGAGCATGGATACAAGATTTTTCATTCCAGTTCCTATAACGTTTGGTTTCTCAAGGGGACAATCATTGCATTGCTGGTCACATTCCGCATTAACACGATTATTTCGGGTTCCAGCCATTGACTAAAACCAAGAAGAATAGTGTGAGAAAAACTAATTATAATAGGAAAACCACATAATAAAGAATAAAATTTCACACTTAAGGTCTTATCATAGGTTCTTCATGGCCATTTCTAAAACACTAAGATTGTGTTCTATGCTTAGACATATCCTTAAGGTTCTTACTAAGGCTTTCACATTCTAGTTTCCAAAGGTTGACAATACCTTTCCTATGATACCAACTACAATGAACCATACTTTACATACATTTTTATTACTTCAAAGTTGAAGCACACTCATTACAACATATAACAAAACCAAAGTAGGACCCTATAGGTATAGTGTGTTTAGAAACTGGGAAACATAAACAACTGGTTCATAAAGCATCTACATTGTCTCCCATTTATTTAATCATATCTAGAATCCCTTTTTGTAATATCCTACTTAATACCCTTCTTCCTGAATTGGGGAAAAGAAAACATACAAAAGGGTGATCTCAAATGCTCAGTAAGGGTAAACAAAAGAAATATCAATCACATCATATTCACAAGAAAATAACATTTTGGAAATCTTAACCTGAAAAATAGATCATAATTTCATAACATGGGATAAATAATAGTATTCAAATTTAATCATAACATGAAACTTTGTGGCATACACACGTAATAATAAAGAATCATTTCTTAGTAGTCAACACTCATTTCCAAGACTATATTAGTGAACAAAGTCCATTTTTGAACCGAGTTCACTCCTCCTTTCAGTCCTGTATCACTAAACCGGATTAACCTGTCGTTCCATCCATGCATATCTCATGAGATATAAATATTTACCCAATGCATTAGAGGGATATATAGGTCCCACCCATCTCATAATGATACCATTCTTATGGGTGCCACAAGATCATAAATCATACATAATATCATAACCCATGTAATAAAAATGGGATTCTTAAATGTCATTCCATCATAACATGATCCATATAAAATAAAAGGACATCATAAAAATAATTCCATCACAACATAATCCAATCAATGTAAAAATAGGGATAGAAACAGAATCCTATATTATCTTAGATGTAAAATAATTTTGATAAAATTCTTGACCTCCATTCTTGAGAAAAATATCCTTTCTACTTCAAAAACATTTTTCCTTTCTTAACATGTCATAAATTTTTAAACTAAAAGAAGTTATTAAAAAATAAACTTGAAAACATGTAAAGGAAGCTTCCTAGAAATAATGTTCTCTGAAATCATAAAAATCCATTCATGTCGTAAAAGATAAAAAAACATTCTTCTTGTACTTTGGCCAAAAAAGTCAAAAAGTGCCTCATACTAAAAATGAGAAAAGATTCCTTCCATATATTTTACTAAAAACTAAAAAGTGGGTAAAATTTGATTTAAACAATTATAGGAGGATATAATATTACATATTAAAAAACATGGATGTGTATGATAAATACACCCCAGTAAATACCAAAGTATAAACAATCTTGGCGAAAAATGAGATTGTTAGATTTTCCCTTACCTTAGGTCTGGTTTGCTTCGTACGTGTCCGGATCTTCTGTATAATGATTTAAATAATGTTATTGACTTATTACAGAATCGTACTCATTGTTATTATATCATATATGGTCATATTATTATCTTCTTATTAGTATTATTTCATTGTTACTTGTTATTCGGGTGTTTATTGCTTTTTGTTCTTTTGCGTGTTTTGTCGAATAAATTTGTATTCTTATTTTTAGGTTATAGATACCTAATTTCCAGAGGGGTATTAGTGTAACATATATATCATATTTATTTATTCAATTCATTTATATAATCATTAGTCAATGAAGATCATGTAGAACGAGTCGCATCACATCGTGGAGACGGTAGGCCGTACGTACACACGAGTCATGATATTGTTCCCATGATCATGGAATTGTATTGAAGTATATGTATACTATTTCAGAATCAATATCACTTTAAAATAATAATATATAGTTATTATTTACACCATTATACCCATCCAAGTAAGGTAGTGGTGGAAAACATATTACACCACGGCGTGGATTTAGTATTTTGTACGTACGCACGCGCTGTGATTTCATTTTCCAAAGGATGGATAGAAGGTTAAATAGGATTGTTTCATATTTATAATAATATATCAGTATATTAGTGATACTGATGTTATTACTTCATAATGAAAATACTAAAGAATAGGAAGTATAAGAAGAAATAAATTTGAAACAATCGGTAACGGACATTACCTATTCTTTGAAGCGCCTCTTCTTAACCTCCTATTAGGGCACTAAAGATGGTATTTGAAGAAGCCCAGGACCTCTGGGATGTTTCTAGGGAATTGGAGAAGAGAAATTGATAGGGTTTGGCCGAGCTTTAAGGCTAAAACTGGTGTGAGGAGGAGAAGGAGGAGGTTCCCTTTTATAAGGGAGGAGAGGGGCACCTTAGGAAAAACATAAAATATTATTTTATTATAAAGTCATATTTGGTTTTTTATAGCTCAAAATTGATTTATTTTGAAGATAAGGTGGGGATGGGTCGCAATCCTCTCAAAAAATATATTTTAGACATGTTTAGGTTACTATTTTAACCTTATCATTTAGATTTAACTCTAAGTTAAATAATTTAACTCTTACCGTGTCTTCCTGTTTTCTTACACTATATGGTAAATAAAATTACTATAACAAGAAAAACGAACCCCAAGTGGTTATTATTAATATATATAACCTTATCTAAGCAATTTGGCCGAACCTTATATTTTTAGGTATAAAATGACAATTAATAATATTATATTTTTTAAAAAAACTATTTAATGTCAATTTTGACACTATTAGGTAATTGATTTTTTTAATCATAACAGCATTATTAGTTAGAAAAAAGTTAATTAAATCAATACTAATATGTCATATTAACCTATAAAATTTGTTTAATTCTTAAAATGTCTCAAATTACATTTATTTGGGTATTTATAATATCAATTATGTTAATATTTCCTTAATAAGGTAACTACTGCATCATCATTGTGTCATAAATAAATTAAATTATTTAAAGTATAAAAATTATAAATAAAATACCATCATGTAGGAAATTATTTTATCCTTATATTGAATATTTATACTCTAATTTATATTATTTATAACCATATATTAAAAAATGTTTTAGTTATTAAACTTTGATTTTAACTATTTTTACTCTTCTTTAAATAAAATAATATTAAATGTCATAATCTAATCCAAGTGGACCTAAAGGGTAATATTTTATTCCTAAGATTTTTTTGGTCGAATTAAACTTATATAATAGAATTAGGACATGTGTTAGGGTAATAATAATATCATTTTACCCTTAATTACCCTATTTACTTTTAACCGTGGTAAATAAAAGTAAAAAGTTACTATTCACCAAAAATTATTTTTATCTTATTGAACAACATTTTACTCCTTTTTATTAACCGTGTCTCTCGGATTTTCAGAATTCCACTCACATAAGCGGTAAAATTACGTTTTATGTACATTTGCAAATTCTTCTAGGTGGTGGGTAAAAGACGGTGAAAAGTTCAATAAACTTTTTATATATCTAAAATTATTATAAAATGACTCCAATAAATTACATTGAACTTATATAGGTATTATGTATCAATTTTTATCTAAAATAAATTTAAATAAAATAAATAATTATTTAAATAAAAAGTCGTTTTTTAAATAGTAACCCGTTGTTTTCACTATTCATCAAAAATTGAATGTTTTCAGAAAAATTCCAAAAATTCACCCTAGGCTAATTTCGATATTCCGAATCCAAAAATGAAGCCCATTTTGAATGATAAAATTTATAAAATTTCAAAAAGTGGGTTTTACTATTCATAACGGCTAGTTTTAATAATATTTTAATAGCATATCGTTGTTTAGTGAAACTCAGTATTGCGTACAACGCAAGCTATCAAGAAAGGCCATGATTGCAATAAAGCAAGCCAAGCTAGTGTTGTGTGTAGTGAAAGATTTTTTTGATGAATTATATAACATAAAAAACAAAATATTTCTCATAAAAATATCGGGGGTTACAATGTAACAATGGTAATTCTTGTGGTAGCATAATTTTCCATCTCATTTCAATTAAACAAATTATCTACCGAATTTTTATTATTAGTCAGAATACTACCAATTCAATTTTCTTTTTAGCCATAATCCATGTGATTAAACTTTGTATATTATTAAAACTTCCCAGTTATCATAATACATTCTACAAAATTCTTCATTCCATACATATCACAAGAGGGTAATTGAATTTACTTTCATCATGTTTCTTTTATATATTCATCCCTCTTTATTTCCCCTGACATCTCTTTTAATCCTTATTGTTTCAAATATATAAAAACTCCATATTAAAAGAGTTGGTTTTAAGACACTAAAGAATCGATCGATCTTACTCTCAGGTTGGATAATAATTCCAGAAGCGTACCTTGCAAGTCTGGTAAAATTTGCTTCTTAGGTACCAACAGATTCATCATCCTTTTGATTCAGTTCAAGAAACTCCTTCTCCATATTTGATTGAATAATACGAGGGAAGTACTTATTGAAAAATAGGTTCTTGAACTCGTCCCATTCCATGGACTCAATTTCATCTCTTGGCCTCGTATTATTGATAAGATTCCAACATTGATCAGCTTTACCTTCCAAACAATATACTATTAATATTACTGTATCATGCTCAAAACATTGAAGGACTGAAAATCTCTTTTCAGTGGTACTGATCCATTGTTCAGCCACTAATGGATCAGTAGACCCGATGAATGAAGGTGGATGCTACCTCATGAAGGATTCAACAAAATGTTGCTCCTTCCATTTCTCGTTTGGAAGTCCTGCATGATTCATAGCTTGAGAAAGATGTGTGATCATGGATACAAGATTTTTCATTCTAGTTCCTATAAAGTTTGGTTGCTCAAGGGTACAATCATTGCATTGCCGGTCACATTCCGCATTAAAACGATTATTTCGGGTTCCAGCCATTGACTAAAACCAAGAAGAATAATGTGAGAAAAACTAATTATAATAGGAAAACCACATAATAAAGAATAAAATTTCACACTTAAGGTCTTATCATCGGTTCTTCATGGCCATTTCTAAAACACTAAGATTGTGTTCTATGCTTAAACATATCCTTAGGGTTCTTACTAAGGCTTTCACATCCTATTTTCCAAAGGTTGACTATACCTTTCCTATGATACCAACTACAATGAACCATACTTTACATACATTGTTATTACTTCAAAGTTGAAGCACACTTATTACAACATATAACAAAACCAAAGTAGGACCCTATAGGTTTAGTGTCTTTAGAAACTGGGAAACATAAACAACTGGTTCATAAAGCATCTACATTGTCTCCCATTTATTTAATCATATCGAGAATCCCTTTTTGGAAAATCCTACTTAATACCCTTCTTCCTGAATTGGTGAAAAGAAAACATACAAAAGGGTGAACTCAAATGCTCAGTAAGGGTAAACAAAAGAAATATCAATCACATCATATTCACAAGAAAATAACATTCTGGAAATCATAACCTACAAATCAGATCATAATTTCATAACATGGGATAAATAATAGTAGTCAAATGTAATCATAACATGAAACTTTGTGGCATACACACGTAATAATATAGAATCATTTCTTAGTATTCAAGACTCATTTCCAAGACTATATTAGTGAACAAAGTCCATTTCTGAACCGAGTTCACTCCTCGTTTCAGTCCTATATAACTAAACCGGATTAACCCGTCGTTCCATCCATGAATATCTCATGAGATATAAATCTTTACCCAATGCATTAGAGGGAGATATAGGTCCCACCCATCTCATAATGATACCATTCTTATGGGTGCCACAAGATCATAAATCATACATAATATCATAACCCATGTAATAAAAATGGGATTCTTAAATGTCATTCCATCATAACATGATCCATATAAAATAAAAGGACATCATAAAAATAATTCCATCACAACATAATATAATCAATGTAAAAATAAGGATAGAAACAGAATCCTATATTATCTTAGATGTAAAAGAATTTTGATAAAATGCTTGAACTCCATTCTTGAGGAAAATATCCTTTCTACTTCAAAAACATTTTTCCTTTCTTAACATTTCATAAAATTTTAAACTAAAAGAAGTTATTTAAAAATAAACTTGAAAACTTCTAAAGGAAGCTTCCTGGAAATAATGTTCTCTGAAATCATAAAAATCCATTCATGTCGTAAAAGTTAAAAAAACATTCTTCTCGTACTTTGGCCAGAAAAGTCAAAAAGTGCCTCGTACTAAAAATTAGAAAAGATTCCTTTCATATATTTTACTAAAAACTTAAAAATGGGTAAAATTGGATTTAAACAATTGTAGGAATATATAATATTACATATTTAAAAACATGGATGTGGATGATAAATACACCCCAGTAAATACCAAAGTATAAACAATCTTGGCGAAAAATGAGATTGTTAGATTTTCCCTTACCTTAAGTCTGGTTTGCTTCGTACGTGTCCGGACCTCCTGTATAATGATTTAAATAATGTTATTGACTTATTACAGAATCTTACTCATTGTTATTATATCATATATGGTCATATTATTAGCTTCTTATTAGTATTATTTCATTGTTACTTGTTATTCGGGTGTTTATTGCTTTTTGTTCTTTTGCGTGTTTTGTTGAATAAATTTGTATTCTTCTTTTTAGGTTATAGATACCTCATTTCCAGAATGGTATTAGTGTAATATATATATATATATCATATTTATTTATTCGATTCATTTATATAATCATTAGGTAATGAAGATCATGTAGAACGAGTCGCATCACATCGTGGAGACGGTAGGCCGTATGTACGCACGAGCGATGATATTGTTCCCATGATCATGGAATTATATTGAAGTATACGTATACTATTTTAGAATCAATATCACTTTACAATAATACTATATAGTTATTATTTAACCCATTATACCCATCCAACTAAGGTATTGGTGGAAAACAGATTACACCACGGCGTGGATTCAGTATTCCGTACGTACGCACGCGCGGTGATTTCATTTTCCATAGGATGGATAGAAGGTTAAATAGGGTTGTTTCATATTTATAATAAAATATCAGTATTTTAGTGATACATATGTTATTACTTCATAATGAAACAACTAAAGAATAGGACGTATAAGAAGAAATAAATTTGAAACAGTCGGTAAAGGACATTACCTCTTCTTTGATGCGCCTCTTCTTAACCTCCTATTAGGGCACTAAAGATGGTATTTGAATAAGGCCAGGACCTCTGGGATGTTTCTAGGGAATTGTAGAAGAGAAATTTATAGGGTTTGGCCGAGCTTTAAGGCTAAAACTGGTGTGAGGAGGAGAAGGAGGAGGTTCCCTTTTATAATGGTGGAGAGGGACACCTTAGGAAAAACTTAAAATATTATTTTAGTATAAAGTCATATTTGGTTCTTTATAGCTCAAAATAGATTTATTTTGAAGTTAAGGTGGGGATGGGTCGAAATCCTCTCAACCAATATATTTAATACAAGTTTATGTTACTATTTAAACTTTATCATTTAGATTTAACTCTAAGTTAAATAATTTAACTGTTACTGTGTCTTCTGGTTTTCTTACACTATATGGTTAATAAAATTACTATAACAAGAAAAACGAACCCCAAGTGGTTTATTATTAATATATATAACCTTATCTAAGAAATTTGGACGAACCTTATATTTTTAGGAATAAAAAGACAATTAATAATATTATATTTGTTTTAAAAACTATTTTATGTCAATTTTGAAACTATTAGGTAATTGATTTTTTTAAATCATAACTGCATTATTAGTTAGAAAAAATTTAATTAAATAAATACTAATATGTCATATTAACCTATAAAATTAGTTTAATTCTTAAAATGTCTCAAATTCCATTTATTTGGGTATTTATAATATAAATTATGTTAATATTTCCTTAATAAGGTAACTACTGCATCATCATTGTGTCATAAATAAATTAAATTATTTAAAGTCTAAAAATTATAAATAAACTACCATTATATAGGAAAATATTTTTATCTTTATATTGAATATTTATAGTCTAATTTATCTTATTTATAACCCTATATTAAAAAATGTTTTAGTTATTAAACTTTGATTTTAACTATTTTTACTCTTCTTTAAATAAAATAATATTAAATGTCCTAATCTAATCCAAGTGGACCTAAAGGGTAATATTTTATTCCTGAGGTTGTTTTTGGTCAAATTAAACGTATACAATAGAAATAGGACATGTTTTAGGGTAATAATAATATCATTTTACCCTTAATTACCCTATTTACTTTTAACCGTGGTAAATAAAAGTAAAAAGTTACTATTCACCAAAAATTATTTTTATCTTATTGAACCACATTTTACTCCTTTTTATTAACTGTGTCTCTAGGATTTTCGAAATTCCACTCACAGAAGCGGTAAAATTACGTTTTATGTACATTTGCAAATTCTCCTAGGTGGTGGGTAGAAGACGGTGAAAAGTTCAATAAACTTTTTATATATCTAACATTATTATAAAATGACTCCAATAAATTACATTGAACTTATATAGGTATTATGTATCAATTTTGACCAGAAATAAATTTAAATAAAATAAATAATTATTTAAATAAAAAGTTGTTTTTTAAATAGTAACCTAGTGTTTTCACTATTCATCAAAAATTGAAAGTTTTCAGAAAAATACCAAAACTTCACCCTAGGATAATTTCGATATTCCGAATCCAAAAATGAAGCCCATTTTGAGTGATGAAATTTATAAAATTTCAAAAAGTGGGTATTACTATTCATAACAGTTAGTTTTAATAATATTTTAATAGCATATCGTTGTTTAGTGAAACTCAGTATTGCGTACAACGCAAGCTATCAAGAAAGGTCGTGATTGCATATAAAGCAAGGCAAGATAGTGTTGTGTGTAATGAAAGATTTTTTTGATGATGTATATAACATAAAAACAAAATATTTCTCATAAAAATATCGGGTGTTACAATGTAACAAAGGTAATTCATGTGTTAGCATAATTTTCCATCTCATTTCAATTAAACAAATTATCAACTTAATTTTTATTATTAGTCAGAATACTACCATTTCAATTTTCTTTTTAGCCACAATCCATGTGATTACACTTTTTATATTAGTAACACTTCCCAGTTATCATAATACATTCTACGAAATTCTTCATTCCATACATATCATAAGAGGGTAATTGAATTTACATTCATCATGTTTATTTTATATATTCATCCCTATTTCTTTCCCCTGACATCTATTTTAATCCTTATTGTTTCAAATATATAAAAACTCCATATTCTCTATCTTGGAACCCCTAAATTTTCCAAAAAAAACATTTGACCATATGATTAACCAGATACCTTGATATACTTGGATTCAATCCTGAGTAAAATCAATTAGTTTTAGTATCATCATTCTAATTGAAATTTGGAACATACATGATAAATATAATTGAATTAAAATATAAGTGGAAATAGTTTCCTCCACTTTTTTTCAAATATTTTAATTTCCATTATATTCTATGTTGAATATCATTAGAAAAATACATTTAATTTGAGATATATTTATACAAAATTCATTCTATGGATTCAATTTAATACTATTTTTATAGTTTTCTTAATCATAGTCCACCATTGATTAGATTAACCATATGAATGTAAAATAAAAAAGGTAATATTTTTATGTTTCAAATAACCTAAAACTTCAAATAAATTCACATTATAATTAATCCGTCCATCACTATTTGTTGGATCCAATGATCCACTAAAATCTAATGTTTTTAATTTAAAATATTATTATACTTTATACATGTATATAAGTAGAGAATTTGGTTTTTATATTGTGTTTTTTATTCTATTGATAAACTATATAAATTTACTTAATGTAGTTACAAACTACTTTATTAAAAAACCATACATTCCCATTTTTTGTTAGAAAGAATATTATTCAATTGATTCAATTCAACTTTTAAAATATATTATTTTACCAAATTAACTGGATAACTATATAGGGGTCACCCTTCATCGGTTCTATTTCCGTCCCTCTAATCAATCATATGGAATTTATAAGAACCATATAATGAATATAATACATAAAAGCTTAAAATTAATTTAAAAACCATTTCAATTGGTATGGAAGTATAAAATATAAAATAAAATTCTTTTATCTCACAAAGATGAGAAATTTTTTTGTTTCCTTAGAAAAAAATAAAAAATGAAATTCAAAAAATATTTAGAGAATTATTTTATTTTTAAATAAATAGTGTATAATTTATTTTATTTTATAAAACAAATAATGGTTATGATGGTTGGAAAATGATGTCAATATTTCTAAGTTAAAATAATTCTATTTTAACATTTGTAGAAAATAAAAAATGACTTGTACGATACATGTTTCAAAGATTAATTTTTAAAACAATTTAAAAATATTAAATATTATAGAAAACTAATTTAAAAAATCATTGATTTAAAAATAAAATCATTCATTGGAAAACAATTTAGAATAAGGATATATATGAGAATTATTTGAATTAATAACAGAAAAACCTGTTTTTTAGGAACAATATATTACCTCAGGTCCCATATAGATTCATAATTTCATTAACTCAAGAATAAAAAAAAATATTTTTTTTCTAATTGAATAATATCATTATTAATTTTATTTCAATTATTATTATTCATTTTAATAAATTGTTTCACATGAATAATTTTTTTACTAAAATGATTTTGTTGATGTTGTTTATTTTAGTGTTGTTTAGTTTATAACCTCAAAAAAATTGGTTCATTAAACACTGTAAAATGGTTTATAGTTAAATTACATTAAAAATATTCAAAATGTCACAATTATCATATTTATTGATTAAATATACATTTATATCTAACTATTTATTTATGAAATGTAAAATAAATTACTTCATTTTATGTAGATGTTAGTGTGTACATATGCAAGAAATATGTTTACAATTTTTAATGTCTGGAATGTAATTAAATTATTTAATATTTTACTTTTCTAGAATGATGGATATGTTAAAATTTTAATTTTTGTTATTAATTTTATCCTAATTAATAACATTGTATAGTGGTGATCAAAAATGAATCACGTCTCACTATATAGGATGTATTCCACACACATAGAAAAGAAATATAATAAATTTATAATGGAAGAAAGTGTATTATGTTAATTAATATATTATATTTCTTGAATAATAATTATTTCATAAATATTTAACATATTTATTAATTCTATATAAATAATCATCCATGTTAGGAATTTAAGGAAAATAAAATACAATATTTTATGGTGGTGGTAGTCCACATCTACACAAGAGCTCTATTTCCATTTCTCATAATATGAAACAGAATATGAAAATGGGTCATAACATTATAATAGTAAAATTATATTGTAAATTTGAGACTTATTTTATAATTTCATTATGTTTATATAATATTATATTAAGGTAAAAGAATAAATAAGGTTGAATTTTTTTGGTTAAGAATTATAGCTTCTCCTCAGATATCTCCCATTGTCTTAAGTCGTAATCCTTCTAAGATTAGTATCTTCAAAATACTAGGATATCTAGATCAAGGGAAGGTATTCTTGGGAGTGTTTGTTAGGTATTTTATGAACTAGAGTGATCAAAATGTATGGGTAATAGAGGATAGGGGTTACCATTTTTAAGTAAGGGTAGTGAAACTCTTGTAATTATTAAATGTTTTAAAATAATATGAAGAATTATTCTAATTAATGAGGAAAATAAAAACATAAATTCATAGTTAAGGTGATGATGTTATAAATACCATCATTAAATAAGAAAATTGATACATTTTTTGGCCTTTTGACATAGATTTTAACTTAATTAACTTGATTTACCCTTTATGTGGTGACATATTTGTACCATAGTTGTTATTCAAGATGACCAAACAAAAAATTGAACCCATCACTAAAATTGAACCTCATTATTAAATATATGGAATTAATTTTTTATTATTTAATTTTGAAAAGTGGATGAAATTAATATTTATATATATTTACAAAAAGAAATGAAAAATATCTTTTTCCTAAAACGGTTTTTATAAATAAAATAGAATTTATACCAAAATAAAATAAAATATTAATTACTATTATTATTTAAATATTATTTATAATAAAAATTATCTTATTTTAATTGAAAAAAGTGAAATTCATAATGATACTTTAAAATTTCATTATTTAATGAAAAAATACAAGTTTACAAAAATCCCCATTTTTCATTATTCACTAAAAAAACAAATCTAATCAAAAAATGAAAAAACTCATCCTAAGGTATATTTGATATATTTGTTGTTATATTATGTAATTTTCTTCATATTATATTTTGAAAATAAAAAAATATTTTTAATAAAATATTTATATTTGGGAAAAATATTTTTTTTAAAAAAATTATTCCATGTTTTAATGGGAAAACGATAATTATTATTTCCAAAATAATAATGAATATAAATAAATAATATGAATACATATAAATAAAATGATTTATTTATTTCTATTATAAATTTTGTCTTCAAATTGTTTCATCTTTCATAAAATAATATGTGTAATTTTACACAAGGATATAATTTTTATGATGTTCATATTTGGAAGAGAGAGGAATACGATGTGCTAAAAATTGAAAACGAAAATTTTCTTAACTCTTCAATAACTAAAGTATGTATTAGATAAAATTATATATTCATGATAATATTTTTATATATGACTGAAATATTATTCCTTAGAAAATATCATGAACTAATAATGAGGTATAAAAATGAGTCTGGTTTTCCATTTAATAAGACCATAATAGATAATGGTATGAAATATACTTGTGCAAGATTTCATTAGTATTCTTGAAAATAATTTGTTTCACCATGTACTCCCTACACCGTATACATAACTAAATTTTTGGTTCTAATTGAAATAACCATTTTTTTGAAGTGTTGGAACAAAAATATTAATAAACCGTGATACCTCATGGTATTTTTTTTGAGAAAATATATTATATTAGTTATTAATATTACAATTTGATTAGTAAAGAAGCAGAATTTTTATTTACAACCATATGAGATGCATTAAAAAAGTTACCATTTTGGAGTTATCTAAGGGTGTTTGGAATACCATCTATTACCAAAGATAAATGCGATAATCTGGGAATTTTTTAATTGAATTATTTTTATGTAATCATCAATGGTTTCCCTCAAAATTGATGAGAATACAATTGTTTCTAAAAAGTGATTGGAATGATTATTGAAATATATAATGTGAAGGTGTTGTAACAAAAAAATATATAAATCACTCTTCAAGAATCTTTTACAATATGTTATGTGGAATAAATTTTCATCATTAAAAAAAAGATTAAATTAAATTATTAATTTGTGGGAGATGTGTAGGATATAGAATAAGATTCATCAATTTCATTTGATGTAGAAAAACCACATTCATATCATCAAATAATTAAAATATTGGTGGAGGTCAAAAAACTATTAAAATTCAATTACATTAAGTTAAAACTATGAGAACATTGAGAATAATAACACACAAAACTCTATTTTGAAAGGCTAAACCAGGAGACGTTGAAGAATATCTGATGCATCAAGAGTGGGTTGATTCCAGGAATTATGAATTGAATATAATTTAAAATACTGAATATTGGGAGTTTTTACCCAATATGTAAAATAATTTCATTGGATATAAATTGTAATTTTATAATTAATTGATTAATTTTTTTGAATTTTAGAGGAGAAACTAATGAATCTTGTGTGAGGTTTATCCAATGGTTGGAGGAGTAAACATTGTAGATACCTTTTCACTAGATTCAGTACTTGAAAACTCTATAATATTTATTTCCAGTATATACCAATAGAAATATAATTTTTTAATTGGATTCCATTTCTTCCGTAATTAATGGTCATTTGTAATAGGAGGTATGCATAGATGAACATTGACATTTCATTCTTACAGAAGATGAGAACTATGTTTTATGGATAAGTAAATAATCTAAGGGATGAAAATGTAACCAATATCTTTTTTCTATGTCATGAATAATTATGTAAATAATTTTAACTTTTGATGAGGAAAAGTGGACATAAACCTCTACATTAAAGATAATAAATTGGTATTTATTATTATTAATAATATTATTATTAAATGGAATCAAATTTACTGGAAATAATGGTAGTGATTTTGAAAATATTCTTTTGTGATGAATAATAAATAGGAAGAGTTCATTCCTTGAATTATATGGTTTTTTTTTCCATAAAATCCTTTAATTTGAATATTCTATTTTATTCTCAATCAATATATTCTTGAACATTATAAAGTCATTTCGCATAGTGGATTCAAAATTAAATTCCATTTAAATTTCTATAGGAACTGAATTTTCTAATGTTGTAGATGGAATGGATTTTGATCCCTTATAATTACAAATTCTTATAGGAAGTATTCTATATATGAAATCATCATAAATAGATATTTTCAATAATGTTTCACTTTCTACCATTTATTAAATTACACAAAAAAGTCTTATTTCATAGTTGGAAATAGGATTCCCTTTCATATTAATGGGGACTTTTTTTTATTGAAACATGGCTTTAAATTATAACATGATATGATTGGTTATAAAAATTTAAATAGGGAAGATAATGTTGATGATATAAGATCAAAAAGATTTTTAATTTTATTCCTTATAAACATGTTAGTTTTTCGGCACACAGATAAACAAAGATCACTAACCTTGATCATAGTTAATAAATAGTTTTTGGCTTCCACTAAAGCCCTGATATAGTGAATATGGTGTAGTATAATATAGAATATATCAATGTGTACATTATTTTGTCATTTATTTTTATTTGTGAAAATTGAAGAGTTTTCAACCAATCAAGAATTCTTATTCATTATTAAATATCAAATTACATTGATATTAAATATCACTTTATTAATGAGATAGTTGAAAGGAATGTGTTGAGGTTATAATTAATTATTAAAAAGGATAATCATGATGATATTTTCACTAAACTATTATCGAATTATTCTTCTCATTGTTTGTGGTTGATGAGGTTATTTTAAATTCATTCCTCTCAAGAATATTTGTTTAGGATTTACCTTCCATTATCATCTTGTTATTTGGATTTTTTATTTCAAAAATGGTGAAACAAAACATGAAAATAAAATTTCTTTACCTTTTTTTATTTAAAAAGGGTGATGGAACTATTTTTTTATGTTGAATACATTGATATGAGTTTTCTAAATCGGATGAGAGCTCTCAATTAGGGGGGGAATATTTTTCTAGATAGTAATTAAATTAGTAAATATATGAGGGGAGACATGTGTGTGTGTGCCTATGAGTTCCTAAGAAATATGTTTATAGTTTTAATTTAATATTTTTAAGGGAAATTCATATATACTAGTTTAATAAAATAATGAACAAAGTAATATTTTTTGAGTTGACTTTTAATGATGTATTAATTATCTGTTATTATTTTATGATATTTCAAGTGGAAGAATATGATGAGAGAGTTTGAAATTTTTCTCTGTTGTGTCAAAATTTTAAAGGGTATTATTGAATGAATTTATGTTTGTATTTTATTGGAAATGAAACATTGTTTTTCAATGTGCATATTTCTAACACCATTTTCACTCACATAGGCTTATAATTATTTAATGATTGTTCATTACTCAGTTAGTTGAGTTGAATGTGATTTTTACTCCTTGGTTCCAAAAAATGGAAAATATTATTTAAACAAATAAATTTTTATAATTTGAGAGATTTAGGATCAAAAATATTTCACCTAAAATTTAGTATTATGTCATGAGATTATAATTTTTAAGTATTTAAGTTATATGTTTTTCTATGATTTATTATGTTTTCAATATATAAATCTTATTCAAACTCACATAAATAGGTTTTAATATATGAATTTGTGTCTTTTAGAAAATTTTATTTATGTTTTGAGGATCTTGAATGTGATCATGGAATATTTATCATGCTTAGTATATTCAAAAAAAACTTTTAACTAAGGCAAGAGACCCCCTGTGCAGCATCAAAGTAAATTTAGTTTGCGTAAGGTTAATTATAAATTTATGTATGTGTAATTATTTGACCAAATAGATCCACATAAAATCAATTTAATACGATGTATGAGTATTATGATGATGTATAAAATTCATTCAATGCATTTTACAGTTCATTAATCTATTTTTTAGTGTCAATTAGAATTTAATATGATTGATTCTAATGTTGTGCATGATTTGTTATGTTTTTTATCCGGGTTTTATAAATTGTATAATTTATGTAATTCTATAGAATGAATTTTTTTGTTTCTATATTTAAATTTTACAATGATATATTATTTTATATAATGATAAATATATTTTTTATGATTTAAACAACAAAATATGAGATCATTGATTCATGAAAATGTATATTAAGATTTACACAATTATTTTAATGATGGATACATGGAAAAAAAGAAATAGTTATGGGGTATCTTATTTGCCAAATGATAACCATTATGGATACTAAATGTCTTATATAAGTGTTCTAATATTAGAAGAAAGAAATAGAAAAATGATATGATGTTAAGGAATAGTTGAAGTAAGTTAATTCTTATAATATTATTTTCTAATACATATTTGAACACTCCTTTTTTAACTATTGGTGTGAGATATAATTTCATTATTATGAATTCTATGATTCATTAATTAAATAAAGAAGAATCTGGTTAATATATAAATTGTAGTAATTTTTTATAGAAATAAGAATATTAATATGATATATAGTTCACATAGTGAGAATAAAAGAATCCTAAAATAGTATTGGGCGATGAAGAAGAAAAAAAGTAGCTTTTAAAAAAAATCTAATGAAGTCTATTTCAATTAAATAATATATTGTTTGGGGAAAAATATTATATCACAATAATGTAATAAGTAGAACTCGTTATAGTCGAGAGATGAGTATCTTGGGTATAAGGATATTATATTCTCATTATAAATCATATTTTGATACTAGTGGGTTGTTTTGTCTTATTGAAATCTAGATCATTCAAAGTAACAACCTCATACTTTGAGAGGTGAACATTGTAAATATACTCTTCCCTATTTATCATCACATGGATGTGCTTGGAAAAAAATAACACATTAATTGGCATTGACGGTTGTTACAAAGGTGAAACATAAAAACAAAATCAAACATTGGTTCAGACCCTCTTTACATGTACCACTTATCATATGGGCCTTCTAAAATTCTAAAAGATGAGTGTTGATTTTCAAACCATCATCATGTTTAGATCTAGGATATGATTTCAAGGGAGGGTAGAGTCACTAATAAATGTAGGAATAATAAAAACAAAATGCGACCAAGGATTCCTACATGCATGGAAGGTTATAAAAGAGAGATTAATTAGAGAGAATACTTCAGTAGAAATTATATATTGAGCCAAGGGAAGATAAAATTTCTTTTTCCCATATGTACCAAAATGTTATGAAAATTAATTATTTTAGTTTATTTTTTTTAATACATATTGAATCTCTAAATTTCAACATTCCGCATTTTTTGATAAATATGGTTCATTAGTTATATTAAAAAAGACAAAGGATTGCAATTTTAGGGAATGGTATTATTAATTGTTATTTAATGATGTTGTTTCTAACAGTGAACTAATTTCATTGTACAAATTTTCAGGATTTGTTTTTCTTACCTATTTTTATTATGCACTTATTTTTATATTTTATAATTATTATCCACCTTATTATGTAAAACTTTAGTTCATTCAACATATTTTCAAATTTCTTCCCTCGTGCCTTAAATTTTATTTTATTTTATTTAATATTTAATTTTACTATTATTTAAATATCTATTATTTATGTGTTGTGAGTTATTTATTTATCTATACCATTATTCCTTTTGTTTAATTATCTATTTTATTTATTCCTCAATGTTGGAATATTTCATATACTTTTAGTTATTTCTTCTTTTATCGATTATAACATGATCACTAATGTACAATGATGGAGAGCTAATATTTGTATCTAGGAAAAGGAAGTTTTGTTGTAATTGTTTTTTATGTTCAAAATAATATTTAATTTATTTTCATTAATGTTTCTTCATGGATATCAGGGAATGTTATAATGAATTAAGTGATGTAACATTTTTTATATACAATATTTTCTTTTTTATTCTAGATAAATATTCATTTTTATTTCTTAGAATTGTTTCTTCGTGGAGTATATTTTAAATTGGATAACTATTGTGGAACATCATAGGAACATCCTTATGTTTAGAATATAATCAATTGAAGATAAATATGTAATTAAGAAGACATTCAAAGGAGTAGAATTGAATATTTTCTAGATATAATTAGTTTAAATGAACTGAGAAATTATTCATTTAATTTCGATTGTATGATTAGAAAGTATTTGCTATTATAAGAATATGGAAAACTATTTTTATTGGACTTCTATGAGGATTGGTTTATTTTTTTCAACCCTACATACAATCCATTTCATTTTATATTTTTTAAACCATTGGATTTTAATGTAGTATTCTTTTAAATAAGAGTTTGTGAATGTCATTTTAGAGATCATTAAATTTTTGTTGTTGATACTGAGTTATGTTGTCTTGAGTAGTTTAGGAAGCATTATGGACCAAATAATACTATAAGGAAATGGAAAACACTTTTAATTGAGTTCTATAAGAATAATTTTACCAAAAAAAGATATTATGTTTTATATATTTGGGGTTATATGTTATACATTGAAACACATCTGAAAACACCACAAATTAAGTTTATAAATGCACTTTGGATGTTTTTATTTGATGAAATTTACACAACTACAGGGGAAATGTGAAATTGGGATACATACAAAAAATGGAGGATAGTTTCACATCATCCTTTCAAGAGAATGATTAATATTTTTTCATGGAATAATAGATCTTTCCAAAAGAGATAAACACGTATAGGAAATTGTATCATAATATTTAAAGGAATAATATTTAAGAGTTTACTAAAAAAAGTTGATCCTGAAATAAAACATCTAACATACTAATTTAAAAGAAACCATGGTGTAGTCAAGAAGATTTTGAGAGGTACACATGGACAAGAATGATGTTGTGACATACAGAAAATTAACCCTGATAGATCCATCTATTTAAATTCTTCAGTAAAATCATGCTAATTAGCCTGCATGATGTTTGTTTAATGATTGATATAAAAACCTATAAAGTTTCCATTTGTTTTTAAGTGAATGAAAAATTATTGGATGAAAAAATATCTAAATTACAATAGAGAATAAATATGAGAAAAATATGGGATAATATGAATAATGAAGATAAAATAATTTTTATCCCTCATTGATGATTTACATATTAAATATGAGAGCCATAGTTACGGTAGGGCATGGAGAATAAATTGAACCATATCAAAACACCATCACTCGATAAGATTTATTCTATTTAGGATAAATAATTTCTCTTGAAATTCATATCACATCTAAATTTCATTTCGAATCTCATATATGTTGACCAAGAGTATGAAGGGGGAGGGACCCTATATTGGAATAACACCCCAAAAAATATTTGTTACATCCAAAATTCATAGTATTACCCAAATTACATATACACACCATTGGTGTGTGCTCCTTAGAATAGATCTTTGTAGTGGTCTAGTTATAATCTATATTCCTTGGATATAATTTGAGCATAGTTATATTGCTTCTGTGAATGGGTAATAGTTATTTCATATTTTAAATAATAACAAAAGAACATGATCTAGTAAGAAAAAGGTATAATTGAAAACCCTAGTTTACCACTCTCTTATTGTGTATTGGGAATAGGGGTGAAAATGGTTGTATCAAAAATACAAGTTATTGCTTTAAGAATTTATCTCTATGATGGTTTCCAGTATTGAAAATGAAGTTAATTATAAAATAATTCATTTTCTTTTAAGGGTAGGATTTCAGGATATAGATTTATCATATAAGATGTCCCTTATGATATTAAATACTTGTTTTCTTAAATAATGTATTCCATGGAGTTAAATTTATTAATCCAACAAAACGATTAATGTATTAATATTAAAATATACTATTTGATGCTAATGTGAAGGTTAAAAAGTATTTATCGGGATCCCTATCATACCATATCTATATGAATTTTATGGAATACACATTATAAAAGGATATATGGGACAAGTTGTCCAATATTATGATTGAAACTTCAAGATTAAGAAATATTTATAAAAAAATATTGATTATTTATAGACTTTCCCAAATTAGAATATTTATGTCATATTTAATAATTTTATTGGTTTTTTTATAACAATATTTGGACATGGGGATCTAATGATTCTTTTGGATATGTTAAAAATGAATTTCATAAGGCTTCCTGCCTTTTACAAGGACAATTTATTGGATCTTGAAGAATAGAATATTATAAATATGACTCTTGAATATCCTTATAGAAGGATATTGTATTAAAAAAATACATTTTAAAATATAAATAATAATTTAAAAGCCATTTAATTCGATTTTAATCAAAACTATGGAAATATGAAAATAAATGAATTCAAGATAAATGAGGATGATATTTGGAATGAAATTCTATCCCAAATAGCAAGAAAAATAAATAGAGGAATTAGATGGTATGAATGTGAAGTAACATTTTCTAGTTTTAGTTGGGTAATTATTTGGGAATATATTAGCATGAGTTCTTTTGAAAATAAAAAATGACGCTCTATATGATGCAACGTCAAGAAAATATTGAATATTTCTTTTAATATAAAATTTTATTTCAGTTTATTCAATTATAAAGAGTTCAAGTGGGAAAACATATTATGTAAATAATATGAATTATATAAAAGGAGTAAGTAAGATGATGAATTTGAGTTCATTTTAGCTATACATCATAAAATGATGTTCAAATTTGAAGGAAATATGTCTTATGGTAAAATTTAAGATAAAAATAAAGGATTAGATAATATTAAAGTTTAAATTAAATTATAAATTAATGAGGTGGATAACCAATGAATGAAAACAAAAACAATTAGTGGGATTCTAAAGGAATACACAATGTATATTGATGAATAAAAAGAAAAAATAACTCTTTCAAAGAACCTAATGGTAGGAATATAGTATTCTCAAGTAATGACCAAAAAAATTAATTATATTCATAATAAAAATCAAAGGATAGGTTAAAATGACTAATGATTTTAATATCCAATTGGAATAATTAATTAATATGGTTGAATCAATTTAGGAAAAATCTATATAATAATATAAAAGTTTGAAATTGAATGAAAATTTAATGGTGATAAGAAAAATTTAATATTTTAAACTTCATACGAAATTGATTAATGATAGAGAGTAGAAATTGGTATATATACTTTCAATGAAACTCCAAATAAATATTGTTCCATGCATATGGGTATGGTTTTCCTAAGATTTAAAATAGAAAAATCTAATTTTAGTGTACTTTCTCTATAGAATAATGATTTTTTTAATAATAGTCAAAAATTACAGTAATCAAGGATACCACAATTGTTTTGAAAATAAATTAATAAAGAATATATGTGCAGAAATAGTAATAAAGGGAAATTTTCATTGATGAAATTTGTGTTTTGTGTCATTCCTGGTAGCACAATGACCTGATTTATGGAATTATAATGTTGTTTGAGAGGTGGATATCATAGGAGATATAAAAATAACAGTAGCATAACTTAAATCATAATTGAAATTTTCATTTTACTGTTAATGTTTTAACTTCTCTAGTTTTTTCCACATGGAAATAATCACGTATTAAAAATTAAGTGTAACTTAAACCAATGGGTTATAATGCATACATGTAGTTAAAAAAATGATATTCCATTAGAGAATAACTTTTATACTTCTGTTGAGGTGGATTTTGATATAAAAGTTTATAAAAATGAAAACGAGTTGAGACCACCTAGTGTCTCCAATCAATCTAATATCTCTTAGTGTGGAAAATATAAGAATTATAATGTAATATCATTATAATGTTTTATTGATTCATCCAAAAAATAGTAGCACCAGGATATTTGGTAGTTCATTCTCATCCCATATGTATGGGAATGTAAATATTATAATGAATGTGAAGTTATGGGTTGATGGAATCATCATATTCGACAACAATATAGATTAGAAATTAAAAGGAAGTGGAAAGATAATTTTTAATACAGATTTAAAAAAATATTGAAAATGTTTTTTATGTGTAAAATAATTAATATAATATTCTTAATAGATTTATATTTTCTGACTCTAAAAAGGATTCCATATTTCTTCAATGTGGCTTCTCTATCAATGGAATAATTAGTGTCTTTTTGAAAAAGTGATGAGGAACCAATGAAAATCAATATCAAGTATACATAAAATCAAAACAATTATTTAAAAATTATATAGGAATAAAATATCCTTTAGCATTGAAGTAATAGACAAAAAAATAAATAGATAATGGACAATTATTCTATACTAAAAGATAAAAAAATATACTTAATCTAAAATGAAATATATTAATGTCTTGTGATTCCATTATAAGAGGAAAAAATGTGAGAAACCTCTACCAACCAACGAGGAAGAGAACATAAAATGTAATTTCCTTGATTTACAAAGTTTTGTGATTCCCTATCATGTTTCCTATAACATGTAGTGGGAAATTTATTATTTATTTCATATATTTTCATACTATAATATGTGTTATCAAGATTCTATAGGTAATGAGTGAAGTGATTGAATATGTTAATCATTTTCACAAATGTGTTCATAATGAAAATGGGATAACTACTATGGTTCTCTAGTATAAAAATGGTATATAGAATACATCACATGAGGAGAAAATTTCTTATTTAATATTTTTATAAAACCTAATGACTTGTTAGTGATAACATTAAATAAATGTTGTAGTGAAAAGTTTTAATCGAATAGTGAACATAATGAATGAAAATTATCACTAATATTGAAATCTCCCACAACTATTTAATAGAATCTATATAAGTATTAGTGTATAAAATTAATAAATTTTTTCTGAACCCAAGTGTGAAGATTCCCCCATTAAAAATTTGTCATGGAATAATTCTAATATTGAAGATGATTATATTGCTTGGGAGATTATTATAGTGTATTGGCGGCTCGACAGCTTCCTTTGAGGAGATGAGGGAACCCTAGAATGGTTGACGTCAGCTTTCCCCCCCTTCCTAGAGGCGGGAGGGGGGGAGAAGAGGAGGACTTTGTTCGGCCTCCTTCGAGATCTCGGAAACTGTTTACCCCCTTTTCCAACCATAATTTTCTCCCGGATTTCATGATGATTTCTCTATGTTCGAAGGTTCCGGAGTCCCATCTTAGTGGTCCGCTGTTTCCGATTTAGATGGCAGAGTTCTTGGAAGCTTCGAGTCATCAAGAACTTACGTTGGTTACACGTTTCAATCTTTAAAGACCCTCGGTGGATGAATTTGATCGTTTCGTCTTCAGTAAATGGGATTTGTAAGAACGGGTGGTTGTTGGTCTGATGGATAGAAGTCACTTCATGGTTTGCTTCCCCTCAGAAGCCGATCTGATATGAGCCTCGTTTAGTGCCCCTCGGTGATGTAACGATTTCATGTTTTCTCTCCTAAGATGGTCATTTGACCTTTGCATGAATTGGGATCCAACCTCCTGTGCGATTTGGGTAAGCCTTCCTAAGATCCATATACCTTTTTAGAATCCTTTAATTCTCTATATGATTGAAAACATGGTGGGCCGCTATCTTTGATCGGAAGTTCGAACTTCCTCTGTACGTCGCCCGATTAACCCTTGAATTTGTGTTGAGGTTGATGTGTCAAAGCCTCCGGTGGAGTGGTTCTGGATTTCAGTGGGTTCGGAGTTTTGATGGAAATAAGAAGTGGTGTTTGAATCGTGGGACAACTACTGTTCGAGTTGCTGCCATTTGGGGAATTTGGATTCTTAATGTCATACAGATGGTTTCAAGGAGAGGAATTTTGTTCCAAGGAGGAGACCAGAGGAAGGTCAGAGGAGGAGGACCGATGAAGGGTAGAGAAAGCAGTGTGGAACTAATCCTGGAAAGGATTCTGACCTGGTGAGTAGGGATTCACCGGAAGTGGGCAAGGGAGATAAGTCCTCCTTTAATCCACTGGTTTCTGCTGTTTTTAGGCAGTTGAGGTGTGATCTGAAGGTGGGGGGTGGTGGAATTAAAGTTGAGGATAAGTGTGTCTCTTTTGCTGGAGGTGTGCAGGCTTTTAACAATAGGGCCGAAGAAGTGCAATGTGAGGCAGTGGAGATAACAGGGCATGTAATGTATGATGGTCCTCCTGTGGAGAATTCAGAAGGTCATTAGAATGTGGAATCTAGTAATAAGAATGCTGCTGGAGGGATACTAATTACAGTTCCTACAAGAAACTTTTTCTAGGGTCTGAAACAAGAGTATAAGTAGGTGATTAATTCAGTTATTATTGATACTGATGTAGAGAATGGTCCTCCGGAGGCTCCTGCTGGAAATGAAGAAAGGCGTATAATGATATATGAAGAGAATAAAATTATTGAGCAACCTCGATTCCTTGATTTAGTTGATACTAATGTTCCGTTTCAACACAACCGGTCAGCAACCTATCCAAAGGAGGTTTTCCATGGAAAGGGGGGGGAGATCTCGGAGAGCAGCAAAGAAAATAGTGGTGGATTGACAATGCTCTCATATAACAACATTGAACAGGGCGGGGTAGGTCCAAGTATGGGTATGCAAGATCTTAATGGGTGTGGCATTAGTGATTTAGTCCAAGGTGGGGATAGAAATAGGACTGAGGATGGAGGAGTGGCTTCTGCTACTCTAAAAAGAAGAAGCAAGAACAATTATTCTTATTTTCATCGTCCATTGTGCACTAGATCCTCCTTTAAGCGCGATCATGGGGTGAAAATGGCATTCAAAAAAGGAAGCCTAACCAAGTAAGATGGACGTGGGAGAATCACTTTGGATTATGTGAGGCGGGACTATAATGAAGATTTCATGAGGCATTTCAACCCGGCATCTGAATGGGGAACGACCACCATGGAGGACTCCTGTGTTGGTTGTGATGACAGGTATAAACATTTTGGCTTTTAGTTTTTGTTGGTTGATCTGGGTGTTTGGTTGTTTGGTCTATTTTGGATGTGTTTTGCGGGCTCGTTTGTGTCCTTGGTTTTCTCACTTTTCTTAAGAGTGTTTGGAAAATAATAAAAAAGTATTTCGCTGGTAATATGTAAGTTACTATTTTAATATTATTCCATATAAATGTGTTAATAAAATATTTATTAGGATTATAGTGACTAAGGAATTTATAATTATTTACTGAACAACATGAAAATTATCTAAAATCCATAATCTGTGTGTGGTCAAAAAAATATAATACTGAATGGATAAGTGTTAGGGTAGTTCTCAGCATTAAAAATATGTAGAGTATTTAGAGTATTAATCTGTTGAAAAAATAAGATAATGAATAGAGTCAACAAGTGGATTTATTGAGAAGAATATAATTTCAGGTCAATCTATTCCTCAATCATAAAATTAGGCCAACTATAACTCTTGGGACAAAGATTATAGATCGAAAATATCTATTGTCTCAATATTGATAATCAAACAAGTGAAGGATGAGTCGTTTTTCAAGTCCATGAACGAATAATTAAATCAAATTTTCAAAATAGATACATCAGAACTCATGTATTGGATATTGAATACCATGATCATTGTAATAGAAATGGCTTTTAGAGAAAAACATTTTGAACATGGTAATGTGATTTGAAAAAAGGTTTGATTTGTGGAAATCGGGTATATGTGAGTGTAAGAATTGATCTGAAAGAAAAAATGATACCACTTTCAAAACTATAATCTACTAATGTTTTATGTCTTAAAATTGATCAATTATATTACATAGTATACCAAATGGATTTCAAAAAAAAATTACTTATGGGGTTCATTAAAAAGAAAGTTATATTTATCAATAATTGGGTTTTCTAATTGGTTATGATGAATTAATGGTTTGTAGAATAAATAAGTCTATGTATAGATTGAAAAAAGTACCTTACTATGGGTATGCGTTGTTGGATACATTCTTAAAAATGTTGTAATTTAGAATATGGGTATTTGATCACATTCATTTTGTGAAATAAAATTATAGTTCTTGGAATTATTTATGATATCCAATTTGTTGGAATAATATATAATTCAGTGGGTGAGTTTTCGCAATTGAAGAGAATGATGTCTAAAATTTCTATGATTAGAGGGACCACATTTTTCATCAAACATCATATTTTCTAGAATTAGAGTTCTGATTTTGTTTTTTAGGTTATGGGTTGAAATGAGCGGCTGATTTGAGAGGAATTGTGGGAGTTTTGTTTCAACCCCAGCATTTTTTGGAACGAAGTTGGTAATACTTATGAATGTTAATGAAGTTCACCAATCATTCTTTTAGAGAATAATTAGATGATTTTTGTATCTTCTTACTACAATACCAGATATATTATTCAAATCATATATGGCTTCTCAATACAAATGTTTCCCTAAGTAGTATTATCTCTTAGTCATAAATTAGATCATGATGTATATTTAAGGATCTTTTTATTATAGTTTTCTATATATTTTTTGAAATGAAAATAATTAAATGTTTAATTATATATATTTGGGATGATATTTTATAGAAAAAAATTATAACATGAAGAATATATTTTCAATGGGAGCTTGTGTATTGGCAGGATTTAAATGAATAATGAATATAAATGCCTTCCTATAGCTTAAGTGATATATATTTAAATGACCATAGTTTATAGACAATTGGAATGGATGAATCAATAGTTGTAGGAACATATATTGGAGGTGAGGGTTCCCATAGAAGTTTATTATGAAAATCAAAATGTGATAGATTTCACCAAGAATCCTATAAAACATCCAAATAAATTATATTGATATTTAATACCATTTCATTAAAGAAATGTTAAAACACTATTTTATGAAATTTGAGGAAGTGGGAAAATCCACAAGGGGGGGGACATCATTACAAAACAATTGGTTATAAAAATATTTGAGAATCATTGGTTGAACCCTGGTATTCAACCAAAATCCCCATACTAAGGATTGTTGAAAGCATTCATCTATCAATTATATATAATTATTTACTTGTAAATTTTATGTTCTTACAAGGACTAAATACATAAGATGTAATGTCTATGGGGAGTGAACAAAGTAATGACATGGTCTAAAATGAGTTCTATAGGAATCATTATAGCCCAAAAATATTTCTCATGATTCATATAATGTGTTGTTACTGAAAACAGAAATTATATAAAAATTGACTATTATTTTATTGAATTGGGAAAAATGGTGGAATTATAGATAGAGAACATGTTATAAAATGTTGTTAACAAAATCATTGAATTTTACTTCTAAAGGGGGTAATTTATGTACATTATGTGAGATGGATTAAAAGAGTAAATATAGATATCTAGGGGGATAATTTTTATGAATTATAAAGAAATACAATATGGGATAATTTTATTACCATTGAGTTGTATTTGGTTTATTTTAAATAATAAATTATTTGTAATTTATGGGATGGAGTGAGAAATGTGTGGATATGATCAATTGTTATAATTTATATTGTTGTTTATAAAGTATCCAGTATAAGATAATGGGATAAATTAATGTACCAGAAAATTATTGTAATTTTATATGGTTCATATGGAGGAAACATAAGGTTTAATAAGTTTTAATAATTTATTTATTTGTGATACACACCATAACATGAGTTTCCATGTCCCAAAGTATGTTTGGAAACTCTTACTGACATTTATAAACGGAAAACGTTCATGTTAAAGTATGGGGTGACATTATAAATAATGTTCACAAAAATTTTAGTTGTTATGGAATTTTGGAACTTACCACATTTTATAGATAAAAAAATTATATAAAAAACAATCATATAATTTTATTAAGGAGGCATATTCCAAATAATATCATCCACATCCTTAAAAGAGGAATATATAAATTTCATTTTGATGGTTATTTGGTGACCTCCGCATTATGGAGCATAGTATCACTAAAACGTTTCCTAAAAAACAATATTCCTACACCATTAATCCTTATAACACAAACAAAAACATGAATATATGTATGATATAATACACTGATATCTATGGGAGTTAAAAGTGTTAATTAATAAGAAATTTTTGATCTATAATTTAAACAAATAGTGTGCTTCATTGTAAAAAAGAGAACAACCATCATGGAGTATAAGAGAATACAATTTCCCAATTAAGCTTTTTTTGAGTGAATACAATTGACCTGGATAGATAATAATTAACTAGGAATTTCATACAAATATGTTAAATATTTTTATGGAAATTCCTTATATTACTCAAACACAAGCCATAGGATTTTAAAGGTATAATTCCTTTTAAAAAATTGGAATGTAAACAACTAGTTAACAAGAGTTATAAATCATCTCCCAATTAGATCCTAATAATTAATACACTTCTAATATATATCACACATAACAATTATCATCATAACATATCAAAATTAACATATGAAAGAGTGATCTTAGATTCTCAGTGAGGGTATACAATGGAAATACATAAACATAACTAGAGCCTAATTTTATGAGAATAGGAAAATAACATTAAAACCATAAACTATATATAAAATATTAAATTATTGGTTCATGGAATAAGTATTTTCAGTTCATAAGACAAGAATCAAATGGAAATCAAAGGACATGATTCATGAGAATAAAATATTGAAATAATATATGGAATGTTAGAATATACATAAGAATAGAAAATAATTTACATTGTATTCAAGGAGAATTTAAAACTCTTCCATGGTGGAATGATTTCACACCTAAAACCATAATAGTAGTCATGGTTTATTTCCAAAACTATCATAGTGGAAAAATAACCTTACTGAACTGAGTTTAATCTCTATTCTAATCTTTTTAATCTCATGTGATTTCAATATTTACACAATTAATTAGATGGAGATATATGTACTACCCATAGCATAATGAAAATAATTTGAAATTCTTCCTCAAGATAATAAAAAAATTCCTTATATCAAAAAAGTTGAAAATGGGTTTTATAACCATTAAATCATAGAATAACCCATATAACGGAAATGTGTTTCATATAAATTCCATCATATCATAACCCATGGAAAATAAATGGGTTTTATAATAATCTCTTCATAAATATCAAAATCTATTCATAGAATGAATTAGGATGGTACAAGTGGGAAATATCCCTATTAAAACCAAATAAACACCAAAATTTTATGTTATTGACGAATTGATATTACACAAAAATTCATTAAAACCTTCTAGATGAAAATATCATTTCCATTTTGAATAAATATATTTAGATTTTAAATACATTCTAATTATTAAATAAAAATATTACTTAAAAATAATTTGGGAAACATGCAATGGAATCTTTAAATCATTATGTGGTCATGAATAAATATAATTTCATTTCATCCAGGCATTTAAAATGAATATTCTCTTTACATTATTGTTAAAAGTCAAAATAACCTAATTAGAAATATTATAATAATAACAAATTTAAATAATTTTTTAAAATTTTTAATAATGATAGAAATGAATTTTAAGAATCATAGTAGATTTTTAAAAATATCATAAAAACATTTTTCTAAAACATCCATATTAAAGGGAACTCATTTTCAACCAATGAGAGAAATAAAATAAATTTTTATTAACACAATATATTTTTGATCCCTTGAGAACATAAAATGATTAATGTGATATAATGAAATTTATTCAAAATAAATAAACAAATAAAATTAAAATACTTGTGTTTCTTAATATATAGATTATAAGTTTTATTTCTTTGGAATCATCATCATAAACAATCTTGATAAATGATGAGATTATACCATATAACCATTTACACATTGGTATATTCTATGTCCTAGGAACCATTAAATATCACAATAAAATTAATCTTTAAATATAATTGAAATATAGGTAATATTGATATAACATGTCAAAGGGAATTATATACACATAAGACAATAAGATAGGTGCATAATATATCTTATGTCCCAAATGAGGCAATTTGAGACACAAAACTCTTACCTTTAGTATCCTTATCCTTAGTAAATGTTCAAACCACTTGTATAATAAATATAATTTTATTTTACATATATTAAAAAAGAATAATATTATTTATCATACCAATTATGACTTAATTATGGATATTTATTATCGATTTATCCATAATTCCTTGTTAAAATCATTTTTCGGATAATAATTACTTCATTTTTCATATATGTTTTGGTTTTTGTATTTTTGATTCTCTTACACTGAACATGGTTTATTAATATAAATAATTTAAAACATGATATTAATATCATATTCATTCATTATATATGTATTTATAGTAAACCATTAACATTATATATAGAAAATGAGTTACACAATTCCTGGAGAAGGTAAGTTATACATACAGATGAATGTCTTTTCCATTTTATTAATGGATGAAAATAAATGAAGATAAATAATATATCTCATTTACATATTCGTTATAATTTCATTTATATCCCATATATTCCATAAATATATTCTTATTAATTTTCATTTAAAGAATTTGTAAAAAGTAAATTTGATCACATTGCATAGCAGTAGTCCTCCATGCATAAGCACAACATTATAATTTATTCTATGGATGTCAGGGTAAAAGTTATATACATATTTATTTTATTGATTTATGATTATTTAGTTATTTTCATAAGTCAACACAAAATCCGTCCATATTAACTTCTACATAAGGCATATGTGAAAAACGGATCACATTACATTGCAAGGTGGTTGTATGTTTTATACAAGAGTGATGTTATTATATTCCCCATTGAAAGGAATGTAAGATGGTATATGTGTTATAATAATTGAAATAGTATAATTATATCATTAATATCATATATTATCAATATATACTTCTGTATATCCATCCATAATATGTGTTGATGGAAAATGAATTTGGTCAGTTTGTGGTATGGTTGTTCACCATACACATGATCAGCGGTTTTATTTCCAATTTGAGGGAGGATAGGGATGGGTGTAGGTCATGTCATTGAAATAAGAAATTATCATTATATGAAATATAATGAGGATATTATATAATCATTTTTATTAATATTTGATGTATGTGGAAGGATAAATAACATAAAACACTCTGTTAAAAACATTACATCCTTTCCAGAAAACATCCTAATATTTTCAGTGAAAGCCTTTCCAAGATGGATTTCTAAACAAAAAAGAGCTTTTAGGATTAGGGGAAGGTTATGAGGAATTTTTTTAGTTTTTATTGTAAAAAATATGGTTTTTGGATATGTTTATAGGAGAGGAGAGGTCGTATCCATTAAAAAGTGTAGGAGAGGCCAAATATGAAATTTTTGAAAAGAACAAAGGATAAACACATTTACACATGCATAAAGGAACAGAAATGGGTAGTCAATGAACCATAGAGGTTATAAGTCCAAAATATGGTCAAAAAACGTCTGTTTTACATGTTTAAAATTCTTTTTACAACTTATCATTATACTTTAATACCACGAAAAATATATTTTGACAATAATTGCAGAAGTTACTTTTACTATTTTCACCATTATTTATGATAAAAATTGAATTTTGGGTTATTAGATAATATTAATTATAATTAAATAAAAAAATAAATTTTACCTAATTAAATTCATACAATTCAAAGAATTTAATTTTAATTAAAACAAATATATGCAATGAAAAACTGGTTTTCTGAAGAAAAATATATCAAATGTTTAAAACATTTTATTATCCAAATTATATTTAAAATTGATTCCAATGAAATATATAGATTTTATTATATGATAATAGAATAAATATTACTCATAAACCCATTTTAAAAAATATTTACCCTATAAATTTATTAAATGAAAAGGTTGTTTTCCGTAAAAACCAGTATTTTTCACTATTCATAGAAAAAAATTTCCTTTTCATAAAATCCAAAATAATTAATCATAAATTATTTATATTATTTATTAAAAATATAAATCTAATTTTTTAAAATATTTTTTTTAAATATTCAAAAATTACTTTTACGGTTTGTCGAGAAATTAAATAATTGTATTTTCAAAGAAAATGGTATTTTCGAAACATATAAAGACTTTACCAAAGAATAGTGTATTATTTTATCTATATTATTTATTTATAAAAAAACATTATAAGTAATATTTAAAATTTTTAAATTACTAATCTTACCATAATGATTAATGGATATTTCATAATAACCATTGTTAAATGGTAATTAAAATAGTGTATTTCTATTTGTTAAAACTAAGTATTTGTGGGAGCACCAGCTATCAATGAAATTAAAATTAATCAATTGAAATATTTCATAAAATCAGAGGGTGTTAAATTATACCCTCTTAAAATTTACTTCTCCATTTAAATTACATCACATTGGTACAAACTAATGAGTACACTTTTTCCTCATTAAATCCTCAGGTTCCGACATAGTTTCCTCAGACTAGTGATTTCACCCCAAAAACATTAACTAGGTGAGTGGTATTATTTCATATAATATTTTATCAATGATCTATAATCTCCATTTTTTTCTCATGAGAAATATATTTATCTAATAGTATGACCTATGATTTTAGTAATTGTGAAGGCTCACGTATGTACTTCTTTTGGAATGATATATGTAACACAATGTGGACTTGAGAGATCTTTGGTTGATGCACCATACAATATAATACTATCCCGATACAATATGGAATTTCAAATGGACTGATATTCTTAGGGATTAATTTTCTATTCATTGAAATCTCAATATCCTATTCTTTGGAGAAATTCATAGAATTTTTTTCCCAACATTAGATTTTTTATCATCTCAACGATTATCAGTATAACTTATTTTCGACATTGGGCGCCCATATGTGTTGTTTAATGTCTCTAACCTTCTCTAGCATTTATTAATCTATATCAATTCCCAACATATTTCTTTCTCAAAATTAATTCCATCACATTGGATATCTACAATTTTTTACCCATATAGTGCTTAAGAAGGATCCATTAGAATTCTCATGTTAAAGTTATTTTTATATAAAAACTTATCTAGAGGAATGTGTTGATCCTAACCGCCTTTTAAATACAATGAAAAGTATCTCAAAATATCTTTTTTTTGTTTTAATTGTTCTAATATACAAACCATCTATCTCATTATTATAAGAAGTACTAAAACTTAACCCTATATTTGGAGCTTACTTAAGATTTCTACAAAAAAACTGAGTTAAATCAAAGATCCGGAACAGACACAATAGAATTTGGTACTCTATAAAACACTACCACTTAATGTATATCCTTAAAATCTGATATAAATATATATTTCTTTCATATAAATTATTTTTAGTAAATTTATAAGGGGACCAACTACAACCAATATAGCATTGTTCCCTTTAGATGTGTTGGGGAGTCCGATTGCCAAATCCATGGTGTTTTTTCCCATTTCAATTCTGTTATGGGTAATGGATATAACATCCCCTTATAAATTTTTCTCTCAACCCTAACTTGTTAGAAAACCAATCATTGAGACACAAACTCTTCTATATCTCTCATTTTCCCATCCCATCAGAAATATACTTTCAAATCATTATGCATCTTCATACATCTAGGATCAATTGAGAATTAATAACTGTAATGATACTCAAATAATTCCTTTATAAAATATGGTATTTATGGAACACATATGTTTTACATGAACCTTATTTAACACAACAAGATTCTAAAGTTAGAACATTGTATTAAATTGTGTGCATTACATGAATCACCAAGCATGTAAGGGAATATAACACATCAAGACTTTATAATATATTTAATATATTAATTAAATTAAATCAACGATATATCATGAAATTTACATGATATTAAGTGATAAATAATCAAAACTATGAGTTTCTTCATAGTCTTGTGTCAAAAGCAAGACTGAGTTTTACCAAACAATAATATATTATTAAAATATTATTATTTAGTATAATATGATATACCTTCTCCATTAAATTAACGGGTTTCAATATGATTAACTAAATTATTAAAATATGTTGTTTTAAAAAGTATGAAATGAATTCATTGGTTAAAATTAATTATAAATGAATATAACAACCAATTGAATTTAAAGTGAATATTCTCTTTGGAAAAAAAATTTATGCCCACAGAACTATTTTATCCTAATAAATTTAATTAATTAAATTTAGTAAGTGATATTAATAAAACATATTTGTTATATATTCAAAATAAATATTTTTTATATTCACCCAATTGATTATATAGGAATAGTATTAGAACAAACCTAATTTTACACATAAAAACCTATATTTATATTGTGGAACTTCTATCACCTTTTAATGGATAACATATTTTAAATCCAATTTTTGGCACTTTTATCAATATTATATTTAAAAATATACTTAAATTTTTTAATATAAACATAAAAATTAGGTTATGGTGAATTTTTTATATTTTTCTCTCATGATTCTTTTTTTAATGAATTCTGAAAAATACTTCATTTAAATTCAAAACTTTTTTTTATTATAATTTTTATATAATAGTAAATTATAATATTAATGGGTTTCAAAGTTTAATTAGATTAATTTTACACATTTAATCAAATATAGTCTATTTTAATCACATTAAAATATAAATTGAAGATAAAAACATAACAAAAATGTTAATGTTTTTACTTTGAGAAGCCATACTATCATCCGGTCTATGAGATTAAATTTAAAATAATTTCTACCGGCGTAAAGATTGGAATTTTCAAAAATAAATTATATATTTTTAATCATAATAATTAATAGTTTATAATAAGTTCAATATATTTTTTCTCCAAAAATATTATGGAATGCAATTAAAATTAATTCCAATGATTAGGGTAAAATTAATCTTAACAAAGGACTAAACCTTCTTCTTAAGGCCCAAAATGACCTATAATCTTATCCCAAGGCCATTATTTGTCCATATTTAGACCATATCCTAAATTTTATCTAATTTGGTCATTATTTTATTCACTTTAAATGGTAAAATATTCATTGGAATTCCCTTTTCCAAAATTTTCAAGAATATCCCATCCTCATCCACTATAAAATGGCCTCCTCTCCTCCCACTTCCTCACACCACTCAAGATGCTTTTTCACAACCAACATCTAACAAAATAGATCCTAGAAATACATCCAATAAAACTATAATCATTATATTGGCTAGAAATACATCCAAATAAGGACTTTAGTGCAGACCAAAAGGAGTTACCAGAAAATGAGGTAACACCTTTCCTCAAACTCTTTCGTTTTTTTTTCAATTATCCTCCTCCAAAAATATCCTTGTTCAATTTTTATAGGAAAAAAATATATCATAAATATACAGAGATTTTTTTATGATAATTTTTTTAACTAAACATAAACACAAATCCATTTAGTGGGTAGAGAACATACTTTTTATGTTTACAAAAAACTTCCGCCTCACGAAATGATGATTGTTCATTTTTCCTTTACCACCTTTCATGGTTGGGAATTATGATTAAACCTCTATTTGTATATTATATATATGATATTTACTGTATATTTATTATTACATAATCCTTTTATAACACATAACATTATAGTTTATATTTAGTGTAAATATGATAACATCATTTGAGGAAGTGTGGACTGCCGTCCCTTCAAAGCGTTCTGATTATTCACACTATACATGTAAGGTATAAATATTGTTTTATTAAACCTATAATAAATATATGGCATAAATATATTAATATAATTATAATATAAATATATATATCATTTACTTTTAATTATATTAATATGATAAATAAAGTAAAAAATCATTCATGTGTACGTACGGCCTATCGTCTCCATGAACGGATGATTTCATTTATTATCTCCAAATACTCTAGATTATTATAAATAAATATATAATAAATAGATATATATAAATATATATTATATTGAATTTTTTATACATTATATATATGAAGAATCCATGATCTAATTAATATCAATAACAAGTAACAAGTTAAAACATACTCGACAAGATATGCAATTCACAGTGAAAATAATGAAAGATTATTATCAAAAAAAATAATAAGATATTATAATAAGATAATAGATGATATTATAAATAGGTTTATGGTTATATAATTTGTTAGTAACACTCTTATAACTATTGTATAGGGGTTAAATCCTATTCCCACAAAAGGAAACACAAGGTAAGGGATTTGGTCTCAATTTCATTTTATTGAGACATTTTGTAAGCTTATGCACCTACTTTATTTTAAATTATGTATATAAATCATTTTGACATGTTGTATAATTCTTTTAATTGATAAAATTTTTCTATATTTATTGAACATTATTACATTATGTTTATTATGATTCAAATGTTTCGAAGTGGTATGGGTCAATTTGGAATTTTTAAATATTATTTCCCACAAGAAAGTTTTTTTCAAGGGTATGTGCATTCATCAATGTCAATAATCATTTTTTTATTTATACTCAACTATGGAATAATTTATAAATCCATATTATTCATTCAATTTGGTTTTTCGATAAGGCGTATTATTTATTTTTATTATTCTATACAAGGAATTATTTTTTCTGGAAATGAAGAGTGGGGCCAAGACATTATATAGCCCCTCAAAGAATCGATAGGTTCTCATGAGATAAATAATTTTTCAAATTTAAATAGGTTTTTATCCATAGTTTTATTCATCTTATGACAACTTTTGACGGTGTAGGTTTTCATGTGCCTTATAAAGGATGTATAATAACTAATCATTTCATTCATTTTGATTCAGTTGTCATTTGTCCATAAGATATTTCATTCAATTATCTATTGATGCATTATATTCTTAGTTTATTAATTAAATGGAATGTGTTTCATATTTTTTACCTTTCCATATAGATTTTTTGTTATCATGTTATTTTAATGGCATGTGTTATCATCTTTTTACCTTTCCATATTGATTTATTCAAGTTGATGATTTATTTATTATTCATTAATTACCCTTAATGAGAATTTTAGATCACCCTTATTATGTTTCCTTTCCACTGGTTATAAAGAATAAATATTTGAATAATCATTCAATGATTTAGTTTAACTTCTTTTATTATGTATCATGTTTATAATTTCTATTTCTTAATGTATTATGGGTATCATGTATGTAATATGGCTTTCCATGACTGAAAAACTAATTGTTCCTTTAGTATTTGGTTCCTTTTAATTATTCCAATGTAATAAAATAATGCACCGGATCTGGGATTCTGGGGTAGGGGAATTACAGTTGGTATTAGAAAAAGTTTAGAAGAAACCTTGGAAACTAGATTTAGAAAACATAGATTAGGGAACATAACTCTAAGATATTGTTTGAGCATATATATAGAATATAATACAATAAATTGGTAAGGTAGAGATTATGTGGGTATTCCAAGAAATTCATCCAGGTATGGATACAAAAATTGGATGTCGTTCTTCCATTGATGTGCCTAGTAGTTACAACACTAAAAAGGTGTGTCGGACCTTACATGGTGTAACCTGGTACATGAAAACAGGCCTTAATGTGCACCTATTTTGACACTCTTCAGAGATACACTTAAAATAATTCACATTTTATTTACAAACCATCATTAATGATTCGAAATTAAAGGCTTCCCCAAAGAAACCATGTTTATTATTATGTGTTTAGTAGTGGAAAAAAATTTCAATTTATGATTATTGTTTAACTCGTTTTGGGATTATACATTATTTTACATATTTCTATGATCAAATATAGTATATTTCATTGTTTATAAATGGAACATGGAAGGAAGAATGATATCATTACTCAAGGAAAATGTAGTCATTTCCCTAATGAGGAAAGCAGTACACTTGGTATTGGAATTTATAATGTTATAGAAATATTATGGAGTCTTAATTAGTTTATGACACATAAATACTCCCGGATATAGAATCCAATTCTATAAAGAGATTCCTTGATGTTGGATCACTTTATGGGAAAGAGTCCACTATCATTTATTGGGACTACTGACCCAATAGATTCTAGGAAATGGATTAAATCATTGGAGAATATATATGTGGAATTGGGATGGGCTGAAAGTGAAAATGTTAAACTTGCAATATATTACCTGAATTGTGATGTAGATCTTTGGTGACTGTTGATCAAGAATACTAGGGTGTAATGAGAAATAGAACTCATTGGTTGGAGAATTTTTTATGATACATTAATCGGAAAATACCTTTGTAATGATCAATAATCGGAGATGAGGATAATGTTCCTTGGTTTAATGGTAAAGGAGGAAAAAAGTGTTCTGGAGTATGAAGCTACCATCACAAGGTTATCCATGTATGGTAAAGACTATATGTGCATCACAGAGTGCGAGAAAAACCAATTCATTAGTGGTCTTAAGCCAAATATCTAAAGGTCCCTAATCTCCAAAACGTTTTCATCATACAAATAAATCATTCTATGTTCCATAAATATAAATAAGGAATTTTCAAGAATCAATATTTTCAAGGGAAACCTAGAAAAAAAATTCTATCTGAGCACAATGAAAAAGGGAATTAGTCAAATAAGAAGAAGGTAAAGAAGGATTTTTCCACATGTGATGATAATGGAAAAAATGATCCTGGTAAATTATTGAAAATATTTGTAGTTTATTATAAGTGAGTAGAAAATGGTCAATATGAAAAAAAATTGTTAATTAAATAAGGAAAATGTTACCACACAATGTTACAATTATTTGGATATGGGGAACTATTCAAAAAATGCACCAATATTCAAGGGAATATACCTCTAAAGAATATAAGGGATCAAGGTTAAGAATATGTTATTGATACAACTGAAGTGGAATAATTAATGTACTTTTCTTTTTGGATCTATGAAATATTTTTTAAAAGTCATTTATGATGTTATTATCAAATGATTAATGAAATATATATGGATTGAACTTCCGTACTATATAATTAAAAAATTTATATCATAGTCATAATGGTATGAAGAAAACTTATTCAGTATGAATTTTTGGAAAACACCTATTTGAGGGAAAGATAACCCTTAATATATCCCAAATGTTAATACAATGATGTTTGAATAAGAAAATTATTGGTTTGGGAAAGGTAAAGTGGATAAGTTTTGACTCCCTTGGAACTGATTAATGGTTTATTAATGTGATTTATTCTATAATTGATAGAGTTTACATCATTTTTATATTGATGGATTATGTCTAATAACATGTTTCTATCTTCAGTAATAATAAATAATTCATGTTTTAATAAATTTTTAGTGTGGTTAAATTTATTACCATATCACAATATAATACATGATGAATGTGTTTTTATTTTTTTAATGAGATGGTGAAAGTGATACTTCATGTTGATTGAAGGATAATGGTAAATTCATTTTGAAAATCCATCTATCTTATTTATAATGTTTTGGATCATAATTTTTAACAATTTTTGAATTGTTTTATATTGATATTTTTTTGATGTTTTATAGATTAATTTATTACTTCTCTATATAAATCATTGTTTACTAAGGGGTGAAGTGGAAATAGTTCAAGGAATAACCAATGAATAAGATTATTGTTATAGAAATTTACCAAGTACATATATTTAATTATATTCTTAAACAGTGAATAAACTCCTCAAATATTAGTAAAATTATATTGAAAAAAATATTTTTTCCTAGTACCTTCATTTATGATGAATCAAATGGCCCCATTTATCATCACATATTTATAGATTTGTGATTGTTATCTTTATCCTAACCATGTTCTCTATCACTCTCCATCGTAACTTTATGGTTGGATTTGTCTCCTTTGTCTAGGTTTTCACTAATGTTCCCCTATTCTAAAGCATGTATTATGGTGAAAACCACATTTCACGGTCCCTTTTATTAATAATATGTGTTATTGATCCTATTTATGATGTGGGTTTTTGAGAAATTGTTCGTTTTCAAATATAAATCCCTCAAGTATCGAGATTAAGTTTAAATTATGAGGATGAAATTTAATTAAGGTGGGGAGAATATAAAACCTCAAAATTTTTAAGTAAGAACATTTTATATGATAGAGTGTATCACACATATCACCAAGTTCTAAAGAGAATATAACACCTTGAAACATTACAATATATTTACTATCTTAATTTAATTAAATCTATTATATATATAGAAATTCCCATGATACTGAGTAATAATACAACACACATAACAATTAGTTTCTTCAATGGCTTTGATTATAAGCTAGACCGAGTTTTACCAAAAAATAACATATTATTAAAATATTATTGTTTAGATAATAAGTTATAACCTATCCATTAAATTAGTGGTTATTAATAGTATTAAATAACTTATGATAATATATGTTTTACACAAATATGAAATGAATTAATTGGTTAAAAATTAATTATAAATGAATATATAAACCAATTAAATAAAATTATAGGAAACTATTTCTATTCCCAGAAATATGTTTTATGATAATACATTAAATTATTTATAGTTTTTAAAGAAATTATTGAATTATATATGTTATATATTAAATAATTTTTGTTATATTCAACAATTTATTTTGTAGGCATATGATAAGGACCAACACAATATTACACATAGAAAACATATATTTATATTAAGGCATATTTACCACATTTTAGTGGGGAAACTATATTAAATTCAATTTATAAAATATTTATATATATTATATGTAAAAATAAATTTAATATTTGAATTAAAAACATAAAAATTAAGTTAGGGTTAATTTTTGATTTTTTGTGATGTTTAATTTTTAATGAATTTTTAAAAATACTAAATATTAATTCAAGACTACTTTTCATATACTTTATTTAGAAGGTTAAATTTAATTTTAATTACTTTTAAGTTTAATGATATTATTTTCTATCAATTAATCAATTTTATGTCATTGGAATTAATTTCATTTATAAATTGAATATAAAAACATAGAAAACATTTGATCCTTTTTACTTTTAAAAACTATATTGTCATCTCATAAGTGTGATTAAATTGAAAATAATTACGCTAATTATTTGATAAGAATTTGAAAACATATATTACATATTTGGAATCATCAAAATTTTACTATCTAAAATTTTAAAATTAGTTTTCTACCAATAATAGTATTGAATTTTATTAAAATTAATAATAAAGATTAAGGTGAAATTAAAATAAATAAAGGACTAAAACTAAAACATAATGCCGAAAATGTCCGATAAACTTTTCTAATGACCAATTGATAGAAATATTTAGAGATTATACTCCATTTAATATAATTTGGATCATTATTGGAACCAATTTCAATGGTAAAAACGTGATGGTAATTCCATTTTCCAAAATTTACGAGAGTGGCACTCCTCCTCCGCTATAAAAAGGCCTCCTCTCCTCCCACTTCCCCAAACCTCTCAATACACTTTGGATCGAAACAAAAATATTTCCAAACTATATCCTCAAAATCCCTCATATCATCCAAGAATCCTCCCCATGGGTAAGAATCCATCAAAGGAAACCCTTTGTGTAGACCAAAATGAGTTACCCAAAGAAGAGGTAACACCTTTCCTCAAACTCTTTAGTTTTATTTTCATTACACACCACCAAAATTCTCATTATTCCATTATTATATGAAAAAATAGTATCCTACATATGAGTATATTTTTTATGATATGTTTTCAACCTAAACATACATGCACTTCTATCTAATGTGTAACAAACATATTTCTTATTTGTAGGGCGAACTATAGGCTCAGAAAATGATGATTGATAGTTTTCCCATTACCAACTTTCATGGTTGATAATTATGATGGAAAATATGTTTATAAATGTTATAAATGTTATTTTTTATTTAATTATTCTTTTATAATTAGTTTATAATGCATAACATTATACATTCCATTTTTTTAAATGTGATTACTTTGTTTGTGGAAGTGTGTACACATGCCACATCAAAGTGACGTGATTCATTCACACTATACATAAAACATATAAAGGATGTTTTTATTAAAAATATGAGACATAGAAGACATTATTATAGTACTATACTTATAATATACATATATATATATATATATCAATAAATTTTCATTATTTTAATATGACAAATAAATTAAAGTAGCGCTCATTTGTACGTACAACCTATCATCTCCATGAATGGTGTGTTTCAGTTTTTATCCCCATGTACTATGGATTTGTATAAATATATATATTTAATATATTAAATATTTAATTCAATGTTTAAAATACTTATATGATGAAACTATGGTCAAATGAAAAGGAATAACAAATAACATGTTAAAACATAAGGGACAAACTAGGAAATTTACACTTGAAATTGTGAAAATAATGAAATATTGTTTTCAAATGAATATTAAAATATTATAAGAAGATAATATATGATATTATAAACATGATTATGGTTCAATAAAATGTTATTAACACATATAAATCCATTATACATGAGTTTAAATCCCATTCACACAAAAGGAAACACAAGGTTTGAGATTTCTCCTCAATTCCATTTCATTGATACATTTTGTAAGGTTATTCACCTAGTTTATTTTATATGGTGTATATAATTCCATTTGAAATTTTTTATCATGAATTTTTTCAATGTCCTACTATTCTATGGTCTTTTAATTTTATTACTTCATATAAATTATTATTCAAATTTTCAAAGTTGTTTAGGAGACTTTTGAAGTTTTATCGATTATTTCCATAAATAATGTTTTCTTCCACTAGTATTTACATTTATGAATGTCAAAAATAATTGTTGTTATTAAATTTCCATTAGGTAATAATGGATAAATCTGTATTCTTCCTTCATTACAATTAATCAACAATTCATATTATTTATTTTGATTATTCGAAATATGGAATTATTTAGATTTTCAATGACTGGTGGTGCCCTGAAATTATAGTGCCACTATATGTATTGATAGGTTCTCATGAGATGAATAAGTAAGATAAATTAAATGGGATTATATTATTTGTCTTATCTGTATTTTGAAATTTCATAATGGTATAATATTTCATATTCCTTACACATGATGTCCAATAGTTAATCATTTCCTTCATTTTGATTTAATTATTACTCACCCATGAGATTATTCATTGAAATATATGTGGATGAATTGTATTATCAGTTTATTTATTAAATTACATGTGCTTCAACTCATTAAAATCCCACATATATATTTTTTCTTTATGTTGTTTTTTTAATGGAATGTGTTATAATCTATTTACCATTCCATATTGATTTATTCTCATTAATTAATTGTTTATTTCACCTGACCTACCATAAAAGTGAATTTGAGTTCACCTTTATTATGTTTCCTTCCACCATGTTATGAAGAATAAATCATTGAAAAACCATTCAAGGATGCATTTTATTTAATTTTATTATTTATCATTTTTGTAATTTTTATTTTATAATGTATTATGGGTATAATGTATGTAATATGGATTTCCAAGGCAGCTAAACTGATTGGTCCTTTAGGATTTGATTCCTTTTAATAATGTCAATGTAATAAAATAATTCATTGACCTTGAGAATCTCGGGTCAAGGCGTTACACCATATCATTCCATCACAATCATGGTTATCATTTAGAACATTCCTAACCTTATTCTACAGCTCTATATAATCCTTTTGTGACTCTTTAATATTCCCATAGATAGATGGTTAAAAATATATTTGAGGAAGATATGGTTTCTCACCTCCCATCCGGATTTCATGATTCGTCTTGAGAAAATGTAGAAGTACTTGATCTTCTGTGATCCTCCCCATGGGTAATCTTTCATGATCATTTTGACTCAAAGCATCATCTGCTATATTCTCTTAACGAGGTTAGTAATTTATTATGAAGTCATTGTCTCTAATTATCTCTAACCATATCCTATATAACATGTTTGACTCCATATATGAACATATATACTTTAAACATTTTTTACTAGCATATATATCAAAGTATTCTCCATAAATATATTTTATCCATGTGATTAATTCCAAAAACACCATAGATAACACCAAATCATGGGTTGGGTAATTTTTCTCAGGAAACTTCAATTTTTTAGTCATAATCGTTAACCATGTAATTATGTGTATGGATGAATCCCAATTACTTATTGGATGCATCAATAACAATTACAAACCCTTCTATAATTTAGGGTTTTATAAGAATAGGTGAACTTCTTAATCTTCTCTTTAGTTCTTTGAAATTTTCCTAGAATTCATTATCCTGAAGAAACATGGACACATTTATAGTTAAAATTGTGTGTGGATTATATAAACATGATAAATTCACCAAAATCTATCAATAATATACTTTTAAACCAAAAAAAACTTTAGATCCCAATCATTGTGGTTTCTTAGGGTTTACATTAAATAACCATTTTTTTATGGATCCACTGATATCTCCATCTCTTGATATTACATGATAAAAAAATGAAACATATTATAGATGAAATTCACACATTTAATATTTTTCAAACAATTTCTCCTTCCTTAGGGTCATTAGGAAAATTCTCAAGTTATCTTCTTTTTACATCCTTGTTATTTTAATTTATTAGAACCTAATTTAAAAAGGATACCATAAACTAATCATGTAATCTTTAAATACTCTAATTATTAAATCCATGAAGATATATGATGGATTAGTATGAAAAAAGTAAATCATTATATAATCATAGTGTCCATACTTTGTATGGAATAATATTTTGGGTATATCATCCTTCTATTAATTTAGTTAATGGTATCAAGAACTATGTAAAAGTTTATAAAATTATTGATCTCCATGCAGCTTATCATACAAGTCTCCAATATGGGGTAGAGGATACTTGTTCAACTCTTGATAATAAACGAAATCATCATCAATCCCAATTTATTTTATGACAAAGAGAACAGGTCCACCCCAAGGTGACACACTTGTCCCAATGAATCCTTTTTCATGATTCTCTTAGTGTATCTTCTTTGATTCCAAAAACTCTTTCAGGTTTATTATATAGGGAGTCTCTGAAATTTTTGTGGCACCATGTATGAGTTCTATTGAATATTCAACTTCCTAATTTAGTTTAATACTAGGAAATTGTTCTAAAAATAAAACAACATACTCCCATACTATCATCATATCATTAATATTTAGCTTCTCCCCAACCATATATGTTAAAGGACTATTATAAATAGGAATCCAAACCCATACAATGGATGTGTTTTCAACTAGATGTTAAAATTTATCATCACACTAATAGAAAATAATAATTTGGTCTATAATATCAAATGCTAATTCTATTAAAAAAACATTTATATGGACCTTATTTAAGAAACCTAGTACATTTATATGATAACATGAAATTAAATAAGAATAATAATTAATAGATTTTCAGGAAGCACATTTTTACAAAATTCAGTCAAAGAGGAATTATATAAATGTGATGAGATCATCATACCGTCATGGATTTTTACTACTAATTATTCATGTCAAAATTTGGGTTGAATATTTATACTCCAATAAAATTTCTCATATATAAAAGAATTGGTAAATCAAGAGTACAATAATTAATTTTTAGTTCCATAGTTGATAGTAAGTTTACCTTTCATTGTGTTTTTGTCACACCCCTCATCATAAGTAGCGATGAGATGATATTTCCCCTTATTCATCTTCTTAGTAGGTTGTTAACATCGACCATCATCAGTAACCATTATATTTGGGAACTTTATATCTTAGTTCTAATAATCAATTCATTTTAAACACTAGAGTTTGGGTGGGGAATTATCTAGAGATTTCTCTTTATTTGCATTATTGTTTTACTTCCTCCCATCACATAGGAATTTTATTCTCTAGAACATTCCCTTACACACTTAAAAATTTTACCAGTCCCCTTATGATATTTTCCGTCATATTTCATACTTTATTCAAGGATGAAGGAAATATCATGTTCTTCTCTCCAAGGTTCTCAGTTTTTCCATTGAACTCCAACTTTATTTTCCGATGAAAAACATGTGATTGATGGGAAAATCCAAAGTCAATTTCCAACTTGAGAGAAAATTTATTGATTTAATTATTTTTATTAAACCAATTTAAGGCTTATTAATTTTGGAGACATTGTTTTAATACACTGAATAATCAACCAAAAATAATTTTAGGATGAATGATAATTCTATAATCATACCTCACAAGTTTTGTAAAAGTTTCCTCATGTGTACCAACATATTCATCATCCTTCATCTTTATCTCAAGTAATTTTTCCCCATTTTCACATGTTGAATTTGAGTATAGTATATATTGATAAATAATATATTAAACTTATCCAACACCTTGGAGAAAATTTCATATTGTTTATATGTATTCTGGATGAGATTCACCATTTATATGCTTCACATTCCAAAGGATATAAATATAAATTGAATATTTCATTTTCTAATCACTAGAAAATGGAAAATATAATTTTAGTGATACTACTTCACTTCTTAATAACTATTTAATTATGTAAACCACTAAATGATGGCGTAAATTGCCTCATTTTGAACTAAACAGAATGTCGTTCCCTCTTTTTATAATTTTTTTATTTTAGTAAGATTCATATTTTGATAATGTTGTATGATAATTGTAACATTTTTTTCATTATATATCCCATAACATTCAGTTTCATAGAAGGTAAATCATTGTTTTATCAAATTAATTCAACATTAACATGGTTTTGTTCATTTCCAACCGTCGACTAATTCTAAAGCATATATTGTGGTAAATAATAATCATATTAGGAAAAAACAAAGCGATGAATAATCATTCATAGGATGTCTAAATCAAGGAAACTTCCTTCAAATCCATGAAAACAATGGTTTAACCTACTTTATTCATGGTCATAATCTTTTCTAATCCTTCATGATGGCTCGTAGTGAAAATGAAAATCAACCGAGGCATATCCCCTTAGTCTATCATACTAGGTGCATAGTAAGGATTGTTTTCATGTACTAGGTAATGCTAGAGTCTATCTTGATGAACATTTTTTGGTGTTATTACCCCTGTGTACATCTTTTTAATAATCAAATCCACTTGTATTATCCACAAAATGATGTATTTGATAGTTAACCACAAAATCACTTCCTTAGCAAAACGTTAGGATTTTACCCTATACATAGGCTTATCCAAAGTGTTCTATGTAAATTTTTCACATCCTAGTTTCAAAAGGTAAACTAAAAAAATCCTATGATATTAAATATAAAAACCCCAGATTTTCATAGATTTATATGATTTTTTTTCATCCATTAAATTACAGAAAAATTTAACACAATATCATAAATGTATAGTGAATTGTGGAACTGGGAAACATAAACAACTAGTTTATAAAATATTTACATTGTATCTGACATAATTCTTCATAACTATCACCATTATAATAAATTTGACCTAAAATACTCATCACCATTACCTTGGAAAAAAACATAAGAAAAGGTGATCTCAGATGCTCAGTAATGGTATACAAGAAAAATATGTAATTCTTAGTTACCATATGGGTATGAAAACATGATAATTACATTGGAAACCATAAAATTAATATCAAAGATTATAATATTCAGTGCTAGAATAAATATTGGTATTTCATAAGATATTAAGCATAATAAAATGAAATAACAATATCCATGAGAAAATAACATTGAAATAAGACATCGAATTGTGTCATACATATAATCATAGAAAATCATTTACATAGTTTTAATGGATCATTTTCATATATATCAATGTTGAATTGGTTCACTCCGCAAACCATAAAATTAGTTATGGTTCACTGAAAATACTATCATAGTTGAAAATTTCCCTTACAAAACTTAGTTCAGTCCCCATTCCAGTCTTGTTTATATCACGATATTTCAATATTTACCCAATGCGTTAAAGGAAAATATAGGTATACCCCCATCACATAATGAATATCAATAAATTGGTTCAAAGTGATCATAAAACATTCATCTTATCACAACCCAATAAAAGATATGTTTTTCATTATTATTTCATCATATAATAACCCCTGGAAAATAAATGGGTTTCATATATATTTCATCAAAACATAACTCATCGAACTGAAATGGGTTTCATAAATACCTCTCCATTATAATAATAAACCATACAGTGAAATAATATGGATTGTTCAATTGGATCATAACCCTAGTAAAACTAATGAGTCACCAATTTTTTTTTTGAATATAAATTATATAAATATCATAAAAAAATTCTTTAGGAAAATAAACATTCCATTTTGAAAAAACATCTTTAAAATATAAAAACATACCAAATATTAAAGAAATCATTTTTATGAAAATAAATTTTTAAACATGTATGGTATTCTATAAACTATTTATCATATATGACTGAGGAAAATTCAGATAATTTTATACACTTTAAAAAATATCTCTTTCACATTTTCGTTAAAATTAAAAAAACACCTCATTCAATAAAGGACAAGAATATTCATTTCATAAAAAAAAAATTAAATTAAATAATGGGTAGAAAAAAAATTAATAAATATTATGGTATTTGTAAAAAAGTTAGTAATACTTTTTCTAGAAACCATGATAGGGAAGGAAACTAATTTTCAACCAAAGTGATAAAGAAATTTTTTTTATAAAAATGTATTGTTGATGTCTTAAGTATTTAAAAAGTAGAAAATGATAAGAAAAATATATTCTGAATAAATAACCATAGGATAATAAAGTAAATGTGTTTCATTAGAGGTTAATTATAATGTTTTATCATAGGAATCATAATTATATACAATCCTGATAAATGATGAGATTGTAACATAAAATATTTACCTCTATTGTATATTTTGAATCATAAGAACAATTAAATATCAATATAAAATGAGTTGATAAATATAAATAAAATAATTAGATTCATGATATAACTTTTTAAATATCATTATATACACCTCATAAAATAATATGGGTTCATAACATATCTTATGTCTCAAAAAAGGAAATTTGAGACAAATAATACCATACCTTATGTCTCAACTTCCTTCCTACCCATTCAATACCACTCAATAATAAATATATTATTATTATAAAATTATTAGATTAACATATTATTATTTATCATAACATATACTGTTTAATTCCGTGTTTTTATTACCTATTATCAATAATTGCTTGTTAAATCACATTTTGGGTAAAAACTGCTTGATTTTTCAGGTAAGTTACAGTTTTGCATTTCGGAACCATTAATACCATTTAAGGTTCCATAATATCCATAATATTAACCATGATATATATATATATATCATATATATTCCGTATATATGTGTTTATATTACTAAATTAAATATAGATATAGAAAATGAGATACGCTATTCATAGAGACGGTAAGCTATAAATACAAAAGAACAATGTTTTTATTATCTCAATGGATTTAAGGAATGGAAGTTAAATGCAATATCACCATTATAGACTCATTATAACTTCAAATATATCATATATATTAATTAAATATTTATGTATTACCATCCACGAGAATTTTTGGTGAAAAAATGTCATATTGTTTTGCAAGGTGGTGGTCCACCATACACACGAATGACATTATCATTTATTTAGTGGATGGCGAGGTAAGAAAAAATGTGATATTTTTACTTTAAATAATTATTAATATGTCATTAATATCAAATATAAAAATAAAATCAACCCATATTACCTTCCATATAATGCGTATGTGAAAATTGAATCATATCGCTTCGTTATACGGTAGTCCGCATACACACAATCGAATTTGTCATATTCTATGTGAAATTTTATGTAATAAGTTATATGATATATTATTATTATAGAAGAAAAATTATATAAAAAATATCATATATAATTATTTTATTCATAATTATATCATTCCCATAATAAGTTATGTTGGAAAAAACATTATTTTTGGTTCGTGAGACAGTAGTCCGTCGTACATAAGATCAATGGTTTCAATTTCTATTTTTGGTAGAAAGAGATGGTTGTAGGTCCTTAATTTAGAATAAAAATTAATTATATGTAAGATATTTTGTTTATTATACCATCCTGTTTTAATGTGACTTTAATGATGTAAAAGTGTAATGCCCCGACCCCAATTACCCAGAGTCGGTGCATTATTACATAACATTGGCACGATACAAGGAATCATGTATCGAAAGACCGGTCAGTTTAGTATCCTTGGAAGTACTAGATACATTCATATGTTTTACAATACATCATGAAATAAAAAAATCAACAAAATTTTTACCCTTTTCAAACACACTTATATCCTTATATTTTCCTTGGAAGTCAACCATAAAATGCTTCTTCACATCCTGGGAAAAATAAAAAATAGAAAGGGTGATCTCAGATGCTCAGTTAGGATAACAATATAGCGGAAATATTCATAAATAAGCATAAACATTTAAGGCAATGAATAAGACTAAAACCTAAGCCTTTAAAACATAAACTTCTAGCATAACAAGGAAAATTTAAAATCAAATAATTCCATTTACGTAATCATAAGGATATTCTACTAGTCGAATAATCACATGAAATATCAATAGACACTTTCATAATGATGGAATTCATAATGCTATAATTCATAACCACATAGTCAAGGCCTTGTACAAACACTAAAATAAGATGTTTTCAAGGCCTTGTTCCAAGACACTAGTTTGTCTTATGAGACCTACCGATGCATCGGGGAGCTATTGCAGGTTCCACCCGTCACTTACTATGTCCAATTCATTCCTCATATGAAAAGGTTTAAACATAACATAAACATACATATTAAAACTAGCATATGAAATGTCAATAATTTATCCAAAACCCATGAATGGTAAAATAATAACACATCCACTTTCAAATATATCACAAAAATATCATTACAATAAGGAAGATTTGTAACTTAACAATTCAACTTCAAATAAGTTTAAAATCCATCAAAGGATATTGACATAGATGAAATCTAATCTTTTTGATAGAAATATCTCCTTCAATTTTGAAATCCTTTAAAAGTTATATAATTATAAAAGAAAAATTTTATTTTAAAAATATTCCTATTATCTTTTATGGAATATTAGATAATGTTAAAATGGTGGAAAATAGCTGCACCCTCCATATAAGTTAAAAAAATCCATTCTTACATTAATTTTGTCAAAAAGGTCATAAAGTACCTTGTTTGGAAAAATAAAGATAGATTCCTTTCAAAACATATAAGGTCAAATAAGGATATAAATGACTTTAACCCATTTTCTAGTAAATAGTAAAAATGATTTGAAATACATTTTTAAGAAAATAAGGATGTGGATGATAAAGAGGTCCAAGTAGATACTTACGTAAAAACAACCTCGGATAATATAAAGAGATGGTGAAATTAACCCCTACCTTGTACTTTACCATAGTAAATGGTATTTTAACATCATTCATAACAGTTAAAACATTATTATTAAATTATACAATGACTATATATATAAATATGATGTCATATATGATCCTAAAATATTTATTTGTTAATAATATTTCAGTAGTATCATCATTTGGAGCGTTAACTGAATCATTTTCCTTTATATTATTGGTTACGTAATACATTTTTGTTATGTATAGGATTTATTTTATTCATATAAATAATGATATTATGTTCAGAAGAATTATTTTAAATCATAAAATGAAAATTATTCGTGAATGATTACGATGGGGAATGAATCTTATCGCGTTCGTGAAGACAGTAATCCGTACGTATGTACGAGCGACAATATAATTATATTGATGGTGAAATCATATGTAATTGGATGGTATATCATATATACATAATCAATAACATGTTATATTTATTATTCAAATCAGTTATACTCATTATTATACCCATCAAAATAATGAAGTGTTTGAATAACAAACTAAACCACGACATGGAGACAGTAAGCCGTACGTATGCACGTATGGTTACTCTTCCATTCATATGATTGATAGAATAATGAATATTGTTTTACCATTTTTATAATAACATCACATTATATAGAAGATACTGGATTTTTTATTTTATAATGGAGCAAACAAATAAAAAGGAAGTCGAAGAAGAATATAACTTGAAAGAGGTGATGAAATATTTACCTCTTCTTCAGGTTCTTCCTTTTAATTAGAACCAAAAGGGCTCCTTATATTGGCTTTCTGACAAAAGAAAGGCCTCTAAGATGAAGTTAGTAATGTTGGTAGTATATTTGGGTAGAGGTTGGCCAATCCAAATAGCTGTGGATGTGTGATATTAAGAGAAGAGGAAGTGTCGTTTTATATGTGATGTGAGGGTCCCTCTAGGAAAAGCTTGAAATATTATTTTATAACAAAATAATTTTCTCTTTATAATGACTAAAAAATGATTTATTTATAGGCTATGGTTGGGATGGGTTGAACACCTCTCAACCAATAGGTTTTAGATAGGTTTACGTCACCATATTAACATTATCTTTTAGATTTAACTCTTAGTTAAATAGTTTTACATTTACCATGTCTCTTTGTATTTTTATATTTTATGGTTAATAAACATACTATAAACTGCCATGAGAACCCCAAGTGGTTAATTATTAATATATATAACCTTATCTAAGTCCTTTGTAAGATCCATATATTTTTATGAATATTATATCAATTAATAATATAGTATTTTTTTTAAAAACTCAATTATGTCAATTTTGACACTATTTATTATTTGATTTTTTGAAAGCCATAAATCCTTTATCACTTAAAATTAAATTTATTTAACCAACCCTAACATGACATATTAAGCTAAAAAAATTAGTGGAATTCATAAAAAGTCTCAATTTACATTTATTTGGATATTTATAATATCAATTATTTCAATATTTCATTAATAAGGTAATTACTACATCATCAATGTGTCATAAATAAATTAAATTATTTAATGTCTAGAAATTATAAATAAAATACCATTATGTAGGAAATATTTTTATATTTCTAAATAATATTTATAGTCGAATTTATATTCTGTGTAACCCTATATTAAAAATGGTTTAGTTACTAAACATTGAATTTAACACTTTTAACTCTTCTTTAAATAAAATAATAATAAATTTCATAATCTAATCCAAGTGTACCAAAAGGGATAGTATTTTTTCCCTAAGGTTATTTTTGGTCGAATTCCACTTATCCAATAGAATTAGGACATGTGTTAGGGTAATTATGATATCATTTTTACCCTTAATTACCCTATTTATATTTAATAGTGGTATATAAAAGTCCAAAGATACTATTCACCAAAAATTATTTTTGTCTTACTGAACCACATTTACTTACTGATATTAACTATGTCTCTCGGGTTTTTGAAATTAAACTCATTGAAGCGGTAAAATTTTTTTTATGCAAATTTGCAAATGCTCATTGGAGGTGGGTAGAAGATGGTAAAAATTTCAATAAAATTTTTATATGTCTAAACTTATTATAAAATGACTCAAATTAATTACATTGAACACATATAGTTATTATGTATCTATTTTGACCTAAAATAAATTTAAATAAAATAAATAATTATTTAATTAAAAAGTCGGTTTTAAACAACAACATACTGTTTTTCACTATTCATCAAAAATTGAATATTTCCTGAAAAATACCAAAAATTCATCCTAAGCTAATTTCGATATTCTAAATTCAAAAATGAAGTCCATTTTGAAAAATAAAATTTATAAAATCTAAAAAGTGGGCATTCAAATTCATAACGGCTAGTTTGATTGGTCGTGATGTGTTAGAAATTCGAAGTTTCGTACAATGCATGCTACGACATTATTATAAGGGAAACATGTCATGGAAGCCTGGTGTGTTAAATTCTTCCATCCTATTTTGTCCTAAAATTTTCTAGAATACTACCACACAAAAAGATTTGGTAGTTCTGCATCATAATTTCCTCTGGTTCTCACACTGCCTCTTCCATCTTATGGTTTCTCCATAGAACTTTTACCAGATGAGTTGTACAATGTCTCAGCACTTGTTCTCTTGTATAAATAATTTTAACAGGCTCTTCACAATAAGGCAGATCAGGTTCCAGTTCAATTTCTTAGTAGGTGAGTACATGCGTGGGGTCAGGCATGTATTTTATCAATAGTGATACGTGGAACACATCATGATCTTTGGAGATACTTGGAGGCATTGCCAAATGATAAGCTACAACTCCAATTCGTTCTAGAATATCGAAAGGTATGATGTAGATGGGACTCAATTTACCCTTCTTACTGATACGTATAACACCAATCTGTGGAGATACATTCAAGAAATCATGATCTCCTACTTGAAATTCCAAATCCTTCCTTTGGTTATCGGCATATCTCTTTTGCCTACTTTGATCTTCTTTGAAGTTGGTTTGGATAACCTTCACCTTTTTCCATTGGTTCCTCAACATGTTATGGGCCTATGAGTATTCTTTCACCAACAGCATCCCAACAAGTTGGTGGGCCACATCTTTTTCCATATAACACTTCATATGGTGCCCTCTGAATACTTGAATGGAAGCTATTGTTATAGGAAAATTATACCAAAGGTAAATATTTATCCCACATACCTTCAAAGTCAAGTGAAAAAGATCTCAACGTGTCTTATAAGGTTTGAATAGTCTGTTTTGACTTTCCATCAGTTCGAGGGTGGCAGGCAGTGCTCAAACGAAGTTCAGTATCTAGGGTTTTCTGAAGAATTTTCTAGAATCTTGTTGTAAAACAGGGATCATGAACCAAAACAATCGATTGGGGTACTCCATGAAGTATTACAAATTCATTAATATACAGTATTTCTAAATGTTTAAGTGGTAAATATTCTCTTATAGCAAGAAAATTTGCTAACATGGTAATACAATCAACAATGATCTGTATTGCATCATTACATCTAGGAGTCTTTGGTAGTCCCATGAAAAAGTATATTGTAACATCATCCCATTTCCACTCAGGTATGGGAAGAGGTTGGATGACTCCTCCAGGCTGTTTCCTTCCAGCTTTTACTTGTTGAAAAACCATACATCTTGACACAGAATCTGCAATCTTCCTCTTCATGTTGTCCCACCAAAAATGTTCCTTCAAATCTCTACACATCTTAGTGCTCCTAGGGTCTATATAGATATTGGATCTTTGAGCATCATCCAAAAATTCCAATTTTAGATCAATTATATCGGAAACACAAAGTCTCCTCCCAAATTTCATAATTCCATCTTCATATACGATGTCACTCAATCTCCCATCATTTACAGCTTTAATATTATTTTGAAACTCCTTATCATTAGTCTGAGAACTCATTATCCTTTCTAGTAAATATGGTTTGGAAACCATTTGAAAAAGTAATGATGTTTCACCTTCCATGGTTATTCCCATATCCATATTTACTAGATCCATGAAAAAAGGATCCCTTTCAACTCTCATCTTGTTCCAAACTCCATGATCCTTTCTAATCAAAGCATTTTCTACATTATTTTCCTTCCCCAAGTGGTATTGTATAGTGAAATCATAATCCTCGAGTAGTTCAAACCATCATCTTTGCCTCATGTTGAGTTCTTTCTGTGAGAAAATATACGTCAAACTCTTTTGATCAGTATAAATCTCATATTTTTCACTATAGAGATAGTGTCTCTATATCCTCAGAGTGAATATTACAGATGATAACTCAAGATCATGAGTGGGATAGTTTGGCTCATAAATTTTTAGCTGCCGTGATGCTTAGGCAATAACTCTATCATTTTTTATAAGGACAAAACCAAGTACTTTCTTTGAAGTGTCACTGTAAATGACAAACCCATCGTTCTCTTTATGTGTGAGCTTGGTTAATGGGTTAGCCAACTGGGAAAAATTCTAGACGAAACGTCGATAATAACCTTCTAAACCAATAAACTGCGTACCTTAGTTATACACATCAGTGATGGACATTATTTGATATCCTTGGACTTTTAAATATCAATATAGATTCTATCCATAGAGACAATATGGACAAGAAAAGAAATCTCCTGAAGCCAGAATTCAGACTTTCTAAACATCCCATATAATTTATTTAATCTCAGAGTCTTCGGAATAATGCACAAGTTATTTTCATGATCTCCGTAGAATTTGGAGTATACCAAGATATCATCAATAAATACCACTAAAAATTCATCAATATATTACTTGAAAGCTCTATTCATTTGATCCATAAAGACAGAGGGTTTATTATTCAATCCAAAAGGCATTTCTGTAAACTAGTAATGCTCATACTTGGTTCGAAATGCTGTTTTCGTAATGTCTTCCTTATTCACACAAAACTGATCATATCCAGATCAAAAGTCAATCTTTGAAAAATATTTATCTCCATGAAGTTGGTTGAATAAATCATCAATACGAGGTAGGGGGTACTTTTTCTTTACTATTATATAGTTGATCTCCCTGTAATCAATTAACAACCTCATAGATCTATATTTCTTCATAAAAAAAACCACAAGGCTCCCCATGGAGAAACACTAGGGTGAATAAATACCTTATTACTCAATTCCTATAGTTGTTTGTTTAGTTCCACTAATTCCAAAGTGTTCGTTCTATAATGGGTCTTCAATATGGGCCTTGAACCACGAATTAAATCATTGGAATATCTATTTCTTTTTCTGGAGGATGGCCAGGTAAATCATCTTGAAACACATCAGCATATTCTTTCACAATAGGTACGTCCTCTATTCAACATTCTTTTCCTCACCCATAATTATATCATTCTCATCCTACCCAATAATTGAATTTACTTGAGCTACTGGGGTGGATCTTGATAAGAATCAGATGGTGATGTTTCTGCTCTAATGATAAGGTACTCCTTATCATCATCGAGAATTGTAACCTCCTTCTTCTTACAATAATTTTTTGCATCATGGTCCAAAAGACAATACATACTGAGGATAATATCAAATTAAATCAGGGGTATGATTATTAGATCAGAAGATAAATATCGTTTATAAGTCTTAATGGGGATTGAATCAAAAAACTTTATAGCAATGATACCTCTCTTAGGAGTTTTGACTGAAAACTCCCTTGTTAAATGAAATTGGAAATATCTAATTTTCATAGAAAACTGGGAAGATATAAAATAATGTGATTATCCAGAATAAAATAAAGCATTGGCTAAACACGAGTAAACCATTAAATTACCTGCCACCATGTCTTTTGGAGCTTCAACCTTAGCTTTAGTGATCACATAAGCTTGTCCTTGATCCATTGGATTTTTCTGAAGTAAGTTACCTTAGCGCTTAAGACATTCATTTGAATAATTATCCATATCCCTGTAATTGTAGAATTGAACATTGGTAGCTTCTTTCTTCCCCTTACAATCACTAGCAATATGGCCATTATGTCCACATTTGTTGCATACTCCTTTTCCTTTTAGATAGGCACCAGGATGAATCCTTCCACAATTATCAAAGGGTGGAAATTCAACTCTTCTCTTCTTCCATGTATCCTTATTTCCTTTCCCACAGTGTTCAACAGATCTCTTCTTCTCTCTCTTTTCTTTAAAGTCATAAGACTTTGAGAATTCCTTTTCTGTCTTGATAACACATGAGACAATATCTTCATATGATGAGAAGGATTGTGAGACTAATGATCGACAGATAAATGGTTTTAACCCATCAATGAAATAATCAATATTACTTATTGGGTTATATATATCATTTACAACATGCCTTGTTAACCTTGTAAAGTTAGCTTCATACATTGCGACATTCTCATCCTCCTTTTGTCTCAGACTCAGAAATTGTCTTTCTATATCCACTCGATGGTCACGAGGAAAGTATTTTTTTATAATAATCTCTTTAAAATCTCTCAATTCCATACATTAAAATTATTCATACTCCTTTTTTTTAATTAACAACCACTAATGATCTTCATCTCCATTGAGACGATAAGCTTCCATGACAACTTTTTGCCTTTCGCTGCTCCCTAAAGCATGAAATAATTTTTCAAAGGAACATATCCATTATTCAGATACAAATGGATTTTTAGACCCATTTAATTTTGATGGTTTTTTCATCATGAAGAGGTATAACATTTATCTTTCGCGTTGTGGGTCAGGGTGATCCATACGGTTAAGGTTATAATTCAAAACCTAAAGGAGTTGTCCCAGTATGGTGATAAGATGATCAGCACCAATTGCATCACCAGGACCACTATAATTATCTTGAGTAGGAGGGAAATCCCAACATGGATTACGCACATCGATACAGATTCCATTTCTTCCACTATGATCCATTTCTAAACAATTAAAGACACTAGGTAATTTTATGAAGCACATTACATAATTCCATAATTATACAACACTTAACATAAATTGAAAAGTTTATGGATATAATCCATAATCATAAAAATGTTTTATTTTTGGAAGTATATACTCAAAAACACTTAATAATGGTTTTTAAAGAAAATGATAATTATCCTAAGCATATCCCTCAGGAGTGTCGTAACCAAGAGTGCAGCAAAGCCCGTTGTCGTGCACCAGTTCCTGTTTGAGTCTAGTTCAAAGCAGTGTTTTCAGGTTTTACCCCTTGGTACATCTGTGCCTGAGCTGCCTCTACCTACTCATATCCAGACAAGGATGTATTGCTTGGAAAACTCATAAAATCTTTTATTACCAAAATTCTAGGAAGTTCTTCTATACTAATCCTCAAAGTCTATCTTAGAGTAATGTTCTATAATCAGAGTTTTTATAAATCTAGTTTCCAAGTATTGTACTAAACTTTCTATGATACTAACTATAACACCCTGACCCTATTTACCCAGAGTCGATGCATTATTACATAACATTGGTATGATATAAGGAATTATGTCTTGAAAGACCAATCAGTTTAGTATCCTTGGAAGTACTAGATACATTCATAAGTTTAACATCACATCACGAAACAAAAACATCAACAACTTTTCCCCTCCTTTTAAACATATTTATATCCTTATCCCATCCTTTCAGGTCAACCTTAAAATTCTTCTTCAAATCCTGGGAAAAATAAAACCTAGAATAGGGCGAGATCAGATGCTCAATAAAGATAACAATATAGCAGAAACTTTCATAAATAAGAATAAACATTTAAGGCCATGTACAAAACTAAAATAAAATTATTTTAAACTTAAAATTAAGCATAAAATGGAAAAGTTAAAATAAAATAATTCCATTTATATAATCACATGGATATTCAACTAGTCGAATAATCACACAAAATATCAATAGCCACTTTCATAATGATGGAATGCATAACGCCAGACTTCATTACAACATAGTCAAGGCCTTGTGCCAAGACTAAAAATAAGATTTGTTCAAAGCCTTGTAACAATACACAAGTTTGTCTCATGAGACCTACCGATGTATCTAGGAGCTATATCAGGCTCCACCCATCACTTATTAAGTCTAATGCATTCCACACACGAAAAGGTTTAAACATAACATAAAAATTTATATTAAAACTAGCATACGAAATGTCAATACTTTATCCAAAAACCATGAATGGTATAACAATAACACATCCACAGTCAAATATATCACAAAACCATCAATACAATATGGATGATTTGTATCATAAAAATTCAACTTCAAACAAGTCCAAAATCCATCAAAGGATGTTGACATAGATGAAATCAAAACTTTTTGATAGAAATATCTCTTTATATTTTGAAATAATTTAAAGTAATATAATGATAAAAGAAAACATTTATTTTGAAAATATTCTTATAATCTTGTATTTGAAGCTTTGACGATGTTATAACGACAGATAATTTCCACACCAACTGTATAAGTTAAAAAATACATTCTTACCTTAATTTTGTCGCAATGGTCATAAAGTACCTTGTTTAAAAAATTACGGAAAGATCCCTTTCTAAAAATATAAGGTAAAATAATGTATAAATGACATTAACCCACTGTCTATTAAATAGTTAAATTTTTTTGAAATACATTTTTAAGAAAACACTTATGTGGATGATAAAGAGGTCCCAGTAGATTATTACATAAAAACAACCACATATAATAAAGAGATTGTGAAATAAAACCTTAACTTGTACTTTTCCTTAGTATATGGTATGTTAAACTCATTTTTAATACTTAAAACAATATTGTTAAATTATAAAATAACTATATACATAAATATGATATCATATATGATCCTCAAATATTGCTTTGTTAATAATATTTTAGTATTATCATCATTTCGAATGTTAATTGATTCGTTTTCATTTATATGCTTGGTTATGTAAGAAATTTTTGTTATGGATAGTATGTATTTGATTCATATACATAATTATATCATGTTTATAAAAATTATTTTTAATCAAAAAATGAAAATTATTCTTGACTGATTACGATGGGGAATGAATCTGGTCGTGTTTGTGGAGACGGTAATCCGTATGTACGCATGAGCGACAATATCAATATATTGATGGTGAAATAAAATTTAATTGGATGGTATATCATATATAAATAATTTTTAACATGTTATATTTATTATTTACATCATTTATACTCATTATTATACCCATCCAAATAATGACGTGTTTGAATAACAAACTACACCGCGACGTGAAGACGGTAAGCCGTACGTATGCATGTATGGTGATTTTTTCATTAATATGATAGATAGAATAATGAATATGGTTCTATAATTTTTATAATAACATCACAGTATATATATGATACTGTATTTATTATTTTAGAATGGAAACAACAAATAAAGAGGAAGTGGAAGAAGAAAAGAACTTGAAAGAGGTGATGAAATATTTACCTCTTCTTCAGGTTCTTCATTTTGATTTAATCAAAAGGGCTCCTTAGAATGGATTTTTGAACAAAGGAAGGCCTCTAGGATGAAGGGAGTAAATGAGGGAGGATATTTGGGTAGAGTATGGCCGATCCAAATGGATTTGGAGGTGTTAAATTATGGGAATGGGAATTTCCCTTTTATAAGAGAGGTGACGGTCACATTAGGAAAAGTTTGAAATATTATTTTATAATAAAATAATTTTCGGTTTATAATGTATCCAAAATGATTTATTTAGAGTCCAGGGTGGGGATTTGACTAAAAAAGTCAACCCATAGGTTTTAGACAGGTTTAGTTCACCATATTAACCTTATCTTTTAGATTTAACTCTTAGTTAAATAGTTTGACATTTACCATGTGTCTCTTTATTTTTATATTATATGGTTAATAAACATACTATAAACTTCCAAGAGAAAACCAAGTTGTCTATTATTAATATATATAACCTTATATAAGTCTTTTGACCTATCCTTGTATTTTTATTATTATTATATCAATTAATAATATAGTATTTTTTTTAAAAAAACAATTATGTCAATTTTGACAATATTTAGTATTTGATTTTTTTGAAAGCCATAAAAACTTTATCATTTAGAATTAAATTTATTTAACCTACCCTAAAATGTCATATAAACCTATAAAATTAGTTTAATTCATCAGAAGTCTCAATTTAACTTTATTTAGATATTTATAATATCAATTATATTAATATTAAATTTATAAGGTAATTACTGCATCATCATTGTGTCATAATGAAATTAAATTATTTAATGTCTAAAAATTATAAATAAAATACTATTATGTAGGAAATATTTTTATCTTTCTAAATAATATTTATAATAGAATTTATATTTCGTTTAACCCTATATTAAAAATGGTTTAGTTATTACACATTGAATTTAACTCTTTTTACACTTCTTTTAATAAAATAATAATAATTGTCCAAATCTAATCTAAGTGAACCAAAATGGATCATATTTTATTATTAAGGTTATTTATGGTCTAATTACACTTATCCAATAGAATTAGGACATGTTTTAGGGTATTTATGTTATCATTTTTACCCTTAATTACCCTATTTACTTTTAAACGTGGTAAATAAAAGTCAAAAGCTACTATTAACCAAAAATTATTTTCATCATATTGAACAACATTTTACTTACTGATATTAACTGTGTCTCTCAGATTTTGGAAATTAAACTCATAGAAGCGGTAAAATTATGTTTTATGCAAATTTGAAAATGCTCCTAGGAGGTGGGTAAAAGATGGTAAAAAGTTCAATAAATTTTTTATATATCTAAACATTTTATAAAATGACTCCAATGAACTACAGTGAAAATATATAGGTATTATGTACTTATTTTGACCTAAAATAAATTTAAATAAAATAAATAATTATTTAAATAAAAAGTCTATTTTAACCAATAACGTTGTGTTTTTCACTATTTATCAAAAATAGAAAGTTTTCAGAAAAATACCAAAAAATCACCTTAAGATAATTTCTTTATTCCGAATTCAAAAATTAAGTCCATTTTGAAAATTAAAATTTATAAAATCGCAAAAAATGGGTATTACTATTCATAATGGCTAGTTTGATTGGTCATAGTGTGTTAGAATCTCACAGTTACATACAATGCAAGCTATTTCATTATTCAAAGGGAAATGTACTATGGAAGATTGGGGTGTTACAAGAAGTACAAACAAAATAAACTCCTCGGTTAAGGACGTTTCCTCTTCTTTGAACAACTTGAATAAGATTGCACCAGAAAGCATTCTAGAATAGATTTTTGATCAAAATAAGGAATCTAGAATGAGAGGAGGTAATTAATAATGTTATTTTTGTTGTCCTAAGATGAAAAATGGTTTTTCTATGTGAGGATAGAAGTTGAGATGGGTGGACTTTTATAAGTGGGGGAGATGACACACATGGAATTTTTGAAAATAATAAATTGTACTGAAACTTTTCATATTATAAAAGGATGCAAAAAGGTTCATTATAAAACCATAGAGGTGATAAGGCCGAAATATGTCAAGAAAATTATTTTTGTAAAATGTTATACATCATTTTACCCCAATTATTATTAGTTTATCCCCTCATTTAAACCATATTAACATTAACCATGTTAATTAATTTTTACTATTTTCACTTTTAATTATTGTAAAAGAATTGATTTAACTTTATTATATAATAATAATTTTAATGATTCCGGATTTGGAATCCTTTATTCAAAATACAACTCAATGATGTGGTAGAATTTAATTTAAAATTAATACTGTAGATGTGATGAAAAATCTATTTTCTAAAGAATGAAATTAAAAATATTAAAAATATTATATAAAATTTTTTTTGGTGAAATTTATTAAAATCACCTATATTAGTTTGATTATAATATAATTTAAGTACATTTATTTCATGATCTATCTCAATGGGGCCCATACCGAGACTCCGCAAGCCCGCCTCCAATAGGCCTAGGGATGAAGTCTAGTGCTGATTGGGCATATCACTTACCTGGGAGGCCTTATCCTAAGTATTTGTACAAACAAACACATATCCAAGCTTATGAAATGCAGAAATTTAAGGACAAATGAATCAAACATGCCTGTGTACATCTAAATCCCACTACTAGAGTATGATACCTAGTAAAAGAATGTAACGAGGACATAATAAAATAACACAAAAGAGTTTAAAAATACAAGTTCATCATAAAAGTTTGTATTTGGATTTATATGAAAAAATTACAAGAACACACCTTAGTATGTCTTGTGTCACTAAGAACCATCTGGTTCTTATCCATCTTGGACTCTGCTAAAAGGTTGATCATCTCCATAGGACATAACAAGTGCGGGAAAAGCCTGTGTAGTGGTCTGTATAACAATACACAGAATGAAAGCCTGAAAATAGAAATCACACCGCAACAAAAATATAGTTAGAACTGTATAGGTATATGTTAATAGAGAATATAATAATAATATCCTGATATACTCAATATAGACAAATGGTCTAATGTTATGTCATAGTTGTAGTATACTGACATAGGATTCTATCTCAAATATTCCACAAAGAACATTCCATGAAGAAGAAAATATTGAGTCTAATGGAATTGATGACATCCATCAAAGATATATTGATTTATGCATCTCATCATGAGAAGGTACACACTGAAGGTCTAAATAAAATTTGATACACAGATGATGCTCAATACCAAGACCACAGGGTTTTAAAAACAACTCAATATGGATTAACCTGTCGAGTAAAGGATTGGAACCTACATATTGTTTTTTCATGAAGATACCAAGAACTCCCCGTAGGTCACAAGGATTAATAGAGGATCTCACTCTCGGCCTCAATAAGGGATTATGACAACTCTATCTGAGAATCACTGATGAAAGGATATTATTCCAAGGATTAGGATATGATTCAATACCAACCATTAGGGAAAGGATAAGGGGAATTCAACCAAATAAAAAAATTTCCATGATATGGAAGAAAAGGTCACTAATACATGTGTAAAAGCATACACAATGTGTGGTAGGGGTAAACTGCCATGTCACTTAACCAAGGGTTTTTTCATATAAACAGACCATATCTCTTTCCCATGTCTGTGTAGAATTACATAGCATGTAGGCTGCCTATGTAGTCTACCCATGTACTGGTACATGGCTGCAGACCACGTATATGTGCTTTTGTAGTAGTACACGACATGTCCTAAGTACTTTTTTAGGTCGTGTTCATATAGGGGAGTGCATGGCGTGTAGGTTGCATGTATAGTCCACCCAATGTCTATGTACTCGGAGTTACACGATAAGTCACATGGGGGGGTCACACAGAATGTGATAGGGTCACATGCCATGTGATCCTTAACTCCTATCTGAAACCCTAGTTGTTGCATAGTGGGTTCTATACGTTATATAGATCTAGTTTACATGACATGTAATGTGGTATTTTTTAGAATACCATTTCCATGATTTATAGGTCTTCTCACCTTCTACAGCCTCTAATCCATCCATGCCTCACCCAACAATCAGGAATCAAGCCCTTTAAAACCTAGCCATCCCAGATCAAAATATTTTAGTCCGTCAATCCACTTATAAATGGTATAATAAATAATTCTACATTGTGCGCTAAAGAAAAATAAATTTGCGTATCTATATAATTTTTTTTTACCATCTCCAGCATCGAACCACCATTTTCTTTTTCTTATCCTAGATCTATGATATTGGATCACTTCACCAAGAAAAATGTGTATAATGATTGATTGATTAGGATGTGTCGAACCATAGGATAGACATATAATGCCCAGGGTGAACAGAGAATTGAGGGAGAAAAAAAATCAAAAATGGGAGGAACAAACCTTGATTGATATTTTTTTTCAATCTCGATTCATTTATTTGATAACAAAATGGAAGAAATCATCAATTAAAATTAATTCTCCAAAAATCACCCATAAATAAACCCATCCCACAAATATGCACTACACATGGATAAATACATTGACCGATTAATCTTTATTCATCATTGGAATAAATAACTGGGATAAGAACCAAATAAAACAACCACCCAACCCCAATTTAGATCGATCACTGATGAAGAATGAAGCTTCAACACATTCATTGGTGAGATCCTATGAACATGTCCCATATATTTTATCGATCATTGATTCAATCATCATCAACCCATGGGATATCCTCAAACATATCCAATGGACAACATAAATTCACATGGTTTGTTGGAAAACAAAGAGAATTTTTTATATGCATTTATTTAAATAGGGAATTTAGTTTATTGCATCATTAAATAAATAAAATAATTTATTGAAATAAAATAACCAAAGTTTTCTCATGATTAATTTTCCCCAAACCCCATGTGATGGCCATGGTTATTTCATTACTAGGGTATAATTCTCATGCTAAACTCTATGTTTCCCTATAAATTCTGATTCATGAAATTGTTTAGAAGTTATTCTACTTTTTTAGTAAAAATGATTGAACTTTTTATTAAATATGTTTAACACATTTCAATCATATATTTTGGGCATACCAGGCCACAGAATTGCATGTATTCTATGTTCTAGGTCTAAAAAATAATATATGGAATATCCAAAAATAATTCCCAGAGAACCCAAGACATTACATTCTCCCCACCTTGGGAATTTACGTCCCAAAAAATCTAAAAAAGGGCTACTCAAAAAAATGTGCCACTGAGCATGAGTCTGAGACAACCTCTCCCATGTTATCTCTTGAATATTCTCATGCATCCACTAAACATGCACTAAATTAATTTCTCATCCATAGTGGATCATATCCTACCGGTCCTCGATCACTAATGGTTACTTAGAAAAGGTCACTCCATCCTCAATGTCTAACTCACCAAAGTAGAAAACATGTGATGGAACAAGAACATACCTCTTTAATTAGAACACATGAAATATGTTGCATTCCCAGTCTAATTGAAAAGGTAGAGCTAAGAATTATTCCACCTTGTCAACTCAACACCATATCTATAAAGGGCCGATGAAACTCAGAGATAACATTCAAACCCGTCAAATTCTAAAAAATCCATGTTTTTGTGAAACCAATGGGAACACACGGTATCCTTCATCAAACTTCAAAGTTATCCTTCTTCATTCATCATAAGACTTCATGTGGCTCTTTATAGTCTCTATCTGCTCTTGGATAAGCTACACCTTCTTAGTAGTTGTTCAAACCAACTCTAGGAAGATGATTGGTAAATCTTCTAGGTCAGTACAACAATGTGGTAACTTATTTTTTCTCCCATAAAAACCCTCAAATATAATCATACCTATGGTGTAATGGTACCTATTATTGTATGAAAACTCTACTAGTGGTGGGTGATCCTCCCAAATACTACCAAAGTCTAACATGAAATCTCACAACATGTCCTCTATAACCTGAATGGTCCAATCTATGTGGCCATCATTTTGGTTTCGAAATGCTATTCTCAAGTGTAACTAACTCCCAAACGATTTCTTCAATCCCTTCCACAACCCGGATATTATATGACCATCATGGATAGAAATAATCATCGAAAGAACCCCATAAATTAGTAATATTTCATAAACCTAGAAGCATCTTGATCCCTCTACTAAACACTGGGATGACTTGGTTATTCGATCTACTATATCCTAGATAGCATCGTGTCCCCAGAACTTATGTCATAATCCCTTCACAAATTCATAGGATATCACATACCACTTCCCTTCTGGAACATCAAGGGAAAGTGTTGAACCCTCTAGAACATGGTGATCATCCATTACTTGATGAATAATAAGGCATCAAGAGAAAAACTCTATAACTCCATTCTTCATTATTGATAACCAAAACTAACGTCATAGGTCCTCTTATATCTTTTCCATTAATTGATGTACCCCCAATGGATGTGTAAAAAACACTCTCCAAACCTCTTCCTGCAACATCACTAGACTATTGTTTGTCCTCAGAAATGAAAATTGTGAACCATGTCTTTATAAAATATATCATGAGCACTTCCAAGGGAAATCTAAGTAGGTAGGGTCTCATAGTAAACATCCAAAATATGTGCCTCCATGACTCTCTATAAGAGTGTAGGGGTAACAATAATTTAATGGAGGAAAACTACTATATATCCTTCCATAAATTATAACTATAATGAGGGTAACTGAAGTTAAAATTTTTCAGTAATTGTGAATTAGATCTGTTGTTGAGAGAAAGTGCTACTATTTTCCCCTTCAAAAGTGTATAGACAATTTTGAAGTCATCACCCTAAAAAACTTTATCTATCTCCTCTGTCTGAATTTATGAACATTTTGGGGTAAAATGTACTTAAGACTATTATGATCGAAGTAGATGATAATCTGCATTCCCACAAGGTATTGTCACGACATATTTAGTTTTAAGACTACCATGGATAAATCAAGATCATGGGTCATGTAGTTCAGTTCTTGGGATCTCATTTGGCCGGAAACATAGTCAATCCATGCATTCCTCTATATCAATACAAAACTAATCCAGGTTCTTGATGTATCACAAAACATTATGTCCTTGACACTCTCCCCTTGGAATATCAAGATGACCAAGCTTGTCGAGATTTTCCTCAGCTGCTGAAAATACTACTAGAACCTCTCTGTCTACATGAAATGATGACCCAAATGAGTCAATGATTTCATGGGTGATGATATTATAGATAAATAAGGTATGAATGTCTGGTAATAGCCGGCTAACCCAAGGAACCTCCACACCTCCATCATGATTTTGGCTGACTCACAATATAACACTACCTCTCTCTAGGCCAGTTACGCTTCCCCTCTATCTGATGAGATAATGTGTCCCAAAAAGATGATGAGATAAATCCTAGATTGGAACATTAAGATATTTCCATTAATATGGTGCTCCCAGAGTATTTCCAGAAATATCCTCAAGTTTCTTGCATGATCCTCCTCAGACACTGAGTACATAACGGTTTTTTTTTCGGAATACTAACACAAATCAGTCTATAAATGGATGGAATATCTATTTTGTGAGTCCCACAAAAACTACCGGGGAATTCATCATTCCAAAGGGTATCACCAAGTACACTTAATGAATGTCACAACATCTGATTGTCAACTACGGTATAACCTCATATCGTACACATAGGTGACGATTGTATAATGTGAGGTTATACTTTGAGAACCATCATGCCCCTCTAAACTGATCAAAGAGGTCATCAAGACTCATTAGTGGATACTTGTTCTTCACAGTCACTTAGTTCAAGTTATGGTGGTCAACACACTACCTCATGTTCCAATATGACTTCTTTGAAAACAAAACTAATGCTACCCTGGGTGAATCATTGGGTCTAACAAAGACCTTCCTCTAAAAGTCCTCTAACTACACCCTCAACTCATGATCCACTTCATGATCCGTCCATTATGTTTGTTCATATATCAGTGAAGTCTCAAGGTTCAGATCATGGTAGAACTATATCTTTTTCTGGGGAGGTGAACCTGGAACATCCTCAAGGAAGGAATCTTCATCATATTCCACCGCTACAGAAAACTGGGAACTCATAAAATCCATTTCACTAAGGTTTCATATACCCAACTTATATGTAATCAACTGCACCCTCCAATTCGTGAGTCCATCATGTGCTATCTGGGTTTTTCTATTCAGTAAAAATGGAAAAATTGGTTTGGTCATATCAAAAACACAACATCCTTCACCTAAAACAATAAATACTGGCCTGAATTGTAGATAAATAGTTCATACCAAGAGTGATGTTTTAAGTCCTAGACACTACTACCAGGAGATCGCAATATAAAAACATTCCCCCAAGAGTTAGGTAACACTGTCAACACAAGTGTGTGATCACTATTTATTCTCAAGTAGGAGACTCAAAGAGTAAGGATCAAGCCAAGTGATCAACATGAATCTATAATTCTTATACAAGGTATGTGGTAAAGAAGGAATGACTACAACCCATTTTATCACTACTAAATCTATGTTAGAAAAGACACATATCATACCTCAAATCATTAATGAAACCCTAGGGTTGTATGATTAGACCACCTATAGTTGTCACTTCCACAATCCTCTAGAACCTTATGTAGTGAACTAACCCTATATATCATGGATCTAGTGTCTTCTATCATTTACATTTTCATTATTACATAGAATCAAATCCAAAATGACCATGTGTTTAGTAGTCTTGGTAAATCAGATACATACTTGAGAAAAGAATACTCTAATTACAACATATATTTTTCATCTTTCTAAATAATTAACATCAAGGACAACTTTATTCTATCTTGTATAACCCTCCATATCTTTTATAGTGTGGTTCTTGTATTCCGGGTGGAAATACATATTATAGGTGAGTTCAAATTCTCATTAATGGTAAAATATAGCTGTAGAAATAACGAATCAATGAGATAAATAATTATTACAGAGTAAATAACATAACATACATATTAAGTAATCAATTAAATGAGAAGGAAGTGCATAAACAATATGGAGAAGTAATAAATGGAAACACATTCTAGTAAAATAAATAGACATGGAAATTCAATATGGAAAAGTAAGAAACTGAAATGAATTCCATATAATCAATGAAATAAAAATGAAATGTATCCATAGATATGTCCATAAAAAATATCATCGATGAATAATAAATAAACTAAATTATGGAAACGCTTAATTATTGGATATCATGTATAAGGCACATAGAAACTTATATCATCAATACCTTTCACAAGACTGTTAAAAAATATCTGTAGAAACCCATCTATACTCCTTGAAAAAAACTCAATGGGTTTGTTTCCAACTAATTTCATCTCATGATACTATAGATGCATCAATGGGATTTAATTAACTAGTCCCAAACACATAGATCATTCATTAATCGACCTTTAACCTGTAGTGTTTGTATTAATTTCTCCTCAACTCGTATAATTCTTTTCCATAACATTTAAATAAATAATGTGCCTTATAAAATATTCCTATTAAATAAGGGATAAGTTTTTATCAATATTTACACAAATAATAAAATAGATTTAAAATTAAACACTCTATGATAAATTGTATAGGGTTGAAGGAATGATAATATCCGTGAAAATGATATGGATATTTATGGTAAATTTAATGTCAAATTATCAATGGAAATTGAATAATTCAAGAGGATTAAAATACTTCAAGGAAGTTAATGTTAATACTATCATAGTCTAAATCAACCATGTACCATATATGAGATGAAATATGGTGGTATCAATATGATATATCCCATGTATAGTAAAAAAAATGGTTATTGTTGTTGGTGAATTTTAATACAATAAAAATATCTTATAAAAAACATTCTTGATGAAAATATCTTTTAGTTTAGAAATTTTTTTGAAAATAATTTTCTTTAAAAATAAAATTTAAAAACAATATATTCAAAAATTATAAATATAAACATGAAAAGGAATATTTTAATGAATGAAAGATGGTAAATCAGTATAAATGAAATGAGGTAGAAATAACATTCTTTATTCGTAGTAAAAGCTTAGAAAAGTGAATTGTTCGGAAGGTGCTAAGAAGATTCCTTTGAAAACATTGGAAAATGAAATAAGGGTAAAAATTTCTTTACCAAATATTTTGAAAAACTCTTTTGAAAATTTTATAATAAATCTTGTTATTTATAAGAAAACATGTTCTCTAACTAAAGAGTGAGATAAATTCGTGTTTTCAGAAAAACTTTTTGCAAAACATTTTGAGTGCGAATGAGTGGAAAATAGTACTAATACATGAAAAGGTCATGAATAAACCGAGTAGAGAAACATTAATGGTCAAATTTAACAATTTTCATATAATTTACCATAAATAAAATACCATTTAGAGATCATTAAAGTTATTTTTTAGGAAAATAGACTCTAATCATTCCAAAGTGTCACATTCCATTTTGAAATACTTTAAATCATTAATATCATGGAGGAATAATATTAATGGAATGTTTTAAACAACATTTATATAATGTAATGCATGATATATATATATATATGGGAAGTATATACACCACATATAAAAAGATAGTGTAGAACATGAATTTATCTTAAATAATTAAAATTTGAGATGAAAATCCCTAACATTACATTTCTATTCAGGTGAACAACCCTTAAAATCATGTATAGTAAAATTATTTTAATTATCTATGTTCTTGAAAAAAATCATGTTTATCATTATTTTCAATTCAAATATTAGTATTTGTTATACAAATACTGAATCAATTACGTTTACATCGAGTGTTTTGAAAAAATCTAATTTATGTGTTAAACACTACTTTTTTAGGTCAACTATGGTCAAAGGGGTAATTATATAACATATCATAAATAATAATCAAGAAATAGTTATCATATTTATATATAAATTATACTTTTAATACCAATAAATAATGGTGGTTATGAAAAATGAACCAATTATACAATCATGGAGATTGTAGGGCATATGTACGCATGAGCAACGTTTCCATTTTTCAATGATCCTTGTCAAAATAAGGTAAGTAACATAAATAATTTCTTAATGTTAATTATATCATAAATAACATATTATTTAATCATATATACTTATATATACAATAATTGTGATTTAAAAGGAATCACATCGTGTCAAGGAGGTGGTAGTCCACACGTCCATGAATAATGTTATCACTTTTTAAGTGTGTGTGAAAGGATAATAAATAAAATGATATATATTATATTTAAAGATAATTAAATCTATAATGAATATAATAGATAGGTATTTTATGTCACATTTTTTGAATTAAAACCATCCTTTATACATTCCTTGTATTTTGTGAATAAATCACATTGCTATAAGGGGGAGACAGTTTGTACTTCCACAAATTAGGTTGTCATTTAAAAAAAATAGAAAGTATATAGATGTTTGATTTAAAAAAATTAAATAATATTAAAGGAATAATAAATATCATATATAACATATATATATATAGATTTTCCATCATAATGAACACCATGAGAGGTGGTAAATGAAAAAATGAACAATAATCATTTTGTGATGAGGTAGTTCGTCGTACACGTAAACATTATATTTTTAACCCATTAGATGTAATTTTGTGTGATTTTAGGTATATACCTTAGTATAAAATAAATTATATCATATTTAGTGTGCTGGTGTTTTTATACAATAATTGAATATAAGTTTTTAGGGATTGGTGAGTGGAACTAAATCTAAATAGCCTAAGGGAAGATGCTACTTCTTATTCAGGTAACTTATTTTGGTTTGCACCAAAATTATTATTGTATTGATTTATACCCAATTGAAGTCTTTTAGGTTGAGAGTAGGGATTTTTAGGTGCTATTTATTTTGATATTTTTCAATCCAATGTGGCTTGTGAGAATTGAGAGAGTGGGAGAAGAGGAGGCCTTTTAAAATGGAGGAGGAGTGACACTTTTGTATTATTTTGGAAAAGGAATTCCATACAAATTTTTAACATTTCATGTGGATCCAATAATGGTATAGTTTATATAAAAGTGGTGATAGGGTCTAAATATATCAATAAGATGACTTATTTACAATTTTCAAGGTTATTTGGTCCCATAAGATTAAGGTTTAGTCCTTTATTGAGCTTAATATTTCCTTAATCGTTACAATGAATTTTAATTACAGTCACTAATATTTTTTTCAAAAAAGATTTTTACCTTTCTATAAATTATTTATTATTCTTATTCCAAATAAGGAATACATTTTTCTAAATTTCAATCCCATAAGTGGTAGAAATTAATTGAATGGTAATCCTGCAGATGATATGACAATGAGGGTTTTAAATTAAAAAATTCCTGAAAGATTACTATGTTTTTATAGTAAATTTCAAAGTGAAATTTATTCCAGTTACCTAAATTAAATTAATTTATAATATTATTATATAATTTGACTTTAAAAAATGAAATATAATTTAACTATATAAATATATCATAATAAAAAGCAGTTTTGAATTAAAATTCAGTATTTTAAATGTTTAAAAAAAATAAACATCACAAACAAAATTCCAAAAATTCACCCTACCCAAATTATTTTATTTAATTTAAAATTTTTATGTTTTTATTGATTTATTTAATCTATTAATGTCCCAAAAATTAAATTTAAAATATATTCTCTATTAATTGGCAGTAAAAGTTTCTTAATAAAAATATTGTATTTTATATGAAATGTTTGGGTTTGTTCATATCTTATGATTATCAAATCTTTTAGATGAATATCAAAAATATTTGATAGAATAATATATATATATATATTACACAAATATCACTTAATAATTGTATTTAATTTAATTTATTTGGGTAAAAAATGTTTGAAAAAAAAATAGTTTTCTATAAAAATATTCTTTTTATTTTCAATTGGTTCCTATAATCATTTCTAATTAATACGAAACTAATGATTTAATTTTATATTTATTTATACCCTAAATTTAATATGTTATTTATTATTATTCATAACTACCAATTCAATAACATGTTTATATATTATTATATTTTAATAATATATTATTGTTTGATAAAAATCAGTCTTGCGTGTAAGGGTAGCCATTGAAAAAGGTATCTTTTGCGTGGAACACATGATAAATAAATGTTTCATTCATAGAAATATATATAATATACTGAATATATTTTATATCATAAATTTAATATAAATTCTATGTAAATTATATTCCCTTACGTTCTTGGTGTTGTGTGTTATACATGCTATTAGATACAGTGTTCTTGCTTTAGATTTTTGGGGTGTTACAGCCTGAGCCTAGCATGCACCGCCTAGGGGTGGTGGTGGTAACATGTGAAAGAATCAAACACCTCTTTATTCTATCCTTATTCCTCATCCACATCAAAAAAATTTGAACCTACCTTCTCCTTCCATTTCCTCTACCTCGATGGCCCATCCACAATATCTCTATCAACTATACAGAGAGTCAGATAATCTTGATCATCATGTCCCTTTCCACCGCATGAGTAGCATAGTATTTCTCTAGGATTACTGGACCCATTATAAAAACCCAAATCCATAGATCCCCTATCCTGGGACCTCCTCCTAAATCATATCGCATATCCCTAACCCTGGGAATAATGGGATCCATGTTTTCGAGGTCCCTACTCCTATATGTATTTCACTACAAACTGTTGTCTTCATCATCTCATCCAAGAAAATATAAACCAGTAAATCTCTCTATAGCACCCCATCATAAGTAGAAATTCATAGATGAATAAAATTGTATTATATATCTATATGTATACCACTCTCTAAAGTCCGAGCCCTAAAGAACTAGTCAAAAATCATATCTATCAATACCAAGGGAGTTTGGAAAACCAAGATAAATACTCAACCGTTGCAATGATTCCCTTTTATAGATATGAATGCTCCTAAATATATACTTCCCTCATTATAGCTTGTGATAAATACTCTTTGAAAACGTTCACAAACTTTATCCTCAAAAGGTTCACCTCTTCGTAAAACAATGTAACTAAATCCCATCATCTCCCTACTGAGCTGTGAAGAAGGTTTACGACCAAGACTGCCATCAAATATGCTGATGTCCTGAATAGATGGAAAAATCATGTCACTGCCTTAACCCAGCCCTCACCTGCCTATAGTTAAAGATTACCTCAGAACCTGAGGGGTCTTTATAATGGAAACACATGAAGCTTCTTCATCTTATGCACCTCATCTTCTGGTACTACAGTTACCACATGCTTCTCTATGAGTGGTGGTATAGCTAGAACACCACTTTTTTGTAACACCTCAGGAACTGGTCCCACTATCGATGCCTCATAAAAAAACGGGATCATCCTCATCTTCAAGTTGAATCCTAGATGACATACATAGTAGAGGAATACTATATGTAAAAAAGATGCACCATATCCAATGATTATATCTAGAGAGCTGACTGAATAAGGAAATGGAAACAACAACCCATTTTCATACTATGCATGTACCATAGTTTTTCTTATAACTAGTTTTCTCATGTACCGAGTCCAAAAGTAGTTGATCATATTCTTAGTGTATGGATACATCTTCTACCACACCATCAATGGATTCCCTGTCTAGAAATACAAAAATAAACAGTTAGCACTATCATCGAAAAAAAATCTCACAGACTCTCAGTCATAAGGTAGAACTAACTCCTTTGATGTCACCCCATCGCAACCTATACTAAAAGGTCTCGTGACTCAACGCCCAAATCCTACATCCAATTTCTCAAGGGTTGGATTCTATAATTTTGTTGTCATATCACTATCATGAGAGGCCTTATCCTAAGTACATGTACACACACACACATCTCCATCTATATGAAATGAAGAAACATAAAAAATCAACCATGCATGTGTAGATTTAAATCCCACAACTAGAGAATGAAATAAGTAAAGTAAATAGGGCCAAATACAAGGCCAACACAAAGATTATGAAAACCAAAGTCTAATATTAAATTATTCATTGGAATTGATATCAAAAATATATAGGAATACACCTTGTTCTGTCCATTCTAACTAATAACTGACCAGTCCTGGTCCGTTTAACACTCTATCAAAAAGTTTGATCATCAAAAAAAGACAAGACACGTGTATAAAAAGCCCATTAAGGGGTGATTATAACAATAATCATTAGGCACCCCAAAACAAAATAGAATAAAATAATGATAATATAGTTATCTCTACAATAGTATATGTCTATAACACATATTACAAGAATATATAGATATACTCAGTGGAGATAGGTTGTCTAAAGGTAAGTCACATTAGTAGTATACCAGTCCAGGATTCTAGCTCAATGATTTCATAAATCACTCATTAGGGAGAACACACAATTAAGTTTGATAGAACTCATGGTGTCTATCTGAGAGGTAGTTCTCTTCTGTTCTAATAATGATGAAGTACATGCTGAAGGTATGAAGGGAATTTGATACACAAATTAGGATCACTGCCGAGGTCATTGGGTTATACCAAAAACTCAATATGGATTAACTTTCTATGTACTTGATCAATTCCCACATAGTTTTGGTTATGAAGATATGAAGAACTCCACCTAGGACATGAAGATGAATAAATTTTCTCACTCTAGGCCTCTTAGAGGGATTCCCACAACTTTATCTAAGAAGTCATGCTAAAGAGATCATAGTCTGAGAAGTTTGAAATGATTCCATACCAACTCTCATGGAAATGATATGGTGTGAACCATACTAAACCATATCCATGATATATAAGAAAGGGATCTAAGCCACATACAAGAGTACACGAAATGTATTAGGGTCCACACATCATGTCCCATGACCTGGGTCTTACCCTAGTAACATACTTGGACCTCTTGCTTATGCTCGTGTAGAAGTACACGGAACACAGGCTACTTGTGTAGTCTAACCATTTTTGAGGACACAAATTCATCACATTTACAGTTTCCAGTATACCAGTACATTCCTTAGACCATGTACTTGGTATATGTTGTCTCTGTGTAAGGGTACACGATGTGTAGGTTTCCTATATAAAATACCATATGCCTGTATACCGATCAGTTTCTTTCCTTGTCATCAAATAGGGTTCACACACTATGTGATAGGTTCACACACCATGTGATCCTTAACTTCTACCTAAAACCATAGCCGCTATGTAGGGGGTGCATGTGGCATGTAGATCTAGTATACATGTGCTATAATGCGTGATTTTCTAGAATCCTTGATCCAAAACATGTGATTCCTTTCAAATACATTCACCTTAGATCCGGACACTCATCACCTAGAAAATCATAATTTTTTTCCCAATGAGCACATCCATAACAGTTCAGAAAATTTTGTGACTTCAATCCACTCGAAAATTATATTGGTCCTCATTCTTCATTTTTCACCTCAGAACATGAAATTTGGGTATTTATATCATCTGATTCGATGTCCTCTCCATAGTATCACCACCATCATGTCATTTCGATACTAGATCTACTATTTTGGATCGTTTCACTATGAAATGGGTGTGCTATAATCGATTGATCAGGATGTGTCAATCCCAAGGCCGAACAGAGAACGATCGTGGTGAACGTAGAACAAGGGGAGAAAAGCATGGGGAAAATGAGATGAATGAATATGAAGAGATGTTTTTGTCGACATTGATTAATTTTTGTGTGAATAAAAATGATAAAATCCTCAAATCAATGTAATTACCCAAAAATAACCCCACAATAAACCTATCTCCCAAATACGCACGATCCACATATCAATATGTTGGTCGATTAATCCATGTTCATCGTAGGAATTGGGTAAAAGGGAATAAAAAATAGGAAAAAAACTATCCTACCATGATTCAGATTGATCTTTAGTAATGAACGAAGTGGTGTCACATTCATTGGGGATATTTTTTGATCTTTTCCCACACCATTCATCGATCTCTGATTTAGTAGTCGTCCTCTAAGGGGATCTCCTCCAACGTCTCCAATGGACCCCATTAATTCATAGGTTTATGTGGCTAAACCTATGAATTTTCCATGATATCACACGTAATGGGGGAAGTTTGGTCATTTCTTCCTTAAACAAATGAAATAATTTATTTAGTTATTTTATCCATTTTTTACCATGATGACATTTTTCACAAACCCCCTTCTTCGTCCAAGGTAAATTCATGCCAAGGGTAAACCTCATATTCCTAACTCAGTGGTTCCCTTAGATTTATGATCCTGGAACCCATTTAAAAGTTATTCCATTTTTTTGGGAAAACTTTTTGTACATTATATTTAATATATTTAATATATTTTGTACATTTATTCCAAGAACATTAGGCCTCGAAATCGCACACTGTCTCAGCACCTACTCTCAAAAATGAACCACAAAATATAAAAACATAACACATGTCAAATTAGAGAAATTAAATATTACTTTTAAAACCACTTTGAAAAAAAATTTACCCTTAAAACTTCATTAAACAAAATAGTAATTTTCAATAAAAAAATTTTTTTTTACATTATACAATGAAAAGTTAATGTTTTCAAAAAAATCAAAAAAATTAATCCTAATGTAATTTTGACACAATGAATCAAAAAATTAGGTTTATTTTTACTAATAACGTTTCTAAATGTGAAAATAATATCTATTTTTAATTTTTCAAAAAAAAAAGAAATATATAAATTTTTTAGGGAAATTAGATGTTTTAAAACATATAAAGGAATTTCCAAAAAATTAATTAATCTTTTATAAATATTTTTTATTTATATAATTACATAATATTTATTGTTAGAAAAAAATATTCCTATTCATTATTCCATGTTTAAAGGCTATGTAATAGCAGCCGTTCTAAATAGTAATAAATATTTTATATTATGGTTTGTTAGATATAGATATTGCGTGTAGCACAAGCTATTGAAGAAATTAAATTTAATTGAAAAATATATTTAATAAAATCTATAGGTTTTACATAGATCTATATTTTCTAATTTTTTAGATTCATTAGAGTTGTAAAACATAATTGGTTGTTATTGAGAGGTTTAAAATCCATTAAATTGTTACATGTTAAAAGAATAATGACCCAAATATGGAATAAATAATTCCCTAAATAAAAATTATAATCAATTGTGGAAAAAGGATAAAATAGTAAAAATAATGATAAAAGAAGTGAGAGTGATACTCTATTAAAGATCTAAATTTTTAATTAGGTAAAACCATTGATGAGTATTTCCAAAAGAAAAAAATGATGCACATTGATAGAATAATAAATTAGATTGATGTTATTTTATTTATGAAAAATCATTTTAAAGAAACTGTATATATCATATCAATTTTCATATTTTTCTAAATGTAGTGTGCCTATATATTTGGATAGTGCCACCAGATCTATAATAAAACCTTAAAAACAATTTCAATATATATAGTACATAGTTTTAACCCCTTGAATATTGATCCTCTGTTGGTGCGTTCTTAATAGAAAATCCCTTTATGTTGAACAAACTAAAAATAACTGTTCTATTTCTTTAATTTAGGAATATTAACATCACATGTCTGAATAAAGTGTTTTAGGTTTTTATTATTCTCACTATCATATAAACAAGATCTTTTGAGAAAGTTATAATAATTAAAATCCCTAATTCACACACCTTTTAATGTATCTTTTGCATCTGGGTTAAACACTTCCATAAATTGGATTAGTTTTTCTCCACATATAGAAATTTTTTTGTTTTGATAATTTAATATTATTTTCATTTTTTTAATTAATTAAATATATAAAAATATAATAAGAGAAAAACATAATTCTCAATTAAAAGTCTAAAAAATAGAAAGATCCTTTTTGTCAGCCCCAATGACATGGGATCAGTGTTTATATATTCTAGAGTGGAAATTGATTATTTAAAAAGGTATTACTTGAACAATTTTTCCACTATTTTATAGGATGACTGTATCATAATATAATTCTATTTACACATTTTATTACATTTTCATTTGATATTAATTCTTAAAAACAATTTATAAGTGTTCATTCAAATTCAATAATATGATTTTCATAGGTGATAGATTTTAAAGATAATTTAGATTATGTTTTTTAATATTTTTTATGAACCCCATGATATTGTGTAATCTCTATCTTTGATGGATACTATCAATGAAATAAACTGCATAATGGAAATAGTAGACATCATAATTGAAGGGATAACCATTTAGATGTATTTTAATCTTCATCCAAAGGCTATAGTTGAAAAGTAAGTGGTCCAATTGACCATTGATATATCTATGGAATCTCACATTAATGATAAGTTATATGAAAATAAATATATACCTCCTAACTATAACCTTCATCGAGGAGAATTATACATTCATGATGAGTAAAAAATGATCATACCCCAGGAAATGAATTATTTTGGAATTTTTTAATTATAATTTTACTAAAATAGACATGAATATGAAATTTCACTATATAGTTTGGGAATATTCTGCTAAAACCATATTTTTTAGAGAATTATGATGGTAATTCACCTAATGAAGAATGATTTTATGTCTTTATATCTATAAAAGAAACACTTATGGGATATTTTTAATTATAAGTGGTGGAAACCAATTTCATTATTTCAAACTGCCATGATTTAATGAATTATTCACTATTGGTATAATTATTTTATTTTTTTAGTATTCAAGAACAGTAAGGATGCAGTGGTTCAAACTATAGAATCCAAAATTACCATTTCATGGGGGGTGAAACATAGAGGCTTCATAACTATGAAAAGTTTAAATATAATTCATATTGGGGGAAGTATATAAAATTATCTTCCCTATATCTATATTTTTAGATTTAATTTATATAATATATTTCTTAATTACATTTTTATATTCCTCTGTACCAGTATAGATCTTGGAAACTACAAAGCACTCAACTAGAAATAAATTGCCTATACATTGCACCACAAAACTACACTTTCATTTTAGAGTTTCTTTTCATCAAGTTTTGAAATGTTTTTATGCATGTTAAAAATAGTTAGTATATGGGATCAAATTTTCTAATCTAAATAATGAATCAAAAAAGAATTTGTCCCCAATACATAAAAAAAATAAACAAAGGTTTTATTTTCCAAAATATAACTTTATATTTTAAACTTTTTTTTGAAATAAAAATGATTTATAGAAAATGCATTGAGGATAAAAAAGAAAATATCTATAAGGGCCCAACATTATTACATTACATAATCTTTAATTTTAGTCAAGAACTCACTTCCATTCATATTGAGGATATTTTCAGGTTTATAGTTTTATAGATTTTGGATATAATACATATATTACATTCTACATTCACATAGAGAATTTACCAAAAAACAGTATTTATTACATTCCAAATACAAAACCTTTCAAATAAAAAATGTTTTCTTTGAAGAATATTCACAAAATTTAACATGGATTAATTAATTGTGTTACACATATTTATAACCTATGAAAATAATTTAAAAACTTGTGATGAGAACCAAAATCTCAGTAAGGGATATAAAAATAAGGAAATAAAACATTAGTCCATGAATACTTTTAATCGCATGAAATCCTTTTAAAAAAACATACTTGTCACCCATATATACTTAATTCGTGAGAAAATTATTCCCAAAAACATAATTAACATAAATAGAAACATAAAGGTTTCTTGGGGTATTAATTACATAATCATGTAACCCTCTCGGCTACCTTATAATTTGTAACCCTCACAGCTACATAACAATTTGTGTAACCATTGCAGTTATACTTGAAGTAACCATATGGATGAACTAAAACTTACACATAAACAATTAATTAGAGGGAGATATAGGTCCCACAATTCATTATAAACAATTCCCAATAACCATAACATAATCATACAACATGAATAATTTCATAAAAATATTACTTTTTAATTTTGAAAAATAGAATTTAAAAGAGGCTCTCAATAGGAAATACCAATATAAATATCATATAATTGAATAGAGACTTAATAGTGTGTATAAAATATTTATATAAAGTGTAAATACACATAATTAGAACTATTATAAACAAAATTCATCCCAAAAACAATTTTAATACCACATAAATAATGAAGTAGAATGTCAACCCAAAGATTGGAAATCAGGTTAAGAATTCCCTTACCTCAGGTTCGTCTTACTTGAAAATTGTTTAAAGATTTTGTATAATGGTTAAAAGATTGTTATTAGTATTTTACAATAACATTTTCATGTTTATAAAATATTATATGATCATTTTATAACATCATATAACCCTTTAATTTTTTGTATTTTGTTTCATCCGTTGTTTCGAGTGCATTCATTACATGATATCCATCGCCAGTTTGAGTTGGATTTTCTTTCCGTATGGATATAGAATTCTAGAAGTGAAATAAAATGGTATTTATATGTTTCTAGAATATATAATTAAAACATAGATAATTTTTTATCATATATTATGATGTATTATTAGATTAAACATTAATGATGTTTGTTTAGAACAATTTTTTGTGGATCCCCGATAATCATCAACTTGTTTCGTTAAATAATATTGTTTCAGGTATAGAATTAATTCAAGAACATGAAATAGGTTAAAAAATTAAAATTAAATTATGAATAAACCATTAATGGGTTTTATTATCATCTTTAAAGAATGTAATGGAAATTGGAAACACATCGTCCATGATTTTGGTAAATCGGCACATCACGGGGGGTGTTTTTTTTTAGAACAAGAGGGAGAGGAGAGTAAGGAAGATGATGAATCATTTACATAAACATGGTAACATACTAAATATATAGGATTCTAGATATTTCATCCCTTCTAGATATGTGGAGGGAAAGATAGTATTTTAAAAGAAAGGAATTGAAAAGAAAATACATGAAAAATGAAGAGGATTCTTACCTCTTGATGTCTTCTCCTTGAGATCCTCTTTAAGGCCTTTGTCTTTGGCCTTTTGGTGATACCAAAAACTCTAATAAATATGTAATAGACTAGGGGATTGAATTATATAAAACTAAGGCAATGCTTCTAGCTTGAGAGGTGTGTGAGGAAGAGGATAATGAGGGTGGTATTTATAGTGGAGGACATGAGAGATTTTAAATTATTTTAATCATTATTTTAATATTTTGGTCCAATACTATGAATAATCATCATTATTGTGAAAAAAATTGTAAATTTATCATGTGAGTTCAAAATAAGTGGGATTACATCACTTATGATGTCATCAATAGTGTATTTAACTAATAATATGAATATGCGATATTTTACTGTATTTCAATATTCATCAAAAATTTCAAGATTTTTAGAAAAAATCCAAAAAATTCAGCATAACCATTTTTTGATGTCTGGAATTCAAAAATAAACTCTATATTTTGAAAATTATTTTCTAAATATTATTTATTTAATTTTTAAATAAAATCCTAATATATTCAAAATTAACAATTTTTAATCAATAACACATTTTTTAACACCTTGAAAAATTAATCAAGATGCTTTTATCTGAAAGCCCTAATAAAAAATAATAGTACAATTTACTATTCATTTGTTTCATATTACTATTCATATTACTATTCATAAGGGTATGTTACTATTCACTAAAAAATCATGTTTGTTCCATCAGACTTCAAATATCATACTGATCATAACTGTAGATGCCCATTTTTCGAAATTCAAATCATTCAAGCATAAAAATTATTTTCAAAGGCTATTTATAAATATCTACTTAAAAAAAGTATCATGATTTTCAAATTATTTTTTTAAAACATTGTGGTGTTACTGTAAAGCCTCGAACCTACACTTCCGGAATCAATAATAAAACATGTTGTGTGTTTTCTTATAAAGGATAAAGAATGATACATAATATATTATGCATTCGATAACCTTTTCTGGTCTATGATCTGGAGAATCAGACTAAAACATACATATATTGAATCATATTTTACAAAAATAATCACAATATAAATAAATGGATTCATTTTCAATACAACCTTAACAATCCTTTGAACTTATAAGGATTCCTATGAAAAACGTTTTAAAAAACTGGAAAGAGAATAACAAGCACAGTAAGGTACATAATGAATGAAAAATTGTTAGTCCAGTGGAAATATGAAAACCCTTCAAAACCCATTTTCTTGGAAACTCGTAAGCATGCATAGAAACATTATGTAGTTTCCATGGGACATATTTATAATAACACTCTTACAATCTCCCTTACACATAGAATAACCATTCTATCTACTTTCATATATGGAGTTCCCAATGCATTGGAGAGCTATAATGGGGATCACCCACCATATATTGAGCTAAAATGGTCTCAACCCAATATATCAAGTGCTATAGTGGGTTCAACAAAACATATCTTGAGCTATAATGGACTCAACCCAACATATCATTAGCTATAATGGGCTCAACCCTATATATCATGAGAAAAAATGGGATCAAACCAACATATATTAAGCTATAATGGGACCAACCCAATATAAACAATGTCCAAGGAAAATTTCATAAATACATAACTTCATAACTCATTTACACCCTTTAGAAAAAAACAATCAGAATTTCTAATACCCTTTTTGTATAAAAATAGTTTTAGAATATAAACATCACACACGCGATAATGAAATAATTGTAACGTCCCGAACCCGGGTGCCACGCAACGAGTGCCCCGAGCCCAGTTCGCCATGTGACCTAAAGCACATTTCCCCAAATGCCAAAGGCTGCCGACTAGCAGCGAGGGCCCGGGTCTGATTGTGGGGAAACTATGCCCTCAATTGTCACAGTGTAGCACAGCGGAATACCAAAATAAATATACAACAACAGCGGAAGCAGTAAACATACACAACTAAAATAACTACAACAGTGGATATAACCAACAATATATAAGTGATGATGCTACATGTTTCAAGTTCTAAGGAAACAGCCAGAACATGTTATACATCAATACAGTACATTTGAAAACAGAGTACTGCAAAACAAGAAAAACCGCTAGCAGCGGCATCGCGAGTCGAGGCTCGGTCCCATGTCCCCCTACTCCTCAACAACAGTCAAGTACCTGTATAGGGACTCTTGCCCCTATCTACACCTGTAGCAATATAATCTATGTGGGCCGAAAAGCGTGACCCAAACAGGGTGTGAGAAATATATCTCAGTAGGCACCCACCAAAGGCCTGTGCTCAACTATGTGTAAAACATGCAACAAGTGTGCAGTTGTAAAATGAAATAACTAAGCAGTACTCAAAAGTAACTAACTTAACAGTTAAATTTTCATTTTATTATTCATTTAATTCCATTAATTTAGTAATTTTTTTGTGCTCAACAGCACCAAGCCCTCAGGCCAACCAGTACCATGCCCTCAGGCTAAAATAGTAACCACGCCCTCAGGCTTGCCCTCAGGCCATACTGAATCCAACCCGCAGGTATTTCCCTCAGGCTTAAAAGAAATTTCCCTCAGGCATAGGAAGCGTCACCCTCAGGCATAGAAGTCAATCCCTCAGGCACGAAAGGTTTCCCTCAGGCGAAATACGACATCCCTCGGGCTAAAACAGTCACGCCCTCAGGCCAATCACAACAACGCCCTCAGGCTAAATAAAAAAACGCCCTCAATCTAAACAGGTAATCGGGTCATTCCCAATAGGTAAACAAGAAGTAACAAGCAATTCCCCTCAAGGTAATTCTACAATTACTACTTTAAGGGCATACCCTCGGGTATCCTGGCCAAACGGCTAAACAGAGAAACACACCCCAGGGGTGGTTCCAGATCCAAGCAACGATCCAACAATCATTTATCATCACAATTAAAAACCTAATTAATTCTAGGTATTAAATATAGCAACGGCCTCAGCCACACGACACCCCAACATGGGTTCGTGGCACAAAAATGCACAATACACGCAGTAGTTGGAAAACTAAACACAAAGGCACCTACCTTATAAGCCAACGAACGCTATACCCGAACGCCGACTCCAGAAATGCCCAAGAACGGCGTCGATCTGACGAAGAAAAAAACTTTTTCAAACGTAAATAACTTATGTTAGGATAAGAATTGGAAAGAACGGTACCAGGAGGGGAGAGGACTCACTCGTGCAGTTCAAACGAGATTGTCCGAAGCCAAAACGGATTCCAGACGAACGCCCGGTGGATCTTCAAAGATCCGGCCTCCTCCTTTGGCTCCAAAATGTCTCAAGTGCCTCCTCTACCAAATGAGGAGGCTACTGCCTATTTTAAGCTGAAAAAACAAAGTAGACGGTGTGTACTTCAAAGTACACAGCGTGTACTCCCATCATATAACTGTTCAAATGGTGGCACCACCACACTTTTCATACGTCAACATGAGTACACGACATGTACTCTCGAGTACACGGCGTGTGCTGTCACCCAACTAGCGGCGACCCCACTGCCTTACTGTTTAATCCTACCGACTGACTACACGGCATGTAAGGTACCACTACACGTTGTGTAGTCGATTCCTACACCCTTCGTCGCCAGCATAGCCACACGCCCCGTGTACTCATCCCAACACGGAAAAAGTACACAACGTGTGGATAAAGTACACGACGTGTAGTTCCAAAATTTAGGATTTTTCCCCATTTTCCATATTTTCTCAAAATCACTTAAAAAAAGGAAAAGAAGAATCACATACCTCTAAAATAAGAACCGAGTTCTTACAAACATCCCCCCTTATAGCAATTCGTCCCTGAATTTCCCTTTCAAGGGTGGCGAAGAGAAAGATCAGAACAGCTCTGGCCACTGAGCACGTACGTCGGCCTCCCTCTCCCAGGTCTCGTCCTGCACTCGTCCATGCTGCCATAGCACCCATACGAGAGGAACTAACCGGCCTCGGAGAACCTTCATGCTCCTATCAACGATACAGATCGGATGCTCCTCAAAGGACGCATCATGCTGAAGCTCAACCTCCTATGGCTGAAAGGTGTGAGATGGGTATGAAAGGTAGCAACGCAATGAAGACACGTGGAAGACGTCGTGCATGGCTCGGTACCGCTGCGGTAACTGCAACCGATAGGAAACCATCCCGACTCTCTCCAGAATCTCAAATGGTCCCACATACCTCAGTGAATGCATACCCTGTCTCCCGATCCCTTTGTGTCCCATACTCGGCGAAACACGCAAGAAAACCTGATCCCCGAACACGAACTCCAAAGTTCGTCTGCGGCGATCAGCATAAGACTTCTGATGAGACTACGCGGTAGCCATCCGCTTCTGAATCAACTGGACCTGCTCAGATGTCTTCTGCACGAGCTGTGGCCCTAGTAAAGCTGCCTCACCTGCCTCTAAGTAGCAAAAAAGTGATCGGCATGGCCTACCATACAAATCCTCGTATAGTGTCATCTCAATAGTTTCCTGAAAACTATTTTTATAGGCAAACTCGACTAAGGGTATATGCTTCTCCCACGAGCTGCCAAAGTCTAGGACGCATGCGCGCAACATGTCCTCCAGTGCCTGTATCGTCCACTATGACTGTCCATATGTCTGAGGGTGGTATGATGTGCTCAGAAGCAACTGTGTACCCAGCGCCCTCTGAAAACTCTGCCAGAAACGAGACGTAAAGCGGGTGTCCCTATCTGAAACGATAGAATGAGGGACCCCATGCAGACGTACGATCTCTCGGATATACATCCTTCCGAGCTCATCCTCACCAAAGGACTCCTTGATCGGCAAGAAGTGAGCTACCTTCGTAAGTCTATCCACAACAACCCATACGTCGTCATTTCCTCGAGGTGACCTTGGGAATCCCGTCAAGAAATCCATCACGACATCATCCCATTTCCACTCCGGAATGGGCAACTGCTGTAACAGCCTAGCTGGTCTCTGATGCTCTGCCTTTACCTGCTGACAGGTGGAACACCTCGTAACAAAACCAGCTATCTCACTCTTCATACCCAGCCACCAGTACTAACGTCTCAAGTCTCGGTACATCTTGGTAACCCCGGGATGAACTGCCCAAGATGAAGCATGAAACACCATCATCATCGCCACGTGTATATCCCCTGGAACCCATACACGTCCATGGAAACGCAAAACCTCATCATCGCCTATCGTCTAGCCGGAAGGAGGGTCCTCACCTGCCATCGACTCCCGTAGAACTAGTCCTTCTGAATCCGATAGATGCCTTATCCTCACTCTATCCAGGAGGGTAGAAGTCACAGCTAACGAGGAAAGATAAGTCTGCCCCTGACTGTCATGAACCTCTAGATACATCTCAGAGAACAAGGTCATAAGCTTCCACTCACCACTGGCCTCATCCACTGCCTGTATCTGAGTCTTCCAACTCAGTCCACCAGCTACTGCATTACCTTTACCAGGTGTATAGGCAAGCTCAAAATCGAAGGTCTGTAGGTACTCGACCCACCTTCTCTGCCTCAGATTCAGGTCACGCTGAGTAAATACATACTTGAGGCTTTTGTGGTTGGTGAAAACCACAAAATTCTCTTCCAATAGATAATGTCTCCAACAGCGCAACACATACACAACTGCAGCCAACTCGAGATCATGCGTCGGGTAATTCCTCTCATGTGGCCTCAACTGCCGATACTCGTACGCCACAACTCGGTCGCCTTGCATCAAAACGGCTCCCAACCCAATTCCTGATGTATCACTGTAAACTGTATAACTCTTCCCCTTCTCTGGGAGTATCAGGATCGGTGCTAATGTCATCCTTCCCTTAAGGTCCTGAAAAGTTGTCTCACAAGCTTCTGACCAAACGAACTTCACACCCTTCTTACTCAGACCTGTCAACGGTGCTGCTAAGTGGGAGAAGTCCTGTATGAAGCGTCTGTAGTAACCAAACAGCCCTAAGAAACTACGTATCTCAAACACGTTCTTGGGATGCTCCCAAGAAACTACTGCTCTCACCTTCTCTGGGTCCACTGCAACTCCTGCCTCAGATATGATATGACCCAGGAAGTGAATCTAGTCCATCCAAAAGTGGCACTTCGAGAGCTTAGCATATAGTCGATGCTCTCTCAGTGTACTCAATATGATCTCAAGATGTGTGGCATGGTCGTGTCGAGTGTGAGAGTACACCAAGATGTCGTCCATGAATACTACCACAAATGAATCAAGATACGGATGGAACACATGATTCATCAGAGCCATGAAAACTGCTGGCGCGTTGGTGAGTCCGAACAGCATAACCGTATACTCATATAGACCATACCTACTCCTAAAAGCTGTGAGAGGTATATCAGATGGTCTCACGCGCAGCTGATGATATCCGGATCTCAAGTCAATCTTCGAGAACACTCGTGCTCCATGAAGATGATCAAACAGATCATCTATCATTGGCAAGGGATATCGGTTCTTAACCATCAACTAGTTCAGCTTCCGATAATCAACACAAAGTCTGAGGGTACCATCCGCCTTCTTCGCAAAAAGGACCGGAGAACCCCAAGGAGATGTACTGGGTCGGATAAAACCCTTTGCCTGCAACTCCTCTAACTGTCTCTTGAGTTCCTGAAACTTAGGCGTGGCCATCCTATAAGGTTGAATGGACACCGGTGCTGCTCCTGGAACAAGCTCGATTGAGAAATCTACCTCACGTACCAGAGGTAGACCTGAAAAGTCGTCCGGGAAGATATCCCTGAAACGATCGACAAATGGAGGGAAATCCATCTGAAAAGTCCCCTGGTCATCCAGATATAAGCTCGCAATATGGGTTGTGACTCCACCTCGCCCATGATGCTCTGGTCCAGCTCGACTCACCTGAACATCCCACTCACCCTTGTATAGAAACTCCCCACCCTCTAATGATGTGAAACACACCCTACGACGATTGCAGTCTACAATGGCTCGAAATGGAACCAACCAGTCCATCCTGAGAATGATGTCATAGCTTGTCATCTCCAAGACATAGAGGTCCCAAAGGAAGTGACACCCACCAACCTCAAGGGGGCACTCCTTGCACTGATGCACACCAACCGTCCTAGTCCCCAACAGAGTGTCTAGCGTCAAGATATCAGAAGAAGTAGAAATATCGAGCCCAAGGCTCTCCACAACGGGTATAGATATAAAACTATTTGTAGCACCCGTATCAAAAAGTACTGAAGACAAGACAGAAGCTACTAGAATAGTACCTCTGACTGTCGAAGGTCCGGGATCCTACTCCTGCTGGGTCTATTGCACTAAATATGCTTGTCCAGTGCCGCAGCCCTGCGACACAGCCTGGCTACCGTGAGCTGTCCTTCCCTGTTGCCTCTGAGATCCTGGTGTCTGGCTTCCACGACCATGTCCACCACCTCTGCCTACACACCCTGACGTATTCCAGTTCCATGACCGGTAAGAAGCCACTGGTCCTGCTCCCACACGCGGAGTCTGCACAGAACCCCTCTCACTAGCCACTGGTAGAAACTCCCTGCAAAAGCACTGCAGATGACCCATCTTACCTCATGCTCGACACTCCACTGGGTCTCGTGGACACTGCGGCCTCTTGTGCCCCTCTCTTCTACACTAGTAGAACCTGATCGGGCCACCTGAAGAAGCTGCCTGGCTGGTACTGCCACCCTGAGAGAAGTCCATCTGTCTCTTCTTCTTGCCAGGAAAAATAGTACCAGTAACTGGTGCTGAACCGCCCTAGCCCACACCACTCGATTCCCACAGGTTCCTCTCTGTAATCAACGCCTGGTTCGCAATCGCGTGTATAGTAGGCAACCTGAAAACATTTACCAGTGCTCAGATGTCATACCGAAGACCATACTCAAAACATCTGGCTCTCAACGTCTCATCACCCACCAGCATGGGTGCAAAACACTGAAGCTCTGTAAAACGAGCAGAGTAGTCCATCACCGACATAGCGCCCTGCTGAAGATTCATGAACTCTCGAGCTCTATCTGCCCTCAGCGTCTCGGGAAAGAAGAAGTCACAGAATACTGCCTGAAAATCCTCCCACGCCATGTCCCTGTGATGCTATGATTGGGTGGTAACATCCCACAACCTATTGGCGGAATCACACAGGATGTAAGTGGCGAGCTTGACCCTCAAACCTGGTGGTGTCTCAAGATGCTCAAAAATAGTCTTCATCGATCCTAGCCAAGACTCTGCAGCCTGCAGTCTTCCATCTCCTGAAAACATAGGCGGATGCTGCTGCTGAAAGATACGCGTCAGCTCGGCCATAGATGTGGCAGCCTGCGGGTCTCCCTGAAAGGTCTGCATGAACCGCAATAAGCCTTCACGGAACTGCGCCTCCGCACTTGTGTCCGGTATAACAGCTGGTGACGCATCTGGCTCTGCTGGTTGATCAACTGGTAGCCCATGGCCCACCATCTCTGGATTATAATCGTCGTCGCTCTCCTGGCGAACAAATCGCGGTCGTCTAGGCGGAATGACTCTACATGTTCAAAAGCACGCCTCAGATTCAAGATTATCAAGACTGAAACGAAGGAACCAAAAAGGAACAAGAGGAAGAAGGTGTTTCAAAATTATCAAAACAAGACTACACGGCGTGTACACTAACTACACGGTGTGTACATGACTTCCTTTCCCCTTCCCGGGTCCTTCTACACGACTAAGGAACACGGCTTCCGTTCACAAAACTACACGGCGTGTATAATATCTACACGGCATGTATGGTGTTATTTTCCAACTGCCTGTGTCGTCTGTGACACGGCCGACTACTTGGATTTACCACACATGGTGTGTTACACCCGTACACGGCGTGTACACCACCCCGTTTCCCAGCCACATGGCTAACTCCACACGGTCTGTCCTTGGACAAGACTACACGGCGTGTCCCATATGTACACGATGTGTCCAGGGAAAGGTGACATCGTCCTGTGTTGTTAGTTACATGGTCGAGTCCCCAGGTCACACCACACGGCGTGTCTATAATTGACACGACGTGTTCCATCAAGGAGTTCACTGACCCGTGTTGTTAGTTACATGGTCGGACTCTAGGTCAACACTACACGACGTGTACAAAACTACACAGCATGTTTTACCCAACCCCTTCACTACCCCGTGTCGCCGCCCACACGGTTTGTGACACGGGAAGAGACTACACGGCGTGTACTCAGGGTACACAACGTGTACTCAAAAAGTACATTTTTCTTCCTGAATAGAAGAACACACACGGTGTGTATGAGGTCCTACACGGTGTGTATTCTGGGTTTTCCGAACAGTATGCCTCAGAAACTTCTCCGGAACCCATAAAATACTGAAAACAACACCTAAGTGTCAAATTCCGAACCGTGGGGGCCCATACACCCCACAAATCAAAATTTGACATCTTACTTGTGTTATAACCAATAACCAGTCAATGATCCACCAAATTCCGGTCAATGGGGGCCCATACTCCCCAAAAACAAAATTTTGGCGTCCATTCTATAAACAAGCTCAACAATAATATCATATCACAAGGCAAGTATTTATCAAGAAGCTATCAAAACCGCATTCTTTACTAGCACAACAACTATCACAACAACATGAAAATTCTAATGCACCTACATGGCATGGAAACTATGCATGACATGTGATATCTAGCATGTTTCTATATGATGCATGAGACAGAATACCCTTATCTAATCGGGTTGCAACTAAATAGAACCCACAGATAAAATATAAACAACACAATCCAAGTGTGTCACCCAATGGTGAAAACATATCAACCGTAAAATTGCAAGATCAAAGAATGCAAAGTACAAGGTAGACTGGATTTTCCCTGTACACGGGTTAGCTACGCACAGGCACAGCTTATTACCAACTACTGTTTGTCCTAACTCTGACTACGGCTCCAAATAGTAAGTCAAAGAAAAGAAACCTTCCTTTGATACCACTTTGTAACTTCCCGGACCTGGGTGCCACGCAACGGGTGCCCCGAGCCCAGTTCGCCACGTGACCTCAAGCGCATTTCCCCAAACTCCAGAAGCTGCCGACTAGCAGCGAGGGCCCAGGTATGATATTGGGGAAACTATGCCCTCATTTGTCAAAGTGTAGCGCATCGGAATACCAAAATAAACATACAACAATAGCGGAAGCAGTAAACATACACAACTAAAATAACTATAGCAGTGGATATAACCAACAATATATAAGTGATGATGCTGCATGTTTCAAGTTCTAAGGAAACATCCAGAAGATGTTATACATCAATACAGTACAATAGAAAACAGAGTACTGCAAAACAAGAAAAACAACTAGTAGCAGCATCGCGAGCCTAGGCTCGGTCCCATACCCCCATACTCCTCAACAACAGTCAAGTACCTGTATAGGGACTACTGCCCCTATCTACACCTGCAGTAACATAATCTATTTGGTCCGAAAAGTGTGACCCAAACAGGGTGTGAGAAATATATCTTAGTAGGCACCCACCAAAGGCTCGTGCTCAAATTTGTGTAAAACATGCAACAAGTGTGCAGTAGTAAAATGAAATAACGAAGCAGTACTCAAAAGTAACTAACTTAACAGTTAAATTGACATTTTATTATTCATTTATTTCCTTTAATTTAGTAATAGTTTTGTGCTCAACAACACCAAGCCCTCAGGCCAACCAATACCGTGCCCTCAGGCTAAAATAGTAACCACGCCCTTAGGCTTTCCCTCAGGCCATACAGAATCCAACCCGTAGGTATTTCCCTCAGGCGTAACAGAAATTTCCCTCAGGCATAGGAAGTGTCGCCCTCAGGCATAGAAGTGAAGCCCTTAGGCACGAAAGGTTACCCTCAGGTGAAATACGACAGCCCTCGGGCTAAAACAGTCACACCCTCATGCCAATCACAACAACGCCCTCAAGATAAATACAAAACCGCCCTCAGGCTAAACAGGTAATCAGGCCATGCCCAACAGGTAAACAAGCAGTAACAAGAAATTCCTCTCAAGGCAATTCTATAATTACTACTTTAAGGGCAAACCCTCGGGTATCTTGGCTAAAAGGCTAAACAGAGAAACACACACCAGGGGTGGTTCCGGATCCAAGCAACGATCCCAACCAGCAATTTATCATCACAATTAAATACCAAATTAATTCTAAGTATTAAATATAGCAACAGCCTCAGCCACACGACACCCCAACATGGGTTCGTGGCACAAAAACATACAAAACACTCAGCAGTTTGAAAACTAAACCCAAATCCACCTACATTATAAGCCAACGAATGCTATACCCGAACACCGACTCCAGAAACGCCCAAGAACGGCGTATATTTGACGAAGAAAAAAAACTTGATCAAACTTAAATAACTTACGTTAGGAGAATAATTGGCATGAACGGTACCAGGAGGGGAGAGGGATCACCCGTGCGGTTCAAACGAGATCGTCCGAAGCCGAAACTGATTCCAGATGCATGCCCGGTGGATCATCAAAGATCTGACCTCCTCCTTTGGCTCCAAAATGGATCAAGTGAGGAGGCTACTGGTTGTTTTAAGCTGAAAAAACAAAGTACACGGTGTGTACTTAAAAGTACACGGTTGTACTCCCTTCATTTAACTGTTCAAATGGTGGCACCACCACACTGTTCATACGTCAACATGAGTACACGACATGTACTCTCGAGTAAACGGCATGTGCTGTCGCCCAGATGGTGGCGACACCACCGCCTTATTGTTTAAGCCTGCCGACTGACTACACGGCGTGTAAGGTACCACTACACGGCGTATAGTCGGTTCCTACACCCTTCCTCGTCGGCATGGCCACACGCCCCATGTACTCATCCCAACACGGCCAAAAGTACACGGCGTGTGGGTAAAGTACACAGTGTGTAGTTCCAAAATTTAGGATTTTTCCCCATTTTCCATATTTTTTCAAAATCACTTAAGGAAAAGGAAAAGAAGAAGCATGTACCTCTAAAACAAGGATCGGGTTCTTATAGTAATATTGTTCAAAAATATCTATGAAAACATATAATTGATATATTATAGAAAAAAACATCATTTAATCAGAATATAACACTCATGGTATTACGAAAAAGAACATTCTCTTTGTATTTCATAATGGAGACATTTAAAATGATTTAAGAGGAATGTTCTTTAAAAATATTTTAACAATGAATATAGAATTGTGTAAATGAAGGGATTATGTATATATACTGTAATTAAACATAATAAAACATAATATAATAAAATTATATTTCTCAATTCATCTAACCATGATAAAAACCATTTAAGTTAAAGGTTAACCCAAAGAATGGAAATTGGGTTCAGAATCAAATTATGAAATTTCAACATGGTAATAGATGTACATGGGAGGGCATAATGAGATAGAAATGGTGTATCTCATCATTAATATATCATAAGGGATGTATGTGGAAGTTTCAAAAAACATACACCACCATTCTGAAATAAAAATTAAAGAGCATAACATAGGGGTGATTCATGAATAAATGTGAGAAAGAGAGGATCCCTTACATCAAGTTTGACATCCCTCAAACATATATAAAACTCTTGTATGATGGTTAAAATTGAGATATTAATATTTTATAGGAACATTTTCATATTTATAAATCATTTTATGAATATTTAATATCATTATTCCACCCATTAATTAATAATATTTTGTTAATTCCATTGTTTTCGGATGCGTTCTTCACATGGTTTCCATGATCAGTTCATGATGGATATTCATGTTAATTGGAAGTGGAAATACAGAATTATAATGGTATGGTATTTAAATATTTCCTTGACCATAAATTATACCATTAATCATTTCTAATTCTTACATGAGTATGATTCAAAAGTTAAAACATTATTGATACTTGTTTAGGTCATTTTGGTGATTCTTCGATGATAATAACCTCATTTTGTTTTATAAATTAAAAACATGCATAAAAAATGATTCCCAAACTTTATATAATATATAATACATAAATTATAATATTTTTCATCCATAGAAATGGTTTCATGACCAGTATTGAAGAAAGTAAAAGAAACGGAAATCACATCATCCACGATGTTAGTAAATCAACACATCAAGGACGATGTTTTAATTTCCATAATAAGTTGGATAAGAGAAGACATACAATGGTTAATCTTACATAAACATGATAAAATCCATAATATTTAAGATACTAGATTACACATGTGTCTTGGATAACAGGAGGTGAAAAAATAAGAAGAATAGAAAAGAAAATGAAAAGAGAAAAAAAGAAAAAAAAGTGGATGTTTACCTCTTGATCTCTTCGCATTGAAATCCTTTTTAAGGTCCTTGGGTTTGGCCTTTTTCTGAGTCCCCTAGGTCATGGATGTGGGTAAGGGTCTCCATAAAAGTATTTTACAGATCTCAGGTAAGGCTTAAGTCTTGTGAGGTGTGGTTGGAAGAGGTGGAAATGGGTGGTATTTATACTAGAGGGGAGGAGGAGTTTTCCCTTATATTAATCATCAGTTTAATATTATTTTTCAAGACTATGAATAATATTAATTAATGTGAAAAAATAGTAAATAGATCATGTGACTTTTAACTAAGTGTTCTTACATTAGTCATGAAGTAAAAAATAGTGTATTTAACTGATAATTTATATATATGGTATTTTACCATATTTCACTATTCACAAAAAATTCATGTATTTTAGAAAATATCCAAAAAATTCACCCAAAACATTTTTCAGCATGTAAAATCCATAAGTGAACTCCATTTTATCAAAATAATTTATTAATTATAAAAAATTTATTTTTTAAATAAAATATTTTTTATTTACAAAATAATTTTTTTGAAACATTTATTTACTTATTTCAAGGTATGTGTATATCATAATTTAAATTAATTATTATTTACATACTATTATAGGTCAAGTTACTATTAATAATGGTATTTTATTATTCATAAGGGTAACATTAATATTAATAAGGGTATGTTATTATTCAATAAAAATTTTGTTGGTGTTATCAAATAATAAAAAAATTACGGATCACAACCATGTATATATGTTCTCTCTTTCCTATTTTGATCGAAAGAATGAATATTATTCATATTCTTGGAATTTTTTTTAAATCAATGATTAAAATAATGTAAAATACCTCCTCTCCTATAATATAAATACCAACCTCATTCCCCTCTTCCTCATGTCCAAGAGGAATGAAACTATGAGACTATATGTTACCATGTTCATGTAAGAGATTCATTATCTTCCTTCCTCTTATCATTCTCTTGTTCTAAAAATACCCCCTTGTAACGCCCCGACCCTAGATACCTAGAGTCGGTGCCTTATTACATAACATTGGCATGATCACAAAGGATCAAGTCTCGAAAGACCGATTAGTTTAGTAGTCTTGGAAGCACTATATATATCCATAAGTCTTACATTACATCATAAGGTAAAAAAAACTACAACAACATCTTGTCTCCATATCCCCTCATACTATCTCTGCAGTTCATTCATAAATTACTTCTTCATAATCCTAGGAAAAATAAAACATTGAAAGGGGTGATCTTAGATGCTCAGTAAGGATAGCATTATAGCAGAAGCTTTCATAGATAATCATAAACACTAAAGGCAGTTTATAATTAAAACGAAAGCCTTTTAAACGTGAAATTCAGCATAAAATGGAAAATATAAATTAAAATAATACCATTTAATTACACACATGGATATTCTATTATTCTAATGATCACATGCAATATCAATAACCACTTTCATAATGATGGAATCCATAATGCCAGACTATCATAACCACATAGCCAAGGCCTCGTGCCAAGACTACTAATAAGATTTTGCCAAGGCCTTGTGCCAAGACACTATTTTGTCTCATGAGACCTACCGATGCATCGAGGAGCTATAGTGGGCTCCACCCATCACTTATTAAGTCCAATTAATTCCTCATATGAACAGGTTTAAACATAACATAAACATTCGTATTAAAACTCGCATACGAAATGTCAATACTTTAACCACAAACCATTAATGGTATAAAAATAGCACATCCACAGTAAAACATAACTCATTCGATACAATATGGAAGATTGTATTGTATCATATTATCATAAATCAAGAATAATTAAGGATTTTTACATAGATGAAAATAATTATCAAAACTATTTGATAGAAATATCCCCCATTTTCTTGAAATCATTTATAAGTCACACTGTTTGTCAAGAAGCCATTTAAAAATAGATTTTTGAATCAAAGTGTCCCATACCACTTTGAAACTTTTTAAAAGAAGTTTTAATTTTAAATATTTAATGTCCATATAAATAAATCCTTAAAACCATTTTTTAAAACATGGACATTAATGAGGAATATTTAGAAGAATAAGTCTTTAAAACATTTAAAAAAATGGAACTTTAGTTAGAGTTTCTAACCAAAAGAGAGACCCTTGAATACAAATAAATGAGGTAATAAAAACATTTTAATATCATGAGAATAAAGGGATTCGTGATATACTATGTCAAAGTACATTATATACACCACATAAATGTGATTTGGTGTATAACAACAAAGAAGTCTCAATGGAATGTAAATTGAGAAGTAATCTCTCATATAGGCCGTATCCTTAGGTTAAGGATAAATCAACAACATAGTTATGTGTGACAAATATAAATACACTAAATATGATTGGATATTTAGTGTAAAACAATCAAAGGACATTCACACATAATCTTGTAAAAACAACACAAATGAATTGGATGTTTAACTCAACAAATGGAGAATGAGTTAAAATTACTCTTATCAAATTCATATCGATGACTTGAGAAATTATCAATGGAGTGATTATGTGTATCAAAAGTATATCCACAGAAAAGGGGAGTGAAAATTATGACATAAGAAAATTAATAGTGATTCCACACATAATCTCGGAGTAAAATAATCAATGAAGTTTACGTAAAGCCGAATAAATGGAAATTGAAATTTCAAATTCCCTTATTGATTTGGTAACATAAAAAACATACACCCATGAAAGAAGTATCAAAAAATGATGATGTAAATATACATGAATTAAAGTATATTACACAATGTATACAAACATGGGAAGTACTCACACCACATGCAATAAATAAGTGGTGAAAAATGGAATTCTCACGAAATTAAAAGTGAGATAAGAAACCCCTTACCTTGTACTTTTAATTTGTTGGGGGTAGGTTAACCTCCTGTATAATGTTGAAATAATTGTTATTAAATTATTCATGAATAATATTCATTAATATGATATCATATATGATCTTTTAACATTGATTTGTTAATAATATCTTAGAATTATCGTCGTTTTGGGTGTTAACTTACTCGTTCTCTTTTATATGTTTTGTTACATAATACATGTTTGTCATGGATAGTTTGTATCTTATTCATATACATAATGATATAAAGTTCTTAACCATTATTTTTAAATCATCCAATGATAATTATACTTGAATGGATATGATGGATAATGAATCTCATCGCGTTCGTGGAGACGGTAGTCCGTACGTACGCACGAGCGACAATATCATTATTTTGATATTAAAATAATATATAATTGGATGGTATATCATATATACAGAATCATTATCATGTTATATTTATTATTTAAATGAGTTACACATCATTATTATACCCACCCAAATAATAATATATTTAATAACAATTACCCCACGACGTGGAGACGGTAAGCCGTACGTACGCACGTATGGTGACATGTTATTCAAAGGGTGGATAGAATACTGAATATGGATTTACCATATTTATAATAACATCACAGTATATATAAGATACTGGATTTATTATTTTAGAATGGTAATAACAAAGAAAGAAGAAGTGGAAGATGAAAGGAACATGGAAAAGGGTGGTGAAATCATTACCTCTTGTTCGGGTTCTTCCTTTTGATTTGATCAAAAGGGCTCCTTAGGTTGTCTTTCTGATCAAACTAAGGCCTCTAGGTTGTATTGAGGGATGTTGGGGGAGTATTTGGGAAGCGTTTGGCCGAACAAAAATTCATTTAAGGTGTGAAAAAATGAGAATGAGGAGTGCCATTTTATAAGAGGGGTGAGGGGAACCTTTGGAAAAGCTAGAAATATTAATTTATAATAAATTCATATACGGTTTCTAATGGATCCAAAGTTGATTATTTAAATTTTAATGTGGGTATGGGTCGAAAACCACTCAACTAATATAATTTAGACAGGTTTGGGTACTTATATTAACCTTATCTTTATGTATTAACTCTAAGTTAATTAGTTTCACTTTTACAATGTTTCTTTGTATTATTATATTATATGGTTAATAAAAATACTAAATACATACAAGATACCCCAAAGTGGTCCATTAATGATATTAATATAATGATATAAGTCTCTTGGCAGAACCTTATATTTTTAGGAATTTAATATCAATTAATAATATAATATTAGTTTTAAAAACACTTTTATGTCAATTTTGACACTATTCAATAGTTGAATTTTGTGAAACTCATAACAGAATGATTACTTCCAATAAAGTTAATTACATCAATCCTAATATGTCATATTATCCTATAAAAGTATTGTAATTCATTAAAAGTCTCAAATTATATTTATTTTGGTATTTATAATATCAATTATTTTAAATTTTCACTATTATGATAATTAATGTATCATCATTGTGTCATAAATAAATTAAATTATGTAATATCTAAAAATTATAAATAAAATATCATTATGTATGAAATTTTGTTATCTTTCTAATGAATTTTTATAGTCGAAAACACAATATATATAACCCTATGTAAAAATTGTTTTTCTAAAAGATATATACTTATGTCATTTTTGTACTTATTTTAACTTAATTGAAATTAAGTGTCCCTATCACCTACAAGTGGCTCCATGGGGTCCCCAAATCGACCCAAATATTCCTATGGTCGAACATTTATCAACAAATGATTCTAGGACACGTTTTAGGGTAATTTAGTATTATTATAATATTATTTTTTAACCCTTATTTACCGGATTTACCTTTTAACCATGGTAAATAAAAAATTTCCGAAGTAATTTTTCAAAATGTCTTAAAATAAAAGTTACCTATGTACACAATTTGAACATCCTTATTCCAAATATGGAATCCATTTTTCCAAATTCAACAAACATAAGTGGCAGAAATTAATTTAAAATTAATTCCCGTTGTTAAAATAAAAAGTGTGTTTTTAAGAGATAATAACTATCAAAAGATTGACACTTGTTTATGTCCGGTTTAATTGTAAAATTATGTCCAATTACCAACATTGAATTAAATGGTAAAAATATATTCTGAATATACTTTAAAACCACTCAAATTCATAATTTATCACTATTAATTATTTTGATTAAAAAAGTTGTTTTTATTTAAAATTTATTAATTTTCACTATTTATCAAAATATTAAAGTTATCTGAAAAGTGCCAAAATTTCACCTTAGGATAAATTAGATATTATGAATCCAAAAATGAAGTCCATTTTGAAATATAAAATATATATAAATTTAAAAAGTAGGTATTACTATTCATAATGGCTAGTTTGATTGGTTGTGGTGTGTTAGAATCTCGAAGTTGCGTACAATGCACGCCATTGCATTATTCAAAGGGAAACATACCACGGATGCCTGGGGTGTTACATTCTCCCCTCCTTAAATAAATTGCATCCTCGCAATTTTTAAAATTGGTCTTGATAATATAATGGAAATTCCCACATCGTAAAAAGAGTCAATAAAACTATCACTTTAAAAGAAAGATGGACAGGAATAAAGGTCACCCAAGATAACCCATACTAGGATTCCATGTAGGAAAACATGGATATGGATGATAAACTAAGTGTTCAGTTCTGATGGAGAGGTATAGAAAACATGATCAGGAGAAGGTTACCAATAAGAAAATCACAAACTTGTGTTGGGACAAACGGTCCTTAGTCTCCCAGTAGGAAAAGTAAACGGACAACATTTTTTTATTTTAAGATAAATTACATAAGGAAGAGGAATTCATTTATGATATTAACTAAGAACATAAAGAGATATACTTACTTTTTAAGTAGAGTTTCATTCTTTAATAACTTTTTAACACTAACTCATTTTTTTTACAATGAGTATTCAAGAAGACTTGGTCACAATGGAAGAGCTAGAATAAACTTCTATAGAATCACATGATCCATGCAGGATAAACTATATATTTACATTTTATTTAGAGATTAATCAAAACCCAAATGGTTACTACAAGATCTAATGATCCCCCAAATGTATATTTCATTAGGGAAAAAAATAATAATCTTAATTTCTAAAATTAAACCAACAATACCCCAAAGTTAAATAAATACCATTCAATAATAAATTGTCCTTAAAATCCTTCAATATAATCTAAACTAATATTGAAACCCAAAACTTATAAGAATGTAGTCTTCCACGTTAAATTGTATCTCCAAATGACATCATCTAATCTTAAAGTCACATACTTAAAAGTAATTAACCTAATCACATATTCTTTATTATAGGTTAATCATTTCCATAAATAACCCAAATCACTATAAATCCACAATAAAAACGTAGATACAAATCCACCATTACTCCACAAATGAAACCCCATTGTATTCTATTTTCCTTGGGCATATAGTGTTCCCAACAAAGAGAACATCTTTCAAAATAACATTTATCACTTAATCACCAAATCATTTTCCTATACCAAGGGTATTCATTTGATAAGACATAAGAACCCAAATCAACTTATTATTGATCAATAAAATCATTTACCTAAAAATAATTAGTCACACTATCCAGGGACTTCATGTAGTCTATTGGTAGGAGATAAATCCCAATCGCACTTTGGTTGTGGGTTCGATTCCCACATCTTTGTCCGACGCGACGGGTTGTCACACGGTCTATGGGTTTTCTTTTTCAAAAACTATGTTTTATAACATTAAGAAAATGAGATAAATTCCTCAAAATTACCATAACATAATTTAACCACAAATCGTATCTCATACCTTTCATTTTCACCCCAAATTATAAAAACATATAATTTCCTCAATCCCAATGATCATATAAAACCAAATGGTTATTTATAACTATATCCACAAGAGAAGAGATAATTCATTCTCAAATATCATTCTCACATGGAAAACTGCAGGGTTACAAATACAATAGAAAATTATTCCAAAGTAAACCCATCAACAAGGAGCACTAAAACTTTTTAAACATTTCTCCAACCATTTATTTCCACATAGATTCTTCTTTTACCTAGAAAATATCCTATAGAATAGGGAATTCACTCAGGTAATGGCCAGGTCCCCTACATTTAAGGAAAATGACTGTAAACGGACTATTGGGACCATTTTTATCTTCTTCCATAGTACTCTTAATTTTTCTTCAGCAATTCTTCACTTTATGTCCTTCCTTCCCACATGTAAAGCATTTATTGGTCCCATTGAGACTTTACCGGGTGTCTCCTACCACATTTCTTGCATGATGAAAATTGAGGGTTCTTTTCTCCATGGTCTCCATTGCTGGAGCTCTTATCATTCATCACCTTTCTCTTCCTTGTTGAGTCTGGGAGTTGGTTAATATATATTTTCATGATCATATTTTTGGAAAACTGATTTGGAATAAAGATGATATCTTTTACACATATCAACATTCCATTTTGTTCCTCATTTCCACCACTTTTCCCACCTTGTACATCATTCTCAAAGTCACTATAACTTACATGGAATCCAGCCATTGACTAAAACCAGAACGAATTGTGTGAGTAACAGTAGTCGTAAAATCATTTAGAGATTAACATGTCACCATATTCTCAATTTGAAACACATTAGGATTAACCAAGGTCATTTACTCTCATCTTATATATTTAATACTTCAAATTGGTTAGTAAAGAAAATGTAAATTATCCTAAGCATATCCCTCGGGAGTGTCGTAACCAAGAGTGCAGCAAGGCCCGTTGTCGTGCACCAGTTCCTGTTCGAGTCTACCTCAAAGCGGTGTTTTCGGGTTTTACCCCTAGGTACATCTGTGCCAGAGCCGCCTCTACCTGCTCGTATCCAGACAGGAATGTATTGCTCGGAAAACTCACAATATCTCTAAAATACCAAAATTCTAGGAAGTTCTTCTATACTAATCATCAAAATTCATCTTAGGTCTACGCGCTCTGATCAGAGTTTATCTAAATCTAGATTCCAAGGTTTGTACTAAACTTCCTCTGATACCAACTGTAACGCCCCGACCCTAGATACCCAGAGTTGGTTCATTATTACATAACATTGGCATGATCACAAAGGATCAAGTCTTGAAAGACCGATTATTTTAGTAGTCTTGGAAACACTAGATATATTCATAAGTCTTACATTACATCATAAGGTAAAAAAAACTACAACAACATCTTGTCTTCATATCCCCTCATACTATCCCTGGAGGTCATTCATAAATTACTTCTCCATAATCCTTGGAAAAATAAAACATTGAAAGGGGTGAGCTTAGATGCTCAGTAAGGATAACATTATAGTAGAATCTTTCATAGATAAGCATAAACACTTAAGGCAGTTTATAACTAAAACGAAAGCCTTTTAAACTTGAACTTCAGCATAAAATGGAAAAGATAAAATTAAATAATGGCATTTACTTACTCACATGGATATTTTCTTAGTCGAATGATCACATGCAATATCAATAACAACATTCATAATGATGGAATGCATAATGCCAGACTATCATAACCACATAGCCAAGGCCTCGTGCCAAGACTACAAATAAGATTTTTCCAAGGCCTTGTGCCAAGACACTATTTTGTCTCATGAGACCTACCGATGCATCGAGGAGCTATAGCGGACTCCACTCGTCATTTATTAAGTCCAATTCATTCCTCATATGAACAGGTTTAAACATAACATAAACATTCGTATTAAAACTCGCATACGAAATGTCAATACTTTAACCACAAACCATGAATGGTATAAAAATAGAACATCCACAGTCAAACATAACTCATTCGATACAATATGGAAGATTGTATTGAATCACATTATCCTCAATGAAGAATAATTAAGGATTTTGACATAGATGAAAATAATTATCAAAACTATTTGATAGAAATATCCCCCTTTTTCTTGAAATCATTTAAAAGTCACACTGTTTGTCAAGAAGCCATTTAAAAATAGATTTTTGAATCAAAGTGTCCCATACCACTTTGAAACTTTTTAAAAGGAGTTTTAATTTTAAAACTTTAATGTCCATATAAATAAATCCTTAAAACCATTTTTTAAAACATGGACATTAATGAGCAAGATTTATAAGAATAAGTCTTTAAAACATTTAAAAAAATGGTATTTTAGTTAGAGTTTCTAACCAAAAGAGAGACCCTTGAATACAAATAATTGAGGTAATCAAAACATTGTAATATCATGAGAATAAAGGGATTCATGATATACTATGTCAAAGTACATTATATACACCACATAAAAGTGATTCGGTGTATAACAACAAAGAAGTATCAATGGAATGTAAATTGAGATGAAATCTCTCATAAAGGCCATATCCTTAGGTTAAGGATAAATCAACAACATAGTTATGTGTGAAAAATATAAATACACTAAATATGATTGGATATTTAGTGTAAAACAATCAAAGGACATTCACACATAATCTTGTAAAAACAACACTAATGAATTGGATGTTTAACTCAACAAATGGAGAATGAGTTAAAATTAATCTTATCAAATTCATATCGATGACTTGAGAAATTATCAATAGAGTGAATATGTGTATCAAAAGTATATCCACAGAGAAGGGGAGTGAAAATTATGACATAAGCAAATGAATAGTGACTCCACACATAATCTCGGAGTAAAATAATCCATGAAGTTTACGTAAAGCCGAATAAATGGAAATTGAAATTTAAAATTCCCTTATTGATTTGGTAACATAAAAAACATACACCCATGAAAGAAGGATCAAAAAATTATGATTTAAATATACATTAATTAAAGTATATTACACAATGAATACAAACATGGGTAGTACTCACACCACATGCAATAAATAAGTGGTGAACAATGGAATTTTCATGGAATTAAAAGTGAGATAAGAAACACCTTACCTTGTACTTTTCCTTGGTTGGGGGTAGGTTAACCTCCTTTATAATGTTTAAATAATTGTTATTAAATTATTCATGAATCATATACATTAATATTATATCATATATGATCTTTTAACATTGATTTGTTAATAATATCTTAGAATTACCGTTGTTTCGGGTGATAACTAACTCGTTTTATTTTTTATGTTTTGTTACATAATCCATGTTTTTAATGGATAGGTTGTATCTTATTCATATACAGAATGATATAAAGTTCTTAAAAATTATTTTTAAATCATCAAATGATAATTATACTTGAATGGATATGATGGAGAATGAATCTCATCGTGTTCGTGGAGATGGTAGTCCGTACGTACGCACGAGCGACAATATCATTCTTTTGATACTAAAATAATATATAATTGGATGGTATATCATATATACAGAATCATTATCATGTTATATTTATTATTTAAATGAGTTACACATCATTATTATACCCAGCCATATAATAATATATTGAATAACAATTACACCACGACGTGGAGACGGTAAGCCGTACGTACGCACGTATGGTGACATGTTATTCAAAGGGTGGATAGAATACTGAATATGGTTGTAACATATTTATAATAACATCACAGTATATATAAGATACTAGAGTTATTATTTTATAATGTTAATAACAGTGAAAGAAGAAGTGGAAGAAGAAAGGAACATGGAAAAGGGTGGTGAAATCATTACCTCTTCTTCGGGTTCTTCCTTGTGATTTGATCAAAAGGGCTCCTTAGGTTGGCTTTATGATCAAACTAAGGCCTCTAAGTTGTAGTTAGGGATGTTGGGAGAGTATTTGGGCAGAGTTTTGCCGAACCCAAATGCTTTGAAGGTGTGAAGAAATGAGAAGGAGGAGTGCCATTTTATAAGAGGGGTGAGGGGCACCTTTGGAAAAGCTAGAAATATTAATTTATAATAAATTCATATTCTGTTTCTAATGGCTCCAAAGTTTATTATTTAAATTTTAAGGTAGGTAGGGGTCTAAAAACACTCAACTAATAGAATTTATACATGTTTGGATACTTATATTAACCTTATCATTAAGTATTAACTCTAAGTTAATTAGTTTCACTTTTACAATGTCTCTTTGTATTTTTATATTATATGGTTAATAAACATACTATATACATCCAACCGACCCCCAAGTGGTCCAGTAATGATATAACTATCATGATATAAGTCTCCTGGCCGAATCTTAGATTTTTAGGAATTTAATATCAATTAATAATATAATATTTGTTTTAAAAAATATTTTATGTAAATTTTGACACTATTTAATAGTTGATTTTTGTGAAACTCATAACAGAATGATTACTTCAAACAAAGTTAATTAAATCAATACTAATATGTCATATTATCCTATAAAATTATTGTAATTCATTAAAAGTCTCAAATTATTTTTATTTGGGTATTTATAATATCAATTATTTTAAATTTTCACTATTATGATAATTACTGTATCATCATTGTGTCATAAAAAAATTAAATTATGTAATCTCTAAAAATTATAGATAAAATATAATTATGTAGAAAATCTTTTTATATTTCTAATGAATATTTATAGTCTAAAATCCAATATATATAACCCTATGTAAAAATTGGTTTTCTAAAAGATATATACTTATGTCATTTTTGTACTTATTTTAACTTAATTAAAATTAAGTGTCCCTATCACCTACAAGTGGCTCTATGGGGTCCCCAAATCGACCCAAAGATTACTATGGTAGAACATTTATCAACCAATGAATCTAGGACACGTTTTAGGGTAATTTAGTATTATTATAATATTATTTTTTAACCCTTATTTACCAAATTTACCCTTTAACCATGGTAAATAAAATATTTACCGAAGTAATTATTCAAAATTTATAAAAATAAAAGTTACCTATTTACACAATTTGAATATCTTTATTCCAAATATGGAATCCATTTTTCCAAATTCAACACACAGAAGTGGCAGAAATTAATTTAAAATTAATTCCCGTTGTTAAAATAAAAATCGTGTTTTTAAGAGATAATAACTATCAAAAGATTGACACTTGTTTATGTCCGGTTTAATTGTAAAATTATGTCCAATTACCAACATTGAATTAAATGGTAAAAATATATTCTGAATATACTTTAAAACCACTCAAATTCATAATTTATCACTATTAATTATTTTGATTAAAAAAGTTGTTTTTATTTAAAATTTAGTAATTTTCACTATTTATCAAAATATTAAAGTTATCTGAAAAGTACCAAAATTTCACCTTAGGATAAATTAGATATTCCGAATCCAAAAATGAAGTCCATTTTGAAATATAAAATATATATAAATTTAAAAAGTAGGTATTACTATTCATAACGGCTAGTTTGATTGGTTGTGGTGTGTTAGAATCTCGAAGTTGCGTACAATGCACGCCATTGCATTATTCAAAGGGAAACATACCATGGAAGCTTGGGGTGTTACATTCTCCCCTCCTTCAATAAATTGCATCCTCGTAATTTTTAAAATTGGTATTGATAATATAATGGAAAGTCTCACATCGTAAAAAGAGTCAATAAAACTATCACTTTAAAAGAAAGATGGACAGGTATAAAGGTCACCCAAGATAACCCATACTAGGATTCCATGTAGGAAAACATGGATATGGATGATAAACTAAGTGTTCAGTTCTGATGGAGAGGTATAGAAAACATGATCAGGAGAAGGTTACCAATAAGAAAATCACAAACTTGTGTTGGGACAAACGGTCCTTAGTCTCCCAGTAGGAAAAGTAAACGGACAACATTTTTTTATTTTAAGTTACATTACATAAGGACAAGGAATTCATTTATGATATTAACTAAGAACATAAAGAGATATACTTACTTTTTAAGTAGAGTTTCATTCTTTAATAACTTTTTAACACTAACTCATTTTTTTTACAATGAGTATTCAAGAAGACTTGGTCACAATGGAAGAGCTAAAATAAACTTCTATAGAATCACATGATCCATGCAGGATAAACTATATATTTAAATTTTATTTAGAGATTAATCAAAACCAAAATGGTTAGTACAAGATCTAATGATCCCCCAAATGTATATTCCATTAGGGAAAAAAATACTAATCTTAATTTCTAAAATTAAACCAACAATACCCCAAAGATAAATAAATACCATTCAATAATAAATTGTCCTTAAAATCCTTCAATATAATCTAAACTAATATTGAAACCCAAAACTTATAAGAATGTAGTCTTCCACGTTAAATTGTATCTCTAAATGACATAATCTAATCATAAAGTCACATACTTAAAAGTAATTAACCTAATCACATATTCTTTATTATAGGTTAATCATTTCCATAAATAACCCAAATCACTATAAATCCACAATAAAAACGTAGATACAAATCCACCATTACTCCAAAAATGAAACCCCATAGTATTCTATTTTCCTTGGGCATATAGTGTTCCCAACAAAGAGAACATCTTCAAAAATAACATTTATCACTTAATCACCAAATCATTTTCCTATACCAAGGGTATTCATTTGATAAGACATAAGAACCCAAATCAACTTATTATTGATCAATAAAATCATTTAACTAAAAATAATTAGTCACACTATCCAGGGACTTCATGTAGTCTAGTGGTAGGAGATAAATCCCAATCTCACTTGGGTTGTGGGTTCGATTCCCACATCTTTGTCCGACGCGACGGGTTGTCACACGGTCTATGGGTTTTCTTTTTCAAAAACTATGTTTTATAACATTACGAAAATGAGATAAATTCCTCAAAATTACCATAACATAATTTAACCACAAATCGTATCTCATACCTTTCATTTTCACCCCAAATTATAAAAACTTATAATTGCCTCAATTCCAATGATCATATAAAACCAAATGGTTATTTATAACTATATCCACAAGAGAAGAGATAATTCTTTCTCAAATATCATTCTCACATGGAAAACTGCAGGGTTACAAATACAAGAGAAAATTATTCCAAAGTAAACCCATCAACAAGGAGAACTAAAACTTTTTAAACATTTCTCCAACCATTTATTTCCACATAGATTCTTCTTTTACCTAGAAAATATCCTATAGAATAGGGAATTCACTCAGGTAATGGCCAGGTCCCCTACATTTAAGGAAAATGACTGTAAACGGACTATTGGGACCATTTTTATCTTCTTCCATAGTACTCTTCATTTTTCTTCAGCAATTCTTCACTTTATGTCCTTCCTTCCCACATGTAAAGCATTTAGTGGCCCCATTTAGACACTTTACCGGGTGTCTCCTACCACATTTCTTGCATGATGAAAATTGAGGGTTCTTTTCTCCATGGTCTCCATTGCTGGAGCTCTTATCATTCATCACCTTTCTCTTCCTTGTTGAGTCTAGGAGTTGGTTAATATATATTTTCTTGATCATATTTTTGGAAAACTGATTTGGAATAAAGATGATATCTTTTACACCTATCAACATTCCATTTTTTTCCTCATTTCCACCACTGTTCCCACCTTGTACATCATTCTCAAAGTCACTATTAATTACATGGAATCCAGCCATTGACTAAAACCAGAAATCATTGTGTGAGTAACAGTAGTCGTAAAATCATTTAGAGATTAACATGTCACCATATTCTCAATTTGAAACACATTAGGATTAACCAAGGTCATTTACTCTCATCTTATATATTTAATACTTCAAATTGGTTAGTAAAGAAAATGTAAATTATCCTAAGCATATCCCTCAGGAGTGTCGTAACCAAGAGTGCAGCAAAGCCCGTTGTCGTGCACCGGTTCCTGTTCGAGTCTAGCTCAAAGCGGTGTTTTCGGGTTTTACCCTTAGGTACATCTGTTCCAGATCCGCCTCTACCTGCTCATATCCAGACAGGAATGTATTGCTCAGAAAACTCACAATATCTATAAAAAACCAAAATTCTAGGAAGTTCTTCTATACTAATCATAAAAATTAATCTTAGGTCTACGTTCTCTAATCAGAGTTTATCTAAATCTAGCTTCCAAGGTTTGTACTAAACTTCCTCTGATACCAACTGTAACGCCCCGACCCTAGTTACCCAGAGTTGGTGCATTATTACATAACATTGGCATGATCACAAAGGATCAAGTCTTGAAAGACCGATTAGTTTAGTAGTCTTGGAAACACTAGATATATTCATAAGTCTTACATTACATCATAAGGTAAAAAAAAACAACAACAACATCTTGTTTCATATCCCCTCATACTATCCCTATAGGTCATTCATAAATTACTTCTCCATAATCCTTGGAAAAATAAAACATTGAAAGGGGTGAGCTTGGATGCTCATTAAGGATAACATTATAGCAGAATCTTTCATAGATAAGAATAAACACTTAAGGCAGTTTATAACTAAAACGAACGCCTTTTAAACTTGAACTTCAGCATAAAATGGAAAAGATAAAATTAAATAATGAAATTTACTTACTCACATGTATATTTTCTTAGTAGAATGATCACATGCAATATCAATAACCACATTCATAATGATGGAATGCATAATGCCAGACTATCATAACCACATAGCCAAGGCCTCGTGCCAAGACTACAAATAAGATTTTTCCAAGGCCTTGTGCCAAGACACTATTTTGTCTCATGAGACCTACCGATGCATCGAGGAGCTATAGAGGACTCCACTCGTCATTTATTAAGTCCAATGCATTCCTCATATGAACATGTTTAAACATAACATAAACATTCATATTAAAACTCGCATACGAAATGTCAATACTTTAACCACAAACCATGAATGGTATAAAAATAGAACATCCACAGTCAAACATAACTCATTCGATACAATATGGAAGATTGTATTGTATCACATTATCCTCAATCAAGAATAATTAAGGATTTTGACATAGATGAAAATAATTATCAAAACTATTTGATAGAAATATCCCCCTTTTTATTGAAATCATTTAAAAGTCACACTGTTTGTCAAGAAGCCATTTAAAAATAGATTTTTGAATCAAAGTGTCCCATACCACTTTGAAACTTTTTAAAAGGAGGTTTAATTTTAAAACTTTAATGTCCATATAAATAAATTCTTAAACCCATTTTTTAAAACATGGACATTAATGAGCAAGATTTATAAGAATAAGTCTTTAAAACATTTTAAAAAATGGTATTTTAGTTAGAGTTTCTAACCAAAAGAGAGACCCTTGAATACAAATAATTGAGGTAATAAAAACATTGTAATATCATGAGAATAAAGGGATTCATGATATACTATGTCAAAGTACATTATATACACCACATAAAAGTGATTTGGTGTATAACAACAAAGAAGTATCAATGGAATGTAAATTGAGATGCAATCTCTCATAAAGGCCATATCCTTAGGTTAAGGATAAATCAACAACATAGTTATGTGTGAAAAATATAAATACACTAAATATGATTGGATATTCAGTGTAAAACAATCAAAGGACATTCACACATAATCTTGTAAAAACAACACTAATGAATTGGATGTTTAACTCAACAAATGGAGAATGAGTTAAAATTAATCTTATCAAATTCATATCGATGACTTGAGAAATTATAAATAGAGTGAATATGTGTATCAAAAGTATATCCACAGAAAAGGGGAGTGAAAATTATGACATAAGCAAATGAATAGTGACTCCACACATAATCTCGGAGTAAAATAATCCATGAAGTTTACGTAAAGCCGAATAAATGGAAATTGAAATTTAAAATTCCCTTATTGATTTGGTAACATACAAAACATACACCCATGAAAGAAGGATCAAAAAATTATGATTTAAATATACATGAATTAAATTATATTACACAATGAATACAAACATGGGCAGTACTCACACCACATGCAATAAATAAGTGGTGAACAATGGAATTCTCACGGAATTAAAAGTGAGATAAGAAACCCCTTACCTTGTACTTTTCCTTGGTTGGGGGTAGGTTAACCTCCTTTATAATGTTTAAATAATTGTTATTAAATTATTCATGAATCATATACATTAATATGATATCATATATGATCTTTTAACATTGATTTGTTAATAATATCTTAGAATTATCGTTGTTTCGGGTGTTAACTAACTCGTTTTCTTTTATATGTTTTGTTACATAATCCATGTTTTTCATGGATAGGTTGTATCTTATTCATATCCAGAATGATATAAAGTTCTTAAAAATTATTTTTAAATCATCAAATGATAATTATACTTGAATGGATATGATGGAGAATGAATCTCATCGTGTTCGTGGAGATGGTAGTCCGTACGTACGCACGAGCGACAATATCATTCTTTTGATACTAAAATAATATATAATTTGATGGTATATCATATATACAGAATCATTATCATGTTATATTTATTATTTAAATGAGTTACACGTCATTATTATACCCACCCATATAATAATATATTGAATAACAATTACACCACGACGTGGAGACGGTAAGCCGTCGTACGCACGTATGGTGACATGTTATTCAAAGGGTGGATAGAATACTGAATATGATTGTACCATATTTATAATAACATCACAGTGTATATAAGATACTGGAGTTATTATTTTAGAATGTTAATAACAGTGAAAGAAGAAGTGGAAGAAGAAAGGAACATGGAAAAGGGTGGTGAAATCATTACCTCTTCTTCGGGTTCTTCCTTTTGATTTGATCAAAAGGGCTCCTTAGGTTGGCTTTATGATCAAACTAAGGCCTCTAGGTTGTAGTTAGGGATGTTGGGAGAGTATTTGGGCAGAGTTTTGCCGAACCCAAATGCTTTGAAGGTGTGAAGAAATGAGAAGGAGGACTGCCATTTTATAAGAGGGTGAGGGGCACCTTTGGAAAAGCTAGAAATATTAATTTATAATAAATTCATATTCAGTTTCTAATGGCTTCAAAGTTGATTATTTAAATTTTAAGGTGGGTAGGGGTCGAAAAAAACTCAACTAATAGAATTTATACATGTTTGGATACTTATATTAACCTTATCTTTAAGTATTAACTCTAAGTTAATTAGTTTCACTTTAACAATGTCTCTTTGTATTTTTATATTATATGATTAATAAAAATACTATATACATCCAAGCGACCCCCAAGTGGTCCATTAATGATATAACTATCATTATATAAGTCTCCTGGCCGAACCTTAGATTTTTAGGAATTTAATATCAATTAATAATATAATATTTGTTTTAAAAACTATTTTATGTAAATTTTGACACTATTTAATAGTTGATTTTTGTGAAACTCATAACAGAATGATTAATTCGAAAAAAGTTAATTAAATCAATACTAATATGTAATATTATCCTATAAAATTATTGTAATTCATTAAAAGTCTCAAATTATTTTTATTTGGGTATTTATAATATCAATTATTTTAAATTTTCACTATTATGATAATTACTGTATCATCATTGTGTCATAAATAAATTAAATTATGTAATATCTAAAAATTATAGATAAAATATAATTATGTAGAAAATCTTTTTATATTTCTAATGAATATTTATAGTCGAAAATCCAATATATATAACCCTATGTAATAATTGGTTTTCTAAAAGATATATACTTATTTCATTTTTGTACTTATTTTAACTTAATTAAAATTAAGTGTCCCTATCACATACAAGTGGCTCTATGGGGTCCCCAAATAGACCCAAAGATTCATATGGTCGAACATGTATCAACCAATGAATCTAAGACACGTTTTAGGGTAATTTTGTATTATTATAATATTATTTTTTAACCCTTATTTACCAAATTTACCCTTTAACCATGGTAAATAAAATATTTACCGAAGTAATTATTCAAAATTTATAAAAATAAAAGTTACCTATTTACACAATTTGAACATCTTTATTCCAAATATGGAATCCATTTTTCCAAATTCAACACACATAAGTGGCAAAAATTAATTTAAAATTAATTCCCGTTGCTAAAACAAAAAGTGTGTTTTTAAGAGATAATAACTATCAAAAGATTGACACTTGTTTATGTCCGGTTTAATTGTAAAATTATGTCCAATGACCAACATTGAATTAAATGGTAAAAATATATTCTGAATATACTTTAAAACCACTCAAATTCATAATTTATCACTATTAATTATTTTGATTAAAAAAGTTGTTTTTAATTAAAATTTAGTAATTTTCACTATTTATCAAAATATTAAAGTTATTCAAAAAGTACCCAAATTTCACCTTAGGCTAAATTCGATATTCTGAATCCAAAAATGAAGTCCATTTTTAAATATAAAATATAATTAATTTCAAAAAGTAGGTATTACTATTCATAACGGCTAGTTTGATTGGTTGTGGTGTGTTAGAATCTCGAAGTTGCGTACAATGCACGCCATTGCATTATTCAAAGGGAAACGTACCGTGGAAGCTTGGGGTGTTATATTCTTCCCTCCTTCAATAAATTGCATCCTCGCAATTTTTAAAATTGGGCTTGATAATATAATGGAAATTCCCACATCGGAAAAAGAGTCAATAAAACTATCACATTAAAAGAAAGAAGGACAGTTATAAAGTTCACCCAAGATAACCCATACTAGGATTCAATGTAGGAAAACATGGATATGGATGATAAAGTAAGTGTTCAGTTATGATGGAGATGGATAGAAAAAATGATCAGGAGAAGTTTAACAATAAGAAAATCACAAACTTGTGTTGGGACAAACATTCCTTAATCTCCCAGTAGGAAAAGTAAACGGACAACATTTTTTTATTTTAAGTTACATTACATAAGGACGGGGAATTCATTTATGATATTAACTAAGAAAATAAAGATATATAATTACTTTTTAAGTAGAGTTTCATTCTTTAATAAATTTTTAACACTAACTCATTTTTTTAACAATGAGTATTCAAGAAGACTTGGTCACATTGGAAGAGCTAGAATAAACTTCTATATAATCACATGATCCATGCAGGATAAACTATATATTTACATTGTATTTAGAGATTAATCAAAACCAAAATGGTTAGTACAAGATCTAATGATCCCCCAAATGTATATTCCATTAGAGAAAAAAAATACTAATCATAATTTCTAAAATTAAACCAACAATACCCCAAAGTTAAATAAATACCATTCAATAATAAATTGTCTTTAAAATCCTTCAATATAATCTAAACTAATATTAAAACCCAAAACTTATAAGAATGTAGTCTTCCACATTAAATTATATCTCCAAATGACATCATCTACTATTAAAGTCGCATACTTAAAAGTAATTAACCTAATCACATATTCTTTATTATAGGTTAATCATTTCCATAAATAACCCAAATCACTATAAATCCACAATAAGAACATAGATACAAATCCACCATTACTCCACAAATGAAACCCCATAGTATTCTATTTTCCTTGGGCATATAGTGTTCCGAACAAAGCGAAAATCTTCTAAAATAACATTTATCACTTAATCACTAAATCATTTTCCTATACCAAGGGTATTCATTTGATAAGACATAAGAACCCAAATCAACTTATTATTGATCAATAAAATCATTTAACTAAAAATAATTAGTCACACTATCCAGGGACTTCACGTAGTCTAGTGGTAGGCGATAAATCCCAATCTCACTTTGGTGTGGGTTCGATTCCCACAGATTTGTCTGACGCGACGGGTTGTCACACGGTCTACGTGTTGTCCTTTTCAAAAACTATATTTTATAACATTACCAAAATGAGATAAATTCCTCAAAATTACTATAACATAATTTAACCACAAATCGTATCTCATACCTTTCATTTTCATCCCAAATTATAATAACTTATAATTATCTCAAACCCAATGATCATATAAAACCAAATGGTTATTTATAACTATATCCACACGAGAAGAGATAATTCTTTCTCAAATATCATTCTCACATGGCAAACTGTAGGGCTACAAATACAAGAGAAAATTATTCCAATGTAAACCCATCAACAAGGAGCACTAAAACTTTTTAAACATTTCTCCAACCATTTATTTCCACATAGCTTCTTATTTGACCATGAAAATATTATATAGAATAGGGAATTCACTCGGGTAATGGCCAGGTCCCCTACATTTATGGAAAATGACTGTAAATGGACTATTGGGACCATTTTTATCTTCTTACATAGTACTCTTCATTTTTCTTCGGCAATTATTCACTTTATGTCCTTCCTTCCCACATGTAAAGCATTTATTGGTCCCATTGAGACACTTTCCTGGGTGTCTCCTACCACATTTCTTGCATGATGAAAATTGAGGGTTCTTTTCTCCATGGTCTCCATTGCTGGAGCTCTTATCATTCATCACCTTTCTCTTCCTTGTTGAGTCTGGGAGTTGGTTAATATATATGTTGTTGAACATATTTTTGGAAAACTGATTTGGCATAAAGACGATATCTATTACTCCTATCAACATTCTATTTTGTTCCTCAGTGCCACCACCGTTCCCACCTTATACATCATTCTCAAAGTCACTATGACTTCCTTGGAATCCAGCCATTGACTAAAACCAGAAAGCATTGTGTGAGTAACATTAGTCGTAAAATCATTTAGAGATTAACATGTCACCATATTCTCAATTTGAAACACATTAGGATTAACCAAGGTCATTTACTCTCATCTTATATATTTAATACTTCAAATTGGATAGTATAGAAAATGTAAATTATCCAAAACATATCCCCCGGGAGTGTCGTAACCAAGAGTGCAGCAAGTCCCGTTGTCGTGCACCAGTTCCCGTTCGAGTCTATCTCAAAGCAGTGTTTTCGGGTTTTACCCCTTGGTACATCTGTGCCAGAGCTGCCTCTACCTGCTCATATCCAGACATGGATATATTGCTCGGAAAACTCACAAAATATCTACAATACCAAAATTCTAGGAAGTTCTTCTATACTAATCCTCAAAGTTCATCTTAGGTCTACATGCTCTAATTAGAGTTTATCTAAATCTAGCTTCCAAGGTTTGTACTAAACTTCCTCTGATACCAACTGTAATGCCCCGACCCTAGATACCCAGAGTCGGTGCATTATTACATAACATTGGCATGATCACAAAGGATCAAGTCTCGAAAGACCAATTATTTTAGTAGTCTTGGAAACACTAGATATATTCATAAGTCTTACATTACATCATAAGGTTAAAAAAAACTACAACAACATCTTGTCTTCATACCGCCTCATACTATCTCTACAGGTCATTCATAAATTACTTCTTCATAATCCTGGGAAAAATAAAACCTTGAAAGGGGTGAGCTTAGATGCTCAGTAAGGATAACATTATAGAAGAAGATTTCATAGATAAGCATAAACACTTAAGGCAGTTTATAACTAAAACGAAAGCCTTTTAAACAGGAACTTCAGCATAAAATGGAAAAGATAAAATAAAATAATTCCATTTACTTACTCACATGGATATTCTATTAGTCGAATGATCACATGAAATATCAATAACCCCTTTCATAATGATGGAATCCATAATGCCAGACTATCATAACCACATAGCCAAGTCCTCGTTCCAAGACTACAAATAAAATTCTTCCAAGGCCTTGTGCCAAGACACTATTTTGTCTCATAAGACCTACCGATGCATCGAGGAGCTATAGTGGGCTCCACCCGTCACATATTAAGTCTAATTCATTCCTCATATGAACAGGTTTAAACATAACATAAACATTCTTATTAAAACTCGCATATGAAATGTCAATACTTTAACCACAAACCATGAATGGTATAAAAATAGCACATCCACAGTCTAACATAACTCATTCGATACAATATGGAAGATTGTATTGTATCAAATTATCCACAATCAAGAATAATTAAGGATTTTGACATAGATGAAAATAATTATCAAAACAATTTGGTAGAAATATCCCCCTTTTTCTTGAAATCATTTAAAAGTCACACTATTTGTCAAGAAGCCATTTAAAAATAGATTTTTGAATCAAAGTGTCCCATACCACTATGAAACTTTTTAAAAGGAGTTTTAATTTTAAAACTTTAATTTCCATATAAATAAATCCTTAAAACCATTTTTTAAAACATGGACATTAATGAGCAAGATTTAGAAGAATAAGTCTTTAAAACATTTAACAAAATGGTATTTTAGTTAGATTTTATAACCAAAAGAGAGACCATTGAATACAAATAATTGAGGTAATAAAAACATTGTAATATCATGAGAATAAATGGATTCATGATATACTATGTCAAAGTACATTATATACACCACATAAAAGTGATTTGGTGTATAACAACAAAGAAGTCTCAATGGAATGTAAATTGAGATGCAATCTCTCATAAAGGCTATATCCTTAGGTTAAGGATAAATCAACAACGTAGTTATGTGTGACAAATATAAATACAATAAATATTATTGGATATTCAGTGTAAAACAATCAAAGGACATTCACACATAATCTTGTAAAAACAACACCAATGAATTGGATGTTTAACTCAACAAATGGAGAATGAGTTAAAATTGCTCTTATCAAATTCATATTGATGACTTGAGGAATTATAAATGGAGTGATTATGTGTATCATAAGTATATCCACAGAAAAGGGGAGTGAAAATTATGACATAAGCAAATGAATAGTGATTCCACACATAATCTCGGAGTAAAATAATCCATGATGTTTATGTAAAGCCGAATAAATGGAAATTGAAATATCAAATTCCCTTATTGATTTGGTAACATACAAAACATACACCCATGAAAGAAGGATCAAACAATGATGATGTAAATATACATGAATTAAAGTATATTACACAATGAATACAAACATGGGAAGTACTCACACCACATGAAATAAATAAGTGGTGAACCATGGAATTCTCACGGAATTAAAAGTGAGATAAGAAACCCCTTATCTTGTAATTTTCCTTGGTTGGGGGTAGGTTAACCTCCTGTATAATTTTTAAATAATTGTTATTAAATTATTCTGGAATCATATACATTAATCTGATATCATATATGATCTTTTAACATTGATTTGTTAATAATATTTTAGAATTATCGTCGTTTCATGTGTTAACTTACTCGTTTTCTTTTATATGTTTTGTTACATAAGACATGTTTGTCATGGATAGGTTGTATCTTATTCATATCTGTAATGATATAAAGTTCTTAAACATTATTTTTAAATCATCAAATGATAATTATACTTGAATGGATATGATGGAGAATGAATCTCATCGTGTTCGTGGAGACAGTAGTCCGTACATACGTACGAGTGACAATATCATTCTTTTGATATTAAAATAATATATAATTGGATGGTATATCATATATACAGAATCATTATCATGTTATATTTATTATTTAAATGAGTTACACATCATTATTATACCCACCCAAATAATAATATATTGAATAACAATTACACCACGACGTGGAGACGGTGTACGCACGTATGGTGACATGTTATTCAAAGGGTGGATAGAATACTGAATATGGTTGTACCATATTTAAAATAACATCACAGTATATATAAGATACTGGTGTTATTATTTTATAATGGTAATAACAAAGAAAGAAGAAGTGGAAGAAGAAAGGAACATGGAAAAGGGTGGTGAAATCATTACATCTTCTCCAGGTTCATCCTATTGATTTGATCAAAAGGGCTCCTTAGGTTGGCTTTCTGATCAATCTAAGGCATCTAGGTTGTAGTGAGGGATGTTGGGAGAGTATTTGGGCAGAGTTTGGCCGAACCAAAATGTTTTGAAGGTGTGAAGAAATGATAAGGAGGAGTGCCATTTTATAAGAGGGGTGAGGGGCACCTTTGGAAAAGCTAGAAATATTAATTTATAATAAATTCATATTCGGTTTCTAATCGCTCCAAAGTTGATTATTTAACTTTTAAGATGGGGATGGGTCGAAAACCACTCAACAAATATAATTTATACAGGTTTGGGTACTTATATTAACCTTATCTTTAAGTATTAACTCTAAGTTAATTAGTTTCACTTTTACAATGTCTCTTTGAAATTTTATATTATATGGTTAATACAAATACTATATACATCCAAGAAATCCCCAAGTGGTCCATTAATGATATAACTATCATGATATAAGTCTCTTTGCCGATCCTTAGATTTTTAGAAATTTAATATTAAATAATAATATAATATTTGTTTTAAAAACTCTTTTATGTCAATTTTGACACTATTCAATAGTTGATTTTTGTGAAACTCGTAACAGAATGATTACTTCAAAAAAAGTTAATTAAATCAATCCTAATATGTCATATTATCTTATAAAATTATTTTAATTTATTAATAGTCTCAAATTATATTTATTTGTGTATTTATAATATCAATTATTTTAAATTTTCAATATTATGATAATTACTGCATCATCATTGTGTCATAAATAAATTAAATTATGTAATCTTTAAAAATTATAAATAAAATATAATTATTTAGGAAATCGTTTTAAATTTCTTATGAATAATTATAGTCTAAAATCCAATATATATAACCCTATGTAAAAATTGTTTTTCTAAAAGATATATACTTATGTCATATTTGTACTTATTTTAACTTAATTAAAATTAAGTGTCCCTATCACCTACAAGTGGCTCCATGGGGTCCCCAAATCGACCCCAATATTCCTATGGTCGTACATGTATCAACAAATAAAGCTAGGACACGTTTTAGGGTAATTTATTATTATTATAATATTATTTTTTAACCCTTATTTACCGGATTTACCCTTTAACCATGGTAAATAAAATATTTACCGAAGTAATTATTCAAAATGTCTAAAAATAAAAGTTACCTATTTACACAATTTGAACATCCTGATTCCAAATATGGAATCCATTTTTCCAAATTAAACACACATAAGTGGCAGAAATTAATTTAAAATTAATTCTCGTTGTTAAAACAAAAATCGTGTTTTTAAGAGATAATAACTATCAAAAGATTGACACTTGTTTATGTCCGGTTTAATTGTAAAATTATGTCTAATGACCAACATTGAATTAAATGGTAAAAATATATTCTGAATATACTTTAAAACCACTCAAATTCATAATTTATAACTATTAATTATTTTGATTAAAAAAAGTTGTTTTTAATTAAAATTTATTAATTTTCACTATTTATCAAAATATTAAAATTATCCGAAAAGTACCAAAATTTCACCTTAGGCTAAATTCGATATTCCGAATCCAAAAATGAAGTCCATTTTGAAATATAAAATATATATAATTTCAAAAAGTAGGTATTACTATTCATAATGGCTAGTTTGATTGGTTTTGGTGTGTTAGAATCTCAAAGTTGTGTACAATGCACGCCATTGCATTATTCAAAGGGAAACGTACCTTGGAAGATTGGGGTGTTACATTCTCCCCTCCAATATATTTCGTCCTCACAATTTTTAAAATTGGGCTTGATAATATAATGGAAAGTCCCACATCGGAAAAAGAGTCAATAAAACTATCACTTTAAAAGAAAGAAGGAGAGGTATAAAGGTCACCAAAGATAACCCATACTAGGATTCCATGTAGGAAAACATGGATATGGATGATAGACTAAGTGTTCAGTTCTGATAGAGAGGGATAGAAAACATGATCAGGAGAAGGTTAACAATAAGAAAATCACAAACTTGTGTTGGGAAAAATGGTCCTTAGACTCCCAGTAGGAAGAGTAAATGGACAACATTTTTTTATTTTAAGTTACATTACATAAGGACGAGGAATTCATTTATGATATTAACTAAGAACATAAATAGATTTAATTAATTCTTAAGTAGAGTTTCATTCTATAATAACTTTTTAACTCTAACTCATTTTTTTACAACGAGTATTCAAGAAGACTTGGTCACAATGGAAGAGATAGAATAAACTTCTATAGAATCACATTATCCATGCAAGATAAACTATATATTTACATTTTATTTAGAGATTAATCAAAACCAAAATGGTTAGTACAAGATCTAATGATCACCCAAATGTATATTCCATTACAGAAAAAAAAATCTTAATTTCTAAAATTATACCAACAATACCCCAATGTTAAATAATTACCATTCAATAATAAATTGTCCTTAAAATCCTTCAATATAATCTAAACTAATATTGAAACCCAAAACTTATAAGAATGTAGTCTTCCAAGTTAAATTGTATCTCCAAATGACATCATCTACTCTTAAAGTCACATACTTAAAAGTAATTAACCTAATCACATATTTTTTATTATAGGTTAATCATTTCCATAAATAACCCAAATCACTATAAATCCTCAATAAAAACGTAGATACAAATCCACCATTACTCCACAAATAAAACCCCATAGTATTCTATTTTCCTTGGGCATATAGTGTTCCCAACAACACGAACATCTTCCAAAATAACATTTATCACTTAATCACCAAATCATTTTCCTATACCAAGGGTATTCATTTGATAAGACATAAGAACCCAAATCAACTTATTATTGATCAATAAAATCATTTAACTAAAAATAATTAGTCACACTATCCAGGGACTTCACGTAGTCTAGTGGTAGGCTATAAATCCCAATCGCACTTTGGTTGTGGGTTCGATTCCCACAGCTTTGTCCGACGCGACGGGTTGTCACACGGTCTACGTGTTGTCCTTTTCAAAAACTATGTTTTATAACATTACCAAAATGAGATAAATTCCTCAAAATTACCATAACATAATTTAACCACAAATCGTATCTCATACCTTTCATTTTCATCCCAAATTATAATAACTTATAATTGTCTCAGACCCAATGATCATATAAAACCAAATGGGTAATTATAACTATATCCACAAGAGAAGAGATAATTCTTTCTCAAACATCATTCTCACGTGGCAAACCGTAGGGTTACAAATACAACAAAAAATTATTCCAAAGTAAACCCATCAACAAGGAGCACTAAAACTTTTTAAACATTTCTCCAACCATTTATTTCCACATAGCTTCTTCTTTGACCAAGAAAATATCTTATAGAATAGGGAATTCACTCAGGTAATGGCCAGGTCCCATACATTTACGACAAATGACTGTAAATGGACTATTGGTACCATTTTTATCTTCTTCCATAGTACTCTTCATTTTTCTTCGGCAATTATTCACTTTCTATCCTTCCTTCCCACATGTAAAGCATTTCTTAGTCCCATTGAGACGCTTTCCCGGGTGTCTCCTACCACATTTCTTGCATGATGAAAATTGAGGGTTCTTTTCTCCATGGCCTCCATTGCTGGAGATCTTATCATTCATCACCTTTCTCTTCCTTGTTGAGTCTGGGAGTTGGTTAATATATATGTTGTTGATCATATTTTTTGAAAACTGATTTGGCATAAAGACGATATCTTTTATTCCTATCAACACTCCATTTTGTTCCTCATTGCCACCATCGTTCCCACCTTGTACATCATTCTCAAAGTCACTATGACTTCCTTGGAATCCAGCCATTGACTAAAACCAGAAAGCATTGTGTGAGTAACAGTAGTCGTAAAATCATTTAGAGATTAACATGTCACCATATTCTCAATTTGAAACACATTAGGATTAACCAAGGTCATTTACTCTCATCTTATATATTTAATACTTCAAATTGGTTAGTAAAGAAAATGTAAATTATCCTAATCATATCCCTCGGGAGTGTCGTAACCAAGAGTGCAGCAAGGCCCATTGTCGTGCACCAGTTCCCGTTCGAGTCTAGCTCAAAGCGGTGTTTTCGGGTTTTACCCCAAGGTACATCTGTGCCAGAGCCGCCTCTACCTGCTCGTATCCAGACAGGGATGTATTGCTCGAAAAATTTACAAAATCACTACAATACCAAAATTATAGGAAGTTCTTCTATACTAATCCTCAAAGTCCATCTTAGGTCTACGTGCTCTAATTAGAGTTTATCTAAATCTAGCTTCCAAAGTTTGTACTAAACTTCCTCTGATACCAACTATAACGCCCCGACCCTAGATACCCAGAGTCGGTGCATTATTACATAACATTGGCATGATCACAAAGGATCAAGTCTCGAAAGACCGATTTGTTTAGTAGTATTGGAAACAGTAGATATATTCATAAGTCTTACATTACATCATAAGGTAAAAAAAACTACAACAACATCTTGTCTTCATATCCCCTCATACTATCCCTGCAGGTCATTCATAAATTACTTCTTCATAATCCTGGGAAAAATAAAACATTGAAAGGGGTGATCTTAGATGCTCAGTAAGGATAACATTATAGCAGGAGCTTTCATAGATAAGCATAAACACTTAAGGCAGTTTATAACTAAAACGAAAGCCTTTTAAACTTGAACTTCAGCATAAAATGGAAAATATAAAATAAAATAATTCCATTTACTTACTCACATGGATATTCTATTAGTAAAATGATCACATGCAATATCAATAACCACTTTCATAATGATGGAATGCATAATTCCAGACTATCATAACCACATAGCCAAGGCCTCGTGCCAAGACTACAAATAATATTTTTCCAAGGCCTTGTGCCAAGACACTATTTTGTCTCATGAGACCTACCGATGCATCTAGGAGCTATAGCGGGCTCCACCCTTCACTTATTAAGTCCAATGCAATCCTCATATGAACAAGTTTAAACATAACATAAACATTCGTATTAAAACTCACATACGAAATGTCAATACTTTAAATACAAACCATGAATGGTATAAAAATAGCACATCCACAGTCAAACATAACTCATTCGATACAATATGGAAGATTTTATTGTATAACATAATCCTCAATCAATAATAATGAAGGATGTTGACATATATGAAAATAATTATCAAAACTATTTGATAGAAATATCCACCTTTTTCTTGAAATCATTTAAAAGTCACACTATTTGTCAAGAAGACATTTAAAAATAGATTTTTGAATCAAATTGTCCCATACCACTTTGAAACTTATTAAAAGGAGTTTTAATTTTAAAACTTTAATGTCCATATAAATAAATCCTTAAAACCATTTTTTAAAACATGGACATTAATGAGAAAGATTTAGAAGAATAAGTCTTTAAAACATTTAAAAAAATGGTATTTTAGTTAGAGTTTCTAACCAAAAGAGAGACCCTTGAATACAAATAATTGAGGTAATCAAAACATTGTAATATCATGAGAATAAATGGATTCATGATATACTATGTCAAAGTACATTACATACACCACATAAAAGTGATTTTGTTTATAACAACAAAGAAGTCTCAATGGAATGTAAATTGAGATGAAGTCTATAATAAAGGTCGTATCCTTAGGTTAAGGATAAATCAACAACATAGTTATGTGTGACAAATAAAAACACACTAAATATTATTGGATATTAAGTGTAAAACAATCAAATGACATTCACACATAATCTTGTAAAAACAACACTAATGAATTGGATGTTTAACTCAACAAATGGAGAATGAGTTAAAATTACTCTTATCAAATTCATATCGATGACTTGAGAAATTATCAATGGAGTGATTATGTGTATCAAAAGTATATCCACAGAAAAGGGGAGTGAAAATTATGACATAAGAAAATGAATAGTTATTCCACAAATAATCTCGGAGTAAAACAATCAATGAAGTTTACGTAAAGCTGAATAAATGGAAATTGAAATTTCAAATTCCCTTATTGATTTGGTATCATAAAAAACATAAACCCATGAAAGTAGGATCATACAATTATGATTTAAATATACATGAATTAAAGTATATTACACAATGAATACAAACATGGGTAGTACTCACACCACATGCAATAAATAAGTGGTGAACAATGGAATTCTCACAGAATTAAAAGTGAGATAAGAAACCCCTTAACTTGTACATTTCCTTGGTTGGGGGTAGGTTAACCTCCTGTATAATGTTGAAATAATTTTTGTAAAATTATTCATGAATCATATACATTAATATGATATCATATATGGTCTTTTAACATTGATTTGTTAATAATATCTTAGAATTATCGTCGTTTTGGGTGTTAACTTACTTATTTTCTTTTATATGTTTTGTTACATAAGCCATGTTTGTCATGGATAGGTTGTATATTATTCATATCCAGAATGATATAAAGTTATTAAATATTATTTTTAAATAATCAAAGGATAATTATACTTGAATGGATATGATGGAGAATGAATCTCATCGCGTTCGTGGAGACGGTAGTCCGTACGTACGCACGAGCGACAATATCATTCTTTTGATATTAAAATAATATATAATTGGATGGTATATCATATATACAGAATAATTATCATGTTATATTTATTATTTAAATGAGTTACACATCATTATTATACCCACCCAAATAATAATATATTGAATAACAATTACACCACGCTGTGGAGACGGTAAGTCGTACGTACACACGTATGGTGACATGTTATTCAAAGGGTGGATAGAATACTGAATATGGTTTTACCATATTTATAATAACATCACAGTATATATAAGATACTGGAGTTATTATTTTAGAATGGTAATAACAAAGAAATAAGAAGTGGAAGAAGACAGGAACATGGAAAAGGATGGTGAAATCATTACCTCTTCTTCGGGTTCTTCCTTTTGATTTGATCAAAATGGCTCCTTAGGTTGGCTTTCTGATCAAACTAAGGCCTCTAGGTTGTAGTGAGGGATGTTGGGAGAGTATTTGGGCAGATTTTGGCCGATCCAAAATGCTTTTAAGGTGTGAGGAAATGAGAAGGAGGAGTGCCATTTTATAAGAGGGGTGAGGGGAACCTTTTGAAAAGCTAGAAATATTAATTTATAATAAATTAATATTCAGTTTCTAATGGCTCCAAAGTTGATTATTTAAATTTTAAGGTGGGTATGGGTCGAAAACCACTCAAACAATATAATTTAGATAGGTTTGGGTACTTATATTAACCTTATCATTAATTATTAACTTTAAGTTAATTAGTTTCACTTTTACATTGTCTCTTTGTATTTTTATATTATATGGTTAATAAACATACTATATACATCCAAGAGACCCCCAAGTGGTCCATTAATGATATAACTATCATGATATAATTCTCTTGGCCGAACCTTATATTTTTAGGAATTTAATGTCAATTAATCATATAATATTTGTTTTAAAAACTCTTTTATGTCAATTTTGACACTATTCAATAGTTGATTTTTGTGAAACTCATAACAGAATGATTACATTGAAAAAAGTTAATTAAACCAATTATAATATTTCATATTATCCTGTAAAATTATTTTAATTCATTAAAAGTCTCATATTATATTTATTTGGGTATTTATAATATCAATTATTTTAAATTTTCACTATTATGATAATTACTGCATCATCATTATGTCATAAATAAATTAAATTATGTAATCTCTAAAAATTATAAATAAAATATCATTATGTATGAAATCTGTTTATATTTCTAATGAATATTTATAGTCGAAAATCCAATATATATAACCCTATGTAAAAATTGTTTTTCTAAAAGATGTATACTTATGTCATTTCTGTACTTATTTTAACTTAATTAAAATTAAGTGTCCCTATCACCTACAAGTGGCCTCATGGGGTCCCCAAATCGACCCAAATATACCTATGTTTGAATATGTATCAACCAATAAAGTTAGGACACGTTTTAGGGTAATTCAGTATTATTATAATATTATTTTCTAACCCTTATTTACCGGATTTACCCTTTAACCATGGTAAATAAAATATTTACCGAAGTAATTTTTCAAAATGTCTAAAAATAAAAGTTACATATTTACACAATTTGAACATCCTGATTCCAAATATGGAATCCATTTTTCCAAATTCAACACACAGAAGTGGAAGAAATTAATTTATAATTAATTGTCGTTCTTAAATCAAAAAGCGTGTTTTTAAGAGATAATAACTATCAAAAGATTGACACTTGTTTATGTCCGGTTTAATTGTAAAATTATGTCCAATGACCAAAATTGAATTAAATGGTAAAAATATATTCTGAATATACTTTTAAACCACTCAAATTCATAATTTATCACTATTAATTATTTTGATTAAAAAAATTGTTTTAAATTAAAATTTAGTAATTTTAACTATTTATCAAAATATTAAAGTTATCCGAAAAGTACCGAAATTTCACCTTAGGCTAAATTCGATATTCCGAATCCAAAAATGAAGTCCATTTTGAAATATAAAATATATATAATTTCAAAAATTAGGCATTACTATTCATAATGGCTAGTTTGATTGGTTCTGGTGTTTTAGAATATCGAAGTTGCGTACAATGCACGTCATTGCATTATTCAAAGGGAAATGTACCGTGGAAGCTTGGGGTGTTACACCCCCCCCCCCCCCCCCCGCGATGTACCGATTTACCAAAATCATGGATGATGTGTTTTTAATATCCCTTACATCTTTCAAAAATTATAATAAAACCCTTTTAATGGTTGAAACAAAGTGTAACGTTTATGTTGTAACCGATTTTATGTTCTGGAATGAATTTCTATGCATGACATTACATTTCATACTCAAGTAAGTTCATTATTATCATGGAAACTACAAAATTATCTAAAGAAATATCATTAATGATTAATCTAATGATCCATCATCATATATGAAAACAAAATGATTTATGGTATCATTATATATTCAATAAACATATGAATACCATTTCATTCCACTTCTGGAATTTCATTTCCATACAAACAAAAATCAAACACAAATAGGCCATGGAAATCGTGTAAAAAACGCACCCAAAATAATGGAAGGGAAAAATAATAACAATTAAATTGAAAAAAGATGTTATAAATTAAATATATAAGATTTTATAAAAATGAATCTTTTTCTGTAAAATATTAATATCAATGTTTTAACCATTATACATAAGGTTTATGTAATTTTGAAGTAAGACAAACCCGAGGAAAGGGAATTATTAACTTGATTTATGTTCTTTGGGTTAACATTCTAGTTCATTATTTAAGTGGTATAAAAATAGTTTTTGTGCTGAATTTTTCTTATATTATGTTTAATTGTGTGTATTTATAGCATATATACTTATTCTATCTACTCTATTATGTATCTCTTCCATTATATGATATATAAAATGGGATTTCCTTTAAAAATACTCTATTAAAATTTTGTTTTAAAAAATTCAAAAGATTTTTTTTATAAAATTATTCATGTTGTGTGATTTTTTTCTAGTTCTTTGACATTTTTTTCTTTTGAATTTTTTAGAAAAGAATTTTAAAAGAGGATTTTAAAAGAAATTCTTGTTAAAAATATCATATAATTGAATTTATACTAAATACAGTGGATAGAATATGTATATAAAGTGTAAATAAACATAACTAAATATAATATAAACAAAATTCATCAAAAAAACAATTTTAATACCAATTAAATAATAAAGTTGAATGTTAACCCAAAGAATGAAAATCAGATTAATAATTCCCTTACATCAGGTTCTTCTTACTTAAAAATGGTATAAAACTCTTGTATAATAGTTTGATGTTATTTATTAGTATTTTGAAGAAAAATTTTCATGTTTAAAAAATATTATAATATTATTTAAAAAAATAATTTCAACCTTTAATTGTTTGTATTTTGTTCCCTCCATTGTTTTTGGTGTGTTCTTTACTTGATTTCCATGGTCGGTTTGGGTTTGATTTTCTTTCTGTATAGAAATGAAATTACAAAAATGGAATTAAATTTTATTCATATTATTCCACGATATATAATGATTCCATAAATAATTTTTTTATCATATATGACGATGTATCATTATATAAAACATTAGTGATATATTTTTAGATCAGTTTTGAAGGTTCCCCGATAATCATGAACTTGTTTCATTATATAATTTAAGTTCATGCATAGAAGTTATTTAAAGAACATAAAATAGGTTAAAAAATATAAATTATTTTTTTGTTTCAAACATTAAAATAGTTTTTTGATCATCTCTGAAGGATTCAATGGATATTCCAAACACATCATCCATGATTTTGGTAAATCGACACATTATGGACCGTGATTTTATTTTTAGAACAAGAGGGAGAATAGATGAAAGAATATGATAATTCTTTTACATGAACATGGTAAAATTTATAATATATATGATTATAGAGATTTAATACCCCTTTTATAAGTGGAGATAAATAGGGTATACAAAATGGAATGAATTGGAAAGAAAACAAATGAAAAATGAAGAGGATTCTTACCTCCTAAACTCATTTCCTTGAGATCCTCTTTATGGCCTTTGGTTTTGGTGTTTTGGTGAGACCAAAAGCTCAACGACATGGGAAAGAGGCTTGGGGATGGATTTTTTTAGAACCTAGGAAATTTTAATTATTTGAGAGGTGTGAGACGAATAAGGGAATGAGGGTGGAATTTATAGTAGAGGATAAGAAGGATTTTATATTATTTTAATTATTATTTTAATATTTTTGTCCAAGACTATGAATAGTCTCCATTCTTGGGATAAAAATATAAAATATAGTATGTGAGTTCAAAAAATTGGGATTAAATCACTTATGATGTCATAAATAGTGTATTTAACTGATAATTTGAATATACAGTATTTTACAGTATTTCAATATTCATCAAAAATTCAGGATTTTTAGAAAAATCCCAAAAAATTTCCTTACCATTTTTCTATGTTTATAATTCAAAATTGAAATCCATTTTTCGGAAATAATGTTCTGAATATTATTAATTTACTTTTTAATTAAAATCAAAATATATTCAAAAATTACAATTTTAAATTTGTAACCCATTTTTTTACTTCTTGAAAAATTAATCAAGATGTCAAAATCTTAAAGACTTAAGAAAATAAAATAATAATAGAATTTACAATTCATTAGGTTCATATTAATATTCATATTACAATTCATAAGGGTTTGTATCTATTCATCAAAAAACAAGTTGGTTCAATTAGACTCCAAATAACTTACCGATCACAACTGTAGATGGAAATTTTTTGAAACTCAAAACATATATGTGGGAAAGTTATTCTTAATGTCTATTTATAAATATTTACATAAAAAATTTTCATGCATTTGAATTCATTTTTAAAACCATGGGGTGTTACATTATCCTCACCTTCATGAAATTGGGTCCTCGGAATTTTATTTACTTATTAAACAAGTTAGGGTACCTTTCCCACATAGAATTTTTAGACTCCCATGTTTATTCTTCAACCATGTGGTTTCTCCTAAAAACCATTACCTGGTCGATTAAGTTATTCTGCAATACTTGTTCCCTTTGATAAAGAATCTGAACTGGTTTCTATTCATAAGGAAGGTTCTATTCTATCTGAACTACTTCTTGGATCAAACCTTGAGATGAATCTGGCACATAGTTTTTCAATATCAAAACAGGGAAAATATTATGTACCTGAGATAAAATTGGAAGAAAAGATACTAAGTAGGTGACTAGTCCAACCTTCAATAGGATTTCATAAGGTCTAATAAAATATGGACATAGCTTTATATTCTAAAAAAAATGCATAAAACATTTCCATGGGGAAATTCTAATAAAAATATGACCTCCTACTGCAAAATAAAAGCCTCTCCTTCTGTTGTCTGCATAACTTTTATGTCTGCTCTGAGCTGTCCTAAAGTGTTGCTGGATCAACTTCACTTTCTCAGCCACTTCCTATACAAATTCTATTCCCATAAACATTATTTCTCTGAATTAATCCCAAAAATATATAGTTTGACATTTCTACCTATACAATGACGCAAAATGTTCCATCTGTTTACAGGAATAAAAAATGTTATTATAAGAAAACTCAGCTAAATAAATATGATGATCCAAATTCCCTACTAGACAATTGAATATGCTTGAAATATATCCTTCCCATGTATAGTGGTGAAAAGAGTGTTATTATTATTTTACACAAGCATGTTCATATTTATAACATCTTATATGATCATTTTATACCATCATTTTACCCTTTAATTATAAGTATTTTGTTCCATCCATTGTTTCTGGTGCATTCTTTACATGATTTCCTTGGCTGGTTTGGGATTGATTTTCATTCTTTGTGGAAATAAAATTTCATAAGATGATTGAAATGGTATTCATATGTTTCTAGAATATATTATGATACCATAAATAATTTTATTATCATATATTATGATGGATTATTATATAAAATATTAGTGATGTTTTTTAGATCAATTTTGGTGGTTCATTGATAATCATGAACTTGATTTTGTTAAATAATATAATGTAATACGCATAAGTTAATTTCAAAACATGAAATAGGTTACAACATAATCTTTACATTTTGATTCAACTATTAAAGGGTTTTATGATCAGCATTGAAGGATGTAATGTAAACTGGAAACACATGTTCCACTACTTTTGTAAAGTGGCACATTGTGGGGGGTGTTTTTATTTTTAAAACAAGAGGGATATTATAGGAAGAAATATATTGAATATTTCACAAGAACATGGTAAAGTATATAATATATATGATTCTATAGATTTCATGCCTCCTGGATATGTAGAGGAAAATATAGAATTTACATGGATTCCTTCTTTCTCTTACACTTCCTTATAACCTGTGAAAATTATTTAATACATGAGATGAGAAAAAAAAGATCAGTTAGAGATATAAAAAGAAGTAATAAAAACATTAGTCAATGAATAATTGTAAACACATGAAATCATTTTCAAAAAATATATATACTTTTCAATCATATATACTTACTTTTTGAAAAAACAAGACTCCCATAAAGCATAATGAACATAAATAGAACCATAAAGGTATCATGGGGAATTACTTATATAATCTAGTAAACCTCTTAGATACCTTAGAATTTGTAACCCTCATGGCTACCTTACAATTTGTGTAACCATCGCGGTTACCCTTGGAGTAATGATACATATAACCTCCAACTTAAACATACACAATGAAATGGAGGGAGATATAATTCCCACCCTTCATCATAGACAATTCCCATAAACCAGAACATAATCATACAACATGAATAATTTCATAAAAACATTACATTTGAATTTTGTAAAATAGAATTTTAAGTTGATTTTTAAAATAAATCAACTTATAAATATTATATAATTTGAGGGAGACTTAATATAGTGGATGGCATATGTATATAAACTGTAGATACACATAATTAAACATAATATAATGAAAATTAATCACACAAAAAAAATTATACCACATAAATAATGTAGTAGAATGTTGTCCCAAAGAATGGAAATCGGGTTAAGAATTCCCTTATCTCAGGTTCGTCTAACTTATAAATTGATTAGACCTCCTATATAATGGGTAAAAGAGTGTTACTAGTATTTTACAGAAACAATTTTATGTTTATAACATCTTATACGATCATTTTATAACATCATTTCACCCTTTAATTGTTAGTATTTTGTTCGTTCCATTGTTTCGGGTGCGTTCTTTACATGATATTCATGGCCAATTTTTCTATTATTTTCTAGTCGTAAGTAAATGAAATTACCAAAATGGGAAAAAATATTATTCATATGTTTCTAGAATATATAATGATACCATAAATCATTTTTTTATCATTTATGATGATGGATCATTATATAAAACATTAATGATGTTTGTTTATATCATTTTTGGTGATTCCTCGATAATCATAAACCTTTTTCACAAAATAATATAATTTCATGCATAAAAGTCCATTCTAGAACATGAAATAGGTTACAACATAAACTTTACATTCTTATTCAACCATTAAAGGGTTTTATGATCATCTTTGAAGGAAGTAAAGGAAATACTATAAAGAATTGGCCTTATTGCATTACATAATCCTTAATTTTATTCAAGAACTGACTCTATTTCATATTGAGGATCTTTTAAGGTTTAGAGTTTTAGAGAATTTGGATTTAATACGTATATTACATTCCACATTCATATAGAGAAGATACCACAAAAACAGTATCCATTTGATTCAAAATAAAAAACTTTTCAAATAAAACATGTTTTCTTTAACAAATATTCATGAAAATTAACTTGGATTCCTTCTATGTCATACAAATCATTATAACCTATGAAAACCATTTAAAAAATTTGTATGAACACAAAAAGCCTAGTGAGAGATATAAAAAGAAGGAAAGAAAACATTAGTCCATGAATAATTGTAAACACATGAAATCATTTTCCAAAAAAATATGTGTCACTAATATATACTAATATTTTGAAAAATGAAATTCCCACAAAACATAATGAACATAAATAGAACCATAAAGGTATATTTGGGAATTTCTTACATAATCTTGTAACCCTCACAGCTACATTATAATTTATAACCCTCACTACTACCATACAACTTGTGTACCCATAGAAGTTACACTTGGAGTAACCTTATGTATGACCTCCAATATACACATACCCAATGAATTAGAGGGAGATATAGGTACCACCCTTCGTCATAAGAAATTCCCAATAACTAGAACACAATCATACAACATGGATAATTTCATTAAAACCTTGTTTTTTAATTTCGTAAAATAGAATTTTAAAATATGTTTTTAAAAGAAAATACCCATATAAATATCATATAATTGAAGATAGAATTAATAGAGTGGATGGAATATTTTAATACAATGTAAATACACATAATTCATCATAATATAAACAAATTTCATCCCAAAAAAATTTCAATACCACATATATAATGAAGTAGAATGTTAAGAAAAAGAATTGAAATCAGGTTAAGAATTCCCTTACCTCAAGTTTTTCTTACTTAAAATCTATTTAAACCTCTTGTATAATGATTAAAATTTTGTTTTTAGTACTTTACAGAAACATTTTCATGTTTATAACAAATTATATGGTCATTTTTTACATCATTTCACCCTTTCATTGTTAGTGTTTTGTTACTTCCATTTTTTCGGGTTCGTTCTTTACTTGATATCCATGGTCGGTTTGTGATTGATTTTCTTTCCATATGGAAATGAAATTTCAAAAGTGGAATGAAACGGTATTCATATGTTTCCAAAATTTATAATGATACCATAAATCATTTTTTTCCATATATTATGATGGATTATTAGACAAAACATTAATGATGTTTGTTTAGATCATTTTTTGTGGTTCCTAGATAATCATGAATTTGTTTTATTAAATAATATAATGGAATAAATAGAAGTTATTTCCAAAACATTAAATTTTTTAAAAAATTAAAAAATAAAATCTGATACTACAATTTATGGGTTTTATGATCATCTTTAAATGATGTAAATGAAATTCAAAACACATCGTCCACAATTTTGGTAAATCGGCACATCATGAGGGGTGTTTAAATTTTAGAACTAGTGGGAGGGGAGGGGAAGGATGATGATAAAAATTTTACATGAACATGATTATAAAAAGAATATAAATGATTCTATATATTTAATACCTCTTGGATATTTGTAGGTAAATATATTCTAAGAAATAAAAGGAATTGAAAAAACATGAAAAAAGGAGATAATTCGTACCTCGTGATCTCTTCTCCTTGAGATCCTCCTTAAGGATTTTAATTTTGGACATTTTGTGAAAAAAATATCTCTAAGACGTGGGGTAGATCCTTGGGGATGTAATTTGTCAGAACATAGACAATTCTCAATGTTGTAGTGGTATGACAGGAAGAGGGGAATGATGGTGGTGTTTATAGTGAAGGGGAGGAATTTTACGTTATTTTAATCATTATTTTAATATTTTTGTCCAAGACTATGGATATTCTTCATTATTATGAGAAAAATAGTAAAGATAGCATTAGAGTTCAAAACAACTATTCTTACATAACTTATTATGTCATAAATAGTGAATTTAACATACAATTTGAATATATGGTATTTTACTTTGTTTCACTATTAGTCAAAAATTAAATATTTTCAGAAAAAATCCAAAAATCCACATTAACAATCTTTCGATGCGTAGAATTCAAAAATGAACACTGTTTTTTAAAAAATCTAATTATTATCAATTTAATTTTTAAATAAAATCATAATATATTCTAAAATAACAATTTGAAATCTATAAATCATTTTTTAACACCTTCAAAAAATAATCAATATTTCATTATCTTAAAGGCTTAAGAAAAAAAATAATAAAATTTACTATTCATTCGGGTCATATTACTACTCATAAGGGTATCTTACTATATAACCAAAAAATAAAGTTGGTTCTATCAGACTCTAAATATCTAACATATCATAATTGTATATGACCATTTTTTGAAATTCAAATCATAGAAGCTGCAAAATTATGTTTAACGACTAGTTATAATTATATACTTAAAAGAATGATTCATGAATTACAATTTATTTTTTAAAAAACCTTGGGGTGTTACATTATCCCCACCTTCTGTAAATTGAATCCAAAAAATTTTATTTAATTATTAAACAAGTTAGGATACCTTTCACTTTTATCATTTTCAGATTCCCATGTTTCTTCTTCAACCATCTGGTTTCTCCAAAAAAACCTTTACCTCATGGACTACCTTATTCCGAAATACTTGTTCACTTTGATCAAGAATTTGAACTAGATTCTCGTCATAAGAAAAGTTCTCTTCCAGCTAAACTACTTCTGGTCTAAAAACATGATATGCTTCTAGAACATACTTTCTCAACATAAAAAAATGAGAAACATTGTGTGCATGTGATAAACGTAGAGGCAAATCGACTCTATAGGAAACTATTCCACCATTATTCAGAATTTCATAAGCTCCAAAAAACCAAGAAAAAAATATTTCCTTTCATACCAAAATGATTAACACTTTTCCATGGTGAGTTTCTAAGAAAAACAAGGTCACCTACCTCAAAAAAAAGTCTTTCCTTCTACTGTCTGCATAAATTATTTTCCTACTCTGAGCTATCCTCATGTGTTTCTGGATCATCGTTACTTTCTCAACAACTTCCTCTTCTAATTTTGGTCCCATAAGCTTCCTTTTCACAAATTCATCACAAAAATCTAGATTTCTACACTGCTTCCAATACAATGCCTCAAAAGGTTCCACTTGTATAATAGAATGAAAACTGTTATTATTAAGGAACTCAACTAAAAAAATATGTTGATCCCAAATTCCCTGGAAGTTCATTAAACAAGCTTGAAGAATATCCTTCAAAGTCTTAATCGTTCTTTCTAAATACCCATCTAATTGAGGATGAAAAGTTGTACTGAAATTAAATTCATTTCCCAATGACTTTTGAAGGCCCTTCCAAAAGTAATAAGTGATCCTGTGATTTCAATTAGATTCAATGGAAAGAGGAACTCCATGTAACCTTCTAATATCTTTGAGGTACATTCAAGAAAGATGATCCAAATATATTGTATCCCGAATAGAAATAAAATGAGTACATTTAGTCAGCTGATCAATAACAACACAAATAGCGTTGTTACCTAGAGAATTCTTAGGTAGTCCTACCAAAAATTACATGGATATATTCTCCCATTTCCACTCTAGCACTAGAAAAGGATAAAGAATCACCTTCAGTAACTATCACTCTTCTTTAACCTATTGACATGTCAAACATTGCATGGTAAAATCCACAATATCTCTTTTCATTCAATCCAACAAATAAAACTCTCAATGGTCTTTGTACATCTTAGTACTTCCAGGATGAACTGAAAATGGAAAACTATGTGCTTCAAACAATGAATATTTCTTCAACTGGGAATCACAAGGCACACACAACCTTTTATGAAATCTTAAGACACATTATTTATCATGGTTATATTCTGAAGACTTACCCTTTCTAACCAATTATAACTTTTTCTATAGCTCATGGCCTTCCTTCTGTGCTTTCTTAATTCTATTTGATAATAATGACTACATTGAAACCAAAAACGAAAAAGATGTATTTCCTACACAAAAAACTTCTATGCCAAAATTCATCAAATCATTAACCAATGGATCATGTTCCAAACATAACATGGTTAATGATTCATGATGTTTCCAAATAAAAGAATTTTCCACATTTTTTTCTTTTCCTGGATGGTAATTAATCATGCAATAATAATCCTTTATTATTTCAAATAGTCTTATCTACCTCATGTTTAATTCCTTTTAAGTGAATATATATTTGAGTCTTTTATGGTCAGTATATATTTGACATTTGGATCCGTATAAATGATGATTCTAAATTTTCAAAGAAAAAAAGCATAGTTTCCAATTACAAATCATGTGTGGGATAATTTAACTCATGGGGTTTTAGTTTCCTTGAAGCATAAGAAATTACCTGATCATTCTACATCAAATCACAACTAAGTTCCTTCAATGAACCATCACTGTAGATTAAAAAATCACCTTTTTGGGAAGGAAAGGCCCAAACTAGAGCATTATCCAATCTCTTCATCGGTTTTTGAAAACAAAAATCACATTATTATATCCAAATAAATTTAACCCATTTTATAGTTAACTTAATTAGTGGGATATAGAGCTGTTAAATGTTTTTATCAAGATATTGGTAATAACCTACTAATCTAATAAAACTACAAATCTTTGTAACATCTATAGGTCTTTTCCATTCATCAACCACCTTTTTTTTGGAATGGTCAACTATTATTTTATCCTTACGTACAATGTTCCCTAGAAAATAAATTTGTTGCAACAAAAAATTACACTTGAATAATTTTCTGTACATTTTCTTATCCTTTCAGGTTTGAAAAATAACCCTTAGATTGTTTTCACACTATTATTTATTCTCTGAAAATACCCAAATATCATCAATAAACACAACCAAAAACTTATCCAAGAGCTCATGAAATATTATATTCATAATTTCCATTAATATATAATGTTCCATAGTTAACTCAAACATAATAACAAAAAATTAATAATGCCCATATCTAGTATGAAAAGTAATTTTTGAGATGTATTCCTCCATCACCTTCAGTTGATGGTATCTAGATTTCATGTCACTCATGAAGAAATACTGAGCTCCATAGAGCTGATCAAACAATTCATCTATATGAGGAAAAGGATACTTTTTTTTAATAGTGATGTTAATCAAGGCTCTGTAATCAATGAAATGTCTCATGGAACCATCATTCTATTTTACAAACAAAACTGGCAAACCCCATGGTGAAGTGCTATGAAAAATGAATCATTTATCAAGAAACTCCTAAAACTAATTTTTAAATTCAATAAGCTCTATTTGAGCCATTTGATATGGGGGTTTAGAAATTATATTAGCATCATGAACTAAATAAATTGTGAATTCGACTTCTCGATCAGGTATGTCACCGAGTAACTCATCAGGAAAAACATCAAGGTATTCAGTTTCAACTGGCACATTATTAATTTTAATTATTCCTTTGTTTTCAACAGTATGAGAAAGATAAATTTAATTTCTATATTTCAATAGTTTATCAGATTCTTGATATGTTATCAATTGTATGGGTTTTTTCTTGTATACATTCTAAAACTCTTTCTAAAAAACAACTTCATTAGATCTACGATCATTCTTAACATAACAAACATAAATCGAATTCATTCCCAGAATGACATCAAACCCTACTAAAAGAAAAAACAACATGTTTTTTAGGTAAATTCATTCTAGAAACCACAATATAAATATTCTTATAATTCTTATTTACTATAATATTTCCCCCTGGTGTTTCAAAAATATGTATAGGTCTTATTTATTGAGGTGATATTTCTAGTATACAAAAAAATTACTCTAAAATAAAAGAATCCATTGGCGCTGTGTCAAAAAACATTAGAAAAATTTGAGTTAACACACAAGTTACCAGATACAGCTTTATTGAATGGACCGATGTCTGCTGACATAGTTGCAAAAGATCTAACTACCCATTTATGCTAATAGTCTGGCTTCTTTGCATCATTCAGATCTCTCTTTGGGAATACATTCACATGTTGACCCATCTCACCACATTTTCAACAAAATAAATTTTCCTATCAGGATTAGTATTATAATCATATTCATTACAATCTAGGTCTATATGTCCAAACTTACTACAATTAAAACACTTCTTAGTTTTGGTAAGAAATTCCGCAGGGTTCTTTTTTCCTCACCTTTCATAAACTAGAAACTAAAATTTCTTACCATCAGATTTCATGGGTTGATTCTTACACATAACATGACATCTGGACGTCCTCTTCTCCTTGTTTTCAAAGTTCATATGATCATCAAAAAAATCCACCTCCTCACTCACAACATACTGGACAACTTTCTCCAAACATTTGAATTTATAGGAGGCCAATTCCCTTTGATACCTTGGCTTTAATCCTGAGTAAAATCGGTTGATTTTTCTTTCAGGATACAGAATAAGATTTGAATCATGCCTCACAAGTTAGTTTAAGTTTTCTTTATACATTGTCACTGATTCTTCCTCTTTTTGATTTAATTAATGGAATTTATTCCCCATCCTTAGTCGAACCACCTTTGGAAAAACAATTTGAAGGAAAATACTTTTAAATTCATCCAACTCTATGGCATCAATCTCATCTCTGTCCCTGATAATTTTGAACATTTACAACCACTGGTCATCTTCACTTTCAAAATGACAAATGGAATGACTTATCTTTTTATTATCTGAATAGACCATAACAACAAATATTTTTTCAAGGGACTTAATCTATCCTTCAGTAGTTATTGGGTCCGAAGCTCCATTTAGAATCAGGAGGGTATTGTCTTATAAAATGTTCCACTATCATAAAGTTACTTTGTGGTACCACTAGTTGTTCTCTTGAATGTATTCCACCATAATTTATTGCCTCTGTTAGCTAATCCATTACTATCACAAGCAACTTATTTCCAATCCCTACCATTCTGGGCTACATATTCGGAAGGATATCATTCTATCTGTGCATCTCTTCTTTGGTTCCCCTATTTCGTCAGTATAAAACCATTCTAAAAAATATCTTTGTTGAAGAAAAATGGTAATTGTTTAATAGTATATCATTTCAAATTAACCATAGATTAGAAACCATTTATGGTATTCTATAAACACCATCCTAACTCTAAAAGTTATCTAATCTGTCCTCTGATTCCAACTATAAAAACACGACCATATGACATTACATAATCTTTAATTTTAGTCAAGAACACACTTACTTTAATATTGAATATATTTTCAGGTTTATAGTTTTATAGAATTAGGATATAATACATATATTACATTCTACATTCATATTAAGAAGATAACACAAAAACCATATCCATTTCTTTCAAAATATAATTCTTTCCAAATAAAACAAGTTTTCTTTGAAAAAAATTCATGACATTTAAGTTGGATTCCTTTTTGGTCTTACATATCCTTACAACCTGTGAAAATCATTTAAAAACATTGGATGAGCACAAAAATCCCAGTAAGGGATGTAAAAAGAGGAAATAAAACATTATTCTATGAATACTTGTAAACACATGAAATCATTTAGAAAAACATACTTATCACCCATATATAATGAATTGTTTGGAAAACGATATTCCCACAAAAAATAATGAAAATAAATAGAACCATAATGGTATCTTGGGGAATTTCTTAAATAATCTTGTATCCCCCTTTTCTACCTTCATATTTTGTAACTCTTAAGGCTGCCTTACAATTTGTGTAACCGTAGCATTTACACTTGGAGTAACTTTACTACTGAACTCCAATTTATACATACCCAATGCAATGGAGAGAGATATAGGTCCGAACCTTTATCATAAAAAATTCCCTAGAATAATAACACAATCATACAACATGGATTATATCATAAAAACATTGCTTTTAAATTTTTTAACACAAAATTTTAAAAGAGGTATTTAAAAGAAAAATCCCTTATAAATATCTTATAATTTAAGATATAATTAATAGAGTGGATGAAATATGTATATAAACTATAAATAAAAAATATTAATCATAATATATAAAAAATTTATTACACAAATTTATTTAATGCCACGTAAATAATGAAGTAGAATTTTAAGCCAAAGAATGGTAATTGGTTGAAGAATTATATTACCTCAGGTTCATCTTACAGAAAAATTCATTAAACATACATTATAATGGTTAATATAGTGTTATTAGTAATTTAAAAAAGCATTTTCATTTTTATAACATCTTATATGATCATTTTATAACATCATTTCACCCTTTCATTGTGATTATTTTATTCCTTCCATAGTTTCGGGTGCGTTCTTGACATGACTTCCAAGGCTGGTTTGTGTTTGATTTTCTTGCAATATGGAAATAAAATTTCAAAAGTTAAATAAAATGGTATTAATATGTTTTTAGAATATATAATGATACCATAAATCATTTTTATCATATATTATGATGAATCAATAGATAAAACATTAATGATGTTTATTTAGATAATTTTGGGCGGTTCATGGATAATCATGAACTTGTTTCATTAAATAATATAATTTCATTCCTAGAAGTTCATTCTAGAACATGAAATAAGATAAAAAATAATCATTACATTTTGATTCAACCATTAACGCTTTTTGTGATCAGATTTGAATGAAGTAAAGTAAATTGGAAACACATCATCCCCGATTTTGGTAAATCAGCACATCGCGGGGGTGGGGGTGTTTTTATTTTTAGAATAATAGGGAGAGGAGATCAATGAAGATGATGAATATTTTACATGGACAAGGTAACATAAATAATATATATTATTCTTGAGATTTCATACCTTTTGGATATGTAGAGGTAAATAGAGAATAAGAGAAGAAATGAATTGAAAAGAAAACACACGAAAAAGGAAGAGGATTCTTACCTCTTGATCTCTTCTCCTTGAGAACCTCATTAACGCCTTTGGTTTTTTCATTTTTGTTTGGATAGTAGCTCTATGACCAGGGGAATAGACTTGGGGATAGAATTTGTTATAACTTTGACAATGCTCAAGGCCTAAGTGGTGTGAGAAGAAGAGGGTATTGAGGGTGGTATTTATAGTGGAGGAGAGGAGGTATTTTACATTATTTTAATCATTATTTTAATATTTTTGTCCAATACTATAAATAGACATCATTATTATGATCAAAATAGTAAAGAGATAATGCGATTTAGAAAAAATTAGGCTTACATCACTTATGATTTCATAAATATTTTAATTAACTGATAATTTCAATATACGATATTTTACCATATTTCACTATTCATAAAAAGTTCATGATTTTCAAAAAAATCCCAAAAAATCACCCTAACCATTTTTCGATGTGTATAATTCAAAAATTTACACTTTTTTTAAAAAATAATTTTCTATATCTTATTAACAAAATTTTTAAATAATAACATATTATATTCAAAAATAACAATTTTAAATATATTAATCATTTTTAACACCTTGAAAAATTAATCAATATTTCATAATCTTAGAGCCTTAAAAAAATTAAATAAAAATACAATTTACTATTAATTAGGGGTCATATTACTATTCATGTTACCATTCATAAGGTTATGTTTATATTCATAAAAAAATAATGTTTGTTCCACCAAATGTGACAATTGGGTCCCGATGATAGCACAAACACCCCACCATCAACATGGTCGTTGGGTCCTGGCATGCAAGGCACCACTAGTTTCCTCGTAGAAACGTTGTCCCCACCCTGGGTCCCACCCACATGCCCAAATTGGTAATCTGACTGACGATTATTCCCACAGGCCAACACATGTCCATTCTAGAATGCTTTGTCCTCACTCACACACACCATAATAAAATTCCTCAAATATCACCCATTCTAATCACTGGGATATAAAATAGAAGGAATGAAAACATTATACCATGAATACATTTAATGTATGAAATCATTTCAAAAAAAGAAAATATACATGTCACCCATATAAAAGTACTTTTTGAAACATGATATTTACGAGAGATTTAAAAAAGGGTATAGAAAATAAATAGAACCATAATTGTATCTAGGGGAATTAATTGAATAATATTGCTACCCTCTGGGCTACCTTATAATTTTTAACCCTCAGGGCTATGTTACAATTTTTGTAACCATCGTAGTTACAGTTGGAGTAATTATATGGGAGACCTTCAACTTACACGTATCCAATGCATTGGATGGATATATATGTACCACCCATCATCAAAAACAATTCACATGAACCATAACATAATCATTCGACATGGAAAATTTCCTAAAAACATTACTTTAAAATTCTGTAGAACAGATTTTTAAGAGATGATTTCAGAAGAAAATCCCCTTACAATTTTCATATAATTGATGTTCTACGTAATAGAGTGGATAGAATATGTATATACACTGTAAATATACATAACAAAACATAATATAAACAAAATTAATCACACAAATATTTTTAATACAACCTAAATAATGACATAGAATTTTAACCCAAAGAATGGAAATTGGGATAAGAATTCTCTTACCTCGGGTTCGACTTACTTGAAAATTGTTTAAAACTAATGTATAATGGTTAAAAGTGTGTTTTTATTATTTTAAAGAAACATTTTCCTATTTATAACTTCTTATATGATCATTTTATTACATCATTTTACCATTGAATTGTGATTATTTTCTTCCTTCTATTCTTTCGGGTGCGTTCTTTACATGATTTCCAGGGATGGTTGGTGTTTGATATTCATGCTATATGGATATGAAATTCTCTAAGTTGAATGAAATGGTATTAATATGTTTTTAGAATATATATTTATACCATAAATCATTTTGTGACCATATATGATGACAGATCATTAGATAAAACATTAATGATAGTTTTTAGATCATTTTTTGTGGTTCCTTGATAATCATGTACATGTTTCATTATATAATATAATGGAATGCATAGAAGTTAATTCCAAAAATTTAATTAGTTAAAAATACACTTTAAATAATTTTTCAACTATTAAAATGGATTTATGATCATATTTTAAGGATTTAAAGGAAATTGGAAACACATCGTCCATGATTTCGGTAAATCAACACATCATGGGGGTGTTTTAATTTTAAGAACAAGAGGGAGAGAAGAGGAAGGAAGATGATTAATATTTTACATTAAAATTGTAACATATAGAATATATATAATTTTGTAGATTTCATATATCCTGAATAATTGGATAGAAAAATAGTATAAGAAAATAAAGGAATTGGAATGAAAATGCATGAAAAAGGAAGGGGATTCTTAAATCTTGATCACTTATCTTTGAGGTCCTCCGTAAGGCCTTTGGTTTTGGGCTTTTGGTGTGACCATCAGCTCTATGACGTGAGTAAGATCCTTGGGAATGGAATTTAGCAGAACTTAGACAATGCTTAAGGCTAAAAATGTGTGAGAGGAAGATGGGAATGAGGGTGGTATATATAGTGGAGGAGAGGATGGATTTTACATTATTTTAATCATTCTTTTAATATTTTTGTCCAAGACTATGTATAGTCTTCATTATTGAGATAAAAATAGTAAATAGATCATTGAGTTCTAAACAAATAAGATTACATCACTTATGATGTCATAAATAGTGTGTTTAACTAATAATTGGAAAATACGGCAGTTTTCCATATTTCATTATTCACAAAAAATCATGATTTTCAGAAAAATTCCAAAAATTCACCCTCAAAATTTTTCTACGTGTAAATTTTAAAAGTGAACTACAATTTTTGAAAATGATTTTCTCAAAATTATGAGATTAGTTTTTAAATAAAATCATAATTTATTAAAAAATAACAATTTTAAATCTATAGCTCATTTTTAACACCTTGAAAAATTAGTTATGAAGTAATTATCTGAAATAATTAAAAAAATAAAATAATAATAAAATTTACTAATCATTTTGGTAATATTAATTTTCATATAAATATTAATAAGGGAGAGTTATTATTCACCAAAAAACAAGGTGGTTCTATCAGACTCCAAATAACTTGTTGATCACAATCGTAGATGAAGGTTTCTTGAAATTCAAAACATAAAAAAGAAAAATATTGGTTTAAAGCAAGAAATATTTACTATTTTTTCACAAGTATTAATAGTATTCATAGTCTTGTTCAATAATATTAAAATAATGATTAAAATAAAGGAAAACTCCTCTCCTCCACTCTAAATACCACCCATTTCCCCCTCTTCCCCCCACACATCTCAATACTAAAGCCTTACCTATGTTCTTCAAAATACTCATCTCAAGCACATTACCCACATAAAAGACCTACCTTTTTCACCATAAGGCCTAAACCAAGGGCCTTAAGAAGGATCTCAAGGTTAAGAGACCAAGAGGTAGACCTCCTCTTTTGTTTTCATTCTTTTCTTTTCATTCTCTTTTCAATTATTCTTCTTTCCATACCTCCCATTATCCAAGAATAATGAATGATCTAGTATCTTACATGTTGTGTATTTCATCAGTCTTATGGAAGATTCAAAATTATACTTCTTCTCCTCTCTCACTTATTCTAGAAATTAAGTCAACATTTTGGATGTGTCAATTTACCGACCTCGTTGATGATGTGATTTTGATTTCTTTTACTTATTTAATGACTAGTCATGATAAAAATTTTATGGTTGAACCATATTATAAATTATAAATTATATCTTATATTAGGTTCTAGAATCATTTTGTACACATGTTATTAATTTATAAAATAAAATGAGATCATTATGATCGAAGAATCTCCAAAATGACCTAAACAAATATCAATAATGTTTTAACTTATAAATCATTATCATGTATGAATTCAAAATTAAAAATGATATAAATTATGTTTTTGGAAATATTTAAATACCATTCTTTTCTAATTATATAGTTCCACTTCTGATTGACATGAATATTCATCATGAACCGATCATGGAAACCATGTGAAGAACGCACCCGAGAACAATGAAATTAAAAGAAATATTATTAATGAAAGGGCAGAATGATGTTATATAATGATCATGAAATGTGTTATAAACATGAATATGTTTTTTTAAAATTTTAATAACACTATATTAACTGTCATACAGTAGGTTTAAACACCATTGAGGGAATTCAAACATGAGGTAAGGGATCCTCTCTTTCTTACATTTATTCAAGAATCACCCCTACGTTATACTCTTTAATTTTTATTTCCTAATGGTGGTGTATGTTTTTTTACCTACCCCATTACACTACTGGAAAAACAGGTATTTGCGACGGGCTATTTGCGACGGGATCCCGTCGCAAATAGCCATTTGCGACGGGGTCCCGTCGCAAATAGCCCGTTGCGGAAAACGCCGTCGCAACTAAACTTATTTGCGACGGGACCGTCGCTAAAGCCTTTTTTTGCGACGGGCATTCTCCCCGTCGCAAATAGTATTCCGTATTTTTGTAAAAAACTTTTTAAACAGTTATTGCGACGGGCCCGTCGCAAATACTTTTTGCGACGGGCCCGTCGCAATAACGTTTTTTTAAAAAATAAGAAAATTAATAATACTAGTATTTGCGACGGGAACCGGGACCCGTCGCAAATACTATTCATAGTAATTGCGATGGGACCCGTCGCAAATACTCTTTTTAAAAAAAAAAAATTATTAATAATACTAGTATTTGCGACGGGCATAGTATCCCGTCGCAAATACTATAAAAAAAATAAAAAAAATAAATTATTAATAAATTATTTTAATTAATATAATAATAGAATTATAATTTACAAATGAAAATAATAAATTATTTTAATTACTATAATAATAGTAGAATTATAATTCAAAAATAAAAATAATAGAATATTAATAAATAATTTAATTAATATAATAATATTATAATTATAATTCATAAATAAAAAAAATATTAATAAGTTATTTTAATTAATATAAAAATAATAGAATTATTTTACATTCAAATATTAAAATAATTCAAGTATTACAAAAAATAATTAAATTATAATATTATAAAATTTTAATATATATATAAAATTTTAATATATATATAAAATTTAATATTATAAAATATAAATATTATTATTATTCATATTAATATTGTTATTTAAAAATATAATATTATTAATATTTTATAATGAGGCAGAAACTACGAATAGAAAAAAAAATATTTTGATTTCACAAATTTTATAACAGAAATACAAACTCTAATCTGTAGGAGGGGGGGGAGGTGGGGGATCTGCAGATGGTGGTGGAGGAAACTCCATCCCTAAAGCATGAGTGAGTCGGCGCATGTACTCCATCTGCTCCTGATGCTGCTGCTGCCACCGACTCGTCTGCTCCTCGTATAGCTGCTGCTGGCGTCGACGCTCCTCCTCATGCTGCTGACGTATCTGCTCCTGCTCCTGTCGGAGACTCTCTATCTGTGCAGTCTGAGATCGCAACTGCTCCTCATACTGTGTAGAAGAAGATGCACGAGCTCCCCTCGAGCTGGACGCCGACATCGCAGCACTGCCATAATAATCTCCGGGAGTCAGTCGAGAGCCGATACCAACTACCCGGCCCTTCTCGAAGGCATACTGGGTGGCCTGCATCCATGCCGCCTCATCAAACTGACGGGCAGTGGTCTGATCTGATGACTCGGCCTGACTCTCAGGCCGGGCCTGTGCCGCTGCGGCCTCATATGACTCCTATAGTTGCAATTTAAAATTAAAATTGTGAATATATTATATGCAGTTAATTTTTAAACTTGAAAACAAATAATACTGACCACGATGTGATGCTGACGATCACCTCTGAGCTCCCCAGTAGCAGGATCACTATACATCCTCCGATATACGTCGTACTCTGTAATATCGGGGTGCTCGACAGCCTATAAGAATAAAAAATAAACTGTTAATATTTATAGTTATATAAAATATTTATAAATAATGTACGTACCAGATGCTGTCTATGAGTACTGAAAGAACGACTCCCAGCTCGATGAGTCACCTCCTGCCTCCCCCGATTCTGCCTCCCCACCGATGATCTCCTCTGAAAGGCACCACTCAACCAGTGCGCACATAATCCATCCCATACATGGGATGAAATGTACTCTGGTCGGTGTGCTCTACATGACTCCTCAAAATCTGACACTCCTGCTTTCTTCATCGCAGCTTTTCTTAAATTGTGCAAAAACTGACGAAGGCGATCACGCATGGCCACCTCCCATGCCTCGTGGATGGCGTCACGCATGGTATCCTCGATCGGATACCATAAACCCTACAAATATATCAAAATATCAAGTTAGAAATGAAATAATTTTCAAAATAAAAATTATTTATTTACGTACGTACCAAGCAATGGCCGAACATGGCCTGCTGCACATCAATGGGAATCTGCTCCCATGTGGTCCACGGCTGAGAGAAATAGTTGCGCAAAATAGCGCTGCCCTGTCCGACTGCTATATGCGAAAAACTGAAAAAATAATAAACATTTATTATGTGAATAGATTAATGAAATCTTAGTCAAATTCACAGGTTATTACACAGGTTATCACACCTCCGGGTGCGCGGATCAAACCCAAGACGTGGACGTCGCTCGGGGACGGGGTCAGGAATCATCAATCGTGCAAGACCGCGCCCCCTCCGCGTACTCCCTGGAGCGCCTGCAGGCTGAGGGTCATCTGCCAGCAACTCATCCGCATCGAAAGGCAGGTCAGCCTCCGCCAACTCACGAAATGTGGCCTCGTCCATCTGAAACAGAAAATGTTAATATTAGCAAATAATTGATAATTACTATTATATATACATATATATACATATTATGATTGTATATAAATACCATGGAATTCTATAAGTGTTCATCTTCATCATCATCTTCATATATGTCAATGTCATCTTCATATTCCTCCTCAACATCATCGATATCCATTCGAGTTGCAGTTGCTTCATCTCTTACCATTTCAAATTCATGTGTGACATCATTAACATCATCGTCATCACCGACTCTTAAATGTGGGGTGTCGTCATCGATACTCATATCTCTTTGTAAAAAAGATTGATTTTGAGTACTCTCTTGAAAAACTTTAATTCTTTGCACATCAGTGAAAGCACATTCACTTTGAGTAAACTGATTGTCTCGAATTTTGATTTTTATTACACTCCACCAATCAGTCAAGTCTCTTGATGTTGCACAGTACTTTGCATAATAAACTTGATATGCCTGTTGAGCCAATAAGAATGGTTCATTTACTGCGAGAACACTTTTACATTTAATATCGATGATTCCATGAGTCGGATGAACACGCACGCCTCTCTCTGTATCCAACCACCGACATTTGAACATGGTTATGTAATGTTGTCCAAGATAACAGAGTTCAATGATTTCATCAAGCATGCCATAAAAGTCAACTTCATTTTCTCGATGATGAGATCCTCTCAAGCTAACTCCACTGTTCATTGTTTTTTTCGATTCCCCATATGCATGCGTGTGGAATCGAAATCCATTCACCACATATGCATTATAAGTTTTAACAAGTTTGGAAGGTGGGTTACTCAATACACAGAGCCGTTTGTCAATTTTATCAGCATGTCGAGACACCTGAAGATTTGTGAAATAATTATCAATATAGTAAACTATACATTGAATGAGTTGCTAAATGATAAAGAATTTATGTTACCAGTTTTTGAAACCACTGAGAGAAATTTTTCAGTCGCCGTTCTTCGAGAGCAGCTGCTGTAATTTGTGGAATTTGTTTCTTGATATGATTATCATACAACCTATAAAAACCAAAGTTATTTACTGTAACATAAATGATAGAATAAGTGATATAAACACTTACAGTACAACTGATGTCATCTCTTCACAGTTGAGCAGAACATACGTATGAGCTCTATGATGTTCATCATCTGAAAGCCAGCGTTCAGAAACTCCACCAAAACCAAGCTCTGACTGGTTGAAAACAGATAATTGATTGTCGATTTCATCAATATTCCTCTCATTCCGTCCCATTAGGTTGTGTTTTGAAGGATACTCAGATTCAAAATAATGGGAGCAGAAAAAAGATATTTCCTCTTGCAAATAAGCTTCTGCAATAGATCCTTCAACAGATGCTTTGTTGCGTACTTTTCTTTTCAATTTTTGCATGCATCTTTCAAATGGGTACATCCATCGAAACTGTACCGGACCTCCACATTTGGCTTCATATGGCAAATGTAACATCAAATGTTCCATTGAGTCGAAGAAAGACGGCGGGAATATTTTTTCCAGTTTACATATAATTACAACAACATCTTTTTCAAGTTTGCCTAGAGCATCATAATCTGCCGTAGCCGCACAAATTTCCCGAAAAAAATGAGACATGTCTGTTATGGAATCCCAAATCACAGAATTCAACAGACCTCTTAATCCAATGGGTAGAAGTCTCTCCATTATAACATGACAATCATGACTTTTCAATCCAGTAATATGACCATTCTTTACACATCTACCCAAATTGGAAGCACAGCCATCTGGAAGTCTCAAATCTGCAATCCACTGACAAAATAATAAACGGTTTTCTTTAGACAGTGTATAAGCTGCTTTTGGTTTCAGTAACCTTTCTGTTCTGACATTCTCAAATAGTTCCAATTCTGGACGTCTGCAAATTTGGGCAAGATCTAAACGTGCATTTACATTGTCTTTGCTCTTTCCTGGCGTATCCAAAACTGTATGAAACAAATTATCAAAACAGTTCTTCTCAATATGCATGACATCTAACATGTGTCGGACCAACAAATCAGACCAATATGGCAAATCCCAAAATATGCTACGTTTAATCCAATTGTGTTCTTTCCCAAAACCAGAAATTTTCTGTTGGTTTATTGTGGGACCAAAAGTGATGGGAGGTAATGAAAATACAACCGATTTTAACTCCGAACCTGATAGCATTTTTGGAGGTCCATCCCTTTCAGCTGTTCCTTTTCTGAAATGAGATCTGTTTCTGCGAAAAGGATGATCAGCTGGAAGAAATCTGCGATGACAGTCAAAATAACAAGGTTTCTTTCCATGAATGAGCATAAATGCTTTATTCTCTCCCATACAGTAAGGACATGATTTCTGACCATGTGTACTCCAGCCAGATAACATCCCATAAGCCGGGAAGTCACTTATTGTCCACATCAATGCTGCTCTCAGTATGAAATTCTGTTTCGTTGCAACATCATATGTACTGACACCAGTACTCCACAATAAATTTAATTCATCAATCAATGGCTTCAAATAAACATCAATATTTTTCTTCGGATGTCCTGGAATTAGTAAAGTCAAAAAGATATATGGCTCCTTCATCAACATCCATGGAGGTAAATTATACGGAGTTAAAAAAACAGGCCAACATGAATATTGACTACCATAAGATCCAAACGGACAGAAACCATCAGTGGAAAGGCCCAGTCGAACATTTCTAGCTTCTAAAGCAAATGATGGATGCACTCTATCAAAATGTTTCCATGAATCACCATCGGATGGATGATTCAAGCTTTTATCGGTTGAAATATTCTCTTTATGCCATGACATCATTGTCGCTGTATTCTTAGACATGAATAAACGCTGAAGTCTGGATGTAAGCGGAAAATATCTCAACTGTTTTACAGGAATCAAACCAGACTTCCCGTGTTGTCCTTCTTTATATCTCTGTTGCCCACATGTGGGACAACTATCCAACGACTCATTTTCCCCTGAATATAAAATGCAGTCATTTGAACATGCATGAATCTTCTGACAAGTAAGTCCCAAATTTCGAACCAACCTCTTACTTTCATAGTAATTTGCAGGTAAAACATTTCCTTCGGGTAACAGTGTTTTCAGCAAAGAAAATATCTGGTCAAAACATGTGTTTGACATTCCGTTATCTGATTTGATAGCCATAAATTTTGCAACTGCTTCTAATTTGCTCATCTTGCAGCCAGGATATAATGCATCCTCAGCAGACTTCAACAACTCATAAAATTCAGACGGTCCCAACTCAGGATTTGAAGCTATATCAGCCGGAGTTTCTGTATGTTGAACAGATGAACCTGCAACATCATGTACTAAATCTTGAAACTGGGATGGATCCGGAATCAAGTTGGTATCATCTGCTCTGGAACTGCGTTCACCGTGTTGATACCAAAAAACATAATCTGCTTGAAAACCAAAACGCAAGAGATGTTCCCCCACTTTGTCAAACGTGTCAAACGTTCTCAATGCACATTTTCTACAAGGGCATTTTATCTTTCCTTCTGAAACAAATTCTGAATTTGATGCCGCAAATGATAAAAAAATCTCCACACCCTCTATATATACTGGATTTAAACCAGAACCATTTGGATTTCTACGTTGATTTATCCATATGCGGTTATCTAATAATGACTGTTGACGACCTCGTTGTTCCATATTTTTCTATAAAATATAAAAGCATTACTGGTTTTGAATAATTTGTTAGAAAAAACACTCAAGCAAGGATTACTAATTATTACAATTTATTACTAATTATTACAATTTATTGCTAATTATTACTATTTATTACTAATTTAGCAATACTTAGCAATACTTAGCAAAAGGAAAACTGCTTGAATAATGAAAGGAAATTTGATAATCATCGTTGTGGAGATGGTTATAAATTTTCCCTTCATTATCCAAGCAGATTTCGTTTACTAATTATTAGTAATAAAATATAAAAGCATTACTGGTTTTTATAAATTTTTATTATTTTAATAATATTAATATTTTTTTCATAAATATTGATAATATAATTTTTTTTGCTAAGTGTTCTTGAGTATTCCTGAGTATTTCTGAGTATTCCTGATTATTTGTGAGTATTCGTGAGTATTCGTGATTATTCGTGAGTATTCGTGATTATTCGTGAGTATTCGTGAGTATTCGTGAGTATTCGTGAGTATTCCTGAGTATTCCTGATTATTCCTAATTATTCCTAATTATTTGCAATTATTGGTAATTATTGGCAATTATTGGTCATTATTGGCAATTATTACTAATTATTCCTAATTAATCCTAATTATTCCTAATTATTCCTAATTAATCCTAATTAATCCTACTTATTCCTAATTATTCCTAATTATTACTAATTATTCCTAATTATTGCTAATTATTACTAATTATTGCTAATTATTACTAATTATTGCTAATTATTTCTAATTATTGCTAATTATTTCTAATTATTGCTAATTATTTCTAATTATTGCTAAATATTGCTAATTATTGGTAATTATTTCTAATTATTCGTAATTAATACTAATTATTGGTAATTAATGCTAATTATTGGTAATTATTGCTAATTATTGGTAATTATTGCTAATTATTGGTAATTATTGCTAATTATTGGTAATTAATACTAATTATTGGTAATTAATACTAATTATTGGTAATTATTACTAATTATTGGTAATTATTACTAATTATTGGTAATTATTACTAATTATTCGTAATTAATACTAATTATTCCTAATTAATACTAATTATTCCTAATTATTGTTAATTATTCCTAATTATTACTAATTATTGTTAATTATTCCTAATTATTACTAATTATTGTTAATTATTCCTAATTATTACTAATTATTGGTAATTAATACTAATTATTGGTAATTAATACTAATTATTGGTAATTAATACTAATTATTGGTAATTATTACTAATTATTCCTAATTAATACTAATTATTGGTAATTATTACTAATTATTCCTAATTATTCCTAATTATTGTTAATTATTCCTAATTATTGTTAATTATTCCTAATTATTACTAATTATTGTTAATTATTCCTAATTATTACTAATTATTGTTAATTATTCCTAATTATTACTAATTATTGTTAATTATTCCTAATTAATACTAATTATTGGTAATTAATACTAATTATTGGTAATTAATACTAATTATTCCTAATTAATACTAATTATTCCTAATTAATACTAATTATTCCTAATTAATACTAATTATTCCTAATTAATACTAATTATTCCTAATTAATACTAATTATTCCTAATTAAGACTAATTATTCCTAATTATTACTAATTATTTTTAATTATTCCTAATTATTACTAATTATCGTTAATTATTCCTAATTAATACTAATTATTGGTAATTAATACTAATTATTGGTAATTAATACTAATTATTCCTAATTAATACTAATTATTGGTAATTATTACTAATTATTCCTAATTAATACTAATTATTCGTAATTATTCCTACTTATTGTTAATTATTCCTAATTATTACTAATTATTGTTAATTATTCCTAATTATTACTAATTATTGTTAATTATTCCTAATTATTACTAATTATTGGTAATTAATACTAATTATTGGTAATTAATACTAATTATTGGTAATTAATACTAATTATTCCTAATTAATACTAATTATTCCTAATTAATACTAATTATTCCTAATTATTACTAATTATTGTTAATTATTCCTAATTATTACTAATTATTGTTAATTATTCCTAATTATTACTAATTATTGTTAATTATTCCTAATTAATACTAATTATTGGTAATTAATACTAATTATTGGTAATTAATACTAATTATTGGTAATTAATACTAATTATTGGTAATTAATACTAATTATTGGTAATTAATACTAATTATTGGTAATTAATACTAATTATTTGTAATTAATACTAATTATTCCTAATTAATACTAATTATTTGTAATTAATACTAATTATTCCTAATTAATACTAATTATTGGTAATTATTACTAATTATTCCTAATTAATACTAATTATTGGTAATTATTACTAATTATTCCTAATTAATACTAATTATTGGTAATTATTACTAATTATTCCTAATTAATACTAATTATTCCTAATTATTCCTAATTATTACTAATTATTCCTAATTATTCCTAATTATTACTAATTATTGTTAATTATTCCTAATTATTGTTAATTATTCCTAATTATTACTAATTATTGTTAATTATTCCTAATTATTACGAATTATTGGTAATTAATACTAATTATTGGTAATTAATACTAATTATTGGTAATTAATACTAATTATAGGTAATTAATACTAATTATTGTTAATTATTGGTAATTATTACTAATTATTCTTAATTATTGATAATTATTAGTAATTAAATGAATAATTATCAATAATTAGAAATAATTACCAATAATTACAAATAATAACATTATTAATATATTTTATTATTAATATTAAAATAATATAATTTTCTAATTTATATACAGTTCTTTTTTCATCTGTGCGTTTTCTATCTCCACATACAAATAATACATGTGAAGACAGCAAACACACAGATGAAAAAAGAACTGTATATATATAAAAAATTATATTATTTTAATATTAATAATAAAATAAACTAATAATGTAATAATGTTCTTATTCTTAATTATTGGTATTTATTACTAGTTATTAATATTTATTCTTAATTACAAAAAATTATTACTAATTATTCCTAATTACCATATAAACAATACTTATAATTTAAATTTATTAAATAATAAAACAATGTAAACATAATTAAATTACAACTAATTAATAATAATAGAAACTAATAAGAAATTAAAAATAAATAAAAAATTAAAATGAAGATAAATACCTTGAAAATTGATCTGTTCTGATCGTTCTTCAAAACTTTAATATCAGCTCCGGAGAAAAAACTTAAACTGGAGAAAAACTGAACTCTAGAAATATAATTCTGAGAGAGAGAGAAGATAAGGAATGAGAATGAAATTAAAAAAACGGATGGGGGTATTTATAGGTTAGATTAGTTGCGACGGGCCCATTTGCGACGGGAATCCCGTCGCAAATAGTATTATTTGCGACGGGACCCGTCGCAAATACCTTAGCCAACATTTATTACGGTCAACCGGTAAATAGTTATTTGCGACGGGTCCCGTCGCAAATAATCCCTGCCGACATAGTATTTGCGACGGGGGAATATTCCCGTCGCAAATACCTTTTACCGCCGCTGGTTATTTGCGACGGGAATATTTCCCCGTCGCAAATAAGTTTCCCGCGATTTGGCGCGCATCGCGGGAAAACTATTTGCGACGGGGAAAGCAATCCCGTCGCAAAAGCCTCCTTATTTGCGACGGGGAAATACCCCCGTCGCAAATAACCCGTCGCAATTGCTCATTTTTCCCGTAGTGTTATTACCGTATCATATATTAATGATGATATACCCCATTTCTATCTCATTGATCTATCCCAGGTACATCTCTTACCATGTAGAAATTTTGTAAGTGGATTATAATCCCAATTTCCATTCTTTGGACTAACCTTCAACTTAAATGGTTTTTATCATGGTAAAATGACTTAATAAATTTTATTTTAGTATATTATGTTTTATTATGTGTACTAATATTATATATAAATAATCCATTCACTTAATAAATTCACACTTCAATGTTAAGGTATTTGTAAATAAATTCCTCATAAATCCTTTTAAATGTCTCATATATGAAATACAACACATTGTTATTTTTCTTAATATCATAAGTGTTATCTTCTAATTTTATGTTGTTTTATTGATATAAAATCTCTATTATATGTTCCCATAGTTATTTTTGAATTATATTATTTCATTATTGTGTGTGCGATTTTTATATTCTAAAACATCCAACGGTAAAATCCTGAACCTGAACTTCTGGATTCATTAATAAAACATGCTGTGTATTTTTTTGAATAAAAGATATTAGAAAAATAAGCATTGAATTATAAATTTGAGGAACGTTTTCAGTATAGGTTCTATAAAATTAGACAATAACATATATATATTTAATAAGAGTTAACAAAAATATTTGTAATATAAATAATTGGATTAATCTGCAGTATCACCTTAACTGTTCATCGAAATTCTAAGGATTCATGTGATTTTTTTAATAAACATTGGATGAGAAAAAAAGCTTAGTAAGGGATATAAAAAGTAGGAAAAAAATTATTCCATAAATAAATGTAAATGTAAGAAATCATTTAAAAAACATACTTGTTACCCATAAAAACATACTTTGTGAAGCTAGATATTTGAATAAGATTTTCAAAAAATAAATTGTACATAAATAGAACCATAAAGGTATCTTGGAAAATTAATTACATAATCTTGTAACCATCCTGGCTACCTTATAATTTGTAACCCTAATGAATACCTTACAATGTGTGTAAACATCGCAGTTACACTAGGATTAACCATACATAGGACCTCCAACTTACACATACCCAATGCATTGGGTATCTGTAAGATGGAGGTCGACCGTATGGTTACTCCTTGATTAACTGTCATGGTTACATAATAAGGAATCCATGAGGGTTACATTTTAAGGTTGCATTGAGGGTTACAAATCATAAGGTATCCATGAGGGTAACAATACTAAGTAAGTAATTCTATAAGATATATCTATAGTTTATTTATATTCTCGAGGTTCTATGGAAATATCATGTTTCACAAAGTAATTAAATATAGGTGAGCATTACGTCTTTGTGAAAATGGTTTCTTATGTTTACATGTATTTATGGACTAATGTTTTCTTTACAAATTTGAATATCCCTTACTAAGATTATTTTCTCATCCCATGTTTTAAAATATTTTTAAGATGAATTAGAAGAATTTCAAAGAACAATAAAGGTGCTTCTGTAGATGAATCCAATTAGTTATATTGTAATTATTTTTGTAAAATATAATTCAATATATGTAAGTTTTCATCTAATTATATAGAACCTAGACCAGAAAGGTTCTCTTCCACATGAACTTCTTCTAGTCTCAAAACATGAGTTGAATCTGGCACATACTTTCTCAACTTCGACACTTGAAAAACATTGTGAACGTAAGACAAACTCGGAGGCAGTTCCACGTAGTAGTAAACTGTTGCAACCTTCTCCATGATTTCATAAGGATCAATGAACCATGGACAAAGGACACTAGAAAGGACATGTGTTGGCCTGTGGGGACTGTCATTAGTCATATAAGCTGTTCGGGTATGTGGGTGGGCCCTAGGGTAGGGACCACATGTCTATAGGGAAACTGGGGGTACCTTCTAGGCCAGGACTGAATGGACATGTTAAGGAGAGGGGTGTCTATGCATTCAGTGGTTCCCAGTTGTTACATTTGGTATTAAAAGTGGAACTCATCCTTAAGATCACTTCATGCATGGGTTGCAATGTAGGTCCCACAATAAAGACGGTGTGCTCTAAAAGGGGGGTGAACGTAACACCCAACATGATAAAGGGTTAAATGAATAAATGATATGACTCATTTCAACAAAGTGAAGATGATCCAGCAACACATGAGGACATCTCGGATTATGCAGAAAAGTTATGCAGACAATAGGACGAAAGTCTTTTCTTTTGAGGTAGGTGATCATGTTATTCTTAGAATCTCTCCAGGGAAATGTGTTGTACATTTTCATGAGAAAGGGAAGCTAGGTCAACGTTTCGTTGGAACATATGAAATTATGGAGGAAGTTGGACCATTCGCCTGCTGAGAAGATTTGCCTCCAATTTTATCTGAGGTACACAATAATTTTCATGTTTTGATGTTGAGAAAGTATGTGCCAGATTAATTGCATGTTTTGATCCCTAAGGCAGTTTATCTAGAAGAGAACCTTTCTTCGGAAGAGAAACCGGTTCAGATTCTTGATTTAAGGGAACAAGTGTTGAGGAATAAGGAAATCCACCATGTAAAGGTTTTATTGAGAAACAATAAAGTTGAAGAAACAACATGGGATTTTGAAAACGCCATGAAGGAAAGGTACCCTCACTTGTTTAATAAGTAAATAAAATTGTGAGGATGCAATTTCCAGAAGTTTGGGATAATGTAACACCCTAAGGTTTTAAAAATAATTTTCAAATTCATGAATCCATGTTTATAATAGATAGTTATAACTAGCCTTTAAATATAATATTTCCTCTTCTCTGATTTGAATATCAAAAAATGGTTATCTATGGTTGTGAGATTAGTAAGTTATTTGGAGTCTAATAGAACCAACTTAATTTTTTGGTGAATAGTAACATGTCGTTATGAATAGTAATGTGAATAGTAATATGAACCTAATTAATAGTAAATTTAATTGTTATTTTATTTTCTTAAGGCTTTATGAGAATGAAATCTTAATAAATTTCTCAAGGTGTTAAAAAAATTGCTATAGATATAAAATTGTTATTTTTGATTAATTATAATTTTATTCAGAAATTAAATTAATAATATTTAGAAAATTATTTTCAAAAATTGGTTTTCATTTTTCAATTCTACACGTTAAAAAATGGTTACGGTGATTTTTTTGGGATTTTTCTGAAATTATTTAATATTTTATGAAATGCGAAATATGGTAAAATACTATATACTCAAATTATCAATTAAATAAAATATTTTTGTCTTCATCATTGATGTAAGAAAACTTATTTTAAAATGATATACTATTTTTACTATTTTGGTTCACATGAATCATGACTTTTCATATTCTTGGACAAAATATTAAAATAATGATTAAAATAATGTAAAGTCCCCCCTCTCCTCCACTATTAATACCACCATCATTCCCCTCATTATCTCACACCTCTCAAGCCTTGAGAGTTGTCTATGTTTTTCCAAATTCCATCCCCAAGGATCATACCTACGTCCTAGTGCTTCTGGTCTCACCAATAGGCCAAAACAAAATGCCTTAAGGAGGATCTCAAGGATAAGAGATCAAGAGGTAAGATTCCTCTTCCTTTTTATGGTGTTTTCCTTCCAATTCCATTATTTTATTATACTCTTTTCCCTTCCACTTATCAAAGAGTTATGGAATCTAAAATATCCTAAATATTTTTTATTTTACCAAGTTCATATAAAATATTTATCATCTTCCTCCCTCTCCTCTCCCACTTGTTGTAAAAATAAAAACACTGTCTGCGATGTGCCGATTTACCAAAATCGTGGGTGATGTGTTTCCAATTTCCATTAATTCCTTAAAATATGATCATAAAACCTTTTTAATGGTTGAATCATAGTGTAAAGTGTATTTTTTAACCTATTTCATGTTAGTTAATGAATTTATATTCATGAAATTAAATTAAATAATGAAACAAGATCATGATTATCAAGGAACCTCCAAAAATGATCTAAATAAACATCATTCATGTTTTATCTAATGATCCATAATCATATATGATATAAAATGATTTATTGTATCATTAAATATTATGGAAACATATGAATACCATTTCATTAGACTTCTGGAATTTCATTTCCATACGAAAAGAACATAAAAAGACAAACCGACCATTAAAATCCTGTAAAGAACGCACTCAAAACAATGGAAGGTACACAATACTAATAAATAAAGGGTGAAATGATGTGATGAAAAGATACTAAAAGGTGTTATACACATTAATATTTTTCTTTAGGATATTAATAAAACTCTTTTAACCATATTACATGTTGATTAAGTTAGTTTCAAGTAAGAAAAACCCGAGAAAAGAGAATTCATAACCCAATATTCCATTCTTTGGGTTAACATTCTACCTCATTATTTATGGGGTATTAAAAATGATTGATTGATGAATTTTGTTTATGTTATGTTGAATTATGTCTATTTATAGTGTATATACATATCACATCCACACTATTAAGTCTCATAGGAATTATATGATGTTTTTAAGGGGATTTTATTTTACAATCCTCTTTTAAAATTTGTTTTACAAAATTCAAAAGAAATGTTTTTATGCAATTATTAATGTTGTATTATTATGTTACGGATCATGTGATTTTTTTATGATTAATGGAGGGACCTGTATCTCCATCCAATTCATTGGGTATATGTAAGTTGGAGGTCGTCCGTATGGTTACTCCAAGTGTAACTACGATGGTTACACAAATTTCAAGGTAGTCGTGAGGGTGACAAATTATATGGTAGCTGAGATGGTTACAATATTATAAAACTAATTCACGAAGATACAATTATGGTTAATTTTATGTTCTATATGTTTTGTTTAAATCTCATAGAAATATCATGTTACATAAAGTTTGTTTATATGGGTTACCAGTATATTTTTTATATGATTTCATGTGTAATAAGTATTCTGGGATTAATGTTTTATTTCCTTGTTTTTATATCGCTTACTGAGTTTTTTGGGTCAACCTAATTTTTTAAATGATTTTCATAGTTTATAAGGATGTGTAAGACAATGAAGGAATCCTTGTTAAATGTTATGAAGATTTTTCAAATAAAACATGCTTTATTTAAAAAGTTTATATTTTTGAATAAATGGATATTGTTTTTGTGGTATCTACTCCATATGAATATGAAATGTTATAGATGTATTGTATCCCGATTCCCTAAAACTATAAACATGAAAAGATCCTAAATATGAAAGAAAGTGATTTCTTGACTAAAAATTCAGATTATGTATTGTAATTAAGGTGGATTCCTTATAGTTGGTATCAGAGGAACCAACTTGATTTTTTGTGAATAGTAACATACCATTATGAATAGTAATATGATAATAATTAAAAGTAAATTTTATTATTATTTTATTTTCATATGGTTTTAATATAATTACATATTGATTAATTTTTTAAGGTGTTAAAAAATTAGTTATAGATTTAAAATTAAAATTTTTGAATGTATTATGATTTTTAGAAAAAATTAAATTAATAATATTTTGATTTTTTTTAAAATGGAGTTTATTTTTGAGTTTCACACATCTAAAATTGGTTAGAGTGAAATATTGGGATTTTTTTTGTAAATCTTGAAATTTTTTGGAATAGCAAAATACGGTACAATTCTGTACATTCAAATTATCCGTTAAATTCACTATTTATGACATCATAAGTGATATAAGCCCACTTTTTTTGAACTCACATTGTCTATTTACTAATTTTATCACCAGAATAAAAACTATTCAATGTCATGGAAAAAAATATTAAAATAATTATTAAAATAATGTAAAATTCCTCCTCACCTCCACTATAAATACCACCTTCATTCCCCTCTTCCACTAAGACCTCTCATTTCGTGAGAATTTCCTATGTTATTCCAAATTATATCCCCAGGGATCTTCCCCATGTCTTAGATTTTTTGATGTAACACATCAAGCTTCCACAGTACATTTCTCTTTGAATAATGCAATAGCTTGCATTGTACGCAACTTGGAGTTTTAGCACACCACGACCAATCAAACTAGTCGTTATGGATATTAGTACTGACTTTTTGAAATTTTATAAATTTTATTTTTCAAAATGGACTTCATTTTTGTATTTGGAATATCAAAATTATCTTATGGTGAATTTTTGGTATTTTTCTGAATACATTCATTTTTTGATGAATAGTTAAAACACTACGTTATTGTTTAAAACTGAAATTTAATTTAAATAATAATTTATTTTAGGTCAAAATAGATACATTATACCTATATAAGTTCAATTTAATTCATTGGAGTCATTTTATAATTAAATTATATGTATAAAATTTTATTGATCTTTTTAACGTCTTTTACCCACCTTCTAGACACGTTATCAAATTTGCATTAAACGTAATAATACTGCTTCTGTTAATTGAATTTAAAAAATCTGAGAGACACGGTTTAAATTAGTATGTAAAATTTGGTTAAATAGGATGAAAATAGATTTTTTAATAGTATCTTTTGAATTTTATTTACCACAGTTAAAAGTAAATCAGGTAATTAATGGTAAAAATGATATTATAATTACCCTAACACATGTCCTAATTCTGTTGGATAACAATATTTGGACCAAAACCAACCATAGGAATAAAATATGATCATTTTTGTCTACTATTATTAGATTAAGACTTTTATTATTATTTTATTTAAAGAAAAGTTAAAAGTGTTAAATTCAAAGTTTAATAACTAAATCATTTTTAATATAGGGATAGAAATAAAGTTATATTTGACTATAAATATGAATTAGAAATTTAAAAATATTTTTTCTACATAATGGTATTTTATTTATAATTTTTAGATATTAAATAATTAAATTTTTTTATGACACAATGATGATGTAGTAATTACCGTATTATTGAAAGATTAAAATAATTGAAATTATAAATATAAAAATAATTGTAAATTGATACTTTTTATGTATTAAACAAATTGTATAGGTAAACATATCATTTTAGTGTTGATTAGATAATTTGTTTTCGAATTGATAATGTTTTTATGACATTAACAAAAACAAAATACTAAATATTGTCACACTTGACATAAATGAGTTTTTAAAACAAATACTATATTATTAATTTATATATTATTCTTAAAAATATATGGCTCGGCCAGAGGACTCATATAAGTATAAATATATCAATAATGAACCACTTGGGGTTCACTTGTCTTTTTATAGTAATTTTGTTAACCATTTATAATAATAATACAAGAATACATAGTAAAAGTTATACTTTTTAACTAAGAGTTAAATCTAAAAGATATGATTAATATGGTTACCTAAACCAATCTAAAACCTACTGGTTGTGAGGATGTCGACCCATCCCCGCCTTATTCTCTAAATATATTCTTTTAGAGCCATTATAAAGAAAATAAGATTGTATAATAAAATAATATTTCAAGCTTTTCCTAAAGTGGCCCTCACCTTTCTTATAAAGGGTACTTCGCCTTATCAAAATTACACACCTCCAAATACATTTGGCTTGTCCAAAACATGCTCTACTATCCTTTCAAATACCCTCAATTAAACCTAGAGGCCTTACATTTATTAAAAAGTGAACCTAAGGAACCTTTTTGATCAAATCAAAGGGAAGAACTCAAAGAAGAGGTAATAATTTCATCACCTCTTTCAAAGTTCTTTTCTTCTTACACATCCTCTTTAATTGTTGTTTCCATACCAAAATAATAACTCTTATAAATTCTATATACTATGATGTTATTATTAATTTGGTACAACCATATTCATTATTCTATCCATCATATGAATGACAATGTCATCATATGTGTGTACGTATGGCTCACCATCTCCAAGTCATGGTGTAGTTTGTTATTCAACACTTCATTACATGGATGGGTATAATAATTTGTATATTTGATTTAATAAAAAATATTACATGTTAATTATTCTGTATATATGATATACCATCCACTTACATATGATTTCACCATAAAAGAATTATATTTTTGCACGTGCGTGTGTACGGATTACTGTCTCCACGAAAGCAATGAGATTCATTCCCCATAATAATCATTCAAGAATAATTTTCATTTTATGATTAAAAATAATTTTTAAGAACTTAATATCATTCTGGATATGAATTAAATACATCTTATCCATAACAAACATGACTTTCGTAACGAAACATATAAAGGAAAACGAATCAGTTAACACCTGAAATAATGATACTACTAGAAATATTAGTAAAAAAGAAATTTTAGAAGCTTTTATATGATATTATATTTATTAATGTGGTTCTATATAATATAATAATAATTATTTCACTATTATATAAGAGTTTAACATACCCTCAATCAAAGAAATGTTTAAGGTAACAGTTAATTCTACAATCTCTTCATTATCTGAGGTTGTCATATGTGAGTATCTACTGGGACCTCTTTATCATTCACATCAATGTTTCATAAAAAATGTATTTCAAAACATTTTAACTATTTCCTATACTATGAGTTATAGTCATTTATACCCTTGTTTTAATTTTTATAAAAATTTTATAAAAGAATATTTCTTTCATTTTTTCAAACAATGTCTCTTACAACCTTTTCGAAAAAATTAAAGAAAGAATGTTTTTTAACTTATACAGCGAGTGAGGATATTTTCCACCGTTATAAAACCTTTGAATATTCCATTAAAATCATATAAGAATATTTTTAAAATAAATGTTTTAATTTATAATTAGGTGACTTTTAGATGATTTCAAAATTGAAAGATATATTTCTCTCAAATAGTTTTGATTTAATCTATGTCAACATCCTTTGGTGGATTTTAAACTTGTTTGAAGTTGATTTACCATGATACAGTCTTCCATATTGTATTGAAGGTTTTGTTCTATGTTTGAATATTGATATGTTATTTTTATACCATTCATAGTTTATGGTTAAAGTATTAACATTTTGTAGGCCATTTTCAATATGAATGTTTATGTTATGTTTCATCCTTTTCATATGAAGAATGCATTAGACATAGTAAGTGATGGGTGGAGCCTGATATAGCTCCTCGATGCATTGGTCGGTCTCATGGTAAAAACTAGTGTATTTGCACAAGTACTTGACAAAATATTATTTTTAGTCTTGGAATATGGCCTTGACAATGTGGTTATGATGTTTGGTATTATGCATTCCATCATTATGAAATTAGATATTTATATTACATGTGATTATTCGACTAGTATAATATCCATGTGAATAAGTAAATATAATTATTTGATTTATCGTTTCCATATTGTGATGAGTTTTATGTTTAAAAGAATTATGTTTTAGTATTGTACATTTCGTTAACTGTTTATGCTTATTTATGAGAGTTTTCTCTATTTTGTTATCCTTACTGTGCACCTGAACTCCCCCTTTTTATGTTTTATTTTTCCCTGGTTGTGAAGAAGTATATTGTGACTAGCCTTTAGGGATAGTCTATGGGAGACTAATGTGTTAAAAGGATACAAAATGTTGTTTTTTTCATTTAATAATGTAATGTAAAACTTATGTTTATATCTAGTACTTCCAATCCTACAAAACTTATCAGTATTTGGGGATTTTATCCCTCGTGATCATGCCAATGTTATGTAATAATGAACCAACTCTATAAAACAAGGTTTGAGGAATTACAATTGGTATTAAAGGATTTTTAGTGAACCCATTGGTATCTATATTAAGAAAAAACTCTGATTAGAGAACATTTCCCTAAGATAGACTTTGAGGATTAATATAGAAAAACTTTCTAGAATTTTGGTACTGTAGAGATTTTGTGTATTTTTTAAGAAATACATCCCTATATGGTTATGTGTAGGTAGAGGCAGCTTTGGCATAGATGGACCTTGGAGTGAAAACACCAACAAGGAGTTTCAGGCCTAACCCGGGGAATCCTGGTACGCGACAACGGGGCTTACTGCACTCTTGGTTACAACACTCCTGGGGTATATACTTAAGATAATTCACATTTTCATTACAAAGAATTATAAAGGATTTATGATTAAATACTTCCTCAAAGAAATTTTTATTTTGATTATGGATTATATGCAAAAACTATTAAATTTATGTTAGGTATTTTACAAGTTTGTAATAATGTATTGTGAATAATAAATTAATCTAGTGTATTTGATTGTTTAAAAATGGTACCTAGTGGAAGGAATGGAAATTGTATCAATGCACGTAATCCATATAGGGATTTACCTCATACTCAAGATAATTATAGTGGTGCTGGTGATGCAACTAGTGTTGAACTACTTGTAACCATACTGGGACAACTCACTCTGGTTATGAATAATAACCTTACCCATGTGGAGCACCCTGATCCACAATGCGGAGGATCATTGTTAGACCGATTCATGAGGAAAAAATCACAAACACTCAATTGAACAATAAATCCAATTGTAAATAAGCAATGGATAATTTCTTTAGAGAAAATATATCATGCATTGGGGAGGTGCAAAGGGGAAAAGTTGTCATGGATGTTTATTTCCTCACAGGAGGTTCATATTAATGGTGTTCATTAATTAAAAATATAAAGGAGGATGAAGAAGTATAAAATATGAAATGTATGGAGTTTAAAGAGACTTTTATAGAAAAATACTTTCCTCATGACCATTGAGCGGATATAGAAAGACAATTTCTGTGTCTCAGGAAAAAAGGAGGATAAGAATTTCACAAAGTATGAGGATAACTTAACAAGGTTAGAAATTCATAAAGAATTTTATATACATAACCCAAGGAGTAATATTGATCGATTCTTCGATCGGTTAAAACCATTTCACCATCAAGAATTAGTCTCAAAATCCTTCTCTTCATATGAAGATATATTCTCATGTGCTATCAAGGAAATAAATTAATTCTCTAGGTCTTAGGACTTTAAAGAAAATAAATAGTAGATGAGATCTTATTAACACTCAAGAAATTGAAATAAGGGGAAGATGGGAAATGTTTAATTTTCATCCCATAATAAATATGGGAAGAAACACGCTGCTAATTTTCTGAACAGAATGGGATTCTTTTACAAGTGTGGTAAAAAAGACCACCAAGCTCATGATTGCAATAGAAAGAAATAGGCTATCAATGTTTAATGATAAAATTATAGAGAAATGGGGCATTATGAAATTGTATCTCCTGAGCTCCAAGGAAACATAACTCAAAAAAGGCCAATGGAGCAAGGCCAAGCATATGTGATCACAACTGCGGTGGTTGAAGCTTCGAATGACATGGTGGCAGGTAATTTAATGGTTTCCTCAAATTTATCCAATTATTTATTTGATTCAGGATCATTTCATTGTTTCTTATCTTCCCATTTTTCTAAAAAAATTAGATATTTCCAATTTGATTTAACAACGAAGTTGTCAGTCAAAACTACTAAGGAAAGTATAATTGAAAAATGATTTGTGAATCAGTCCATATTAGGGCATATAAATGTTCTTTATCTACTGATCTCATCGGTATAACCATGATTGAATTTGATATAATCCCTGGTATGGATCTTATTTCAGACCATGATGTGAAAATTTATTATAAGAAGAAGGATGTTAAAATTTTTAATGATGATAAGGAGTACATTATCTTTAGAGCAGAAACATAACCACCTGATTCTTATCTAGATCCACCCCCATTAGTTCTACTAAATTTAATTACTAGGGAATAAGAGAATGAAATAACTATGGGGGGAAAGAATGTTTGAATATAGGACATACCTATTGTGGAAGAATATGTTGATGGGTTTCCATAGGATTTACCTTGACATCCTCCAGAACGAGAAATTGAGTTTTCCATTGATTTAATTCCTAGTTCAAGGCCGATATCTAAGACCCCTTGTAGAATGGCCATTTTGGAATCAGTGGAACTAAAAAACCACTATAGGAATTTACTAATAAATGATTTATTCACGCTATCGTTTCTCTATGGGGAGCCCATGTTCTTTTTGTTAAGAAGAACAGTTGATCTATGAGGTTGTGCATTGACTACAAGGAGATTAATGCAATAACAATAAAGAAAAAGTATCCCCTACCTCGCATTGATGATTTATTTAACCAACTTCTTTGAGATCAATATTTTTCAAATATTGACCTTTGAAATGGATATCATCAATTGTGTGTGAAGAAGGAAGAAATTCTGAAAACATCATTTCAAACCAGGTACGAGCATTACAAGTTTACAATAATGCCTTTTGGAATGACTAATGAATCCTTTGTTTTCTTGGATCTAATGAATATATTTTTTTAGGAATATCTTGATAACTTTGTAGTGATATTATTGATGATATTTTGGTATACTCAAAAAGCTATGAAGATCATTAAAATCAATTGCGCACTATTCTAAAAACCCTCAGAAAAATTGAATTATTTTGAAAGTTTAGCAAGTGTGAATTCTTGCTTCAGAAAATATCTTTTCTTGGATATACTGTCTCTAAAGATGGAATCTCTATCGATCATTCAAAGACTATGGCAATCCAAGAATGTTCATCACTAACAAGTATAACTGAGGTATGTAGTTTTATTGGTTTAATAGGTTATTATCAGTGTTTCATCCAGAATTTTTCCCAATTGGGAAACCCATTAACCTAGCTCACACGTAAAGGGAATAAATTTGTTTCGACAAAAGAGTGTGATGAATGTTTTGAATAACTTTATATAATATTACCAAATGATCCTATCTTGCCACTACCATCATGGAATGATGGGTTTGTTATTTATAGTCAATGCTTCTATCTTGAATGTTTAGAAAGACTAAATATTAAGGATTTTGTAAGACTTCATGGTGTACCCATATCGATTGTTTTTTATCGTGATACCCATTTTACATCAAGATTCAGGAAAAGTATTCATAAATACATGGATATTTAACTTTTTTTGAGCACTACCTACCACCCTCAAACTGATGGACAATCTGAACGGTCTATTCAAACCTTAGAAGTCATGTTGATATCTTGATCACTTGACATTCCAAGTATGTGGGATCAGTGTTTACCTCTAGTATAATTTTACTATGACAATACCATTCATTCAAGTATTCAAATGGCACCATATGAAGCATTATATAAAAAGATATTTCGCACACCAACTTATTGGGATGATTTTTCTGAAAGAAAACTCGTAGGCCCATAACTTGTTGAGGAAACAATAGAAAAGGTTATGATTTTCAAAACCCACATCAAAGTATCTCAATTTAGTAAAAAGAGATATGCTGAAAACTGAAGGAAGGATTTGGAATTTCAAGTAGGAGATTAGTTTTTCTTAAAGGTATCTCTTTGGAAGGGTGTTTTACAATACGATAGGAATGGTAAATTGAGCTATAGGTACATCAGACCTTTCAAAATTATTGAATGAATTGAAGTTGTAGATTACCATTTAGAAATACCACCAAGTCTCTCCAAAGTTTATAATGTGTTCCACTTATCACTGTTGAGAAAATACATGCCTGACCAAACACATGTACTCACCTATGATGAAAAAGAACTAGAACCTGATCTGTCTTATTGTAAAGATCCTGTCAAGATTCTTGATACCATAGGACAAGTGTGGAGAAACCAGATGACTCATCTGGTAAAAGTTCTTAGGATAAACCATATGATGGAAGAGGCAATGTGGGAACCAGAGGAACTTATGATGAAGAACCACCTGAATCTTTTTATGCAGTAGTATTCTAGAAATTTTGAAGATGAAATTATTTGAAGGAGGGAAGAATGTAACACCCTAGGCTTCCAAGGTACATTTCTCTTTGAATAATTTGATATCTTGTGTTGTACGCAACTTGGAGTTTTAGCACACCACGACCAATCAAACTAGCTGTTATGAATAGTAATACCCACTTTTGAAATTTTTATAAATTTAATTTTTTAAAATGAACCTCATTTTTGGGTTTGAAATATCAAAATTATATTAGGGTGAAGTTTTGGTATTTTTCTAAAAACATCCATTTTTGTTGAATAGTGAAAAGCACTACATTATTGTTTAAAACTGACTTTCTATTTAAATAATTATTTATTTTAATTAAATTTATTTTAGGTCCAAATAGATAAATTATACCTATATATGATCAATGTAATTCATTGGAGTCATTTTATAATTAAATTAGATGTATAGAATTTTATTGAACTTTTTAACGTCTTTTACCCAGCTTCTAAGCACGTTAGAAAATTTGCATAAAATATAATTTTACAATTTCAATGAATTGAATTTCAAAAATATGAGAGACATGGTTGAAATAATTATGTAATATGTGGTTCAAATTGATAAAGATAATTTTTTTCAATATTAACATTTGAATTTTATTTACCACGATTAAAAGAAAATAGGGTAATTAAAGGTAAAAATGGTATAATAATTACCCTAACACATGTCCTAATTCAATTGGATAAGTTTATTTAGATCAAATTCAACCTTAGGAATATAATATTATCCTTTTGGTCCACTTGTATTAGATTAGGAAATTTATTATTATTTTATTTAAAGAAGAGCTAAAAGTGTTAAATTCAAGGATTAATAACTAAAACATTTTTAATTTTGGTTTATATATAAGATAAATTATACTATAAATAATCATTAGAAATATAAAAATATTTCCTACATCATGTTATTTTTTTATAATTTTTAGAAATTAAATAATTAAAATTATTTATGACACACTGATGATGCAGTAATAACCTTATTATTGAAAGATTAAAATATCTGTTATTATAAATATTAAAATAATTTTAAACTGAGTCTATTTATGTATTACACTAGTTTTCCTAGTTAATATGAAATTTTAGGGTTGATTAAATATTTGTTTCCGAAATTATAAAGTTCTTGTGACTTTTACAAAAACCAAATACTAAATAGTGTCACAATTGACATAAATGAGTTCTTAAAATAAATACTATATTATTAATTGATATAATATTCCTAAAAAATATAAGTTTTTGAAAAGGAATTATATAAGGTTAGATATATCAATAATTAACCACTTGGGTTTCTCTTATTTTTTTATTGTATGTGTATTAACCATTTATTATAATAATACAAGAATACATGGTAGATGTTAAACTATTTAACTAAGAGTTAAATATAAAAGATAAGGTTAACATGATAAACAAACCATGTCTAAAACCTAATGTTAGAGAGGTTTTAGACCCATACCCACATTATCCTAAACATAAATCCTTTTGGATCCATTAAAAACTAAATATTATAGTATAATAAAAAATATTTCATGATTTACCTAAAGTGTCCCTCACCTCTCTTATAAAGGGTAATTCCCCTTATCTTAATTTCACACCTCCAAAACCATTTGGATTGGTAAAAACCTGATTAAATATTCTACCAACTACATTCAATTCAACCTAGAGGACATACTTTGATCATAAAGCCAACCTATGGATCCCTTTTGATCAAATAAAATGGAAGCACCTGAAGAAGAGGTAATAATTTCATCACCTTTTTCAAAAATCTTTTCTTCTTCCACATCCTCTTTTTTGTTGTTTCCATACCGAAATAATAACTCAAGTAACTTCTACATACCTTGATTTTATTATAAATATGGTATAACCATATTCATTATTCTATCCATCCTATGAATGATAATGCCATCATACGTGCGTACGTATGGCTTACCGCCTCCACGTTGTGGGGTAGTTTGTTATTAAACACTTATTTAATTGTATGGGTATAATAATGAGTATAGTTGATGTACATAATAAATATAACATGTTAATTAATATTTATATATGATATAACATCCAATTACATACTATTTCACCATTAATAGAATGATATTGTCGCTCCTGTGTATGTACTGATTATCGTCTAAACGACCACGATGAGATCCATTCCCCATCGTAATCATTAAAGAATAATTTTAATTTTATTATTAAAAATAATGTTTAATAACATAATATAATTATGAATATGAATCAAATACATCTTATCCATAAAAAACATGACTTACATAACAAAACATATAAAGTAAAACAAATCAGTTAACACCTGAAACAATGATACTACTGAAATATTAATAAAAACGATATATTATGAGATCATATATGAGATCATATTTGTGTATGTGGTTCCTAAAGAATTTAATAAAGACAGTTTAACTATTATCCAGGTAGTTAACTTACCCTCGATCAAGGAAAAGTAAAAGTTAAGGGTTAATTCTACAATATCTTTATTATCCAAGGTTGTGTATACTTGAGTATCTACTAAGACCTCTTTATCATCCACATCTGTGTTTCTTAAAAATTTATTTCAAAATATATTTATTATTTACTAGAATATGGGATAATTTAATTTATACCCTTGTTTTAATTTTTATAAAATATTTATAAAAGAATCTTTCTGTCATTTTCTAAACAAGGTCATTTATGACCTTTTTGATAAAATTAAGGAAAGAATGTTTTTTAACTTATATAACAAGTGCGGCTATTTTCCACCATAATAACACCTTAGAATCTTCCATTACAAGCTTATAAAGACATTTTGAAAATAAATGTTTTCTTTTTAATTATTTTACATTTAAATGATTTCAAAATAGAAAGAGATATCTCTCTCAAATAGTTATGATTTCATCAATGTCAACATCCATTAAGGAATTCTAAACTTGTTTGAATTTGATTTATTATGATATAATATTCCATATTGTATTGAAGTTTTTGTGATATGTTTTCCTCTGTATGTTTTATTTTTATTTAATTCATGGTTTATGGTAAAAGTATTAACATTCCATATGCTAGTTTTAATACAAATGTTTATGTTATGTTTCAGCCTTTTTATATGAGGAATGCATTGGACATAGTAAGTGATGGGTGGAGCCTACTATATCTCCTTGATACATTGATAGGTCTCATGAGAAAAACTAGTTCCTTAGAACAAGGCCTTGACAAAATCTTATATGTAGTCTTCGCATGAGGCCTTTACTATGTGGTTATGATATCCAACATTATGCATTTTATTATTATGAAATTGGTTATTGATATTACATGTGATTATTTGACAAGTAGAATATCCATGTAAATAATTAAATAGAATAATTTGATGTATCTTTTCCATATTATTCTGAATTTTAAGTTCAAAGACTTTTGTTTTAGTCTTATACATTGACTTAAATTTTTATTCGTATTTATGAAAGTTTCCGCTATATTATTATACTTACTAAGCACCTATGCTCACCCCTTTGTATATTTTATTTTTCCTAGAATTTGAAGAAGTATATTATAAATGACCTATATGGAAAGTCTAAGGGGTATGAATATGTTAAAAGGAGACACAATGTTGTTGTTTTTCACTTCAAAATGTATTGTAAAACTTATGTTTGTATCTGGTACTTCCAAGACCACTAAATTGATCAGTCTTTTGTGATTTGATCCCTTGTGATCATGCCAATGTTATTTAATAATGCATCGGCTATGGGTAGCTAGGGTCGGGGTGTAACAGCATGTATCACTAAAAGGCCAAAACCAAAGGTCTAAAGGAGGATCTTAAGGACAAGAGATCAAGAGGTAAGAATCCTCTTCATTTTTCATGTGTTTTTGTTACAATTCCTTTCTTTTTTATACTCTCTTTCCCTCCACATATACAGGAGGTATACAATCTGTAGTATAATATATATTCTTTATGTTACATTGTTCATGTATAATATTCATCATCCTCACTTATTTTCTCTCCATCCTGTTCTAAAAACTAAAACAGCCCCCACGATGTGCTGATTTACCAAAATCATTGACTAAGTTATTTCAATTTCATCTACTTCCTTCAAAAAAGATAATAAAACTCTTTAATAGTTGAATCAGAATGTAAATTTTCTGTTGTAACCTATTTCATGTTATGGAATGAACTTTTATGCATGACATTGTATTATTTAATGAAACAAGTTCACGATTATCGAGGAACCACCAAAAATGATCTAAACAAGCATCATTAATGCTTTATCTAATGATCAATAATCATATGTGATAAAAAATGATTTATGTTATCATTACATATTCTGGAAACATATGAATAACATTTTATTCCACTTCTTTAATTTTACTTCCATATGGTAAAAAAATCAAACATAAACAGGGCATGGAAATCATGTAAAGAATGTATCTAAAACACTGGAAGGAACAACATACTAACAATTAAAGGGTGAAATGATGTTATAAAATGATCATATAAGATTTTATAATGATGAAAAGTTTTTTCAAAATAATAATAATACTCTTTTAATCTTTATACATAAGGCTTAAACAATTTTGAAGTAAGAAAAACCTGAGGTAAGGTAATTCTTTACCCAATAATAATGGCCCAACCTTAAAACAGTACTTAATCTTGAATATTAGTAAAGAACATGAATTATTACACATTGAATACATTTTCTGGTTTAGATTTTTATGTAATTAAGATATAAAACATACATAATATATCATAATCATACATGTGTATATTATTAAAACAATATCCAATTTCTTTTAAATATAAAACTTTTCAAATAAAAAATAATATCTTTGACAAATTTTGATGAAATTTAAATTCTCTTATTTATTTCTCTTAAAAATACTTATAACCTATGAAAAACATTTAAAAACATTGGATGAGAACAAAAATCTCAGTAATAGATATAAATAAAGAAATCATTAATCAAGTGATAACATAAAAATCAATAAAACCCATTTCATAAAAACTCATTAACACGTGTTGAAACATAACATAGTTTCCTTGGGACATATTTACCATATCAATATTGCATTCACCATTACACATAGAATAAACCTTTGGGTAAACTTCCATCATTGGAGTACCCAATGCATTGAAGAGTTATAATGGGTCTCAGTCGTCATATCTTGAGCTATAAGGGGATAAACCCAACATATCTTGAGCTATAATGGGGATCACCCATCATATCTTGATCTGTAATGTGATAAAACCAACATAAATAATGCCCATGGAACATATCTAAAATAAAAAACTTCATAAAATCATTTACACCCTTGTCCAAAATATATTCACATTTTAAAATACAATTTTTCATAAAAATCAATCTTAGAACATAAACACTACCCACAAAAAATAAAGAAAAATTTTTATTCAAAAAATAATAAAAAAAATAAAATGGAGAAACTATAGTATTAAAACATCATGAAATATGAATAGAACACTCATGAAATAAAAAGGGATCAATCTCTTTGGATTTCATAAAGTAGAAATCTAAAAGGTTTTTTAGAGGGTTGTCCTTTAAAAATACCTTATCATTTAAGATAGAATTGATTAAATGAAGTAAATTTTTATAAATTCTGTAAATGAACATTATAAAACATAATATAACCAAATTACATTTCAAAAATCCTATTATACTGATAAAAACCATTAATGTTTAAGGTTAACAAGAAGAATGGATACTGGGTATAGAATTCACTTACAAAATTTTGGCATTGTATTATGTGTAAATGGGAGGGATTAATAAAGGTGAAATTGTTCTCCCATTATTAATACATCATAAGGGAAGTATGGAGGAGGTTAAAAATACACCCCATCCTTATGAATTAGAAATAAAATAACCCAACATAGATGATATTCTTGAATAAAATTGAGAAAGAGAGGATCCCTTGCCTCGGGTTCAACTTCCCTCAAACATGTTTAAACCTCTTGTATGAATGTTAAAATTGTTTTTTTAATATTTAATATAAAAATATTAATTTTCTAACACCTCTTATGATTATTTTATAACATCTTTCCACACATTCATTAATAATAATATGTTATTTCCATTGTTTCTTGGTGTGTTCTTCATGTGGTTTCCATGATCAATTCGTGATGGATATTCATGTCGATTGGAAGTGAAACAACATAATTAGAATGGAATGTAATTTTAATATTTCTAGAAAAACAGAATTATACCATTTATCATTTTTAATTCTGACATGAGGATGATTCATAAGTAAAAACATTATAGATATTTGTTTTGGTCATTTTGGCGATTCTTTGATCATAAGGAACTCGTTTTGTTTTATAGATTGTTAACATGTGTAAAAAATGATTCTATAACATTATATAAGATATTATACATAAATTATAATATTTTTCAACCCTGAAAATAGTATCATGAATAGTATTGAAGGAAGTAAATGAAATTGAAATCACATCGTCCACAATGATGATAAATCAACACATCACTGTCGATGTTTTAATTTTAAGAATAAGTGGGAGTTGAGAATAAGTATAATTGTGAATCTTGAATAAACATGATGAAATCAAGAATATGTAACATACTAGATAATTCATGTCTCTTGGATATGGGGAGATGAGGAAATAGTGATAATATAAAAGAAAATGAATATAAAGGAAAGTAAAAAAAAGAGTATGTTTACCTCTTGATCACTTCTCCTTGAGATCCTTCTTAAGGACCTTGGTTTTGGCCTTTTGGTAAGACCAGCCGGTCTTGTAAGTGGGGAAGGGGATTGAGAGGAGTATTTGGGGGAACCTAGGTAAGTCTCAAGGCTTTAGTACTGTTGGAGGAAGAGGGGGAAATGGGTGGTATTTCTATTGGATGAGAGGAGGAGTTTTCCCTTATTTTAATCATTAGTTTAATATTATTACTAAAGACTATAAATTGTCTAAATTATTTTGAAAAAATAGTAAATAGAGCTTGTGAGTTTGAACCAAGTGTTCTTACATCTGCTAAGATATGGAAAATAGTGTATTTAACTGAGAATTTATATATACAGTGTTTTACAGTATTTCACTATTCATACAAATTTATGTATTTTAGAAAATTCCCAAAAATTCATCCTAACCATTTTTTAACATGTAGAATCCAAAAAAGATCTCTATTTTGGAAAATTAGTTTTCTAAATATGACTATTTTAATTTTTTAAAAAAATAATATTTTATTCGAAAAATAATAATTTTAAAACATTCTTTTACTAATTCCATGATATGGGTATATCATAACGTCAATTAAATATTATATATATACTATCATAAGAAAGGTTACTATTCTTAAGGGAATGTTACTATTCATAATGGTAACTTTACTATTAATAAGGGTATATTACTATTCCTAGAAAAATTATTTGGTCGTATCAGACTCTAAATAACATACTAATCACAATAATGTATATTTTTTTAAATTCAAAATGTTGAAGTGTAAAATTATTTTTAAATGATAGTTATAACTACCTACTTAAAATAGTGTTCCATTCATTCCAACTAAAAGGAAATACCTTATTACATTACATAATCTTGAATTTTAGTCAAGAAATCACTTCCTTTTACATTTAAGATCTTTTCAAGTTTAGAGTTTAGAGAATTGGGATGTAATACATATATTACATTCCACATTCATATAGAGAAGATACCAAAAAATAGTATCCATTTCTTTCTAAATATAAAACTTTACAAATAAAACGTGTTTTCTTTGACAAATCTTCATTATATTTAACTTATCATCCTTTTTTCCTTACACATCCTTATAACTTAGAAAATTCATTTAAAAACCTGAGATGAGCACAAATATATTTGTAAGGGATATAAAAAGAAGGAAATAAAACATTAGTCAAGGAATACTTGTAAACAAATGATCTTATTTTCAAAAAAACATACTTGTCACCCATATATACTTAATTTTTTAAAACTGAGATTCACACCAAATAAAATGAACATAAATAGAACCATAAAATTATCTTGGGGAATTAATTAGATAATCTTCAAACCCTCTTGGATACCTTATAATTTGTAATCCTCAAGGATACATTATAATTTGTGTAACCATTGCAGTTACACATGGAGTAACCATATGGACGAACTCCAACTTAAACATATTCAATGCATTGGAGGGAGATATATATCCCACCCTTAATCATAAATATGCCCAATAACTAGAACATAATTATACAACATGAAAAATTGCATAAAAACATTGCTTTTTAATTTTTTTTAAAACATAATTATTAAAGTGGATTGTAAAAGAAAACCCCTTACCAATATCATATAATTGAAGTGACACTTAATAGAGCGGATGGAATATGTATATACACTGTAAATACACATAATTAAACATAATATAATGAAAACCTATCACACAATCAATCATAATACCCCACAAATAATAAAATATAATTTTAACCCAAAGAATGAAAATCAAGTTAAGAATTCCCTTACCTCATGTTCTTCTTACAATAAAATTGTTTAAACATCATTTAAAATGGTTAAATAAGTTATATTAGTATTTTAAATAAAATTTTTCATTTTTATAACATCATATATGATCATTTTATAACATCATTTAACCCTTTAATTGTAATTGTTTTGTTCATTCCATTGTTTCGGGTATGTTCTTTACATATTTTCCATGGATGGTTTTTGTTTGATTTTCTTTCCATATGGAAAATATATACCAAAAGTGGAATGAAATGGTATTTATATGTTTCTAGAATATAAAATGATACCATAAATTATTATTTTTTCATATATGATGATGGATCATTAAATAAAATATTAATGATGTTTTTTAGATCATTTTTTGTGGTTCCTCGATAGTCATGAACTTGTTTCATAAAATAATATAATTTCCTGCATGGAAGTTCATTTCAGAACATAAAATAGGTTAAAAAATAAAAATTACATTCTGATTCAACCATTAAATTGTTTTATGATAATTTTTGAAGAAAGTAATAAAAATTACAAACACATCAACCATGATTTTGGTAAATTGGCACATCACGAGGGGTGTCTTTATTTTTAGACCAATAGAGAGAGGAGAAGAAGGAAGGTGATGAATATTTCACATGATCATGGTAACATACAGAATATATATTTGATTCTAGAGATTTTATACCCTCTTGGATATGTGGAGGGAAATATATTTTAGGAAAAGATTGGAATTGAAAAGAAAACCCACGAAAAAGGAAGGGGATTCTTACCTCTTGATCTCTTCTCCTTGAGTTCCTCCTTAAGGCCTTTGGTTTTGGACTTTTGGTAAGCCAAGAAGCTCTAGAAGGATTACATCCCGAAAATAAGTTTTTGTACTAGATATTGGAATTATGAATTTTTTGTTATGCCCTTTCGGTTAACTAATGCACCTGATGTATTCATGGATCTAATGAATATAATATTTCACGAGTTCTTGGATTAGTTTGTAGTTGTGTTTGTTGATGAAATTATGGTATTTTCTAAGAATAAGGAGGAGCATTAGAAACATCTATAGGTTGTTTTTCAAACCTTAAAGGAAAATAAACTGTATGGAAAATTTGGCAAGTGTGTTTTTTGGTTGTAAAAAAGTTCTTTTCTTAGGCACATTGGAAATGAGGATGGAATAGCAGTTGATATTACTAAAACAAAAGTGGTTAAATAATGTCCAAGACCTAAAAATGTTACACATATTCTTAGTTTTATTGGATTAGAAGGTTATTGAAAATGGTTTGTGAAAAACATTTCACGGTTATCTAGCCCTCTAAATAAGTTAACGTGAAAAGGGGTTAAATTTATTTAGAGATAAGACTGTGATATTTGTTTTCAGGAAATGAAGAATTGATTTTTGAATTCATCAATTTTGGCCTTTCCTTCCCGAAATGGTGAGGTTTTCATCTACAGTGATGCTTCATTGAAGGGAAATGGTTGTGTTTTGATGCAGAATGATCAGGTCATTGCATATGCTTCCAGATAACTAAAACCTCACGAGTTAAATTATGCCACATGTGATTTGGAATTGGTAGCTATGGTTTTTCTTTGAATAATTGGAGGAATAATTTACACGTATCCAAATGTAAAATATATACTGACTATAAATGTCTGATGTATATATTCACTTAGATGGAATTAAACATGAGGCATAGAATATGGATTAAACTTATAAAGGATTATGATTTCATGATCAATTACCAACCGGGAAAAGAAAACAAAGTGGCATATTCCTTGATTCAAAAACACCATGCATCATTAACCACGTTATATTTGGAACATGATCCCTTGATTAATGATTTGATGAATTTTGGAATATAAGGTGTTGGTGTAGGAAATACATCGATTTTGATTCAGTTTACAATGTAGTCATCATTATCTGACCGAATTTAGAAAGCGCCAAAGGAAGACCATGAACTACAAAAATAGGTATAATTTGGTAAAATGGGTATGTTTCTAAAATTTATCCTTGATAAATATTGTGTTTTAAAATTTTGTAAAAGGTTGTTTGTGCCTTGGGATTCCTAGTTGAAGGAATATTTCTTATGTGAAGCTTATAGTTCTCTATTTTTAGTTCATCTTGGCAGTACTAAGATGTAGAGACACCTTCGGGAGTTTTATTCAATGGATGGAATGAAAAGAGATAATGATGATTTTACCTAGAAATGTTTGACATATATACAAGTTAATTTAGAGAGGATGTTATAGAAGGGGATGTGGCATCCTTTTCTAGTGCTGGAGTTGAAATGGGAGAATATATCAATGGACTTCTTTGTGGTACTACCTAAGACTTCTAGAGGTAACAATTTTATTTGGGTTGTTGTTGGTCGGATAAATAAATCTGTAAAATTTCTTTCTATTTGAGAAAAATGTATTAGGATCATAATTCTTGAATGTACCTCAAATATATTATTAGGTTACATGGAGTTCCTATTTTCATTGTATCTTATCGGGATCCCATGTTCACTTCTAACTTTCGGAAGGGCCTTAAGAAGTCGTTGGGAAAAACATTAAATTTTTGTAATGTTTTTCATCCTCAATAAGAGGGGAAGTCAGAATGAATGGTTCAAACTTTGGAGAATATGCTTCAATCTTGTTAAATGGACTACAATTAAATTTTGTATCAACATATTCCTTTAATTGAGTTTTCTTATAATAACAGTTTTCATTCTAGTATACAGATGACGCGTTTCCAATAATTTTATGGGAAGAAATGTATATTTCATTTTTTTTGGGATGAATTCAGGGAAAGGAAGTTGGTGGGACTAGAATTAGTAGAAGAAGTGGATGAAAAAGTGAAGATGATCCAGTAACACATGAGGATAGCTCAAAGGAGGTAAAAATTTTAAACAGACAACAGGAGGAAAGACTTTTCTTTGAGGTAGGTGATCATGTTTTTCAAAGAATCTCACTCTGGAAAAGTGTTAGGAATTTTGGTAAGAAATAAAAGCTAAGTCCAAGGTTCATTAGACCTTATCAAATTCTAGATAATGTTGGACCAGTTGCCTACTGAGTAGTTTTCCTCCATGTTTATCTCAAGTAAACAATTTTTTCCATGTTTCAATGTTGACAAAGTATGTGTTATATTTATCTCATTTTTTGAACCCAGAAGTAGTTTAGCTGGAGGAGAACCCTTCTTATGAAGAGAAACCAGTTCGGATTCATAATCAAAGGGAAAAAGTATTGCAAAATAAGTTAATCTTCCAGGTAAAGGTTTTCTGTAGAAACCACATGGATGAATAAGAAACATGGGAATATGAAAATTATATGAGTTAATGTTACCCTCACTTGTTTGGTAAGTAAATAAAATTTTGAGGGACCAATTTCTAGAAGGTTGGGATAATGTAACACCCCTTTGTTTAAAAAAATAAATTGAAATTCATGAATCTTTGTTTTTTCTGGATTGTTATAACTATAATTTAAACATAATGTTTTAGCTTCTATGATTTGAATTTCGAAAAATGTTCATCTACAATTATTAGCAAAAAGGTATTTGGTGTTTGATGGAAACAACTTGATTTTTTTGGTGAATAGTAACATACACTTATTAATAATAATATAAACCTAATGAATATAAATTTTATTATTATTTTATTTTCATAAGACTTTAATATAATGACATCTTGATTAATTTTTCAACATGTTAAAAAATATGTAATCGATTTAAAATTGATATTTTTTAATATATCATGATTTTATTTCAAAATTAAATTAATAATATTTAGAAAATTATTTTCAAAAAATGGAGTTCATTTTTGAATTCTAAACATAGAAAATTGGTTCGGGTGATTTTTTGGATTTTTATAAAATCTAGAATTTTTTATGAATAGTGTAATATGATAAATTACTGTATATTCACATTATCAGTTAGATACATTATTTATGACACCGTAAGTGATGTAAGCCCACTTTTTTTGAACATAGATTCTCTCTTTATTATTTTTACCACAATAATGAAGACTATACATAGTCTTGGAAAAAAAAATAAAATAATGATTAAAATATTGTGAAATCCCTTCTCTCCTTCACTATAAATACCACCCTCATTCCCCTATTCCTCTCACACCTATCGAGCCTTGATAAATTTTTATATTCTTCCCAATTCCATACCCAAGGATCTTACCCATGACATAGAGTTTCTGGTCTCACCAAAAGTCTAAAACCAAAGGCCCTAAGAAGGATCACAAGGAGAAGAGATTAAGAGGTAACAATCCTCTTCTTTTTTCATGTGTTTTCTTTTCAATTCTTTCCTTTTTTATACTCTCTTTTCCTCCACATATCCAGAAGGTATGAAATATCCATAATCAAATATATTCTGTTTGTTACCATGTTCATGTAAAAGATTCACCATTTTCCTTCCCCTGTTCTCTCTCTTATTCTAAAAATAAAAACACCCCTGTGATGTGTCGATTTACCCAAATCATGGACGTTGTGTTTCAAATTTCCATTACATCCATCAAAGATTATCATAACACCCTTTAATGGTTAAATAAAAATGTAATTTTTATGTTGTAACATATTTCATGTTTTATGATGGACTTCTATACATAAAATTATATTATTTAATGAAACATTTTCATGATTATTGAGGAACTACCAAAAATGATCTAAACAAACATCATTAATGTTTTTTCTAATGATCCATCATCATATATGATAAAAAAAATTATTTATGGTATCATTATAAATTCTTAAAACATATTAATACCATTTCATTCCACTTCTAGAATTTCATTTTGATACGGGAAAAAATAAAACAGAAACCAGCCATGGAAATCATGTAAATAACCCACCCGAAACAATATAAATTACAAAATACTAACAATTAAGGGGTGAAATGATGTTATAAAATTATCATATAAGATTTTATAAAAATGAAAATGTTTATTTAAAATAATAAAAACACTCTATTAACAATTATATGTTAGGTTTAATCAAATTTTAAGTAAGATAATCCCAATGTAAGGGAATTCTTAACTCGGTTTCCATTCTTTGGGTTAACTTTCTACATTATTATTTATGTGGTATTAAAAAATTTTGTTTATATTTTTTTTAATAATGTCTATTTATATTTTATATACATATTCCATCCAATATATTAATTCTCCCATCAATAATATGATATTTATAAGGGGATTTCCATTTAAAATCCTCTTTTAAAATTATACTTTACAAAATTCACAAGAAATGTTTTTTAAAAAATTATTCATGAAGAATGACTATGATCTGGTTCTAGGGAATTTTCTAATATGAATTTTCATATTTATATCACCATTATATACATTGGGTATGTGAATGTTTTAGGTCATCCATATAGTTACACCAAATGTAACTGTGATGGTTACACAAATTATATGGTAGCCATGAGGGTTAAAAATTATAAGGTAGTCGAGAGGGTTACAAGATTGTGTAAGTAATGACCCAAGATACCTTTATGGTCTTCATGTATATTAAATTTTATTATTATTTTAATTTCATAAGGCTTTATGATAGTGACATCCTGATTAATTTATCAAGGTGTTAGAAAATGAGTTAATGATTTAAAATTATTATTTTTAAAATATTATGATTTAATTTAAAAATTAAATTAATAATATTTATAAATTTATTTTAAAAAAACTGATTTCATTTTTAAATTATAAACTTTGAAAAACGGTTAGGGTGATTTTTTTGGATTTTTCTGAAAAACATAAATTTTTTATGAATAGTGAAAAAACGGTAAAATATCGTATATTCAAATTATCAATTAAATACACTATTTATGAAATTATATGTTATCTAATCCCACATTTTTAGAACTCCAATTATCTCCTTACTATTTTTATGACAATAATTAATTATATTCATAGATGTGGAAACAAATATTAAAATAATGATTAAAAATGTGTAAAATTTATCATCTCCTCTACTATAAATACTACCATCATTCCCCTCTTCCTATCACCCCTCTCAAGCCATGAGAATTGTCTAAGTTCAGTAAAATTAAATCTTGAAGGCTATTCCCCACTTCCATGAGATGATGGTCTCACCAAAAGGAAAAATCTAATGGCCTTAAGGAGGATATCAAGAAAAAGAGATCAAGTGGTACGAATCCTGTTTCTTTTTTCATGTGTTTTCTTTTCAATTCCTTTGTTTTAATATACTCTATTTACCTCCACATATCATGGAGGTAAGAAATATCTAGAATAATTTATATTTTTTATGTTACCATTTAATGTAAAATATTTATCATCTTCCTTCTTGTCATCTCCCCCTTGTTCTAAAAATAAAAACTCCACGCGATGTGCTGATTTACCAAAATCGTAGATGATGTGTTTCCACTTTCCATTAATTCCTTCAAATATCAAAATAAAAACAATTTAATGTTTTAATAATATTTTAAAGTGTATGTTCTGACCAATTTAATGTTCTTTAAAGAACTTCCATGCATGAAATTATATTATTATATGAAACAAGTTCATGATTATTGAGGAACTACCCAAAATGATCTAAAAAATATCTATAATGTTTCATCTAATAATTCATCATCATATATGATAAAAAATGATTTATGATAAAATTATATATTTTTGTAAAATATTAATACCATTTTATTGAACTTCTGTAATTTTATTTCCATACAAAAAGAGATTCAAATACAAACTAGCCATGGAAATCATGTAAAGAATGCATCCAAAACATTGAAAGGAATAACATACTAATAATTAAAGGGTGAAAGGATGTTATCAAAAGATAATATAAGTTATTATAAACATAAATATTTTTCTTTAAGTTATTAATAACACTCTTTTAACCATTATACATTATTTTTAAATGATTTTTAAGTAAGAAAAACCTAATGTAAGGTAATTCATAACCCGATTTATATTCTTTGGGTTAAAATTTTATTTCATTATTTATATGGTATTAATATTGTTTTTCTGATGAATTTTTATTATATTATGTTTAATTATGTGTTTTTATAGTATATATACATTTTCCTGCCATTATATTAAGAATCAGCTCAATTATATGATATTTGTAAGGGGCTTTTCTTTTAAAATCTTCTTTTAAAATTCTGTTTTACAAATTTCAAAAGAAATGTTTTTATGAATTTTTTCATTTTGTAGGATTATGCTCTAGTTAATTATAATTGTTTATGATGAATTTTGGAACACATATCTCCCTCCAATTCATTGGATAATTTTATGTTTGAGGTCGGTCATATGGTTACTCTGTGTGTAACTGCAATGGTTACAAAAATTGTAATGTAGCCGTGAGGGACACAAATTATAAGGTAGCCGAGAGGGTTTCAAGATTATGTAATTAATTCACCATGATACAATTATGGTTCTATTTATTCTCTATTTTTTTTAAATATCATGGAAATATCATGTTTCACAAAGTAAGATTATATGGTTAAAAAGTATGTTTTTTTAAATGATTTCATATGTAACTAGTAATCGTGGACTAATGTTTTCTTTCATTCTTTATACATAGCTTATTGAGTTTTTTATTCTTATCAAACGTTTTTAAATTATTTTCATAGGTTATGAGGTTTTGTAGGACATAGAAGGAAGCCATTTTAAATGTTATGATGATTTGTCAAGGAAATCATGTTTTGTTTGAAAAGTATTATATTTTGGAAGAAATGGATACAGTTTATGTGGTATCTTCTCTATATGGATATGGAATGTTATATATGTATTATATCACAATTCACTAAAAATATACACTTTAATATATCCTCAATATTAAAGGAAGTGATCTCGTGGATAAAATTCAATATTATGTAATGTGATAAGGTTGTGCCCTTATAGATGGATAATTGTTTTTAATAGTGATGTTATTCTAGGATCTATAATCAACAAAAAGTATCAAGGATTCATATTTCTTTTTGACGAACAAAACAAAATCACCCCATGGTGAAGTGTTATGATGAATGAATCGTTTATCAAGAAACTCCCACAACTGATTTTTCAATTCAATAAGTTCCATTTGAGCCATTATATATGGGGGTTTTGAACTTGGATTACCATCAAGAACTACGTCAATTGTGAATTCAACTTCCCGATTAGGTATGTCACTAGGTAACTCATTATGGGAAACATAAAGGTATTCATCTTCAACTGGAACATCATTAATCTGAATTTTTCCAGTGTTTTTAAAAATAAGATCAAGATAATATTAATTTCCTCATTTCAACGATTTCTCAGCTTCCTGATATGTTATATATTTAATGGGTTAATTATTGTATAAAAACTGAAACTCTTTCCTAAAAACAACTTATTTATCTCTACAATCAATCTTAGCATGATAAACAGAAAAACAATACATTCATAGAAAGAAATAAAATTCTACTAAGGAAAAAACAACAAGGTTTATAGGTAAATTATTCCACAGACTACAATCAAAATATTCTTATAATTCCTATTTACTATAATTTTTCCCACTTTGGTTTCAACAATAAGTTTGGGATTCATTTTTTGAGGTGATATTTACAATTTAACAAAAAAAGATCATATAAACAAAAGAATTTGTAGACCTTGTCTCAAAAAAAACATTATAAAAATATTAGTAAACAAACAAGGTACCTGATACGACTTCATTGGATGGACCGACATCTACTGACATAGTCTCAAAGTATCTCACCACACCTTTCTGCTTATATTTTGGCTTATTTTCATCATTTATATCACTCTTTTGGAAGGTGTTTTCATAATGAACCATCTATCAACATTTAAAACACTTTACAGTTTTCATATCAGTATTAGTCTTAGGATAATTTTCATTAAAATATCAGGCCATATGTCTAAATATACAACATCAAAAACACTTCTGAATTTTGGTAAGGAATTCCCTAAGGTTCTTTTTTCCACGCTTTTGAAAAACTAGAAACAAGAACTTCTTACCATCAGATTTGTTTGGTTGATTATTACCCATATCTTTCCATCTGGCCCACTTCTTCCCATTGTTTTGAATGTGCACATGATCATTATAAAACACCATCTCTACCCTCTAATCACATCAGACAAGTCTCTAATAACTTTTCAATTCACGGGATGACAATTCCCCTTAATATCATTTCTTTAATCCTGAGTAAAAGTGATTGATTGTGATATCAACATCCATAATAAGATTTGAAGCATACCACGCTAGTTGAGAGAAGTTCACTTCATACCCATCCATTGAATCTTCTTTGTTTTTCTTAAATTCATGTAATTGATTCTCCTTCCTAAGTCTCACCACCTTAGGAAAATATTTTCTAAGGAAATTTATTTTCAATTCGTCCCACTCAAAGGCATCAATCTCCTCTCTATCCATAATATTCTTGACCATTGACCACCACTGATCTGCTTCACCTTCAAAATGATAAATAGTAATACATGCCTTTTGAATTATACATATCTAAAAATGGTTAGGGTGAATTTTTTGGATTTTTCTGAAAATTGTGAATTTTTTATGAATACCGAAAAACGGTAAAATATTTTATATTAAAATTATTAGTTAAATAAATTATTTATGACTTCATAAGTGATGTAAGACCACTTGTTTCAAACTCACATGATCTCTTTACTATTTTTATCATAAGAATAAATACTATTAATATCCTTGGAAAAAATATTTAAAAAATGATTAAAATAATGTAAACTCTCTCCTCTCCTCCACTATAAATACCCCCCTCATTCCCCTCTTATATCACACTTATCAACACTTTATCCTTTCTTATTTTATCCCCAATAATCCTCCCAAGAACCTTCCCTAAGTACATAACATAGGGGTGATTCTTGAATAAAATTGCGAAAGAGAGGTTCCCTTACCTTGGGTTTGACTTCCCTCACACGTTTTTTTACCCTAATGGGATTGTATGTTTTCCAACCTCTCCTACACTTCCCTTATGATATATTAATGATGAGATACCCAATTTCTATCTCATTAATCCATCCCGTGTACATCCATTTCCAAGATTAAATTTCGTAAGGGAATTCTAAACCCGATTTCCATTCTTTGAGTTAATATTCTACTTCATTATTTAAATGGTATTAAAATTCTTTGTGTGATGATTTTTTTATATTATATTGAATCATTTTTATTTACAATTTATATAAATATTTCATCCAATCTATTAAGTATAAATTCAATTATATGATATTTGTAAGGGGTTTTTATTTTAAAATCCTCTTTTAAATTTTCGTTTTCCAAAATTTAAAAGAAATGTTTAATGAAATTCTTTATGTTGTATGAATATGTTCTGGTTCTTGGAAATTGTTTATGATGAAGGGTGGGACAAGTATCTCCCTCCAACGCGTTGGTTATGTGTAAGTTGGAGTTCAGTTGTATGGTTACATCAAGTGCAACTATGATGGTTACACAAATTGTAAGGTACCAGTTATGGTTACAAATTATAATGTAGCTGAGTGGCTTCCAAGATTATGTAAGTAATTCCCCAAGACACCTTTATGGTTCTATTTATGTTCATTATTTTTTGGGGAATCTTATTTATCCCAAATTAAGTATATATGGGTGAAAATATGTTTTTCTAAATGATTTCATGATTTTACATGTATTCATGGACTAATGTTTTAATTTGTAATTTTTATATCCCTTTTTGAGCTTTTTGTGCCCATACCATGTTTTGAAAGGATTTTAACAAGTTATAAGGATGTGTAAGACAAATATGAAAGACAAGTTAAATGTCATGGGGATTTTTAAAAGAAAAAATATACATTATGTTTGAACCATTAAAGGGATTTTATGATTATGTTTGATGAATGTAATGGATATTGCAAACACATCATCCATGATTTTTTTAAATTGGCACATTGTGGGGGCTATTTTTATTTTTAGAATAAAAGGGAGAGGAGAAGAAGGAAGATGAAGAATCTTTTACATGACCATGGTAATATAATGCATATATATGATTATAGAGATTTCATTCCTTATAGATATGTGGAGGGAAATAGACTATAAGAAATTAAAGGAATTGAAATGAAAACACATCAAAAACGAAGAGGATTCTTACTTCTTAATCTCTTCTCATTGAGATCCTCCTTATGGCCTTCAGATTTTTCCATTTGGTGATACAAGAAGGTCCATGACATGTAAAATATCATTGGGAATGTAAATTAGGAAAACATAGACAATTCTCATGGATTGAGAGGTGTGATAGGAAGAGGGGAATGAGGGTGGTATTTCTAGTGGAGAAGATGTGGGACTTTACCTTATTTTAATCATTATTTTAATTTTTTTCCAAGACTATGAGTAGTCTTCATTCATGTGATCAAACTAGTAAAGAGATAATGTGATTTATAAATAATTATGATTACATTACTTATGATGTCATAAATAGTGCATTAAACTGATAATTAGAATATATTATATTTTACCGTACTTCAGTATTAATAAAAAATTCTAGATTTTCAAAAAAAAATCCCAAAAACTCACCCTAACAATTTTTCAACATGTAGAATTCCAAAATGAACTCCATTTCTTGAAAATAGTTTTCTAAATATTATTAATTTAATTTTTTTTTAAAATCATAATTTATTCAAAAATAACAATTTTAATTCAATATCTCATTTTTCAACACCTTGAAAAATTAATCAATATTTCTTTATCATAAAGCCTTATGAAAATAAAATAATAATAAAATTCACTATTTATTAAGGTCATATTACTATTCATACGAGCATGTTACTATACACTAGAAAAACAAGTTAGTTCTATCAAACTCCTAATAACTTACTGATCACAATTGTAGATGACCGTTTTTTTAAATTCAAAACATAGAAGCGGAAAGTAATGTTTAAAGGCTGGTTGTAAATATGTACTTAAAACAAAGATTCAAGCATTTGAATTTATTTTTAAAACCATGGGGTGTAACATTATCCCCACCTTTCGAAAATTGTGTTCTCGCAATTTTATTTAATTATTAAACTAGTGAGGGTATATTTCCCTCAAAAAATATTCATACTCTCATGTTTCTTCTTCAACCATGTGTTTTATCCATAATACCTTTACCTAGTGTATTACCATATTCTACAATACTTGTTCCCATAGATCAATAATCAAAACCAGTTTCTCTTCATAAGAATGGTTCTCTTCTAGCTGAACTACTTCTTGGATCAAAACATGAGATGAATATGCCACACACTTTCTCAACATTGAAACATGAAAAACATTGGGTACCTAAGATAAACATGGAAGAAAAGCTACTCAGTTGGTGACTAGTCTAGAATTTTCTAGAATTTCATAATGTCTAATAAACCATGTACATAGGTTTACATTATTACCAAAACACATAACACATTTCCATGGTGAGATTAAAAGAAAAACTAGATCACCTAACTCAAAAGAAATGTATTTCCTCCTATTGTGTGCATATCTTTTTAACCTGCTCTGAGCTATCCTCATGTGTTACTGCATCATCATCACTTTCTCGGCCACTTCATCTACTAATTCTGATCCCATCAACTTCCTTTCCCTGAGTTCATCCCAAAAATATAGATTTTAACACTACTTCCTATATAATGCCTCAAAATAGATCCATCTGTATACTAGAATGATAATTATTTTTATAAGATAACTCAAGTAAAGAAATATTTTGATTCTAACTTCCCTGGTGTTCCATTAAATAGGATCGAATCATATCCTCCAAATTTTTAATCATTCATTTTAGCAGCCAATCTAATTGAGGATGAATAGTTGTATTGAAATTTAATTCTTTTCCCAAAAACTTCTAAAGGTCTTTCCGAAAGTTATAATTTAACATGGGATCCCAATTAGATACAATAGAAATAATAAATTTGTGTAACCTGAAAATATCTTTGAGGTAAAATTGATAATGCTGATCCAAATACACTGTATCTCGAATAGAATGAAAATCAGTAGATTTAGTCAGTCGATCAACAACAACCCAAATCACATTGTTACCTCGAGAAGTCTTAGGTAGTCTTAACACGAAGTCCATGGATATATTCTCTCATTCCCACTCTAGTACTGAAAAGGGTGAACTATCCCCTTTGGTTACTACTGCTCTTCTTTAATATGTTGAAATGTCAAATATATCATTGTAAAATCTACAATATATCTTTTCATTACATCCTCCCAAAAAAACTCCCAGAGAACTCTATAAATCTTAGTTCTTCCAGTATGTTTTAAAAATGGAGAACTATGAGCTTCACACAAAAAATATTTCTTCAATTGGGAATCCCAAGGCACACGAAAACTTTTACCAAATCATAAAACAAGATATTTATCAAGAATAATTCTAGAAACGTTCCTATTTTAAACAATTATACCTTTTTTTATAGCTCATGGTATTCCTTATGCATTTTCATAATTCTTTCTGGTGACAATGACTACACTGAATCCTTAAACAAAACAGATGTATTTTCTACACCAACAGCTTCAATGCCAAAACTAATCAATTAATTAATCAAGGGATCATGTTCCAAATGTAATATAGTTAATGATTCATGGTGTTTTTGACTCAAGGTATGCACCACATTGTTTTTCTCCCAGAGTTAAATTGATCGTGAAATCATAATCCTTTATTAGTTCAAAAATTCTTCTCTACCTCATGATTAATTCCTTCTACATGAATATGTAATTCACACTTTTATGGCCAATATATTTTTGACATTTGGGACCATATAAATGATGCCACCAAATTTTCAAAGAAAAATACCACATCTTGAAATTACAAACCACATGTGGGATAATTTAACTGATGAGGTTTTAGTTGTCTTGAAGCATAAGAAATTACCTGATAATTCTACATCAAAACACAACCATTTCCCATCAATGAAGCATCAAGTTCGATAACAAACTAACCATTTTAGGAATTCATATCCAAAACGGGTCCCTTAACTAATATCTTCTTTTAGTTCCTAAATAACATCACATTCTTCTGTCCAAATAAATTTAACCTCGTTCCATGTTAACATAGAGAGTGGGCTAGATAACTATAGAAATGTTTTAAAAAATCATCAGTTATAACCTACTAATACAATAAAACATTGGATCTCAACAACATTTATAGGTATTTCACATTCATCGACCTACTTGTTTTTGATGCATCAACTGTTATTCCATCTATATTTACAATATGCCCAATGAAAGAAATTTTTTTCAACCAAAAATTACACTTTTTGAATTTTCCATAGAGTTTATTTTCCAATGAGGTTTTCAAAGCATGCCTGGGTTATTTTTCATGCTCCTCTTCATTCATATAAAACACCATAAATTCATCAACACACACAACCAAAAAAATATTAAAGAACTCATGAAATTTTCTTTTCTTAATATCCATGAATATAGTAGTTGCATTAGATAACACAAACAACATAACAACAAAATCATAATTTCCATATCTATTATGAAAATTTGTTTTCAGGATTTCATCCTCCTTTACCTTTACTTGATGGTATCTGGATCTCTAATCAAACTTGAGAAAGTTCTGATCTCCTAGGAGCTGATCAATAAAGTCATCGATATGATGAAAAGAATAATTTTTTTATTAGTGATGTCATTCAATGATCTATTATCAATTTAATGTCTCATGGAACCATCTTTCTTTTTAACAAACAAAACAGGATCACCCCATAGTGAAGTGATAGGACAAATGAACCCTTTATCAAGAAAATCGAACAACTGATTTTTCAATTCAATAATTTCCATTTGATCCATTATATATGGGGGATTTTTAATTGGATTAGCATCAGGACCTAAATCAATTGTGAATTCAACTTCCCAATCAGTAATTCTACTAGGTAACTCATCAGGAAAAACATAATAGTATTCATTTACCATTGACTCGTCATTAATCTGAAATGTTCCCTTATTTTCAACAATATGAGCAAGATAACATTCATTTCCATATTTCAATAGTTTCTCAACTTCATGATATGTTATCAGTTGTATGGGTTCGTTCCTGAATAAAAAAAATTCTTAAAAACAACTTCTTTATCTCTACAGTCAATCTTAACCTCACAAATAGAAATCCAATCCATTTCCAAAATGACATTAAACTCTACTAAGGGAAAAACAAAAAGGGTTACAGGTAATGCCTTTTCACAGACCATAATAGAAATATTATTATAATTCCTATTTACTATAATATTTCCTTATGGTGTTTTAACAATAAGTTCTTGTCCCATTTCTTGAGATGATATTTCCAATTTACCAGAAAATTCATAATAAATAAAGGAATGTGTAAACCCTATATCAAACAAAACATTAGCAAAATAGGAGTAAAAAATAGGTACATGATACAACATCATTGGATGGCCCAACATCTACTAAAATAGTTTCAATGTATCTCACTGCACCTTTCTTCCTATAGTCTGTATTCTTTGCATCATTCAGATCTATCTTTTGGAAGGCATTCACAAATGACCCATCTCACCCCATTTAAAACACGTTGTAGTTTTCTTATCATGATTAGTCTTAGGATCATATTCATTCCAATCTCGTGCCATATCTAAAAACTTATTGCATTGAAAATACAGTATAGTTTTGGTAAGGAATTCCCTAGGGTGCTTTTTTTCTATATTTTTCAAAAACTGGAAACTGGAATTTCTTAGAATCAGATTTCTTTGGTTGATTATTACACATCGCTTGCAATTTGTTCCTCTTTTTCTCATTGTTTTCAAAGTGAGTATAATCAACCAAAAAATCCATTTATACCCTTTTATCGCATTAGTTGTGTTTCTAATAACTTTTTTATTCACGGGTGGCCAATACCCTTCAATGCCACGACTTTAATCAAGAGTAAAAATGGTTGATTTAGAAATCAATATCCAGAATAAGATATGGAGAATACATCGCTAGTCGGGTGAAGATTTCTTCCTAGAAAACCACTTAATATTCCTCATTTTGATTCAATTCAAGTACATTATTTTCCATCCTTAGTCAAAACACCTTTTGAAAAAATTTTCAAGGAATTTTTTTTTTAAATTAATCCCACACTAAGAAATAAATATATTCTTTGTCCCTGATATTCTTGACCGTTGACCACCATTGATAAGTTTCACCTTCAAAATGATAAATTTAAAGACCTACCTTGTTATTGTATGAACATCCCATAATATATGTAATATTTTCAAGGGATTTAATCCATCCTTTAGCGGCTACTGGGTTAGAAGATCCACTGAAAGTGGGAGGGTGTTGTCTCATAAAATGTTATATTATCATCTTGTTCATTTGGGGTACCTTTGGTTGTTCTTTTTCGAGGATTGCACCACCCTTTATATACTGCTTTAGATGATCCATCACTTTCACAATGTACTTAGTTCCAATACCTACCATTCTAGGATTTAGATTCGAAAGGATATCATTCTATCGGTCCAACTCCTATTCATCTTCCCTATTTTTTATGCATAAAACCATTCTGAACAAACATATCTTAGTCAAAGGAACATGGTAATAATTTAATTATATATCATTTCAAATTAACCATAGATTTAAAATCATTTAAGATATTCTATTAACATCATCTTAACCCCTAATGTTATCAAAACCATCCTCTGATACCAACTATAAGTACCTAACCTTATTACATTACATAATCTTAAATTTTAGTTGGAAATAATTTCCTTTTATATTTAGTATATTTAAGGTTTATATTTTTAGATAATTGTGATATAATACATATATTACAATCCAAATTCATATAGAATATATACTACAAAAATATTATGCATTTCATTCAAAATGTAATACTTTTCAAATAAAACATGTTTTCTTTGAAAAATATTCATGATCTTTAACATGGATTCTTTATTTGTATTACACATCCTTATAAACTTTTATAATCAGTTAAAAACATGGGATGAGCACAAACAATTCGGTAAGGGATATAAAATGAAGTAAATAAAATATTAGTCCATGAATACTTGTTAACGCATGAAATCATTTTAAAAAAAACGTACGTGTTACCCATATATACATACTTTGTGAAACATGAGATTCACAAAAATAATAATGAATATAAATAGAACCATAATGGTGTATTGTCACATTAATTACATAATCTTGTAACCCTATTGGATACCTTATAATTTTTAACCCTCACAACTATCTAACAATCTGTGTAACCATCGCAGTTACACTTGGAGCAATCATACGGCCGACCCCCAACTTACACATACCCATTGCATTGGAGGTATATATAGGCACCACCATTCATCAAATAAAATTATCAGTAACCATAAAATAATAAAAAAACATGAATAATTTCATTAAAACATAGCATTTGAATTTTGTAAAATATAATTCTAAAAGATAATTTTAAATGCAATGCACCGTATAAATATCAAATAATTGAAGAGAGACTTAATAGAGTGGATAGAATATTTATATACACTATAAATAAACATAATTAAAAATAATATATACAAAAATTATCACACACAAAACTTTAGTACCACATAAATAATGAAGTAGAATGTTAACCCAAATAATTGAAATCGGGTTAAGAATTCCCTTAACTTGGGTTCGTCTTACTTCAAAATTGTTTAAACCTCCTGTATAATGGTTAAAAGTGTATTATTAGTATTTTAAAGACACATTAAAATGTTTATAACTTCTTATATGATCATTTTATAACATCATTTATCCCTTTAATTGATAGTATTTTTCTCCTTCTATTGTTTTGGGTGCGTTCTTTACATGATTTACACGGCTGGTTTGTGTTTGATTTTCATGCTGTATGGAAATGAAATTCCAGAAGTGGAATGAAATGGTATTTATATGTTTCCAAAATATATAATTATAATGTAAATAATTTTTTTTCATATATTACAATGGATCATTATAAAATTCATTAATGATATTAGTTTAGATAATTTTTTGTGCTTCCTCGATAATCATTAACTTATTTCATTATATAATTTAATTTCATGAATATAAGTTAATTACGTAACATAAAATAGGTTAAAAAATAATTTACATTATGTTTTAACCATCAAAAAGTTTTTATGATCAACTTTGAATGATGTAATGGATATATCAAATGCATCGTCCACAATTTTGTTAAATCAACACATCGTCGACAGTGTTTTTATTCTTAGAACAAGAGGGCGAGGAGATGAAGGAAGATGAATAATATTTTACATGAACAAGGTAACATACAGAACATATAAGATTCGGGATATTTCATACCACCTAGATAAGTGAAGAGAAATGGAGTATAAGAAAAGAATGGAATTGGAATGAAAACACGTGAAAAAGGAAGAGAATTATTACCTCTTGATATCCTCTCCTTGGGATCATCCTTAAAGCCTCTGGTTTTGGCCTTTTGGGGAGACTCATAGAACTTGGGCATGGGGAAGAGCCTTGGGAATTTAATTTGTCAGAACTTAAGCAATTATCAAGGCATGAGAGGTGTGAGAGGAAGAGGGGAATGAGTGTGGTATTTAGAGTGGGGAGATGAGGGATTTTACATTACTTTAATCATTATAAAAACATTTCCTTCCAATACTATGAATAATCTTCATTATTGTGATCGAACTAGTAAATAGATAATTTTATTTAGAAACAAGTAGTCTTACATTACATACAATGTCATAAATAGTGTATTTCACTAAAAACTTCAATATATAATATTTTATCGTATTTCACTATTCATAAAAAATTATAGATTTTCCTAAAAATCCCAAAAGATCACCAGGAGAATTTTTTGACATGTAGATTTTAAAAATTAACTCTATTTTTTTGAAAATAATCTTCTATATAATATTAATTTAATTTGTAAATAGAATCATTATTTATTCAAAAATAACAATTTTAAATCTATAACTCAATTTTTAACACCTTGAAAAATAAATAAATTTTTTATTATCATAAAGAATTATGAAAATAAAAAAAAATACAATTCACTATTCATTAGGGTCTTATTACTATTCATAAGGGAGTTTATTTGGAGTCTGATATAACCAACTTGATTTTTGGTGAATAGTAACTGACCCTTATAAATAGTAATACAACCCTAATGAATAGTAATTTGTATTATTATTTTATTTTCATAAGGATTTAAGATAATAACATCTGGATTAATCTTTTAATATGATATAAATGCAGTTACAATTTAATAATTTTAAATTTTTAAATAAAATATCATTTTATTAAAAATTAAATTATTAATATTTAAAAACTATTTTAAAAAATTGGAGTTCATTTTTTAATTTTACACATATAAACATGTTTAGTTTAAATGTTTTGTATTTTTTTAATAATCGTGAATTATTTATGAATAGTGAAATAATTTAAAATACCATATATTCAAATTATGTGTTAAATACACTATTTATAACATCATAAGTGATATAATCACACTTGTTTAGAAATCACATGATCTATTTTATATTTTTATCACAATAATGAATATTATTCATTATTTATGACAAAAATAAGAAAATAATGATTAAAATAATGTAAAGTCCCTCCTCTCATCCAATATAAATACCACCCTCATTCCCCTCTTCCTCCCACATCTCTCAAACCTTTATGATTTTATATGTTCTAGAAAATCCCTTCCCTAATGCTCGTCCCCATTTCCTAGAGCTGGTGGTCTCACCAAAAGGCCAAAACCAAAGTCTTTAAGGGGGGTCTCGAGGAGAAGAGTGAAGAGGTAAGAATCCTTTAATTTTTTCATGTGTTTTCTTTTCAATTCATTAATTTTTTATACTCTCTTTACCTCTACATATCCAAGAGGTATAAAATATCTTGAATCAAATATATTATGTATGTTACCATGTTCATGTAAAATATTCAACATCTTTCTTCCTCTCTTCTCCCCCTTTTTCTAAAAATTAAAACACCCTCGCGATGTGCCGATTTAACAAAATCTTGGACGATGTGTTTCCAATTTCCATTACATCATTCAAATCTAATCATAAAACACTTTTAATGGTTGAAAAAAATAAAAGTGTATTGTTAACATATTTTAAGTTTTATAATGAAATTAAATTCTTGATAGCAAATTTTATAATGAAACATGTTCATGATTATCGATGAACTGCCAAAAATGGTCTAAACAAACATCATTTATGTTTTATCAAATTCTTTATCATAATATATGATAAAAAAAATAAATTATGGAATAATTATAAATTCCAAAAATATATGAATTCCATTTCATTTAACTTCTGGAATTTCATTACCATAAAATAATAAAATCAAATACAAACTGGCCATGAAAATCATGTAAAGAATGCACCCAAAAAAACAGAAGAAACAAAATACTAATAATTAAAGGGTGAAATGATGTAATGGAATGATCATATAATTTATTATAAATATTAATATATTTCTTTAAGATATTAATAACACTATTTTTACCATTATAATAGAGGATTAAACAATTTGTAAGTATGAAAAACCCTACCTGAGGGAATTCTTTACCCGGTTTTCATTATTTAGGTGAACCTTATACTTCATTATTTATGTGGTATTAAAATTATTTTTTTGATGAAATTTTTTTATATTAGGATTAATTGGGCGTGTTTATAGTGTATAAACATATTCCATCCACTCTATTGGGTCTTTATTCAATTATATGATATTTATAATGAACTTTTCTATTAAAACCTTTTTTTAACAATTGGTTTCAAAAAAAATAGAAGGTAATGTTTTATGAAATTATTCATGTTGTATGATTATTTTCTGGTTCATGGAAATTTTTTATGATGAAGGTTGGGACCTATATCTCCCTCTAATTCCTTGGGAATGTATAAGTTGGATGTCTTCTGTATAGTTACTCCAAGTGTAACTGTGATGGTTACACTAATTGTAAGGTAGCCATGAGGGTTACCAATTATAACGTGAACAAGAGGGTTGCAATATTATGTATGTAATTCCCCAAGATAAATTTATGGTTCTATTTTGGTTCTTTATTTTTTGTTAAAATCTCATGGAAATATAGAGTTTCACAATGTAAGTTTTTATGGGTAGTAAGTATGTCTTTTTTTAAAGGATTTCATACATTACAAATATTCATGGACTTCTGTTTTCTTTCCTTCTTCTTATATTCATTACTGAGACTTTTGTGGTAATGAAATTCTTTTAAATTATTTTCACAGGTTATAAGGATGAGTAATACAAATATGTAATCCAAGTTAAATTTCAGGAAGACTTTTCTGAGAAAACATGTTTTATTTGAGAAGTTTTATATTTTGAATGAAATGGATACTGTTTTTGTGGTATCTACTATATATTAATGTGTAATGTAATGTATATATTATATAAAAATTCTATAAAACTATAAACCTTAAAATATACTCAATATTAAAGTAAGTGTGTTCTTGGAAAAAACTCAAGATTATGTATTGTAATAAGGACGGGTCCTTATAGTTGTCTTTAGGGTAGGATACCCAGTTGTTGGTTAGGGTTTTATTTTTTTCATTATTTTTGTTTTTTAAATTTTATTTATTGATTTTGATGTTATATTATTATTGAGTTAATTTTTTTAATGATAAAATGGAATTTTTTAAAGTCATTTTATATTTCATATGATAACTAATATGTGATTTCCTTGATTTGAAATATAGAATTAAGATATTTATTTTGATTTTTGAACTTCATTAATTTAATCAATACCCTATATTAAATGCACAAACCTAGGAGGTCCTAAACCATTTTTATGACATCTAACATTTCTCTATTCCTTGATAAAACATGAGTCAACCCTGAAAACATGAATATTATTTTATATTTTTTTTAATTTATTATCCTTTGTGCCATGAATAGGGAACCTATTTAGAAGAAATTTTTATGAATTACATAATCTTGGAACATACCTTTATATATGAGTTTAATTTTAATCCCTCTAGAAGACAATTTTTTTTTCATTAAGTAGAATTGTTAAAATAATTATATCCACACATACAATATTATTTATATTTTTTCATAGGATTTATCTTAAAAAATCCAGGGGAGTTGTCTCATGGGATTAATGGGTGGTGATATGATGTGATGGAAAAAATGTAAGGGTTTTATATGAGTTATTCATTGATCCCAAATTTTATGAGATGCAATTATTTTCAATGTGGTTATAAATAAAAATTTATAATTCATTAGTGTCAATATATTGAAGTATCCTAGATAATTAAAGTAAAAAACATGTTCTTAAGAAAGAGTATACATATCTTTGAAAATTGGTTGAAAAGCCTTTGGAAAATTGGTTTTTATATTGTTTTATGTTATTCCACTGGATGAAATTTATATATTTAAGAAAAATTTATCTGAATATTTTTTGTTTTATGGAGAATATATTCATATTTATTTGATGAAGGGGTTTTCACAAGGTTCTTCCAACAATATTTGGATAATGAAAAAGTAACAGATTTAAATTAATTTGTTCACCTTTGAAGTATATATCTTGTTTGGTTTATCATGATTGTATATATTGTTTTTTTATTTTGTGCAAATGCGAAATAAAACACCATGTTTATTGGGTGTCTTAAAGATGAAGGAGTAGCAAGTTTGTCCCCAAGATATAATATAGTTGTGTTAGTGAAGAAGTTGTCTATCATGGGGAATAATACACTATGGGGAGTGTTGTACTGGACTACTGAAGTACTTCATGGAAATGGAATTATTAGCAAGGCCATTTTAGTGAATCTTTTTGTGTCCAAAATGCCCATGGAATGAGAAATAGACTATATAAAAGGGTGTATTGTTTGTGGAGTCTCTCAATCAATATAGGTATGTGAAAAGAAAAAGGGAATTCTATAATAATGGACATGGTGACTATGGTGTCTCATTATTAAACATGTTGAAGACCATCACTACCATAAATAAATCCTTTGTGATGAAAAAAGGAAATATATGTTTCGATAACACAATTCAATGATGAACTAAGATAATGAATTTCAAAATGTGTTTTAGAGAATTATTTATCCTAATATAAAGGGGGTATCATTATGATCATGGTATTAACCATGTTGAAATAGGTTACATTGAATGATATAATTAGAAGTTCATATTTAATATTGAGATGAAAAGACATTATAAAAGCTATAGATCTGAGCCTGTCAAAAATTATATTTCCCTTAAAATGCTCAAAATATACTTTGGTGTTCAATCCCAACCCATTTTACTTGGTTTTTCAGACACAATAACACTAAATTAGAAAACATTAATTCTATTTATGCTTGTTTTTTTCTCTAGTACTTCATATATTAAGTGTCTGAGTTCTAGAAAATGATCTTATACAGAGAGTGAAGGTCCCTAAATCATTAATTTTATAGACTTTTTTTGAATTAATTCATGTTGAAAAAGAAAGAAAAGTTTTTGAATATTGTTCTTATAGTGGTATAAAGTTGGGAAGAACATGAATGTTATTTTTTAAGGTATTGTGGATTATTTTAATTATCTAGTATGTTGGTGGAATGTATACAATAATTGGGTGACAAATTCCATTTTCTGAAGAAGTTTAGACCTACAGAATTTGTAAATCCAAGAGGCAATTAATTTAATATCAAAAAATAAAAAGAATTGTAGAGTCCATGTCTGCTAAAAATTCTTATTAGATCAATTGATATGAATATATACCCATAATTGATCATTATATATAATCTATATATGTGAAAGGTAGTGAAGAAGAGAAGATACAAAACACTATTTGACAACTGAATTTATTCTTTGTTAACCCCAATAAAGAAATATAAAGATATTTAGTGATGCATTGATGATGATAAAGAAATGAATAAAAATATATTACTTGAAAATTCTATTTTTAGTGAAAATTAATTCTTGATATCATTATAAGAAATTCAGTGACATTAATTTGGGCTATAGAGAGGTGATATTAAATCCTGTTATGATTTTGTTCAATTGAATGTATATAACGATGAAGGGAAGTAACACATAAAAAAAAATTTAATAGTTTTAAAGTAGAACTATTGGTTATTTCCTCTAGAAATGTTCAACATTCATGATGGAAATGTTTATATGTTGAGGAATTTTTTGGACTGTAGGACAAACCAAAAATGAGTACAAGAAAAAAACTATCATTTTTTTCATAGGTTATTTAGATTTTTGATTTTTCATTTGATATGTTTTATTGTGTTTTTATATATCTAAAGTGTTTGTTACATAATATCCAATGTATATATTAAATATCCATAATTCAGTGAATAATAAACGGATTCCTATAATTCATGGGAAAATAATATCATCTAAAAAGATTGGATAATGCCTTATATTTTTTCTGTTAGGATATATGTTCATGAGGTTAGAACTGATGGGTTTCCACATCTTACCAAGAATTCTTGTTTGATAGTAACATATATAAGTAGTATTAAGAGTGATTTTCATTCATATAAATATTCATTATCATCATTATAAAAGAAGGAATTTATCAATTTGAGAGGAATCAATTTTCCCAAAGAAATTTTGATAAACATGAAATTATCAATGAAAGTAAAAGGAAGTTAAATTAAGCTAAGAAACAGATTTGGTGATTAGAATATGATGATCATAAAATTAAATAAGATGAAATAATAAATGCCTTTATCAAAACATTAAATGAGGTTGCTATTATATTCTGAAGCTATGGTGATAAATTTAAGGATACTATTGTGGATGATATGATACTTAATATCTAACTAGATAATTTGGATGATGAATTATCTGATTTTAAAAATACGGATCCATAATTATTTTCATTATATTATTAAAATATTATTCTCATTAAATATGAAATGATGAAATATTTTTATCTCATGAAGATGTGTAAGGTGAAAAAATAAATCTATTTTAAGTCCCAACTCCATGAGAATCATAATATGAAGTCAGTCAAAGAGGATATTTATTACTTTGATCGTAATTTTTATTTTCAAAATAAGTTTTAAAATATTATGTCTCTAATAGGAAAAATAATAGAATTGGAAAGGGAAGGTTTCAATATAGTCATACCCAAATATTATTTAGGTATGGAGAAGTTGGAAATTTTGATACAAACTATCAAGTGGTCAAATAATATGAAGTCAGTGATGAAAAAATAGAAGCACTAAACAAATTATTTAAGACAAAATCAAAAACATTTGAAAAAATCTGGTATTTTTACTAAGGGGAAAATAAATATTTTCTATAAATTCAATATGTAAAATTTCTTATCAAATTAAAAATTTAGTGATTGCAGTAATGAATAAGATTAAATACATGTGTTGATAAAACACTTCATATTTATATGTTGAATTAAGAATAATTAACTAGTTAAATTCATGGTGAAGTTAATGATGTGAAAAAACTGAGGTGAAATTGAGACAAAAAAGGTAACTCGATTAGTGTCTCTAATGACTTACATGTCATAAAAGGAGATAAAAAATTTGAAGAAAGAAAATAAATCTCCAATAAGTAATAGAATGATTATGTTTAAGAAATATCCAAGTCAAAAAAATAAGATGATGAACTAAATAAAAACATTATTTAATAAAATAATTCAAGAATCAATAAAGAATAAGGAGTGAAAGTAATAGTTAATGAGGTTGATCTTTTACAATAAAATTTTGTGTGCATTAAAAAATTACATCAAATATATAATTTTAATTTATTGAACTATATTCATGATTTTAGGGGACGGTCTTGTAATGATGATGCTTAAGAACATTGGAAACAACACGTTCCAAATGAAGAAAAAAAACTAAGATAACTTTTCATGGGTTTAATAAGAATAATTTAATCAATAATACTAAGATTGAAGAAAAATAATTAGATTATCTAGATTCTAAAAATTCAGAGTAAATATTTACTAATGAAAAGAATCAACTAGTGTTGAAGAATAAAAGGATTAAAATAAGTATTATGTTAATAAGAAAGATACTGAAGTTCACTAGTTTTATTTTCAAAAAGTATATATGATTAATTATGTTGAGATTCTTTAAATATAGGTTAGTAGTATTGGAAAACATGATTTTTTATAGTAAACTAATAATTTTATGATTATTTTTGAATTTTTGACATTTTTGGAGCATGAAAATAACATATTGGTTTAATCAACTATGAAATGATTAGTTTAGATGATTTTTCATATTGAAATTTATGGGGATTCGCCACATTAAAATAGAAATAATTTAGAGATATCCTGAGAAATAAGGATTGAAAATTGAAAATATATATTTCACCATTATAATATGTTTATGAAGGATGTTAGAAACATGTTCATCTTGAAAATAGTTTTCTTATCAAGCTATATTCCTAAATGGTCTCCATGGATAGTGTTGAGAAATCTCAAAAAGAATAATGGAAAATAAAAAAAATCTTGTAAAATCACCTACAATTTTTCCATGTGGGGTTTTCTATACATTATAGAAAGTGGTTTTTTCTTACATATGAAATAAGATTTAAGGTTTCTCTAGAATTTTGAAATGTTTAATGAAAGAACATTAACATCTAGAAATTATGGGTTACCTCAAATTAAAAAAATTCAAATAATATTTTATTATAAAATTTCAATTGAAAAATAAAATAAAATTGTATATTGAGATATTGAATTATTATCTTCATATTGTTCCTCATTTATGTGATGAAAGAAATAATGTGATTTTTTAGTAAAATGGATTTATTTATCAGTGTTTTAATGATTGGTGTATCTTTATTGGAAGATAATTAACTAGATTAGATATCATTTAGATTTTTGATTTGGAAAATTATTATTATTTTAGAATGATACATTAAAATTGATTACTCCATAAAAGACTTAATAATATTGGAACAAAAGAATCTATGTCTACTTTTAGGTTGAGATAATATTTATGATGTTCCTTTATTGGAAAGGGAATAAAATTTTATTTGTTCTAGTTTTGAAAAACTGAGTTATTATAAAAACTATGCCTAAGATGATATGAATACAATCTACTAACCCTTCGTATATAATTATCTTTGATGTTTGTGGGGTCATGGGGAAGAAATCAAAAAATTGAGATAATAATTTTATTTTCTTATTAAGTAAATTTATATTTTTATATGTCTTATGTTTATGGGGAATAAATTAGAGGCTCTATAAAGGTTTATTATTATCCATAGAAGTGCTGAAAATGATGAGGTTACACATTTGATAAATATTCCAACAGATAACAGTACTAATTCTATTAGTGGATGATTTAATTTATATCATGAAAAGAATTTTATTCATCATTATATTAGTGCATCATAGAAACCAGAAAAACATTTTGTAGGTTACTGAAGGAATATGTGGATTGAATATATTATTTATACTATATTTTTAGAGCATGACACATCTCATTATTTTTGGAGGAAGTATTTTAGATAAGTGGTTCATATTCAAAATCATGTTCTTTATAGGAAAAATTATTATAAGTAATATTTTTAAATGTTTTATAATAAATATCAACGATTTATGTATCTAAGATTATTTTTCATCCCTTTCATAATAATTATTAATGTTTAAAATATGGGAAAATTTGAAAGAAGATGTGGTAGTGGTGTCATATTGGTTTATGCACCAAATAGAAGAGTATATCGGCATTATAGTAAAGTAACATGAAATATTATTGATTATTTGGATATAAATGTGATGGAAAACATAAATAAAGTTAAATATCAGGAAGAATAATTTTCCATAACTTATTATGAGGAATCTCTTTTTATGAAACAACATGGTGATGTTTCAAATAATGGTGAAAATTCATAAGAGTTATAGGCTGAAGAACACAATAAAAAAATAAATGATTAAGAATTTTTTTAATATTTTCCAAGGATAATAATGGATTCTCAACTAAAAAATATCATTGTCAATCATTTGAAGATGATTCAAACTATAACGACTTTTATGAAAACCACCCACATCTCATTGTTCCCTAAAGTTTAACAAATAGTTGTTCAAGAAGAATGTAAAAATCTACAGTGTTTTAATGTAATAAATTAATATCTCGATCAAATATTATGTAATGATACTTGGTAGTTGGTAATAAATCCTGTAGGGGGGAACATTATTGGGCCCGAGAGGGTATTTAGATCAAGATTAATGAAAAAGGTCACATTTTTTGAAATAAAGAAATATTTTTGTGTAAAGGATATTCACAAGTTGAAGGAGTTTTCTCTGATGATACCTTTTCACCAATTAAAAACATTAAACCATAATCATTTTTTTTATTTTATATTAAAAGGTAGTATAATATTTTTCAAATGGATGTCATGTTAGCCTTCATCAATGTTGAATTAGAAGACAATGTATATATTAAATACTCCTATGGATTATTTATTAGTGAAGATGATAATTTTTTTTTCATAATCTAAATATAGAATTATATATACTATAACAATCCCCAATACCATGGTATTCTATGCTTGAAACCTACTTGAGGAATTTTAAATTTATGAAAGGAATTGATTAAAAAAATCTATATATTAATAATGATAATGGGGTATTGATATTTACTATAACTTATGTAGATGATATTAATTTTTCAAAACAAAAATGTTATTTAGAAAATGATTTATTACAAAAATATGTTTCATTATTTCACTTTTCTAAGTTAGAAGAGATATTTTATTATCTTTTAAATATCTAAAAGAAACTATTATAATGTTTTATATCAATATAAGTATTTTTATAAAATATTTATAATGTTTGGAAAGGATAATTTGAATTCTATTTTAATGAAAATTTACTTAGGAATTTTTTTCTAATAATTTAAAAGGAAAGTATATAGATCAAAATAAATTATGGAAGATAATTTATTGTTTTAATACATAACATAATCAAGACAATATATTATGTATTTATTTACACTTTATTCTTCGTATTAATGAAAATCTAATTTGTTTCATTTAATTTATATAAACAATTTAATTAAATAAATAAAATGCACAATGAACATTGGATTAAAACATAAAATCAATGTGAAGCATGATCTGTTTAGTTTTTATGTTTAATATTAGAAATTCTGTATTTAAGATAAGAATTATACACCTAGTATAGTAAATAATTCATGGATAGAATTTATTTTTTACCATTAAGATAAGTATAATTAAGTCACATTGAGAACTTTTTATTCTGAATATGGGGTTTTCACCCATTTCATGACACAACTTATGTGTCTGAATACCCACCTAGAATATTTTAATGATTTTATGATGTATCCATTAGTGTTGTTATGTGGTAATTGACGTGAAATTATTATTCTAAATAATTATTTAAACATTCAATATCAATGAAAATTGATATTAAGTATCATTCCATCTAATAGGTAATGGAATCAAATTAGTTGAAATTATAATTCCATCCTATAATGGAGTAGATTGTGTATTTGTTTAATATGGAACAATTAGAGGAAGAATTTATGAATATAATATTATCATTATGTGTTAAAACTCAATCATTATAGGGGTATGTTTTTATGTTTAGTCTTCTATCATATCATGTATTTCAATATTTTATTCAAAGGTATAGAATAATGAAAACATAAATCTTCCCTATATTTTAATTATAATAATTTTTTACAAAGAGGGTTAACAATTTATGGGGAGTATTCATTGATATGTGTTATTTTTAGGGGTATTTGATTTTTAAAGGGAGTAAATATTTATATGGAGTTAATAAAAGGGAAAAACATTGCATTTTATATACGTGAAATATTTTAATATTTTATTGTAAGTTGTTATATAAATTTTTAGTATAAAAATGTTGATCAGGATTTCATTAATTTATTTGATTTTTCCTTTAATGAGACTATATATTGATTTCTTCCTATATATTAGGTTCACTTATATAGGATTTGAATTATTGTATGGTGATCTATTTCCTTATTTATTGTGATTTATAGTGATTTATGTTCATTAATTGAAAACAAAATCCAAGGTGGATGATATTTTGGATCAAGTGGTTCTAAGAAGTTTATTATGATTTGTGAGGTCAAAGAATTGGTGAAGATGGTCTGATTGAGGATTTTGGATTTTTCTTCAAAACATAAAACATATTTGAAGTTACATTAGTTGAATCCTTTTGAAATTAAATTCAATATTATATTCACCATGAAAGGTTTTTCAGGATTCAATGTTTTATGATGATTTATAAAGGCCGAAGAAGGAATGACGAAGCTAGGAAAGTCCACACACATGGTAGAAGTCATTGTTTTGATCCATAGACCAAAATTTCTAACATGGGTATTTAAACAACTTGATTAAGACATTATATTTGTCTTGGTGAAGTAATTGTATCCCTATATGAAACGACCAAGGCCAAAATTCCCAAGGTGATACCTATCATGGAATACCCATGTTCCTATGTGAAACAACTATGGATAAAAGGGATGTGGTGTTCTCTACGTTGTTCATTGATTCTAAAAACATGTTAATGGATACACTTCTATTACCGTTGTGTTCCTTAAAGTAATTTGTGGTTCATAATTTGTGTTGCAATAAAGTATAGGCCAATGAGGAAGACTATTCCAGTGGTCTCACATGATTTCATCAAAAGGTGACTATATATGGTAATATATATAAACCCATTATTATTATTCATTTTGTTGAAGGTTATTTAGAGGAAACATAGCTTATGGTTCTTCCCTTTTCCAAGGTCAAAACATTTTTTTGGGAGTTTCATTCAGTTACAAGCAGTTTTGAAAATGTTTCCTCTTGGAAACTTTATCACCCAATAAATTGATCAATGTTGTCATTTTTATGGCATTAATTATGTGTAATTGATACTTGAATATAAATAGTTTCAATTCAAATCTCAGTTAGTTGATATGGTTGGAGGAAGTTATTAGATTAAATTTTAATTTGAAAAAAAATTGTCTCTTACAGTTACCATTTTCTTCTATGCAATAATAGTAAGTGTCTTGTAAGAAAAGTCAAATAGATTTAGTGGTGCATGAAGTAGAGGAATAATGATAATGAAAAAGAATATAATAGGAAGTATAAGGGAATTTGAAAATTATAATAGATTAAGGAATAATATATTTGTTTTCATATGAATTATTTGGTATTTTTTCATTTAGATTATTTAAAATTTTAATATTCCTATAATTTGTCTACGGAGATTCCACTAAAAAGGAATACCTTTCATTTGAAACTATATTTTTAAGGAGAATATGTGAGTTATTTTTTAGATAAAAACTTTTAGATAAAAATCATTAAAATAATTTAGTATGATTTAAGACTTTTACAATATTTTTGGAATTTGATTTCCTTTTTTAAACCAACCACATTCACACATTAGAGTATTGATTAATATTGTTTTATTTGACTGATAGTGTTCTTAATAAGGAAATTTGTTTTATTTTCAAATTTCATCATTTTTTTAAATCATTATTGTTCCATAATATTTCCATGTTGATTGAGATGTTTTGGATGTTTTTATAACTTTTATCCCATTTTGAATTAAAATATGAATGCCAATTGTGCACTATAAGGGATGGAGGTTTGACTTATTCCTAGTTATTTTCCATTGGATGATTTCACTACTATTTCAGCACAAAAAAGATATATTTGGAATTTTTTTTGGTTAATTTTATTTATGAATTATGTAATTTTGTGTCATAGTGAGGTTTCAATGTGGAGGAACAATCAATTAATTACTACCTCATGGAAATTAGTCTAGAAAATGGGGGGATTTAGGATTTCTTCCATTTTTAACTTCCATAGACTCACTATAATAAATCTAGTAAGGCAATATATACTAAAAGGATGTGAGCTACTCATGTCCAAATTATATTATTTATCTGTGAGGCCATGCTTGATTAGAGCAAGCTATATCTTTCCCCAAATGATATGGTTGAGTTTACGTAATCTTAATGAATGATGAGGGATGACATACATATGTTATTAGACTATAGTATAAAATATCATGGGATCATGAAGCATAGTGATTAGAATGAAATAAGATCTACCAATTCCCGGGTTGTGAACAATTACCATATGAATGATTATGTTTTGGGATGTTATAAAGCTTGTTGATTAACTTTCACACTAATTAGAACTATAATGATATAGAAAACTCTATATTAGATGTTTTAACAAATGTTGGTGCTTGAATATATTTTCAATGATGGATTTAATGCCCCCATTGACCATGTATACTGTAGGGGATGTTACTCCCTTTGTGATTATCTAGTCTATGTTGTACGTACATCGATGTGGGTGATGGTGTGTCAAATGTGGGTGTTTTATCCACTAAGTGAGGAAATTTTATTTGGGATTGATATACTTAATATAGAGATGGTTATGATGTGTGATTTATTTGATAACTCTAGATATGGTTTTTATTCAGTTTAAATATCATTATTCCTATTAATATTGTGATATGAGTTTGATATGATGCTTTTTGAGATGATTATGATGCAGGTAGGACATGATTTCTTCCATGATGTTATGTGTTCATGATTTACATTATGTTATGTTGAATATCTACTATATGGGTTGGATGTGATGCAGCCAATTATTATTCAATATTCCATGTGGGGTGTAAAACCCCCATAATTTTGGATATTTTTTCAATATTGGACTTTCCACAACCCAAAATATGCGATGAGATACTTAATGAAGGCACTAGAGTTGATGGAGCTAGTTCCATAGAAAACTACAAATTTAATTGACTAAATGAGGAATGAGTGGACCTTAATTTTAGCTTATTGAGTATTGAGTGGTTCAATAATGGTAAACCATGGAATGTTCGTGGATTCTTTTCCATTCAGTACATGAATGATTATATATTGGTATTGATTAGGGAAATAACTGGTTTTAAGCAACTTATTTTTTTCACACCTTGCAAGGTGAATTTGGTGAGCATGTAGACCTTATGTTTGGAATGTAGGTGTAGGTGATAAATAACTTATAGTTTTATTATCAGGGGGAGCATAATAGGATTATGAATATACATCAAAGGTGACGATGAATATTTTATTTGGGTCACAATGTCTTTAATTTTTAGTTAATTTAATTCGTTATGGTTCCGTATTACATGGTCTTATAGTAGATCAATGGTTGTAATACCTGAAAATATATTTTGTTATTCCATGGATTTTTTATTTGTTATGATTAACATTTTTCTAGAATCCCATCATTTTTTACTCTGAAATATATTTTTGTTATTTTATATTTACCTTATCTATTTATTAATTATTTGATGACACTAGATTATATACTCCCACGACATGATTTATCTGGATATCACTTACAGTAATTATCCACTAACATATAGGAATGAATGATAAATTTAATGTGGCACCACAAACTCTAGCCGATAGTTGGTGACTAGGATGGGGAAATTAACAAATGATATTTGAGATTTTTTATATATATTTTAATTTTTGATATGGTAGACTAAGACACGCTAGATCAACATTAGAGTAGACTCTATGTGTATGTTTTACCAATACTTATGGAAATGTCCATGTTATGAGGAACTTTATATTGGTTCTATTGTTTTTATTTTTTATATATGAGTTTATTATTTCCAATCACGATGTTTTAGTTTATTTATTGATTAGTTCTTATATCTACTAATTATGGAAAGAGGGTTGTTTTCATGTTTAACATTCTACACCTACGATTCACATGACATTTATATGGTATTAAGTGATTGATTATTTAATAATGATGATGTTTTTGGTCATTAAACGTGTAGGAAAAAAGTTATAATTTTTTTCTTATCTAACATATTAGTTTCAATCTACTTAAATGGAATATGTTCAATCCAATATTAACAATTTTATTGAAAAATAAAATGGGGGCCAAGTTCCCAAAAAGTCATGGGTGTCTAAATTAATGTAGCCTCAGAGCCTCAACCCATACAATATTAATCCACTTAGGGGGAAGGGATCATGTGCTACTAATGATGATACATGGTTCATCGTGTGTATCCCAGGAATATAGGAATTCAACCACCTTATTAAACTCTCTCCTTATTTTTTTAAGATCAACATGAATATTATGAAATCCACAAAATTTGATGGATCACTATTTGATTGGACAGGTATAATGGATACAACATTAAATGAGATATGAATTATATTAGAATTTATTTCCACCCAATATATTATAATACAGTGGGTGTGGCACAAATCTATACCTTTCATCATGGTAACTTCCTTTTCCATGAGGGGCACCCCTAATCCATAACATACCCTAAAATAAAAGATAATAGATATGTCCTGGTCGTGAATAAAACCTCCAACCCTCATGTAAAAATACATGAATTATACGTCAATATTCAATTTACAACCTTTATTGGGGGGAATACAACGAACCCAATTACCTCTTGGTGATAACCAGACAATCGAGAGACCAAGACCCCGAATTTCCATAATCTACCATAGAGAAAAGGATAGCTGCCACTACTTGATTACTGAAACCAGATCCACTTCCAATGAAATAGCTTTATCATTCGTAGCCATATAAGAACTAATAAAACCATCATATTTGTCCCCAGTATGTGCATTCAAAAAGATCCCATATCCTACCACAAGTGGAATCAACCTTTCCTTAAACTCATGTACACTGTCATATGATCTATGGAACAATGAGTACAAAAATGGGTCACCTAAAAGGCCTTAGAAATCCCACTTTTTGAAACCTATAAAATCATTCTTAATTGAGGAAATCTATTCCCCTCAAAGAAAAATATGAGTGGTTGTATCTTCCTTGGGTGTGTGATAGAAAGAACATTTAAAGATGATGGAAACCCCTCCTCACCATACCCCCTCATCAATGGGAAGGTAATGGTTATAGATGTTTTAGATGAGGATGTTGAGTTTCACCAGGGTGTCATTTCACCATAGAATACCACCCCATGCATTGTGACTACGGTATGCATGAAAAAGAGGCCAGTATGACTTCGAAATGAATAAATTCAGTCGGGGAACATGTGAAAACAATTTTATCTAAAATGGCGGTGATCATAATACCATAAAATAACTCCAATTTATAGGGGTTTAGAATATCATGGGTGAATGAGGAAAAACGGGTGGATTTAAGGAAGGGTAGATAATGTGTTAAGAAGCTCGAGATACTTAGGATCGTCCCTTGCCAATTATCATTCCATAATTTGATCAAGCCCTCCCAGACTATATACCTTGAGATCTATTTCAGATTAAGGATGTGTTAGTGAGTAGCATCCTAAAGCCTGGAAAAATGACCAAATACTAAATTAATCTTTTCCCTGTACATTCAAATTATGAACCATTCCCCATAAGGAAATCTCATTCATAAAATCTCCAGCCAACTTCACCTATAGGAAAGACATGGTGTAAGAAACACTCCTTAGCTTGAAGGCACCATACTTGACATCATGATACATCATCTTCCGTGAGTCATAATGGTATTTTCAAAACCACTTTTTCATACAAAATATATCCAACTAGAACATTTTAAATATTACAAGAAACTTCTTGGGTAAAATAGTGGTAGACAAAACAAGCCAGAGAATAGAGGTCAATAAACTATTAACTAGGATTATTCACCCCCCAAATAAGAGGATCCATTTTTTCCAGTTATGTATAATATATGATAACTTATCAACAATTCCATCAAAATGGTGGGTATGTATCTTACCCAGAGAGATCATGGACCCTATATATTCCATGAAAATTGTCTTTGGGAGATCCTCATCTTTTCTTGAATCATATTTCAACATTTATTCATAAAACTTCCTAATATATATAAACTAATCTTCTAATTATTGATAATATGACCACTCCATTTGTAATATAAATAAATAATTTGGTTATTATCTTAGATATACAATTTCTTTCTATTGATGAAGATAAAATGGTCTGATTTAAAAAATTGTTGGGTAATCCTGGTGAAGTTCAGCCTCCACCATAATGGATGAACACAACAATCACTACTACATTTATTTATGTATCTACTAAGGGAATTATGAATCATGATGAAAAACTATGGAAAGTGGGTTCCCTATATTATCCATCTAATTTCTTTTTTAAAACCATAACTTTTCCACATAAATGTAACAGAAAATTATAGAGAGCCAATGAATTGGAAGAAATGTTCAGTCACCAATTCTAAGACACCCATACCCTTCAAGACGCTGATGATGATGATCCCCTATACCATGTCATAGGCTTTTCCCATATATAGATTTATGGCTATTTTAGAACTCTGTAATTTTTTTCGATTTCTCCTAACATTCCAAGGGACATGGTAATGGAGGTTATTATGTACATTCCTTGTATGAAACCCTATTATTTATCAAATACCCATTTATAGATATATAATGCAAGCCTTTGGTTAGAAACAATGACAATGGTTTTATAAGGAAAATTTAACATGATGATTAGTTTGGAATTGTTTAATGATGATGGATATTTAACTTTAGGAATGATAATCAAGGTTGTAGAGAACGCCACTTCAGGAAAACTCTCTCCCCAAATAGAGTCTGCAGTTATTCTACTTTGTAACATCCCCCGATCTAGGACTCTATCATGTGTCTGAAACAGGTTGGTTATAAGACCTTAAGCATGCCTCCCCGTATTCTATGGTCTACTGGATAGTAGTAGGGTGTGATAAATATAGTTGTAATATTATACCCCTGGATCCAGACTTACAACATAGCATAAAAATAAAATATAAATAAACAAGTAAATATAAGAAAAAATAAATAATGAAAACAATAAGATACAGTGCAAAAAGAAACTTTAAATCGAACTAAGTAATCCAATAAATAATATAGGAATGATGTAATTACATGATTTAATATAACTTAATTTCATGATATAAGTAGTATAAAGAAAATATTGGTACGCACAAATGACCATGGTCCTAATCCCTATGTCGGCCCCATCTCCAAACTCTAATACATTCTGCAAGAAACAATCAACAACAATGTCCTCTACCCTTGTTTAATCTTACATCCATATAATATTATCATGTAAAAAATGGATTCCCTAATAGGTTGTGAGTATAACTCATTAGGTTAACACTGTCATGTCTAAACATAACCAGTCTGATAATAATTATATTAAAAAATTTGATAAATAGATGTATTAATTAATTCAATAATAAATAATATATAGCACCAACATACTTTGGAGCCATGTAGAAATATCTTTGAGCATGTCTTTCAAACATTCCGACTATATTCATATAACCATGGTAATCCATAACCTACTTCAACGCCATGTAGTAATGTCACTGAGCATGTCTCACAACCCTAATAACCAAATCCATTTACCAATGGTATAAAAATTAAATAGGAAAATTACACTATATAATAATCATAGAATATGTCTGGGAATATCCTTGTATATAAGTATTACATCATTTATTGGGTTATAACCCAAAATATTATCATTACCACATGTTTTAGGGTGAAAACCCTATATATAAGCAATTACATGTATGTGAGGGTCACAACCTGATATATAAGCCTTACAACATGTGCCACAAGTTAATATCACAAAGTAAAGTATATCGAAATTTTATAACATAAGACCAAATGGTTAATTCTACTAGTTACCATTTGGGTTTAAATTTTCACATGATCTCAATTAATCAATTTATCCATATTCTTTGGTGAATCTATATAAATAAATAACATGAAACACGTTTCATGATAAAAATAATAAGTAATCATTTTCAGATTCATTATTTTCAAATATCCACTCACCCATTTGGTATTCGTAAACAAAATCACATCCTTATATTAATCCAAATGGATCCAATAAAGAATCCAACATAGTATTTTCTTCATTTTATTCAATTAATTAATTATTGTAAACATGTTTTCGTGAAACCAAAATATTTAATATACCCAGAAAGAATAAAATAAAGCCATATGGTTATGATTAAACTCCCTACATTTAACTAGAGAATAATGAAATCATTCCAATAGAAAACAAAAAAATATTTAAAGGTGTATATGATAGAAGAAGGATCTTATACCAGTACTAATCACATTCAATACAAACAATGTCTGATGTTAAGTGGTTTCACTACAACAGATGTAGAAAAAAAGATAGATAAGGGAAACCCTAAAAAACCTTAATAAGATTGATTTTTCAAATAGAATATTTTAAAGGGATGGAAGGCTTCCAAATTATCTTGGATGCTTCCCTAGGGTCGACAGGACAATTATACACATGAGGTTAATCATGGAATTAGAAGAATCAATCCCATTAGGACTTCATGTCTAAAAAATGTGTAATTTAGTTACACATCGTGTATTTAATTTTTGATGGATACGCTAAAAAACTCATTGCATGAGCCTAATATTAATTTCTCATGAACATTACACGATTATTGACCCATTTACATGGCGTGTAAATGTCCTACAGATGGTTTTTGACCAATTTCATTATAACAAATAGAACCAACTTTATGTCTTATCAACATTCCAAGAACCCTTAGTAACACATGGCCCATTTATACTTGAAATCCATTTTATTCAAATAAGAATAAATCTCTAGACATTAATTCATTTTCCCCAGCAAATGATCTCTGCATGGATCCACTCCGATTTTCTCAATTTTCCTCAAAAATCATGTATGTGTTTATTAATTCCAACATATTTCCACAATGAAGACAAAAAACAAAAAGTTTTAAATTGGAGTCTAATTTCAACCAAAATAATATTAACAAGAAACTGAGAGATTAATGTACCTCGAAAAATGGTATCTTACAACCTCCCCGACTTATAATATCTCATCCTTAAGCTTCTCCAAGAATCATTGTGGGGTTTCCGAGAATAATTCATTCCACCATGCTCTCATATCAGACTCCCTCTGCCATATCTCCTCTTGAACAACAACTTGATTCCACTTCACATGAACCAATAGTATAGTCCATCCTAGAATATATCTCTCACTATGTTCCATGACCCGTATCGAATGATCATGAAAGGAAGAATCTGAAAATAATCATTATGTACACAATGTATATAATTTTATAATGTTATGGATAATATATATGACTATGTTACATGTGAAACATGTCATTAATGAAATTTTAGTGTTGTGGAAGGAATAACTGGTATGCCATTATACCGACCTATCCACTATCTCAAATGGCATGAAAAACATGGGTTATAGCTTTCCCGATATCAGTATATGCATTCCCCATTCTTGAGGACACTCATAAAGAATAAATGATGAACCCACTCAAAACATTGATCTCATATTTGATGGATAGTATAGGTTTTATTTATATTATATACCGCCACCACCCTCCTCCTGATCAACTCAACCTACTCAGATGTCTCCTACATTAGACTATGTCCAAAAACCACTTACTTAGCTTCCTCTAACCAAATAAGAGGTAAACGACATGAACTTAAATAAAAATCCTCAAAAGGTTTCTTTTGGATAGATTCCAAGAAGCTGCTATTATATGAAATCTCCAAAAGTTCTATATGTTCCTCCCATGAACCACCAAAATCCAAAACAATGGCTTAAAACATGTCATACCAAGCCTGAATATTCCACTTATATTGAATTTTATAATATGGATGATAGGTCAAAATCAAAATAACATGTGATATAAGATCCTTATAAGTACCCCAATAGAACCACAATGTGAAATGAGAATCCTTTCCTGAAATTATACTCCTCATATCACCAAGAAATCGAACTACCTCAAGCACATAAAGACCGCCCAGATCATAAATTGTAATGTTCTCACTAATAGGAATGAAGTAGGTTTCATTCATAAGCCTATCAAAAATCACATATAATTCACCATTCATATGGTTTGACCTGGGTAATCCTATCAAACAATGCATATGGAAATCATCCCATTTTCACTCTGGAATGTTAATAAACTGTAAAGTCTAGATGGAATGTAATGATTGGATTTCACCTTCTAAAAAGTTAAACATCACTCCACATAACATGTTACCTCCTACTTCACTCCTAACCACCAGTAATATCTAAATAGATCACGAAAGAACCTTCTTAAACCAGGATGTACTTCCCTTCTAGAAGCATGAAACTTTCTCATCAACTCATCTTGTAATCCCATAAGAACCCAAAAGTTAAAATAGAAGAGAATAAAATTTCCACCACCAAGAGACCATCCAAATTCATTATCCTCAATATATATGTTCTCTTAGAAGTAATCCCTCAGTATCTGATAAATACTCAATCTTAATCTGGTCCAAAAGTACGGGTTTAGATGAATTCAAAATCATAGCTACCCATCCATGAGACACATAATCATCTTGATGTATGTCTTAGAAGATGGATATTGTCAACCACTAGTCATAGGACTCCTATAATACCTCTTTTTGAGTCCTTAATCTTAAAGAATCAACAAATCCATTTCTATTTCTAGGTGGATAAGCTAATTAAAAGTCAAAAGACTGTAGATACTAAACCCACCTATCATCCAAAGGATTAGGTCCTGTAGAGAAAAGATGTATCAGAACCTATTGAGGTCCGCATATACCACCAATTTCACTCCTATAAGATAATTTCTCTAAAATATCAAGGCATTTACCATTACTTATAAGTAAATATCATGAGTGGGGAAATTCCTCTCATGCGTCCAAAACAGCTTAGAGGCATAAGAAACTACTCGATCCTCGTTCATCAAAACTGCTCTGAGTCTAGCTTCCGATTCATCCTTGTACAAAAAGTATTATTTACCTATCAAAGGTAAATGATATGTATTGATGAGAACATAACATTCAGGTCATGAAAATATTTCTCACACGCATATGACAAAAAATATTCACTCCCTTTTTTGTGAATCTTTACGTCGGTGTTGTCATATGGTATATGTCAGGGATAAAGTGTAGATAATAAAATACTAAAACCATAAATATTTTAATCTAAAAGTTGTTCTTGGGATTCCCCCAAGATACAATGACTGCAACCTTCTCTATTTCCACTAATAACCTTTCCTATGATATTACAAGTCCTAAGAAGTATACTTTATCAATCTAGATACTATATTTGGTTATCTTGGCATACTGTCAATGTTATCTCAATTTACTCAAGAAAATTTCATGATGATGGTAATGATCATCTTCTAACATGGATTACAATAAGAAATCATTGATAAAAACCAAAAAAACGGATTCGAATAAGGATGAAGGATCTGATTCATCTAATCCATGAAAAAATCAGGTTAGTTAGTCAAACCAAATGACCTCACTAGGAATTCAAAAAAGACATACCTTCTCATAAATGAAGCCTGAGGTATGTTTGATGGTATCTATATTAACTTTTGGAATCATAATCTCAAATAAATCATGTAGAATATATTAGTGCCTCTTAGCTGATCAAAGATATCATCAATACAGGGGCGTTGGTATAGATTCTTGACCATTATTAGGTTCAATATATGATAACCCAAAAATAAGGTCTAGGTATCATTAGAATTTTTTGGGAATAGAATCAGAGATCCCTTAGGATATGCACATAGACATATGAAACCATTGGTTTCAAGATCATACAATTGGAATTTCAACAATTGAAGCACTACTAGTTTCCTTTGATGATGAGTTTGAGGTTCATCACATACTCAAAATAGCTCAATTGAATAACATTCACTTGTGAACTGAACTCATAGAGAATACCGTCCATTAAAACATCTCTCCCAAGAGGACTCATTAACTTACAAATATAGTGGAAAGCATAGCGAGCCAGTGAAATGTGATGTGTATTACAACATAAACAAGAACTCAAGAGTCAGATTCATGAAAATGTGAGCCTTATCATCCATCAACATCTCTAGATATATGTTTCTCAAGAACGTCACATCAATACCCATAGAAGATGACTCTTCTTCCTTCCCATATTTCACAATAATTTCCTACCAATGCTTTGTTGGTTGATGAGGTGTATATGTAGTAATATTCACCATCCCATCTGCGGGTGTTTCGAGGTGATCGAAGATCATCTGGACTGACACTCTAAAAATTTTCTACCTAGGGGCCTCCCTCCCATGTGATCTTAGGCAGATACTGCATATGAAACAATCTTTTTAGCTCAGATATCTAGGTAGTGGTATGAAAAGTCTCCCTTTTAATGGATCACATGACACATAGAAAGCATTCATGATTCTGAACATCCAGCTAATCCTAGAGACCTATACGAAGTTCCAACTCATCTGCATTATGAGTGTTCAGATTTCCACTCACCTAGAGCTCAATTATAAGTTGATGAGGACTTGTTTTCTCTATATAATAACTCATACCATAGAGCACTAGGTAATAACAAGTTCTATATTAATATGTGACTACAATAGAAAACCATTGACTCTTAGTCTCTTAAATCATGGATTAAAAATTATTTAGCATGTTATAACCATTCTTTCATTTCGTTTATCAGGTATAACATATATACCACATCATAATATACACATTCAATATTTTAAATTCATATAAATATCCCCCTATCTAGAACCATTAAGATCATTATATATCCATGTATTATAATCAAGATGCATGAATAATTGTTTTTTTTCATACAGGTCCATGAATAAATATTTCGAGCAACAATAACATCACACAACATGTGAGTCACCCAAGGTGAAATAACATCAAACACTAACAGGATAACATCATACAATACAATTCCATCCCTAGGAACTCATATTTTCCCCATAAATGGGTTAGCTACTCTAATTAACAACTCATTACCATGTCCCATCATATCCATGTCCCAATTCTACGATTCCCAAATAGTAAAGAAACAAAAAAAGAGAAATTTTTTGTTCTTTGATACTACTTATTAATGTCCCTTGATCCATTACTCTCTCAGATGGTTGAAATGGGATGGTTACAAGACATCAAGCCCTTCTTCCCATACACTACAGGCTTTCGACTAGTAGTGGGGCATGATAAGTATAGTGTGGAGATTATACCACTAGAATCATAGTTACAACACATCAAAAGTAAAAATCTAAATAAATAAATAAATATAAGAGGGTGGAAATAATGGAATCAATATGACAATATGGAAAAAACCATTAAATTGAACTAAATAATTCATTAAATAAAAAAGGAAATGATGTAATGACATGTTGGAATGTTTTTAAAAGTCAAAATAAATGTAGAAAAAAGACTAGAAAAATAAAATTTGTTGGTCCTGATCCCCTTTTAGGTCTTGTCTCCAAACTCTAGTACATCTAAAAAATGAAAATGAATAGCAAGGCCCTTTACCATTTTCCAAACCTATATCCATGTAATCTACTCAAGTACAGAATAACGTCTCAAATAGTGTGTTATTTTAACTCAGTAATTCAACACCACAGTTTCTAAACAATACTAGTATGATAATATATATATGCAATAATGATACAAATAGGTGTATTAATTATTTCAATAATTAATAAAATACATGAATGACATCCATCAACACCATTTCGGGATATCATTGGTAATGTCTCAGAACCAAGACAAATATGACCATATAACCATGATAAACCATAACATGCTCTATTTCCATGTCAAAATGTCCCTGAGCATGTCTCACTACAATTCCAATCACAACCGTATAATCATGGAGTAAAGAATCACTGTAACAATCCTACTATATAAACATCTCTGTATATGTTAAGGAATAGGCTGGTATATAAGCATTGTAACATGTTTCAAAGTCATAACCCATCATATAATCATTACAACATATTCCATTGTCAAAAACTAGAATATTATCATTAAATCATGTGTAAGGGTCATAAACCTGTATATAAGCATTACAACATGCGTCAGGATCAAAACCTGGTATATAAAAAAAATAGCATCTGTCACGTTCAAACCTAGGTATGTAAGTATTACTACATGTGTCACAAATACATATTATAAGAGAAACTATACCAAAATAGGATCACATAAGAACAAATGATTAGTTATACTAATTATCATTTTTCATTAAATTTACCCATTATCTAAATTAATCAATTACACCACATTTCACGGGGAATCTATAGCATGAAATTTCTGGAGTCACATTTCATGCTAAAAATTATAATTAATCCATTTACAATTCATTATTTTCAAAGGTTCACCCAACTAATGAGAATCCATTAGAAAGGTCACATCATCAATTGAATCCAATGGGATAAAATGAATAATCCAACATCAGATTATCATTATTCAAATCAATCAATTAATTATTACGCATACATTTAAGCACAATCACAAAATTGTATATACATAGTAACTAGAAAATTTAAACAAAGGGTTAAGATTTAGACCCACTAACTCTAACCGGAAAAGAATGAAACACTCACAATGGAATCCTCTAACAAACATAAAGACTCAAATGATTTCAAAAAGGATCCTAGATCAAAATTTATCAAGATCAAAACAAACAATGATTGGGTACAAGAAGATTCACCACAACCATTGTAGAAAAAAAATGAGAGATTACAAAACCTAAACAAAACAACTTACGAGAGATTTATAGCTCAAACAGAACATACATAAGGGAGGGAAGGCTTACAAAATCATATATATGATTCCCTAGGGACAAGAGGAGAATGTTTCATGTGAGGTGAATAAGAAAATTAACCACACACAACCATTTAAAACTATAGGTAGCTAAAATACACTAACGGTAATTCAGTAACATGTATTGTGTTTATTTTTAGTGGGATATTCCAGAAAACCCATCACATCAGCAAAATATCAAATTCTCCTAAACATTATATGGCATATAACCCATTTACACAGAATGTAAATATCCTATAGATGGATTTTGGCTTTTTTTTAATAAAACACTAAACCCCCATTAAGGCATCTCAATATACTAAGAAACCTTGGTAACATTTGACCTATTTACACCTAGAAACCATTTAATTAAAATAAACACAAAACTTTAGAATTTAATTCATTTTACACAATAAAGGATCTCTTCATGTACCCTCTGTTGTTTTATCATGTTTCATTTCAATCCAATTTTATATTTATTCAATAAAAAATGTATCCATGAAGAAAACACAACCACCCAAGTTTAAAGAGGAGGAAAAACTCAACCAAATTAATTTTAACAAAAGGATAAAAAAGGGATCTACCTAAAAAATATGGGATCTTATAGATAGTGTCTATGAATGGAAATATAGCTTCATATATGTTGAGTAGAAAACTTAAATGATTGAGGAGCTTCTAAAATAAACTATTTGTGATCTGTTGTCAGTCATGCTTTGATAGAAACATGATATTGAGTGATTTATTAGTGTGAATATATATTCATTAAGACATTGGTGTCATGGTGATAGATTGATAATAAATTTGAGTAGTGGTTGTATGGTGCATTATGATATCAAATACCCTAATGAATGTCTTTCGAGTGATGGTTCATTTGTTGGTAATTATTGAAAATCATGAGGATTGATTTTTAGGGGATAATAGCTTAACAATGAGTTGGTTCCCAGTGATTAATGATAAGTTATGGTCAATATTCAAGACTCTAAAAATGGTGTATTGAGTAGAAAATACTCATTATTGTAGAATCATGGTAAACATCAAGGATAATGTGTGGGTAGACCAAAACTAGGGATTCTTTTAGTCATTTATCAATGATTGGATAAAAGATTCCATATTTTTTGGTAAATTGAAAATAACGGTATATGGGTACTGATGAATGATAATTGAATAATGTGAATATATTCAATAAATAATTGGTATGAGTTTTGGGTTATGATATAATGGAATAACCAAGTATGAGTTTCATAAATGTATAAGTATTATCAATTAGTGTATGAATACTAATGCTTATGAGAATTTATTATAAAATATAATATAGATTGATGCATAATTTTGTGAAGAAAATTGTCAAGGGTGAGCCTTTGAGATATAATGTTAATAATTAGGATTCTCTTGGGTGATACTCCAAGCAACCAATGATTTAGTTGTGACTGATGATTTCAACAATTATGTATTGATGTTTATTAAATAATAAAATTAATAACATTAACATAATTTAGAATTTTATTGTATTTTATAGTAACCCATATATTTCGTACATATATATTACATCAAAAATAGATGATCAATATTTAAATAAAAAAACAATCCATGGTGGAATTGTTTAGGGAGAGTATATTTGAGAACATGTAATCATAAAAATCTAGTTCAAGATAGTTCTACATAGTATCCCTCATATATCTTCATAAATAGGACCATTCCTAGAAATATCAAACTTAATACCTTTCTTCATAACATAAGGAATGGAAACATATGAAAACATGGTCTCTGAAGCCCAAAAAGGGTGGAAAGTGATATATCAATTATCATATAATCAAAACATATGAAAATGTGCATGAGAAAAAGAGATTAACATTTGAATAAAAAAACGTGAATATCAAAGATCATAATATTGAGTCTTGGAATAATCCATTGATATTTATTACACATGAATAAAAAAGGAATCAATGAACATGAGCCATGAGGAAATAACATTACAATAAGAAATTTCATTGTTGTATAGATATGAGCATGGAAAATAATTTCAATAGTATTCAATGTGCATTTACAAGGCTATCATTGTGGAATTGGTTTACACCTAAAAGTATTATAGTATCCAAGGTTCCCTCCCAAGACTATAATAGTGGACATTGTACCTTATTGAACTGCGTTCACTCCCCATTATAGTCCTATTTATATCATAAGATATTAATCTTTACCCAAATAATTGGATAGAGACACATGCCCCACACATCACATAACATAAATATTTCATATGTGTTATACTAGATCATAATAAATTAATCATTTCAGAACCCATGAAAATAACTGATTTTTATAAACATTTCATCATAGCATATCTAATGGAAAACAAATTATTTTCATACACATTTTATCATTTCAGCATAGAAAAACCCATGGAAAATAAAAATGTTTCATCTAAATTATTTCATCATATTAATAAACTATATAGAGAAATAATTAGGATAGTATCTTTATATAATATACATATAAATGAATAAGTTAAATTGTTGGTTATTGTCTTTTATGAATGAAAATATTATTAAAATGTCATTAATTAATTATTGAGAAAAATAACCTTTCCATTTGAAATAGTTTTTTTATAATATTTCACAAATATTAAGGATTAAAATTTCATTAAAAAGAACTGAGTAAACTGGTTGAGAAAGATTAAAATAAAATATCAGTCTAGATGGTATCAAAATCTGTTCATTATGTATTACTTAAAAAAACAACACTTAATTTTTTTTTGAAAAAGTTAAAAAGTACCTCATTTAAAAAAATATTCCTTTAAAATGATTTGTTTAAATGAAAAAAAAATTGTTAAAAATCACTTTAATGAATCATATTATAATATTAAAAACCTTTTTTTAAATATTTTTATAAAACATATATATGGAAGGCGATAATGGACTGAAGAGAAAACTAATGTCAAATTTCCTTAACTACATAATTTAGGAATCATGATTATATAAGGTGATGGAAGTGAAATTAAGAAATATATTGTCAATAAATAAGATGAGTTTTAGAAAATTCATTATTTTCTTAAGAGGTATATCATATCATCTTAAAAACATTATTGTAAATAATCCTGATAAAAAATATGGTAACATAATTCCCTTACCTCGAGTTCTCTATACTTAGAAAACACTCTAACATCTAATATAAAAAATAATATATTTTATAATTTTATACTAGAGCCATGTTCATAATTATAATATCATATCTAATCCCTTTATAACAATTCATCACATTATTTGATAGATGATTCTATATTAATATCGCCAATTCATGGTGTTAACTATTTTTTTTATCATGGGTATTTTATCTGAGTAGATCTTATCCCAGAAAATTTATTTTGGTTAAAAAATTTATAAAAAGTAATAATTATTTAAATATCATAAATATTCATTATATAAATATTTATATTCATCTATAAAAGTTAGAGGTATAAAAACTCATTACACCATTCTTGGTGACAGTAGGTCGTATGTATGCATGAACATTTTTTCAATTTTTAATGGATGATATAATATAATGATAAAAAATAATTCACCATTGTAGGATCATTATTATATCATATATATCTTATATAGTCATAAAATTCATCATCATTACTATATATGTAAAATATAAATCAAAAAATCACATCTCTTCATGGAGGTGCTTGTCCACAAGTAAACACCAATGACATTATCATTTCCCAAATGATTCGATGGTAATTAGGTAGATGTGATATTATTACTATAAAAGTATAATAATTTAATAAATATAATATATAAAAATTAAAATAATCCTAACACCCATCAATAAAATATGGTGATGAATAATGAATTATTTCTCTACAAGGAGATGATAAGTCATATGTATGAGCGAGTGATACCTTTACTTGTCATTTGATGTGAAAGATTGTTTATAATGTTTATTTTATAATCATAATAAAATTTCATCATGTTTTAGATAAATAACTTATTATTTTATGATAAATAATATTTATTTGGAGAAAATAAAAATGAGTATGAAATAAAGTGATCAGTTTAGGTGATTTCCTCTTATTTGAAATGTATATGTTAGATATCTTATAAATGGTTCTAGTGCTAATAATTTGGAAAGAAAAGAACTAATAAAATGATGATATAGAAGTTGAGAAGATAAGAATTAGATTTTTTTTCATGCTAGATGGATCAATGTGGTTTAATGAAGTGTGGGAGGAGGTTCTCTTTTTTAATTTAGGTAAGGAACACTTTTGGAATTTCTCAAAAGATTAAATTATAAAAAATTAATTATCTATAAAAAATGATGGCAATATCATTTACTTAATGATAATATATTATAGTGTTTTTAGACTATCATCCAATATATCATAGATATGTTTTGTTTCATTTTAAACCCTATCATTTTGATTTAACCATATTTTATAAATATTAATATTGACTATGAAAAAATGTTTTTAAATACTTAAGGGTTAAAAAAATTTCTTATAAGGTGACTTTTTTCCATAAATTTTCATTTTATGATATTTTAGATCATGTCAAATTCACTGTTTTATATTTCAATTTTTTATATTTTAAAATAATTTAATAATGTATTATTTTGAAAAATATCATTATGGTCAATTTTTACACTATCCATTCCATTTTACATTAAATTCATAAAGAATGAGTTTGTATTCAAATATAATATTTTAACCCTAATGTTAATATAACAATTTATCCTATAAAATTTATGGAACAGTATAAGTTACTAAAATTATACCACAATTATTATTTTCAAAAACATTTATTTTATTATCCATCTAATTGAATAAATGATATTTTGATATTGTGTAAGAATTTAAGGAAATTAAATAGTAAATTAGAATCATATATAAATTATCAAAACAAATATAATTTCATTATTTTGATAATTAATATTAATATTTTTTTTAGTAGTTGGGGTTTGGCTTAGTGGTAAGCACTCCTTAATTAAACATGAAAAATGGGAGTTGAAAACCCATTGAACGCAGGGTACTGTAGCACTACTGTAGTGTACTGTAGTAGCAGCGACACTATTGCAATAGTGGGAACCGTAGCGGCAGAAGGTCACTGTAGCGGCAGTAGAGTACTGCAGCAGCAGTGAGTAAGTACTGTAGCAGCATGGGCACTGTAGCAGTACTATTCACATAATGAGCTTCGGGAAATAAATTGGGTCTACGGGCCATGTAATGGGATAAATTCCCACTGGGCCTTCGGGCTATGTAATGGGTCTCCCTAAACCCAGTTAAAGAGGTCATTTTTTTTCTTTAATAATAAATGAGGCTTTGGCCCCAACCTTTAAAAAATATTAATATTTTTTTAGAACTAGTTTTTGTTCCTATGTGAACACATAAAAAATATTTAAAATTAAGAGCATGAAATTTTGTAACTTTCATGGATTTAAATAGTATGTTAATCATTTTCATGGATAGGATCCCATTAAACTAATAAATTATAAAATCCTTACTTGGGATCCATTTAACCCAATCCCTAACCCATTGGCTCAAATGGCCTCAAGAGTGCATCCCCATACACTATAGGGTATTTACTCACCGCAAGGGTGTATGGGGGTTCAGTGGGGACAATGTACCCTCATATCAAAGTGAAAAATGGATATAATACATGAAATAAAATGGATAAAACATAATATAAATATGAAAAATAAATAATCCAGTGAAAGAATAAGGAACTGAACAATTGAACAATAGTCCAAATCCACTATAATGTTTTTTATACATGGATGCATGTCATGTAGATACACAAAAGGGAAACTGGGGATAGGCATATACAACATGCTATAAAAGTATATAAAGGAAAAAAAACTGACCCAATAGAATCTTGAGTATATGATTTTTACTATGGTCATATTCTCCATCTATAAGTCAAGCATATCAAATACTGGTATCAGGGTTCATTCCCTTATCAAAACCGACAGACAAATAATATTCGCGGGTTCAAATGACATCCCAAGTATGGTGTAAGATTAAATCATAGTAGGCCACCAACAACGGTGTATAGAATTAATCCAAATAGTTTTCAAAAATAAATACTTTTCATGCATAGGTAATTAATTTATAATGCGGAGTAAATAAATAATCGCCTTATTAGGTTCCTAAAAGACACCTAACAAATCTACCTTCTTCGGCTCATGGCTGGAATGGAATTCATATCATTCAATATATATATAGAAATGGTATATACGTGTATATATATATAGTTATATATTTCATCCACTTATATGTACTGAATGTGTGAAGATGTAATTGGCCACATACTAGAAATACTAGTTGTTGGCTAGACTAGGGTGTAACTCACACATCAATGACCAGTCTAATGAGCCTATAAGAACAAGGAAAAGAGTATATGCCCAATATAACATAATTAGTGGGAGAATTCATTCTCTTCAATCGATATAGTGAGTGTTTCATCATGTCAAAAGTCCAATAAAGGATGTGGCACGTCAATCCCAATTCCCAACTAGATCCAATTGTATGAGACGTCATTCTCAACACCCAATGTATGGGTGCATGATACATTCAAGCTTAAAAAATACCTTACCATCATACCATAGCCTATATCAAGGTGTAATTTTATTTATAATATTAATAATGATGCAATACCTGTCATGTATCATGTTTACAAAGCCTACATATATAGATAAGTCATAATAGTTCAATTATTCATTTTATAAGGAAAGAAACAATAGGAATGGTCTTTCCAACCTCTAAAAATATCCATTAAATTATTTATTTCATAAAAGGAAAATCAAACCAATAAGAATAAGCTATTCCATTTATCAAAATTAATTCATTTAAGGAATGACATCCATCATTCATAAAGATTTCCAAATAACGAACTTATTTAATTTATTTAGATAGTAAAATTTAATTAATAAGTCTCAAGATCAATTTTAATGGAGACATGATCAATAAGGAAATTTCATACAAGGTAAATCCCAAATATAGTTCATCAAGGAAGATAGGAGGTACCTTGGGTAACTTCAAACATTCATATAACATGGTAAATTCAATTTATTATTTAATCTTACCACTTATAAGGCGTTTAGGGAAATTTAGCAATTACAGATAAGGGATAATTCAATGTGGAACTCCCAAGGGGTTTCCATAAGTGTTTTAACCAACCTATAAACTTATAATCTAGGATTAGAGGGAATGTATCATGGTGTTCTTGTAAATTTTATATGAATAACTCAATAGAAAGGGGTCTCATGGAAAAATATATCATGAGACACAACCGATTAGATATGAAATGTCAAAACACATGGGGAAATGATTAGACCACTTACCTCAATTTCATATAAAACTCCTCACTCGATATTAGCCTTAGATTCAAAGTATGTTGGAAGAGGTGTAAAAAAAATAGTTCAATGACTTGAAAAAGGGAAGATATTCTTTCATCTAGTTATCATGATGGATTAAAAGATAAACTTAGATAGGATTTGATATGACTTAAGAGATATCCTCAAGGAATATAATTGCATTTATGGATCTTGAATTGGAAACCGGATGTGGGAGTTACATCAATTCCTAGATTGAATTTATTTGGAGCCCATGGAAGAAGAAGAACCCCATCAACCACTGAAATGAGAGGATAGGAAAAGAAAATAGGTAAATAGATTTAATTAGGAGAAAATGTAATATCACCCTTAAAATTGGAGGTTCATGGTTTGGCTGCAGAGTTTATCCAAACAATGTATAAATCATGCTCAAGTCACTGCAGAGGGATTTACCCCACACAGTCAAGGCACATGGTTTCCAAAACCATGCACAAATCATACAAAATACCACTGTCATAAACCAGTAGTTTCTTACATGGTCATGTTCTTTGGATAGCATGGTATCAGACAATCCATGTGGCTCATACGTAACATCTATTTTTTCATGCATGGTTAGAATTATATGTGCATCATGGAATGCACAGTTTCAATTAACCATGTAGCTCAATTATTTTGGACATTTCTAGAAAACAAGGCTCTGAACAAGATTTGGATGTTCATGGGACCTTCCTTATGGCATTGTTCATGTTTACGGAGATTAATCCAAGTTTGTAAATTGAGAAACAAACAGCCTATACCTTCTTGAAAATATGGGTTGTTACAACCTCCACTTATTAAAGAAACTCAACCCCGAGTTGGACTTATGAGCGTAAATAGGTATTATCAGCAATGATTTCTAGCCATTAAGATCGGATATTAGCTTCCCATTCCCATTTATCATCTAATACCCAATTGTACTGTCATAGAACCCACACCAAAGGAATAGACCTACCACTGGGTGTGTTCATGATCCATCCAACAATACGAATTGGATATTCCTCAAAGAGGGAATCTACATTCAATTTATCCTCATCCAGTTGAAAAACATGTGATGGGTATAGATTATATCGACAAAGCTGAGACAAGTGAAATGTATAGAACAATATCTATGAGGATGTTCCAAAAACAAATCCATTGGTCTGATCCATTTCATGACCTCGAAGGGTCTCAGTAACAGATTACCCTACCTATTAATACATCAATGGCCTATCCTATGTGGGAATCACATGAATACTCGGTCTCCAACCTTGATCTTGAGAGGTCTCAAGTGTTTGTTGGCATATAAAAATTGTCATGATTGAGTTATCATCATGTGATTTCTAAAAATCTGGAAATATTCTAAATTCTCTTTCAGAAGATGTGACCAAATCATAGCTTCCTCCCCAACCTCTAGCATACACAGAGGTGTTCAACAAGGACTATAATAAAATTATTCTTAAGGAGACATCTCTATGGAATCTAGAAAGTTATTATTATAAGTAATATCAATTAGGGGAATGTGTTTCTCCCTGGAACCCCCAAAATTTAGGAAACATACATGGGGAATTTAATCAAGCACTTTAATCATACACTCTATATGTCCATCATTTTGTTGGTGATAGGATGAGCATAAAAGAACCGATATACCCAGTACCTTTTTCAACTCCTATAAGAATCATGATGTAAAACAAGTATCTCTATCAAAAATGATAGAATGAGGTTCTCCATGAAGACATACATGAATGAACCCATAACACCTTGAGATGAGATGGGGAATCAGGGTGTCATATCATTCTTTTAAATGGATGGATCTTGTTCCCATGTTTGTAAAAATGTGTTAAACTTGTATGATGAGATTGTGCAGAAAACAAAATATCACATGCAAAGAGAATACACATTAATTTTACTTGGTTCACCACTAAAGGATATGTCCAAGGAGCATACACTGACAAGTTGTCATCTGTACCAAAATCCACTAATCATCACTAGTTGTGGAGTACAAATGGTTAGATTAAAAACTATGTGCCAAGAACACTGCCTTTAAAATATTTCAGGGGTAGCACATTTCATCCCTCAGATCACTTCCATTGAATCCCCATTTCACACTAATTTGGGACGAACCTAAAATCCATTTATCTATATGATGTTTTCTTAAATGGATTGGAATTAAATCCTATATTTTTTACTATTTATCGATGCTCTTTTGATGTATTGTTATCACACGTGTGAGTAATTCACTCTTCCTCACACTGTTAGTTCATGAGTTGTATCTCCACAAAATGAACTAATACTCCATATATTGTGCTCATTACTCTACGTACTGGGCTACACCATGTATCCTTTTTGGTTCGTGGACCACTTCTCCTCTGCGAACTATCCCTATATCATGAACTAGAACTGCTTCTATGTACCTTTTCTCCTCCATATACTACCTTCCTTCTGCATACTATTCTTCTTGGCGTACTCAAAGAGAACCATTGACTGGTTTATTCATCTACATATAGTATATCCTACACAGACTTTTCTTCCCATAGACCACTTGACACTTCAAAAAATTCCATTGAATTTTTAACCAGAAAAACCTTCACAGGGTTGTATTCCCATGAACCAATCAAGACTTCACCAAAATGCTCAATGTTTTTAATCTCATTCTTTCACCTTAACGAAGGTATTAGTGCTCCTTATATAGAAAAAAATATCTGCATAATCCACTAAACTGAGATTTACCAAATCATCAATGCAACACCACCTTCACCACATACCAGCCATCTTCCGCAAACCGTTCTACTCTATAAAGTCTTTGTACCACCACTATTCCTTCGTGGTGGTCGAACCCTTCAGAGAACTTCTCCACCTCGTTTTCACGAATGAAATTACATCCCACTAACCTCCTTCACTATGTTAACCATTCATCCTATGTGGTCCACGTACTATTCCTGCTATGTGGTTCGAGGATCTCCATTTTTTATACCTTAATTCATGATCTGTGAACTGTTCCCAGAACATGGTTCATGGTCCTCCATTCCTTTTCCAAAACTCTTCCTTTTCCATAAATTAAATACTGATTTTGAGGCCCAAAAATTTGGAAGACACTGGGAAACTACACCACCTTCAATATTACTTTCAGCTTCAATTGTAGGACCACATTCCTTGCAAACTCCTTGATAAACACAATGTGGGTTGAAAACAAACACAGAACATAATCTATTTCAAGAAAAAAATTCTTGGTTCCAAAAATCTCCCCCTTTGGGTTTGTTGAAAATACATAGATAAATTCAATAAAGAACCAGACACAATCAAAACCTGATATGTGAGAAACAAATCATCCAAAACTCTACATCTATTTGAGTAAATCTTGGGGTAGAAAAAAAGATGAGCATGAATTGGGTTCTCGTGTCTTGGAATTCTTAAATATTTCCAAGAAAAGCTCTGAATATTTCCTCATAGCACTGAATTTTTTTCTCTACTCTCGTTTTCACCCTTTTGTTACACATTATTCTTCCAATTATATCATTTTTTAATTTCTCTATTCTCCATCTTCCTACAACCGAGTAGAAAAACATTTAATTTCTCCATTATTCCCCATTGTCAATAAACCCAATGAATTGTATTTTTCACTTGAAGAGAATAAAGTGCACTCCCCCTGGATCGTATCTCCCCGATAAACCAACAATACATCAGAAAAAAGATTTAAATAGTAAACACAACTAGAGAGAAGTGACTTTGTAACCTTATAATGCATGGTGAGGTGGATGAACACTGAGGTTCAACCAATTCTTCTTGAAAAAATGTGTTTTCAATGTCTTGGTTAGTATGTAATCCACTTGATCATCAGTTCCCACATGATCAATTTTAATCATCCCCTATTCAACTTTTTCCTTGATGAAGTGATATCTGATTTCAGTTTGTTTCATATGAGAATGTTGTACATGATTTTTTATAAGATCAATTTCACTCTTTTTATTAGAGTGAAACATTATCAGTTGTTTCACCTAATCAACAATATCTGTTGGTAGTTGAATCATCCAAAATAGCATAGTGCAAGATTTTTAGCTGAGATATACTCAGCTTCAGTAACACTAAGAGAAGTACATTCTTATTTATTACTCAACCGACCCACACATTTCATGAAAATAATGAATGATTCACCACATATGGAAATTCTATCAACAACATATCCATCCAATCAGCATCAAATAATGCTGATTATTCACTACTTATTCCTAAAAAAAATTATAAGCCATAATTGTCATTTCCTTGAATATACATCATGATTCTTTTCACTGCATCCATTAGTTATTATTTCAAATTAATTTGAAAGAAGGTTGAAAAAAAAATATTTTTCCACATTGTAGTCAAGTACAATAAGATTCCAATGATTATCAAGTACAATTTGGGATAAACAGATGTCTCATCTTCATGTTTTCCAAGTTTTATCCCAACCGCAATTGGATTCGATATTGGTTTGAATTCAAACATATTGACTTTATTCAACAAAGCTCTTCTATAATTTCCCTGAGAAATTAAATTGTATTCTTTCCTCTGATTCGATTGTGTCCCTATGAAGTATGTGAGTTCACCAATCATAGAAATTCCAAATTCTTCTTTCATATGAATATAAAATTCATTCCTCGATCCCTGCCTGCATTCACAAAATATAATATCAACTACGTACACCAGTAACATGAATTGATCATTATGAGAGCTCATCACATTGATATTTTTATCCGCTCCTCCACTTTTTTAATTCAAGATTCCTTATATAAGAATCCATTCATGAATAACATTCTTGTGGTGCCTACTTCAATCCATAGAGTGCCTTATTTAATCAACAGACCTTCATTTCATCATTACCAAGAATAAGCCCCACTAGTTGTTCAATATAGACTTTTTCTTCAAAAACATAATTTAAGAAAGATGTTTTGATATTCATTTGGTTTACTTTTTATCCTCTTTGAATTTCCAAGGAAATAAATAGTCTGATTGACTCTATTCTAGCCACAGGAGAAAATGATTCTTTAACATCAATACCTCTAATCTATTAATATCCTTTACATAGAAGTCATTCCTTATTTCTAATCACATTTTAAAGCTCATGAAATTTATTTTTGAAGATCCACTTCATACCAATCACATTTTGTTTTTTTGGGTACTTTAACTAGATCTCATGTTTGGTTCTTATTGATCTGATCTAACTCTTCATTCATGGATTTAATCCATGATTCATCCTTCATAGTTTCATGAAATGAGGATAGTTCAACATCTAATAGGAATTCATACAGCGCATTATTCCTTATTCTCCTTGCCTTTGTGGGTTCTTTTAGTCCCCAATAATGTTGGATTGATCAATTTATGCTCTTTGATTTCTCTTATGAGGTTCAGCACAATTTTCTTCAGCCATGGTTTCCTCTTCTGTTTATTCTTCTGATTCAACATCATGATGTGATTTTTGAGTATTTTTCACACATTCCACTACTTTTGTATATAGATCCAATCCATATCCAAATTCTTCCTCATCTTTTATCACATCGGTAGATTAATTTCTTGATGCATTTTGGGTTTTATCTTCAATGATCTTCACATACTTTCCGTCTAAAAATTTTCCTAGACGTTTTTAAACATTTGAATGATTTTATATTCATTAAATATCTGATGAATATTCCTTCATATATATCCTCACTATACATTCCATGATTTCTTTCTTTGTTTGGATAAAATATTTACTTCAAAAACACGAAAATACATCGATGAAATCTTCCTTTCATGACATAACTCACAGGGTGTCTTTTTTTACCAAATATAAAACCCTGTATGGTATTGAATATAAACTATAGATTGAACAACCTCTTTTTTGTAATAGAGAGAGATACAACTCTCAATTAGCATAGTTCTGACCATACTATTCACATGTATATTATGGTGCTCAAAAACTCCATTTTGTTGTGGGGTTATCATAACATCCACCTCATGTTGTATTCCATTTTTCTCCAAGTAATTATCAAATTCAATGGATGCATACTCCTATCTATTTTTAAACTTCAAAACATTAATTGTTTGTCCAGTATCATTCATGGATATTCGGTGATAAGTTTTTATGTAATAAAGATCTTTTCAATTTCTTTTGTATATCCAAGACCCAATACATTCTACTATAATCATCAATTAAAAGGAAGAAGTGAAATTCCATATATGTTCCATCAAAATTTATCAGACCACATACATATGAATGAATGAGATTTATAAGATTTCATGATATTTCCTTCTTTGGATGATATGTACTACACACCAACATTCCTCACATGCAAGCATCAGAATTATTCACCTGTTTAGCTTTCAAATTTATGATATCCATGAAAATATTCAGTTTGGATATCTTTTCCTTATCTTTTTAATTGTTTTGACCCAACAACTAATGCCAAAAGTTTGTATCTTCTTCAATTGTCATGTAAAAAATGTTCTCTTTACTATCAACATGATATAAATTTCCATTTTTTATACATCCCTTCATGAAATAATTTCTTGTTCTTCCTTTTATAGTGAATCCATTTTGATTGAATGTCACCATAAGTTATGGGTCATAGTGTTGACTCAAACTCTGTAGATTGTTACACAACCCATCCACATATAGAATTTTAGTCTTCTTCAACTTAAAATTGGCCAGTTCAGTACTTCCACTACCTCTAATATTCAAAGCACCGTCATTACTGAATCTTATTGTCCCATAGAACTTTTTCTTGGTATAATTTAATAGGTGTGAATTTCCCATTATATGGTATGAGAATCCACTATCAAGGATCCAAATGATACTATTATTGGTAGCTTTGAGAGATACTTCTTTAAGGTTGGATTTTTCATTTTTCTTATTTTTCTTCAATGAAATATTTGATTGAGTGAAAGAAAATGATTTCCTTTAAAATCTATCTTCCATATGATCATGTTACTCATACTCATATTCTTCTTCTTGTGGAGAAAACTTGTTTCTTAGAGAAACACCGTCTTGTTGGTTAGTATTGATTTGTCTCTGGGTTCTGTACTAAAATTTCCTTCTTTTCCTCAACTTGTAATCAATAGCTTTATAACCAAATTTAGAATATTTAAAACAATATAGATAGAAAACTTTTCTTCTCTAAGAATTTGAATATGAATTAATTCTCATTTTTGACTAAAAAGATCTTCCCCATTCAAATAGCTCCTTTTCTCTTCACAATATGACATGGAATGTTACAGATAGCCACAAAATTGATATTTCATAAGTAGAAATGTATTTTCACATCAATTCATCCTCGTGTCAACTTACATAGTAGGATAGTTTGACTGTCTATCATCTAGAAAAATTTGATATTTTTTTCAGTCCCCTTTTGAGTCTGATTTGTGACTTTATTATTTTGGACATTAAGAGTCTTTGTGAATCGTATTACTTTCAGCATGAATTTATTTTAGAATACTTTACATCGATCATTATATGTTCCAATATCATAACTGATTCCTATGTTTCCTAGGTATGAGGGTCTTTGATCATGAAGAGTCTTTTCAACTCCATAAAAACATCCCTTAACTCTCTCTTGGAGCTCAGCATCTAATAATTTTCCAAAATTAATTTTATTCTTTATTTATTTGGGACTTGATTCATTTTCAAGTTTACTCATAAGAGTAAAAACTTCTTCTTAATGGCCCTCAATAGTATTGGACTTCTCCTCCAATTTCGATGTAATGTCATTCATGACATTTTCATGTTCTTAAATTCTGAGAATTAGTTCAATAATGTCTTCTGATATTTCAAAAGTTGTCTAATTTTCCCTAACTACATCCTTAAGTCAATCAATTTCAGATTCTAGTATATCAACCTATTATGGTGACTCAACCAAAATTGATTTTTACTTTTTGTGTCTATTGATTGGATTCTAAATCTTACAAAAAACATCCTTATATTTCAACTTGAGATCGACATAAGTGGTTAATTTATTATCTCTATCTTTATATCCCGATGGTTCAGATTTTTCAACAGTATCCATCATTGACACGTGGATTCTAGATTTAAATTCTAGTTCTTATTCTAGAAATAAATCACAACAATCATCTCCATCATCATAGAAAAAACCCATCCTTTATAGTTTCTTACTAGAAATGAAGTTTATATTTTTGAAAAACATTTTCCAAGACTTATCTACGTCTCAAAATTTTCTTTCCGCATCATCTAACTTTCTTGTCCACTGGGAGGAAATGTTCCCAACTCTTCCGTAATGAAAACAAGATAGAGGTAAATTTACTTTAAATTTTCTGTTTCTATTCTTGAATTTCTTTCCAATGAGAGAAATAATTTATTTCTATTCAGTATATTCATCAATACTATCGCATAAAATTTTATAGTTTTCATTTCTTTGAATTCAATTTCCATTCTTACTCAATTTGTTGCATCTTCTGATTTGAAACTCATCTCATTTTCCACTATACTACTCAGTAGGTCATCCAGTGAATGTTTTGAAATATATATTTATTCAATGGTTGACATTTTTTCATTGTAAAGAGGTGGAAGTTATATCAATATTTTATTTTCAATATCTATGTCTTTTATTTCTTCACCAATTTCTCATATTCCTCCAGCATCTTTAGTAATTCAATTGAAAAACGTATCATCATTTTCATCTTGATGCATCTTCAGATCATCAAACCTATTGTTAAAACTTATAGTTTTTCCTCTTTCATTGTGTTGTCACCTTCATAAAAATTATCCAATTTTTTCCACATAAAATTTTATGATTAACTACTCATCGCCATTAGGTATATCTGATCTTAAAGTGCTAAATTGAGGTTATTCTATGCTTTAGCATCAGCATAAAGCATTTTCTTGTCGGTATCAGTAATAAACATCCCAGTTGGATCAGTGACCTATATTCCTTGGGTAGTGGAAAATAGGAATTCCATTCCAAGAGATATTAGATGAGATCTCATCCTACACTTCCATATCTAAAATTTTCTTCCATCAAAGAGGGGTACTCCCCAGAAATTTAATTTATTCTCTATTGTAGAAATGAGTGTAAGATTTAAAAAAAGTAACATTTACCCTCTAATACAACTTAAAGGGCATCAGAAAACCCTAATAGGGGAAAGGTTAATCAGGGTGTCATATTTTTCTTTTAAATTTATGGATCTTGTTCCCATATTGATAGGAACATGTTAAACATATCTAATTAGAAAGTGAAAAAATCAATAACAAGGAAAGTGAAGACACAGCAATTTTACATCGCTCACCACTAATGGTTACATTCATGGAGCATACTCTAACATGTTTTCCGTCATACCAAAGTCTACAAATATTCACTAGTTATGGAGTATATTGTTTTAGCACATTCATTATGTGCCAGTTGAACTTCTTTTACAAGGTTTTAGGGATAGAACATTGCATAGCTAAGATCATTTCCATTGAATCCCCATTTTCTCTACGTTGGGATGAATATGACCTCATTTTATCAACATAAAGCTTAATTCAATGTATTGGAATCAAACAATACATATTTAATGAAAAATAAATTCTCTATTGAAGTGTTGTTATCAACTGTATGTTTATTTCACTATTCCTCACACTGTTAGTTCGTGAACTGTACCTCCACAAACTAAACTATTCCTCTATATACTATGCTCCTTCCTCTGCAGACTATGTTGCACTGTGTATCGGTTGTGTTTTGTGGATATCTTCCCTTCCACGAACCATCCCTGCTTTATAAACTGACTATGCTTCCACGTACCATTTATCCTTTGCGTACTACCTTCCTTCCGCGTACTACTCTTCTTTGATTACTAAAAGATCACTATAGATAGGGTTCTTCATCTATGTACTACATATCCTATGAAGACTTGTCTTCCCATAGACCACATCACACTTCCCCAAATTCCTTTGAATTTCTTACCAAAAACACCTTTATGGGGTAGTCTTCCCCCAAACAACTCTAGATTTCCTCGAAATACTCCTGGTTTTTTAACCTTGGTATCTCTCCTTTAAGAAGGGATTAGTGCTCCCTATATAGGAAAATTGATCCAAAAAATTCACTAAACCAATATTTACCAAATCTTTTATATGGCACCACCTTCACCGCATACTATGAATCTCTTGTAAACAATTATTCTCTACGAGGTTTGCATACCACCACCTTCCTTTATGGTGGGAGAACCCTTTTGCAAACCAAACTCTTATACAAACCTCTCAACATTGTTTTTTGCAAATGAAATGTCATCCCATGAACCTCCTTTGTTCCATGAACCATTCTACCTACATGGTACTCAAACCATTCCCACTACATGGTTCAGGGTACTCCATTCTGCATACCATAATTCATGATCCACAAACTATTCCCGGAATATGGTTTGCGGTCCAACATTCATTTTCTGAAACTATTCCTTTTTGAAATAAAATTATGATTTTGAGGCCTAAAAATATGTTAAACACAATGAAATTTTTCCCCCTTCAATACTTCATCCAGCCTCAATTATAATACCATGTTTCTTACAAACTCTTTGATCAATCCAATATGGATTCAAAACAAACACAAAACATAATCTATTTCCCTCCACGAATAGACTTAATTCCAATATTATGACATCCTTGACGTACAACATTCCTAAATAATATATCGAGAAGGTCTCTTGTATAAGTAAGAAGTGTATGGCCTTTTCAATTAAATCAATGACAACCCGCACTATATCATTTCTACAAGGAGATATGGGTTGACCTATCATGAAATCCATTGAAACATAGTCTAATTTCCACTTGCGAACTGAAAATGGATATAACACCCATATCAGATGCCGATGTTCTTTCTTCACCAGCTCACAGGTGGAAGAATTAGGGATGATGTTATCAGTATCAAATTTCATACAAGGCCACCAGTATTACTGGCATAGATCTCGATACATCTTGGTGACCCCTAGTTGAACCTCCCATGTTGATTCATGGAATTCCCATATCAGCTCCTCCCTAATGTTTATTGGGACCAATAAACTCCCATGGAATAGTAAAGTATCATCCCCATATATATTCCATCCTAAATATTTATAATACTCTGAGACACATTCCCTTCATAAAAGGCCCACGTGATTAGATATTTTACTCGTTATTACCAATTTCATAATTGTGAAAGTCACAGGTAAGGTTGAGAGGATAGTCTTACCACCATCCTCCTAACCCTCAACATATATCTATGAGAATAATTCCATGAGATACCACTAACCAATGGCCTTCTGGACTACATAATTTTGTGCCTTCCAGATTAGTTCATTGTCCACTTCATCACCCTTAACAAGCACATAGGTAAACTTGAAATCAAAATACTATAGTTACTCAACCGACCTGCAGTACCTGAGATTAATATCCTATTGTGTGAAGATATGCTTGAGAATTTTTTGAATAGTTTATAAAAATAAACACTCTCCATGTATATAATGTCTCCAATAGTGTTGATCATAAACTACGATAGCTAGATCCATGGCGTACGTCGAGTAAGTTTTCTCATGAGTCCATAACAGACAAGGCTCTTATGTGATGAATCACTCATCCTATATGAGAACAGCTCCATGAATGATACCTAATCCATCACAGTATATGGTATAACTATAATATATCTCTAGTATAATTATTATTGGTTTTGATATCAATTTTTCGTTTAATTCATGCAATACTACTTCATAATCTTTTAAAAATACAAATTTTACACCATTCTTTTTCAATCCCATTTGTGGCACTGAAAGATGTGACAAATCCTCGATTAAGTGTATGTAATATCATGAAATCTCCAAGAAACATAGAATATCAAATACTTTATTGGTTTTATCCCAAGAAACCACATATCTCACTTTCTCTATGTCTACTAAAACTTCTTACTCTAAAGTGATATGACTTAGAATGTTTAATTTATCGTTCTAAAATTATTAGTAATGACCATTGTATAGGGATGTATCTCTATTTTTGTATTCATTAAAATATCATGTGGACTGGCATGGTCATGTCTAGAGAGTGAATGCACCAAGTTATCATCAACAAATACAACCACGAACGAATGCATATATGGGCGGAAAACCATATTCATTATATCCATGAAGATACAATGTGTGTTCATGATGCCAAATGACAAAACCAAGTACTCTTAGATACCATAATTGCTCCGAAAAGATATTAGAGTTATTTTGGAATTCCTAACACACACCTAATGATATCCTAAACTCAAATATATCTTTGAAAACACTCTTACTCCTTGAATCTGATCAAAGAGGTCATATATTTGGGGAAATGGATATAAATTATTTACCCTGAGCTAATTAAATATATGTTAAACAATGAAAATCCATAGGGTATCATCTCCACTGTTGGAAAAATAGACTAATGAAATCCAAGGAGATGTGTTGGGGCATATGAAGCCTTTAGCCTCTAAGTCCTCCAACAGCTTTCTTATCTCTAGAATTTTATTATGTGTCATCCTATAAAGAAGAATTCTCAGTGGAGATTCTCTTAGAACTATATAAATATCGAATTCTACCTCCCTTGATGGGGGTAGAGAAGAAAATTCATCAGGAAAGGTGTCCCTGAAATGCTCCACTATAGGAGAAAAAATAGGCGTCAAAACCTGTGGTCATCAAGGAAATGACTGGGGATCTGAGATATGACACTACCCAACCTCTTCTGCCCGGGTCCTCGTGTAGCTTGCACATCCCATTCTACATTATTTACATTCTTACTACCCTTTGGTGGTATAAACGTTTCCCTCTGAAGATAGTGGACTATATGGGATCAATGGGGATCTAACCCATCAACTCCAATTATTATTTCAATTCCCATCATGTCAAGGATGAAAATATTCCATAAAAAAGGTATTCACCTATCCATAGGAGAAAATCCTTACAATTGATAACTCCATCAATACACATATTTAACATGGTATATAGATTCAAAAAACCATATAAGATATCGATCTTGATGCCTAAAAAATCCATGATCATATTATATATAAAAGAGTCAGATGTTCCTGGGTCAAATAAAGCATACACTAAAGTGGTGGATACTAGAATAAGTTCTCATACAGAATAAGGTCTAGTGATTTTCTCTTCTAGAATTGGTTGGACTACATGTAAATAGATTGTACCACAAAATTGAGTCGCATCATAAATTCCATGTGTAAGTTAACTCAGCTGGTGCTGAGAATCATAAATCTGAATGCATCTTCCTTGACAACCACCTTATCCAGATCGGTTGGTGGTATTCTAGCTGCCTACCCATCATGATCTTTTTGGACCCTCTCATAACTATGGATTAAGAGTAGATCCCCACTCACTAGGTGATAATAGAAGGGTATTATAGAAGCACTGTATATGGATCATCCTATCACAGCCTCTCCATTCTATAGGATCTTGTAATCACTAGGGTTCATGTGTTCTAGCCTCCTACACTGGTGAAAAATCATAAACCAATTTTCATGTGAAACCTAACTACTACTACCACCAAGAATATCCTTAAAACATCTCATTCCTCCAAATGTAGAAATACTAATAGATCGAGGTTCTAGACTACCCTAGATCACACCACCATCTTCCTTCAGATTTATCTTTATAACAAGGTCATTGTTGATGAATTTAGAAATAGTGGTCCTCCTAAACACATTAACCTAGTATCGGATGGCATAAACCAGTCCATCCTCAAATTACCTTGAAGTCATGAGATATTCCCACTCTAGAGTAGGATCGAACCACTGTAGATTAGTGAAACGAGCATAGTATCCCATATTGTACATACTTCTCTGCTTTCGGTTAATAAATTCTATTTCTTAATTATCCATCAGAGCATGGGGAATGAAATATTCTTAGAAGATCATCTGTAAATCCACCCAGACCATATTACGAGGTCAATCCTCCTTGGTTATAACATCTAACTACCGCTTGGTATAATCACATAGCATATATACTGCAATATTTACCCTCTAATATATAGGTTTCTCTAGATTATTGGATACAGAGAGAATGGATTTCAGCCATGACTCATCAGTGTCTAGTCCACTATCCCCCAAAGAGGTGGGGGATGCTGCTTATAGAATTCAAGGGTCAACTATTATATACCTAGGGTAGGTGGAAAAATTACATTAATATCCTAAATCATACTTTTAATGCCCTCAAAAAATCAACATTGATGCCATATTTGGAATAAGAATAGGTGCTACATGTAGAGCTATAAGAGGAATCACTGGTGGATCAAGGGCTTCCACCTTAAGTGTGTGGTCACCACTTCCATTAGGACTACAGGATGTTTTGGAAGCATGAAAGTATAATTAAAAATACACAACTCATAAGATATGTTTTAGTGAATATTTTGTAGACTGAAAACTAGGATAGGTGCATAGCCTTCCATTAGAAATGATCATGCCTCAATTACTTCTTCAATATACATATCTTGGCTATATAAAAGACCATAAAGGCCATAATAGCACAAGAAATACCCAACTACCCACTACTAAGTCCGGATTTGGGTCAAAGTCTCAATTTGATAACTAATTCCACTTTAAAAGTCATATACATTTTAGTTTTTTCTCACTTGGAATATTGAAATCACATTAAATGGATGAATTAGTTACATAACCATTTCCAATCAATAGAGCTCCATACTCCTTAAGAACCAAAATATGGATTCCACTTAACCCACACTATAACATGTTCCATCCCATGAAACAAATGGTTCATGGATCGACATGCCATAATTGACTACGTAAGGTGCATGTTTTGATGTATACAAGAAAATAGTGTTAGGTTAAGGTACACAGTTTAAGTGTCAAGTTTTTTTCCAATACATACAAGAAGTGTCATCACAATTCGATGCATATTTAAGGAAATATTAATATGAAACCAAAAAATGAATTCTAAAAATAGACATGACATGGAAAAACTCATGGAATATTAGTCAAAGTGTGCCTAATAATAATGCATGGTTGAATATAATGACATCATTTCATCATTCCATGGTAATGAAATCTCATTCCAATCATACCAATACCATGAAAATCAATATACATATTTGTCACACAATAGTGAAGTTGTATCATATATAAATGACAAAACCATTAACTGCAATTACCCACAATATGTAATTTGGGTTTCCCCTATACATGGTTTTGATATGTTTAGTCATAGGGTCAATTGCAAATCACATTAACTCCTAGTTTCTTTTCTAATACCCAAACAGTAAGAAAAAGTATGATTTTTCTCTTATATCACTTTGTAATGTCTCGAGCTGGGATGTACATAACTCGTTCCCCATGTCGGTGGGTCACATAGCCTCAAGTGTGCCTCCCCATATGCTAGAGGTTTCTTACTTGCATCAATGGTGTAACATTTGTACAATCGGGTGTAGAGACCAAATCTGGATGTACATGGACATTAAATTTATTTTGAGGAATACTTAATACATGAAACAAACAGATGCCCAAGGACCATATCATTTTAGTGTATTTGGAAACTCAAAACATAATCTTATAATCTTCGTAAAAGATCTTCAAAATCCTCCATAAAGATCTTCCCCTTTTTTCCCTACCAAAAACATTATTTTATATCCTGGGAAAAAGAAAACATAAAATGGGAGATCCCAAATGCTCCGTACGGGTAAAAATTGAGAAAATAAAACAAACCATTTACATTTGAATGTAAAATAAACATGAACATAAATCTTAAAAATAAAAATGATGAGTCATTAAATAAATCTTGGCAGTTCGTAAGGCATGGATCATAAAGAATGTTAATCATAATAGAATATAAATGGAATAAATCATGTAATTGTAGGAAACTAAAAATCACATAATATTATTTCCATAGTATCTAAGGATTTTCTAATAAAACTATCATAGTGGACAATGTCAATTACTAAACTGGGTTTACTTGTCGTTCCAACCATGTATTACTGAACCATAATTACTTGTTGTTCCAGTCATGTCTATCTCATTAGATATAAATATTTACCCAATTAATTGGAGGGAGATATAGGTCTCATTCATATCATAATGAAATCATTATTTTATGTACCATAAAACTTAAAAACATTCACCATATAATAACCCATGAAATAAAATGTGTTTCTTAAACATCATTTCATCATAACATAACCCATATGAGATAAATTTATTTCATAAAAATAATTCCATAATGAAAACAATAAACTAAAAGTAATAATAGGGATATAAAAATAACACTATGTCATCTTAGATGGAAAATTATTTTGATAAAACACTTGAACTTAATTCCGGAGGAAAATATCCTTTTTTCTTCAAAAGCGTTTTCTTTTATCAAAATGCCATGAAATTTTAAAACAAAATACTTTAGTTGAAAATAGACATGAAAATTTGTAGAGTAATATTCATGTAAATATAGAGTTATGAATATGTAAAAACAAATCCATTCATTATAAGTTAAAAATACATCTCCCTCATACTTTGGAGGTAGAAGTCAAAAAGTTACTTCTATGGTAAATGAAAGAAAGATTCCTTCCAAACCATGTAGTAAAAGTGAAAAATTGGTAAAAATGAATATAAACATACATAGAATATTAGTAATTTGTTTGAACATATATTTATAAAACATGGTGATAGATGATAAATATAACCCGAGTAAATAATTATGTATAACCAATCTCAGATAAAAATGACATTGCAAAATTATCCCATACCTTATGTCTGATTTCTTCTGTATGTGTCTGAAACTCCTGTATAGTGGGTTTAAAAATATTATTACCTTGTAAAATAACCTCAATAATATTTTTGATAACATATATGATTCACTTACGACTTTATATTTCCCGTTCATTTGTTAATTCCATTTTAAAGCAACGTTTTGGGTAATAATCGTTTTATTTATCGTACGTGGTTTGAATTGTTATTCTTGATATTATGAATTATATCTAGATTTACATTCTTACAAAATCTAAAACATGATTTATATGTTGTATATATTCATTATATAAATATTAATATAATTTATAGACAATTGAACTGGAATAGATTGTTCATGGAGACGGTAGGTCGTACGTACGCATGAACACTGGTTTCATTTCCATATTAAATTTAATGAAAGTAATTAAATGACATATAAATATCTACATAATTCCAGTATAATTATTATGTCAAATATTTAATTATTATTTATTATATATACTTTATAATCATTCTTTAATGGTTAACATGGAGAATAAATCTCATCACATCATGGACAAGGTAAGTCATGCGTACGCACGAGCGACGATATCGTTCTAATAATTGTTGAATGCTATTATAGTGGATGGTTTATAATATCTCATAATTAGTATCATGTTATAATAATAATATTTAGTTATTATTCCCTCCATTATACCTATCCATTTATGGTGGTGGTGAAAACAGATTACACAACACCGTGGAGATGGTAACCCATGCGTACTCATGCATGGTAATTTCATTTTTCATAGGATGAATAAAAGGTGAAATAGGATTTTTTAATATTTATAATGAAATATAATTATATTATTGATATTTAGGTTATTAATTTATAATAATATAACTAAATAATAGGAAGTTGAATAATAAATAAATTTGAATGAATCGGTAGAAGAGATTACCACTTCCTCGACGTGTCTCCTTTAAATTTCATCTTAGGGCACTAGAGTTGGTATTTTGAGAAGACTAGAACCTCTAGAATTTTCCTAGGTAATTTTAGAAGAGAAATTTGATTTTTTTGGCCAAGCATGAATACACTAATTGGAGTGAAGATGAGAGGGAGGATGTTTCATTTTAGAAGAGAGGAGAGGGGAACTTTAGGAAAGTATTAAAATTTTAATTTATTATAAATTCATTTTCGATTTAAAATTTCCCAAACCTTATTTCATTTGAAAATAAAATGATTCTGTTTAGAATATCCATAATCCAATAATTTTTATACAAGTTTTAATTTTCTTTCTCCTTATCTTTTTGGATTAACCCTTATTTTACCCTTTTTAATCTTACTATGATATCATGTTATTTACACATTGTGGGTTAATGTAAATATCATATCTTGTAAAACGACCCAAAAAATGTTATTTATGAAACATTAGAACTTATATTAACCATTTTTTCGAATCATTGATTTTTATGAATTTGATAACATTTAATAAACTATTTTATGTTTTAAGTTATGAATTCTGTCAATTTTGGACACTACTCATAGTTGACTTTTTAAAAAAAATCATAACATCCTGACTACTTCGAACCAAAGGCATTAAATCATACCTAATAAGTAAATGGAATCCATAAAATTCTTGAATGAAATTATAATGTAAATTTTTTTTAATTTTATAAAATTATTTATTTGAATATTTCATTAATAAGGTAATCACTACATGATAATTATGTCATAAATAAATATATTTATCTAATGTCTATAAATTATAAATAAAATACCATCATGTAATAAATCTCTTTATCTTTGTAATGACTATTTATAGACATAGATATCAGTTATATTACCCTATATTAAAATCCTTTTAGTGAAAGATATATATTTAGGTGGTAATTATCTTTACTTTAAATTAATTTTTATAAAATGTCATTTTCACATCCAAGTAAAGTCATGGGGTCCCAAAATCATCACAAATATTCCCATGGTCTAAAATATCTCATTCAATAGTATTATATTACATGTTAGAGTAGTTTAATATTATTATACTATTATTTTTTCCCTTATTTACCATATTTACCCTTTAACTATAGTAAATAAAATAATTACAGAAGTTACTATTCATAATGTCCAAAAATAAAAAAAGGCCTATTTAACCTATTTTAACATTAATATTACAAATATGGAATCCATTTCTCTAAATTCAAAACATATAAGTTGCATTAATTAATTTAAAATTAAATCTCGTTGTTAAAACCAAAAAGCAGGTTTTTAAGAATTAATAACTATCAAAAGATTGACATGTATTTATGCACAATTTAATATTTAAATTACATCCAATGACCAAAATTGGATTAAATGATAAACATATAATCCAAATATACTTTTTCACCAATCAAATAGATAATATATCTATATTAATAAATTAGAAAAAAAGGCAGTTTCGAACTAAATGCTTTATTTTTCACTGTTCATTAAAATATTATTTTTATTATAAAAATACCAAAAAATCAACAAGAGTTAATTTTTATGTCCCTATTCCAAAGAAGAAGTTTATTTTTCCAAATATAACTAATAAAAGTGTCAAAAAAATATATTTATAATGGGTGCACCATCAAAAGGCATAAGAACTGAATTTTTTGACAAATACTTCTTTTATCTGAAAAATTGAATATGTTCTTATACAATGTTTATAAAATAAATAATATAGAGTTTAATTTTATATAAAATTAAATGTTTTATTAATACTATTCATAGTGGTAAGTTTATAGAACATTAATTAATAATAGTGTAATAATATATCATTGTTTAGTGAAATTCGGTATCGCATACAATGAAAGATATCGAGGAAGGTTGCTTGTGCGTGTAATACTATCCATATCTGTGTTGCGTGTAGTGAAATATTCCTTTGGTGTTTTGTGTAGCATAATCCAAACATAGTTCATTTATACATTGAACAAAATCTATAATCAGTGTTGCGTGAAATTAATTCTATCAAAAAAACATAAAATTGTGTGCAACACAAGCTAAGAATAGTGTTGTGTATACTACAAGCTAATACAGTGTTGCGTATAGCGCAAGCTAATATTTGTATAGTGTACAACATAAGAAAAAGGAATGTTAGAAAATAATGGTTACCCGATGTAACTAATCACTGGGTTTCCACGTAGGAGAACATAAGTGGGAAGTGAAAACAAGGATATGGAAGATAAATCTAACCATCAAGTTCTGTAGGATGGTTATAGATAACAAAGTTTAGGGAAAGTTAACTACCAGAAAGCCATAAATCTGTAATGATTTAAGGGATCATCTGATTAATCGGATAATAAGGTACTTGGATAACATTTATGGTTTTCAAAACCATTTTTATAAAGTTGAATAATTTTTAATGAGAATAAATACTTGATTTTGGTACAATCTCTCCTTTGTTCGTGCCTTGAAAAATTTACCCTTTATCTATTATTTAATGTAATGAAGTCTAATTTTTCATTCTTGAAGTGTTAGCAGATCATGTGATATAATGACAAGACAATCCATCTATCTCTATCATGAAGAAAGTTATCACAAGTTATTAAATATACCTAAGTCCATAAATGGTGAGATTAATCATATATAGTTCCATAAATGGTCTTATACTTCATCTATAATACTTATAAATAAAATAAAATAAATTTATACTGACCAGGGACTTCTAGTAGGATAGTGGTAGGTGATAAAGGCATGTCGCACATTGGTTGTGGGTTTGATTCCCACAGCCTTGTCTGACGCGATGGGTTGTCTCCAATCCATAGGGTCATACTTTTTCTAAAACTATATTATTATTACATTCCAGAAATAATATAAAAAAATTCTTATCCTTAAACAATAATTTATTATGTCCAAATTAATCCATTCTAACCTTTAGGCTTATCCAAAACACTTCTATCCAATCTCACCGTACAAAGAAAACATTTACCAGAATGGTTATATAATAATCATGTGAATTCCATCATTTATCCCCCATATATCAAAAGATATATCTTGTGGGTCACATTCCAAATATTTGAATGACTTCATCATGAAGTCTCTTGAGTCATGGTAATATCCTAAATTACTATACACACTTATTAAAAACACACATGTTTCCTTATTCCAAAACTTATTGGATATATTCCTTAAGTCCCAAAAAATTTTATACTTCGTTCATGATATCATAACCCTCTTGTGAACAACTCCATAATTAGTTCCCAAGAAACTAGCATCCTCCAATTTATATATTCAAATCCAATATATATTTATCCAAACATCATTTTCTTAACATACGGGACATATTAAGGGTTATCTTTCCCTTAATCATATGCTCTACAAGTATATCACCTTACCCATAAATCACTTTTTGGATCCTTAGAATTATTCAATATATACTTTTAAATCCTTAATGAAAAACTTACACTGAAAATAGTATTATATTTCATGATTCATATGAAATTTTTTTTCGAATTCCTAATCATATAAACCTCAGTAATCCAAAAAATTACTCAAGATCCATCATCTTCGTATTTCCTAGAATATTAATCATGTATTAGGGTTTCTCAACATCAAGCTTATTAGGATAAATTTAAACAATACTAAAACAAAATCACATACCTTTCGAACATTGTTTACAATCTATTTATCCTCAGTAGTATGACCAATACTCGTACCATCATCATGATTCTCATCATGATATTTTCACTTAGAAAATAAATCTTCATAATTCCCATAATTTCCACATCTGAAACATTCACTGGTTTACTATATTTGATGCTTCTCTAGATATTGACTAAGATTAGATATCAAAGTGTAAGAAATACATATTAGAGATTATAAACACATAACTAAGTTATATTACTTATAATATTTTTAATATATGAATATCATTAGTTTAACCATAGGTTAGTCATGATTGTCAAAAAAGCCTAGGTTTCTAACCAATACTTTACTTATCGTTAGGACATACCTAAACCAATCCTTATAAATATCTCTGGGGATCTCACTAAATTTTTCACATCCTAGTTTCTAAAGGTTGAATAAACCTTCTCTATGATACCAACTATAGAGACCCAAGATTGAAATACATGGAAATTATATTTCTTTTGAGGAATACTTAATATATGACAAAAAAGATGAAAAATACTGTATTTGTTTAGTGTTTTTGGAAACTCGAAACCTAATATTCTAATCATAGTGAAAGATATTCACAATATCACATAAAGGTCTTCCCCTTTGGTTTTCCTACCTAAAACCTCTCTTCATATCCTATAGAAAATAAAACATAAAAAGGGTGAGCTAAAATGCTTTTTAATGGTAAACATGGATAACATAAAACAAACCATAAAAATTTGAATGTAAAAGAAACATGAACATAACATTTAAACATCAAAATCTTGAGTCATGAAATAAATCTTGGAAGTTCGTAAACCATAGATCATATTGAAACATTAACCCTAATAGAATAGTATTGGAATTAAACATGTAATTATAGAAAAATAATAATCACATAATATGATTTCCATAGTACCCGAGGCATAGCTACCAAGACCATCATAGTGGAAAAAGTCCTTTAATGAATAGGGTATAATTTTCATTCTAGCCTTATATTAGTGAACCAGATTTACTTGTCCTTCCAGTCATGTCTATCTAATGATATATAAATATTTACAAAGTGCATTTTAGGGAGATATAGGTCCCACCCATATCATAATTAAATCATTCTTACATGTGACACAAAACATAAAAACATACACCATAGTATAACCCATGAAATAAAATGGGTTTCTTTAACCTCATTTCATCATAACATAATTCAAATAAGATAAATTGATTTTATAATAATAATTCCATAATGAACAAAATAAAATCAATGTAATAACAGGGATATAAACATAACCATATGATATCGTAGATGGAAAATAATTTTGATAAAACACCTGAACTTAATTCTAGATGAAAATATCATTTCTTCTTCAAAAGTGTTATCTTTTCTCAAAATGTTACGCACTTTCATAAGAAAATAATTTATTTTAAAATAAACATGAAAACATGTATAGTAATATTCATGTAAATAAAGATTTATGTTGATGTAAAAATCTTTTCATGTCTTATAATATAAAAACATAATTCTCCTCATACTTTTGTTGGAGAATTCCAAAAGTAAATCCTATGGTAAACGAAAGAAATATTCCTTCCAAACCATGTAGTAAAAGTAAAAAATGGGAAAAATGACAATAAAAATACATATAATAATAGTAATATATTTTTTGAAATCATATTTATATAAATATACATTGATGATAAATATAACCCCATTAAATAATTAGGTATAAACAATCTCGGATAAAAATGAGAATGCAAAATTATCACATACCTTAGCTCTGATTTCTTCTGTTTGTGTCTAAAAATCATATATTGTGGAGTTAAACAAATTATTATCTTGTTAAAAAACCATTATAATATTTATTATATCATATATGATTCACTTAAGACTCTGTATTACCTGTTCATTTGAAAGTTCCATGTTAAAGAAATGTTTTGTGTAATAATCATTTTATTTATCGTACGTGTTTTGAATTGTTATTCTTGATATTATGACTTTGATAATGATTTAATTAATTGAAGAATTTAAAAAATGATTTATATATTATATATAATCATTATATATATATAATATTATTCAACTGAAATGGAATATATTGTTCATGAAGATGGTATGACGTACGTACACATAAATGCTGTTTTCATTTCCTTATTAAATTGAATGGAAGTATGTAATTGGAATATACATACATATATATATATATATATATCAAATAGCATTATTATGTCATATATTTCATTATTATTTGTTATATATAATTTATAATCATTCTTTAGTGGTTAATGTGGAGAATAAATCCCATCGTGCCTTGGAGACGGTAAGACTTACGTACGCACGAGCGAAAATATCATTCCCATAATTTTTGAATGTTATTTAAGTGGATGGTTTATAATATATCATAATTATTTAAATGTTATGATAATAATATATAGTTATTATTTCAACAATTATGACCATCCATGTAAGGTGGTGGTAAAAAACTGATTACACCACAGCATGGAGACGGTAATTCGTACGTACACATGTGGGGCGATTTCATTTTTTCATAGGATGGATTGAAGGTGAAATATGATTTTTTTTCATATTTATAATAACATATCAGTATATTAGTGATAATTATGTTATTATTTTATAATGAAAAAACTAAATAAGGATAATTATAAGAAGAAATAAATTTGAATGTCTCTATATAAGAGATTACCTCTTCCTCGACATGACTCCTTTAAATTACCTCTTAGGGCACTAGAGTTGGTATTTTTGAGAAGAAAAGAACCTCTATAATGTAACTAGAGAATTTTAGAAGATAAATGGACATGTTTTGGACAATCATGAATTATCAAAATGGAGTGAAGTGAAGGGGGGAGGATGTACCCTTTTATAAGAGAGGAGAGGGACACTTTTTGAAAGTCTTAAAATATTAATTTATTATAAATTCAATTTCGATTTAAAATGGTCCAAAACTTATTTGATTCTAATATAAGATTATTTTTTTCGAATAACCATCACCCAATTATTTTTATACATGTTTTAAACATTTATGTATCCTTATCATTTTGGTTTAACCCTTATTTTACCCTTTTTAATCTTATCATGATATCATGATATTTACACATTGTGGGTTAATGTAATTACCATATCATGTCAAATGACCTAGAAAAAGTTATTTATGATATATTTGGACTTATATTAACCATTTTTCCGAATCATAGATTTAATGGGATTTAATATCATTTAATAAACTATTTTAGGTTTTATGTGATGAATTATGTCAATTTTGGACACTATTCAAACTTGATTTTTTTAATTAATAAAAAAATTATTCCTTAAAACCAAAGGCATAAAATCATACCTAATATTTAAATTGAATCGATAAAATTCGTTTATGGCTTTAAAATGATAAAATGTAATTTTTTTTTAAAATTTATAAATTTATTTATTTGAATCTTTCATTAATGAGGTAATCACTACATCATAATTGTTTCATAAATAAATATATTTATCTAATGTCTAAAAATTATAAATGAAATACAATAATGTAGAAAATACTTTTATCTTTAAAATGTCTATTTATTGATATATATATATATATATATATATCAGTTATATAACCATATATCAAAATGTATTTAGTAAAGGATATATTTTTAGGTTCTAACTATCTTTACCTTAAATTAATTCCTACAAAATGTCATTTTCACATCCCAGTGAACCCATGGGGTACCAAAATCGACCCAAAGATACCCATGGTCGTAAATATCTCATCCAATAGAATTATAACATTTTTTAGGGTAGTGTAATATTATTATAATATTTTTCCCCTTATTTACTATATTTATCCTTTAACCATGGTAAATAAAATATTTACTTATGTTACTATTCATAATGTCAAAAAAAATTACCTATTTACGAATTTTATAGTTCTAAATCAAAATATGGAAACCATTTTTCCAAATTCAAAACACAGAAGTTGAGTTAATTAATTTATAATTAATTCCTCTTGTCAAAACCAATTAGTGGGTTTTTAAGAAGTAATAACTATCAAACGATTGACATGTGATTTTGTCCAATTTAAAAGTAAAATAATGTACAATGACAAAAATTGGATTAAATTATAAAAATATAATCCAATTTCACTTTAAAAAATATTAAAAATATAATCTAACTATATAAATAAATTAGATAAAAAGGTAGTTTTGAACTAAAATTCAATATTTTTCACTATTCATTGAAATTTTATTTTTATTAGAAAAATACCAAAATTTTTAAAAAATGTAAATTTATATGTCCCAATTCCAAAAAAGAAGATTATTTTGTCAAATTTAACTTATAAAATTGTCATAAATCATATTTATAATGGGTGATCCATTAAAATGTGGTAAACAACATTTTTTTTAAATATCTATTTTATTAAAAACATTTAATTTGTTATTATATCATGTCTAGAAAATAAATAAGATGAATTTTAAAGTTATATAAAATTGTAAATGTGGTTAATACTATTCATAAAGCCTATTTTATATCCCATTAAATAATAATAGTTTAATAACATATCATTGTTTATTTAAACTCAGTATCGCGTACAACACAAGCTATTGAGGAAGATCGCTCTTGCGTGCAACGTAAGCTAGGTCAGTGTTGCGTGTTGTGAAAGCTTCATTTGGGGGTGCGTACTACATAATCAAAACAGAGTTCATTTATACATTGAACAAAATCTATACTCGATGTTGTCTGAAAAGAATTCTATCATAAGAACTTGAAATTGTGTTCCACAAAAGTCAACAATAATGTTTCGTATACTGCAAGATAATACAGTTTGGAATATAGTGCAAGATAATCATGGTGTTGCGTACAACACAAGACATCAAATAAGTTTAAAAATAATCTATCTCATAAAATCGTGGGGTGTTACATTGGGAAATTATAGCCTCATATCAGAGTAGAACTGTAGAGAAAATCATAAACATAGAACAATGGAACTATAATATAAATATATAGAATAAATAAAGCAAAGAAACAATAAGAAACTAAACTACTACACAATAATCAAAATCCAATAGGCATTCTTATATGCATGGATTCATGTCATGATATTATATAAAATGGAAATTGGCTAAAATCATATACAACATGCTAAAAAAGTAAAAAAAGGAAAAATAATTACTCCATTAGAATCTTAAGAATAATATTGGTCCTCTTCTCTAATTCCCCATCTATAAGTCCAGAATATAAAATACCAGTACCAGGGTGCTTTCCCTTATTAGAACCTACATACAAATAATCTTCATGAGTACCAAACTCATCCCATGTTGAGAGTTAGATAAAATTTCATTAGTCCACCAACAATGGTCTATATAATTAATCTAAGTAGTTCACCTAACTAAATAGAATGCATGCATAATTAATTAATTGAAAATACATGATAAATAAATAACCCCTAAATCAAGTTCCTTAAGGACACCTGGATTCTCTACATACTTTGACTCATGGACAGAATGAATGTCTAATTAGCCACTAAATATATGGTAAGAGAATATATATATATATATATATATATATATATATATATATATTATAGTTATATATTTCATCCACATATATAAACCAGGTGTGTGAGAACTTAGGTGACTATGTGCATGGAATACTAGTTTCTGGATTGAATGGGTTTTAATTCATACGTCTTTGACCAGTCTAACACACCTAGAAGATCAAACAATATGATACATTCCCTATATATCATAATGAGTGGGGGAATTCATTCTCATCACTCAAGATAGTTAGTGTGACATCATGTAAACACTTAAACAAGGGATACATCGCGTCAATCACAACATCTAACTAGTGTTAGTGGCACGAGGCATCATGTTCAATAACCGATGTAAGAGAGTGTGATATTTTCTTGCTCATAATATCCATTAAAATTGTACCATAGCCTATATCAAGTAGTAATTTCATTTATAATATTTAACCTGATGGAATAACTCTCATGTTTCATGTTCACCAAGACCATATAAAGAGATAATTCATAATAGTTCAATTAATAATTTGATAATGAATGAAACAACATGCATTGCCTTTCCACACACAAAAAATTTTATTTAAACCATTCATTTTATTAAAGGAAACGAAAACTAATTTTCATATTCATTTCCCTTTAAACTTATTAATTAATTTATGGGAATGCTTCTATCATACATAAACCATTACAAAAAACAAACCCATTTAATTTATTAATTCATGGCATTTCAATTCATAAGGCTCAATATCCATTTTGAAGGTGGCATAGTCATCAAAGAAATATCCTACATTGGAAATGCCAAATATATGAGGACCATTCCCTTAATATGTATATTGGGTACCATTAAACATTAATGTAACAAGGATAATTAAATTTATTTTCTAATATGAACTCTTAGAAGGTGTTCTGAGAAATTTAGAAATTAGCTATAAGGGAAAATTCAAAGTGGAATACCCAAGAGATGTCCATAAGTGTGGTAACCAACTTATAAATTGCTAAACAAGTATCAAAGGATGTGTATCATTGATTGATGATCAATTTTATAAGATGAATTTATCAAAAAGGGGATTCTTGGAAAAATCTATTTTTATAGACAATGGCATAGGTATGTGACATCCAAACTCATGGGAAAAATTACGAGACCACCTTTCTCAAGGACATGGATAACTCATCACCCTATATTGGCCTCATATTTGGAGGAGGTTGTGTGTGATCTACAAAATAGACCAAGCCCCTTAAATTAGGGAAAATGATCATACACATAAATAGCATGATGGATTCAAGGATAAACTTATATTTGAATCTGTATGTGCCCTAGTCAAATTTAAGTATCACCAGTGATACATTATTCTTTTAAGTTATCTTACTAATGAAACAACCTTCACATCATGTAAAATATTTCTTTCCCTTCTTAAAAAAATCAAACACACATCCACAAGAACACAAGAATTTACAAGGTTTCCTAATGAAAAAGAGTATATATGTGCTTGATATAGTAATGAAATAATCCAATACAAAAAAATACACAAGAAAAAAACTCCTTCTGTATGGAATCAAATGAGTAGCATATTCTCTTACACTCAAGTAGCACTATCTAAAAAATTCAATAATTCATGTGATTATTCTAGTACAAAATATGTAATAAAATTTTGAAAAAAAACATGTTACATTTCTTCTTGATCAATATTCAAAAATATAATCCTTCAAAACAATTATTTACTTTCTTACCCAGAAGCTCTTAAAAACTTTCTGGACTTCATAATGACACTCAGTCTGATTTCCCCATCCAATTCCATAAGTATAATTTTACAATATTAAAATAATACCATGTCATTATACCACTAAAACAATCCTAAACTTATTATGCCTTAGTTTGAAATCACATTATGATTTCTCAGTCTGATTTCATAAAATCTGATTATGATCTTCTATCTTATCCTATCATTATTTTGTCTAAAAAACCACTTCAAGAAAACACAAATCAGAAACTTCTTCTTGATTAAATTATTGATCTAATATTTACTATTATATAAATAATTCAATTAAAAAAATGCACAATGTATTCTCATCCTTTTATAGGAAAACCAAAATGGTTTAATAAAGATTGTAAAAGGTTTACCTGATTCCCAAAATTTTCTAAATATATAATCCTATTTAAATCTCAGATCTCTCTTTGACTTATTCAATACCTTTAGAATAATAAATTCTCCTATATTTTCATATCTAAATATGAATTTTTCAATTCTTCAAAATTTCTAACAAATATTAAGTTTGATTTTGATTTTTATTTTGATTGCTAAATACGATTTCTTCATTACGATGAAAGAATTTGGTCACTCTGATTTTCTTGACCCACTTGCAAGAAAATAAAAATAGAAGACATTTCATTATGTTTATCGACACCACCTGAATGACTATATTCCCATTTTTATTTCATCATTGTGATGGAAGAATATGTTCAACAAATTATTATTCATTATATATCTCTACAAAAACAATTTTGAAGAAAACATATGCCCTCCCATTGTCGTTCTCAGAACCAACACTCATTCTGATTTCTTCATTACGATGGATAGAAAATTGTTTCTAACTTATTCTACCACTTCTAATTATTATTTTCTTAATACAATACCAAGGATATTTTTGAACTCATATTCATCCCCTTTTCTAATTACAATACTTATTAGATACATTTTACAATGATTTAAATCTTTTTAATTTTCATCTGACTGAAAACCAGAATATTATGTTTCTCTCATTATGATCAAGAAAACATTCCAAGTCATCAAAGAAATCTGAATCTGATGATCTATACCCAGAAATCTTTTACTTCTGCAACATCCTTCTTCCAATTTTATTTCTTTTAATTAGAAATACCTTTATGAATTTGATTATTATTAAGATCAAATTTAGAATCATCATAATTGTAATGGAATGTATTTTAACATCCCATTCCTCAAGGAATATATTCCATTCCAAAAACCTAAATATGATTGGACTTAATACTATTATAAGAACCTCTTTTCTTCCAATCAGATGCTAAATATGACTGCCATAACCTCTAATACCCATTTATTTTTTCATTCACAAATTTCATGTTTTATAACTTACTTGTTATTTGTGGGAAATATAAAATAGTAAAGAATTGTCATAATTATATCAGATCCATTATGACTCAAAAATCGCTTCCTAATTACGATCATTTCTTTCATTCCATATGCAATATGATTTTCAGTAGCTTCTGACATTTCAACAAGGTATCATTCTGATTTACTAGATCTATTGACTCGTGTTGTTTCTAGATCTGATGTTGAAAGTTCTAGATCTAATTATCATCCTTACAGTTCTGGATCTGATTGACAACTTCATAAACACACATTTTTTAAATCTATATTTTCCTTACCTTCTCAACACCCTTTCTTCCTTCAACAGAATCAACCTATTGATCTATTGAAAATATATAAAACCAAAAATCAATTGGGGTCCAAGAATTTCATCCTGTATTTTTTAATACCGACTAAAACACTTAACAATCACTTTAAAACAATAAATGGTATTTTTTTAGTTTATCATTTTTTCTTTACACTGTCTTCTTTTCATTTTTCACCTATTTATTTAAACTATCCCATAATATATTCTCTCCCCCTTATTGGAAATCAAATTCAATGTGGCCATCATTCAATATTTCCTTCCATTTTGAAAAATTATCTCATTTCAAAAGGTTATATTTTTCATCTCACAAATATGAAATTATTATTTAAGAGAAAATAAGTATCACGTGAGTTTCATAATAAAAATCCTTTAACTAAATAAATATAAGTTTACATGGGTGAACCTGATGTAGAAAAGAAGAGTAATTAATCAATGAGGTCAATGTTTTATATTTCACATCATTCATGTAATACCCTATCATGTTTCATTTAACATTCTTATATACTAGGAAAATATTTATAAATTGGTTTAAGATTTAAGTAACCTAAAACCATCATTTAAAAACATATTAAAAAGTTCATGTGTATAAACATAACTTTCATAATATTATATTTTGTAACCCCTGTGCTTTGTTTTGAAAGAATTGTAATAGACTAATTAACACCATATTTCTTAAATTGACTCCTTCAATTCCCTAAAAGTCAGTACAAGTATAAAAGTTTTTTGGAATATGGTGGTAAAATAGGCAGATTTTGGACCCAAAAAACAGAATGAGAGTACTCGCTCAGTCTTAAAAATTTTTTCTTTTTCTTTGATTATTAATTGGATTTTTTTTCATTATTCTATTTATCCTTATTAGATTTTTAACAACTTTTTTCTTATCTGTATAATGTTTTGATATGTTTATTGACTTTTCTTCAGCTTTAGTAACATCTTTTTTACAATTTGTTTGTAACATCTTATTTATGTCTTATTCTAGGGATAGAAAGATAGTATGAAAAATTTTGGTAACATTCTCACCTTGCTAACATCTATAAAATATTTTATGATCCATAAAATAATTATTATTTCATATCTTTTTTATCAATTTTGTTCTCTTTTTAGAAAAAAAAATTCATCCCCCTTTTGTAGGCTTATAATTTAATCTTCCATATTTCTATCCATTTTTTAATTATTCTGGATAAACAACTAAGCACTCATTCTTGAAAATATCAGTATGCTAAACAATCACAACATTAAAAGTATTCTTCTCTGAATTATTCTAAACATCATTCTCAGGATTCGTCATTTAAGAGTATTGGATCCCCCTCAATCATTAACATCAATAAATCAAAGAGTTGTAATGTTGTGTATTGAACCATCACATATTATCTATGTTCCTAAATCCACCATAATTCTAGTAGTACCTAGAGATTTAATACCTTCAACTCTAATATCCATAATGTCTATAATTTTTTAAATGTTTCCATCATCCTTTTTATATTTCAGAACAAAATTGTTTTTAACACAAACATTTATGTTATTAAATGAATTATCCCTTTTCATATTATTCTTATTTTTATCCATATCATAACCAGAATTAATAGAATATTTTTGGAATTTAAGGATTTTATAATCTTATGAATTACTAAATTTGTTGGTATTGACCACATACATAAGCTTCCCAACATTATTTTCAACCTTTGAAAGTAACATTGGTTGATCCTTCTAAGGTTTATCATTATGATAACATTCAACAACTTCAATGATTGAATTATCAAAAAAATTTACCCATTGTTCAACTATAGAAGTTTGTTTCTTGATAAGATCCAAATCTTATTCTTATTCCTTGAATGTTACTTCCAGATGTTACTTACGATTATATTCTTACTCAAGTGATTTCTTGAAGTCATCAATATCTTCCATTATCTTGAAATTCTCATAAAAATGTTACTTATTGTTTTTTGAAGAGTCTTCACTATTAAAAATCCTAACTTTTTATCCAATCCTTTGATTCTTTATCAGAAAATGTTTCAATTCTTCTTTCAAATTAAATTCTAATTGATTTTTTCTAATTCCATGGAATAAAATCTTAAAAAAATTTCATTATTATCTGTGAAATAATTATCATCACATTTTCAATGATTTTATTATATTTAGCATCATTTAATTCTTATTTGCAACATCTAATTTCACTACTAAAAAAACAATCCTCATAAAAAATTTTAATAACAGTATTATTGGAATTATTTTTAAATTCTTCTCTATCATCATCTTTTGACCAAAAAAACTTTTCTTTTGGATTTGGATAATTTCTTGTCTTTATTCTTTGAAAAAAAATTATTTATCACCCTATTTCATCCATGTTTGTTATTTCCTCCTTTATTCTTCATCGCTTTCTTCTTCATCACAGTATTATTCATTTCATCTTTGAGGATAATTGGAAACAAAGGAGCCAATGGCTCCACAACCAAATGATTTTTATATAATATTACCTTTATGCCTTCCAATTCCTTTCCTAAAATTTTTAGAAAAAATGATAAAATTTTATCTTAGTTTTTACATTCCTCATTTTCAATGATATAATCTACAACTTACTATTCCTTAGAAATTTACTTGTGTCTTTTTCTATTGGTAAACTTGAAATAAATTTCATGATCAACATTTGTTTATTCCTTAATAAATTTTACATTCTCATATTATAAGGGATTATAGTACTATTAAATCATTCAGAGATAAGGTATTTAGATCTATATCTGCCAACGAGGAAACTATCCGATCAAACTCTTCAGAAATAATTCTCAAGATCTAATAAACAAGTTTAGAATCATTGAACTTTTCACCAAGACATCTGATAGTTCTAAAAATTTCATTCACGCTAGTAAATATGTAACAAATAAATTTTTAATGTTCCATGCTTAATGTATGGGTAAATTACATAATATTTTCATAATACACAATATATTACACAAATGCACCGCTGAAGACCATATTAGTTTAGTGCCTTTGGAAACATGGAACACATTCTTCTAATTTGTTGAATAGTATTAGAAAACTCTTATAAATATAATTCCCTTAAGTTTTACTACCAAAAACATTTATTTATATTTGTGGGAAAACAAATCATTTAAAAAGCGTGAGCTCCGAAGGTTAGTAAGGGTAAACTAGTAAAATATCAAACAAAAAAGGTGAATACGAATATAAAAACATGAACCGAACATTGAAAATTATACCATGTATAACATATAACAAAATATTGTGTCATGGAATAAATCAGGGAAATTCATAAGGCATAAATAATAAAGGTACATGATCCTTGAGAAAATATCATTTGAATAAAACAATGTATTGTTGAAAACCCATGAGCATATAAAATCATTTTCATATTAGCCAAGGCTCATTTTGAAGACCATCATAGTCGAAAAAGTCCTTTACTAGACTAAGTTTACTCCTCGTTCCATCCTTGTATTACTAAAAAGGGTTTACTTATCGTTCCAACCATATATTACTAAACCAAGATCATTTCTTGTTTCTTCCCTATATTACTGAATTGAGATAATTTCTTGTTCAAATCCTGTCTATATCAGGAGATATATATATTTACCCAATTAATTGGAGGGATATATTGTTCACCCTTATCACATAATGAAAATAAAACACATATGTTCCACAAGAACATAAAACATTCATCGTAGCATAACCAAATGAATAAAATTAGTTTCTTAAGCATCATTCCATCATAACATAAATCATAAAAACAAATGGGCTTCATAAATATCATTCCATCAAAAACATAATCAAACCAAATGAATAACTTAAATAGTATACATGAGACATATCTCTATTAAATAATTTCTATTTTGGTAGAAAATAATTTTGATAGAACACTTGAAATTAATTCATGATGAAAATATCTTATCTTCTTCGAAAATGTTTTCTTTTATTAAAAAATCATGAATTTTTTAAAGAAAATAATTTATTATAATATAAAATTGAAATATTTTAAGGGTACATTAAAGGAAATAGTGATTTCTAAAAACCTAAAAATATGTTCATTCCATATATGTTAAAAAAATTCTTCTTCTACTTTTTCTAGAAAAGTAAAAAAGTACCTCATTTGGAAAATGAAAAAGATTACTTTCAAACTATTTAGTAAAACTGCACGCATTGGAAAAAATGACATTAAAAAATTGTATAATAATAGTAAAAATATTTTGTAAAACATTTTTATGAAACAAGGACATGGATGATAAATACACCCCAAGAAATACTTACATATAAACAATCCCAAATAACAATGAGACTGTGAAATCATCCCTTCCCTTAGGTATGATTTCTATTATATTTATATGAAACACATGTATAATGGTATAAATAATGTAATAAACATATTTAAGAACCATATTTATATTTATTATATCATATATGATCATATTAGTAACTATTTAATAATATTTTATTATAACGCTTCTTTTGGGTGTAAACTACTTCATTTTCAAACCCATGTTTTTTCGTATAACATCTGATTTTTATGCACATAATGTAGCAGTTTCATTTCCTTAATAATATTAAATTAATGTTTATATCATATTTCTCATTATATATATTTATATAGTCATTATTTAGCTGTAGTCATGGGGAATTAATAACATTGTGTCATGGAGACGGCAGGTCGTATGTACGCACGAGCGATGATATCATTCCCTTAATTGTGAAATTTTATGAAATTTGATAGTATATATTTTGTTATAGAATAAATATCATGTGACAATAATCATATATAGTTTTTATTTCTATCATTATACACATTAAAATAAGGTGGTGGTGAAATACAAATTTTACAATAGTGAGAAGATGATTGGTCGTACGTACCTACGTGTGGTTATTTTTTTTCATATGATGGATAGAATATAGAATATGATTATTACATAATCATAATAACATATTATTATATAATTTCATCAAGCTTTATTACTTTATAATGTAAAAAAATATTTAAGAGGATGTAGAAGAAGAAATAATTTAAAGAATCGGTAGATGAGATTACATCTTATTTAATGAGCTCTCTCTAGTTCACCAATTAAAAAAACTAGAGTTGGTCTTTGGAGAAAACCAAAACCACTAGAATGTGTAATGGGATGTTGAAAATAGAATCATACATGGGAAAACTGATTTTGAATTCTAAATGTGAAGTTTATAAGTGGGAGAGGAGGTTCACTTTTATAATTAAGGTGAGGGGATCTTTTGGAATTTCCCAAAAAATTAATTTATAATATAATCCAAACACATTAAAAACTGTAAATTTTTAATATTTTCTACGATTAGATGTGATGAGGATTTAATATAACACATAAGTAAATTTTGGATAAGTTTTTGTATCAAATTATACCTTATCATTTTAATTAACCCTTAGTTATTCTATTTTATTTTTAACTAAGGTAAAAAATTATTCAATATTAAAATTGTCCAATTTTTACTTATTTTATCTCAATTAGACCACACAAATAATAATTAATAACATTAAATTACATACCATAATTATCTTAATTTTTATTAATGTATTATTATTTTTAAATAATTTAATTATCATTATTTTGAAAAAATATAAGTACTTTCAATTTTTAACATATTCATTTTTTTTTATTTAAAAAATCAAGATAAGTTGTTATCCTAAAAAAATTATTATATATCTAAGGGGTCATAATAATCTATAAAATTATTTAGATATATTATTTATCCAAAATTATATTTATTTTAATATGATTAATATTATTAATTTAATATTTCCAGAATCAAAATAATTACTACATTATTATTGTTTAATTATATAATTTACTTTTTTATTGAAAAAAATTAAAAATAAAATACCGTGATGAAGATAAATCAAATATATTTCCTAATAATACTTTTAATTGAATATATCTTCTGAAAAATCCTACATTAAAAATCTTATTTGTATTAAAAAATTAATGTGACAACTTTAACATTGCTTTAGATAAAATATTATAAGTGTCATAATATTTTTTATGTGGATCCAAATGGTTAATAAATCAACCCATGGATGATTATGGTATATATATATCCGACCAATAAGATTTGGTCAACTTTTTTAGTCTTTTAATGTTTATTAAAATTTTAATAGAAATTATTTTGATGATTTTTCCTCAATTAAATAATTTATCCATCATCAATGTATAAGCCTTTAAGGTGATTATTTATTTCCCAACAATTAGAAAAAATTAACATGATAAAAAAAATCGTTCAAATAAGTATTTACAGTCAAACGTATCTTCATTATAAACTTATAAAACGATATAGTTAATAAAATTTCATTAATATTTATTTAAATGTTTTGTAAATAAAATATTTTAAATTTCATAATCTTGTCCAAGTGGCTTCCAAAGGATACCATTTCGAAACAAGGATGAAGGTGCAAGGGGAGGAAGGTGCTAAGACCACCCCACCATGGTGAAGAACAAATAAAGACTACTCTTACCTTCCCAGGATAATGTCCACTAGATATTCTGTTGGGAGGGAAAGTTGGGCTATGCAATCTTCAAAAGAGATTGTGGCCTTGGAAAAGATAAATATTAGAAGGAAATATGCCAAAGTTCTTAAACACTATGAATGATCAGAGTAGGAAATAGATAATCAGAGGAATTTGTCTCTAAAGGGGGTGGTGATGGGTATGATTTCTATGATATGTAGTTGTTCTGGACTTCTTGTACCTGTTGTGATTTTCTTTTATTAATAAATGGTCAGAGGCTTGCCTCTGGATGAGAGCTTTTGGTAAAAAAAATGTAAATTTTGTTACTCAGATTATAAATAAGAAGTTTATTTTTTAGAATATAATATAAAAAAGTGTCAAAACTATATTTAAAATGGGTCCACTATCGAAATCTATCAAAAATACATTTTATTAAAATACTTCTTTTATCAGAAACATTAAATTCGTTCTTATATCATGTTTAGAAATCATGGAATATAAAATTTAAACATTATATTGGGTATATTAAATATATATTTAATTAATAAAGTTCTTCAACATTGATTTTATTGTTTTATAAACTCACTTATTTTTTTAAAAAAATAGTAAAACATTTCATTTTATTTAAGAAGGTTTTATTTTCATTTATAATTAATTTCTTTTTAAAGAATTATTTATATATAAATGTGTAAAGAATATTATCACAATTTAATTAAAATTATACATACGTGAAATTATAATGTCTAGGTTATAAGTTAACATAATAATATTTAGTAGTTCACTTAAACTCTATCTTGCGTGAAATTAAATCTATCAAAAGAAATCAAAATTGTCTGTAGAAAAAGACAACCATAGTGTTGCATAAACCAAAATCTAATCCAATGTTTCATGTAGCCCATGATTATCTTTTTCTAGCATATAACACAAGAAATCAAATAAATTTAACAAAATATATATCATAAAAATCTAGGGGTGTTACCTTATACCCCTTAAAATGAATTCGGCCAAGAAAATCTTCTGGGTTATCAAATGTTTAATAATTGAATGTTTATTTCATAGAAACCCACATTATAAAAATAATGACAATTTTTTAAAAAATATGAATAGTTGGAAAATAACAGTTATTTGAATTAAATCCTGACTAGGTCTCTTTGTAGTAGAACATAGGTGATGATTTTGGCATGAAGGAAAAACATAAATAGTCATATAGATTAATATATACCACTGATCATGAGAAATTGGGTCATCTAGAGAAAGTTAACAATAAAAAATAATAAAATAAAGAAGTAGAAAATATTTCATTTATATAATCAAATATGATTCTAATAATACACCCTTTTGCATCACGATCCCTTTTCCTAACATTGAAGAATTTTCTTGAGAAGATATACATACTTTATTGCCGTACAATCTCATTGTTAGCCATGTCTTGAAAAAATTACACTTCATCTATTATTCAATGAAATGAAAAAGAATTTTTCATTTATAAAGTGTTATTAGTTCTTGTGATTCATAAATAGAATTATAGGTCATTCCATCTATAATTATCACAACAATAAGGTTAGTAGAAGTTATTAAATATGCATAACTCCACCTATGGTGAGATAATAATTTATTTTAAAAAAATTCATCTGATGTTAAACTTCAACATTCCACAAATTGATATCCTAACAATCCTTTTGAGATATAAAAATCCCAAACTTTAAAAAGTGGTTCACTAACTCAGCTTAACATTTGTCCCCAATATATCATAATGTTTCTATTTTGGGTCACATTCCAAACATTTGAACAGCTTGATCATGTACTCTATTAAGTCGTGGTAATAAACTAAATTTTCATATATCCTTATTTAAAACATGCATGATTCCTTATTCCAAAGAATATTGTTTATATTCCTTATGTCCCAAAAAGTGTTATACTTAATCTATGGTATCAAAATGCTATTGAAAACAAATCCATAATCAAATCCCAAGAAACTACTATCATCTAATTTACTTATTCATATGCATCATATCATTATCCAAACAACATTATCTTAACATAAGGGACATATTAAGGGTAATATTTCCCATAAACTTGTGTACCCTAAATTAATCCCCTTACCCTTAAATATCATTTCTTGATCATTAGAACTATTTATCATATCCTTTTCAATCCTTAATGATAAACATATACTGAAAATACTTATAAATTTCATTATCCATATTATGTGATACTTAATTTCCAAAACATATACATGTCAATCATCCAACATTATTCTTAAACCATTACTCATACTTTATCATCTTATTATTTCCTATAATATGAATTATTAATAAATTATTAAATTCCATCAATCTCAATCCAATAATTCCTAATATGATTAATGTAAATAATAATATTAGAATATCTCATACCTTTCACATAGTGTTTATAATGCCTTTATCTTCAATAGTGTAACCAATACATATACCAACTTCATTATTCTCGTCATGATATTTCCACATAGGAAATCAATTTTCATAATTCCCACACCTTAGACCTCTGAAAAATTCATTATTAACCATGTTCTCTCTTGTTCCTGATATTGACTAAGACCAGAAAGCAATATATGAGAAAAAATTATCCTAGATGAAATTTACATAACCAAGGTAAATTACATATAATATTTCAATATATGACATGTTAGGTTTAGTCCAGGGATATTCATTATTGTTACCAAAATTTGAGGATTGTGACCTGTAGTTAAACTTATCTTTAGGGACATCCATAGAAATATCCTTTGAAATATCTCTAGTTATTTCACTAATGTTTTCAAATCCTCATTTCCATAGTTTGACTAATCCTTAACTATAATACCAAATCTAATGAAACATACTTTAAGTACATGCAAATTACATTACTTTATTAGAATAAACAATATATTACACAAAAACATTCCCAACGACGATATTATTTTAGTGCATTTGGAAACATGTAACACATTATTCTAATTTTGGTGAATTTTTTTAAAAATTACAAAGAAATATCTACCCCTTTAGTTTTCTACCTAAAGCCATTCTTTATATCCTATAGAAATGAAATCATATGAAAAGGCTGAGGTCAGATGCTTAGTAAGGGTAAAAAATGAAAATATAAAACACAAAATGAACATCAGAATGTAAAATCATGAGCATAACTCTAAATATCATACCATGTATAACATATATAAAAATAATGAGACATGGAATAAATCATGGATGTTCATAAGGAATAAATCATAAAGGAACATGATCCATGATAAAATAAAATTGGAATAAAATATGGAATGTTGAAAAACACATAAGAATAGAATATCAATTCTATATAAGAGAGGAATCTTTTCCAATACCATCATAGTGGACAAAGTATTTTACTGAACTAAGTTCCCCCCTCATTCCAACCATGTATTATTGAACCAGGTTTTCTTCATATTCCAGCACTATATTACTGAACCAAGATCTTTTTAAATTCCTACCCTATATATACCATGAGATATTATTATTTACCCAATGTATTGGAGGGATATATAGGTGTCAACTATGATTTAATGAAAACAAAACATATGTGTTCCCTAAGAATATAAACCATTCAACATAGCATAACCCAAGGAATAAAATGGGTTTCTAAAATATCATTCCATCATAACATAAACCATATAATGAAATGGGTTTCATAAATATCATTATGTAATAAACATAATAAAACCATAGAAATAATAGTGATAGTATACATGAAACATATCTCTATTATGTAATATCGAATTAGATAAAAAATTATTTTGATAGAACACTTGAAATTATTTCTTTGAGGAAAATATCCTTTTTCTTCGAAAAAAATTTCATTTCTTAAAGATCTATGTGATTTTAAAAGAAAGTAATTTATTTTAAAATAACATTTAAATTATTAAAGGTAATATTTAAGGAAACAAGGCATTATGAAAATATAAAAATCGTTTCATGTTGTATATGTTAAAAAACATTCTTCTCATACTTTTTCTAGAAAATTCAAAAATTACCTCGTTAAGAAAATAAAAAAATATTCATTTCAAACCATTTAGTAAATAATAATGATTGGGTAAAAATTAAATGTAAAAAATATTATAATAATAGAAAAAAAATCCTAGAAAATAATTTTATGAAACAAGTACATTGATGATAAATATACCCTAGTAAATACTTATATATAAACAATATCTCTTAATAATTTTATTGTGAAATTATCCCTTACCTTAGGTCTAATTTCTATTTTATGTATCCAAAAAAATTTATAATGGTGTAAATAATGTTATTAACTTATTACAAAACCATATTTCAATTTTTGATATCATATATAATCATATTATCACCCATTTAAAAATATTTCAGTATGACACTTCCTTTGGGTGTTAATTGCTTCATTTTCTAACGCTTATTTGATATATATGTTCTGATTATTAGTCATTGAATATAGTTATTTTATTCCTAGAATAATTATAAGTTAATATATATATATATATCATATTATTAATTATATATATTTATATAGTCATTATTTAATGGTGATCATGGAGAATCAATCACTTCACATCGTGGAGATGGTAGGTCATACGTACACACAAGCGATGATATCATTTCCTTCATTATGAAATGTAATGGAAGTTTATGGAATATATTTTTTTACCAAAATCCATATCTTGTTATTATAATCATATATAGTCATTATTTATAGCATTATACCCTTCCATGTAAGGTGGTGGTGAAAAATATACTACACCATAGTGTGGAGACGGTAGGTCGTGCGTATGCACACATGGTGATTTTGTTTTTCATAGGGTTGATAGAAGGCGTAATATGGTTGTTCCATAATCATAATAACATATACGTATAAAATTGATACTATAATATTGCATTATAATATAAAAACTCATTAGAGGTAGTATAAGAAGAAATAATTTTGAAAGAATCGGTAGAGGAAATTACCCCTTCTTCAATGAGATCCCTCTAGATCTCCTCTTAAGCACTGCAGTTGGTCATTGGAAAAGAATTAAACCTCTAAAACATTTAAATGGATGTTAATACTGGAATTTTCGAGTGTATATATGATATTTAAGGCACAAGGTGAAGTGAATAATTGGGGGATGAGGCTCCCTTTTATAATTGAGGTGTGGGGAACTTTTGAAATCTCCTAAAATATTAGTTTATAATTAAATAAAACATCATCCAAAAACCACAAAAATTCAGTATTTTATAATATTTGATGATATAATATTGTAATATCATCAATAAATAAAATTTAGACATGTTTTCTTTAAATTTCATCCTTATCATTTTAATTAACCCTTAGTTATTCTATTTTAATTTTAACTCAGGTAAAAAATTATTCATTATTAAAAGTGTGTAATTTTTAATTATTTGATTTCTATTAGACCATAAATGAATCATTTAAATAAAATTAGACCATATACTAGTTATTTTATATTTTCATAAATGTATTATGATTTTAATGTAATTTAATAAAACATTGTTTTTATTAAATATCAAAAGTTTCAATTTTGACACTATTCAATTCATGGATTTTTTAAAATATCAAGAAAATATACTATCCATGAAAAAAATATTTTTTTATATATATAATGGGTCAAGTTCATATATAGAATTAATTTTATCTATTAATTATCCAAAATTATATTTATTTTAATATTTCTAAAAACATAAATTTTATATTTCAATTAATAAAATAATTACTACATCATTTTGGTTTAATTATTTAATATAAATATTTGTGGAATGAAAATAAATATAAAATAATATGAATAATAAAAATATTATATATTTTTTAATAATACTTATAATATAATATATCCTCTAAAAAATCCAACATAAAAAATTTTATATTTACTAAAACATAAATGTGACGACTATAATATTACATTAACAAAATATTATATGTTTCATAATCTTATCCATGTGGATCCAAATGAACAATAACTAGACCCCTAGCTAATTACACTCGAAATATACTTGATCAATAAGATTTGGTGAAATGTTTTGAGTTTTAATGGTCATTATCATTTTAATAAAAATTATTTTTTGTGATTCCTCATCAAATAAAAAAAATTCATCATCATTGTATAAGTGTTTAAGGTAATTATTTATTTCATAAAAACTAAAAATAAATTTCCATGATAAAGAAAAACATTTTATCCTTAAAATTTTAATTTATATATTAATTTAGATTTTGAATAACCTTATAAAGAAAAAATAGTTATTAAAATTTGAGTAATACATATTTAACTTTTCTATAAGTAAAATATATTTAATGTCCTAATATCATCCATGGGGCTTCCAAAATGGTATGATTTTTACACCAAGATGATTTATGTTAAAAAACACATACAATGATACTAGTATAAGTGTTTGGGTAATTTTTTAATATTATTTTTTACCTTTCATTACCCGATTTACATTTTTATGTTACTAATAAAAAAATTAAGAACGTTACTATTCATAATGACAAAAATTTTAAAAACATCTATTTAAATAATTTGGAACTAATTATTAAAAATATGTAATCTATTTTTTAAAATTCAAAACATAAAAATTTCAGTAATTAATTTAAAATTAATCTTTTTTCAGAATGAGAAAACAGGTTTGAAAGCATAAAACATGCAAAAGATTGAAATGTTTTTACATCTAAATTCAATGTGAAATTAATTCTAATGACCTAAATATTTAACTGATAAAAATATAATATATTTATTATTTAAAACTATTAAAATATATAATTTAACACTATAAATAATTTTCATAAAAATTTAGTATTCAATTAAAATGAATTAATATTTGACTATTTATAAAAACATGAAACGTATCAGAAAAATACCAAAAAATTAACCAAATTAAATTTTGATAATTCACATTCAAAGAAGATTTTATTTTATAAAATATAATATAAAAATTATAAAAAACTATATTTTAAATGGGTTCACCATCAAAAGGAGTCAAAACTACATTTTTCTGAAAAATACATCTTTTATAAAAAAACATTGAATCTGTTCTTATATCATGTTTTTAAAAACTATAAGATGAATTTTAAACATTAAATTGAATATATTACATATATTTTTTATTAATAAATTTCAAGAAGAGATATTTTATAATATTATAAACTCATTTATTTTCATTTAAATAGTTTTTTCATAAAAATCCTATTATTTAAAAAGGATTTTATGTTCATTTATAATTAATTGATAACCAAACAATTAATTATATATACAAGTGTACATAATATTTTAATAATTCAATTAATATTGGTCATACCTAGCATTATAATTTCTATATTATAAGGTAACATAATTATATTTCGTTGTTTACTTAATCTTAGTCTTACAAGAAATGAAATCTATAAAAAGAACTCGAAATTGTGTGTAACAAAAGCCCAGAATAGTGTTGCATATACCAAGAGAAAATCCAGTGTTGTGTGTGGTGAAATATTATCATGGTGTAGCATTAAAAAAAAGACATTAAATAAATTAAAAAAATAAATCTCATAAAAATATTAGGGTGTTACAGGTTTTATACTCACCCAACATAGAATCATTATACATCAATATACATATGTGTATATTTTCCTTGTTCACATAAATATTGTCTTCATAAATTTTTTTATCTTTTTCAAGATACATTTGGTAGGGGAAACTCCTTTTACTATTATAAACTCACTTTCAAAATGTAATTTTTGTAAATCATTCTTAGCTCTTCAATAATTCTCAAGGTTTTCATTGTAAATATCGGGGAATATCTATAATGTTCACATAACTCATAAGTTTCATTAAAAAATTTCTTAACAAATTAAGAAAAAAATAATTTAAGGGAAAATTCACTCTGATACCACTTGTAATTGACTACTCGGGATCCGAGTATCACTAAGAGGTAGAGGGGTGAATTCCTGATGTCTTTTTCTTTTAAGTTTTCATACTAATGAAATAACCATCACATCCTATAAATGAATTAATTTCCTGTAAAAAAATCAAACACACAAACAAGGGAACACAAGAATTTATAATCTTCACTTCTCAACAAGACTAGCTACGTCTTTGGTATGGTTTGGAAAAAATCCAATAACACGAAATCCACTAGGAAAAAATACTTTTGTATTGAATACACTGGGTTGGAAATTCCATTACACTCATGTAGAACTATATAAACAATACAATAGTATGTGATATTCTTCTATCACAAAATTTTTAATACAATTTTGTAAAAAAATTATTATAGTTCTTCTCGATCAACTTTCAGAAATATGATCTTTCAAAAAAATCTTAAATTAATTACAAGGAGGCCACTAAGAAATTCCTAGACATTATAATGATACACTACCCAATTTCCTAGTTTTATTACCATGTTTGATTACTCAATACATAAATAATTTTCTATCATAATACCATTGAAAAGATCCTGAACTTTTTCTTCCTTAGTCTGATTTCTTGTAGTGATTCCAGAAACTCTAATTACAATCTTCTAACTTCTCCTTTCTTTCTTCTATCTGTAAAATGACATCAAGAGAACAAAAACCATAAACATATTATTTATTAAATTTTATATCTTCCATCTCTTCATTTGAGAATAATTAAAGTCATATAATACATAAATTATTCTCATCCTTTTATAGACATTCCAAAATCATTTAAATGATATTCTAAAAAGATTTTCCCACGTCACAAAATTTCATGATTCTTTAATCATCCTCAAATCATGATATATCATTGAATTATTAAAAACATTTTTTAATCTTCAAATATCATTGATTTTAATATCCCTCTTTGACTTCATCAACGCTTCATACTTTCTAACAAATATTTATTTAGATTCTGATTCTGATTCTCATTAGAGAATACGGTTTTTTTATTATGATCAAGTTATTTGGTCACTATAATTTTCTTTACCGACTTGAGAAAAAATCAGCACTGAACATATTCCATTACAATGATCTACACCAACTGAAATAATATCTTCCCATTCTGATTACCCCATTATAATGGAAGGATGTGTTAATCAAAATTTTCTTCGTTATGTCGCTATTCACCACATGTAAGAATGACAACACATGTCTTCTCATTATAATTCATATAACCAACTCTCATTCTAATTTCTTCGTTATAGTGATGAAAATAAATTCCTTAAAAATTATTCAACCACTTCTACTTCTTATTTTTTGAATATGATACCAAAGATCTTTCATCACTCATATTCTTTGTCTTTTATAATTATGATACTTAGAAACTTCATTTTTTGAAGATTTAAATATTTTATTCTTTTGGTCTAGCTGAAAACCAGAACCTTTAGTTTCTCTCATTACGATCAATAAAACCTTCCCATCCTTCAAACAAATCAGAATTTTATGATCTTTGATTAGAATACTTTTACTTTAGAAACTTCCTTCTTCCAAAAACATTTATATATAATCATCACCTTCTTCATGACTTTGATTGTGATGAAGATAAGAATTTTCATCATTTGAAATACAATGAAAAGTATTATAAATTAAAATTCTTCTAGAAATATTTCTTTTTAACCACCAAAATAGGATTTTATTGAATAATATTGGAAGAACCTCTTTTTATCCAGTCAGATGGTCAATAAAATTATAAATACTTCTTAACCCTATTTATTTTATCAAGATATCATCAGAGGTTTTAAAAATTAAAAATTATTTTTGGGAAATAAAAAAAGTAAAGAATCATTGGATTGAAAAAAGTTATATTATGATTCTAAAATAGCTTCAACATTACGATCATCACTTTCATTCCAGACTCAATATGATTTCCAAAAACATAAGACATTTCATCAAAGTCTCATTTTGATTGTCTGGATCTGTTGACTCTTGCAGATGTTTGGATCTGATGTTGATACTCCTGAATATGGTTATCATCCTTATGGTTCTGGATATGATTGAAAACTATATATAAATGTCATTCTTAAATAAGGATTTTAACTACCTTCTTAGCATCAAATATCTCATCAATATAATCAAACTATTTATCTATTTATGGAAAATACAACCAAAACTCTATTGGGGTCCAATAGACAGAATATAATTTGGGAGCTCACCTTAAGGAATCCAATTCCTTTGATAGATCTAGAATTTCACACCAGACGTGGGAGATACCTCAATGACTGTATTTTGGTTATTTGAAGCTCATTAGAGTAAAAGAACACCCTAAACCATTGGAATTAGAGGAGAGGAAGAGAAAATAGGTAAAGAGATTTAATTTGGGCCAAAAATTAAATTTTACCCTTAAAATAGGGGGCATGATTTGGATACATGTTTTGAACAAACCATGCACAGACCATGCTAAAGTACCTTCTTGAGAATTTACCCAACATGGTTAAGGTTTATTGTTTCCAAAAACGTGCACAAACCCTATCAAATCCCATAATCAAAACCATTAGTTTCTCAAATTTTCATATTCCTAGTGGTGCATGATTTCAGACAGACAGTGCATCTCCTGTGGCACTTTTTTTCCCCACACTGTTAGATGAAACCATGTATCCTGAGATGCATGGTTTAAACTAATGATGCTGATAAATTATTTTTCCCATTTGTAGAACTATATGGTACAAATGATCACTAGACACTAATAGGGTCATCGTTAGGTTGTTGTACACATTTTACAAGAATAAACCAAGGTTTTAAATTGAAAGAAATGGTCTATACCATTGTGAAAAACCCGGTCATTATAAAAATTTAGACCCTAATGTAATAATCGTTGAATTAAATTCATCCAATGAGAAATTTCATTAAATACTATTATCATATCACATATTTTTTATCTAGATTAATTTGATTTACCCATTATAGAGGTTATAAATTTTCCCACTATTACTATTCATATTGACCACAAATTAAAGGGTTATATTTTGAAAATTTGATCCTCCTGGTTATAAATATTTAATTAATATTATCTAATTAAATTCCTAAAAATTATAGAAATTAATTTTATCTAAAATTATAAAATTCAATAAAAACATTTTTTTATAAAAAAATTATAATTTCATAAATAAGTTTTTATTTATTATTATGTTATTCCTAGAAAAATATTTATTGGATTTTAAAGAAATATATTAAATAATATATATATTTAATTAAAATTATTCATCGATAGTGATTAATTTAGTTATTTTAATAAAAAATGCCTTGCATATATAAAAAACAATTTCTCTAATAAAACCTCACCATTATTTTCATTTTTTTAATTATAATCATCTAATAATAGGTGAAATAATATTATAAGTGTATAACATATATTTTTCATAAATTATTTATTACTATTCATACCAACCTATCAAAACTATAGGTGCTAGTGGAGACATAATATATTTATAATGTTACATGATTTGTTTATACTTCGTTTTTCTTGTAACGCAAGATACAAAAAAAATTATTTAAAGAGAATTATTTCATAAAATCCATAATGTACAAAATTCTACCCCCAAAAAAATAATTTAACCTTAAAAATCATCAATTTGATAAAAAAAAATGAGGATACATCTGCCTCATCACATACTTAGGTTCCCACATAGCATCTTCTAATATGTGGTTTCACCGCAAATCAACAATCAGGTGAGGGTTTTTGTTTCCTAGTACTTTATCTTTATGATCTAGAATCTCTATTAGTTAGTCTTTATAATAAAGTTCATACTCTATTGTTATAAACTCTAAGTATAGGATATGTTATATATCTGGTATGTACATCCTTATGAGAGATACATGTAACAGATGATGAAAATAAGAGAGATTCCTTGGATGTTCCAATCGATAAGCTACCATATCGATATGATAAAGAACTTAAAAATGAACACTATACCTAGGGGTTGTATTTCCAATCATTCCAAATCTCATTAATCTCTTATTTTGAGATATTTATTTGAATATATTTCTTCTATCTTCAAAATTGATATCTTTATAATGATATTCTACATATTGTTTTCAAAATAGAGATTTTATTATATTCTGATGAATGGACCTTAAAATCGATATCATTTATTCTACTATATTGGGTCCCAGTATCATTTGTTTTATCCAAATTTATTCCAATATGTTGGAGTTTTTCACTTCCAATCTCATAGGGAATCTCCAGTTTCCATCTGAATTATCACGTAAAATATATTTTTTCATGAAATTTCTACTAAAGTAAACTGTTGGTCCCGGTCACCTTTTAAATCCATAGATCAAGATCTCAAAATGTCTTATTCATTTTTAATGGTCTTCTCATATTAATTTTTTTTGTTGATGATAGGTAGTGCTAAAACAGAACATTGTAATTAAAATCTTCTAAAGAATTTCCCAAAAAATCGATGTAAACCTTAGATACTGATCAGATACAATTGATGGTTTTGCTGGTTCATCCTCTTATAGGGTGTCAAATGAAAACTTGTTTTCTAATGTGGCATAGTGGCTAACCAGGGTTGTCTCACATGAGGAATTGAACATCCTATTAAATCATTAATTATATTCAACTTAATAAATTTTTTTATATATTTATAATAAAAATTAAATTTTAGTGTTTTGGGTTTTGAAAATAATTCAATGCAATAAAATAACACTATTATAACATGAAGATAAAAATATAATGAAATTAGGGATGAAAGGTCACGATCATAGGGTTCGATATAGGAGTTCATTAAATATTTATTTATTTCTTAAATTTAATTTTACAATCCTATAACATCATAAATGGATTTCTACTCTCTACCTTAATTTGGCCTTTTCCCTACCAAGGAAAACAAGTAGGTTAAAAAAATCTCCTCTCTCAATAAGATGTAAAAACTAATTCTGGATTTATGTTGTGGAGTAAATTTTCTGCATTCATTCATATCAATATTATAATCTATTAAAAGAATCATAGAATTAAAGGATGTAAAGCACAACAATAAATAATAATGTGAAACCTTCCTTATGCTAAGCTTTAGGTTAGTCATCTAGCATTCAAAAAGAGAAAAGGGATCATAATGGGAAGATAGAAGAGCGAGAAAATGAAATTGAGGTTGGAATATATAGATATATGGAAGAATATATAAACACATTAAATAAATTATAAATGAATGTGTTGCATGGGAAGAGAAAATTAATAAAATGGAAATTGAAAACATGAAGCAGTGGCATCCCTACAGGGTAGTGAAGTGGAAGTTACTCAAGAACTTATTCCTTCTCATATGACCTAGCTATTTATTTATAGGATTTCTTGGTGATCATGCAATAATAAATAGAATCATTAATTTTTCTTCATGGGATTGGATTTTAAATTCTTCATATGCCATAAATTTCCATAAAAATGCATTACTTTTTCTTTTCTCAGGGTTTCACATTGTGAATGATATTTATGACGTGTAATTTTCAGTATTGATCTTTTATTTCTAAATGAGTAAACTTCATGAATAGAGTATTTTCAATGTGTAATGTATGAAAATGAAATTTTCATATCTTGTTTTCATGGCATGTATTCATTTATGTTACACGTAGTGAATGAACTTTACGATGTATAATGTTATTCTCTAGCTGAATTTTCACTGTTTGAGCCCAGTTTATAATTATCAAGATTTAGACATGTTCTTTGACTTTCCCTAGACTCTGTTACAACATAAATAAACATCCAAACATATATTGTATCACTATGTTACCATTATTAACTCATTGTTATTTCTTTTTTTTTCAAAAAAATTTGGTACCCTTATATAATTCACAAAACCAGTTAAATATCATCAGTAATAATAAACTAATGTGTCAATATATCATGTTTTATATAAAATAATATAAAAAATATATAACTCTATAAATTCCCCCACACATATAACATTTTTAACACCCCAAGCTTCTACGATACGCTTCTCTTTGAATAATGTGATAGCGTGTGTTGTACGCAACACCGAGTTCTAACACACCATAACCAATCAAACTAGCCGTTATGAAAAGTAATACCTACTTTTTGAAATTATATATATTTTATATTTCAAAATGTAATTCATTTTTGGATTAGGAATATCAAATTTAGCCTAAGGTGAAATTTTGGTACTTTTCGGTTAACTTTAATATTTTGATGAATAGTGAAAATTACTAAATTTTAATTAAAAACAACTTTTTTAATCGAAATAATTTATATTGATAATTTATTAATTTGAGTGGTTTTAAAGTATATTTAGAATATATTTTTACCATTTAATACAATTTTTTTTATTTGAAATAATTTCACAATTAAACCGAACATAATCAAGTATCAATCTTTTGATAGTTATTATATCTTAAAAACACACTTTTTGTTTTGACAGCGGGAATTAATTTTAAATTAATTTCTGCCACTTCTGTGTTTTTAATTTGGAAAAATGGGTTCCATATTTGGAATCAGGATGTTCAAATTGTGTAAATATCTAACTTTTATTTTTAGACATTTTGAATAATTACTTCGGTAAATATTTTATTTACCATGGTTAAGGGTAAATCCTGTAAATAAGGGTTAAAAAATAATATTATAATAATACTAAATTACCCTTAAACGTGTCCTATCCTCATTTTTTGATACATGTTCGACCATAGGAATATTTGGGTCGATTTGGGGACCCCATGGAGCCACTTGTAGGTGATAGGGACACTTAATTTTAATTAAGTTAAAATGAATACAAAAATGACACAAGCATATATCTTTTAGAAAAACAATTTGTAAATAGGGTTATATATGTTGGATTTTAGACTATAAATATTACTTAGAAATCTAAAACTATTTCCTAAATAATGATATTTTATTTATAAATTTTAGAGATTACATAAGTTAATTTATTTATGACAAAATGATGATGCAGTAATTACCATAATTGTGAAAATTTAAAATAATTGATTTTATAAATACCAAAATAAATATAATTTGAGACTTTTAATGAATTAAAATAATTTTCTAGGATAATATGACATATTAGTATTGATTTAAGTGACTTTGTACGAAGTAATAATTCTGTTATGAGTTTCACAAAAATCAACTATTTAATAATGTCAAAATTGACATAAAAGAGTTTTTAAAAAAAATATTATATTATTAATTGATATTAAATTCCTAAAAATCTATTATTCGGCCAAGAGACTTATATCATGATAGTTATATCATTAATGGACCACTTGGGGTCGCTTGGATGTATATAGTATGGTTATTAACCATATAATATAAAAATACAAAGAGACATTGTAAAAGTGAAACTAATTAACTTAGAGTTAATACTTAAAGATATGGTTAATATAAGTACCCAAACCTGTCCAAATTATATTTTTTGAGTTTTTTTCGACCCATACCCACCTTAAAATTTAAATAATCCACTTTGGAGCCATTAGAAATCTAATATGAATTTATTATAAATTAATATTTCTAGCTTTTCCAAAGGTGCCCCTCACCCCTCTTATAAAAGGGAACTCTTCCTTCTCATTTCTTCACACCTTCAAAGCCTTTTGGTTCGGCAAAAATATTCCCAAATACTCTCCCAACATCCCTCAATACAACCTAGAGGCCTTAGTTTGATCATAAAGCCAACCTATGGAGCCCTTTTGATCAAATCAAAAGGAAGAACCCAAAGAAGAGGTAATGATTTCACCACCCTTTTCCAAGTTCCTTTTTTCTTCCACTTCTTCTTCTTTTGTTGTTACCAATCTAAAATAATAAATCCAGTATCATATATATACTGTGATGTTATTATAAATATGGTACAACCATATTCAGTATTCTATCCACCCTTCGAATAACATGTCACGATACGTGCGTACGTACGGCTTACCGTCTCCACGGCATGGTGTAATTGTTAATCAATATATTATTATTTGCATGGGTATAATAATGATGTGTAACTCATGTAAATAATAAATATAACATGTTAATTATTCTTTATATATTATATAACATCCATTTATATATTATTTTAATATCAAAAGAATGATATTGTCGCTCGTGCGTACGTACGGACTACCGTCTCCACGAACGCGATGAGATTCATTCTCCATCGTATCCATTCAAGTATAATTATCGTTTGATGATTTAAAAATGATGTTCAAGGACTTGATATCATTCCGTATATGAATAATATACAACCTATCCATGACAAAAATGGCTTATGTAACAAAACATATAAAAGAAAACGAGTAAGTTAACACCCGAAACGACGATAATACTAAGATATTATTAACAAAGAAATGTTAAAAGATCATATATGATATCATATGAATGTATATGATTCTTGTATAATTTAATAAAAATTATTTCACCATTATACATGAGGTTAACCTACCCCAACCAAGTAAAATTACAAGGTAAGGGTTATTCACAATCTCTTTATTATCCGAGGTTGTTTATGTGTAATAATCTACTGGGATCTCTTTATCATCCACATCCATGTTTCTTAAAAATGGATTTCAAAACATTTTTACTATTTATTAGAATATGGGTTCAAGTCATTTATACCCTTGTTTGAATTTTTATAAGAGGTTTGTAAAGGAATATTTCTGTCATTTTGCAAAAAAGGTGCTTTTTAACCTTTTCGACAAAATTAAGGTAACAATGTTTTTTTAACTTATACGGCGGGTGTGGCTATTTTCCGCCGTTATAAAATTGTCGAAGATTCCCTTACAAGATTATAAGAATATTTTCAAAGAAAATGTTTTATTTTATAAATATATGACTCTTAAATGATTTCAAAATAGAAAGAGATATTTCTCTAAAAAGAGTTTTGATTTCATCTATGTCAACATCCTTCGATTGATTTTATGCTTATTTGAAGTTGATTTATTATGATACAAAACTTCTATATTTTATTGAAGGTTTTGTGATATGTTTGACTGTGGATGTGCTATTTTTATACCATTCATAGTTTATGGTGAAAGTATTGACATTTCGTATGCTAGTTTTAATACGAATGTTTATGTTATGTTTAAACCTTTCCATATGGGAATGCATTGGACTTAATATATGACGGGTGGAGCCCGCTATAGCTCCTCGATGCATCGGTAGGTCTCATGAGACAAACTAGTGTCTTGGCACAAGGCCTTGGCAAAATCTTATATGTAGTCTTGGAACGAGGCCTTAGCTATTTGGTTATGATAGTCTGGCATTATGCATTCCATCATTATGAAAGTGGTTATTGATATTTCATGTGATTATTCGATTAGTAGAATATCCATGTGAATAAGTAAATGGAATTATTTTATTTTACTTTTGCCATACTAGTTTAAGTTCAAGTTTAAAAGGCTTTTGTTTTAAGTTATACATTGCCTTAAATGTTTATTCTTATTTATGAAAGTTTCCGCTATATTTTTATCCTTACTGGGCATTTGAGCTCACCCCTTTTCTATGTTTTATTTTTCCCAGGATGTGAAGAAGTAATTTATGAATGAACTGTAGGGATAATATGTGGGGATATGAGTGTGGGATATGGAGACTATGTTGTTGTAGTTGTTTTTCACTTTATGATGTAATGTAAAACTTTATGAATATATCTAGTGTTTCCAAGGATACTAAACCAATCAATCTTTTGAGATTTGATCTTTCTTGTGATCATGCCAATGTTATGTAATAATGCACCGAATCTAGGTAACTGGGGTCGGGGCGTTACAGTTGGTATCAGAGGAAGTTTAGTACAAACCATGGAAGATATATTTAGATAAACTTTGATTAGAGCACATAGATTTAAGATGGACTTTGAGGATTAGTATAGAAGAACTTCATAGAATTTTGGTATTGTTGAGATTTTGTGAGTTTTCCGAGAAATACATCCCAGTCTGGATACGAGCAGGTAGAGGCAGCTCTGGCACAGAAGTACCTAGGGGTAAAACCTGAAAACACCGCTTTGAGCTAGACTCAAACGGGAACTGGTGCACGACAATGGGCTTTGCTGCACTCTTGGTTACGACACTCCCGGGGGATATGCTTAGGATAACTCTCATTTTCTTTACAAATAATTATGAAGGGTTTATGAGTATATACTTCCTCAAAGAAAAGATTTTTATGATTATGGATTATATCCATAAATAGTTCAATTTATGTTAAGTGTTTTATAAGTATGGGATTATGTATTTTGATTCATAAACTGATCAAGTTTATGCCATTGTTTAGAAAAGGTGCCTAGTGGAAGAAATGGAAATTGTATTAATGCACGCACTCTATGTAGGGATTGCCCTCCTGCTCAAGATAATTATAGTGGAGCTGGTGATGCAACTGGTGCTGATCAGCTAATCACCATACTGGGACAACTCACTCAGGTTATGAATAATAACCTTACCCGTATGGAGCACCCTGATCCGCAGTGTGGAGGATCAATGTTAGATCAATTCATGAGGCAACAACCACCAATGTTCAATGGGAGTACAAATCCCTTAGTAGCTGAGCAATGGATAGTTTCCCTAGAGAAGATATTTCAGGCTTTGGGGAGTAGTGAAAGGGAAAAAGTTATCATGGTAGTTTACTGCCTCACTAGAGATGCTGATCAATGGTGGTCATTGATTCAAAACAACAAGGAAGATGATGAAGTATCAAATATGTAATGGAGGGAGTTCAAAGATCTGTTTTTAGAAATTACTTTCCTCGTGGCCGTCAATCTGATATGGAAAGGCAGTTTCTGAGTCTGAGACAAAAGGAGGATGAGAATGTCGCAAAGTATAAGGCTAACTTTACAAGGTTAGAAAGGTATGCTGGAGATTATATACGTAACCCAAGAAGTAAGATTGATCGTTTCTTTGATGGGTTAAAACCATTTCTCCGTCGAGAATTAGTCTCACAATCCTTTTCATCGTACGAAGACATTGTCTCATGTGCTATCAAGACCGAAAAGGAAATCTCTAAGTATTATGACTTTAAATAAAAGCAAGAGAATAAGAGACCTGCTGATTAATCTGGGAATGGAAATAAGGAGAAGAAGGGAAAGGTTGAATATCCATCATGTGGTAAATGTGGTAAGAAACACCCCGGTACTTGCTTGAAGGGAACAAGAGTCTGTTACAAGTGTGGTGAAAAAGGCCACCAAGCTCATGATTGCAAGGGGAAGAAGGAAGCTACCAATGTCCAGTGCTACAATTGCAGGGAGATGGGGCATTATGCAAATGAATGTCCTAAGCATCGGGAGAACTTACCTCAGAAAAGGCCAAGGGATCAAGGCCAAGCTTATGATATCACTACTGCTGAGGTAGAAGCTCCGAAAGACGTGGTGGCAGGTAATTTAATGGTTTCCTCAAGTTTAGAAAATGCATTATTTGATTCTGGATCATCGCATTGTTTCATATCTTCCCAGTTTTCTAAGAAAATTAGATATTTCCAATTTGATTTAACAAGGGAGTTGTTAGTTAAAACTCCTAAGGGAAGTATCATTGCAACAATGTTCTGTGAATCAGTCCCCATTAGAGCACATAAATGTTCTTTATCTGCTGATCTCATCGTCATACCTATGATTGAGTTTGATATAATCCTCAGTATGGACTGTATTTCAGACTATGATGCGAAGATTTATTGTAAGAAAAAAGAGGTTACGATTCTTGATGATGATGAAAAGGAACACCTTATCTTTAGAGCAGAATCGTCACCACCTAATTCTTATTTAGATCCACCCCCAGTAGCTCAACTAAATTCAATTATTGGGGAAGAAGAGAATGAAATAACTGTGGGTGAGGAATGGAATGTTCAAATAGAGGATGTACCTGTTGTGAAAGAATTTGTAGATGTATTTGTGGAAGATTCACCTGGACATCCTCTAGAACAAGAAGTTGAGTTTTCCATTGATTTAATTCATTGATCAAGGCCTATATCAAAGACCCCTTATAGAATGGCCACTATAGAATTAGGTGAACTAAAGAAAAAACTAGAGGAATTGAGTAATAAGGGATTTATTCACCCTAGTGTTTCTCCATGGGGAGCCCTGGTTCTTTTTGTTAAAAAGAAAGACGAATCTATGAGGTTATGTATCAACTACAGGGAGATCAATGCTATCACAATAAAGAACAAGTATCCCCTACCATGCATTGATAATTTATTTGACCAACTGCATGGAGCTCAATACTTTTCAAAGATTGAACTTTGATCTGGATACCATCAGTTGTGTGTGAAGAAGGAAGACATTCCGAAGACATCATTTTGAACCAGGTACGGGCATTACGAGTTTACTATAATGCCTTTTCGATTGACTAATGCACCCTCTGTATTCATGGATCTAATGAATATAGTTTTCAAGGAGTATCTCAATGAATTTGTGGTGGTATTTATTGATGATATCTTGGTATACTCCAAAAGATACGAAGATCCTGAAAATCACTTGCGCATTATCTTGAAGACTCTGAGAAGACATGAATATATATGGGAAGTTTAGCAAGTGTGAATTATGGCATCAAGAGATTTCTTTTCTTGGCCATATTGTCTCTAAAGATGGAATCTCTGTTGATCCTTCTAAGACCAAGGCAATTCAAGAATGGCCAGCACCTACGAGTATAACTGAGGTACGTAGTTTTATTGGTTTGGCAGGTTATTATCGACGATTCGTCCAGAATTTTGCACGATTGGATAACCCATTAACGAAGCTCACATGTAAAGGGGATAAATTTGTTTGAAAAAAAGAGTGTGAAGAATGTTTCGAAGAACTGAAGAGAAGATTAGTCAATGCTCCTATATTGACTCTACCATCGGGGAATGATGGGTTTGTTATTTGTAGTGATGCATCGAAGAAAGGACTTGGTTGTGTCCTTATGTAGAATGATAGGGTTATTTCCTATGCATCATGACAGTTGAAAATTAATGAATGAAACTATCCTACTCATGATCTCGAGTTAGCAGTTGTGATCTTTTCTTTGAAGATATGGAGGAACTACCTCTATGGTGAAAAATGTGAGATTTATATTGATCACAAGAGTTTGAAGTATATTTACTCACAAAAAGAACTCAACATGAGGCAAAGGAGATGGCCTGAATTACTCAAGGATTATGATTGTACGATACACTACCACCCGGGGAAGGAAAACAAGGTGACAGATGCTTTGAGCAGAAAAGACCATGGATTTTTGAACAATATGATAATTGAAAGGGATTCAATTTTCATGGATATAGTGACGATGGACATGGGAATAACCAGGGAAGGTGGAACATCAATGATTTTTCAAATGGTTTCCAAACCATCTTTACTAGAAAGGATTAAGAGTTCTCAGACCGATGATGAAGAATTTCAAAAGAAGATTAAAGCTGTGAATGATGGGAGATTGAGAGACTTTGTGTATGAAGATGGAATATTGAAATTTGAGAAGAGGCTTTGTGTTCCTGATATACCTAATCTAAAAAGGGAATTGCTAGATGATGCTCATAGTTCCAATTTCTCTATACACCATGGGAGCACCAAAATGTATAGAGATTTGAAGGAACATTTTTGGTGGGACAATATGAAGAGGGAGATTGCTGATTTTGTGTCAAGATGTATGGGGTGTCAACCAGTGAAAGCTGGAAGGCAACACCCTGGAAGAGTCATGCAAACTCTTCCCATACCGGAGTGGAAATCGGACAATATTTCGATGGACTTTGTCATGGGGCTACCAAAGACTCCCAGAAGGAACGATGCAATATGGGTTATTGTTGATCGTCTTACCATGTCAGCACATTTTCTTGCTATAAGAGAAGATCTACCCCTGGAACATCTAGCAAGACTATATATTAATGAAGTTGTGAGACTTCATGGAGTACCCCTATCGATTGTTTCTGATCGTGATCCTTGTTTTACTTCAAGATTCTGGAAAAATCTTCAGAAATCCATGGATACTGAACATCATTTTAGCACTGCTAACCACCCTCAGACAGACAGACAATCAGAACGGACTATTAAAACCTTAGAAGACATGTTGAGATCTTGCTCACTTGACTTTCAGGGTATGTGGGATCAATATTTACCTCTGGTAGAATTTTCCTATAACAATAGCTTCCATTCGAGTATTCATATGGCACCATATGAAGCGTTATATGGAAAGAGATGCCGCACACCAACCAGCTGGGATGACGTTGGTGAAAGAAAACTTGTAGGTCTAGAACTGGTGGAGGAAATGATGGAAAAGGTGAAGGTAATCCAAAATCACATCAAAACATCTCAAAGTAGGTAGAGGAGATATGCCGATAATCGAAGGAAGGATTTGGAATTTCAAGTCGGTGATCATGTTTTCCTGAAGGTATCTCCATGGAAGGGAGTCATACGTTTTGGTAAGAAAGGTAAATTGAGTCCCAGGTACATCAGACCTTTCGAAATTCTAGAAATAATTGGGGCTGTAGCTTACCGATTGGCAATGCCGCCAAGTCTCTCCAAAGTTCATGTTGTGTTCCACGTATCTCTGTTAAAGAAATACATGCCTGACCCAACGCATGTACTCACCTATGAGGAGTTAGAACTGGAACCCGATCTGTCTTATTGTGAAGAGCCCGTCAGGATTTTTGATACAAGAGAACAAGTACTGAGAAGCTGGACGACGCGTCTGGTAATAGTTTTGTGGAGAAACCATAAGATGGAAGAGGCAACGTGGGAACCCGAGAAACTTGTGATGAAGAACCACCCGAGTCTTTTCATGTGATAAGTATTCTATAAATTTCTAGGATGAAATTATTTTAAGGAAGGGATAATGTAACACCACAAGCTTCTACGGTACGCTTCTCTTTGAATAATGTGATAGCGTGTGTTGTACGCAACACCGAGTTCTAACACACCATAACCAATCAAACAAGCCGTTATGAATAGTAATACCTACTTTTTGAAATTATATATATTTTATATTTCAAAATGGACTTCATTTTTGGATTCGGAATATCGAATTTATCCTAAGGTGAAATTTTGGTACTTTTCTGATAACTTTAATATTTTTATGAATAGTGAAAATTACTAAATTTTAATTAAAAGCAACTTTTTTTAATCGAAATTATTTATATTGATAAATTATGAATTTGAGTGGTTTTAAAGTATATTTAGAATATATTTTTACCATTTAATACAATGTTGGTCATTGGACATAATTTCAAAATTAAACCGAACATAAACAAGTATCAATCTTTTGATAGTTATTATATCTTAAAAACACGCTTTTTGTTTTGACAGCGGGAATTAATTTCAAATTAATTTCTTCCACTTCTGTGTTTTGAATTTTGAAAAATGGATTCCATATTTTGAATCAAGATTTTCAAATTGTGTAAATAGGTAACTTTTATTTTTATACATTTTGAATAATTACTTCGGTAAATATTTTATTTACCATGGTTAAGGGTAAATCCTGTAAATAAGGGTTAAAAAATAATATTATAATAATACTAAATTCCCTTAAAACGTGTCCTAGCCTCATTTGTTGATACATGTTCGACCATAGGAATCTTTGGGTCGATTTTGGGACCCCATGGAGCCACTTGTAGGTGATAGGGACAATTAATTTTAATTAAGTTAAAATGAATACAAAAATGACACAAGCATATAGCTTTTAGAAAAACAATTTGTAAATAGGGTTATATATATTTGATTTAAGACTATAAATATTCATTAGAAATATAAAAAGATTTAATACATAATTATATTTTATTTATAATTTTTAGAGATTACATAAGTTAATTTATTTATGACACAATGATGATGCAATAATTACCATAATAGTGAAAATTTAAAATAATTGATTTTATAAATACCCAAATAATATAATTTGAGACTTTTAATGAATTAAAATAGTTTTATAGGATATTATGACATATAAGGATTTATTTAATTAACTTTTTTAGAAGTAATAATTCTGTTATGAGTTTCACAAAAATCAACTATTGAATAGTGTCAAAATTGACATAAAATAGTTTTTAAAACAAATATTATATTATTAATTGATATTAAATTCCTAAAAATCTAAGGTTCGGCCAAGAGACTTATATCATGATATTTATGTCATTAATGGACCACTTGAGGGGTCTCTTCCAACATCCCTCACTACAACCTAGAGGCCTTAGTAGGATCAGAAAGCCAACCTAAGGAGACCTTTTGATCAAATCAAAAGGAAGAACCTGAAAAAGAGGTAATGATTTCACCACCCTTTTCCAAGTTCCTTTCTTCTTCCACTTCTTCTTACTTTCTTGTTACCATTAAAAAATAATAACTCCAGTATCATATATATACGGTGATGTTATTATAAATATGTTACAACCATATTCAGTATTCTATCTACCCTTTGAATAACATGTCACCATACGTGCGTACGTACGGCTTACCGTCTCCACGTCGTGGTGTAATTGTTATTCAATATATTATTATTTGGATGGGTATAATAATTATGTGTAACTCATGTAAATAATAAATATAACATGTTAATGATTCTGTTTATATTATATACCATCCATTTATATGTTATTTTAATATCAAAAGATTGATATTGTCGCTCGTGCGTACGTACGGACTACCGTCTCCACGAACGCGATGAGATTCATTCTCCATCGTATCCATTCAAGTATAATTATCATTTGATGCTTTAAAAATGATTTTTGAGGACTTGATATCATTATGTATATGAATAATATACAACCTATCCCTGAAAAACATGTCTTATGTAACAAAACATATAAAATAAAATGAGTAAGTTAACACCCAAAACGACGATAATACTAAGATATTATTAACAAAGCAATGTTAAAAGATCATATATGATATCATATGAATGTATATGATTCTTATATAATTTAATAACAATTATTTCACCATTATAAAATATGTTAACCAACCCCAACCAAGTAAAATTACAAGTTAAGGGTTATTCACAATCTCTTCATTATCCGAGGTTGTTTATACATAATAATCTACTGGGATCTCTTTATCATCCACATCCATGTTTCTTAAAAATGGATTTCAAAACATTTTTACTATTTACTAGAATATGGGTTAAAGTAATTTATACCCTTTTTTGAATTTTTATAAGAGGTTTATAAATGAATCTTTCTATAGTTTTCCAAATAAGGTGCTTTTTAACCTTTTCGACAAAATTAAGGTAAGAATGTTTTTTTAACTTATAAGGCGGGTGTGGCTATTTTCTGCCGTTATAAAATCGTCGAAGCTTACCATACAAGATTATAATAATATTTTCAAATAAAATGTTTTATTTTATAAATATATGACTCTTAAGTTATTTCAAAATAGAAAGAGTTATTTCTCTAAAAAGTGTTTTGATTTCATCGATGTCAATATCCTTTGATGGATTTTACGCTTATTTGAAGTTGATTTATTATGATACAAAACTTATATATTTTATTGAAGGTTTTGTGATATGTTTGACTGTGGATGTTTTATTTTTATACCATTCATAGTTTATGGTGAAAGTGTTGACATTTTGTATGATAGTTTTAATACGAATGTCAATGTTATGTTTAAACCTTTTCATATGGGAATGCATTGGACTTAATATGTGACAGGTGGAGCCCGCTATAGCTCCTTGATGCATCGTTAGGTCTCATGAGACAAACTAGTGTTTTGGAAAAAGGCCTTGGCAAAATCTTATTTGTAGTCTTGGCATGAGGCATTGGCTATGTGGTTATGATAGTCTTGCATTATGCAATCCATCATTATGAAAGTGGTTATTGATATTGCATGTGATTATTCGATTAGTAGAATATCCATGTGAATAAGTAAATGGAATTATTTCATTTTACTTTTTACATACTATGTCGAAGATCAAGTTTAAAAGGCTTTTGTTTTAAGTTATACATTGCCTTAAATGTTTATTCTTATTTATGAAAGTTTTCGCTATATTGTTATCCTTACTGGGCATTTGAGCTCACCCCTTTTCTATGTTTTATTTTTCCCAGGATGTGAAGAAGTAATTTATGAATGACCTGCAGGGATAGTATGTGGGAATATGAGTGTGGGATATGGATACTATGTTGTTGTAGTAGTTTTTCACTTTATGATGTAATGTAAAACTTTATGAATATATATAGTATTTCTAAGGCTACTAAACCAATCAGTCTTTCGAGATTTGATCTTTCTTGTGATCATGCCAATGTTATGTAATAATGCACCGACTCTAGGTAACTCGGGTCAGGGCGTTACAACATTCAGTTCCCCATAAATGTAACCTCGAAAACACTTCAAATGATTTTGACTCTATTGATATTTCAATTTCAAATGAAAAAGAAAAAAATTGATAACAGAAAGTACGATTTTATATTTCACATAATATAAGTTCATTAACACCTAGATATTTAATAAAAATAGAGGAAAATATGTATTTAAATTTTTTTATTTTGAAATAATAGTACTCAACCTTATTTAAAATTTTATTTCTTAATTAAACATTAAGGAATATTCCAATTGAAATATCCCTCACATTAAATTCATTTTTCTCACCTCTCAATGTAATAAATTTAAATAGAATTGTTATCATAGATCATGTATGTGTCAATTACCATAGGCTTTCAATGTATCAAACATCTCTATGTCATGAAGATAGATATAAAATTAAATGCTAAGTGTTATGCACTCATGTTCAAATGTCTCTGAGTATTATGGTTGGTAGGATAAATGATAAAAAACAAATATCATATAGAATTTTTAAACGAAAAATATATTACATGATATAAAATTTTATGTAAAATGAAATACACCTTAAAATGTCATATCCAAACCCCAAAAGTAAAAGTATGCACACTATACAATTATGAATAATGAATGAATCACCCTCTCTTGATTTTTATTTTTTTCCTTTTACAAAATTATTAGTTATGTGAAATCTCACATCTACCACCTATCCACATATTATCAAAAGATATTCAATTTTTTTGTGATGCTTTTTTATCTTTAAAATACATAACCCATTTTCTATTCAAATTTTTATTTTGTTAATTTGTTTCATATTTATAAAAATAGTTGTATAATATATTATAATTAAAACATGGACTCTCCCAAAATCTCATTAGAACCCCCAAAAATGATGCATATTTCCTTTTACCATGGATAAACTCTCCCAATTACATAATTATTTGAATATCATGAAACACTATGAGTAGGGTAAGATTGGAAATAACTGGCTTGTAACATGGTTTCTTTCCTAACAATGTCATTCATGGATTCTATATGAAAATTTTACATTGATGTTAAGGTGGTTTCAATGATAATGGGATCAAAAATAAAAAATACCTCTATCATATTAAGAATTATTTTTTTCAATCATTTTCACCATAATATTCCAAGAAAGTGATAGAAAATAACATTCCATATTTACTCAATAAATATACATATAGAACGAAATGTGAAATATTTGGTCTGGATTTTTTTGTCCGGGATAAGAAAATCTGGTTTTGGGAAATAATGAAAATAAATTCAGAAAAAATATGATAATAGATATAAATTTCATAAATTCAAAAAATTAAAAAATATAAGAAGAATTACAATTACAAAAAGTAAAATTATCCCCAAAATTCATTATTTTTTTCAATTTCTCCATTCATGCATAACCATACTCATTCATTTTACCATATCACTAATATCATCATGTATTAATTGAAAACTAAAATATAGAATAATGATTATCCTAAGAAAAACTTGTCTCCTTTCTAGACAATAAAGTTCAAGGGTTCAAAGTGGGGCATGCAATTTTCATTATAGATCAAATTAAAATTAAAATTATGAGAGTTATAATTAAATAAAGAATTTAAATTCATACCCCCTCAAAATTAGGATTCTATTTAGGTTATGAGGGTGCTAATTATATATACGTTATTCAATAGTGATTTGTGGTGTGAATTCCAATTATGTGGCTAGAACTCTCTACATATAGGATCTTCAGGTTTCCTCATAAAAATTGTGGTATATGGATATACAAAATAGAACCACTTTTTAAGTATGAGATACATTTCATTGTAAGATAAAAAGGAGTATATGGAATGGGATTCATCCGAATATGCTCACAAAATTAATAATTTAGATCTAAATTTCTTGAATACAAGTAAATTAAATATAGGAATAGACAATTCTTTATTTGATTCCCCAAGCAAGCATGGATTTTCATTACCACCAGATGGGAAGTAATAACTATTAAAAAAGGTATTTCATTGGATGGAGTATCATCATCTTAAAAAACCATAAGATGTTCCTTGTACTCTACACTTTTTTATTCTTGTTGAGGAGTACATCGTTGATAGAATACATAATGTCTCCCTCTTTACAATGAGGTACATCTTGCATGGAGGGCATAAGATGAAGTATGGAACTTCCTCATATTTGGATAGAACTTTTGAAACCGCTTCTTCACATAATAGAGGTTAATTAATATTTTCTGTATTAAGATAATATTCCGAAAAAAAAAATTAATTTAATAACAAGAAAATTAAACATTTGTTAATTAATATCTAAATCATCAATTTTAATATTGGTAGATTGGATTCGTTGTTCTTCTGGTAGAGCCATTAGTATCTCTTCTAATTCCCCCTCCAATAAATTTTTAAAGTCTTCATGATGTTTTAAATGTTCTTCAACTGGTGAATTTTCATTTTTTTCATCTTCCTCTAGGGAAAAATAAATCTTGGACAAATATAAAAATTAAAAATAATTAGGAGTGGTACTCAAATTAGTTTCAATAATATTAATTGACTTTGAGTTCAATAATCTATCATATAACTATTTTTTTATCTAGAATCTCTTATTTTGTGGAAATAACCTCTAGGAGTTGATATTCACATAACTTTTGATGGTATTCAAGAGTCTCCAGTCTTTCTTCAAATTCCACCACTTGGTTAGTTTATTCTTCTTTCAAGGATAGCGAGGGGTGCATTAGTTCCAATTATTATACTTTATAAATATTGAGAACCTATTTCATTTCAATTTCTTTCCTATTTCTCCAAAATCTATCCAAATTTACATGATCTCCAATTTTTTAATTAGCAGGAGAATCCTATTTATCTGTCACCTCTAACAGTTTTTGAGTGAGTTGGAATGATTCTTCATGTAAATCCTCCTCTACCTCCTTAGGTTCTTCAACATTAAAGACGAATGGGGAAATTTATTCCACCACTATCTGAGGATCTAACTCCATATCAGGTTCTGGTTTTGCCATTAATTCACGAACATATGAAAACACACTTTCTTATTTCCCCATATATTGTTCTATATCTGATCTATTTTTTTAATTATGTTTGGATATTATCATATTATTATTCTTTTATTAACCATTTGTGTTATTAACTAATCAATAATAATAATAATTTTAATAAATCTTGTAAAATAGGGTTTTTAAGATTAATTTAGTAAATATAACAAAGAGAAATGTTTTTAAAAAAACTAATTTATATAAAGATATCCAAAAAACCACATAGATCCTATGTAATGGAGATACTTTTTAAGTGATCCATATGGAATGGAAGGAAACATTTTTTATTTTATTTTTCTACTGTAAAATAGTGTATAATATAGGTCTTCTCACTTGAGGAGTTTCACAAATTTTTTTATACTATTTGATCTAAATTTAATTTTCTTTTTTGTTTTTATTACATTATAAGAAAATGGTATTTTGGGTTTTGATTATTTCCATAAATCATGAGAAAAAATGAAATTCTAAATTACCATTATATTCAACAAAATGAGATTAAAAATTAAAGGAGTTTCTCTAGAATTAGTTTTTTAGGGATCACCATTATTGTCCTCTTTCAAATCAATATAGTGAAAATAGTCCAATATATGTGTGCACAATTGAATCTACCCTAGTTCTGAATGCATAGTGAACTTCTGAACTTCCAAGAACACTACACATCAACCTCCTCACCCAAGGGACAATGGTTTTAGGAATGGAATCTAACCCATAGATTACCATAGTTGAGATTACACGCAATATAAATCATCATTTGATTAAGATAATGAATAAGCTCAACTTTTCCTTGTGTGAAAATCATCAGAATACTCCACCAGGATATTTATTGGGTTAATTAGGAATATTTGTGATTATAAGTGTCCATGGTGGTAGAATTAAAAGAAGAAGAGAATAAAAAGAAAATGAAATAAATAAAATAAATTGAATGATGAGAGAGAATGAAAGAGGAAGAGATAGAAATAATAAAAATAAAATAAAATTAATTGGTATAATGAAAATAAAATTGGAAGAATGAGAATAAAATTAGAAGAATATGAAGAAGAATAATAAGAAGGGCAGTGGAACACACTTAATAAATATAATGGTTTTATATTTATAAAATAAACTAAATGAAAATTACATAAATTATAAAACTAAACAAAAAATGAAAAGGAAAAAAACACATCAGAATGTGACCCTTCTCCTCAATGGTGAAACTCCCTTTTTCATTGGTCTAAGATTTATTTTTTGGAAAAATATAGTCATATGTGATCCTTAGTCCTCTCTTCCATTTATCTCCAGTATTTGTTTCAATATATCTCTAATTTATTTTATGAATTTCCATAGATATCTATGGTGTTTCCTAACTGGAGTGAAAACTTCTATATTTTGTGCATTCAATGTCAGGTATGGAAAAGGTGTGACATGGAATGAAAGAGTATTCTTTGGCAGGTGAAAAAAAATATTCATGATGATAGTGATCCTTATCAATATTTATAGCATTCATAGTGGCTAGAGGGAGCTCTCGGTACATACAAGGGGTCCACTCCTTTAAAAGAAGGCTCGTGGAGTCCATCTGAGGCCCCATCAGTCCTTGATGGTTGTGGGGAAGGGAAAAATAGAAAATTTATTTTTCTAATATAGAATAGATGTTGAACGGGGTCATCTCATTTGAGAAGTTTCGTAATAGGTTCAGTTACTAATTCTATTCCACCAAATCTCTTTTTTTTTTATGTATTTATAAAAATAATACAATTTTTGGTTTTTTCATTTGGAAAAAAATAAAATAAATCCAACAAAAATAACATTATCATAACATGAATATGAAAACTGAATGAAATTATTATAGAAGGGCATTGGCCCTAGTGTTGGATACATGGATTCATTCATTATTTATTGTTTTTAAATAAAAATTTACAATAATATGACCTCATAAATGGTTTTATAATATCTATCTAGAGTGTGTATTTTTCATTCCTAGGAAACTACATTTTCATAATAAAATTTCACTTACCTTGATAGAAAGTATGAATGAATCTGAGATTCATGTCATGGTGGAAATTCGTTGTACCCATGAATTGAACTCTTATTGACCAAAAAATAATTATAGAATTAATTATTTTCATGTGAAATAATAAATAACACCAGTAAACCCATTTTAAGTCCAATCCTAAGGTTTTTAAAATTCCTTCCGCAATGTTAAACGAGACCCTAGTGAGAAGAGAGAAAATGCATTTAATGAGATTATGGTTGGAATTGAATGGGAATTATAAGAGCATAGAAAAACATAAATTAAAATATATATAAATGGGATACATGGGAAATGAAAACAATAATAAAAAGGAAATTAATAACATAAAGTAGTAAAATCATTATAATGTAGCAAAATAGAATATACTCAGTAATTGATCAGTTATCACCTAAACTAGCTATGTATATATGGGATTTACAGGTGTTTTGACCGTCATTAATGGTGTCATAAATAGTCCTTTGTGGGACCTGATTATTAAATGGTTGTACACCATAAATTTTCATCAAATCTGCATTTTTTTGTCTCCTCAACAGTTTTCATGTTGTGAATGATACTCACAATGTGTAATGTTTGGGGATAAACCTCTGATTTCTGAAATATTTTTCATTATGAATAATGGATTCACATCTTATAATCTATGAGACTGCAAATTTCATATATTTTTTCACTACTTATATTTTTCCATGTTACAAATCTAGAATGTATGTAATGTTATTTTCTAGAATTCTCCACTCCAATTTAGTTTGTTCCATAATTTTAATGTTTTATACGTGGCCCATTACATTCACATGAATCTTGTACAACATCAATCTACCTTCAAAAATATAGTGTTTCATTGCATCACCCTACTTAATTCATTCATTTGGTTCATTTTCCACAGATTTAGAGTATCCTTCCATAAATCAAAAAACCAATTAAAAATAAGAAATTATAATAAATTAATGTGTAACATATCATTCTTTATAAAAAAAATATGAAAAATATCCCTATATAAATTCCCCCACACATAAAACCTTCTTTTTCTTATGAACCTATCCTCAAAAAAATCAAATTAATTTCACAATACCAATATTTATAGTTAAAATTAAACAGAATGAAAGTTTTCATGATGGAAAATAAACATTAAAATTTCACACAAAAAGCTTTCTTTCAACTCCCCATTCACTGATAGAAATAAAGTCTTATATGCATTTTACTTTTTCACTTTTGAAATAATAGTTCTCCTCTATAAATTTTTATTTCTTAATTGATCATTAATGTGTATGCTAATTACAACATTCCTCATATTGAATTCATTTTTCTCATCTCTCAAGGTATTAAAATTAACGTGAATTGTTCGCATACCTCATGTACATTTCAATTACCATTTTCTTGCAAGGAATCTAACAAATCCACTGTGTAAATGCATAGATCAATTTATATCATGAGGAATTTGAATTCAGGTTCAAATTTATTTGATTCCTAAGGTTATTATGATAAATGAAAACTAAATAAATCTCAAATAGGAGTTTTGACTCAAATGTGTACTGTATGATATCGAAATCTAATCCCACTAAAAATATTATTAAAATGTTAGGTCCTAACCTCATTTCTCAATGTCGGATCACGATAAATGTAATCATAATAAATAAATGTTTTGTTTCAAAAGTTGTAGTTATGAGTAATCTCACATCCAAAACCTAGACAGATACAATCAAAAGATCATCGGTCTGGAAAAGGTGATATATTATCCTCAAAAGGTAAAAAAAATTTAATTAACTATTATTTATTTATTTTTTAATTTTTTTCAGAAATAGTATTGAATAATATAGTACGATGAAATTGTGGATTCTCCCTAAATTTCATGATAACCCTAATTAAAATTATTTATATCCCCTTCTACCATGGAAAACCTCTCTAAAACACTTAGTTAGTTGAATATCATGAAATATACTATGAGTATGGTAGTAATAAATATAATAGGATTATAAAATGGCCCATTACCAAAAAAGGCCATTTATGTAATCTATGAAAAAATGTAATATTAATGACAATGTGGGAACAAAGATAAATTTCTCAATAATACAAATTGCATAAATAATATGAAATAAGATTTTTTTCTAGTCATAGTCTTGATAATATGTGAAGAATGTTATAGAAGATAAAATTCCCTGGTGACTCAAGAAGTATACGTATAGAATGAAATGAGAAATATTTGTATTATATTTGTTTCTCAAGAATGAAAACATATAGTTTAAGATAATAATACATATAAGGGAACAAAAGAAATAAACTAATCCATATCAATTTTTTAAATTCAAAATATTCCAAATAAAAGAAGTATATCAATTCAAAAAATATTCTTATTCTCAAAAATCAGGATTTTTAAAATTTATCACTCATGAAAAACCATTCACATTTATTTTAACAATTCTATAATCTAATCATGTCGGATGTGAAAATTAAAATTTATCCTAATGATTTTCCTAGGAAACTCATTTCACTTAAATCATCACTAGATTACAAGGTTTTAAAGTGGGGCATGATTTTTTTAATTATCAAAACTAAATTAATATAATTAGATCTGTAATAAGATAACTAATTGGAACTCATAGTCCCATCCTAGAAATGATTAAATTTAGATTTTATAGGTTTTGTTGGATTATGTCTTTTTTTGTACTGATTCATGATGTTAATTCCATTTTTATGGCTATAACTTTATGCGAAAAACCTTCTCAATTACCCTCCTTCCATATTTGTTATTCGCACCAAAAAAATAATAAATCACTTATAATTTCATAGTCTATGTCAAAGTAATCTAAAAAATAATATCTGGATTTGAGATGCATCCAAATATATTTCTAAAAATAATAATTGAAATCCGAATTTTTAGAATTCAAGTAAATAAAAGAATGTAATGGATAATTCTCGGTTTGATCCCCTATGGGGGGCCTAGCTTTGACTACCTTCAGATAGGTAGTACCATCTATTATCCATGGTCTATTAGTGGTTGGAGTTTCTTGTACTTGAACCAACACATGATGTTCCTTCAATATTATACTTATTTTCTCTTATTCAGGATCAATCCATAAAAGTACACTATATCTTCCCCCTTTACAATGAGGTACATCTTGCATATCCAGGGTAGGATGAAGTATAGAAATTCCTCCTCCATTTTTATGGATTGTTAAAACACATATTCAAAATACATTGGATGATCTATATGTGCTTCATTAAAATAATATCCAAAATAATATATTTAAATTAATTAAAATTAAAAAAACTAAAATTTTAAAAAATAGTTTCAAAATATGGCCTTTTAATTTCAACAACATGTGTTTCTTTTTATTATTGTGAATACAATATGATATCTTCTTATACCCACTCAATTAAATGTTCAATGTCTCCAAGAATCTCTATGTGTTCATATATATGAGAATATTTATTTCCATCATCATCCTCTAGGGAATAGTATAAGTCTTTGAAATCAAAACATTCCAAAAAAAGGAGTGGTAATCAAACTAATATCAATAAAACTTAAAGAGTTTCAGTTCAAAATGTATCATCTCCCTGGTTTGTTTCATCTTGAATCTATTATTATATGGAAATTTCCTTTTTGTGTTGATCTTTATAGGATGGAGGTAGGTAATCAAGATCCTCGAGTTTTTCTTTGAACTCCACTACTTGGGGGAGTTTTTATTCTTCCAAATCTAGTGAGAGGTGCAGTAGTGTCGATTCATCTGCTTTAAAAATAGGTAGATCACATTGAAATTCAATTTCAACCAAATTTATCTAAATTTTATTAAATTTTACCTAATACCCTTCCCCAAATTTGTAGTAAATCCTACTTAATATATACCCACAAGCATTGGTTGAGTAAGGTGTAATGAATATTTAGGTACGTCCTCCTCACAAAAGAGGGTAATAAATATATTTTTGAGAAAAGAAAAATACTAAAATTAAAAATTAAAAAAATTGAATGTGGAAAATGTTATCAAAAAACCTCTTAACTCCCAAATAATGATTCATGTTTTGATTCGTTCTAGTTATAGAGTATGGAAAAAATAAATTTTCTATGTTTTTCCTTATGCAGCATAGTGGTTAACCAAGGTTGCCTCAATTGAAGAGCTTCAATTTTTTTTTATTATTCTATTTTATGAAAACTTAATTTTTTTTATTTATTATTTTATGAAAAAATTACATTTTTGTGTATTGATTATTTTTTAAAATAATTAAAATAAATGGAATTATAAATTACCATGCAATTTAACAAAATAATATTACAAAAGAAGGTAGTTTCTCCAAATATTTTTTCCCAGGGAGCACCTTCATTATCTTCTTTCAAATCTATATAGGGAACACACTCCACCAAATGTGGGAACACCTTATTCAACCTTAGATGTAAAATTGAAGTTTACTTATCAACATCAAATAAAACTACAAATGTACCTCCTCAACCAAGGGATAATAGTTTTATAATAATAATTTAAATGATATATAACCACAACGAGGATTATACCCACTATAAGTCATCTTTAAATTATCTTAATATATTAAAATAATATTTCCTATGGTTAAAACACTAGATTACTCTATTGGTACATTCCTCAAGTCAATTACTCATCTTTGTAACTATAAGAGTTAAATGTGGGTATAATTAAGAGAATAATATAAGAAACATAAAAAACAAAAAACAAAATAATGTGAATGATAAGAGAGAATGACATACAGAGAAATAAATAAATAATAAAACTAATATAAAATAGATAATCATGAAAGAAATAAAATATATGAAATGAAATGATAAGAAGAGGAGGAGGAGGAAGAGGAGGAAAGGGTTTAGAGCACACAAAAATAAAAATATACATCTATTATATATATATAATAAAATAAAATAAATTATATAAATAATAAAACTGAACTACAATAAAAAATGAAGAAAAAAATAATATACAACCATGCATCCTCTATTGTGGAACTCCCATTGGCTATGGGAATAACAATTCTTCTATAAGAAAAAATAATCATCATGAGTCTTTGGTATTATATTCCCCTTCATCTTCAATATATATTTGAATATATTTAATTTTATTAAATTATTTATCATGGATGTCTGGTTGTTTATTGATTGTAATGAAGAAATATTTATTTCATGCATACCATGTCATGTATGTGCATGGTACAATGTGGAATTCACCATGGTGCTTTATCGGGTGTGATGGTGATGAATCATGGAGATAGCAATCCTCATCAATCCATCTAGGCTTCACCAGGGTCGGAGGGATATCTCATTACATGAAAGGTGTTCGCGCCTTCGAAAGAAAGATCATGGAGGTCATCTAAGTCCCTAGAGGTCATTCTTCTTCATGTGGTGCAGAGAAAGTAAATTCATTTTCCTAATGTAGTATAAATACTGAATAGGATCATCTCACTTGGGAAGAATTGTAGTGGGTCCAATCACTAATTTTATTCTACCAAATCTAATAATTTTTTTGGGTTTTATTTTATTATAAATGAAATGAAATTTTAGTTTTTTTTGTTTATTAAAAAAATTAAATTCTATAAAATAACACTATCCTATTATGATTATGAAAACATAACGAAATTAGCAAAGAAAGACCCTGGTCCAATGGTTGATTATACAGGTTCATTAATTATTTATTGTTTGTTTAAATTAAATACAGAAATACTATTATATCATAAATGGATTTCTACTCTGTTCTATGAGTTGTCATTTTTATTACCTAAGAAATCACTTCAACACAACAATACTTCACCTTCCTCAGTAGGAATCATGAATGAATTTGAGATTAGTATCATGTTTGACATTCACAAAACCTATGAATTTCAGTCTTATGCACCACGAAAATAATCATAGAATTTAATAATTTCAAGCACAATAATAAATAACCCAACAAAACCTCCCCCAGATCCAAGAATTAGGTTAGTAAGTTGCCTTTAACAAAGAGAAAATGGATCACTATGGGAATAGAAAAGAGAGATAGAATTAGATTATGGTTGGAAGAGAAATAGACATTGAATAAGATGGAATCACTTAAATTAAATGATAAATAAATGTGTTTCATGGGAAAAGAAAAAAATAAAACCTAAATTCAAAAACTAAAGAGGTGGAATCCCTATAGCATAGGGAAGTGGACGATCCTTAGAAACTGATTCCATCCCATCTAAACTAGCTATATATTTATAAATTTTCAATAAAATTTAGTTATCATGAATGTCCTCATAAATGGTAATTTGAGGTTATGAATCATAAAAGGTCCATAAACCATAAATTTCCATCAAAAATTGCATTTTATTCATGTTTAACGGTTTCACATCATGAATGAAATTCACTGCAAGTCATTCATGGGAATGAACTCTTCAAAGCATGTTTCACATATTTTGTTCCTCCTTTTTACAGATTGTGAATGACTTTCATGATATATACTGTTATTTTCAAGCTAGTGTCTCTCCATTTCATTAGAATTATTCATTTTGAGGCTTTAGAATTGGTCCATGACTTTTCCTTAACTCATTTGAAGTATTAATCTACCTTTAAAAAATCATTTTTTGTGTTTCCCTACTTCACAATATGGAACAAATGGTCATTAACCTTCTTAATTCATTATTTTTGTTCATTTTACAAAACATTTTAGTATCCAACCATAAATCAAAAAAATAATTAATTATTATAAATAATAGTAAATTAATGTGTAAAAATATCATGGTTTTTATAAAACAAATATATGCAAAATATGACTCTTTTAGGTACATCATGGATTCTTCCAACATTATTAATTTATAACCAAGTAAGTTGATTATTATTGAAACTTATCTAATGTAAATTATGTGTGTTAACTTCATAAGGCAGAAATATATTCCCCAAATGAAATTATTACATTTTGATGTTTTGGGGAGTTACAAAAAATACATGGGTATGGTTTATCATTTCTATTCTATTATGGGTACAGTTATAAAATTACCTTCAACATCAGTTTATTTTCCATAAACTATTGATATACCACGAACCAAGGATCATACTTTTCAATACCTATCTTCATGAAATCCAACTAAAAATACTCTTTCAAATATATATTTATTTTTTTCTTTATAGGGTGAATAGATAATGAATAACAATGAACATTATCCAATAAATCCTTATTCCAATCTAGTATAGAGTTGAAAAAATACATGGATTATAAACCTTATTATTCCATTAATATAAAGGATGAACTCATAAATATTTCTCACCAATTACAAATTTACATATTCATTATGGGCCTCTATAATATTCTCTTGAAAATATTTTTGAGCACTCATTAGACACAAAATAAATTTCTCTACTTCATATAAAATTTATAGCTCCATCCTTTGAAGATTCATAAATATTGGATCTTTTTTATCCCCATAATAGATAGGATAACAATATCGGTTTGAATTGGAGAATCTGACACTATATTCACTTTATTAAGTTGATAATGTATTAAGAAGTTATAATCTATAATCTGCTCAAACTGTCTTCTTTGGTTCATTTTTATCACTTTTAAAATGAAAATATAATTTGAACTATTGTGATCATATATATATTGCACATTTCTACCTACAGATAATTCCCCCATATCATTAATGGAAAAATGACCACAACTTACTCTAAATCATGAGTTTGGTCAATTTTCTCAAGGACCATCAATTTTCATAATTAAAAAGATATAAATATATAATTTTTCTTTAGGACACATCACAATCCATTATTTGAGGCATAACTATTGAATACAAACCCTTCTCTAATGTAGGCTAGTGTACACTTAGGTTCACTAACTCGAATTAATTTTAGTTCCATAAAACATTATTCACCTTCCTCCATCCAAAGGAACTTCGGTCCCTTTATAGTTAAATTGGGGAGTTGATTTGATAGATTTTTAAAATTATCCAAAAAAATTCTAGTAATATACATAGAATCCAAAAAAAACCATGGATCTAATTTTTAGAGGTTATTATATGAAAATGTTAAAAAACATCTCTCTTTAAAGGGTTTATATATATACCCTATTAAGATATAGCTAGGTTTCCCTGGTATTATGATAATTGATCCAAAATAGTCATAGACTAAAGGGAATTCTTGATCCCCCCTGTTTGGAGAATAACATCTCGATTAATACAAGATAAAGTTGTGGATATTTTTTTACACACCAAATAGTTGACGAAACAGATAAAATTCGGTATGTTCAAAATAAAACAATTCATGGATAATAGTAACAGAATTAAAATAGGTAAATAAACCCTATGTATAACCAAAAGGTAAAAGAAACTAAAATACAAACAACCCAAATCCCAAAAGACACAACACTCCAAGTCCATAGGATGAACAACAAGAACGAATCACAAGTAGAGCTTTCACTTACTAGAAATTGGTGGAATATAGTCTACAAAAACCCAAATGCATAGGTAGGGTGAGATCTAAAATCCTTGTATGGTCTCGCCAAGGATTACATAATAAGATTCAACAATAATTAGTCAAATAATAAATTATATTTTTAAATAAAATATTCATGTAAATACATTTTCATATATAAGTATACAATGCTATTCATTATAATTTATAAAAAAATTCAAAGAAATGTCTTAATAAACATTTTATATAAAACAACTTACATAAATTCACAAAGAATATGAAAACGAAGATGTACAAAAGTTGGAATATATATCAAAATAATCAAAAACAATAAGTATAGTCATATACTAATAGGTACAATTTTTCTAGTTTACAGTATCATCAAACACTCATATGGGTGAACATAATACTATATGTACACACATTCTCCAGAAATTGATCGAATAGTAATAATCAACATCTAATCTAGAATAATATCTATTTAAATAGGTTTATTTTAATATTTTAATGTGTCAAGTGTAGCATGTTTTTTCCCAAATAACTCACTAACTTCCTAGGATTTCATGTTCTCAAACAATGATCAATAATGGAGAAATTATTACATAACTGTTCAAAGTAAAATTAACCCATTTTCAGTTCAATATACCAATTTCTCATTAAAAACCAATACATGGTTTTTAATAAATTCATGTCATTTTATACTATAAAAACAATCATTTATTATCAAAACAATTTATTCCATTTTTTCCAAATAGTGATTTTAAATCAATGTTTTGAATCAATTTCAAAATTTAATTCATTTCAATCAAATCCAAATCACACTCCTATATAATGAATTTGGGGGATTTCACCAGTTTAATGCCACAAATATTTAAAATAAAATTTCACACCAAATTATTTTTAAATAATTTAATTTAATTTAATCAAAAAATATATATTAATTCTAGGTTAAATTAATTGGCCAATCTTAAATGGAACCACTAACCTTTAGATCACTAAATCACGAATCACAACACCCGAAAAGTGAAAATCTAATGAAGAATATTGGGAATGAATATATGATAATAAAACCTATATCTAATATTTAAAACAACATACATTCTATTCTAGGACAAAAAAACATCTAAAGCTTTAAGGAAGAGAGAGGAAGAGACCAAGAGATAAATAATAGGAGAAGAACTCTTACTAGGGAGAGAACGAACGATGTTCTCCTAACTCCGATCCTATTTGAAAAGGGTTTTGAGGAGTGAATATAGGTATTTGAGATTCCTATGATCCAAGGGAAAAAAATATTTCCTGAGTTAGGTCCAACTAAGGGTCCAAAATATGGTTCATGAATTTTGTAAGTAATTTTCAGAATTAATTTTTCCCATACCCACAATTAGCTAAGAAGGGACAAAAAATATTCAAATTTTGTTACCTTATTAGGAACCCCTAATATTAGGTTAAATGGTTTATCCTTGGTTCTCTCACGTTTTTTCAAACCTTTCCACAATTGTGAAAACCCTCACTACATGGGTTTGTCCGTTTTTCACTAGCAGGGTGCACCGTTTTGGAAAACTATGCGCTAACCCTTCATAACTTATGAGCCTTTAAAATTTTTAAAAATTTCTGCTTAATTACCCATAAGGGATAAAAAACCCAAATAATGATTAAAAATAGGATCATGGAGTACCAATAACAGTAATAGGATGTTACATCCTACCAAGAATAGAATCTTTATATCACCAGAAATCCTGTTAATAAGCTTCCTTATTGGAAATATCATTCCAATATTCTCTCATCAGTTATTCTATCTCCCGTGTCTCATGAGTACCATAACTATGATTCAATATCACTCAAACAACAGGTATCTTACTCCCATGAATATCCTTTAATTTTGAATCAAATATCCTTATAGAATGCTCAATCGTGGATATATTTTGCTCAACATTAGGATCACTCCATCTCAGAGCATGAGATGGATCCAAAAGATTCTTTCTGAGCTGTGATAAATGGAACACATTATGTATTGACATAAACTATTGAAGATGTTAAAAATGGTAATAAACATTCCACACAAAATCAAAAACCTCAAAATGTCCTAAATATTATCGACAATCTTCCCTTAACTCTTAAGTCATCGATGAACCAAATGGGGTAAAACATTCAAGAGCACCAGGTCAACAACTGAAAGCTACAACAGTATATGATGATCATCATCATAAGACATATACTACTACCATGCCATCATTATTCTATAAAAAATCAATGGAATAATTTTTGTTGTCTCTAGGACCAAGATCAGACCAATCAAGGAACATTCACCAATCTCTGACCAACACAACTGAGATTTACAAGCCTGACGATATAGGGCCTCAAAAGGAGCCATTTTGATCCCATATTGTAACATCATAGGTAATTATAGAATAATATTTTTTCATATCAATTAATATTTATGAATTTTATATTAATTTTACTTTAAACAAGACTCTTTTTCGGATAGCATACCTGACACACAACAATGTGTTTCTACAAAATCTTACGTTGCACACAAGACTGATTCAAGCCAAAAAATAATACATTATTAATATTATTATTTTAAATGGTAGTTAACACAATGTCTTTGAATTATAAATAATTAATATAACTGACTATATAATGTCTATATATGTTTTTAAATGTTTTTACCTTCTTCCAACAAGGTTTATGGGCTGAAAATTAGAATAAATTCTATTTTACGTAGAGAAGGCTCTAACATTTTCAAAAGGTAGTTTTACCTCCTATTCATGGTAAACCATTTTTAATTATAAATTTTGAGAGTTTTATAAATTTTATATGGAAAATTAAATATCACATTTTTAAGAGGGGCATCAAATTTTACTTTTTTTAATTTTTGGATTTTTTGATAATATTCGTTTATTAATGAATAATGAAAAATACTACATTTTAGTTCCAAAATAAATTATAATTTAATTTAATTTTATAGTTAGAATGTACATTTAATTTTTTTAAATTATAATTTAATCATTTTTTATCATCTAATCCAATTTAGTTAATTGGAATCAATTTCAAAGTTAAATTTGATATTAAAAACACTGTGAACTTTTGAACATTTTTTTATTAAAAACATATTTCCCCAACCCAACAACAAGATTAAATTTTAAATAAATTTTAGTCAATTTTGTGAATTTAATTTTCAAAACTATACATCTATGTTTGTAATTAGTATGAAAATTTGGATCTAATAGGATCAAAAATATTTTTTGTTGAATAATATTATTATTATTTTATTTACCACGGTTAATGGTAAATCTGGTAAATAAAAGTAAATATAATATTAAAATAATAAAAAATACCCCAACACCTATCCTTATATTATTGGATGAGTTATTTTCGACCAATTCAATACTTAGGAAAAAATAGCAGCATTTAGAATCCACTTGGGTGTGATTATGACATTTATAACATTTTTTTTAAGGTAAAAACAAAGATGTCATAAAAATGTCTCTAATTACCACAAAAATAAATAAGTTGTTATATAAGTTATATATTTGACTATAAATAGTCCACAGAAAGGTAAAAGTATTAAATACATCATGATTACTTGTTTATAATTATTAGACATTAAAAAATTAAAATTAGTTAGGACACAATGATGATGTAATAATAAATTTATTAAAGGAATAATCAAATAAATGAAATTAATAATATTTAACTAAATATATTTTGAAACATTTTAATTAATCCATGAATTTTATGGATGACATATACATTTTATTTATGTGTTAAATTAGATTTTTTAAGGAATCAAGTTTTTATGACTTTTTAAAATGTCAAGTATTGAATAGTGTCAAAATTGACATAATTCCATCTAAAATATTTAACTAAAAGAATTAAAATTCATAAAACCCAATAATCAGAAAAATAGTTTGGTAAAGACTCCAAATGTCATTAATTAATCATATATTGGTCATTTGATATGCTATAGTAATTATTTTAACACTCAATGTGTAAATTAGTTAACAAAACCGTAAGAGTTAACTGGATTAAAACATAAAGATAAGAATTAAACAAATTTTAAAAACCTAACTAATTTTTATTTGATGAATGCATTTAGACCCATCCTTTTCTTATATTTTAACTAAATAAACTTGGACCAATTTTATATAGAAAATGGGTTTATATCAATTTGTTACTTTTAATAATTCCCAGAGTTCCCCTCTCATCTCCTACAAATAGAACTATTCATATTTATTCCTTACACTTTAAAACCCTTCTGGATCAGCCAAGATCTTCCCAAACCCATTCCAATATTACCTCCCCACACTCTTGAGGCCATAGTTTTCGTATAAAACCTTTCTTAAAGGTGTTAAGGTGTTAAGAAATGTGGTCATCTGAAGGAAATGTAATGTTTTTATTTAAGTGATACGATTTTATTTCTTATTCATATTCCTTAAAAAATCCTCCAACCATGATGAGATAATAACTACAGTATTCTAAATATGATTATATATTATTATTTTAAAATAAACACCTAAATAAATCTTCACTTCCATCAAATGGGAATGGAATTAATCATTTGTGCGTGTGTGTAAACCATCCCCTCCACGAACTAATATAATTATTTTTCCATAACAGTCTCTCATGACTTCTTAAAATTATGGAATTAATGTTAATATGTTATATTCATGACATTTTAATAATCATAATATAATATAATGTCAATTATGTTCTTACTTTCCATTCACACAAAAATGATAACATCGTTCATGCGTACGTGTGAACTATCACCTCCACGAAGCGATGTGATTTGTTTTTATTCACTACATAACTTGTATGATATATATATATATATGTAAATTTAAATGATTATTATGATATTAATGATTTTATGATCATTATTTAAAAGTAAAATAATAGTTACCTTATTTTCATAAGGATTAATGAAAAATGAAAATATCACTCAAGCTTACATACGACATATCGCCTCCAAGATTATAACATTGTTCATTTTTCATAACCATAATTAAGGGTTTATTAAAAATTATAACTAATTTATTAAATTGATAATTAATTCATTAATATTATTATTTAGATGATGTACTAATGACCACATAGACTATTTAGATCAAACCAAGTTCATTTTTGACTCATGTACTGTATATCGACAAAATATCTCATATGAACTTAAATAATTATGCAATTATTATAAAATTATAAATAATTTATATTAAGGGAATAACAAACTTGAAAGTATTTCAAAATAAATTACTAATTCACCTTTGTTTATTATTTAGTAAGGTAAATATTTTACATGATGAGTCAGACTCCAGGTAAGGGTCTTCATCTCAATCTTCTTTCATTGTGGCATATATTTATAATATACCCCACATTATTTTATATAGTGTATAATAAACCCCTTTTATTTTTAATTTTATTCAATGGTTTATCAACATGAATATTTTTATATGATGTTTTTTATTAAATTACAATAGGAAAGTATTTTTAATGTATACGGTGACAACGAATTTTCCACCGCCGTTACCATTATTAGATATTTTTCTTCCTCTACAATACATAATGTTTAAAAAAAATACCATATTCCTATTTTTGGTTTTTTTCATTGAAAAAAAAATTGTAATGGATTTATCATATCAATATCATGAAATTATATCTTATTATTACAAAGTGGAAATATTATTTTTTCTTTTTTGTCATTTTATGTGTTATGATTATGTTATGGTTCTTGGTCATTGATTATGTACATGGGTGGTTCCATGATAAAAAAAGGGTAGATGAGCATGTGATTGTATTCCAATTCATTGGGTATGAGACTGATTTAAATGATAATGATTCTCCTAATAGATTTATGGAATATACTCTGATCGGTATTACAAATGTAACCCTGAAGGTTATTCCATGTGTTCCTATAAAATCTATTGTGTATGTATGATACGAATTCCACAAGTTACCTTTATTATTTATTATTTATTATTTATAATAAGCTTTATAAGAATCCAATTATTCCATGAGGTATGTTAAAGAACTCATGTTTTATGGGTGAAAAGAATGATTTCATGAAAATGTTTTCATGAGTTTAAAATATTCATGGGCTAACCATTTCTTTCCATACTTTATATACCTTATTGAGCCTTTTTTCTCATCCCATGATTTTTAAATGTTTTCCATATGGTATAATGATGGGTAAGAGAGTGGAAGAATTCAATATGAATATTATGGACATTTTTATCAAGAAAAAAAACAAAATCATGTTTTAAAAAGTTTTATCTTGTGAAAAAATAGAAAATGAGTAAAAGTGTGTAATTTATAAAATTTGAGTTGTCATGTAATAATTATGACATAATTATCTGAAAATATAAACCAAAAAATATACCCAATGTGAATTCTTGACATAACTCACAATTATGTAATGTTTAATGCTTGGGCCTTATAGTTGGTATCAGAATTCAGTTTAGACAACTTTAGGGTTATGATAATGTTAATATAAAATCCATAAATGATTTTTCCTTAATTTTCAAAATAAAATTATAGAGAATTTAAATATTTTAATGTTTCTTCATCTATAATATGTCCGTTTAGAATGGTTTTTCATTGAGGAAACATAGTAGCTATGCTGGGATGACATATGAAGGAAAACAACCTTCCAAATTAGTAACCTGATATGTTCGGAATCAGAACTAAACAAACTATTATATTTATGTAATAGTTGAATAAAGATATAAATTCCTATGGTATCCACGAATGAGATCAACTAGATTAACCGTATAGGAACATGGCGGTAGTGGAGCATTTCATGTGGCAACATCCTCTGTCATTAAGGGAATCATCTGACCTTGTTCTAGATAAATGGTGGATTAAAGGACTGTAAAATATTTTTTATGTAATAGGGTGTCCAAATAATAAAAAGGTTAGCCTTTTTTACTTTTTTGAAGGTGAAATTGATCAGCGGTGGTCGATTGTAAATAATATCAGGGATGGTTAGGAGATTGATTCTCTTCATTGGGATGAATTCAAAAGTATGTTTCTTGAGAAATATTTTACTAAGGTGGTTTGAATTATTATGGAAAAACAATTCTTATAATTGAGGAAGGATAAGGAATTTATCGATACTTATGATAAAACATTCACTCAACTCGCATGGTGTTCCCCAAATTTTATCCCAGATATTAATTGTAAAATCAATAGTTTTTATGCCGGATTAAATATATAGTATCAAAGGGTTTCAGATTCATATGAGTTAAAATTTTAATGAAAAACATGTTCAGTGGGTAGAGAAGGTGGAAGTGGAGTTTTTTATGATCATGTGTTCTTTGAAAAATAGCATAATAAGAGGTTGAGGTGATAGGAGAATGAGAAGAATTCATCAAAAATTTATAATGGTGAGAAAATTAAGATTACTGTTTGTGAAAATTTTAGTAAAACATTCACTGGAGAATGCTTCTTAAATTCTAGTAAGGTCATCTAATGTGAAAAAATGGGATATAATTTTTGTAACTATACTGAAAAATCAAGGCAATTCTATGAAAAAATATAATATATAGTCATTAAAATGATTTAAATGTAATGGGATAGGTTATTATGAAAACGAGTGTCCAGTGAATAATTTTAATGATGGGAAGCAGTGAAATAATAAGAAAAAAGGTTTGGTAAAATCTTTTGGAACTACTTCAACAGATATTGGTCCATCTAATGAAGTGGTTGGAGTTACATTGATTTTTAATTTAGATTATTCCAATGTGTTGTTTGATTTAGGTTTAACACATTCTTTCATTTCTGAGAAATTTTCTACAAAATTGGAAATTGCACCTCTAGAAATTAATACAAAACATATAGTAAAAACAACTGGGCAAAATGTTGGGCCATAATGTAATTATAAGAACCCTCGTTTACTTATCTATGGAATGAATTTACATGTAAAACTGATTTTTTTACTCTATTAGATTTTGATTTTATTTTGGGTATGGATTGGATTTATGTTTACCATGATAATATTTACTATATAGTTAAATAAGTTACTCTTCAAAAAGTCATTTAATTTTTTGACAATATGAACCCTTAAAATTGATAACAAATCTTGAAGATGATAAATTATGAAAATATTGAAATAAATGTTACCTTGATCATATTTCTTAAAACAACAGAACTGTTCAGATTAATGATGTGCTAGTGGTAAATGAGTATCTTGATGTATTTCTTATTGAGTTTCCTGACATTATACCCTTCCAAGAAGTTAAATTTACTATTTAATTAGTTTTTGATGCTAAGACAATTTCCAAACCCCTTTAACAATGTATCAAATTTAACTTTTAGAGTTGAAGAAACAATTGAAAAAGTAATTATATATCGGTATCATTCGACCTAGCACATCAACATGGTGTGATCCAATCTTGTTTCTTAAAAATAATGACAGTTAAATGAGACTTGGCATTGATTATATAGCCTTGAATAACAACATTATTAATAAATAGTATCCTCTACCTCATATCTATTATTTGTTTGATCATCTCAAGGGAGATCAATATTTTTTCGATGGTTGACTTGAGTTTGGGGTACCATCAGTTAATGAAAAGGAAGAAGAAATTCCAAAGACTATATTTTTTTAAAGATATGGCCATTATTAATGGATAGTTATTCCCTTTGGGTTAACTAATGCACCTGTTTTATTCATGAATCTTATGAATAGAATATTCTGTGAGTTCTCGGATATGTTTTTTTTGTTGTGTTTAATGATGACACTTTGGAATATTATAAAAGTAAAGATGGGAATAAATATAATATAATGGTTCTTTTGGGAACCTTAAATGAAAAGAAAATATACATGAAATTTAGAAAGTGTGAATTTTGGTTGCATGAATTTATTTCCTTGGTCAAATTGTTCCAAAACATAGAATAAGTATTGAACCTAGTAACATGAAACTTGTTGAAAAAATGGCCGAGACATACAAATATAACTGAGATTCTTAGTTTTCATGACTTTGTCGGATATTACCAGAGGTTTTTTGAAAATTTTACAAGGTTATCTAGCCCACTAACTAAATTTATTTTAAAAGGTGTTAACTTTATATAGATTAATGAATGTGATGATTTTTTTAAGAATTGAAAAGAATATAGGTGAATGCTCTAGTTTTGACACTACCTTCTAGAAATTGTGAATTTCATATCTATATTGAATCCTCATTGAATGTACTTGGTTGTGTCTTAATGCATAATTATCATGTAAATTATTATCCTTAAAATTAGTTAAAAACTAATGAGTTAAATTACCCTAAAAAATATTTGTAATTAGATGCTATTATTTTTTCTTTAAAAATATGGAGGCATTATCTATATAGAGAAAAATGTGAAATATATACTGACCATAAATGTTTGAAGTATATATTCACTCAAAAATAATTGAATATGAGACAAAGAATATGGTTGAAACTAGTTAAGTATTATGAATTTATGATTCATTACCATCCTATGAATGAAAACAAAGAGGCTGATGCTTTGAGTAAAAAGTAATGCTATATTAACTGTGTTATATTTGTAACATGAACATTAGATTAATGGTTTGATAAAAATTGGCATGGAAGTTGGGGGTGTAAAAAATTATGATATTTTATTTCAGGTTTAAGTGTAATATACTCTATCAGATAGAATTAATAAAGAACATAAAGAAGACAATGAATAATAGAAAAAGGAAGAATTGGTTCAAAAGGGTAAGTTTCCTAAATTTAAGATTGATAAATATTTCATTTTGAGATTTATGAAGAGGATACGTCTACCTTGTGATTCACACTTGATGAAAGATTTTTCATGTGAAGCTTTTAGTCCTCAATTGTATATTCATACTAACATTACTAAGATGTAGAGTGCCCATCGGGAGTATTACTGGTGGGATATAATGAAAAGGGATATTTATAACTTTATTGTGATGTGTTTGACTTGTTAGCATGTTAAAGAATAATGATAGTTTCCAAAATGGATGTCTCATACTTCTCCAGTACCAGAGTGGAAATGGGAAATTATATCAATGGATTTCATAATGGGATTACCAAATACTTCTGAAGTTAATAATTTTATTTTGGTTATTTTTGATATGTTGACTAAATTTGATAATTTTCTTCCAATTCGAGATACATTGTCTATAGACAAACTTTATCAGTTGTATCTTAAATAGATAGTTATGTTAAATAGAGCTACTCTGTCCATTGTATATGATTGTGATCCCAAATTTACATCTAACTTTGGGAAAGGCCTTCAGATGTCATTGGGAACTAAATTAAATTTCACTTTAGCTTTTCATCCTAAATTAGAATGGAAGTTATAATGAAAAAATCATACCTTGGAGGATATGCTACATTCTTATTGAATGGATTACCAGATGTTGAGATCAACATATTTATCTGGATGAGTTTTCTAATAATAAAAATTTTCATTCTGGTATTCAAATAGAAGAATTTGAGGAATTATATGGTAAAAGGAATCGAACTCCTGATTTTTAGGATGACATCGAAGCAAGAAAGTTGATAGGACCAAAATTTATAGAAGAGATGGTTGAAAACGTCAACTTCATTCAAAAAACCATTAGGATATCTCAAGGTTGGAATAAAAGTTATTCAGATAATAGGAGGAAGGATCTTTCTTTCAATGATAGTGACCACGTCTTTCTCAATGTTTCTCCATGAAAAAGTGTGATGTGTTTTGGTAAGAAGGTGAAGTTGAGTCTCTGGTTCCTTGGACCCTATGAAATACTAGATAAGTTTGGATTAGTTTCCTATCAAGTGGATTTACCTCCATGTTTATCCCAGGTATGTTATTTGTTTTCATGTCTCAATGATAAGAAATTATATTTCAGATCCATCTCATGTTTTGAGTCTGAATTTAGTTCAATTGGAAGAGAATATTTCTTATGAAGAATAGTTAGTTCATGTTCTTGACTGCATAGTGGAAGTGTTGTGGAATAAGATGATTCATCAAGTGATGGTTTTTGGAAAAATAATAGGTTTGGAGAGGCAACATTGGAATCTAAAAATGATATGGGGGAGAAATACCTCCACTTATTTTATAAGTAAATAAAATTTTGGGGACTCAATTTCCAAATGGGTGGAAGGTTGTAACATCCTAGTTAGTTATAGATAAGACTTTTTCATATCTATTAATATTTATGAATTATATATTAAGTTTTCTTTAAAGTTTATGCTTTGTCTAATTGTGTAACTGACACACAACAATGGGCTTCTCTGAAATCATATGTTGCACACAATACTGATTTATACTGAAAAATAATACATTATTAATTTTATTATTTAAAATATTAGTTAATGTCTAGAAATTATATTAGTTATAATGAATAAAACTACATATATTATGTTTACAAATTTTTCTTAAATGTTTTAACTTTATTAAAATACATTTCATGGGCTTAAAATAAGAATAAATCCAATATTAAGCATAAAAAGCTATAAAATTTTGAAAATGCAATTTTAAAGAATTTTTGTGGTGACCCCTTTTTAATTTTAAATTTTGATAGTTTTATAAATTTTATATTAAAAAATAAACTTCTAATTTGTAATCGGGATATCAAATTTACATTTTTTTATTTTTTGGTATATTTTTGTTAATATTCATTTTTTTAATGAATAGTGAAAATATTTTATTTGAATTCAAAAATGCTTTTCTATCTGATTTATTAATATAGATAGGTTATACTTTTATTTTGTTTTTAAATATAATTAAATAAAATTTTATCATTTAATTAAATGTAGGTCATTGTTATCAATTTCAAATTGAAATTGGATATAAAAAACATTGTAAAATTTTAAACGTTTGTACATTAAGACCATGTTTCCTCAATCTACCAAGGGGATTAATTTTTAAATTAATTTTAGTTAATTTGTGAATTTAATTTTAAAAAATAGACATACATGGTTGTAATCAGTATGAAAATTGTGATCTCATAGAATCAAAATAATATTTGGGGAATAGTAACTTTGTATTTTATTTATCATGGTTAAAGATAAATCGGGTAATTAAAGGTAAAAATAATATAATAATAACCTAAACTACCTTAAAACATGTCCAAATATTATTTAATGAGTTATTTTCAATGGATAAAATAATTGGGATGAAATTTTGGCCTTTCAAAGACACTTGGGTGTGATTATGACATTAATAACATTTTATTTAAACTAAAAACAAAGATGTCATAAACAGGTCTCTTATTGATAAAAAATTATTATGGAGTTATATAAGTGATATATTTGAAAATAAATAGTCCTTAAAAAGACAAAAATATTATCCACGTCATGATAATTTATTTCTAATTTTTATAAATCAAATAAATAAATTTAATTATGACACAATGACGATGTAGTAATTGATTTATTAAAGGAAGAATCAAATAAATGATATTAATATTAAAAAAATTAAATTTAAAATGTTGATTCCATGCATGAATTTAATTAATGACTTGGACGTGTTATTTGTGAGTTAAGGTAGTTTTTTCAAAGAAATCAAGTTTTTAGGATTTTTTGAAAAGTCAAGAAATGAATAGTTTCAAAAATGACGTAATTCATATTTTAATATATATAATATTTATTTAAATGAATTAGAAATTCTAAAAAACCATTACTCAGCCCACTAGTTTTGTTAAGTCTCCAAATTTCATTTCTGACTAATTAATTCATCGTTTTAGAGGTTATCATAATTATTTTAAGTCTCATAATGTAAATTACTTAATAAAATTGTAATAATTAAAAGGGTTATAACTTAATGATATGGATTAAAAAAAATATCGAAATCATTACTAATTTTTATTGAAAAAATGGATTTATACCCTTTCTAATAATATATTCAATGTAAATAAACTTTTACCAATTAGGAATTGAAAATGAATTTATATTAATTTAATACTTTTTTCTAATTCCAAGAGTACCCCTCCCCTCTACTATAAAAAAAGAATTATTCTTCTATATTCGTTAAACTAAAAATAAATTTTAGTTGTCCAAGATCTGCCCAACCCCATTCCTAGATTCTCTACCCATAATCTTGAGGCCTTATTTTTGGAATAGCACCATTATTATAGGTGTTAAGGTGTTGATAATGGTGATCATCCAAAAGAAGATAATGTTTCTATTTAAGTGTTTCTATTATATTTCTTCTTCCACTTCCTTCTAATCTACTCAAAATGTGATGATATAATAAATCCAGTATATTAAATATACATATATGTAATTATATTAATATTATCACCTAAATCCATATATAATTTCATCAAAATTGGAAAGGAACTAATAATTCATGTGTATGTGTGAAATTTCACCTCCACAAACCGATATAATTTATTTTCCATAATTGTATATCATGATCGGTTATAATGATGAAATAAATCTATATATGTGATATTAATCCCATATTAATTATTATAAGATAATAATATATCAATTATGTTATGAATTTCTATGCTCATAAAAATTATAACATTGTTTGTGAGTATGTGCGAACTATTACATCCATAAAATGATGTGATTCGTTTCTATTCACTATAACACTTGAATGATATATATATATAAGTAAATTTGAATTATTAATATTATATTAATTGCATTATTATCATTATGTAATTATAAAATAATAATTACCTTATTTCTATACTGATAAATGAAAAATGAAAATGTTACTCAAGTGTGCGTATGGCCTATTGTCTCCTTGATCATAACATTGTTCATTTTCCATAACCATAAATAACAGTTTTTAAAAAAACTATAATTAATTTAGTAAATTGATCTTTAATTCATGAATAGTATTATATAGATAATTTAATTATGACTACATGGACTATTTACATCATACCAACTTCTTTTTCGACTCATGTACCGAATATCAACAAAACGACCGATATGAACGTACATAATTGTATAATTCTTAAAAAATTATAAATAAGTGATATGTTGGTAATAATAAACATGAAAATTTTCCTCAATAAAATATAAATTAATCTATTTTTATTATTCAATAAGATAAAGATTGTACATGATGTCTCGGACTCATTGTATGGGACTTCATTTCAATCTCATTTCGTTGAGGCATATTTTGATAATATACACCACCTTCTTTTATATGGTGTATATTCAAACCCTTCGATTTTTCATTTTATCAATGGTTTTTCAAAAGGAATATTTTTATGTTAAACATTATATTGAACAACAAAAATAATTTTTTTAACATGTATGGTGATAATGACTTCTCCACCATCATTACCACTATTTGATATTTGGATTCCATTAAAAGCTGTATTGTTTTTAAATGAAAAATAAATACCATATTCCATTTTAATTTATTCTTGTATTGAAAATGGTTTTGATAATAGATTGATTATATCAAGATATTGAAATGATATATTGTGATTATAAAGGAGAAATATTATTTTTTTCATTATGCTCATTTTATGTGTTATGGTTGTGTTATGGTTCTTGTGCATTATTTATTTATACAGGATGTTGCATAACGAACTGAGGATGGGTGATCCTATGATAACTCTCCAATTAATTGGGTAATGAGACAAATTTCAAGGATAATATTTCTCCTAAGATAGTAATGAAATATATTGAGATGTGTATTCCAAATGTAACCATGAAGGTTACTCCCTATGTGGTTGTGAAAGCTATAATAAAGTTTTGTAGGACCCCGGGACACCCTGAGAGGGGAGGGGTGAATCAGGGTGGCAACTTTTTCTTCTTAAAGTTGTGGATCTTGTTCCCACGTTGGTAGGAACTACTTAAACCTGTATGATGGATATGATCAGCAATTAAACATTCACATGCAGAGACAGATGACACAGCTATTTTTACTTGGTTCACCACTGAGGGCTACGTCCAAGGAGTATACGCCGACAGGTTGCCAGTCGTACCTAAATCCACTATGCTTCACTAGCTGCGGATACAAATGTTCGGGTACAGACACTCTGTCCCAGGCTCACTGCCTTTACAATTGTTTAGGGATAGCTCACTGCGTCCCTCGGGTCACTCCCGTTGACTCCCCCTGGCTCACTGCCGTTGGTGAAGTCTCACTCAGTTTATAGACGTGAAGGTCTCTTCAATAGATATGCATTGAAGTCTTTTTCTCCTGTTCAGCATGAGACTTTGCTTGCATCAGAGTCCCGAGTTGATGCTCTTTTGAAATCAATATTCTACTTCAGTGCAATACCTGAATGCACTAAATCTCCTTCTCTTCATTCAATTCCCAGTTCTGACACCTGAGTGTGTCGATATATTTCTCTCTCTGTGCAGATCATATTTTGGTTGCACGATCGTTCTTCTTCTCTTCGCAAAGAAGATTTGAGAGTGCTAAGCACCTGTCAAAAGGCCTGCGGGACCCCCAAATTTTCCGCGCACCCTTCCCGGGGGCTTGCGCGTAAAATCCAAACCTTGCGCGTAAAAATAACTTTTGTCGCGTAAAAGGCTTTTCGCGCTACTCTTCTTTTTCGCGCAAAACTTCCCTTTTTCGCGCAACGCCTTCTTTTTCACGCAACCCTCTGTACCTTAATTTTTCCGCGCGCCGGAGCTCAGGATTTGTCTAAGTGTCGAGCCTCTCCGAATGAGAGGGGTTCACCTCATATTTATAGATGTTTTTGATCCTGCGCGTAAAACCCCCCTTCTTGCACACAGCCAACTTTACGCGCACCAGTTCGATTTTCCGCGCACATGGTGCGAACATCTCTGATTTTTTGCGCGCCTCTTGCCTTTGCCGATTTTCTGTATTTCTGATTTGATACGCTGATTGCGCGAAAAATTCACCCAGCTTTTCTGCGCACAACATTTTTCGCGCACATTTCTGGTTTTTCGCGCACAACTCTAGTTTTTCGCGCAGCCCATGCCTTTACCATTTTACAACGTTCTGATTCTGAAACACTGTTTGCGCGAAAAACTTCGCTCCACTCATTTCGCGCATCCCGCTGTTTTTCGCGCCTAACTTATGTATTTCGCGCAAGCCTCTTATATTTTGCGCACCACTTCCTTTTTGTGCGAACCTCCTTTTGCAGACAATCCATGTCTTCATTTTCCGATTTTGAGGCCCAAAAATTTGGCAAACACTGGGAAATAGCGCCACCTTGTATCTGCTCTTTTTGTACCGCCTCCAGATCATCCATTCCTTTGTCGATGTTCTCTGACAAAACATGGATCATTAACCACATCCCTCGAACTCGACCTGCCTCCATAGAAACTCTTTTGCCAACAAATTTTTATGTCGTTTGTTTGCTTTGTCGACAAGGACGATCACCTCAACAGCGCTTCATCTTGGTGATCTGTATACTTCAGCAACTCTTCTGCTTTTATCACAACCTCCACTATTGTGATATGTAGTCTTTGAAGGAACAGCTTTAGCATCATCATCTTCTATGAAAATGTGATGTTCATGACTATCTCAGAAGTCCAATTATTGCACATTGTCTTCTTCATCAACCGGTATGATGTACTTCATGCAAACCGATTCAATTCATCAGGAAGTCTCTTGCATGGTTCTCATGCAATCATGAGTAATTGCATGGACTTCATCCAAAGACCTCATTCTTCTTTAATCATCCTTGGATGGATTATACCTCACATTATGCATTGTTGTAAACAATGTATCACCTTTGACACATGTTCTTTGAACTTCCGATCAGTACAACAATCGTCTGAATCACCACTCCTCTACTTCATCGGAGTACTTCATGATCTCCTTCATTTTGATATTCCATTGACAACTATTGACAACAAATACAAACCTATACACAAAGTGGTTCCAACAAGTATTATATGGATACAATAAGTTAACTTTATGATTTATGATTACTTATAAGTTTTTTAGTACTCTTATGATTCTGTGAGGTATGTTAAAGAACTTATGTTTTATTGGTGAAAATAGTGATTTTCTGAAAATCTTTTCATGAGTTTTAAATATTCATCAACTAACGGTTCCATTATTTATTTTATATCCCTTACTGATCTTTTTTTTTTCTCATCCCATGTTTTAGAAATTTTTTCCATAGGGTATAAGGATGATTAATATAAAGGAAGAAGTCACGATGAATGTTATGAAGATTTATATTAAGAAAAAAAAGAAATCATATTTTAAAGAGTTTTATCTTGTGAAAAAAATGGATTATGATTAGAAGTGTCTACTTTATAATATTTGAGTTATTATTTAATAGATATAACATAATTATCTAAAACTCTAAACTTGAAAATATACTTAATTTGTATTCTTGACTTAACTCAGGATTATGTAACGTTCAATCCTAGGGCCTTATATAGACCAGTAACTATTTTTATAAGAAAACTAAACCATTCCCAAATGATCATCCCAAGTCACACCTAGGTCAATAATGTACGTGCGAATAATATCCTAAATAATTTATAAAGTTTCTTATTTCTATACATATAACTGTGAATGGTGTTCCTTACTCAAACAAAACTGTGATCCAAGTTTGACCTAAAGGCCTCTCCAAAAGAGATGAGTAAAAAGTGTATCTCTAGGAGAGACTATAACATATATATCTCTATAAAAAAGGAATAATACCTCATACATAGATATTTCCTAGATCGTCAACTTTGCTTGTATCACTAATGGGTATAAATTCAACAGATTTGGCCAACCTATCAATCAAAAACCATATTGTATTCTTCCTTCTTTGGGTTTGTTGAAACCAAACCAAAGATTCCATTGAGATTTCATCCCAATATAAATTTGTCACTAGAAGTGGGTGAATGAAACCCAAAGTTATCTAGTCCTTGTTATTGACATATTCTCACCTATAACAAAAAGAGAAAAAATAACCAATTCCCTTTCTCAAACAAGGCCACCAAAAACTTCTATGTGTGTTAAAGAAACTCTTCATGGTTCCTAGGTGAAATGCCCATAGTGAATTATGTAAATCTACCATCATATCTTTTCTCACAACGAATGGTACAAAAAAGAATTATGAAATAATATAATATACTCTATGGAGAATGAACATTCAGTAACGGTGTCCCCACCATAAGGATTGTCTCTAATGTTGGGGAATTCATCATCAATCTACAGTCCTAAAAATCATCTCAAGAAGAGTGGTGTTCAATAGAACACTAACCAGGACACCTCATCCCCTAATTCTCAAACTCCAATATAAAATTATGTAAATAGATCCATCAAGTTACACTTATGTGATGATTCTTTCATGTCCTTGTTTGGAACTTTCCTGCTCAAAGCATCTGAAGTGACATTCCCTTTCATGGGGTATAGGTGATGTCAATATAAAAATATTGTAGGTATTCCACCCAAATCCTTTGTAGTAGATTCAATTATTTCATATATAATATATAACTCAAAATCTTCTTTTCGGAATACATGTAAAACCTTTATCCTAAAAGGTAATTCTACTAACTCATATGTGCATGCATCACAATTGTGAGTTCAAGGTCATGGGTCAGATAATTCATCTCATATGGCCTAAATTGATGAGAGACATAGGAAAAAATAATATTACCACTACTAAAAAAATACACTATACCAACGGTTTGGAGAATCGTTGGCTAGTAATCCATGTGGATATGTCTATACCAAAGGTTTTCAAAACATTTGGTATAATTAATATGAAAATCTATACCAACGGTTCAATAAAACCATTGGTATATGTAATTAAAAAAAGAATCATTCGCATGGTTTTGATCCCAGCACCTCTAGTTTATGGTTGAACGACCAAACCACTAACCTAACTTACTTTTGTGAACATAATTTCATAAATATATATATTTATTATCATAAGTATTTTAAAATTTGATTTATTTAATGTCCTCTATAAGAATATCCCATAACAAATAAATGTACCTATTCCAAGGGTTCTCAAAACCATCGATATAGACCTATACCGACGGTTTTGAGAACTGTTGGTATAGATTCTTTGATTTTGGGACCTATACCAGTGGTTTCTGACAAACCGTTGGGATAGGGGTGACCTATACCAATGGTTTTCCCAAAACCGTTGGTATAGGTCCAAATTAGTGAACTATACCAATGGTTTTTCCAAAACCATTGGTATAGCTCCAAATTAGTGACCAATACCAAGGGTTTTGAGAAAACCATTGGTATATGTCCATATAAGTGACCTATACCAACGTTTTTTTTTCAAACTGTTGGTATAGGTCCAAATTAGTGAACTATACCTATGGTTTCCCAAAACCGTTGGTATATATATTATTTCCAATAGTGTACCCTATATAAGAATACAATTCAAACCTAATCCAAAAGATTTATAGAAGACCACAAAGCCCAATATATCCTTTGGAAGGGTGAACACCAACGTAGGTATCAAAAGTGCTTTCATAAAAAAAATAACTCTGAAAATTCTCATCCCAAGAAAACCTTAATCCCTTTTGAGTTATATAGGTCATTGTAGAATCCAAATTTGATAAGTCCTTTACAAACAGGTGATAAAATATTTCTAGACCCAAGAATCTATAATTCTCAAAAACATTATGTTGTTAATCCAATGTTATAATAACTTTAACCTTATCAAGATCAATAGTGACATCGTGTTCCAACACTATGCATCCTAAGTACATCACTTCCAAAGTCAAGAAATAAAATTTTAAGGGAATGAAATATATTTTTTATTTCTCAATAATTCCAAAACATCTCCTAAATGACGCCCATGATCTTCCTAAGAAAAAGAGTAATGAGGAAGTCATCCATGAAGACTACCAAGAAAGACTCAAGATACTCATGTTAAATATTGTTCATTAAAACCAAAAATACATCGAGGTCATTATTTAGACCAAAATTATAGAAAAGGTACTCATAATTGACATACCTTTTATGAAAGGTGGTTTTTGGAATAACATATAATTTTATTCTCAAGTGGTGTTAACTAGATCGATGATCGGCCTTCAATAAATACTTCACCACTTTAAAATGATCAAACATATCATTAATCTATGGAAATAGATACATGTTATTTATATTAATTTTATTAAGTCTTTATTAATCAACATAAAGGATAATTGATATAGCATCTTTATGAGAAACTGGAACTAACTCCCCCCAATGTGACACACTCAGGTGTCAAAATACATTCTCCAAAATATTATCCAACTGAGTCTTCAAATATTTCATTTCATATGGATCCGTACTATAATAATGAAGTAAAACTGGTTGAGAACGAGTTACTAAATTAATAAAAAATTCTACCTCCCATACTGGTGGAAAACTAGATAATTCAAAAGGAAAAAACATTTGGGAACATGATAAAAAATGGAGGGATATCTACGTAAAAAAATATTTTCTCGCAAGGACAAAAGAAAACATAGATATCACTTTCCATAAATCTAGATAAGAGGATACAGCTCTAAAAGACATCGTTTCCCATTCTACCTGAATGATACGACACACCCCCTATCAAGTGTAGAAAGGATGCCCGGTGAAGATAATAGTCAATTCGGGCTTCTTTAGCAATGAGACAATCCAACTAGAAAATTATTTTAGGAGGCTTCATGTCAAGAACCATAATATCCCAAGCAAGATAATTGTATAATAGAGAGAAGAAACAAGTAGGAAATGAAGACCCTACTCTTTAATTGATCTGAGGGGTGTGTCAATATCCATTAGTGATGATAAATTCTTTTTAAAAATATTTTGCAGACTCAAAATATGGATTGAAATGAAAAAATGAGATGCACCGATATCAAATAAAGTTGTCACTAAAGATGATTCCATAGGTATGGTACCTCCCACAGTCAATTGACCCATATCTACTACCTCTAAATACTCCTCCCCAAGGAGTTGAAGCATAATTCCAGATCCATATGGATGGAACCCCATTGGTCATGAAGAATCATATTAAATTGGATAATTTTTACTGTGGATGATCTAGTTCCACTATATGGAGAAAAATAGAGATGACGAAACTTCTTAAAGTTACCTAAGCTTCTATAGGAACCACATACCTTGGGTTTGTCAATGCAAACCCATTTTGAATTTATTTTATTTTCAAACAAGTGTAAAACCAAATGAAATATTCAACGTACTACAGGAGGTCTAGAAGAACCACTCTATTGAGAAACATCATTAGAATCATCACACATTCTCTTTTCATTAAGGGTACTCACAAAATCTCCAATGGGATTAAATGTAACTCCCATCAACTAGGAAATACTATCCAGGTCCATCTCAACCATCAATGCTCTATCCAACACATCCGCATAATAAGGGAGATTCAGAAGGAAACCTATGAATGAATATCGAAACAAATTCTCATATAGATCCATTGGATATTCATATTATCATTTTATAAAATCTCAGTTGTGAAGTGTACAAGATCAAAAAAGTGATTTTTTTATTTCATCATTGTCATATCTACATGCTCGAGTTGTAAAAACATTATATCCTTAGCTGAAACCATATAATTCATATAGAAATGGTCAGTAGAAATAGATTTAAGGTCATTACACACTAAGCCTTAATTCTTATTTTTCTTCACCATAGTTCCCCACTATCTCCTGCTAGGTCCCTAAAACTTGAAGGTGTCACATTTCCCCCTTATACAATCAGGTGTCTCCAAGATCTCAAATAAATTTTCAACTCACCGCAACCAATCCTCAGCATCATGATGATCGTTTGTGATTTGGAACACTTGTGGATTTTGTTGAAGGGATTCCTAAGCATGAATCATTAATTCATTCCTCCGAGGATACACAGCCAGAGCCTGAATGAGAAAGGGTGAACGTGCTTATCCCAGAGCATGGATAGAATTCAGAATAGCTTTAACTATATTCTGGTCTAATGGGGTATTTTTTCACTATGGTTTATCAGCATATTCCACCTAGATCCTATTCTCATGTATATTGATACATATACTACACAACATTAGAAGAAAATATTTACAACACCATAAATGATACTCAAATCAACACTCAATCAAGATAAATAGGAAAAATTAACCCCATTATATATATAAACATGATTTGGATTTCAATATATCCAAATAAAAAGGAGGGAATATACTAGAACTAATCCTAAAAACATCTTTCCCAAACTAACCATGATGACTTAAGGCTCGTTATTATGATATTTTTCTAGGTGATAATTTTTAACTACCTATTATGTCCCAATAATATTACACAACATCATACTAACATCATGGTAGGATGTTTAATTTGAACCATTAAATTCTATTTTTCATGAACTAGATCAGATATCCAGGTATGATGATACCAAAGTTGGCACTGACCTGGATTGAATGTCATTCCCAATACCCATGGGTTGGGGACTATCACATGGCATCATACAAGATAATGGTGGGAACATTTTTTCCACAATAAATAGTGGAAGAAATAGATACATATCAGTATGATCAAAATAAAACTCCACAGGGAAATCAGTACCAGAAGTCAAATGGGTAAATAAATCCAAAATACAACCACAAAGTACTAGAAACTGTAATACCAATAACCCAAGTCCCAATAAACAATTCACACCAATTACCACTGATAAAGAACAAGAACCACTTCCAAGTGTAAGTTCTACCTTTCTCAAACCTAGTATAATATAATCTACAAACACTTGAAGGAATGGGTAGGATGTGAGATAAAAGGCCAGTTGGGTCTCACTAAGTATTCCAGAATAAGATACCATAATAATTAACCAAATAATTATTTTAATTTTTAAATAACACATGCATGGAAATGTAGTTGCATATTTAAGACTAAAAATAATTTTCATATCAATTGAATGAAATATATAAAAATAATGGTTGAATAAACATTTTATATAAAATAATTCATATAAATTCACAAAGAATATATAAAGCAGTTTTACAAACATTGGAATATATATCAAAATAATCACAAATTACCAACATGGTCATCTTCTAATAGGTACTTTAATTCATGTTTATGGGATCCTTTCACAATATTATGGGTGATCACGATAATATGTTTACACACATCACCCAAACAATGGTCGAGGATTAATATTCAATATACTATTGAGGAAAAATTATAATGAACTATGTTTATGTTAGTGTTTTAATGTTTAAAAAATAGTTTTTTTAAAATCACTGACTAACTACCTGATATTTTATGTTCTCAAAGATTAATAAATAATTAAAAATTATTTCAAATATGTTCATAATAAAATTTCACCATTTTCATTTCAATATGTCAATTTATATTTTAAAAATTATACATGGGTTTTTAATCAATTCATTCCATTTTATAGAAAAAAACTAATGGTTTCATATCAAAAAAATTAATCCATTTTTCTCCAAGAACAATTTCAAAATCAATTTTCAAGATCAATTTCATAATTCCATCAATTTCCATCAAATCATATTCATACACGTGTTCAATGAAATTGGAGGGTTTTACCAAATGGCATCCAAAATATATTTAAAATACCAATTCAAATTGATTTTTATTTTAAAATTTTAATTAAAATAAAATAAAACAATCAATAAAATAAAGGTTAAATTAAGTGGCCATTCTTACTATAAACCACCAACCATGGGATCAAAGGATCACAAATCACAACGTCCACAACGGGAAACTCCAATGAAGAACATTTTTAAAGAAGATCTAATAATCAACCCTATATTCAAGATATAAAACAATTAATATTATATCCTTTTACGACAATGTAATATATTAATCCATAAGAAAAATATAGTAAGAGGTTGAGATATAAAGAACATGAGAAGAACTCTGACTGGGGAAAGATTTAACTACATTCTTCTAGACTTGATCCACATCAAAAAGTGTTTCGAGGATCCATAATGGGTCTTTGAGAGCCCTCTAAAATAAGGATAATGATAAATATTGAGTAAGGGTTGAGAGGGGGTCCAAAATAGGGTTTAGGGAATTTGAAAATAATATTTGGAATTACTTTTTTCTATATGCGTGGTTAGCTGGGTAGGGCCCCACGATTTATCAAACTATGCACCCTAATCATTTCAACTTATATGGGGATTCTTTGTTTCTCCTTCATTGGAACACATTTGTTAATGATTTTCACCAAATTTTTAATCACTAGATTCCTAGGTATGAAAGTTTTCACTAGTAGGGAACACATATTGGGAAACCAATGTGTTAACCAATCATACCCCAAAATCCATCCAAAATATTCAAAATAACACCAAAAGCACCCCTAATAGAAACCCAACCTAATAATGGTTAAAAGGAGGGTTTAAAATTACCTAAAAATAGTGATAAGATTATATATACCCTCTTGAGATTATATGAACCAATAATTATGATTTAAGAATTCAAAATATTCACATGTTAAATTTTTCATAAATATTCTCCCTCCTTATGGTCTTCATCCAAATTCTCAAACAATGTTCATTCTCTTCTTTATAAATTGAATAAATAAAAATATAATATATAAATAATTTGAAAAACTCAACAAGGTAATATCTAAAGATTCAATTCATTAGATCAATGAGGAATGTAGTGGTATTAGTATGACTAAATGGAATCGTTGTAAATTCATAATTTCCTTAACGTGTACAGAATGCTATATTGGTTATATCTTCTTTATTAACCCCGAATTGATGATATAAAAAATGAAGATCACTTTTGGTAAAGTATTTATATATACATTGTTGATAAAATAGGTCATCAATACGGAGTATAAGATACTTGTTCTTTATTGGGATATTGTTATGTTCTTGATAATCAATACAGAGTCACATTAATCAATATTTCTTATTAATGATAAAAATAGGGGAACCCTAAGGTGATTAATTTGTACGAGGGAATACTTTATTAAGATTCTAATAGATTTTATTCTTCAATTATTCCAACTCAATTAGTTCCATTATATATGATGTCTTGGAAATAGTTGTAGTACAATGTGTGAGTTATATTGAAAACCTAGCATCAAGATTCGAGGGAAGACCGGGAAACTTTTCCAAAAATAAATCAATAAACTCTATCATAATAGTAATATCTTTGATTTGTATTTTCTCCCAATCCATAATAGATAAAATCCACTTTTGTAATGGAATCATGACACATATGATGGTTGTAATTTCCATATAAAGTTAATTTTTTTCTTCACATTGATAAGAGATAATAATTTGTTCTAGAATATCAAATGTAACATCCCTTCATTTGAAAATTATTTGGGATTTATCTAATTAAATTCAATCCATTCCCAAATTATCATTGAATTCAATTAGTGATATATTTCAATATTTAATGGAAACACATTCCCAAAAAAATCACTCTAAAAATAATCATAGACATGTGACATGACCATCATACCATTAGGGGTGTTATTCCTAAATAAATATCTAATTTTAGAGGAGTAACTATAATACCATTAGGAATTTTTTTTATATGTGAATGATTTCATAGATAAAAAATCAAATAAGACAATTTAAGTTCTTGAGTTGATGGTAAGTACCCATTTACACTACATAATTTTTTCAACCCAATCCAAAAAAGTGACCACATTATATTTCCATTTTTTAATGAGATCATGAGTTTTTTTGTTTTTCATCATCACTAACCATTTAATATTGAAATCATTTTTCTTAATGAATTTAATCATTTCATTTAAAACACTAGAGTGTGGGTGGTGCCTTCTATAGAGATTTCTCCTTATCCTCTTCATTAGATAATATCATCCCACTACTCCATAATTTGATTTAACTATGACATTCCTTTACACACTTGAAGTATTTAGCAGTTCCCCTAAGAAAATTGATTGTATCTTCCCTTCAGAACATCAATCATAAAGTGAGGCTCATATTCTTTTCTCTATGTTTCTTACAATTTATTTTGTATTCCATTTTTATTTTAACTCTTAAACCCTGAGATTGATTTGAAACTCAAAATGCATGTACACCTTCAGATAACATTAAAAAATTCATCATAGTTACTAATGTAACTTATGGATAATTACATTCAAAGACTTGGATTCAAGACACTAGTAAATAAATCAACCAAGATTTCTGGTTAGATGATAATACCAGAAGAATACCTCATAATTATTTTAAAATTTTCCTCATAAGTATATAGAGATTCATCATCCCTCTACTTTTACTCACATCATTATTTCTCTATTTTATTAAAATGAATATAGGGAATGTACTTTTTTGAAAAATGATCTTTTAAATTTCTTGCAGTAAATAGATTTAATTTATTCTTGTTTCTTCATGTTAATGAAAATATACCTCCACTGATAGTTTTTTCCTTCATCTTGATATACATCCGGAATAACTTTCTCTTGTTCCAAACACTAAAGAACTAAAAATATCTTTTCAATGGTACTAATTCATTACTTAATGAATAATGGAGTAGTGGACCCACAAAAATAAGTTGGACTTAAAATCATGAAGGACTCAATAGAATGTTGAATCCTTCTTTTATAATTTGGAATCATAGTTTGATTCATATTTTTATAATGTTTTGTGATCATAGAAATATGATTATTGATTCCAATTCCCAAACAAATTTGTTTCTAAGTTGTAAAATTCTATATTTTCTTTCACATTTAGCATTAATACGATTCCTCTGAGTTCCACACAATGAATAAAACAAAAAACGAATATAGTAAGAAACAATAATCATAGTTGGAAAGAAAATATTCATGAAAAATTATTTATAGGATTTCTAAATCGTGACACTATTTTCTACCAGAACTTATGTTTAACTGGGGTCATTTATGATCATTACCAAAACATTAGGAACCTATCCAATAATATGACTTATACCTTGATTTATTACTAAAGTTATCTCATCCTAGTTTCTGAATATTAACTAATCCTTTCTCAAATACCAACTATACAAATTCATGATATTTATACATAGATGTTACAGGTAAATAGATTAATATTCATTGTAGAACATAGTAAGCCATGCCAAAATAGTTTAGGTCTAGTATATTTGGAAAATGGAAACATATAAAACTAGATCATAATTGTTATAAATTGTTTCCCAATTAGATCTTCATCACAAGAAAACTCCCTAGACATAAAATACATAATACCTTTCCTCTTAACTTTTGGAAAGGAAACATAAAAAAAAAGATGAGTTCAGATGTTCTAAAAGGGTATACAATATAGATTTCAATGATCATATAAGAATAACATGAAAAAAAGGGTTTCAAAACAAGAGGTTTACAATTGAAAACCATACCGTGCATATCATAGATCTTAATATTAAGTCATTGAGTAGAACATGGAATTTCATAATACATGAATCATAAAGGAAGAAAACATCATGATCCAGAATAGGATGAAATTGAAATAAGGAAAGGATTTTTCGAATACATTTAATTATATAAAATCATTTTCATATAAGTCAAGGATAATTATAAAGGACATCATAGTTGAATGGGTTCACTCCCCAAATCATCTTAGCAGTCTCGATTCACTCCCAAGACTATCATAGTGGATTTAGTCCCTTATTGAACTGGGTTCACTCCCCATTCATGTCATGTTCATCTCATGAGATATCATTATATACCCAATGCATTGAAAATAGATATATTCCCCAAATGTCAAATAATTAAAAACATTCACATGTGTTCCCCAATATCATAAATCATTAATCATATCAAAAACCATGAAAATAAATTTCTTTCATTAACATTTCATCATATCATAACCCATGGCAAAAAAATGGTTTGCATAAACATTTCGTCATTTCATCATAGTATAGCCTATGGGAAAAAATGGGGTTTTAAACCACTCTATAATAATAATAATTATAAACCATCTAGATAAAAAATAAGTATGGTATACTTGGATTATATACACAGTAAATAATAAGAGAATTCGAGGGTTTTTTTCTTTGATGAATAGACATACTACAAAAATATCATTAAAACATTCATTGCAAATAAAACCTATCTATTTTGAAATAATGAATTTAAAAAAACTAAAAAATATAAAAAAAACATTCCTTAAAAAGAACCAATAGAAGATATAAATAAATATTTAATGAAAAGATTATTCCTGACTGCAAAACAAATCCATTCATCTTGTTTATGTTATAAACATTCCTTTTTTTAGAATGTCACAAGGTACCTCATTTGGAAAATGAAATAAGATTCTTTTCTAAAATTTTTGTAAAATGTAAAAAATAGGGAAAATGACATTAAAAATAATAAGATACTGTGAAAAGAGTTTTTTAAACCATTTTTAGAAAACATGAACAATGAAGAAAATGGTTTTTTGACCGAAGAGAGAAATGGAGTCAATTTTCCTTATAAACATATTTTTCATCTTTAATCTATATGGTTTGGAAAATGTATATAAGAAATGTATTTTATAGAATTAAAAATTGGATATGAAAAAGAATGAGTTAATTGTGAGTTATATAATAATATTTCATCAACAAAACAAAATCCTAAACAATCAATATAAACAATTATATTGTATCCAAAACCTTTATCTCAAGTTTTAATCACTTAAAAATCCTTCTATTATCATGTATAATAAATTTACATTTATTATATTTCAATAAAAATGTCATGAAAATAGTTATAATATAATATTTTCGTCATTTAAAATATTTCAACACCCCTGTTTATCTATAAATCAACATTAAAATCATTATTTCTATGTTTTAACTATTTCATTTTTCATTAGTATTTCATCTTAGTAGTTCATATCCTTTTAAATTTATATTTTTTATTTCATATAAATAATTTAATCTTAAATTAAATGTCATATATAAATTTATTATATATAAATTTAGAATTTTTCATAAATTTTGGAGTTTGAAAAATGAATTACACCATCTGTGGAGATTGTTTGTCTTACGTAAACATGGATGTTATTTTCATTGTTTGAATGATTGAAGGAATGAAAGTTAAATATTAATTAAAAATAATAGATTCATTATTATATAATATATATCATATATATTCATCAAATTTATCCTAATTACCATCCAAGAAAAATATAAATGAAAAAATAATCACATCGCTTTTTGGTGGTTGTATTTCACATGTACGCATGAATGACGTAATAGTTTCCTAAAGGATTGGTTGGTAAGTAGGTTGACATGATATTATAATTAAAGAAGTAAAATTATTTCATAAATATAATATATATTCATTAAAATTATCATAATACTCATCCATATAATATGGTGATGAAACTTTAATGTTACCACTACGTTGAGCTAGTAAGTCACATGTACGCATGAGTGAAACTTTCACAAAACATTTTATGGGAAGGATAGTGTATAATGTTGTCTTCATAATTATAATAAAACTCTATAAAATTTCTGATATTTTATTTATTATTTTACTATAAATAATATATATTTACATGATATAAAGATGAGTAGAAAAGAAAGTGATCAGTTATGGTGATTACCACTTCTTTGAAACAACTCATTTAAATTTCATATAAAGGGATATAGGGTTGGACTTTTGGGATGAAAATAACCATTATAATATGGTTATATATGTTGATAAGTGGAATTTTAAGAGTAATGTTGATATATAAGGATCAATTTAGTGAAAATAGTTGAGGGAGGAGATGTCATTTTATAATTGCGGTGAGGGAAACTTTTTTAGAATTCTTGAATATATTAAATTATAATAAATTCATTATCAAGTAAAATTTCACATAATTACTAAATATTATATGATAAGTTTAGATAGATTTTTAATCCCCAAAACCAATATAATTTAAAAAAGTTTTTTTGTAATTTTAAACAATGTCATTTGGATTAACGCTTAGTAAATGAAATTTATTTTTAACTATATAAATAAATTTTTTAATATTAAACAGTTTTAATTTTTACATATAAGGTGGTAATTTTCACATGAATTTCTATGTAATGTAATTTTATACCGCATTTTATTCACCTTGTATCATTTCATGATTTTAATGATTTTTAAATAACATTATAAGATATTATTTTCATAAAATGTCAATATTTACGAATTTTCACTACTCAACTAATTTGAATTAAAATTCATCATGAAAAATTTTGAATTCGAATATAGCCATTTAAAACAAAACTATTTGGTCATTTTCAACTATAAAAGTTATGTAACACTATAAATGTCTCAAAATATATCACTATTAGTATTTTGAATATTTTTTATTTTTTCCATTAACTAAATAAATATTGTTTAGGGGAATATTAAGCATTTAATGTAATTATGTAATGCATAAAAATTAGAATTAAATTACCATAATTAATATAATTTCATTATGAGCAAAATTTCTTTTAATATTCATTCATAAATAGTTTTTTTCCTAAAGAGAACACATAAAGTATATTTTAAACTTAGAGAGTAGCATTTTGAAACCTTCCCTAATTTAAATAATATATAATAAATTTTCATGGAAAAGTAACCCTAAAAAGAATAAATTTATATAAAAAGATAATATGGTTAAGATTAAATTCATAAAATAATAATTTTAAGGATAATTAAAGACATTTTATCTTATTATTAATCTTCATTAACCACATTTACCCTTTTTTAAATGATAAATTTTACCATGATTACTGTTCATATTGACTAAAAATAAAATGGTGTCACATAAAAAATTTAATCCTAATAATTCAAAAAACGTAATTAATTTTATCTAATAAATTAACTATAAATTATATAAAATAATTTTATGTAAGATCATAATATATAACTAAAACATATTTTAAATGAAAATTACATTTTTAAGCATAAAACTCTATTTATTTTTTATCATATTGCTAAAAACATTTGTTATTTTTAAATAGATTGATAAAATAAAATAATATGTAAATTTAATTATAATAAATAACTAATATTAATTAATTTAATTTAGTAATAAAAATACATTGTGCCTATATAGTATTTCAAAAAACAATATTTTTATTTTTCAATATTTTTTTATTCAAATCATTTTTTAAATAGTGTATTAAATTTATAAATGTGTAAGCCATATATTTTTCATAATTTATTTATTATTATTCATAAACACTAATCCAATAGCTAGGTTTTAACGAAAATAAAATTTTAATGATGTCATCTAGGTTGTTTAAACTTAGTGTTTTTTCTAACACAAGTTTATAAATAAATCAAATTAATTAGAAAAAAATATTTCATAAAATTATCATTTTTTAATATAGTTTATGGATTCAGTTGGTGATTTATTTCATGTTTTATATGGTTTCAATATGTGTTTACTAAAATTGGGTACCTATTAGCATGTTTCATATGAGATTGTGAATGATTTCTGATAAATTGGTGAAGGAGAGTTATTTAGGGTAATGATAGAATTTTTGATGTGCCAGAGTATGAGGTGTCTGAGATTCATATTCATCCACTTGTTTAGGGTCATATTAAGAATGAATATAAATTATATGGTAATAAGAATTTTATAATGCATTATATCTCTAAGTAGAATATAGATCATGTGTGATTCATGAAGATACATCATATGGGAAAAGTAGGGTATGGTAGGGAGGTTATAATGACTTACAATAGCGAGTGTCCTACGAGATAAATAATGTTTTAGTTTCATTTATTGTGGAACCTATTCCATAATTATTTTATTTACTTTTAATGTAAATTGACATTTTTATATAAAATATATTTATTTAAAAGGAGGGCCTTATTGTGGTAACTTAGGTAGAATACACCAAGAATGATGTTTAGGGATTGAAGGGTTTGGGAAATTCTAGTTACTATTAATTGTTAGAAATTTGATATCCAATTTGGTTGAACTATAAAACTCATATATTTTCCATTAGAGTTTATCTCATTCAATGGCCACCATGTTTTTTATTCCTTACATTGAGTACTCGATGGGGCTCTATATTGATTGTTCTAAATTAAAATGTTATTGGTGGAAGAGAAATGAGTTCCAAATAGTCTATACAATATTTTTTCATCATTATGGTGTTTGAATATGTGAATAAATCCTTTTTAAATTATTACCCCGCTTAGGGTTTCTCATTTTATGGTTGTCAATTATAGGGGATCTCTACCACATATCAATTTTCATTTCCTCTCCATTAATTTATATATCTGTTAGGTTTTAGTGAGTTTCACAATGTAATATGATGAAGTTACACTCTCTAGTCCTCATCCTTGTCTTCCTTTCACGTTATTTAATTTCATTGGATGGGAAGCATGGATTTGATATTAATTTCATTAGATTATAGTAGAATCTTACCATTGTGAGAAAATGTTTGTTCAGAATTTCTCCAGAATACTCTAGGAGGATGAATATACATGGTTTCCGAATTTCATGCTACTGGAATTTCATTCCCCCATCATCCTTGGTTTCCCATGAATTCAATATAAAATTGGATTGTGAATCATTTTTTGTAGTTAGGTATTTGGTTTATAGTTTGCTCAAGGGGGTTACAAGGGAAGACCACACCCTATTTCTCATGCTTTGGGTGGGAGTACATCACTCAGTGAGTTATACCTCGTTTACTCATATTTGGAATATGATAAATTGATTATGTAAATTAGTTATAAATTATTTACAATCAATTATATTTTCTCTTAGACGAGTTGAATGATCATGGATGGGAATTGTATTAATGATCACTAGGATGAAGATAAGGATATATTGAATAAACATATAACTTTGTGAATGAGGTAGTTGGTGGGTAATATTGACTCTTTATACAATTGTACATATATGATTTCAATTGTAAGAGTGAGTAATCAGGGGAAATAGACCCCACCTGGAACCATGGGAATTTTTCATTATGCGATTAATGGCATGTGAGTTGGTTATACTATTAGTTATTCTTAATATGATATAGATTTATTATATTCCCTGATGGATATGTTTCTTATGAGGGAGACATGGTTAAAATGGTTTTAATGTTTCAGAGTGTGTTTATTTCTGGGATAGCATTTTATTGAATGAAAAAGGATTTTTTATATGTGATTATTACGTAGAGATATGTTTAGATGTGAGCCTATGAATGTTTTTTTGTAGGACACATTGTATATGGTCATATAAATGTTTTTTAGTATGACATGATGTGTAAAAATAATAATTTTTTAGTTGTTCTAGATATTGGGAAAGACTCTCTAGGTTATGATATGTTCTTTACACCTTATGTTTTCAACACATGATCACTGAGGTTCATGTCTCCTTATTGGTATGGTGTGTTTATTATGGAAATGAATCCGGAGGTTACATGTACACAAACTTGAGATACAATCCTTGAATGGAATCTTTGAGTGTTCCCTGGTGATGATAACTCAACTAATTGTTAGTCTATGTTGTTTTATTACCATTATGCTGGGATATTGTATGATGATTTCCTGGTAAAAATTAATGTAATGAGATTAGTGAGTTCATGGAATCCTATTCCATGACAATGACTATTATAAATTTCAAGTGAGTATTATGTATATGATGCTACAAGATTTAGAATACTAAGGAATGGAACTGAACTATCCAAAGCTTATGGTGTTATATGTTACCATGTGTACAATTTATTTGTGATGTAATGGTATTGGATAATTATTTATACCACCTTTATTGAAATATGATGGTGTATAACACCATATAATGGTGTTTTTGTCAACCAGTACTATTTTATTTTCCTAATGGTACCCACTACAAATTTTAAATATGTATTCCATGAGTGATGTTCTTATTTAATGATGTTCTTGTCTTGATTGGATGTACCACCCTATGGTTTATGGAATATAATAAGTGGGATTTACTACCCTTATGGTGGATGGTGTATGCAAATTATGATGTACATCCCCTATGGTTTATGGTGTATGAAAAGTCTGATTCTCCTTTCTTTGAGTGAGGGAAAATTACGCATGTTAGATTTGATTCATCTGGGTATTATTATACTGTTGGTTGTATGGGATACCTCCAGTGATGGATGTGATGTGGGTTGGACATGATGGCTCCTATGATGATTATGATGTGGGCCTGAAATTATTTCTCATGATATAAATATGATGTTGGTTGGATTTTATGACTTATTAGATATTAAAAATATGGTTTGGAATTAATTCCTCCTCCGATAATGGTTATATGAAATGCACATGATACCTCTTGAGGTGATTGAGTATACCAGGTTAGATTTATTACCCCACTGAGTGATAATATTTCTTATATTTCTTATGTACTACCTCTCAATAGTTGTGATGAGTTACTCATATTGGAACTTGGGATTGATGGTTATTGTACCACAGTCATATTTTCAATGAAACTAGGTAATGTAGTTATTAGTCAACCATTATGGTATCCTGTTGAGTACATAGTAGTTTGATATGTCTGAAGCCTATGATTTTCAAGTCTTTACTTCCATTCAGAATATAAACAAAAATATATGTTACTTTTTATCATTGAGACAAATAATTTTTCCCTTCTGTATTTTTTTCACACACCATATACAATAACATTATTGTTATGGAGACCTTATAATTTACATGTAGGTATGTTTAGAGGACCAATTATAGGGTGATGAGATGGGGTAGCTCAACATTATTATGGAGTCAAGTCTAAATCAATTTTTAGGATAGTTTTTCAAGGGTTTTAGGTTCCATGGAAGTGTTTTTTTGGGGGACAAGTTTTTATTTTTCATCAAAATCAATCGATATATTTAAATACCTAAATTAATGAACACAATATTTTCATATAAAAGACCATAAATTTTAAATTTATAATTAATTTAAATAACACATTACATCAACTATGCAATTGTCCTCAATCAATTATCAATAAATGATATTTTTGTATTATAGTGACGAAGGATTATTTTAAATATCCATCTAGATAGATACTCACATGCTCAATAAATATTAATATGATATTCTCGAGGTATTTTTTTCTAGAAAAGAAGAATAAGAATCTTTCTGTGATTACTTATTTATCACAACATGGATCACTTTCTGAATATCTTTATTTTTACGATAGATGAATGATAGAATTATATCCATGCCTTTTGATATCTTTTCCAACTCATCCAACATCTTATATATGGAAATTATATACAATAGATTATAAAAATTTGTTTAAATAATTTTTTTTCAAAAGCGACTTATCATTTTAATTAATATAGGTCATACCCCATGTCACGTTATAAAACATGATAATAATTATTATTATTATTATTTTCATGACACGAGATTAATCCAATACCATTTTGTAAAAATTGTACTATAATATATTTGAATAATTCTAAATAAAACATATCATTTACATTTTCCCATTAAACTCTATCCATATTATACGATAAATATATAAAAATTATATATATAATATGTTTGTTAAATAAAATAAAATAATCATTACATTCACTAAGTATGTGAATTAATAATTACATTAGTATAGAGATGACACAAATAAAATATTTATCATACCATATTCAATAAAATGGTGAATAAGTAATTATTATAATCATTATATTTCAAATAATTAATCAGGAGATAATGTTCAACTAACTTATTTTAAACTCAAATATCTTGTGATTTAATTTTAATGATTAAATTTTACTTGAATAAATATTATTTAATAATCCAAGAATAAATTAATTCTTAAATATAAATTCAATAGAATTTATTGAGAATTTGAATACACTTAGTGGGTGACCCTATAGACCCCATCATTAGTGGAAGATAGATAAATTATCCAAAATTCTACGATCAATATCTGGAAACACATAAATGAATACATAAAGAAATATTTTAAGTGTGGAAACTACAAAAACCATCCTCCAAATGCTACTCTGGAATATACTCCCTTAGTCATCTAATATATCATCAAGAAGAATGCAAACTTCGATCACCAAGATATATTATTTATTTATCATTTCTTATATTTATTTAATGAACTTTTCTATAACCTACAAGGTCCAATTACATTATTATATAGTCTAATTTGGGTAAAATTGACATCACTTCCATCTTCTATCAACTCAAAAGTGATAATTCATTTCTAGATTACTCATCTAATTCTGTATCACTTATTATACACTCCATTTATAGTTACCCATTATGATTATATGTTGTTAGATTATTCATTCACACATCAATGTATCCACTTTAGGATACATATTAATAATGATATCTTGTGGGAGGACCAATACACACAATCAGGTATTGTAATATCTAATAGAAATTAGAATATATATAATCCTTATTGTCCAGACTACAGTCATGATCCCCCTTCTTGGAAATCACCACATTTGAACATAAGTAGAATAATTCTCAATGCCTATGATCCCCCAACACCTAATAGCCAAACACAATAATTACATTGTCATATTGGGGTATCTAGACTGTGATACAGATTAATTTAAAAACATTTTCATAACAACTATACATTATCAATACAGTTGAAAAGTACAATAATTATTTGATAAAAAATATTAAAACTAAATTATCAAATTAATGTTCTATTGAAAAATAATATTTAATTGTTTGTAAATTTATATTTACAGTAAAAAAAGTACAATGTTAGTTTATTATTGGGAACCATCTGTAGAAGAATCCAAGTTTAAATAGATAAAATAGTTAACAACTCTTAACCAGCTATCTATTAGATAATGTTCATGATTATACTGAAGAAAGGATTTGTTAAATTGGTAGTTCACATTTTCTTTGTGGATACACTTCCCACTACACCTTAATCTCTTTGAGTAAAATCTATTAATGGGTGATACTTTTGAATTATATGTTTCATTTTTTGACATTTCATTGGAACTATATCTTGAAAAATTAATGAGTATTATCGAAATATATTGTAATGAGATCTATATATCTATTTACTACACCGAGATCTTGGATGAAGAAACATATCTACACATGTTCATTAACTATATTAGAAGTTGAAATATAATCAAACTCTACCATTGATTTAGTGTATTGTACTTTATTATAACTCTTATAGATGAAAGCTTCTCACTGGACGTTAAGTTGATATCTTCGTCAAAAATTTAACTATTTTTTACTTAGAAACTTGAATCTGTGTACCCACTCACAACTAGCTCCTCATATACTACATATATAACAGCTTGACCCATGAGAACTGATTAGTTAATTGACAAGATATCTACTCACAACATAGGTGTACTTGTCCATATGATAGAGGCTTCTTACAAGCATGAAGGATCTAGTGTGCTAAAATAGTTAGACTATACCTCCATGTGGGAGTGACTGACTGACTGAAAATTAAAATTTTTATTTCGAAAACACTTTTGACAAAAAAGTGAGAAACTGCACAAGAAAAACATACGAGACAACCTACCCAAGGGGAACCACCATTGCAGACACGAGTCAAAAATACCCATAGATAACTTTTATGGTTCAGTGAGAACTACAAGTTAAACCCAAAAATCAACCTCAAACATACCTTCGGAATCATCATGTTCCCTCTCAGAATCAAGAGCTGACTCAGACACGAGACCAGATTGGCGGCTGATAGAGCGAGTGCACATCCTACCCAACCTGCCACCCACCTCCAGTCTTCCAACCATGTGGGAGTGAAATAACAACAGAAATAACTAATAAAAAGATCACTTTAATAAAACTATCAGAGTATTCATAAGAATGGGAACATAAAATTTAAATATTAAATGAAATACATCATCATACAGTTAAGAAAACAGATGACCATTCTAGCATTCATCAACCGATATCCATCTATAATGATCATAAATAGAAATTTATAAAACAAAAAAATGTTGAAGTATTTTCCTATATCCTATATCTATGCTATAATCTCAGTCTCCTTGTCCTTGTGGTGACTCTCTAGTACGATCATGAAACACTAATACACATTCATATCCAATGCATGTACCATGTATAATCTAAATGAAGTCATGTTGTTGGCACACATCCCATGGTGACCATGAATGTTTATTGAAATATATTCCCCACATGCCACCCCCAACGGTGTACCTATCATATATTTTCCTAAACAACTGAATTACTATGTGTTATTCATAGACTACAAGTGTAATTAATTGAATCAAGATAAACACAAAAAATTATAGATCCTCATATTTTAATGCAGCACAAGTGACTCACCAAACCTGCTTCATAGATTTCTATTATTCTTCCAAGAATGTAACACAACAACAAGGAGGGGAATATGTACAACACCAAATCATTTTTACAACTTCACTAAGTGGTACCCTGTCATACCTAGATACTAGTACCAAAATATCATATCTAAATTTGAAATTACTAGTGTATATCTGAGAATTAGTAACAATCCATGGGAAATATACCCATCCCTATAATATAGAGTAACACCTAGGTGGTTCAACATACAACCCTATAACCATGAATATATCTACCCTGGTGGATCCACATAAATCTTTTTTACTTAAAGAATCCCAAGAAATGGTTCTTATCATTTAAGAGACATATATTTTATACACCTACGACTATATTTAACTCATAATAATCATATCTCACACACAAGGGGGTTCACATCTCGTACCTGAAACATGATGTCCGGACATCATTACACATAGATACATATCTCATTCTTGTTCTAGAACACACATGACATATATAACACACACAAACACATAGACAAACACAAACCCACCATGAGTATATCCTCCCATGAACATCAATCAAACCACATGAGTTTTACACCTACCTAAAACATCCACAAACATCAATGGATGGATTATAGAGTAGTTAACATATAATCTTAACAAACATACTCTTTTTTTTAATAAATACCACATCTCCTGAAAATCCACACTGGTAAATTTACCTCAAGAAGACATCGGTCACACAAACACATCATAGTGAACACTCTGACATCGTTATCTCAACTCCATGACCATCCTCAAGGGACCTCCATAATCCTTTATACCCCTATAACTAATAACAATAATATAAAAAAACAACCAGGGTTTTATGTTAACTTGTTGAATTTATCCAACCCAAATCCCATGAGGCTGATCCAAATCTTTATCATATCATTCATAATATCATGGTCCTGATACATTGGGACTACCAAAATAAATCAAGAAATTAAGACATTAGAAACCCATTAATTTTCATAAAATTAATATCACAGCCGAAATATGGGTCCAACATCACCTATCCCCTTTAGAGAGCTATAACACACTAAGAGTTTAATATATATATTTATCTTTAAATGTAAAATTTTCATTAGATTGTGATGAATGTGACACCGAGTCTAAATGAATCATAATATATTATACCATTATGAACTAGCCATTAAATAATATGGTATAAATAGATCTAAATTAATTAAAAAATAATAGTTTACACATATATAAAATGAATTCATTCATCAATTATAAATGAAAATAAAAACCATTTGAATGTAAAATTGGCATTTTTCTGAAAAACTATTTTTATGTGGTATATGTCTGTTTATATTAATAAGATAAATTGATCGCTATTGGTGAGTTATTTTAATGAAATATATAGCGTATAAATTCAATAAAATGGTTTATATTTCATCTAATATTTTTTGAGGTGTGGGATATGAATAAATCCAGGGTTATGCATAAAAATGTATTTTTTATAATAAGTTTTCATTGTGTTTTTCACACTTATTTTGAAATATATTTATTCCACTAAAAGTTATTATATATTTAAAAATAGATTCCATATTTTGAATTATGAGGATCATATTTTATACAAATTTACTTTTAATTTTTTGTTAATATGAATAGTAATTATAGTAATTTTTTTGTCACCTCGGTATAGGAAAAACTGATATAATATAGTTAAAACGACGAGATAAGATTTTAAAATTTTTATTGAAATATTCTTTATCCTATTTAATGAATGTATTTTAGATATATCCATTAATGTCTCGAATTTATGGTCACTTAGTTCTATATTTCTTTGGTTTTGACCATTATTATTTTAAGAAAATAGAAATAAAATGAGTCACTCACTTACTTTAAAATAAGTATTATGTGTTCACATCGGGAATAAAAGCCAGTTGTAAACAAATATTTTCTAAAATAAATAATGAAATTATTTAAATGATTGGAATTAATTCAAATTTTTTTAATTATTTAATTTCCATAAATGATTACTCAACATTGATAAAATATTTCCTCAATTAATATAAAAATTGAATAAATTATTTTAAAAATATTCAAAGTAATATTATATAACTATTTTCTTATGTTAAAAAAATTATAAATAAATATAAATTATTTTTTATTTATAAAATAAGTATATATGAATTCTATATTCATATGTGTGTCTTGAAAGTCAAATGAAATCAAAAATTTCAAAATTGATATTAATGTTATATTATAATAAATAATTTGTTATTAAGTGATTTAAATTTATAAAAAATTTTATAATTGGACAATTTAAAGAGAATGTGGTTTAAAATATCTATTGTGGACCATTTACGAGTCACTTTTCCATTTATAATAGCATTTTTACCCTTTACTATTTCAATATTTTTAAGCATGGTTATTGTCAAAAATGGCTAACAAAAGGGTTAATAAAAAAAATAATGTTTAAAACTACATGAAAACCTATCTAAATTTCATTTTCAACTATATTTTCATGACTAAAATCTTTTTCAACCAATTAATTTTATTTTTGAATCATTTTTCTTAAGAATTTATTTATTATACCTTAATATTTTAAGAAATTCCAAGTGCTTCCTCTCCAACCATTATACAAGGACACCCCACCTTTATATTAATTATATAACATTGAGCCGTTTAGATCATTAAAACCCAACACAATTATCATAAAAAAAAATCAGAATCCAAGAATTAGAATTCATGGTAATCACAAAAGGTCATTCCAAGGATCTTACTGAGTCATGTCGAAAGGGTGGTAATCGTTTTTCCTAACATCATTCAATTTCATTCTTCTTATAATTATTTTAATTATATGGTATTCATTATTAAATAATAACATAAATTTCATATATATACTAAAATTTTTATGGTTATGTTATCACTATTATCCACCCTCTTTCCCATCAAATGGGAAGTGAGATTATCACTAGAGCGTACATATAACTTATCATTACCAAGTAGTGATAAATTTCATTTTCCTCCACCAAATTTAATGGGATGGTTATTATGATTGGTTAAAAAATTTATATGATATTTATGATGTATTTATAGTTATATTATTATATTATCACATTGAAAATAATACCTTAAAATCCATTAGAAAGTGATAATGTCACCCATGTGTATATGTTTACTACAAACTACCCACAAAGCTATGTGATTTTTTTCATGTCTATTTTACTAGGATGGTAATAAAGATGGATTTAATAAATATCGATGATGTGTATGATATTATAATTAATCTATAAAGTATAATTTTTATTTTCCTTTATTTCTTTTCATCCATCAAAAATTGAATACAACATTCATGTGTATGCATGGAATACCCTCTCCAATAACGATGTAATTAATTTTTTTAATCCTAACATATTATCGATGACTCTAAATAAATGTGTATATATAATTAATATATATTATATTTATATTATGATTAAAAATATTTACATGATCAAACCATGATCAATGTATAAGGAGTAGGGTCTTTGGACTGAAATATGCATGAAAAATGAAGTAGTTATCATCCATAATAGAGATTTTAAAAAAAACTGTGAAAAAACTGTTGATAAGATTACTTAATTAACTCATACATGGTATTATATATTTCATTATGGTCAATTAATATATTTATAATAAAAATATATTTTTATTATAATGGAGTTTGGAAAATTTATGAAGAAAATTTTACTTGAGGTAAGGGATCTATGTTTCAATCTCATTTCAATCGAGATTGTTTAGGCTTAAATCTCTATACAATAATTATAAGATCCTTTTCTGATAAACACATTAAATTTCTCATCATTTGGTTATTTAATGTTAATAATGGTTTTAATTTCATTTTCCTCTATTAATGAACTCATGCGAATGAAATTATGTTATTAAAAAAATTCACTTTATTTTTATCTTTGGTCAAAAAAATGATTTTTCTTATGTATCCATTTTTAGATTTTTTCATGAATGCTTTTATATTACACAATTATTGTTTAAATTCAATTTTTTTGTATGGTCATATTTTAAAAAAATGTTTTCAAATGAACCTTTTCATTTTTTTAATGATGTAATTTTCTATTTTTTCAAAAAATGTTGAAAGGAATAATTGATTAAATATATAAAATGTGAACAAAATTTACTACATTCTTGGCCACTCAATGCGTTGAATAATTCCTTAAATATTTCCCATGTTTTAATATATGAAATATTTTATATAATAGTTTAAGTATTATTATAATTTAATGATGTGATTTAAAATTGAAAAGGGTATTTTCTTCAATATTGATTCTTGATATATTTTTGAAGAAATCTTTCATCTATAAAAAACCTTTGAGTTAATTATTTTTTATGTTGGAGCTGATCAAATGATACAATACTTACACTTTCCTATATTATTCTATGATAATGATTATGAAATTTTTATAGAACTCTTATATTTTTTCTTGGGTTATGCTATGTTGATATGATAAAAATTGAATGATCTTGTGATATTTATATGAATAAATTGTGTTGATTTGATGGTTGGGTCTGTTATAGTCCTCCAATGCATCAGGTGAAGTGATATTGATATATCATGAGTTTATAATGATAAGAATTTAAATGATTAAAAATATTATTATTTAGTTATTTAGGTTTTATTATGATTTTTTTCTAGCTATGAACACTAAAAAATGCATAGACATGATTTTGAAAATATTTTTTCACATTTTGATAAAATATTAAGATTCTATTCTATATATTCTCATAATATAATGTGTGGAAATGATTTAATTTATCTATGTTTATAATATTATGATTTCATATTATTATTATCCCGCGTTCCAAAATTATTAATTTTAGATGTTGATTGATTATTTGAAACTACTATTCACCATGCTTACAGATTTGAATTCATTTAAAATCTTATGACCTATGTTTTTTTGGAGTATGAATATTTTATATTGATAACATGCACTTTAATATTTCATCATGACCTTATGACCATATTATCCTCTAATTATTGATATCTTTCTTGTTTAACCTTACTAAGAATCTAGGATCACCCTTTATTATGATTTCTTTCCCCATTTTATAAAGAAATGATCGATTTGGGGATTGTATAAGGATTGTTCTATGTGAGAAGATTCTTGGGGGATACTTTTAATGTCATTCATCAAATTAGAAAATAATGTATCTAGTCTCTAAAGTTACGAAACCATTATGGTCCTTAAGAATTTATTATTGTGAAATGTATGAAATATTCATCTAAAATGATTCACTATTTTTATATGATGTTATTGGAAGCTTAATTTGGTATCAAATAACTAGTTTAGGTAATTTTTTCAAAATATGGTTAGAAACATTTTGTGATAACACTTTTGATACTCTATGTGTAGGATAACATCAATAATATTTGGTAATGGCCAAAGATATACTAGGTTAAAACTATGGTTCCATTGATTTAAAATAAGGTGACATGATTTAGAGATTTTCATAATGATATTTTATGATTATATGGAATTTTAATTTGATTAATATTGATTTATTCTGATAATAATATTTTGGTTCTAATGAATTGATGGAACCAGAAGAAATCATGTAAACAATGAATGCGATTATCAATTAAATGATTGTATGAAAGAGTAACCAAATGTCATGGTATCTTGGATAAAATATCATACTACTATGAAACTCAACTATCTCATGATATGAATTATAATGAAGAACATTCGGTGCTTCTAAATTCACCGATAAGGGAGAAAATTTCCATTGATACTTTTATGTGATAATGTCCACACTACTTCTATAGGTATTCTAACCCCTTATTTTCTATGAAATGGATCTATGTGATGGAAAATATAATTTTCATTCTTCAATATTCTGACTATTAGAATATTATCTTAGCCGTATATCTCTTGGAAGGTAAAGATAATCATCCGTGGGATAATTTGAAGACTCATTGAAATATGAAGAAATAGACTACATGGAACCATTGGAGTTTAATATGGCATTTCTCATTAAATACATTCCTTGTAGTGTTCATAATAAAATGGAAATATACATTTTGGATCAGAAATGTAGTGTTTATGTATCTATTTTTACATATAAAGGAAAAAATTAATGACTTTCAAGGCATACTTACAGCTTTACAATCGAACATGTGAAAAAAAATTGGTCAATTATTTAATGGATTGAAAGAATTTATTTGAAATTAATTATCCATAACATACATTTGTAGCTATGAAGAAATATTTTATTTATATGTAAACTCTAATTAGTTTTATATTTTCAGTAATAAGAAGAGAAAATGGAGATTCAAGGAAATGAAATTGGTAATTATCAAAGTGAAAAGAAATTCCAACCACCTACATTCCAAAATTTGAGGGAAATAATTTAGGAAATTGTACAAAATTATATGGTAAGTAATTCAATTGTGGAATGATTGTTCATAAATATAGTGATTATTGATGGAGGTGAAAGGGTATATAAATTAAATAGAGGGTAAACAGGATTATACAAATGATGTTCATTGCTTTAGATGTTATGATATTGGGAATTCTATGAATCAATTCCCTAATCTAAGAGCCACTAAGGTTGTTGGGCCTCAAAAAACCCCTATGAAAAATGAAAAAAGTAATGGAATCTTCTATTACAACTAAAGATGGTTTTGATAATGGCATGGTAAAATCTACACTTATCATCCACTCTATAACTCCAAATGTTTATTTCATTATCGATCTACCCAAACTCTTATATCTGAAGAATGTTTGGGGGTATCATGTCTCTAACTAAATTATTAGATGTTAAGATATCATTAAAAACACCTAATGGTATGATGATGACATTTAATGTTTATATCTCCTCTTCGATTGATGTTTATGGAAATGTAATTACTAAAAATATTATTAGTCTCCACTTGATGAATTTTATGGGAATTCAGGAATATATTGGTAATTTCCTTATTTATCCCATAAAAATTATCAACATAAGGATGTCACTTTTCATATTCCAAATGAAACTATGATCTTTTTTAGTGAAAGGATGAATATGTTCTTCCACTACTAATTATTTATTTATTTTGAATCATAAATCCTATCCATAATGGGTATTTATCTCATATGGATGCAGAAAAACTCAATATTGAGGATACTCTTAGCATATATTATTTTTTTATTGTTTTTTCTACAATAAATCATTAGTCTTCATCCAAATCATAAATTTTAGTTTTCATTAGAACTCATACTTGATGCTACACCTATTTCAAAGACTCCTTATATATTGACCTAATTATGTTACATGAATTGAATAATCCACCCAGTGGTAGAATATTGATAAGGGATTCATATGCCCTAGTGTGTCACCATGGGGTTAAATAGTTATGTTTTATGAGAATATGGATATATCATTTGGATTATAAAAATATTATCTAGAACATACCAAGATCACCATCAACAACTGGTTTATCTACCCTATATTGATGGATTTTTTGATCAACTATTTTCATAACAATACTTTTCCATGATTTACCTTCAGTATGGTTATCATCAATTGATGTTAAAGTAGTATATACCCATCACATCATTCCAAATAGGTTATTGACACTATGGATTTATAGGGATTCATTTTATTATTATTAATTCATTTCTTCATTTATAGATTTAATGAATAGAGAATTTAGAGATCACATTGATCAGTCTATTGTAGTCATTATAAGTTGTATTCAAAATACTCAATGATCAAGGAATTTCATGAAGACTAGTTTAGGATTGTACTAAATACAATAAGGAAGGAATAATTATATAAAAAATATACAAAGTGTGTATTTTTAATTCCTAAAGTTTCACCTTTTCATTATATAATATAAAGTGATCAGATATCAATGGATCAATCAAAGTTGAATGTTATTGAATGTCGGTCTAGAATAACCACTATGAAAAAAATCTACAATTTTCATGGTTGGGATGGATATTATCGATTCTTTTTAGGGAATTTATAATGGTTTTATAATCCATTCACTAAGAAAAATCAAAATGGATTCATATTCATATATATAGAATAAAGTGAAGATAATTTCAAGGAACCTAAGAAAAGGTTAGTCATTGCACTTGTGCCTACACTACCCTACAATGGAGAAGGGTTTTTTTATCTTTTCTTGATGAATCAAATAAGGGATTGGGATGCATCATTATGCATAATGATATGGTTTTATATTTTTCCTCATGAAAAATGATGATTCATGATATAAATTACCCAAATCATGATTTGGAGTGAGATGTGGTAAATTTCCAATAATGATATGATGAAATTATCATTACAGATGAAGGTATTATTGTAACCTAGTCATTTTAGACATTTTTTTCCAAGATTTTTATCATCATATCCAATAATTAAAACCCAGAGGTAATGAGTCCTAATAACTTTAGATAAATTGGTTCATAATAAATCAATGTGAGACTAGAATAAAAATTATTTACTTTATCCTCCATAATGATATTATAAATCCTTTAAAATTCAAAAACTACATGGGATAACCTAGGGAATACATCCGGAAAATGGGTGAGATAAAAATACCATTAAGGGAATCATAATAATAAGGAATTATGACTTTTGGGTCAAATGTATAACATAATATCGTAAAAGTGAAGGCTCAAAAGTAATCACATTGGAAAATAAAAAAATGAACATGGTTGATTCATCCAGATATTTAGGATTAATGGTTGATTATGTGGGTATCGGTATAGTTTACCAATAAATGTTGTTATAAGGGATTATCTATAGAAATTCCCAATGGTTCCCACATGTGTAATGAATCTGGGACTTCTTTCTAAATGAGGGAGATCATTTGGGTTTCAAGAACAATGGTGATTAGGAAATCACATTAGTCAAGAGGATAGGATTATGGGCTCATCACACCCTTTTTGAGAGAATTATTTCCTATTTCAAGACTCTATTATACATTTATAAAATGTTTATGAATCTCTTCTAGGTCTTGATATGCTTCTGGATACCCTAAAAATGATTGAGTGTTGAACCTGTCTGCATGAGAATTGAGTTCTATTAATGATAGAATATATATATCAAATATTATCTATCAATTTCCCTTTATTCCTTATAAATAAGTAGCGGTATAAATTTTTATTCCATATAACTAGGCACTCTGGAGTTTTTACCATCAAATGTGGTGATTGATGTTTTGAGTATGGGATTAAACCTTCATGAGGTGTCCTAAGAATCATAGGAATATAAAATCCACATACTTATTTTATGTATATTCCATGTAGTTTAACACCATGTGGAAAGGAAATATATTGGGGCACATAGGCATCTGGTATAGGGATCAAGCCTTATAAAGGCATCCTACATATCCTTCTCATATCAAGAATCCAACCCATCATAGTTCAATCTTCCCTCAACCCACGAATCAAAGGTAATAGATAATTAATGACCATGAAGATTATTCCCTAAGTATTGAAAATATGTGAATTTCTTTGGTACTTAAACCGGGGTGGATTCCCTTGTATGTGGAATCCATATCATGTCGATGAATAGATCTTACACACTATGGTTTCCCAGGCTTGGAAAAATTATGATGTTGGTGATATGATCCTTGAAAATATCTAATCCCACGTGTGTCATTATTAGTGTGAGAGACAAGGGATAATAGGTTATTATAATCAATGCATATGTATATGAGACTTATTCATTGAGTCCTCCCTAATGGGGTGTTTGATACACAACTCATGCATTAGAAAGGAATCCAATGTTTCCTACATATATCCAGAATTAGTGTACTCATATGTCATTTTTTTTCAAATGGTTGATGGATTTGGAAGAATGAGAAACACACAAAAGAGTTTGGGTCCTATAGTATAGAGTTTCTGAGATAGGTATGGACATACACCAGGCTCTATTCCCTTTAGAATATATCTAACCCTTATCCATGGATAGATAAAGAATTTTTTCCATTATTTTTAAGCTAAAAATGTCTTTATGGAATGAGGATCCCATAATACCCATCATATTTCTTGAGTATTAATCCCTAACCCATGATGGACACATCCCATTTGAAAGGGTAATTACTAACAAAATAATAATGGTTTGGGGTTCACGTGGTTCAAGGGAAAATGCCCATGTACTCATATTGGACAAGGTTTTCAAGTTTGTGGGTGTCTTCTTGGCATACCCAAAGTATCTTCCTAAGATTTCATAATTTTCTATAAAATATTTTATGAGTTTTCAGCTAAAATATCTATGGTGTCTTACTAACATGTCTTGGCTATTTGTACATGTCCTGTTTTTTGGGCATACATGTCTGAGGACAGTCCCATGATCCAGCTATCTAATCCAGGGACTCGTTGTGTGATTGACGAATACACATACAAGGGTGTCTCCTGATCAACTATGATATGTAATAGATCTTCTTTATGATCTAGAAGACATGTCTGAAAGACTTCATGTGGCCTGGTTGATATGTTTGGAATACATTGTGTTACTACGATAACATGTTTTCAAAACATCATGTGACATGGAAGACATGTACGGGTTTTATCACATAATCCAAATGAAATTTATAGGTGATGTGTCATGAATAATGAATAGGTTACATGAAGAATTACCCCATCCTAAGAAAATTAGTGTATTTGTATTCATATAAGTTTTCCCTTTAATTAGACATTGTTGTATAAATTCATCCATGTTAGTTAGGAATTATCCTATGTAGACATCATGTGACAAATTCACTATGTGTGAACCCCTTTGAATAATATGGATGTTACCCCCAAATCCTATCTCATGATCAAAAGGGTGATCCCATAATGAAAATATACATGTCGTGTAATCCCTTAAGTTTTTCCTCTAGTTTACCAAGTTGAAGTTACATGAAATTATATGGTTTTATGCTTCATGTTTTCCACCCTTGACTATATTCTCTTGTGTTTGTTTTTTTTGTTATCCTAAAGTGAATAATCTATAGTCACCCAAGATCTATTTTACTTTTCACAGCTTTTATATCATTGATATGGTATTAAGTTATTGGAGGGACTGTTGCATGACTCTTTTTGTGTGACCCCCCATGGGTAATCCCTGACACATGATAAATAGTGACTTCATGATTATTCCACATTTTCCATATTTATTGAACCTATGGTATATAAAAGTATTTTCTATATTATATTTTACCAATCAATCATCCATTTCAATATTGGTCTTACATGTCTAGGGGTCATCATGAAATTATGTCACGTGTTGAAGAGGGTTTCATGTCATCAAAGAAGACTTCACTAGGGCCTTTCATGATATCAAACAGGCATGTTGGAGGCCCTTCACGAGATTCAACATGTATGTAAAATGTCCTTTTCATGGTAAATTGGAAGATCACATGAGAATCATATCCCCTTCGAATGAAATAATTCATAAACTTTCTTCATGTGAGGGAACCAAATTATCCAACTTTTATTATATATATTTCAATACTTTTTTTAATTTTACCATTGATTATCTGTCACATCGTCATATGATTGAATGGATTTGTTTTTGGTTTTTCACATGATAAATGTGAAATTCCAAAAGGATTATGTGAACCATAGATGACATGCCACTAGGGATATCACATGATCATTGAACTGTTCATAGTATCTTCATAATCCCTTAATTTAAAAATAAATGTAACATCCAATGAAAAAATATTATATATTTTTTAAACATTATTTTAAATTTTGATTTAGGAGATTTTTAGTATCTTGTTTATTTTCATGTCATGTTATATGAGTAACTCATCAAATTAAGTATTAGAAAATCAAGAAGCCTTTTAGGAAGGACTTTGTGTGATGAAGTAGATTTTTTTATGGGGAATTTTGTGATTAGAATGTTTAACTAAAGTGGATCATGTGATCATTATAAAATAACATGAAATGAATAATATTTTCAAGTTAAATACCTTAGGTCATGAGATCATGTTTCATCCTAGATTTCATCTGATACACATAACCTAGCTGCATGATCTCCATGTATCCATGATTCTCTTTCTATTCTTTTATCGAGATAATAATATCTCTACTTTGGGTAATTATTTAATTCAATATTATATATCCTAATTTTAAAGGATATATAAAATCACTCCCCCATGATATAGGTCCATAGGGAAAATTACTTGATTGTGAGTAATGTAAATGCCCACCTGAGTCCCTTGGGCTTCTTCTAGCTAGTGTTCTATGTGGATTTAGTTCCTCCCGGTGACATTATGTGTTCCACAGGGAGCCCAATAAAAGAGAGAGTGAGGGACCATTATTATCCTCTGAAAAAATATAATATTCATTGACTGTATTTTAATATTAATTTGTTTCAGAGTCCAAAAAAACAATTTTAGTTCATTTTATTAATTGAACTTCATTTCTTATCACATGTGAAATTCATACTTAAAGTTAGAATTTTGAACCATTCAATCAACTTTTTGTGGAAAACATTATTTTTTTTAATTTGATATTTTGGGATATCATTTAACAAATTTATTTTAATACTTTATCTTTTAGTATCAATGGATATATCTCAAAGGAATATTGTCATTTGTTTCCATGAATACCGACATTTCTAGATAAAGAATAATGGGCCTTAGGTTGGTCAAATAAAATTAGAGCCCACATTTCAAGACCAATAAATCTAAATTTTGACTTTGTATGGATAAAATTATGTGTATAATTTAATTAACTGATTTCAAGATATAATTATGATGTTTTCAAGGAGATACATGGAGCCCATGTTGATATTTAATTTGTGGGCCATATTTGAAGGCCCATAAAATCATGTCACCATTTTGAGCATAATATTCGAATGAATAATCTATTTGGAAATAAAAATTTTCGTCTATTATTGAACACATAAAGGAAGATATTTCTCTTATAATAAAACCTAATATTTGGACTTATTCAATTACATATTTGAATTCCAATACATTTTATGAGTCGAGTTAAAGTTTTCTGGTCAATATTAAAAAGTAAAATTGTATTCGATTTATCTGCCTCATTTTGACTCTTCTAATTAACAGGGAAATAATATATTGATATGGGCCAGAACCTATGATCTATAATACCCTACATAAGTATCTAGTGGTTATATAATTTGTAGATCCATGTTTTTTTCAATTATAATGTTCTATTTTCTTTTTTTTTTGATCACTTGTTGAAGTTCCATCTTGTAAGTTCTTTGAATAAATTTTGTTTCTTAATAAATGTTACACTTATTAAACATTTCTATTATTTCTCATATCACATTGATACTATTAAATAAGTTATTTCATTTATTCACATCATCTTCTATGAAATTATTCACACAGCGGAGGTGTGATCATTATTTCGATTTTTTCTTCTCCAATTATTCCCTCGTAAGTCTAATTCCCACTCTAATTGATAGGATATCATCAATAAAGGGGTAATAATCTTATGGTTTGATACAATAGAGTTTCAAGGGATTTTTTTTTATGTTATTTCATGTTATTTAATATTTTAATTTGTTCTTTATTCTATGATTTACATTCCATGGGTTATTTTCTTATTCGTCTTCACCAAATTTAATGACGACACATTCTGAGTTCTCATACAATCCAATTCCTTAGAGTTCTCAATTAACTAAATTTTTTATAAGCCTTAGAATTGTGTAAGGATTATATTGGAGAATTATTTTGGGGAATTATTTGATTGTTTAAATACATCTTGAAATAATGACATCAAATTTTCTAAGAAAACAAATTCATCCAATCTACCCCAAGTGAAAACCTAGGATAAACTCATTATATTAAATTGAATAAATTAAGTTTTTAAAACTATTCAATTATCCACTAAATTCAAACCCAATTTGGCCACTTCATAGTCAATTAACCCCAATAGAATGTATGTTTCTTTAGGTTTATTTTTAGGTCCCTGTGGATTCGATAACCTAATATGTTCTAAAAGAAACCTCTTTAACCATATAACTTGGGTAAATGTAGGCGTAACCAAATTTTGGCACCATTTTCCAGGACCCAAGTAAGTTATCTTAGACAATTACATCCTTTTCTCACCCAAAATTCTCAATTATCGCTCAATTTCTCTTCTCTCTTCCCCTTTATGTTTTTGTGTGTCCTAAAAATCTTGATTCCAAATTTCTATCTACTCTAATGGAGTATATTCATCATTACCCCAACCTAAACTCCAGATTGAATAAAAATGGAAATAAATATTGGGAATCCCCTAACTTGGGGAATTTATTTGATCAATCCTTGAATTAATACCCCACACCTGGTGATGTGTACAATCACTTTGAGTAATAATGTTTAAATAATAAATTTATATCCCTACGAAGAATGGTAAATGAGATCAATATTAGGGATGTTCATGATGCCCAAACATTTATCCTGTATAATCCCTAACAACTTCTTTAACAATTGTGTGAACTATTGGATAAAATGAATTTAGATTTTTTTTCAATGAAATTAAAAATATAGAGAATTAAAACAGTTATGGAAACCATGACTAGTTTGGTTATCTTGTACTCAAAATTAATATAATAATATTATTACTCACAAACCACACATAAAAAATACAAGTTGTGACTATTTCAAAGAACACGAAATCTAATGAAAATTTTGAAAAATTTACTCACAAACCATTAGAGGATTAAAAAGAAAAAGAAAATATTGAAGGAATGTATTTGGAATTTGAGAAATCGAAGATTTAAAATGAATTAAATTTGTTAGGTAATATTTAAATCTACCTAGGTAACTAGATGTAATTTTGAAGGGTGACTTAGTCATGAGGAAATTGATTTTATGTATTCACAAGATGCTAATTTGACATCGTCGATTGATTTTCCCAAACATTGATCAATTATTGATTTTTTAGGACCAATGATCACTGAACCATTGGGGGAAATCACAAAAATTGAGTCCATAACAACTCAATACATTAAAATGGATAATTATGGGAAATAATTATATTATAAAAAATAAGCTATTATTTCAATATGTTTTGGAGAAGAAACTGATGTGATTTATATTTAAAATATTCTTTAGGAAATTTCAATCAATCCAAACTAAATATTATTTTCCTTCTTTCCCCACTCATGTATTCCTTCAAAGGTTATAAAGAATAAATTGTTGTAGAATTTCATTATTATCTTTTAACTAATTAATTATAAATGATCATTGATGTGTTAGGAAAGAATGAAAAATAAACTAGACCAACCATTTAGGATATTAATGGGATTTTCCCACTCATTGTAGAATAAAGTATTATACATGAAACAATTATAAATAGATAATCAATATAAATATACTAGAAATGGTGAAATGGGTTCCTTTAAATGTTACAAGTTGGTATTGGGTAGTTTTGAGTGTCAAATTTGAGCTAACGACTTTAAAAAATACACGCTTTCAAGGAAACAATCTTTCGTTTGAATTATTTTTATTTTATAAAATTTATGATTTTTTTACCTTGTCAAGGGAACCCCCATGGGTTTTACAATGTGATCAAATATATATTTTCAATGAGATTTAGAATCATACAAATTTAACTATTTCAAAATAAAACCCTTTCTTTCTAAAGTTCAAATCAAGTCTTCCAAAATCCCTAAAGATTCTACATGTGACGTGACACCAAAGAGATAAATTTATAATGGATGGGATATCAACTTACAACCAATTTTTTTTGTTCCATTGATTATTTTTAAATCATATTCTCCTCCACGTCCATCCATGTTTTAATCTCTCTCTTCTATCCTCCTTTAACACTAAGGGTAGTGTCATTCAAAGTTGGTGGGACTAAAAATATGAGATTTTACTATAAAAAATATATTAATTATACTTGAAGATGTTAATGTACATTGTGAATCATGAAAATTGAATGTAAAATTATTTTTAATTCCTTTATTGTTATTTTAATGCATCTTTAAGTTCATGATAATTTTTTTTTATGGTAATTTGTCCGACGTGATTTTTCACTGTTAACATTTTCATCCCTTCAATCAATATTCATCCATCCACATCCACTATATATTTGATGTAATTTTGAGTTCTTCTGTCCATTTCATCATATAATGGGGTATGGGGATCATTAATCCATAGTTTTCTTGCATAGATTTAGAATTTAAATCACAATTATAGAGCTTGTAATTTACAATATATGTGGCATTTGACACTTGGGGATCGTGACTTTATAGTTTTATTTACTATATTTAGTTTTTTTCATACCTATTGTTGTTAAAAATAAAAATATATATAAAAATATAAATGTGGATATTCATATTAATGAATAATTTGATTCCCACATATCATTTTTATTTGTTTCCCACTAAACAGGAAAATGTTCCCCATGTCTTTTGAGATACACAACACATATTCATTCTTAATTCAAATTGGATGAAATGTGGTGATGAATTTCAACAAGGGAATGGGAATGGGATTGAGAAATTCTTGTAAACCTAGCTTTTTTGGAATTTTTTTTATAGATTTAAAGATTGTTTTTTCATTATCTATTTTTGTGTGCATTGTATGTTTTTTTTTTGAAAAATGGAATTCAATTTCATATTTTTTTGATAGTTTTTGTTCTGGACTAGAAAAACTCATTTTTAAAGGTGTGATAATCCTTTGAAATAAGATTATATTTATTGATTATATTTTAATAATCAGGTTTTTAAATTTCTATAAAAACCAATTTTATTTAGTTTTGTAAATTGAACTTAATTTCTCATCACATATTCAATTCATTTTTAAAGTGAAAAATTGTCCCAATCAATCATCTATTTGTGGAAAGAATTATTTTTTTATTTTAATATTATATTTTATGATATGATTTATCAGTTTTATTGGAATATTTTTTATTTTTTGATCAATGGATTAATCCCATGGGAAGATGGATATTTTTTCCATGAATACCGAAATTTCTAGACAAAATAGAATGGTCCTTGAGCCCATAAAATAAAAGTGGAGCCCATATTTCACACCCAATAAAGTTCAATTTTATATATAGATATAAAAAATAATGTGAATTATTTCATACTATATCCAAGGCTAATTCTGATGTTTTCAAGGAGATCAAGGGAACCTAACATGGCATTTAATTTGTGGACCATATTTGAAGGCCCATATAATCACCCCACCATTTCAAGAATAACATCAAAATGGATGATACAATTGTCATGAAATTTTAAAATATAGTATAGGAAACATTTAAAAATATATTTATATTCTAAAACCATTCCATATTCATCCATATTCAGTTAAATATTCTATCATTAAAATGGGGTATGAATCATGCCAAATATTTATGGTCAACATTGAAAAATCAAATTTTCTCTTATTTATCTCTCTCTTTATAACTCTCCTAGTTAATGGGGGAATTAATTTATTATTATGGAATATACTCTAATACCCAAAATCCAAAAATTAAGGATATTGTGGTGAATGGATTTGGTGATCTATTTTTTTCTTTCAATTGTTATACCATGATGCCCTTTTGTAATATCTTCTTAAATTTATTTAATATAAGTCATTAAAATAAATTTTACTACCTAATAAATGTTCTTCTTATTCACCATTTCTATGATTCATCATATCATTTTGATACCATTCCCTTAGAGAGTTAATTTATTTGTATCTTCTTTTGTGAAATTATTCACACAATGGTGGAGTGATCGTTATTTCAGTGTTTTTTCTTCAATTATTTAATAATAAGTATACTTCCCACATCCATTGATAGAATATAGTAAATTGTGGGATAAATATAATGTGGTTTGATACAATGGAGTATATACGGGATTTATTTGATTTTATTTCATACCTTATAATATTTTAATCAGTTCATTATTTTATAATTTCCTTCCAATGGGTTATTTTCTACTTTGTCTTCACCAACATTAACAATACAACATTCTGAGTGCTAGTGTGATCAAATTCCTTGGAGTGATCATTTAAGTGAACTTATAATTGAATTTTTAATTAGCCTCAAATTTTTGTAGGGATTAAATTGGTGAATGATTTTGGAGAATTATTTCATTGTTTGGATACATCTTGAATTAGTGACCTGAATTTTACTAAGAAAATAAATTCATCCAATCCACCCCAATAGATAACCTAGGATCAACTCATTCTATTAAATTGAATTAAATTACTTCATTAAAACTTTTTAAATTTCCACTCAATTCAAACCCAATTTGGCCACATCATACCTAAATCACCCCCATATAATGTATGTTTCTTTCAATTTCTTCTTAGGTCCCTAAAGATTAAGTAACCCAAGATGTAATAAAAGTGACCACTTTAACCATATAACATAGGTAAAATTGGGAATCACGAGGACATTAATTTCACCCATGAATTAGACCTTCAAAACTCTTGGGATATCTATATATCATGTGATGCATCACAATACCACTTCATGTAACCTTAGTATGATAACTGTTCACCAGATACAATCACATTATCTCACCACATGGCAATATCATCTCAAAAACTTGTTTAATAATTCATTGAATTAATAAATGGTAATTTCCTTACGATATTTTTCATGTATTCTAATTTGGGGTTGTTTTATATGCTTCAGGTGGTCCAATGTTTCTTTTTTAAAATATAACTTCACCAATGTGGAACTTGTTAGACCTCCATATGCTCATACTCTTATGAGGCTTAAAATAGATCATATGATCGTGAAGTGTTACATTTTTCATGCGATTTGTGAGACATGTGATGGGTCATGTGAATGTAAAACCCTAAATGGGACACATGATTCTTGTGATGATTCTTGTTCTACACACATTGTTTAATTGATTCCCCTTTCAGTATTTTACTCCTTATGTATTCTTCATACTTTTTTAGGATGGCTTCCAGTTCAAAGGCGTCTCTTAACGTGGCTATTAATAGGGCTATGGACATCGATAATCTCCTTGCTGACACATGGTACCAGGTATTTTATAACAATAATGTTTTGAAGGGTATTCTTCCTAATTAACATTAATACTACCATATTCCAAAAAACCCACATTTTCTTGGATTCTATATTCTGGTTGATACTTTCATTCTTTTACATGAAAATAATCTTCCATCTTACTAGTGGTCATCTTCTCTCAATTTCATTCATCCAAAAAATTGTGAAGATATTAAATTGATCCAGAAACTATTCTAGATTTTATAATATATGTTGACTAACTCCACTGTGGGTAAATAAGTTTAATATATCACCCATAAACCAATTTATAATAGTCACATGATCAGACTTATATAATATTTGAAAAATCTATAATGTTTTTACAGTTTAAAGTGGGACATTGAGCCAGTTTAAAATTATCTGATGAATGGGAATGGTCATTCTGAGTTTGGTGAACTCTATCAAAATTCATTGAACATTTAAATACTATTCATCTTTATGAGGTAATATGGACTTCTCATTTTTTTCATGTACCACAAACAGAACACCTAAGAGAGGTAATTAGATTTTGGTTTCCCAAACCTAACTCCTTTCATTTTTCTTATTCCAAAGTAAGGATCATCCTCTTGGATATTTACCAGTTAGGTGGAATAACTCCTCCTGGATAAATGTGTCAATAATCCCTTCCTACTGAATAAATTTTGGATTACCCCAAACAAATTCAAACCATGGAAATGGACCTACTCTCTATTCCAAAGTATATGATAATGTATGTGATAAAACAATACATACTCGTTTCATTGATGGTCTAGATCAATATTTTCCTTTATCATAGAGGGACTCAACTAACCATTATAATCCTTCACCTATATCCTTATATAGAGGTTATAAATAGTGTAATCTCATATTGAGTCATTCTTAAAGCCAGAGAGTATTCCTCATAGGGATACCAACATAGACCAGAGGTATCCCCAAGCATTCAGTTAGTGGGGGGTTTTCAATTTTTTAAATGGATGGATTTTCCTAGTAGGTGATGTATGATTGGGTTTTCAATTATTCACATTGGTGATGGAATCCTAATAGGAAGTTAGTGGCTTCATAATATCATTGTGAAAACTCTTATTTAAATGTATCAACACCATGGCCATTTTTGACACATTAATGTCTCCTACTAGATTAGTGGCCCTTTAAATTATTTTGTTGGATAGGGGAGTGGTTTTTATGTTATAAGTATGAGAATAATACTAAAATAAATTATGCTTAATTTTTTAATGCTTTGTAACATTTCCATGTTTGAGGTGATATCCTTAGCCCCCAATGATTTTATTTGTATGTTGGGATATCATGAGTTTTTTATCTTCATGCCCTATCATGAAACTACCCATCTAATTATTCATAATGGTTTTTGTTATCTTAATGAGAGGTCATATAAAATCACTCCCCATTGTAGTGTTTTTATTCTTGCATAGATGATATGGTTACCTATGAGTCATAAACCCTTTACTGATTATCTTATTAGTTTTACTCTATTCATATGATCCCCCCTATTCCCTTAGTTTGTGTGTAGGGAGAACAACATCCCAGGCTCATATACCAATTCTTTCTTATGATGATGCAAGAAGATACAAATGTTGAAATAATTCTTATAGCCATCAATGCTCTTACATTTATATATCATGAATATTCCCATTCTTGGATGAATTATTTCTTGATTAGTATATTGACTTGACTAATTCATCTGGTGGAAAATTCATATGCTTCCTTGATCCCCTTATCTATTGCAATAATATAGTTTATTCAAGATACGGGGATCCATCAAGGAATATCTCTCAACATTGTGATGATTAACCCACTAAAAAGGTAGGATATGTTGAGGAATATGACTTGTAAAGACACGGAATTTCCGTGGAATTTTTTTTATTAAATACATGGGAATTTTACAAGTTCGTGAAAACTGATGGTGCGTGATTCCAAGGACCAGTGTGCTCGAAATCAATTTCTGAAGTTTTTTTTCGGGTACGTTCAGTAAACATACAAGAGATATTTTACAACTTTTGAACCAGTGCTCGGAATTGAAATCTGAGGGCACCGTTGAACTCGCAGCGCCAGTATTCGCTTAATAAGACTTTCACCTCGACGGTAGATGGTCGAGAATAAAAGTTATTTTGGGGGTTTTTATGTTTTAAATTAAATAAATATAAAGTGGTGAATTTATTGTTATTCTTGGTGTTTAAAACCTCCAAGATGAGGTTATATGTGGGGTCCACCACACCATAACCTCCCATGAGAGGTTATGGTTGTGGTGCCCACCCGATTTCTAAACACCTCTTAAAAATTAAAGTGGTGGGGACCACCCGAGGATGAAACCCCTTGAAATCCCTTAATTAATTTTGTGCCTACACACAAGAATTAATTATGTGGGGTCCTTATTTATTTATTACTCCATTTTTGAATATTTTTCCAACAAATTAATAGGATTACAAACTATTATTTTTGTTGGAATATTCACTTTGGGTCTTGGAGGAGAGGAGGAGCTCTTGGATATAGAACGCCATGGAGGAAATAACTCTCCAAAGAAAAATGGTTCATCTACCAAATAATGGACACATTCTTCCTTCTTTAAACAAAACAAAGGAGGGAGCGCCATCCTTGAAGAACATCGATGACGTCATCCTCAGCCTCTTCTTTCACAACAACATCAAATTGACATTTGCTTTTCGGAACTTTGTCAACGATCATTGATACGAGGTAGGGTTTTGAGTTTGATATTGTTTCTGTTCTATTTCATTCATTCTTGGGTAATGTTTTTCCAATTTATAACACCATAACTTGGAGGGCTTGGCAACATGAACACGGGAAAACCCTTCCCTTTCGTTTTTTCCCTCGCTTGTTGATGACGGTGGTGGAGCAACGGCGGCCGGAGCTGGGCCGGCCGTGAAGGAAACTAGTAGATCAAGGCCGCCGGGTCGCCGGAAGGGTGCGGTACTATCGTGTCGCGAGGAAGAATAGGTCGTGGCCCCTACCCGTGGTGGTGTACATGGGCAGCCACCATATAGGCACGGAGCCATCGTGCTGCGCATAGGAAAGGAGGCGCGGCCAGGGCAGGCCGCGGAGAGGAGAAGAGGTGGCCAGCTGGACCGGCTGCCGGCGGAGTGGGAGCGGCGGGCCACTTGGCTAGCCGGGAGGAGTGGGACCCCGCTGTGTCCTGCGTGACTTGGACCGGCCCCACCTGGCACCGGTTTGTCACTCACCTGAATGGTTTATCCATTCGGGAATCCATGGGGAACGTGCCTCCCCCCTGGACACGGCTAGGGAAGACCGCTAGGCTGGACCCAGCGCGGGCCGGCCCACCCAGCACGGGTCGGGCGGACCCACGGACCGGGTCGGACCCCAGTCCGGATCCGTTGACCTGATTCACCTTTTGGCCCATAACTTGGGCTGTGAGTGTCCGATTGACGAGTCTTGTGCGGCAACATAATTCTTGGAGCGATAAGGGTCTTTTGGCATACTCTACTTGAGGTTTGGACATAGTTTGGGTAAGGTCGGGTTGGATTGAATCTAAATTTAACCTGGCCCTTGGAATGGAAATTCCAATAACTCTCAGACTGGGCATCTGATTGACGCACTGTCTGTCGCATTGTGTTTCTTTGGATGAGACAGAACTTTGGGATACATCAAATTGTGATGACGTGGAAGTTGATGTATCAACACTTGTCTTGAGGAGTAGACCCTCCCAGAATAAAGAATACTTTATGGAAACCCTGCGGGTGGCTGCACTCTGACGACTGTTCCTGGATCCTATGTTGGTCTGACATTTCTGAATTCTGTTCCTGGATCCTGTGTGGGTCTGACAGAAAGATGGTCCTAGATCCTGTGAGGGTCTGACAGCTTAGCTGGTCCTGGACCCTATGTAGGTCTGACAGCTTAGATGAATCAATGACTACATTTGATCATCTCTATCACTCTACAAAAGTTGTACACCTGTGTGAGCTGAGTCAGTGACTTCTTTGTTTTTCTCATGATTGAGATGGGTTACTTGATAACTTAGGTATATATATGGGATTATACCTAAATAATGGCTATCAGTTGATTTCATACTCTGTGGTTTATCCTTGTTGGACTTTGAGAGACCTTGAGGGTCTCAGGGTCCCTACTGAGTATCATTATACTCACCCCTGCACGAGCTATGTCCGCACCTCGTTGTGTTGGTTGCAGACGACAGACAATGCTAACTGAGGCTGAGTAGTAGGACTAGATGGTACTCAGAGGTGGAGCTTACGAAGAGTCGATACATGGAGGAGACTGATGGATGTGGAGTGCTGAGAAGGCCATTCTTACCTACCCTTTAGGTAGGAACCCCAGAGGATGACCCGGTAGCTGCTTTTCCTTTTTAGTTGTTTTGTCCCTTTTTTAATTGTACTCGTACTTTACAGTTGGGCTTTTATTTCCAGCCCCTTTTTACTTTTCAGCACTCTCTTTTTGTGTACATTTTTTACTTAGTTTTTTCTTCCAGTTGTATTCTGTTTCTGTGTGTTTTCTAATTACTAAGGTAATTCCTTGCCAGTGTTAGCGATTTATACCTTTGGTGCTAGTTTCCAGCCCCTACCCTATAGAAGGAGGGTTTGGGGTAGTCATAGCACAGGCCCTAGGGGATGGGTCATAAAAAATTCTCATCAGATGAGTCAGTTCTATCACAAAACTTAGGACTCTGATATTTATTTTCTGTGAAGCAATAGTGTTTAGTGTACTGAGTGTGGTTTTCAGTTCAGGGAGTCCATTGTTGGTGCGACGGACGACATATCCATACACCAGGACCATGACTTCTTACTTCTGACTTAGTGCATGAAGAAACTGATTACTTTTGTGTGTTTCGAGAGTTTTCTATGTGATTTCTTTCAATTAAGCTCAGTAGGTATAACTTATGGACTATGGCGCACCAGTTTCTTTTCAATATGCCTCCACACAGATAGCCAGCCAGTGTTCCGAGATTTGTATAAGATGGCAGCACACCGAGCGACGAGGTCTCAGTGCAGGGCCCTATTACAGTGAAGGTACCAGTGGTACCACTACCCATTGGGCCACTGATACCAGCATCCCCAGCAGCAGAGAGTGCACGCTTCTTGAGAATGTTGCACGAGTTCCAGTGTCAGAGGCCGCCCAGGTACAGGGGCGAGACATACCCATAGTTAGGTGAGGATTGGCTGGAGGCTGTGGTGAGAGTATTCAGTCATGTAGGGACTCCAACAGACTTCATGGTGATCCTTTTCATGAGTCTCCTTCAAGAAGCAATAGGCAGATGGTGGAGCCTGATGCTGCAGGTGCATGATGAGGCGACACTACTCTGGGATGACTTCGAGAGCCTATTTCAGGCATAGTTTGTCCCAGCCACCCTTTGTGTGGTGCAGATACAGGATCTACTGCATCTATAGTAGGGTAGCATGATAGTGGCATAGTACTCAGCGAGGTTTACCGACCTATCATGTTACTCCATATATATGGTGTGAGACCCATTCTTCAGGGCCCAGACTTTCTAACAGGGGATTAGGTGAGAGATCAGAGCTACGATGATCTCCCTCAGTATTTCGATGTAGGCAAGGGTGTTGGAGAGAGCCCTCTTACTGTAGAGTTTCCTTTCTGAGCAGTCACTAGCAGTGAGACCCACCACCGGGCATCACGTAGCTGAGTATTCTGCCGAAGGCAGAAGATAGATATCGTAGAGGTCCAAGCGGACCAGACCATTTGGTGGACGACCTTAGGATACATGTTCGTTTGTGTGGGGTACACGAGACAGAGCCAATAATGTGAGGAACAAGTAGTGTTTCTCATGCGGTGGGGAGGGTCACATGGCTCGTGACTCTTCGACCCACCATACTAACGATTAGCAGACAGTTAGGGGACCTCCCAGGGAGAGGCAGAGGTTTGATCGAGGCGGTCCGCAGGGAGCAGGAGGATGTGGAAGAGGAGCTGGTTGTGTAGCTGGTGGTGGATAATGATTTGAGGTGTTATTGCCACAACCACCAGGAGGTCCACCCCGACCGCAGGGAGTAGGTGGACATGGGAGAGCTCAGCTCCAGGTAGTTGAGGCATATGACCATGGAGATCTGGAGATGATTCGAGGTATAATCAATGTCTACTCCACCTTAGCTATAGTTTGTATAGACACAGGTGCCAGTCACTCTTTCATTTCCACTTCCCTCGTTCAGAGCTCTGAGATTCCAATGGAGCCGATCCTTACGGCTAGATATTCCTACGGGAGCAGACTCGATGATCACACACTGGTGCAGGCAGTGTGATCTTACTCTAGGAGATGAGAGATTTGGCTGGGATTTCCTCGTAGCGGCATCGAGGCCTTACGACATCATATTGGTAATGGACTGGTTATCTATAGTCCATTCTCAGATTTACTGTTTAGGTGAAAAGTGTAATGTGTCCACACGGATGGGACCAGGTTCACCTTCATCGGCAAGAAGGGATCCTTTGTAGCATAGGAAGGACATACTCGAAGGAGGGTGCAGCCGATCACTCATCATTTTTCCTACCTTACCCATGGAGTAGTTGATATGGAGAGTCTGATCTATCCAGTAGTGGTGGACCAATACACAGATGTCTTCCCTGATGATATTCCAGGACAACCTCCTCGCAGAGAGGTGGACTTGTACATTGACCTGTACCCTGGGAATACACAGATATCTACACCACCATATCAGATGGATCCTACTGAGCTTTGCGAGCTGAGGATACTACTAGAGGACTTTTCGGGGAATGGATTCATCTGGCCAAGTTTTTCTCCCTGGGCATCCCCGATTCTATTTGCCAAGAAGGTGGACGGGAGCTTGAGGCTCTATGTTGACTATCATCGCCTGAACCAGGTGACTGTGAAGAACAAGTCCCACTTCTGAGGATTGACGGCCTCTTTGATCAGCTGAAGGGAGCACAGTGATTCTCGAAGATAGACCTCAGATCAGGATATCACCAGCTCAGAGTTCGAGACGAGTGTGTGCAGTAGCTGGCCTTCAGGTGTCGGTACGGCCACTACGAGTTCTTTTTTATGCCCTTTGGTGTAACCAATGCTCCAGTTTTGTTCATGGGACTCATGAACATGATCTTCCAGCGATACCATGATCTATTTGTCATATTCTTCATTGTTGACATTCTAATCTACTCGACCACTGAGGAGTAGCATGCCTACCATTTTCAGGTAGTACTGGACACACTCCGAGAGTACCAGCTTTACGGTAAGCTCTCGAAGTGACAGTTTTGGATCCGATAGGTTCACTTTTTGGGACACATCATCTTCGATGCTAGATTTCTTGTGGATCTAGTGAAGATTGAGGAAGTACTTTCTTGGTAACCACCCAGGAGTGTGACGGAGGTACGAAGTTTCCTGGGTTTGGCTGGATATTACCGTAGGTTTGTACCAGACTTCTCCAGATTTTCAACACCACTATTAGCCTTGAAGAAGAAGGGGAAACCCTTCATGTGGTCGGAGAGATGCTAGCAGAGATTTCAGGAGCTGAGGCAGAGGATGACTAGTGCCCCCATCTTGAGGCTTCCGGAGGAAGGTGTAGGGTACGTAGTCTATTGTGATGCATCAAGTACTGGACTTGGGTGTGTCCTGATGCAGGAGCGAGCAGAGATCACGTATGGTTCTTGGCAGCAGAGACATCCTGATTAGAACTATGCTACCCGTGACCTGGAGTTAGCAGTAGTGGTCTTCTCATTTAATATGTGGCGACACAATCTAATGGGTGAACGTTTTATAGTGTAATCTGATCACAAGAGTCTCAGGTATATCTTCTCTTAGAAAGACCTAAACCTGCGATAGTGACGTTGTCTTGAATTCCTCCAAGACTATGACTTCGAGAGAGTTTATATTCCTGAGAAGGGGAACGTTGTTGTGGATGTGCTTAGTAGGAGGTCTGGTATACAGCTGCTAGGAGAGGTGATAGAGCAGCTAGCTACTTTACAGATATCTTTTGTAGATAGGGAGGGTGAATCCTTTCTAAAGTATCTTACAGTCACTCCCCCGCTTCTTCAGCGAGTCAGGGAGACACAACATGGGGATGCATACTGCGAGACACGATGTGCTCAGATATCCACAGGGAAAGCACCTGATGGATTTTTTGAAGATGGAAAGCACATCATCCTCTTTTGAGGACGTACCTTGGTACTGGTGGCACTTTAAGAGGAATTGTAGAGGGAGTTCCACACTTCCCCTTTAGCAGTACATCTTTGAGTGGTGAATATGTATCAGGACCTCAGATGAAAGCACTATTGGCCAGGTATAATTAAGGAAGTAGTAGATTTTGTCTCATGATGCCTCACTTGCCAGCAAGTGAAGCCGGCGCACCAAGTACCAGCAAGCTTGATTCAGCCTTTAGTGGTCCCAAAGTGGAAGTGGGATGGGAAATACATTGACTTCATGACTATTCTTCCACGTATATCCAGGGGACACTACTCAATTTGGGTGATCATTGACCGACTCACCAAGTCGTTACCACTTCCTACCGATCAGAGAGAAGTGCTCAGTAGAGAGCTTGGGACGCCTTTATGTGCAGGAGATTGTGTAGGTACATGGAGTACCTTCTTCTATTGTCTCTGATCATGATGCACAGTATACATACCGACTATGGAAGGGTTACAGGAGGCTTTCGGGACACAGCTTCGCCTGAGCACCACCTTCCATCCTCAAATAGATGGTCAAACTGAGCGGATCATTCAGACCCTCAAGGACATGCTACGTGCATGTGTCCTCAACTTCGGTCGAAATAGAGAGGATCACTTTCCTTTGGTGGAGTTTTCCTACAACAACATCTATCACTCCACCATTGGTATGAATCCTTTTGAAGCCTTGTATGGTCGACCTTGCAGATCGCCACTATGTTGGACAGACCCTAGGGAGTCAACACTAGTTGGACCAGAGATGGTATGAGCTACCACGGAGAAGGTGCAGAATATCCAGGAGCAGATGAAGACTGCACAGAGAATGCAGAATTTATATGCTGACAGAAGAATGAGGCCTCTGGAGTTCGGGGATGGTGACCATGTCTTTCTATGGGTCTCTCCCCAACAAGGTTTGCATAGATTTGGCTGAGGAATCAAGTTATCTCTAAGGTTCATCGGACTTTTCTAGGTCCTCATTAGAGTAGGCGAGGTGGCTTACCACCTGGATCTTCTACCTCAGTTTCACCGGGTGCACGACGTCTTCCATGTATCCCAACTGAGGAGATATGTGCACGACCCTTCACACGCCATCAACAATGGAGAGCTGAACTTCGATGATGGGGTGACTTTCACAAAGGTTCCAGTGGAGATTGAGGATCGATAGAAGTGGGTCCTACGTGGACGGTTGATACCTCTGGTGCGTGTTCGCTGGCTGCACGGGAACCTCCAGGAGAGCACATGGGAGTGGGAGGCTCGGATGCGTGCTCTGTACCCCCAGTTGTTTCCTTAGATCGAGTTATAGCTTATGGGGATATAAATCCATGAGTTGGGGAGAATTTAAAGACCCTTAATTTCTGTGGGAATTTTTTTCTAAAATACATGGGAATTTTACGAGCCCTCGAAAACTTACGGTGCGTGATTCTGAGGCCCGGTGTTCCTGGAATTAATTTCTGAAGTTTTTCTCGGGTATGTTCAGTAAACGTACGAGTGAGATTTTATAACTTTTGAACCGGTGCTCGTAATTGAAATCGGAGGGCACCATTGAACTCACAGCGCTGGTATTCTCTTAAGTAGACTTTCACCTCGACGGTAGATGGTCAAGAATAAATGTTAGTTTTGGGGTTTTTATGTTTTAAATTAAATAAAAATAAAGCGTTGAATTTATTTTTATTCTTGGTGGTTAAAACCTCCAAGGGGATGTTAGAGGTGGGGGCCACCACACCATAACCTCCCATGAGAGGTTATGGTGGTGGTTCCCACCCGAGGTCTAAACACCTCTTAACAATTAAAGTGGTGGGAACCACCTAATGATAAAACCCCTTGAACTCCCTTAATAAATTTTGTGCCTACACACAAGAATTAATTACGTAGGGCCCCCTATTAATCAATTACTCCCTTTTTGAATTCTTTCCAACAAATTAGTAAGATTACAAACTATTATTTTGGTTGGCATATTCACTTTGGGGCTTGGAGGAGAGGAGGAGCTCTTGGAGATAGAATGCCAAGGAGGAAATAACTCTCCAACGAAGAACGCTTCATCCACCAAATGATGGAAACCTTCTTCCTTCTTTAATTGGAACAAAGGAGGGAGTGATGTCCTTGAAGAACGCCGATGACGCCATCCTTGGCTTCTTCTTTCTCGACAACATCGAATCGACATTCTCTTGACGTGACTTCCTCAATGATCATCGATACAAGGTGGGGGTTTTGAGTTTGATATTTTTTCCATTCTACACCGTTCAATCATGGGTAATGTTTTTCTTATTGATAACACCATAACGTGGAGGGCTCGGGCTACATGAACACGGGACGACCCTCCCCTTTCATTTTCTCCTTTGCTTGTTGAAAACGGTGGTGGAGCAACGATGGCCGGCGTCGGGCCGGCAGTGAAGGAAACCGGCGGTGCAAGACCACCGGGTCACCAGAAGGGCACGACACCATCGGGCCGTGTTAAAGAAAAGCATGCGGCCCCTGGCTGCGGCGGTGTACACTGGTGGCCGCCAGGCCACCGGAGGGGCGCGTCACCGTCGCACCATGTGGACGAAAGGATCCACAGTCAGGGTGGGCCGCAGCAGAGAAATAGAAGGGGCCAGCTGGGCCGGCCACTGGCGGAGTGGGAGTGGCTAGCCGCTTAGCCAACCGGGAGGAGTGGGACCCCGCTGGGTCACACATGACATGGACCTGTGCTACCTAGTACCGGTTTGTCACTCACTCGAACGGTTTATCCATTCAGGAATCCAGGGGGCGCGCGCCTCCCCCTCGGACCCAGCTAGGGAAGGCCGTCGGGCAGGACCCAGCGTGGGCTGGGCCACCCCCTTCGGTTGGATCGGGCCCACAGACCGGTTCGGACCCGAGTCCGGACCCGTTGACCCAATTCAACTTTTCGCCCATATCAAGGGCTACGGGAGTCTGATCGACGAACCGTCTCCGATGATGGAAATCTTGCAGTGAGATAGTTCTTTTGGAATACTCCACTTGAGGTTTGTCCACAGTTTCTGTATGGTCGGGTTGGATTGAACATAAATCCAATCGGGCCATTGGAACGGAAATGCCAATTACTCTCAAACCAGGCATTTGATTGATGCATCGTCTTTCATGTTGTGTTTCTTTTGAAGAGACAGAACTTAGGGATACATCAACATGGGAAGATGTGGTATTTGATGTATCGACACTTGGCTTGAGGACTGGACCCTCCCGGAATCAAGCGTACTATGTAGAAACCCTGCGGGTGGCCGCTCTCTGACTACTGTTCCTCGATCATGTGTGGGTCCGACAGTTCTGAATTTTGTTCCTGGATCCTGTGTGGGTCTGATAGAATAGTTGGTCCTAGATTTTATGTGGGTATGACAGTTTAGCTGGTCATTGATCCTGGGTGGGTCTGACAGCTCTGACTACTATTCCTCGATGTTGTGTGGGTCTGATAGTTCCCACTGCTGGTCCTAGATCCTGTGTGGGTCTGACATCTTAGATGAATTAGTGACTACATCTAATCATCTCTATCAATCTACAAGATTTGTATACCTGTGTGAGCTGAGTCTATGACTTATGTGTTTTCCTCATGATTGAGATGGGTTACTTGATAACATAGGTATATGCATGGGCATATACCTAAGTAATGGTTATCTGTTGATTTTATACTCAGTGGTTTATCCTTGTTGGACATTGAGAGACATTTAGGGTCTCGGGATCCCTACTGAGTATCAGTATACTCACCCCTACACGAGATATGCCTTCACCTCATTGTGTTGGTTGCAAACGACGGACAGTGCTGACTGAAGCAGAGTAGCAGGACTGGATGGTACCCAGAGGTGGACCTTATGACGATTCGGTACATGGAGAAGCTGACAGACGTGGAGTGGTGAGGAGGCCATATGTACCTACCCTTTAGGTCGGAACCCCGAAGGGCGACCCAGTAGCTGCTTTTTTCAGTTGTTTTGTCCCTTTTTCAGTTGTACTCATACTATACAGTTGGGCTTGTATTTCTGGACCCCTTTTACTTTCCAGAACTCTCTTTTTGTATATAAATTTTACTTAGTGTTTTCTTCCAGTTTTACTCTGTTTGTGTGTGTTTTATGATTACTAAGGCAATGCCTTCCTAGTTTTAGGGATTTATTCATTTGGTACTAGTCGCCAGCCCTTGGCCTATAGAAGGCGGGTTTGGGGTAGTCACGACATGGGCCCCGGGGGACGGGTCGTGACATGACCCTTCAATATCAGTTAAAGATGATGTGTAAAATGAAGGACTAGTATACAAGACATTTTCGTTGGTTTCATAATCAAATTAGATTAACATAATTTATAGTTATACCTCGTTAACCATTCCTTATCATAGTGAACTCCCTTGGATATTGTGAAATGATTGGGTATCGTGAGGGATAATTTGGTAGACATTCTATACTCTAATTATTGAGAATCCTTAGAGGATATCCCTGATCGAGAGGAATTTCATCACTATCATTTCAATGATTTGGGACCAATATTAATTGATTATTAAAAAGTATATGACATCATGTTGTATATTTTACTATCCTTGAAACAATTGTTAAATAGTGAGAATTATATTTGTATCTTTGATGATATAATTTATCTAGTCCAATTGATAAAGGGGTCCTCAGAGGTTATTGAGTAAAGACATCATAAATTCTCTAAATTAAAAAATTATATTGATTATTTGACCACAAATATAGAAGAACTTGAAGATGGGATATATTATGAGAGCTCTGGTCTTTTGATATAATCATCCATATTTTTTAACACTCAAAAAGGTAGTGAAGAATTGGCATCAATAATTCAATCATTTTGTCATCTATAAATGGAAGAAGAAACAGAGTTGGTGGTACTCTAGTTTTTAATTTCCACCTCTTACCAAACTCTACCTAATTTGGAAAACTCATCCAAAAATATTTTATTATGATTTTTTTGTAAACATTCAATATTTTGTTTCCACTGTGAATTAATTGGAGAGACTCCAAAATGTGGATATTCCTCCCTTTTTTATTGTCAATGAATCAGAATTTCAAAACCTTGTATGGTAATGCTATTACTTCCTATATTCATGATATTCATTGAATTTAATTGAAATTATATCATATGGATCATCAAGGATATTTGTCCCATATGTAATTCCATGGATACCCACAGTCTGGGATTTGAACACAAGAATCATAATAGATTTCTCTTGAAAATTCCAGATGAATGATTTCCAACATGATATTCCTCATTGATGTATATTCTTTGGTTATCCTGGGATCACCTAGTTTAATATAATAATTTAGGTGAATATATTTCTTATATGAATGGTGCAATAATTTCAACATATGTGAGTGGACATAGCAAGCATGTATTTATTTTTTCTATGAACAAATAATGATCCCTAAAATCATTGTATGTTTTTTATAATTCCATGAATTTTTTCCAAGATTCAAATGGGTAATTAAAATAGGTTTTGGAATTTTCTCTTACTTAGGAATCCCTCATGATTCAACCTGAAAAGTTTTATGCCTTTTCCATTTAATTAGTATTTAATACTTCATAGATCACACAATTTTTATGTCCAAAGAGTAAAGATAATACTTTTTCTAATGGTTCCATTTTCATGTTTTCAGCCTATAGAGTATTGAATCACTTTAAATTAGTAGTTTTATGTATTCTATAATAAAACATTGGTTTATTTATGGGGAATATATATTGGACTTTATATTGCTATATTTTTGAGTTTTTTATCTTGGACCATCTATTGGTGTATTTTAGGGTCTTTTAGCTCGGAACATATATTGAAGTAATTTAGGTTATTTAATCTTGGGCTTTATGTTGGAATAGTTTAGGTAATTGTTTTTCAATTATTCTATTTTTATAGTTTAGGTTCTTTTATATAGGGAATTATATTGTTGTATTTTTGGTTCATTTACCCCGGACCTTCTATTATTGTAGCATAGGATCATTTATCATGGACCTTTGGTTTCTTTATTTTTAATTTATTTAACTCAAGCATTATATTTTTTTATTCAAAATATTTTATCTTGGACCTTTTTTTTGATATAGTTTAGGTTATTTTATCTTCCACCTTCTATTTTTTAGTTTATGGACTTTTTCTTAAATATTCTATTGTTTTAGTTTATAGTCTTCTATGTTAGACCATATATTTATGGTGGGGAATGATAGGTATTCATGATGGTTTTGAGAACCATGAATCCTCAAAAAGATTCTAAAGAATAAGTGTACATGAAGTGTTCTAATACCCCGTGTTATTAATTAATACTCTAAAGAATGAATGTTCTGAAATGGTTCTAGTACCTGAAATTCTTATTGATAACATGGGAGGTGAATATCCATGATGGGTTGTGATACCCTTCATCCTCGATGAGGTTTCGTTTTATGTATGGTGAAATATTTGGGATTATAACCCACATGGATAATTGGAATATGGGTTGTGTAAATAATGTATCCTGGAGCGAAACCAGAGAATATGGAATGGGGAAGATTTATGTGGTTGACCACAAAACACCCTAATATGCTATGTACCTATTTTGTTTTGGTGGGGATCACAATAAATGGTGTTACTTTCTTTCAAGGATGTGGAACATTTATTTAATGAGTTACTTGTTTTTATGCATGAGCCCATTGGTATTATATACATGGATAAGTAGAGGGGTAACCACTTATTTATAAGGGTTGTAGAAGATTTATGAATATTCATGTGTTTCTATGATGAAGTTTCATATGGATGAAGAGTTATCTGATAAGGGTTATGGAACCCTAGGGTATTTTAGTATATGTTCGGGAATCTTGGGCCCTACTCCATGTGGTTTTCATTCATGTGGTGTGGTACATCAAAAGGTTCCGGAATTGAATATTGCATGCCTGCTTTGTGAAAGGGTACAACACTCACTGATGCAATGTTGAGGATTTTGAATCAACTTAAATATTCTATTTATGGGTATTTTAAATTATTTTTCATAATATATGAGATAAATTTAGGATGAAATTGGTGGGTTTATATCAAACATTGATAATTATGGAATCCCATTTTCTATGTAGTCAGGAAAATAACTCATTGTATTAAGGGTGGCCTCTCATCTTCGACCAAGTATCTTCTAGGAACAATTTTTTTTCACTGTGTCATTCATTGGTGACTCCTATCCATGCCCCTTTTGATCAACTAGTACATGTTACCAGAATTCAAAAATGGGAGAACCATGGGCAGTAACTTGAGGCTATAGGATTCCAGGAGAAGTATATCAACTAAAGGAATTGGTTGTGTCAGCTTTGATAAAAAAGTAATATATGTGGTTTATGTAAAACGTAATATTAAATAAGGGATCACGTACCCTAAAATTTTTATTTCCCCCCACTAAACACATTATCATGCTGAGAAGATGTGGCAAATCATTAATTTAATTTTTTCCTGGACTAAGGGGCCAGCGAGCATATATTTTCTTTTACTAGGGCCACAAGGTGGGCCCATCATCATTATTCTTAGTCTATTTATTCTCTGACTTTTCTATAAACTCTATATATTAATAGTTTAGAGATAAGAGACTTGAATTTTTCATAGACAACCATATTCGGGCTTTCAGCCTCACAAGTTTTATGTCCCTATCACTGGCATTTTAGGGTCTTGTGATGTGGACCATCGAATTCTATTGTTTACGGTTGTATATCCTTGAACAATGTTAATGTAGTTTATGGTAATCATGCATGTGGACCTTACTTGAGGGGAGTGTTAAAAATAGACTAATTTGGATTCCCATGGTAAATTTTTCTTTAAAATCCTTTTGAGAAGAATATTAGTTTTTTGAAAATCATAGATCAAGGTTATCGGGTCATGAGTAATGGTTTGAGAAAGTAATTCAAAACAGATTGTGAAACACTCTACAGTTACAAGCTCCATTATAATGATGTCCAGGCTCAAAATGATAGAAAGGACCTTCCTGTAGTTCCAATATTTTACTGGTTGGTGTGACTAAGTTCCTCATGTATATCCATCTCTTATAATGTCAAACATAGAGATATTTTCATATTTCCAAGTTTCATGGAATGTTAACGGAAAAACATGGTTCTCAATACAAGAAGTTTTATTTTTTAATTGTGGTCCTCAGAAAGATGATGGAGGTACCCTATTCATTGTTTGACAAGGTTTACGCCATTTTCTCTCTTTGATAAGGAGTGATAGTGTAACACCCTGAGCTTCCACGATACGCTTCTCATTCAATAATGCAATAGCTTGCATTGTACGTAACTTCGAGTTCTAACACAACGCGACTAATCAAAGTAGTCATTATGAATAGTAAGACACACTTTTTAAAATTATAGAAATTTTATATTTCAAAATGGACTTCATTTTTGTATTCGTAATATCGAAATTATCCGAAGTTGAATTTTTTGTAATTTTCTGAGAACTTCCAATTTTTTATGAATAGTGAAAAATACTTAAAAACAAATTTTTTAATCAAAGTATTTTATAGTGATAAATTATACTATTGAGTGGTTTTAAAGTATAATTAGAATATATTTTTACCATTTTATCCAATGGTGTTCATTATAATTAATTTAACATTGAAATAGGACATGAACAATTGTCAATCTTTTGATATAAATTCTTTCCTAAAAACACGCTATTTGTTATGGCAGCGGGAATTAATTATAAAATTAATTAATTCAAATTATATTTTTGTAATTTTTTAAAATAGACATCATTTTTGAATTCGGAATATCAATTATAGCTTAGGGTGAAATTTTGGCATTGTTCTGAAAAACTTCAATTTTTGATGAATAGTGAAACCACTAAGTGGTACTTATAAAAACTGATTTTTTGTTTAAATGAAATTTTACCACTTCTGTGTTTTGAATTTCAAAAATCCGACATACATGGTTGTCATTAAGAAGAAAAATGTGGTTCAATGAGATTAAGATAATTTTTTTGGTGAATAGTAACTTTTAAGTTCTTAATCGCGATTGGAGGTAATTAGTGTAATTTAAGGTAAAAATAATGTTTTAATAATATAAGATGAGCTTGACACATGTCCTACCATCATTGGATGTGCCATGGCCGACAAAGACTATCCATGGGTCAACTTGGGGACCCCATGGAGCCAATTTAGTTGTAAAATGACATAAATACCTTTTATTTAATGTTAAAGTAAAAAATGAGACAAACATGAAATGTTTTGCTAAAAAGTTTTTACATGGGGTTATACAAGTCATATTTTTTACTATAAATAGTCATTGGAAAGATAAAAAGATTTCCTACATCATAGTAGTTTTTTTATAATTTTTTGACAGTAAATAAATTAAATTATTTATGACACCATGATGATGCAGTGATTACCTCATTAATTAACGATTTAAATAAAATGAAACGATAATGTAAAATAAAAGGATTAAACTTGTCAAAAACCTATTGGATGAGTATATTTCGAACCTTTATCACCTTATCCTCTAATTATATAAGTGTGGGACCTTTTTAGTCCTAAAATCATTGTATAATAATGTAACATTTCCTTACATTCCAAGAGTTCACCTCCTCTCCTCTTATAAAAGGCCCCCACCTCTACCACCTCATTCACACTTTCAAGCCATTTTCCTCGGCCAACCTCTACCCAAATACTCTCCCAACTTTCCTCCCTTACTCCTAGAAGCCTAACTTTGGGCAGAATGCTTCCCAAGTAATCCTTTGTCTCAAATCAAAAGAGTTACCCGATTTTAAGGTAATGTCTTCTCTTTGGTTATTTTGTTTTATTTTGCTTATCCAACCCCCTAAGCTCTTTTTATTCATTTATTTTGTAACAAAACCAGTATCCTCAATATACTAATATGTTTTTATAATAATTATTCGAGCTACACTTAAACACACTTACATATAATGGTTAAAGAACATATTGTTTTTGTGGATGGCGAATTTCTGCCTCACGAAACGATGATTGTTCAACACTCATATAACACCTTCAAAGGTGGACATTAAGATGTCACTATATTTATATATGATATATAATATGTTTATGTTTTACTTAAGCTTCTGTATTTTTCATTTATTGAATACATTTATGGTTTCCATTATGGGTAAATGCGATATTTTCATTTAAGGAAGTGCGGACTACCACCCCCTCAGAGTGATTTGAATCGTTAATGTCATATGTGGGATGTATAAAGTATGGAGTAAATGGTATTATAAACTATACTATACTGGAATTATATTATACCTTTATATAATTATAACTTCATTCCATTAAATACGAAATAGAAATGAAAGTAGCATTCATGCGTACGTTCGGCTTACCGTCTCCATGAACGGTGCATTTCATTTCTTACCTCTAAATGTTATGTAATATTATAAATGAATGTATATACTGGATATATATGATTTATATGATATATAAATCATGAATATGATTATGGATATAATTTATATATTACAACATGAACAAAGTGTAATTATAATAAGTTTATTTTTGACTCAAGTACCTAAGATCGTCAAAAAGACCGTTATTAACATAAATAATTACATAATGTTCATAACATGGTAATAAGTGATATAAAATGAAAAATAAACTTCAAAAAGGTTCTTAAGAAATTATAAATTAACTCTAGTTTATTATTCAGGAGGTTAAAGAATGGTCGAGTCAAGACAGGACGCAAGGTAAGGGAATTTCTTAAACCAATTTCCATTCTTTGGGTTAATCTCCTACTTTCAAATTATGTCATGATATTATTATGTCCTATTTTGTATTTTTACTTTATTTATGTGTACCTATAGTGAATACACATAATAGATCTATTTTATTTTAAAAATTATCTTTTTAAGACTTCGTCTCAATCTCCTTTCATTGAGGCATATTTGCTTTTATACACAACTTTCTTTTATACGGTGTATAAACCTGTTTGACTTTTACGTTTATTCAAAAGGAATATTTTTATAAGAAGTGTTTACTAAATGAAAAAAGGGGATGTTTTTGTCATACTTATGCGGCGACAACGACTTCTCCGCCGCCGTGACCATTATTTGAGTTTCGGCTTCCTCTACAAGGCATACCTTTTTTAAAAGAAAAATAAATACCATGTTTTACTTTTCTTTTATTTTGGTATTGAAATTGGTTTTGAAAGTGTTTTTATTATATCTATGTGTTTTATTGATATCTTTTGATTGAAATGTGGAAATGTTATGTTTCCTTTATGCATGTTTTATGTGATATGATTATGTTATGGTTTATGATATGTTTAAACATATTCATATGAGGAATGCATTGGACTTAATAAGTGACGGGTGGAGCCCGCTATAGCTCCTCGATGCATCGGTAGGTATCATGAGACAAACTAGTGTCTTGGCAAGAGGCCTTGACAAAATCTTATTTGTGGTCTTGGCACGAGGCCTTGGCTACGTGGTTATGATAGTCTGGCATTATGAATTCCATCATTATGAAAGTGGTTATTGATATTTCATGTGATTATTCGACTAGTAGAATATACATGTGAGCAAGTAAATGGAATTATTTAATTTTATTTTTCCATATTATGCTGAAGTTCAAGTTTAAAAAGGCTTTTGTTTTAGTTATACATTGCCTTAAATGTTAATGTTTATTTATGAAAGCTTCTGCAATATTGTTATCCTTACTGAGCATCTGAGCTCACCCCTTTCAATGTTTTAATTTTTCCAGGATGTGAAGAAGTAATTTAGGATTGACCTGCAGGGATATTCTGAAGGGGATATGACTGTTGGAAATGGAGACTATGTTATTGTAGTTTTTCACTTTATGATGTATTGTAACATTTATGAATGTATCTAGTGTTTCCAAGGCTACTAAACTAATCGGCCTTTCGAGACTTGATCTTTTGTGATCATGCCAATGTTAATAAGTAAGGCACCGACTCTGGGTAGCTGGGGTTGGGGCGTTACAGTTGGTATCAGAGGAAGTTTAGTACTAACCTTGGAAGCTAGATTTAGATAAACTCTGATTAGAGCACATAGCCCGAAGATAGACTTTAAGGATTAATATAGAAGAACTTCCTAGAATTTTGGTATTATAGAGATTTTTTGAGTTTTCTGAGAAATACATCCCTGTCTGGATACGAGAAAGTAGAGGCGGCTCTGGCACAAATGTACCTAGGGGTAAAACCCAAAAACACCGCTTTGAGTTAGACTCGAACGGGAACTGGTGCACGACAACGGGCCTTGCTGCACTCTTGGTTACGACACTCCCGGGGGATATGCTTAGGATAATTCTCATTTTCTTTACAAACCACTATGAAGGGTTATGAGTATATACTTCCTCAAATAAAACTTTTTTTTATGATTATGGATTATATCCATAAATAGTTCAATTAGTGTTAAGTGTTTTACAAGTATGGAATTATGTATTTTGATTCATAAACTAATCTAGTTTATGCCATTGTTTAGAAATGGTGCCTAGTGGAAGGAATAGAAACAGTATCAATGCACGCACTCCGTGTAGGGATTGCCCTCCTACTCAAGATAATTATTGTGGATTTGGAGATAAAACTGGTAATGATCAACTTATTACCATACTGGGACAACTCACTCAGGTTATGAATAATAACCTTACTCATATGGAGCACCATGATCCGCAACGTGGAGGATCAATATTAGATCGTTTCATGAGGAAACAACCACTAACATTTAATGGGGGTATAAATCCATTAGTAGCTGAGAAATGGATAAACTCCTTAGAGAAAATATTCCATGCCTTGGGGAGTAGTGAAAGGGAAAAGGTTATCCTGGCAGTTTACCTCCTCACTGGAGATGTTGATCAATGGTGGTCATTGATTCAAAACACAAAGGAAGATGATGACGTATCAAGTATGTAATGGAGGGAGTTCAAAGATCTTTTCTTAGAAAAATACTATCCTCACGACCATCGAGCAGATATGGAAAGACAATTTTTGATTCTGAGACAAAAGGAGGATGAGAATGTCGCAAAGTATGAGGCCAACTTTACAATGTTAGCGAGGCATGCTGCAGATTATATACGTAACCCAAGAAGTAATATTGATCGTTTCTTTGATGGGTTAAAACCATTTCTTCGTCGAGCATTAGTCTCACAAACCTTCTCATCTTACGATGACATTGTCTCGTGTGCTATCAAGACAGAAACGGAATTCTCTAAATCTTATGACAATAAAGTAAAGCAACAGAAGAAGAGAACTGTGGAACAAGAGACAGATAAAGGGAAAAAGGGAAAGAAGGATTTTCCATTATGTGATAATTGTGGGAAGAATCACCCTGGTACTTGCCTAAAAGGAATGGTAGTTTGTTATAAATGTGGAGAAAAAGGTCACCAGGCATGTGATTTCAAGGGAAAGAAAGAGGCCATCAATGTTTAATGCTACAATTTTAGATAAATGGGTCATTATGCAAATGAATGTCCAAAGCGTTAGGGAAATATACCTCAGAAAAGGCCAGGAAATCAAGGCCAATATTATGCTGTGACTACAGTTGAAGTGGAATAATTAATGTATTGGTTCTTTTGGAATCATGGATTATATTCTAGTTATTAGAATAATGTGATATATATATAAGGATTGTACAGTAGTACTTGTTGTTTCAGTAAGGTTTTAATATGATGAACGTAATAATATTTTTTTTATGTGACAATAAGAGAAACTTTACTTTGTTTGGGGAATCTGATAAATTGATTTTGGAATTAAGAGACATTTTAGAGAACGTTTGGACAAAGGTATTTTGGATAACTATAAAGGTTGGGATGGATTAAGTTGAACTTTGAATAGTATTGTTTAAGTTTAAAACAATTCTGAAGATTATTTTTGGAATATTATAATACTATATTTTTAGGAAAAGGACAACCTGCAGGGTGGGGCATAACCCGTCGCGTCGGACAAAGCTGCAGGAATCGAACCCACAACCATAGTGTGATAGGCCTTTATTACCTACCACTAGCCTACAGGAAGTCCCTGGTTATTACAAAATAGTTTTACTAATCTAAATGGTATGTGGTAATATTTATAACCTTATACAATTAGGATAAATAGAATATTTTTGAGTTATGTTACCATTTTCAGTGAAAGATGGGTTTATGGTAAAAATTTATTAAGGAATGAAAGTCTACAAGACATGTAAGTATATTTCCTTACGTTCTTGGAAAATCTATTAAATAAATTCCTCAACTTTATAAAAGGTAACTTAAAACAAAAATGTTGTCGGTTAACCTTTCCAACTGGGGATTCAATGACCGTTTAACCAATCACAAGTTTGTGATTTTCTTATGGTTAACTTTCTCCTAATCCAGTTCTCTATAACTCTCCATCAGACCTTGATTGTTTATTTTTCTTCCATATCCATATTTTCATAGAATCCTAGTATGGTCTATCTCGGGTGACCTTTTTACTTATCTTTATTTCTTTTAATGTTATATTTTTATTAACCTTATTTCCAATGTGGGTTTTCCACAAAATTATTTTCTATTTTCAACCTTTTATTTTCAAAGAAAAATTTCAAATTGCGAGGACGCAATTTATTGAAGTATGGGATAATGTAACACCCCGAGCTTCCAAGATACGTTTCTCATTCAATAATGCAATAGCTTGCATTGTACGCAACTTCGAGTTCTAACACACCGCGACTAATCAAAGTAGCCGTTATGAATAGTAATACACACATTTTAAAATTATAGAAATTTTATATTTCAAAATGGACTTCATTTTTTTATTCGTAATATCGAAATTATCCGAAGTTGAAATTTTTGTAATTTTCTGAGAACTTCCAATTTTTTATGAATAGTGAAAAATACTTAAAAACATATTTTTTAATCAAAGTATTTTATAGAGATAAATTATACTATTGAGTGGTTTTAATGTATAATTAGAATATATTTTTACCATTTTATCCAATGGTGTTCATTATAATTAATTTAACATTGATATAGGACTTGAGCAATTGTCAATCTTTTGATATAAATTGTTTCTTAAAAACACGCTATTTGTTATGGCAGCGGGAATTAATTATAAAATTAGTTAATGCAACTTATATGTTTGGAATTTTGTAAAATAGACATCATTTTTTAATTTGGAATGTCAATTATAGCTTAAGGTGAAATTTTGGCATTGTTCTGAAAAACTTCAATTTTTGATGAATAGTGAAACCACTAAGTGGTACTTATAAAAACTGAATTTTCGTTTAAATGAAATTTTACCACTTCTGTGTTTTGAATTTCAAAAATCTGACATACATGGTTGTCATTAAGAAGTAAAATGTGGTTCAATGAGATTAAAATAATTTTTTGGTGAATAGTAACTTTTAAGTTTTTAATCGTGATTAGAGGTAATTAGTGTAGCTTAAGGTAAAAATAATGTTTTAATAATATGATATGAGCTTGAAACATGTCCTACCCTCATTGGATGTGCCATGGCCGACCAAGAAAATACATGGGTCAACTTGGGGACCCCATGGATCCACTTTAGTTGGAAAATGACATAAATACCTTTTATTTAATGTTAAAGTAAAAAATGACACAAACATGAAATGTTTTACTAAAAAAAATTTACATGTGGTTATACAAGTAATATGTTTGACTATAAATAGTAATTGGAAAGCTAAAACGATTTCCTACATCATCGTATTTTTTTTATAATTTTTAGACATTAAATAAATTAAATTATTTATGACACCATGATGATGCAGCGATTACCTCATTAATTAACGATTTAAATAAAATGAAAAGATAATGTAAAATCCAAGGCTTAAACTTGTCAAAAACCTATTGGATGAGTATATTTCGAACCCTTATCACCTTATCCTTGAATTATATAAGTGTGGGACCTTTGCAATCCGAAAAGCATTGTATAATAATGTAACATTACCTTCCTTTCCAAGAGTGCCCCTCCTCTCCTCTTATAAAAGGCCCCACCTCTACCACCTCATTCACACTTTCAAGCCATTTGGCTCGGCCAACCTATGCCCAAATACTCTCCCAACTTCCCTCCCTTACTCCTATAATCCTCACTTTTGTCATAATTCTTCCCAAGGAAGCCTTTGGCTCAAATCAAAAGAGTTACCCGATTTTAAGGTAATGTCTTCTCTTATGTTATTTTGTTTTATTTTGATTATCCAACCCCCTAAAATCTTTTTATTAATTTCTTTTGTGACAACACTGGTATCCTCAATATACTAGGATGTTGTTATAATAATTATTCGAGCTACAATTACACACACCTACATCTAATGGTTAAAGAACATACTGTTTTTGTGGATGGAGAATTTCTGCCTCACGAAATGATGATTGTTCAACACTCATATAACACCTTCAAAGGTGTCCATTAAGTTGTCACTATATTTATATATGATATATAATATGTTTATTTTTTACTTAAGCTTCTGTATTTTTCATTTATGGAATACCTTTATGGTTTCCATTATGGGTAAATGCGATATTTTCATTTAAGGAAGTGCGGACTACCACCCCCTCAAAGTGATTTGAATCGTTAATGCCATATGTGGGATGTATAAAGGATGGATTAAATGGTATTATACACTATAATATACTGGAATTATATTATACCTTTATATAATTATAACTTAATTCCATTAAATACGAAATAGAAATGAAAGTAGCGTTCATGCGTACGTACGGCTTACCGTCTCCATGAACGGTGCATTTCATTTCTTACCTCTAAATGTTATGTAATATTATAAATGAATGTATATACTGGATATATATTATGTATATGATATATAAATCATGAATATAATTATGGATATAATTTATATATTACAACATGAACAAAGTGTAATTATAATAAGTTTATTTTTGACTCAAGTACCTAAGATCGTCAAAACGACCGTTATTAACATAAATAATTACATAATGTTCATAACATGGTAATAAGTGATATGAAATTAATAATAAACTTCAAAAAGGTTCTTATGAAATTATAAATTAACTCTAGTTTATTATTTAGGAGGTTAAAGAACGGTCGAGTCAAGACAGGACGCAAGGTAAGGGAATTTCGTAACCCAATTTCCATTCTTTGGGTTAATCTCCTACTTTCAAATTATGTCATGATATTATTATGTCCTATTTTGTATTTTTACATTCTTTATGTGTACCTATAGTGAATACACATAATAGATCTATTTTTTTTTAAAATTATCTTTTTAAGACTTCGTCTCAATCTCCTTTCATTGAGGCATATTTGGTTTTATACATAACTTTCTTTTATACGGTGTATAAACCCCTTTGACTTTTACGTTTATTAAAAAGGAATATTTTTATATGAAGCATTTACTAAATGAAAAAAGGGGATGTTTTTGTCATACGTATGCGGCGAAAATGACTTCTCCGCCTCCGTGACCATTATTTGAGTTTCGGCTTCCTCTACAAGACATACCTTTTTTTAAAAGAAAAATAAATACCATGTTTTACTTCTCTTTTATTTTGGTATTGAAAATGGTTTTGAAAGTGTTTTTTTTATATCAATGTGTTTTATTGATATCTTATGATTTAAATGTGGAAATGTTATGTTTCCTTTATGCATGTTTTATGTGATACGATTATGTTATGGTTTATGATATGTTTAAACCTATTCATATGAGGAATGAATTGGACTTAATAAGTGATGGGTGGAGCCCGCTATAGCTCCTCGATGCATCGGTAGGTCTCATGAGACAAACTAGTGTCTTGGCACGAGGCCTTGACAAAATCTTATTTGTGGTCTTGGCACGAGGCCTTGGCTACGTGGTTATGATAGTCTGGCATTATGCATTCCATCTTTATGAAAGTGGTTATTGATATTTCATGTGATTATTCGACTAGTAGAATATCCATGTGAGCAAGTAAATGGCATTCTTTAATTTTATTTTTTCCATATTATGCTGAAGTTCAAGTTTAAAAAGGATTTTGTTTTAGTTATACATTTCCTTAAATGTTAATTTTTATTTATGAAAGCTTCCTCAATATTGTTATTCTTACTGAGCATCTGAGATCACCCCTTTCAATGTTTTAATTTTTCCAGGATGTGAAGATGTATTTTAGGATTGACCTGCAGGGATAGTCTGAAGGGGATATGACTGTTGGAAATGGAGACTATGTTATTGTAGTTTTTCACTTTATGATGTATTGTAACATTTATGAATGTATCTAGTGTTTCCAAGGCTACTAAACTAATCGGTCTTTCGAGACTTGATCTTTTGTGATCATGAAAATGTTAAGAAGTAATGCACCGACTCTGGGTAGCTGGGGTTGGGGCGTTACAGATAATGGGAGATAGTAAACATAATTTAAAATCATGTAATAGATATGAATTTTTCATTCTATTTAACATCATGTGCTAAGGATATATTCCTTGCAGATTAGTTTCATTCAATAAGAATGTAGGAACCAATGTGGAACTGTTAAAGATATCAGTAGGGATAATTTTCACTAGAATGGGTAATTTAGATGTGGAAAGTACATTTTTTACTTTCATAGGATTATTGATGGGTATCTATATTCTATAGCCCTTCATTTACTGATTTATCTCATATTCAAGAAAGAAGTATGTAGATCTGACTCATGCATAGGAATAGTGGTTTCATATGACTTGTATATCTTTAAATAGAGGAATGTAAATTTTTAATGGCTGGGATTTTCAGGGATTCCATACAAATATTGTGAGGGTAGGAATCATGACATAGTCGGATATTTTATGGAGATACGTTTTCATATATCTGACTTGTATGTATACGTGAGGGGAATTCATTATTCCCTTAGTGAGTCTCAACATCAAGGTCGGAAAAGGATTCATATACATATATTGAGATAGTAAATAGATATAGAGAATTTTCATATTTCATTATGGTATAGAGGTGAAAATTTCATCCTAATCACATATTCCTCGAAAGAATATAATATTCTTTTAGTATCACAAAATAGACCATATGTAATGTAGTTTAACGTTTTATGACTAGGATGTTATCCTAAATGTTAAAATCATGTGAAAAGGAAGTTGGAATTCAATTTTATGTCATGAAAATAAGGCATATCACTGAGAGGATTAACTATCTAATAGAAATTGGGTGTTCATATAAGATTCATTTAGTGAAATGGAAGTGTACTAGGATATTATGTCATCATATTTATTTGAAAGTGGGTACGATGCATAGATTTATGACATAGAAAGTATAAAAATCTTAATGAATAGTTGGGTTATAGAAGATGTAAATCATTACACAAGAATATATGAGTTAATTGGTGGTGGAAACTTCTAGGTACAAGTCAACCATTGATAATGGAGGAATAAAATTTCCACAATATTCATATAATTACTCACGAGATTAAGTGGGACCTCTCCTCTAGGACCAAACATCTTCTAGGAACAGTCCCATTGGAATTGTTTCATTCAATAGTGAGTTATAAGTGGGTACCTTTGGATAATCCAGTCCATGTTACTATTTTTATGTAGGGGGCTCGGAGAAAGGGACCCAAGGTATATTGGGTTCAAAGGGAAGGATATAAACATGAGTAATTGGTTAGTGTTAACTGAGATATTGTTGATGTGAAGTTGGATCATGTATAACCTAATATCCAAGAAGGTTTCAAGCACCATAAAGTATATTATAGCATAAACTTAAAACTTTTTTTAGGTGAAGGGATAGAACATGGGATAATTGAGTAAACAATATTCTAATGGGATGATCTGTTCAATCATTAAAAACTCTCTTCATGTAGTTTAACATCATGTGACAACGATTTTTAATGAAAATTAATGTAATTTGACTGGCAATTGGTTCCCTTTTTTGGATAGAATTCACCTTGACCTCCTCAGATAGAGATACCTTCCAACTTCCCTAAGATCATATGAGTTAGGCTAAGGCGATAAATAAGCGGCAACTGGACATTCGATTGAGCCATGTGAGAGTGCATGACAGGGAATATCTGGGGACACTCACATTTAATTATGAGTTAGGGTACCCAAACAAATTTATTATTTTAAATATTCATTACTTTAAATGAGGATATTTCATGGTCAGTCTAGAAATATTGGATCCCTTACTCACTATGTATCACATAGTATGGGAATCTGGCCATGCATTGTTTTGATTTTAGAGAATCCTTTCTATAATTATGACCCATATTCAAGGGTTGATTATTTTTTATCCTTTTCATCAAGTCTAGACCAAGTATTTGAGGTCTGGGTGTCACTATGTATCATGTGGTAATAATAATCAAGCCACATGTAGTTCTATTGTAAATTTTGAGTAATTTAGATTATTTTTACCAGGACTTGGAATATGAAGGCATAAACCATTGAGTCATTATTGATCCCTCATGTATGTGGTTAAAATAGATTATACATACCTAGTTAATTATATTTGAATTAGTGTATTCCAATGTTATTTTGAAGATGAATAAAGTTAGGTATTCATGGGGGATACATACCCTAAAATGAAATGATATAAAATGAAATTTCATAATCTAGCATTAAAAATGGGTATGATACACGGATGATTAAAATAGAGGGTATCCAAATCCACTTTAATAGTTGGGTTATGGGTAGTGTAAATAAAAAACAAAAAATATATGAGTCAAATTGTGGTGGAAACCACTGGTTACAGGTCAATAATTGATAATAAGGGAATCCCATATTACATGAAATCAAGATGATAACTCTGTGTTTTATGGGGGACATCACATCTAGAGCTAAAAATCCTCTGGTAACAAGATCATTATAATTGGTTTATTTGCCAAAAAATTATTGTTGAGTCCCTTTGGATTATTTAGCCTCAATTACATGTCTTCTATAAGGATATCTGGGAGCAATGGATCCCAAACATCATGGGTTACAAGAGAAGGGTATAAACTTGAGGAACTGGTTGGTATTAACACTTATATTTATGATATGATTTTGGTACATTGATTAAATAAGATTAAGGAATGGTTTGAGTACCATAATGATTAAGATACAATGTATTGAACACATTTTTTGGGTGATGGGATAAGACATGAAATTCTGGAATATATATTCATTAGGGGTGATCTATATGGAATGAAGTCCCCTTTTTATGTATTTTAACATCATGAGACTAGGACATGATTCCCTATCCCTGACACATCTTGGTCGCACTGTCCAAAGTGGCATGCCAGGTTCCCTAATGTCACAAAATTCATTATTAGGACGATAATCAAAGGATAACACGGTATTTGATTATGTCGTGTGAGAGTAATTGATGGGGAATACATGGAGTTGTTTCACCATTTTTTATGATCGAGAGAAACTACATAGATATGACTCTCATGGAAGATTATGATTAGGAATGGTGAAAACTCATGGTTGGGCCAGGAGTGGAGGATCCACGCATCACTATATATCATGTGATGAAGGGAATAAAGTCCATATTTGTTCTCATGTAGTTTAGTGAATAGGTTCATCCCATATGCAGGGAGGAGTGCATTTTTATCATTCTATATGTTATAGTTGGACCAAGGATCGGTGATATATGTATCACTACATATCCTATAGTAACATAAATCAAGAAAATCATAGTTCTTGAAATGTAAGATTCCCTACATAGGCATGAACCACACATTGAGTGGGGAGGACATGTTTTTCAATTTATATTGTTGTTCCACCCATGATTTATGATTTCGTTATCACTACATATCCTATAGTAATAGTAATCAAGCAACATGTAGTTCTTTAATTGAAAAAAATCCACATATGTCAAAACCATACATAGGGAAGGGTTTCATTTCTGTTTATATTGTGGTTTAACCCATGATTTTTGATCGATGTGTCACTACATATCATATGGTAACTTAAATCAAGAAACATGTATTTCTTGAACAAAAAACTCTCAATACAGATCTAATTCACCCAAAGCGACAACTGTACTTCATTTTTTTTATAAATACGTAGATCATATATAGTGAATAATATATGAAGTAATGTTATCCATGTAGTTTAACATCATAAGGTAAGTAAATCATTCATTTCGTTTATCATAATGCAGTAAAGACATCTTCCATGCAGTTTAATGTCATGCGGTAAAGATATCTTTCATGATGTTTAATGTCATGCAGTAAGGGTGAAAGATGATATGTATTTTAAAGTCTTTATACCATGACATGAAATCCCTGATGGTGTCTATGAAAATGACTTTTTGAGAAACCATACATTGGTGGATGGTGTCACACATTCCTAATACATTTTTGAAAATGTTCATGCTCTATTAGAATAGACCTTATGTACAATGTAAGACCCATCCCTCTTGGGTTCCAACTTTTAAGGAGCCCTCCATAGTATCAATGGGGTTATAAGATCCAATTAAAAAACTCCATAGAGCAATGAGTGTATTAAATAATTTTTATTAAAGGTTCATTTGATTCAATTTGGATAAAGATCAATGTTTTTCAGTCAACACAACCATTTCTCATTGAGTCATTCAAACGCATCGAGTAGTTTTCGAGATCTCTCATAATTTGATAGGATTCCATAGATATATATTAGGGGTGAGTAAAACAAGTTATAAATGGGAATCATTGATTTAGTTTTATATACTAATGAATATAGATTCACTAGTGTGGTATGACATGTGGTGGTACGATTGGAAAATAAAACATGAAGGAGATTATTAGTCTAGGAAATCTGGTCCCTATACACAATTTTTTGGAGGTTATCTGATATATTATTATTGAAGTCCTCTATCATTAAATATTCCACTATATGATAGTGATACTAACAGATGGATTCTATGTTTTAATCTTGGTATAATGTCTTCACTTAGATAGAGCAGAGATTAGTTTCATTGTCAGTTAATATCACACGAGTGAAAAAAAGACTAGTAATTATGTTGGACTTTGTGAATTAGATGATATTATTTATCCTAAAATTCTATATTTGTATTTAATTGGACCATTTATAAAATAAATTCTTGGTATTAAGTATATACATAAAATTAAAAAATTTATTGTGGTAATATATTGCCCAAAACATCTATTCCCTATACAACAAATGAACGTGATTATTTTGTTATATGTAGAAACACTGGGGGTTGATTGATGAAGTTTTCATGAATATTTAATGCTGGAAGTTTCATTGGGAATTCCACATACCCATATATCATTTTTTTAAATAGTAAGAAATACTCCTAATTTGGTGGGAGAGTCTAGTCCCAAACTGATGAGCACCACAGGAGCATGTATAGACTTCTTTCAAAATGTCTAGAATCCCTCCTTATAAAATAAAACTAAGTAGGATTTCATTGAAACCTCATTTGTAGAGGGATTGTTTCTCATTGATTCCCTCCCAATGGGTAATGTTCACCACTAAGAATCGAGTCTCTTCCCTTTAAACACTATCTAATCGGAGTGTCCCATTTCTATGGTAATCAACTATGGGCTCCATCCTTACAAGGGTGGACACCGATTCATCATGATTTGTGGATGTATCGACCAACATTATTCCCTCTATGTGAAAAATGATTACTGATAATACCAACCTTTGGTGTGATGTGGAAAACCAATTTTTCCTTATCGGGGCTAACCAGGCCTATGGATTTATTATCCAATGCATCGACATGGACATTTTTTTATCAAAGTACGTGATGAAATGTTTTTTCAAAATGGAATTTTCTCATCAATCCTCTAATGAATTCGATGAGAGTGCCCAATTATTTATTATGGTTGAAATACTCCTCAATGATTACTTTTTTCACTATTGTAGAATCCCCATTGATGTTCAAGTAGGCTATATATATCTAGATGGGTAGTTCCAAGCCAACAATTGGGGATTGGTATTTTTCCTCATTATTAGTGCATATTTCAGACAGTTACAAATAGTGGGGGGAATTTATTGGTGTAGTGACCCAACCCAGGATAGTCTAGAGTTGGTGACTACTTTCAATTACATTATCATGATTATAAAGAATCAAATCCCAAAATTCCAAAAGTTTAGTAGTCTTTTTAAACCTAATACATAATTGATTCTTCAATTACAATTGACTACACTATTTACAGCATAATTTTTTCCTTCTTTCTAAATAAATAACATCAATAATAACTCTAATAAATCTAATAAATCCATGAATATATTTCATAGTATACTTATTGGATTCAGGGGGAAGTAAACATATTAAGTGTGGTCTAAAATTCTAAGTAAATGAAAAATTTAGTAGAAGAAATAATGAATGATTATGAATAATCAATATGGTAAGGTAAATAACATAAAACACATTCCATCTAATAAATAAACATAATTAATGTCTGTAATCAATATGAAAATATAACGACAGGAAACACTTGACATTCAAATACTAGATAAGTTTAAATAAATATAGAAATGTATGAAACTGAAACACATGCCATCTAAATAACGTAAAATGAAATGTATCCATAGATATTTTGACACAAAAACTCATGGATTAATAACAACTAAAACTAAATTAAGAAAATTCATTCTAAATGGATGTTATGTTTTTTAAATATTAAAACTTATACCATAAATAACTTTCACAATACAGTTTAAAACTATGGATAGAAACCCATCTATACTACTTGGAAACAAACTCAATGGGTTTTTCCCCAAATAATTTCTTCTCAAAAGACTACCAATGCATCAATGGGATTTCATTAATTGGTCCCCAACTTGTAAATTTTTCATTAACCGGTCTCTATATCGTAGGGTTCTCAGAAATCGGTCACCAAAATGTACAGTTCATGTCAAACAAATTAAAATCAAAACGTGCATTTAAAAATATATGTATTTAAAAAATGATATGGGTTCATCAATATTTAACCAAATAATCAAATAAATATCAATGTAAACACCATATTAAAATCGGTATATGGTTTAGGAAATAATCATATCCATGAAAAATGATATGGATATTTTGGGGAAATTTAATATCAAATGATCATAGGAAATTGAATATTTCAATAAGATTAAAATAAATCAAGGAACTAGATATGAATACTATCCTTGGAAAAATTCATCATAAACCATTTAAAGGAATAAATAAGATGGTAGCAATACAACATATCCCAATTAGAGTAAAATAAAGGGTTTTTTTGTTGATGAGTAGAAATACTATAAAAAATATCCATTAAAATTTTCTTAAGGAAAAAAATATTTTATTATTAAAAACCTTTTGAAAATAATTTTAATGGAAGATAACTTGAGAAAATTTTTTATTTAAAAAAAATCCTTTTAAACATGAAAAGTAAATTTTAATTAAATGATGGTAGGTAGATCCATACAATCCATATGAGGTAAAAGTAACCTTTATTTTTCACAGAAAAAAGTTACAAAAATGTCTTATTCAGAAAGAAAAAAGAACATTCCATTGAAAACATTGGTAAAACACAAAAAGGGAAAAAATTATTTACCAAATCATTTTAATTTTTTTAATGAAACATTATTTTTATAAGAAACCAGTTTCTTTGACTAAATAGATAAATAATGTTGGGTTTTTATAAAAAAAATTCAAAAACATTTTGAGTACCAAAGAGTGAAAAAATGGAAAAAATACTTGATAAAGGTCATGAAAAAAAATTAGAGGAAATTTAAAGGTATTAAAGAAAATGTTTCATATAATTTTCTCGAATGTAAATACTATTGAAATATAGTTAGAATTATTTATGAGGATAATAATGTTTAAACATTCGAAATTATCGATACAACTTTGAATCATTTTAAAACATAAAACTTATTTAGAAATTATATTAAATAGAATTTTCAAATACTATTAAGATAAATTAATTCAAGATATAATATTTAAATTTTTTTTAGCAGATACATAATAGGAAATAAGTAAGTGGTGAACATAAAACTTGTCCCACAGAAGTAACAAAGTGAGAAGAAAATCCCTTACCATAAGCATGTCTTGTCTCGTGTGTCATTATATTCCTGAATAAAAAAACATGTTAATTATTTAATTTCTTCAGAAACATTTAATTTTTTAACATTTATTTTATTTTTCTAATTACCATGTTTTATACAACTAAATAAACAATTATGTTTACGTCGGTTTTTTTGACCAAGTTTAGTTTATGTGTTGAAAACAACTTTTATATGATAAATATGGTCAAAGGTTTCACTACATAACATATCCAGAATAAAAAATAATTACATAATTATTATAATTATAAATCAATTAATCTTTTAAAAACAATCGTTAAATTTGGTTATGAAAAATGAATCAACATTATAATCATAAATATGGTAGGTCATACATACACATGAGTAAAGCTCCCATTTTTCAATGATCATTATAAAAAGAAGATAAGTAATAATATATAATTATATAATTATCATTATATAATAAATATCTTATTATTTAATCATATATATTTATATATTGAATTATTTTGATATAAAAGTAATCACATTGTGTCAATTAGGTCATTATTCACATGTCCACAAACGAAGTTATCACTTTTTAAGTTTGTGTGAATGGGAAATTAATAAAATGATATATTATATTTAAAGGAATGTATTTAAGTAATTAATTTAATATAGAGGATTTTTATGTCACGTATTTTTAATAAAACCCATCATTTATACATTCCATGTATCATGTGAACAAATCAAATTGCTTTGAGGGGTGGTAGTCCACACCTCCACAAACGATGTTATCATTTTTACAAAAAATGTAAAGTATAAATATATACTTTTTAAAAGAATTAGTGAATATTAAAAACATAAAAATATCATATATAACATTAATAAATAAATTTTCCATCATAATTACCACAATGAGAGGTGGTAAAGGAAAAATGATCATTAATCGTTTCATGAATCAGTAGTTCACCAAACCCGTAAACTATATATTCATTATCCATTAGATGGAATTTTGTGTGAGTGTAGTTATAGACCATTTAATAACAACATAATATAATATTTAGGATAATATTTGTTTATACATTTATGTAATAATAAGATTTTAGTGATTGGAGAATATAAATAAAAATAAATAGCTTAAGAAAAGATATTACATCTTAATCGGGTAACTTCCCTTGGTTTGTACCAAAAGGAATCTTGGATTGATTTTTGAAAAAGGGGAATATTATTTGTTGTGATTAGGGATTTATAGGAGCAATTTTTTCAGATAATTTTTGATCCAATGTGTAACACCTCAAGCTTCCACGGTACGCTTCTCTTTGAATAATATAGTAGCGTGTGCTGTATGCAACTTCGAGTTTTTACACACACCACAACCAATCAAACTAGTCGTAATGAATATTAATACCCACTTTTTGAAATTTTATAAATTTTATCTCTCAAAATGGACTTCATTTTTGGATTCAAAATATCGAAATTATCTTAGGGTGAATTTTTGGTACTTTTCCGATAACTTTCATATTTTGATGAATAGTGAAAATTAATAAATTTTAATTAAAAACAACTTTTTTAATAGAAATAATTAATAGTGATAAATTATGAATTTGACTTGTTTTAAACTATAATTAGATTATATTTTTACCATTTAATCCAATGTTATTCATTGGACATAATTTCACATTTAAACTGGACATAAGCAAGTGTCAATATTTTGATAATTATTATTTCTTAAAAACACGCTTTTTTGTTTTGACAACAGGAATTAATTTTAAATTAATTTATTCCACTTATGTGTTTTGAATTTAGAAAAATGTATCACATATTTAGAATCAGGAGGTCTAAAATGTGTAAATATAACTTTTATTTTTAGAAATTTTGAATAATTACTTCGCTAAATATTTTATTTACCATGGTTAAAGGGTACATCTCGTAAATAAGGGTAAAAAAATAACATTATAATAATCTTAAATTACCCTAAAACATGTAATAACCCTATTGGATGATACATGTCCGACCATGGGCATCTTGGGGACGATTTTGGGACCCCATGGAGCCACTTATAAGTGATAATGACACTTTATATTAATTAAGTTAAAGTAAATAAAAAAATGACAAAAGCATATATCTTTAAGAAAAAAAACTTTACATAGGGTTATATATGTTATATTTTATATTATAAATATTAATTTTAAATCTAAAAAAAATTCTTACATAATGGTATTTTATTTATAATTTTTAGACATTGAATAATTAAATTTTTTTATGACACAATAATGATGCAGTATTTTCCTTATTAATGAAATAATCAAATAATTGGTATTATAAATGATAAAATAAATATAATTTGAAAGTTTTGATTCCATGAAAGAATTATATTGGTTAATATTACATGTTATTATTTCTCAAATAAATTTTTTTCTAATTAATAATGTTGTTAAGACTTTAACAAAAATCAATTATAAAATAGTGTCAAAATTGACATAAAGGAGTTTTTAAAACAAATATTATATTATAAATTTATATAATATTACAAAAAATATAAGGTTCAGAAAAAGGACTTATATAATGATAATTGTATCATTATTGAACCACTTGGGTTCCTCTTGGAAGTATATAGTAATTTTATTAACCATATAATATAAAAATACAAAGAGACATGGTAAATGTCAAACTATTTAACTAAGAGTTAAATCTAAAATTTAATGTTAATATAGTGACCCAAATCTGTCTAAAACCTATAAGTTGAGTGATTTTCAACCCATCCCCACATTATCCTTTAAATAATCCTTTTTGAAGCCATTAGAAACCAAAAAGTATTTTATTATAAAATAATATTTATATCTTTTCCTAAGGGGGCCCTCACCCCTCTTATAAAAGGGAATTCCCCCTTCTCTCTAATTCACACATTCAAATCCATTTTTATCAGACAACCTCTGACCAAATACCCTCTAAGATATCCTCCCTTCATCCTAGAGGCATTCCTTTAGTCATAAATCCAACCTAAGGATCCCTTTTGATCAAATGAAAAGGAAAAAACCCGAAGAAGAGGTAATAATTTCAACACCCTCTTTCAAGTTCTTTTCTTCTTCCACTTATTATTTCTTTGTTATTTCCATTATAAAATAATAACTCCAGTATCATATATTTACTGTGATGTTATTATAAATATGGTACAGCCATATTCATTATTCTATCCATCCTTTGAATGACATGTCACCATACGCGCGTACGTACGGATTACCATCTACACGTCGTGATGTAATTGTTATTCAATACATTATTATTTGGATGGGTATAACAATGATGTTTAATTCATGTAAATAATAAATATAACATGATAATGATTCTGTATATATTATATACCATCCAATTATATATTATTTTAATATCAAAATAATGATATTGTCGCTCGTGTGTACGTACGGATTACCGTCTCCACGAATGCGATGAGATTAATTCCCCATCGTATCCATTCTAGACTAATTATCATTTTATGATTAAAAAAAAATTTAAATACTTGATATAATTTTGGATATTAATAAGATACAACCCATCCATTATGACCCGCATAAAAAATAAAATAAAGGAAAACAAATACGTTAACACCTAAAACGACGATAACACAAAGATATTATTAATAAAAAAATGTTAAAAGATCATATATGATATCATATTAATGTATATGATAATTTTATAATTTAATAACAATTATTTCACCATTATACAGGAGGTTAAACTACCCTCAATCAAGGAAAATTACAAGGTAAGGGTTTATTTCACAGTCTCTTCATTATCTGAAGTTTTTTTACGTAATTATCTACTGGGACCTCTTTATCATCCACATCCATGTTTCTTAAAATGTATTTCAAATAATTATTACTATTTTATAGACTATGGGTTAAAGTCATTTATAACATTTTTTGACTTTTTATAAGATTTTTATAAAGGAATATTTCTTTCATTTTCCAAACAAGGTTCTTTTTAACGTTTTCGACAGAATTAAGGTAAGAATATATTTTTTAACTTATATGGGGGGTGCGGCTATTTTCCGCTATTATAAAATTGTCAAAGATTCAATTACAAGATTATAAGAATATCTTCAAAGTAAATGTTTTATTTTATAATTATGTGACTTTTAAATGATTTAAAAAATGATATTTCTCTCAAATAGTTTTGATTTCATCTATGTCAACATCCCTTGATGGATTTTATGCTTATTTGAAGTTGATTTAATATTATACAAAACTTCCATATTGTATTCAAGGTTTTGTGATATGTTTGACTGTGGATTTTGTATTTTTATACCATTCTTGGTTTATGGAGAAAGTATTGACATTTCATATGCTAGTTTTAACACAGATGTTTATGTTATGTTTAAACCTGTTCATATGAGGAATGCATTGGACTTAGTAAGTGACGTGTGGAGCCCGCTATAGCTTCTTGATGCATCAGTAGGTCTCATAAGACAAACTAGTGTCTTGTCATAAGGCCTTGACCAAATATTATTTGTAGTCTTGGCACAAGGCCTTGACTATGTGGTTATGATAGTCTGGCATTATGCTGACTGGCTGAATGGCCCGAAGGCCGAAATTTTTATTGATTTTGGATAAACCCCTTTTAAGGGTAAAGGGGAAAAACCAAGACAATGACATTAACATGATTCGAAAAATAAAAGGGTTGCAACCCAGAACAAGACTACATGGAAGTGCCTCTACCCAGCATCAAGATCTTTAAGGCACGTCTCCACCAAAGTATGTCTGATCAGCAATCTATCCCGTGCAAGGATGCACGGGCCCAGTACCAATGGCTACGCCATACCCTCTCATCCTTCCAAATCTGAAAATCCATATATGATGAAGAAAACTAGCTCTATCATCCTCTAAGGAAAAACCGTGCATAATGTGTGGGATCCCCAACAGAACATTAATTCCTCCATCAACAATTAAAAGGTAGAAAACCAGCAGATTCAACCCCATCAAAGAACCAACACCATTCCACAAATTTCACATCCAATCAAGCAAAAACTCAACTTAACCAAACCAAAACCTGGAAAAACTAACAGCAGCACCAAAATTCCAGACCTCCCCCCTCCGGAGCACGGGATCCGACCCCAAGCACACCATCGCATTCCAGAGCCGCCGTCGAGCTGGGATGAGGACGCGCTGAGATCGCGAAGCTGGAAGGCATTCCAAGGCCGACCGAAGACCACGCTGAACACACCACATCCGCAACTGGAACCCGATCAGTCGGCGCCAAGCAGAGAGGATGACAACGAGCAGACCAAATCGACCACAAGATCCCAAAACGCAGAGGCCGACACTGAGCATCCGGCGGCGACACCAAACACCCAGAGCAGCCAGGAGCTGGAAGGAAAATTGCAACCCAAAGCCAGACCACTCGACGTCAACGCACGCCGAGATCGAGCGGATCCAAAGCCAGGAACGGCAAAGTCTTCACAGTGATAAACGGAGCCGGTGACGAGCACAACAAAAACGAGATGAGATACCGAAGCCGAAAGACGCAACGAAGCCACCACCGAGCCATGATCGAAGCCGAAACACACGGATCTGCCACCCATCGACGCCGATCCGAGACGGGAAGGCCGCCGCCGAGGCCGGGCCAAGCCGGAGGAGGTGAGGAGACTGCTAGGAAGATAAACCCTAGGAGCGCGCCGCGGGGGAGAGAAAACGCCGCTCAGAGGCCGAAATTGTAGTAACTATTTGTGTGATTCCTCAAATCGTCTGGCATTATGGATTCCATCATTATAAAAGTTGTTATTGATATTTCATGTGATTATTAGACTAGAAGAATATCCATGTGAATAATTAAATGGAATTATATCATTTTATTTTTTCTATATTATGATAAAATTCAAGTTTAAAAGGCTTTTGTTTTACTTATACATTACCTTAAATGTTTATGATTATTTATGAAAGTTTCTGCAATATTGTTATCCTTACTGAGCATCTGAGCTCACCCCTTTCTATGTTTTATTTTTCCCCAGGATGTGAAGAATTATTTTATGACCGACCTGCAGGGATAGTCTTAGGGGATATGTGTGTGGAATATGGAGAGTATGTTGTTTTATTTTTTTCACTTTATGATTTAATGTAAGACTTATGAATGTATCTATTATTTCCAAGGCTACTATACTAATCGGTCTTTTGAGACTTGATATTTTGTGATCATGCCAATGTTATGTAATAATGCACCAAATCTAGGTAACTGGGGTCAGGGCATTACAGATGGTATTAGAGTAATATTAGTACAAACCTTGGAATCTATATTTCGATAAACTCTGATAAGAGCACATAGACCTAAGATGAACTTTGAGGATTATTGTAGAAAAACTTCCTAGAATTTTGGTATTGTATATATTTTGTGAGTTTTCTGAGCAATACATACCTTTATGGATATGAGTAGGTAGAGGCGGCTCTAGCACAGAAGTACCTAGGGGTAAAACCTTAAAACACCGTATTGAGCTAGACTCGTATGGGAACTGGTGCACGACAACGGGCCTTGCTGTAATCTTGGTTACGACACTCCCGGTAGATATGCTTAGGATAATTTATCATTTTCTTTACAAACCATTATGAATGTTTTATGAATATATACTTCCCAAAAGAAAACATCTGTATGATTATGGATTATATCCATAAATTTTAAAATTCATGTTAAGTTCTTTACAAGTTTGGATTTATGTATTGCGATTCACAAACTAATCTAGTGTATGGCATTGTTTAGAAATGGAACCTAATTGAAGGAATGGAAACTCTATCAATGTATGCACTCCATGTAGGGATTTCCCTCCTTCTCACGTTAATTATAATGGAGATGGTGATGAAACTGGTGCTGATCAGCTAATCATCATACTGGGACAACTCACTCAGGTTATGAATAATAACCTTACCCGTATGGAGCACCCCGATCTGCAGCGTGGAGGATCAATGTTAGATCACTTCATGAGGCAAAAACAACCAACATTCAATGGGAGTACAAATCCATTAGTAGTTGAGAAATGGATAAATTCCTTAAAGAAAATATTTCATGCCTTGGGGAGTAGTGAAAGGGAAAAAGTTATCATGTCAGTTTACCGCCTCACTGGAGATGATGATCAATGGTGTTAATTGATTAAAAACACAAAGGAAGATGATGAAGTATCAAATATAGAATGGAGGTAGTTTAATGATATTTTCTTAGAAAAATACTTTCCTCATGACCATCGAGCAGATATTGAAAGGAAATTTCTCAGTCTGAGGAAAAAGGAGGATGAGAATGTCACCAATTATGAGGCTAACTTTACAAGGTTAGCGAGGCATGCTTCAAATTATATATGTAACCCAAGAAGTAAGATTGATGGTTCCTTTTATTGGTTAAAACCATTTCTCCAGCGAGAATTAGTCTCACAATACCTCTCGTCATATGAATATATTGTCTCATGTTCTATCATGACAGAAAAAGAAATCTATAAGTCTTATGAATCTAAAGAAAAGCAAGAGAAGAAGAGATCTATTGATCACTCTGGAAATAGAAATAAGGGGAATAAGAGAAAAGTTCAATATCTATCCTATAGTAAATGTGGGAAGAAACACCCCAGTACTTTCTTGAAGGGAATGAGAGTCTATTACAAGTGTGGTGAAAAAGGCCACCAAGCTCATTATTTCAAGGGGAAGAAAGAAGCTATCGATGTTCAATGCTACAATTTCAGGGATATGGGACATTATGCAAATGAATTTCCTAAGTGTTAGGGGAACTTACCTCAGAAAAGGCCAAGGGATCAAGTCCAATATTATGCTATCACTACTGCTGAGGTTGAGGCTCTGAAAGACATGGTGGCTGGTAATTTAATGGCTTCCTTGAGTTTAGCCAATGCGTTATTTGATTCTGGATCATCGCATTGTTTAATATCTTCCCAGTTTTATAAGAAAATTAGATATTTCCAATTTGATTTAACAAGGTAGTTGTTAGTCAAAACTCCTAAGGGGAGTATTATTGCTACAAATTTCTATGAATCAATTCCCATTAGGGCATATAATTGTTCATTATCTGCTGATATCATCGTCATACCCATGATTGAATTTGATATAATCCTCAGTATGGATTGGCTTTTGGACCATGATGCAAAAATTTATTGTAAGAAGAATGAGGTTACTATTTCTGGTGACGATGCTAAAGAACACCTTATCTTTAGAGAAGAATCGTCACCACCCAATTCTTATCTAGACCCACCCCCAATATCTCAACTAAATTCAATTATTGGGGAGGAATAGAATGAAATTACAGTGGGTGAGAAAGGAATGTTCAAATAGAGGATGTACCTATTGTGAGAGAATATGTAGATGTGTTTCCATGAAATTTACCTGGACATCCTCCAGAACGAGAAATTGAGTTTTCAATTTATTTAATTCATGGTTCAAGACCCATATCAAAGATCCCTTATAGAATTTCCACTGTGGAATTAGTGGAACTAAAGAAACAACTAGAGGAATTGAGTAATAAGGGATTTATTCTCCCTAGTGTTTCTCTATGGGTAACCCCTGTCCTTTTTGTTAAGAAGAAAGATGGATCTATGAGGTTATGTATCGAATACAGTGAGATCAATGCTATAACAATAAATAAAAAGTATACTCTACCTCGAAATAGATTATTTATTTGACCAAATTCATGGAGATAAATACTATTCAAAGATTCACCCTTGATCTGGATACCATTAGTTGTGTGTGAAGAAGGAAGACGTTCTAAAGACAGCATTTTGAACCCGGTACGGGCATTACAAGTTTACAGTAATGCCTTTTGGATTGACTAATGCACCCTATGTCTTCATGGATCTAATGAATAGAGTTTTCAAGGAATATCTAGATGATTTTTTAGTGGTATTTTTTGAGGATATCGTGGTATACTCCAAAAGCTACTAAGATCATGAGAATCACTTGCACATTATCCTCAAGACTCTTAGAAGACGTGAATTATATGGGAAGTTTAGCAAGTGTGAATTCTAGCTTCAGGAGATTTCTTTTCGTGGCCATATTGTCTCTAAGGATGGAATTTCCATTGTCCTTCAAATACCAAGGTAATCCAAGAATGTCCAGTGCCGACAAGTATAACTGAGGTATGCAGTTTTATTAGTTTAGCAGGTTATTATAGACGTTTCGTCCAGAATTTTTCCCGGTTGACTAAACCATTAACAAATCTCACACCTAAAGGGGATAAATTTGTTTGGAAAAAAGATTGTGAAGAATGTTTCAAATAACTGAAGTGAAGATTAGTCAATTCTCATATATTTACTCTAGCATCGAGAAATGATGGGTTTGTTATTTATAGTGATGCTTCAAAGAAAGGACTTGGTTGTGCCCTTATGTAGAATGATAGGGTTTTTGCCTATGCATTATGACAGATAAACATTCATGACCAAAACTATCAAACTCATGATATTGAGTTAGATTTTGTAATATTTTCTTTGAATATATGAGACATTATCTCTATTGTGAAAAATGTGAGATAAATACCAATCACGAGAGTTTGAAGTTTATTTTCCTACAAAAAGAACTCAATATGAGGAAAAGGTGATGGCTTGAACTACTCAAGGATTATGATTGCACGATACACTACCACTCGGGGAAGGAAAATAAGGTGGAATATACTTTGATTAGAAAGGATTGTGGAGTTTTGAACAAGATGAGATTTGAAAGAGATCCTATTTTTATGGATCTAGTAATGATGGATATGGGAATCACCATGGAAGGTGAAACATCAATACTTTTTCAAATGGTTTCCAAACAATCTTTACTAGAAAGGATAAAGATTTCTCAGACCGATGATAAAGAGTTTAAAAAGAATATTAAAGCTGTGAATGATTGGAGATTGAGTGAATTTTTATATGAAGATTGAATTTCGAAATTTGGGAAGTGTCTTTGTGTTCCCGATATACCTGATCTAAAAAGGGAATTGTTGGATGATGCTCACAGTTCCAATTTCTCTATACACCCTGGGAGTACCAAAATGTATAGATATTTGAAGGAACATTTTTTGTGGGACAAAATGAAGAGGGAGATTTCTGATTTTGTGTCAAGATGTGTGGTTTTTCAACAAGTGAAATCTAGAAGACAACAGCCTGGAGGAGTCATGCAACCTATTCCTATACCGAAGTGGAAATGGGATAATATTATGATGGAATTTTTCATGGGACTACCAAAGAATCTGAGAAGGAATGATGCAATATGGGTCATTGTTGATCGTCTTACCAAGTCAGCACATGTTCTTGCTATAAGAGAAGATTTGCCACTTGAACGTCTTTCAAGACTATATATTAATGAAGTAGTGAGACTTCATGGAGTACCCCTATTGATTTTTTCTGATCGTGATCCACATTTTACAACAATATTCTGGAAAAGTCATCAGAAATATGTGGATACTGATCTTCGTTTGAGCACAGCTTACCTCCCCCAAACTAATGGACAATCAGAACGGACTATTCAAACCTTATAAGACATGTTGAGATCATGTTCACTTGACTTTCAAGGTATGTAGGATCAATATTTACCTTTGATATAATTTTATTATAACGATATCTTCCATTAAAGTATTCGGATGACACCATATGAAGCGTTATACGGAAAGAGATATCACACACCAACCTGTTGGGATGATGTTGGTGAAAGAAAACTCGTAGGCCTAGAACTTGTGGAGGAAACAATGGAAAAGGTGAAGGTAATCCAAACCCACATAAAAGCAGCTCAAAGTAGGCAGAAGAGCTATGCTGACAACTGAAGGAAGGATTTGGAATTTCAGGTAAGAGATCATGTTTTCTTGAAGGTATCTCCATGGAAGGGAGTTATGAGTTTAGGTAAGTACGGTAAATTGAGTCCCAGGTATATATGACATTTCTAAATTCTAGATCGAATTGGGGCTGTAGCTTATCGTTTGGAAATGCCACCAAATCTCTCTCAAGTTCACGATGTGTTCCGCGTATCACTGTTGAGAAAATACATGTCGGACCCAACCCATGTACTCACCTATGAGGAAGTAGAACTGGAACATGGTATATCTTATTTCAAAAATCCCGTCATGATTCTTGATACAAGAGAACAAGTGTTGAGAAACCGGACGACTCGTCTGGTAAAATATCTATGGAAAACCATAAGATGGAAGAGGCAACGTGGAAACCCGAGGAATATATGATGAAGAAACACCAAATTATATTTATTCTGTAATATTCTAAAAATTTAGAGGAATAAATTATTTGAAGGAGGGTATAATTTAACACCCCAAGCTTCCATGGTACGCTTCTCTTTGAATAATACAGTAGCGTGTGTTGTATGCAACTTCGAGTTCTTACACACACCACAACCAATCAAAATAGCCATTATGAATAGTAATACCCACTCATTGAAATTTTATAGATTTTTTCTCTCAAAATGGACTTAATTTTTGGATTCGGAATATCGAAATTAGGTTATGGTGAATTTTTGGTACTTTTCTGATAACTTTCATATTTTTATGAATAGTGAAAATTACTAAATTTTAATTAAAAACAACTTTTTTAATCAAAATAATTAATAGTGATAAATTATGTATTTGGGTAGTTTTAATGTATAATTAGATTTTATTTTTACCATTTAATCCAATGTTGGTCATTCGACATAACTTCGCATTTAATCTGGAAATAAGCAAGTGTCAATCTTTTGATAATTATTATTTCTTAAAAGCACGCTTTTTTATTTAGACAACGGGAATTAATTTTAAATTAATTTCTACCACTTCTGTGTTTTTAATTTAGAAAAATGGATTCCATATTTAGAATCAAGAGGTCTAAATTGTGTAAATAGGTAACTTTTATTTTTAGACACTTTGAATAATTGCTTTGGTAAATATTTTATTTACCATGGTTAAATGGTAAATCCGGTAAATAAGGGTAAAAAATAATATTATAATAATATTAAATTACCCTGAAACATGTCCTAACCCTACTTGATGATACATTTCCAACCATGGTAATATTTGGGTCGATTCTGAGACTCCATAGAGCTACTTGTAAGTGATAATGAAACTTTATATTAATTAAGTTAAAGTAAATACAAAAATGACATAAGCATATATGTTTTAGAAAAACAATTTTTACATAGGGTTACATATGATATAGTTTCGACTATAAATATTCATTATAAATATAAAATAATTTCCTACATAATGGTATTTTATTTATAATTTTTATACATTTAATAATTAAATTTATTTATGACACAATAATGATGTTGTATTTTCCTTATTAATGAAAGAATCAAATAATTGGTGTTATAAATGTTAAAATAAATATAATTTGAAAGTTTTGATTCCATACATTAATTTTATTGGTTAATATGACATGTTATTATCTCTTAAATGAATATTGTTAGAATTAATAAAGATGATAAGACTTTAACAAAAATCAATTATTAAATAGTGTCAAAATTGACACAAAGGAGTTTTTAAAACAAATATTATATTATAAATTAATATAATATTCCTAAAAATATAAGGTTCTACCAAAGTACTTATATAATAATAGGTGTATCATTAATGAACCACTTGGTGTTCTCTTGTAATTATATAGTAATTTTATTAACCATATAATATAAAACTACAAAGAGACATGGTAAATGTCAAACTATTTAACTAAGTGTTAAATCTAAAAGTTAAAGTTAATATATTGTCCCAAATCTCTCTAAAACCTATTTTTTGAGTGTTTTTAGACACATACCAACCTTATCCTTTAAATAATCTATTTTGGAGCCATTATAAACCAAAAATATTTTATTATAAAATCATATTTCTAGCTTTTCCTAAGGTGCCCCTCACCCTTCTTATAATAGGGCACTCCCCATTCTCTCTAATTCACACCTTAAAAGCCATTTGGCTCAACCAAACTCTGCCCCAATACCCTATCAACTACCCTACCTTCATCCTAGAGGCATTAATTTAGTCATAAATCCAACCTAAGGATCCCTTTGGATCAAATCAAAAAGAAGAACCCAAAGAAGAGATAATAATTTCAACACCCTCTTCCAAGTTCTATTATTCTTCCACTTATTATTTCTTTGTTATTTCAATTCTAAAATAATACATCTAGTATCTTCTATATAATTTTATGTTATTATAAATATGGTACAACCATATTCATTATTCTATACATCCTTTGAATGACATGTCACCATACGTGCATACGTACGGATTACTGTCTCCACGTCGTGGTGTAATTGTTATTCAATACATTATTATTTAGATGGGTATAATAATGATGTGTAATTCATGTAAATTATAAATTAAAAATTATAATGATTCTGTATATATAATATACCATTCAATTATATATTATATTAATATCAAAAGAATGATATTTTTTCTCGTTCGTACGTACGGAATACCCTCTCCACGAACGTGATGAGATTCATTCCCCATCATATCCATTCAAGACTAATTATCATTTGATGATTAAAAATAATGTTTAAAGACTTGATATAATTCTGTATATGAATAAGATACAACCCATCCATTATGACTCACATAAAAAATAATATAATGGAAAACGAATCCGTTAACACCCGAAACGACGATAATACTAAGATATTATTAACAAAACAATGTTAAAAGATCAAATATGATATCATATTAATGTATATTATTCTTGAATAACTTAATAAAAATAATTTCACCATTATAAATGATTTTAAACTACCCTAGATCAAGGAAAAGTACAAGGTAAGGGTTTATTTTACAATCTCTTCATTATCCAAGGTTGTTTTTACGTAATTATCTACTGGGACCTCTTTATCATCCACATCCATGTTTCTTAAAATTTATTTTGAATTCTTATTACTATTTTATATACTATAGATTAAAGTCATTTATACCCTTTTTTGACTTTTTATAAGATGTTTATAAAGGAATATTTCCGTCGTTTTCCAAACAAGGTCCTTTTTATCCTTTTCGATAGAATTAATGTAAGAATGTATTTTTTAACTTATACGATGGGTGCGGCTATTTTCCTCCGTAATAAAATCGTCGAAGATTCCCTTAAAATATTATAATAATATTTTAAAATTAAAACATTTATTTTATAATTATGTTACTTTTAAATGATTTAAAAAAAGAGATATTTCTCTCAAATAGTTTTGATTTCATCTTTGTCAACATCCTTTGAGGGATTTTAAGATAATTTGAAAATGATTTATTATGAGAAAAAACTTCCATGTTGTATTGAAGATTTTGTGATATGTTTGACTGTGGATGTGATATTTTTATATCATTAATGGTTTATGGAGAAAGTATTGACATTTCGTATGCTAGTTTTAATACGAATGTTTATGTTATGTTTAAACATGTTCATATGAGGAATGCACTGGAGTTAGTAAGTGACGAGTGGAGCCTGCTATAGCTCCTCGATGCATCGGTGGGTCTCATGAGAAAAACTAGTGTCTTGGAATAAGGCCTTGACAAAATCTTATTTGTAGTCTTGGCACAAGGCCTTGACTATGTGGTTATGATAGTCTGGAATTATGCATTCCATCGTTATGAAAGTGGTTATTGATATTGCATGTGATTATTCGACTACTAGAATATCCATGTGAATAAGTAAATGACATTATTTAATTTTTTTTCCGTATTATGCTGAAGTTCAATTTTAAAAGGCTTTTTTTAGTTATACATTGCCTTAAATGTTTATGCTTATTTATGAAAGTTTTTACTATATTGTTATCCTTTCTGAGCATCTGAGATCACCCCTTTCTTTGTTTTATTTCCCCCGAGGATGTGAAGAATTATTTTATGACTGAACTTCAAGGATAGTCTTAGGGTATATGAGTGTGGACTATGGAGACTATTTTGTTGTAGTTTTTCACTTTATGATGTAATGTAAGACTTATGAATGTATCTAGTGTTTCCAAGTCTACTAAACTAATCGGTCTTTCGAGACTTGATCTTTTGGGATCATTCCAATGTTCTGTAATAATTCACCAACTCTAGTTAACTGGGTTTGGGGTGTTACACAATGTGTCTTGAAAAGTGTGAGTAAATGGAATACGTGTTGTCCTTTTATACGGAAGGAAAAGGGCACATTTGGCATTCTTTAAAACAAGTTAGGTGTACCCACGTTTTTACCTAAAAACCATAAAAACCAAACCAAAAAAATAATGGAAGGTTAATTTAGGAATTATTTCCATAAAATGGGTGTTTTAAAGGATTATATATCATTTGGTCCCAGATGATTAATTTTTAGTTTTTTATTATGCTTAATTTTTCCTTAATAGTTGTAATTAATTTTAATTACTTTCCCTAATTATTTTGGTAAAAACATAGTTAACCCCATTATACAATATAAATTATACTAATTCATAATATGGAATCATTTTTTCAAAATTAAAATCACATAAGTGGTAGATATTAATTTAAATTTAATCCCATGGATGGGGCGACAATGCCGGTTTTTAAAGTAAAAATGTCTGAAAGTTTGCTATGTTTTTCTAGTCAATTTCAAAATGAAATTGATTAAAATGACCTAAATTCTATTCAACGATAATAATATTATCTAATTAGACATTAAAAACCATTAAAAGTGTAATTTTACTTTCTAAATAAATTAGGATAAAAAGCGGTTTGAAATTAAAATGTAGTATTTTTACAATTCATTAAAAAATGAATCTTCACAGAAAAATACCAAAAATTTACCCTAACATAATTTTTATGTCTGTAATTAAAATATGATGTTTTTTTAAATATATAATTTATAAAATTTCCCATAATTGATTTAAACTAGGTTTGTGATTAAAAGGCGGTAAAAATACCTCAATAAAATATATAATTTTATGTATAATATTGGGTTTGTTCTTATCTTGTGCCTATCAAATATAATGGATAAATATAAATTTTTTTTATTGAATATAATAAATAAATATATATATATTATTAATATCAGTCACTAATTTTAATTAATTAAATTTATTAGGGTGAAAAAAAATTTCTGCATAAAAATATTTTTCTATAAAAATATTCACATTACAGTCAATTCTTTCTTATATTCATTTCTAATTAATTTGTTACCAATTAATTAATTTTATTTTTTTGTAATAAATAATTTTTACAAGATAGTTATTACTTTTTATAAATAACAATTTAACAGTTCTGTTATATATGTAATAATATTTTAATAATATTTTATTATTTGGTGAATCTTTGTCTTATGTGTAATGCAAGCTGTTGAGGAAACATGATGTTGTGTGCCACAAATGAAAACACATTTTCAAGTGCATTACAAGCTATAAAATATATTTATTTTGTTTAAAATGGTATATATATTATATATTCTCAGGATAATATATTCCCTTACATGATTTGTGTTGTGTGTCATGCATACTATCAGATACAAGGTTCCTACTTTTGATTTTTGGGGCGTTAAATTATCCCCAAATTAATTAAATTACTTCCTTGAAATTTAAACTTGATATTGGAAAGATAATTTTTGACATTTCCTATTCTAAAATCCCACATCATTTTAAGATTTTGTAATACATACTCTATAAAATAGAGAATATGACGTACAAATATCAATGGACTAACATATAACTAGATCTGTATGTAGGAGAACATTAGTGGAAAGAAGATATATGAACATAGAGGAAAACCATAAATATTTATAAAAAGTGATTGAGGTTATAAGTCCTAAAAAATATAATGTTAAATATAATGTTTAGGGACTCAAATCCATAAATTGGTGATGATTTATAAGACCATTGATTCGACAAAAGTTATGGTATTAGGAGAACATTTTACTTCTATGTAATTTTCCAAATGTTGGGGTAATTATTTTACTACCTAAGAATATAAGGAAATATATTTTCAGGATTTTTTTTAAATTCATGTGAATAATTACATCTTTTGGTTTTTCTTGGATCTTATTCCAATTCATCCCTTACTTCATGGAATGGATATCCAGAAATTTACATTGACGCTTGAATAACTAAAGTAAACAGTTAATGGATCATAAGGATATGTATAACTAGTTTTATCTAACGATTATCCAATGTCAATATCGTTAATACATTAATCTTGAAACCTAAAAAGGTATATTGCTTTTTCATTATTGATATTTATTCATAAAATTTTTCAATTAAAAACAATTACTTATTAACTAAGACATTTTGTAGGTTAGTGGTTGGTGTGAACCCCTTTTCATTCTTCAGTCATGGCTTCAAGTCTGGAGGTCTTGCCGGATTTGATTGGTTGTAACCTAGCTTACAATTTGTACTTTTATAAAGCCATATTAATAGAATTTACAAAAATAAACCTGATGAAAAACCATGAAATTTAATCACCAAATCGCCTATAGTTTTCAATACAACCCCAATACATAAACACCTCATCCATTAATTTACACATAGGTTCTTCATTGGTATAATGATTATCTATAACATCATTTGTATTGGTTTTAATCATGGCACCTTATCATTAATCTAAAACACCTTATATTTAACCTTGGTCTTTTATTACATATCCTAATCATTCATAATGGTTTGTAATGAAAATGTGAACTTTCCTAAGCATACCCTCAGGTGATTCAAACCAAGTGCACAACAAGGATTGTTTTCGTGTACCAGGATACATTGAGTTGGGTCCGGCACAATTTTTTGGATTGTTTACTTCTAGGTAAATATGTTCCATAACCACGTCCATTTGTAGTATCTAGAAATGGATGTATTTCTAGGAAAACTACATAACATCTGTCTAACTGAAACCTCAAGATGTTCTTTTATACTTATCCTTAAATATATATCTAAGGGATATGTTTTATAATCTATGTTTTTATAAATCTACTTTCCAAGGTTCCTACTAAACATCCTATGCACATGAGCCTCAGCCCAGTTGGTGAGGACTCCTTAAATGCATCCAAGAGACCCAGGATCAAAACCTGGCAGAGGATAATTTTCTAGACTATAGCAGTAATGTAGTAGAGACTATAGCAGTATTATAGTAGGAACTATGCAGTACTGTAGAAGTTAATGTAGCAGGAACTATAGAAGGCACTGTTTGGCACTGTAGCAGTTGGAAATATTCCACTTTTTGGGCCTTCGGGCCACCTATTTGGTCCCCAAGACCTTTAAGGCCTTCGGGCCACCCATGCCTTCGGTTCAGTAAGTCCTTCGGGCCACCTCAAGGCCTTCGGGCCACCTCAATGCCTTCGGGACACCTTAAGTGCAGATACAAACAAGACAACCTATAAGGAAAAAGCTTCATAAGGAGGATGAGAAAGGATCTTTCACCAGTATAGAAGCTAAACGGATTGCAAGAATTAGAGGGTATGGCAACTGCCATCGGGAAAAGCCTGTGCATGCACGGGAAAGCCTAACCGAACATCCATGCAAAGGTAGAGATCGGATTTCATAATGAAGATGCTGGGGAGGAGAAGTTCCAAGTAGTTAGTCTGGGTTGTATGTAATGTTTGATGCCTACGGGAACTGAATTCCTCTAAGGCATATTTTCCATGTAATAATCATGCCTTCGGGCCTTGTAAGGGTTTCACCTCACCCCTTGAAAGTTGGATTATCACAATCAATAAAAAATGAAGGCCTTTGGGCCATTGGAGGCTACTAAACATCCTATGATACCAATTGTATCGACCTGACCATAGATATCTTGGAGCCAGTGTCTTCTATCAATTACATTATCATGATTATAAAGAATCAAATCCCAATAGACTGATTGTTTATTAGTATTGTTAAACCAGATACATAAATGTGTCTTGTATTACAAATGACTATACTAATTAGAAAAAAAATTCCCTTATTTCTAGATAAATAACTTCAAGCATAACTCTAATAAATCTATTAAATACCTCCATTTAATTCATAGTATGTCTCTTTGATTCCTAGGTAAAGAAACATAATAAGGGTGATCTCAAATGCCCAGTAAGAGAAAATTATATAGGAAGAAATAATGAATCAATTAGAATATTCAAATTGGAAAGGTTAATAAATAAAAACACATTCAATTTAATTAATAAATTTCAATGAAGTGAATTAACAATATGGAAAAGTAATAACTGAAAACACATGACATTAAAATAACAAGTTAAGGAAAAATAAATATTGAAAGGAAATAAAGTTAAACACTTTCCATATAAATAAATTAAAATGAAATGTATCCATAGATATGATGATGAAAAATCTCATGGATGAATAATAACTAAAACTAAATGAGGGAAATTATTTATTAATCGATGTCATGTCTAAGTCACATGAAAACTTATACATTCGATACATTTCATAAGACGGTTTAAAACTATTGATAGAAACCAATCTATACTGCTTGGAAACAAACATTAAGTGGTTTTCACTAACTAATTTATTCTCATGAGACTACTGCTTCATTGAGGGCCTTTCATTAATTAGTCCCCAACTAGTAGAGCATGCATTAATCTGTCTCTAACCCATATGGCTTACATAAACTAGTCCCCAACCAATATAGTGCATGTCCAAATCATTTAAATAAACAAAGTACCTTACAAAATATCCACATTTAAAAAATGATATAGGTTTATCAATATTTTCCCAAAATAATCAAATAAATTTCAAATTAAACACCTAATGAAAAATGGTATACATATGAAGTAATAATCATATCCATGAAAAATGATATGGATATTTAAGATAAATTCAATTTTAGATGATTATATGAAATTGAATATTCCAAGGTGATTAAAATAAATCAAATAAGTGAATGTGAATATTATCCCTATCCAAATCGATCATAAACCATCCCGATGAGGAAATAGGATGGTATCAATACAACATATCCCATGATAATTAAAATAAAGTGTTGTTTTTATTGATTAATAAAAATACTATAAATATATCCATTAAAACAATTCATGAGGAAAATATCCTATAATTTTGAAAAACCATTTTAAAATAATTTTCTTTGAAAATAACTTTTGAAAAAAAAATATATTTAAAAAGTAAACATTTAAACATACAAAATAATCTTCAAAAAAAATGAGAGTGGGTATATCTATAAAATTTGTACGTTCAAAAAATGAATATTCTTTTTGCATGATAAAAAGTTAAAAAAAATTCCTTATTTAAAAAGTGAAAAGAATATTCCATTGAAAACATTGGTAAAAGAAAAAATGGGTCAAAAAATTTCTTTACCAAATAACTTTTAAAAAATAAATTTTTGTTAATAAAACCTGGTTTTTAGAAGAAAAAATGTTCTCTCAATAAAGAGATAAATAAAGTCTGGTTTTCAAAAAAACATTTTCTAATAAATTTTGAGTTCCAAAGAGTGGAATAGTTGCAATAATACATGAATAGGTTCATAAATAACCATAGGAAAAGAAAATGAAAGGTATTATGTAAAAATGTTCATATAATTTCCACAAATGGAAATACCATTGAAAGATCACTAAAATTATTCTTGAGAAAAATACTTCTTGAACATTCCAAACTGTCTCATACCACATTGAAACATTTTAAATCATGAAACATAAGAAGCAATAATATTAAATTGAAGTACTAAATACTATTAATATAAATTAATTTATTATATAATATATTAAACTTGTTAATAGATACACCACATGAATTAAGTAAGTGGTGAACATGACATTTATCTCATAGAAGTAAAAAGTGAGATGAAAATCCCTTACCTTGGGTCCATCAAGTCTTGTATGTCTTTATATTACTTAATAAAAAAAATATGTTAATTATTTAAATTCTTTATAAAATTTTATTTTTTATCATTTCTTTTAATTTACTTATTACCATTTTGTAAAAAAATAATTAAATAATTAACTTTACATTGGGTGTTTTCACCAAGTTTGTTTTATGTGTCAAAAACAACTTTTGTATGTCAAAATGGTCAAAAGGATACCTACATAACATCTCTAGAATAATTTTTTTTCATTATTATTATATTTATATATAAATTATACTTTTAAAAATATCATTAAATATTTTTATGAAAAATGTATCAATATTACAATCATGGATATGGTAGGTCGTATGTATGCAGGGGTAACGTTCCTATTTTGAATAATCATTATGGAAATAGGGTAAGAAATATTATATATTTTTAGAATTGTCATTATATCATAAATAAAATTTTATTTTATCATATATACTTATATATATTATTATTGTGATATAAAAGGAATCACATCCTTTCGGGGAGAAGGTAGTCTACATGTCCACGAACCATATAATCACTATTTAAGTGTCTATGAAAGGGTAATAAATAAAATGATATATTAAACATAAATAAATGTAATTATGTAATTAGTACAATATATATATGTTTTTAATGTCAAAAATGATTAATAAAAATCATCTTTTATACGTTTCATTTATCATGTGAATGAATCACGTCGCTTTGAGGGGGTGGTAGTCAACTCTTCCACAAACGATGTAATCGTTTTTAACCAAAATAGAATATATAAAGATATGTTTTTTAAAATAATTATGAAACATTTAAGTAATAATAAATATCATATATAACATATATATATTTTTTCCATCATAATTTCTACCATGAGAGGCGGTAAAGGAAAAAAATTAACAATCATTATTTCGTGAGGTGGTAGTTTTCTATACACATAAATAGTATGTTCGTTATCCATTAGATCGAATTATATGTGAGTATATGAAGATAAATCAGAATAAAAAATACTATTATTTTTTAAGATATTTTTTTGTTATAAATATAAGTAATAAAAAGTGTTTAGGAATTGGAGAAAGGAAATAAAACTAAATAGATTAAGGGAAGAGGTTACCTCTTAATCAGGAAAATTATTTTGGTTTGTAAAAAAAGATCCCTAATTTATTTCATCATAATAAATATCTTATAGTTTTATAGGAGGTATATTAATGATTTCATTTGGTAGGTATTGGTTTATCCAAAGTGTATTGAGAGGTTTGAGGAAGTGGAAGAGGTGGTGGCATTTTAGGGAAGGAAAATGACTCACATGGAATTTTTGAAAACAAGATTCGTGCACCTATATTTCTACGTAAACAAATTAATAAAAACCCCCAAAAAATCTCATTAATTTACGTTTCATGGCCAATTTACAGCCATAAAATGGGTGTTGGACAATTTTCATGGTCTTTTGGGCCCTTAAGATAAAGGTTTAGTCATATATTAACCTTAATTTTTCCTTAATAATTGTAATTAATTTTAATTACTATCATTACTATTTTTTGTAAAACAACTAACTTGAAATTAAAATAAATTATAAATTATGTTGATTAAAATTATGGAATCCATTTTTCCAAATTACAATCACATAAGTGTCTGAATTTAATTTAATTTTAATCCTACGAATAGGACAACAATGTTAGTTTATAAGAACAAATGTATGAAAGTTTACAAAGTTTTTATAGTATATTTCAAAGTGAAATTGATTTTAATGAGATTAATTTTAGTAATTTATACACTATTTATCTAATTAAACATTAAAACAAATTAAATGTATAATTTATCCTTATAAGTAAATTAGACAAAAAAGGTAGTTTTGAATTAAAATTCAGTATTTTTCACTATTTATTAAAAATGAATCTTTTCATTAAAATACCAAAAATTTACCATAACCAAAGTTTCTGTTTCTATTTCAAATATGACTTTTATTTTAAAATATATAATCTATAAAAGTTCCAAAAATTAGATATAAAACAATTTCTCTGTTAAAAGGTGTTAAAATGCCGTAATTAAAATATAGTATTTTATGAGTGATATTGTGTTTGTTATTATCTTGTGTCTATCAAATATATTGTATGAATATCAAACATATTTGATTCAATAATATATATATATATATATATTAAATTAATATCACTCACTTATTTAAATTAATTAAATTTTTTGTGTAAAATATTTTTGTGGGAAAAAATAGTTTTCTATAAATATATTCACCTTATATTCAATTGAATCTTATATTCATTTCTAATTAATTTTAACCAAGTAATTAATTTTATGTTTTTGTAAACCATAATTTTCATAAATCAGTTATTAATATTCATAAATACTAATTTAATGTCTATGTTATGTATATAATAATATTTTAATCGTAAATTATAGTTCGGTGAATCTCAATCTTACATGTAACGCAAGACATTGAAGAAACTCGTTGTTGTGTGCAACATATGCTAACTTTGTGGTGTATGAATTACAAGAAATAAAATATATCTTATATATTTAAAATAGTAAATATATTATAAATTCTTGGACTATTATGTTCCCTTATGCGATTGGTGTTGTGTGTCATACACGCTATCAGCTACAAGGTTCCTACTTTTGTTTTTCCGGGCGTCACAATTAGTTTGGGGGATCATATATAATCCCCAGAAAAGATTTTTTGAGCTTTTTATTTTCTATAATCTTTTAAATTTTCAATTGGAAGTAATTATCAAAATATATTTCTCATGTTCAGGGAGTGTCATGGGAATATAAAACCTCTTTGATTGGAAGTTCAGTGTCTAGTGGCTAAATTTATGTGGTGGGGTGTTCCGCAAGGAAATTTCCCAAGTCCATACCTTAAACTCCATTTTGTGAAAATAACTACATTTCATAATTTTTTAGAATAACTTCTCATAGGTACAAAATCCTAGTGAACATAGGGGGTCCGCAGATATAGTTTGGAATGTCAGTACAAGAGACCATGCGGTATTTGTGATGTTGCGAGTGATGTTTCAACATTTTAAATAAAAATATGATTATGAGGAAGTTATTATTGATATTATAATACCAATTTTCAATACATATGATCATTTCACTAAGATAATAGAGTCATTTTTCATTCCCCACATCATTTGTTTTGTGTGAGGAGATCACTGAGAGATCATTCCATGGTGCCTCTTATTAGATAAGTTTCTTTATATCCACTAGGGGTATCATGACTGGTGGGTGTAATATATAATTATTTATATTCTCAACGGATTCTTGGAATTATTCATTCCATCGATAAGTGGCTCCCTTATTCATAAACTTGGTGAAGGGGAGAGATTTTCCATCCAGGCTAGCTATGAAACTTTAAATATAAGTAAGGTTCCCTAGGACCCCCCCTAAGTTCATTAAGGTTACGAGGTGGTGAAATTACTATTATTTCAATAGTTTTTTCCAGTTCAAACTCAATGTTACTATGGTGTACAAAATATTAAGATAATTTCCCCTAAGTTTCATTGAATGAATACTTTATATGATTCATATTAAAACTATTCTTCAACAACATGAAAATCGTTGTTTGATGATCTGTGAGGTCATCACATAAAAGTCAACATTTGACTACAAATACATCAACATAACATTGTATTATTGATCCAAATATGGTATTAATGATATGATGCATCACAAATTGGTATGTAGAACCAATATTATTTAATCCAAATTTAATTACCTGGTAGAAAAAAGATCCCCTGAGATTAACTGATGGTGATTCCATCCTCGTCATCTAGGACACAATTTATTACATTAAAACCTGAATTCCCATCTATGCTGGAATGTTCTTGGAAGAATGTAGTTTCATTAATAAAAATTTCTATAATGGTTAATGTGACATCATCCATCATGAAGTGTTGACTAAGGTCACAAAAATTAATGTCGATCCTAATCTACACATTCTTTTTCTTTAAGGGGATGATGTTGGTGATCCTTTTTTAGTACTAGACTTCCTATCCAATTTCTTCTATGATTAATTTTACAAATTATGATTTTATATTAATATAATGATATTGGTTTATTCTATTGGATATCTAAATGAAACCTTGATGGTCATCAGGTAATCCTAGGTTATTTGTGACCAAAAATAGGGAAAATCTTAGTAATTTCTCTATAATTACAACTGAACATGTATCGATGCTACTTTAGAAACTAAAAATACATCTTTTAAACATAGTAATGGAGTAAAAAATAAATTTAGTCCATGGAACTTCTTCTATTCCTAGATTCTGATGCCTGAGCACATCGATGGTTTTGTATAATCCTTACTCAAAAACAAATAGGGGTGTTCTAAAGGTCTTGTTCTTCTTCTTCTATATCATTGTTTGTGGAGGCCTTTTCAGAAATGGTGGGTAATATGGGGTATTCTTTATAACTTTCAAGATAATAGAATCCATGAGAAGTTACATTGACATATTGATCTTCCAAAGTCATTGCAGAGAGATTCTAGGGATTCTTTCTTTTAATTATTCTTTCATCAGGGGTAGGAGGATCCCGGGCATCCTGAAATATAGATAACGTCTTAGGGATATCATAAATTTTTACTAATGGAATAAGGGAGTCATCTTATCCCATTAAAACATTATTATAATCACCTTTTTGAAAATACACATAAAATTACGTGGATACTATATTATTAATATGATCCAATGAATTGTTTTTTTCACAATATATTATTTTGATTTATTTAAATACTTAAATCAGGTTTGTGGGTAACACATAATCGATCTCATGAATGCACCATGTATTAACAGGGGTGAACCAAAAGACATTGGGGTCTACAACATACATATAATCATCCACCACTGGATATTTTCCTTTCTTCATGTAGACACCTACCACAACATCTATGTATTCACAAGTCTCTAAGGGGTGATATCACCATGTAGTATTCTAAACATCCCATCAATTTGGTATTTCAAGAATTGATTAAATGTTGAAAGTATCACTACATGGATTTGAAGTCAAGTTCATCCAAAAAAGACATTATATACTGTGTATTTATTGATAATCATGAACTCAGTGTTAGATGTGGTATCCCAAAACATAACCTTATGATTTATATTCCTAAGAGGCCTTTGATTGCTCTTATCATACCCTTTAATGATTCTCTTTGTCTAATATAAGTCCCACATGCTATATTAAAAATTATATAGGCCTAAAAATCCATGAGGTTAGTATCATAACCTTTTTCAATAATATTCATTTTGATTATATAATTATTGAGTTTTGCTAAAAGATATGGGGCTCTAATATGTACCAAAATAACATCTTTATGATATTGTTCTATTAATGAGATGGTGGTATGACATTCTGATTGAATATTACCCTCTCAGAAAACAATGGTTTTAGTGACTTCTATATATAACTCATGTGGGATTTGAAGGTATTATTATAGATCCTATTTGATATCTTTTAATAGACAGAGAGAATCTCGGATAGAGAGTTTGGTTGGAATTGCCACCAAGTATTTTGGAATGTTTTATTTTTTTTCCAGAGGTATTCAATTTCAATGGTAGGGTTTCACCCTAATATTTGGATAATGAGTTGATGTTTTTTTATATAGAAAGTATTACTTATTGATAATTTATCAATGGAGTCTCTAAGGGAGGTGGTGTAGGTCACTCCGAACATCCCCTTGGTATAGGATGATCACATAATCACATCTTTACCAATAATATTTCTAAAATGAATTTTCTCGAATGATCTCAAGAGGGATTTGAAGAATATATATGGTAATTTAGGTATTTCTAGAGTTATCTAACATGGGAATCTAGTACATATATTCATTCCATGGGAATGATACGGAAATATTGGGTTCGGTCATGTCTGCACCATCCACTATATCCTCTGATTCTTCATTCTTAGCCTCCAACTCTCTAGTCAAGTATGGGGAACACACAATCCAATGTGTATTCATCGTCATATAAGAAATCAATTAAGTGAACTATTCTAAAAAAACCAAAAAATATCTCTTTATTTTATGATGGTTCCATTTGGGGGGGTTCTCATTCTCCCGATGTTGATGGAAATAATTCTTCAATAGTCAGAGATTATAAGAGAGTTGGATATAACTCTTTCTCTTCAATATTTTCCTAAATTAGATTAGTATGACTTCCATTATGAGTTCTATTCAATGATTACTTCCTAGGTAATTATATAATTGTTAGTTTTCAATGATATTATCTCAGGGTGGAATGAGATTTGTCAATTGTATTTTAAGTCATCAATTTATCACAAATCTATCCACAAATTGATAAAAATTCTTGATATTATCCCTATCCTTATTGTAGTGTGATGGTTACATAGGTCATCTATTTTAGGGCCTTCTCTTATGTCACATTTCCCAAATCCACTATTCTCTAGAGGATGTCTTTTAAGAAAAAGTAGACATTGAGGTTGTGACCTAGCCTACTATGAAAGGGTAGTAGTCAAGACTATTAATGAGGTTGACCTCATTAGTTTTCATGGAAACTAGTATATTGATTAGGTTATATTCCATGGATTCATGTAAATAATCAAGAACCTACTAATTTTATAAGTAAAATTCATTATTCATATTTTCATCAAATCATTAGAAATTATGTTCTCTTTTTTCTTCTGACTGTGGGAGATTTTTTTACTGCCGCCACTTTTCAAGAGGGTCTACATTATTTGGGTCCATCCTAGAAGCTTCAATTGCTAGTGCTACTGGTTTGAGGGTAATCAAAACATTTAAAAAATTAAAAATAATTTTTCCATATGTTGGGGAAATGGGCTATAATTTATCTCAGGTCCACTGAATGAAATATTCTAGGCCTTGTTCCATCTATATAAGCTAACATAATCATTTGGGATACATCATCAGGATAAAATGTATTTATATCTCATCCTAAATAATTTCATCATAGAGTTCTAGTAATTTCTCTTGAAGGAAATGGAAACTAATTGAATTAGTTAAACCTTACCATCTTTTGATGAATTCAGAAACCCTATCATTATCCCATATTTTCAATTATTGATGTCAAAATTTTCATTTTTTAATGTGGAGATGAACTGCTAAAGTAATTGGTGATGAAGGTATTCTCATACTGCAACAAATTCTATTGGAAGGTTTTTTAAACAAAAAAATATTGGCTATATCATTGTTTGTATAAAGCATCTCAGTTTGGTCACCTTCTACAGACCGTAAGGACCCATCATCTAGCCGCATTAGGATTCAAATTATGTGAGATTATATTATGGATATCCCAATCTATAAAAGGTGTAGAAGATAGTATTTATAAAATTGGTCTGGGGAAAATTATTATCCCCCCATTCAAGATATTACTTTCATTTGGGTTGTGAATGCATGTGTTGTCCATCCATGTCTTTTAATGAATAATTAAGGAATTCAATAGTGTTGATGAGTTTTGGAGGTACCACTATTTAAATAAACTCACATCTCTTGGGATCTCATGATTCTTGATGATGTGGTTCCATTATTATATCCCCCTAATTCTTGATTTGTGTTTGGAAACAATAATCACCCAAATAGGGTAGAGCCTTTCACTATAGCGGAGGAAATTCGTGGTCATCCTCAACTTCTTAATTTATATAGACCAACTTCCAAGATCTACCACCATCCTGATATAGAAAATATCCCACTTTTCAGCATATTTACTCTTTCTAGATCTGTTTTAGGTGGGATATTTGTCTCCTTCATAAGTTGATACCCTGTTGGAATGTTTCCCAAGGGTAGTTCCTCCTGATTTGTCTAAGATTTTGTATCACATTCTCATACTATCACAATTTTTTCTCTATGGAGTGAATTTTGGATCATATGGGTGGTGAGTATAGACACACGTTTCCATTTGTCCTTGTATTTTTTTCCCATGTAGGTGGAAATTCATCATTTAGAGGTTCCAATTCATGGATCCTTCTATGATTTCATGTAGATGCAGCATTATTTTGTGTATCCAGATCACCTACCTCTTGAGGAATGATTTGTACATTATGTCCCACTATTTCCATTTCTTTATATAGGTTATTTTTTATATTAATTTTAATGATGTTCACTAAGTTTTATCATTCAATGGTTGTTATCCCATTACTCTACACACAATAAGCTGAATTTTTACCTCTTACTCCTCCTTTTGTGGTTGCATCAAGGTCCCTTTTCCGACCATTGATGATATTGAACAATTTTAGCTTATGACCAATACATGGATTGATTAAATTTTCCATGAATTCCTCATATATTAGTATATTAATAGTAACCTTAATCAATTTTTTGATTTTGCTTACAGAACGAGCCCCAAATAGAAATGGTATGTCTCATGGTGGGAGGAATAGATTTGATGTTTTCTTTTGATATTTAACTCCCAGACTAGAGAAGAATAATTCATTCTTGGTTGATGATATTAATAAAATAACTCCCAAAACTATAGGATGTAGACGATTTGGTGCTTCTATTGGCACTTTTCAATCCTATTATTAAGGGTTTTTTATTCCATTTGAGGATCTGATAGATCTTGATATAGAAATTGAGATATGAATTCCCCTAGACTATTGTGTTGGGGTTGATATGGAACTATTGTTTATATCTACAAAAACCTCTTGGGGTGAGATGAATCTGGTTGTTGAAATTGAAATAGAAATTCCCCCATCCATATAGGATGGGGTTTGTCTATAGATGATGTAAATATTTCATGCATCCTCTCTAAGTTTGATGACCTGAGGGGTGGAGGCGGTGGTAAAAATGTCTCCATCGTTATCGGTTAGTTTCACTCCAAGATGTATTCTATGGTCGCTTACATTACAACATATTTAATTTAACTTGATTATACTCTTGTATGATTCGGGTACAATGGTCATGTATAATGGGAGTCACTTTCTATAGGAAGTAATTGGGTAGTATATAAATTTGATTTTATTTTATAAATGAGATTCCATTTTTTACATGGCCATATTATGAGTTGATTTGTGGCCCACTCCCTCTTATCAGGATGTATTTGCACCTTAAATGTTTGGGGATGTCACTATATTGAATAGATTTCATGTGGTTTACCTGGTCCTCTAATTTATCCTATGGATATGGAATTATAGGATTCCATATGTGGGGATTTTTTCTATTCTAAGGATATATTGAATTGTAATGATTCATAATTTCTCCATCCATGAATATGTTTGTTTTATGAGACTCTAGAATTTGATGGATATAGAGTTTATATGACACGAAGGCAAAAACTTCATAGTATTTTTTATGCTCTTCCATTCCTTGGTTATGGTCTACGTAGAACGCTTCCATGTCTACCTGACAATAGAGTGTATTTATGATCTAGATATTAACCTTATATCTTTAATAAGGTATGTGTTTATACTTCAACTACATATGAGTCACCAATATGTTATGGAATAAGTTAGTAACGTACTTTTTATCTATCTCATTTCGTATCTTATATTCAGAAGTGGTAATGTGATAGAACATGGTTGAGAGGTTATTTACAGCTAACTCTCTCCATATATTCATATTGGCCTCTTTCTCATAAAACTTATATACCTCAGCCTAGTCATACCATAGAGTTTAATTCTTTGGGTTACCTACTAACCTTTGTCAAGGGATAATGATAGTTTATAGGTCACTATATAGGATTAACCCTGGTGTTTTGAACACATCTCAATATATTGGTGTATATGTTTTGGGAACCTCTTTATATGAAGGTGTTTGGGAAAGGGGAAGATTTCATTTTTTGGGAGAGATATTACCATGGGGATTTTCCATGGAATATATTAGGAGTATAGTCCATTTGATCTATCCCTACATTACTATGAGGAGGAATGTTAGGGTAACGATCACCTTTTTCATCATTAGAAGAGTCTATGGGCCTTTTTGGTGTTGCAGATATGCATTATGAAACCTCAAGGAAACAAATTTGAGAAGATCTGGTGTATGAAACTCATTCTAAATTGTGGATGGAATATGTCAAAATTCCATTTATGGTTGAGTAGGGATATGATCATGTTGAATGATAGTTTCCAGGATATGTTGATAATCATCAGGTTTACAAGGAATATGAGAATGCTATTGAGAAGTTACTATAGAATTATAGTGAGAAAATATATTATAAATAATAATATGATGTTGTCTATGGTTAATTTCTATAATATATCAATCAGTCTTGGATTAAGTGGGGTATTATATGGGTTTAAATATGCATTCCCCATCATAATATGTTGGCAGACCTATGGAATGGGAGAAAAGACCTGATCTTTTGCTGGTATAGTCTCTAAAATATACTGTTGTAGTCCTTCGTCGTCAGAATCTAGGATATGCGTTGGATTATATAAGATGATAGAATTTACTGAGTAACTTCATCATAAGGGATATGATCCTTCTCTAAGGTGAATTCAAAATTATACTGACGAACCTTGATTGGGCTGAGGACATGAGATCATTCCTATGTGTTTAGAGTATGTTGCGGGTCTTTTTTAATAGTAATGTGAATGTATTCCAAGGTATGGGCCAAACATAGCTAGTGAACCCCAGTCATAATGGGATTATGAGGATGATTCTATAGCATTAGAGTACGTGGATGGTATTTTTGGATAGGAATGTGCGCATGTACTAAGGCATGTGCCAAACTAAGTTGGTGATCCCCTTTCAAAATGTAAACATTTGACTGGTCCAGTTACATTTGAGTATGTTGTAGGTATTTTTGACAGGAATGTGTTCATGCCCCAATGCATGTTCCGAACTGATATAGTTTTCCCTAGTCAGAATGGGAATATGATCATTTTCTTGTTCCATATCTTTTACCAAAATATGTTGATAGTCCCCCCACATGGGATTAATAAGGTTCACGTTCTCAAGAGTATCCATTTATTCATACATATCATGGAGATATGATTCAATGGATATTTTTACATGGATATGTTCCTACCCATACACTTATACCAATTATCAAATTTTCTAATGGGGCTCTTCTACTATTCCTAGAATGTACTAATATTTTAGAAAACTGTGTAAAGGAATGTATGCATGAACATTCTTGGTCGCAAAAATATATTGGTAGATGTATTCGATTGAAGTAGGGATATTTTCCCCCTAATGTCCTCCTTAATCCATCTGAATATGATGTTTTTCCACATACATGGGGAGAGGGATATGTGCCTCCCCCATGCTTGTCGCAGGAATATGCCTGAGAAATAGATCTGAGTGACCAAGGATATGAGCATGTCTACAATAAATCATAAGAAAATGTCAACATGCTTATTCAATGGAAGAAGGTATATGATCCCACTCTCATTTATCCATAACTTTACACACTTGATGAGTACACCATGGTACCCATTCATGAGTGTCCAGGGTAGAAATTTTTATATTCATTCTCTCAATATGTGACTGAAGGGAACTATTGGGATGATACAAGTGATAATAGTAAATAACATTTGTCCAATATCTCTCTTGAATAGAGATGGATCCATATTAAACTCCTAGATCCACCTTCATATGGTAAGTAAGGTACTAGTTTTCATGATTAGGTATTATCTTTTTATGTGATTGGTGGAGGTGATAGGTGACACTGGTTTCATTACAGATTTATATGAACACGATGGACTTGTCAGATTGATTATCACAAGAACTCTATGTCGGAGATGTTTCCCTAGAACCAATTTTGTGTACATTATGATAACCATTATTCATCATTTCTAATATTAATAAGATCATTATTACATCATGATTAGTGGTAAGCATCCCGTAATCCTACATGAAAAATGGGGGTTCAAAACCCATTGGGCGCAACTGTAGCAGTACTGTAGTGGACTGTAGCAACAGAAACACTATAGCAACGGAGGGCACTATAGCGGCATCAGGTCACTATAGTGGTGGCAGTGTACTAGATCAGTGAGGGATATTGTGCAGTGTTGTATCAGGCAGAGTACTGTATCAGTACTATTCACCAAATGGGCATTCGGCCAAAAATTTGGTCCTATGGGCCATGTAATGCGCTAAATGCCCACTCGGACTTTGGGCTATGTAATGGGTCTCCCTCTTCCCAGTTAAAAGAGGTATTTTCTTTACTTTAAATAATAAATGAGGCTTTGGTCCCATCCTTTTCAAAAAACATCATAATTATTCTTATACATAATATCTTATGTGATAATGTCCCAACAGTATATGTCGTACTAAAAGGTCATAGTAGATCCCTGCTATGATGAGAACCCATAAGTTCTACGACACTACTCCTAAATATAGGTTCTATAGCTGGATGATATAATTTTAGGGGGAAATTATATATTCTTTTAGTATTGGATACTCATAGTAATTTGAGGCACCATTTCATAGTGTACTCCCTAAGTAGTATCTTGTAATATATTATGAAAACGAGACCATTCGATAGGAAATCCACATTTATATGTGTCATTGGATGTTCTTATACATGGATGTGTTTATTGGTCCTTATAATTTAATATTATTATTAATGGGTATTATAAATTTCTTACTGTTATGTATTGATAAAGACCAGGATGAAAGATGTTCACAGTGACATAGGATATTTGGGTGTGTTACGATTAATATTTCATTGCAGAATAATGGAAGAAAGAATTTTTATCATTTATTCTTAAACTGAACTTGATATCTCATATCCTTTGAGGGAATTTATATATCCAAAATAAATCCATTTTCATGGTGTATAATATGAATGTGAAATTTCCAAAAAGTTAAATAAAGTTACATCGAGAACATAGGTTGATGGCACCAACTTGAAACCTTCTTCATTTGAGATATCATGATAAAGAGATTATATTACACTATAAGAATTCGTATGAGATATCATGTTATTGTGACCTTATCTTATTTCTCTATGGATTCCATAGGGTGTTGTTGGCCACTAGCCATAGAATATAGGATTCATGGCCTAATTCCACTTAGAAATATTCCCAGAGGATCACAGACTATGTGTATCCATAATCTCAATTAAATAATATATTATTATTTATTGTTTAAGAATCTGAATAAAAATTAATTTTGGATTTGGTTTCATAATTATTCATGTATGTTTGATCACATATAAATTTTTAGTTAATTTTTAGTGAATATTATATTTATATAATTATTGGGGAATAATGCATTGATATTTATTTAATAAATAAATATTCATTATTCAAGGCCCGATAAATATTATGGAGGAATGGAGAACTGAGTTTAACAGTCTAGTGAAAAATAATAAATATTGAATACAGTTTGATTAAATAATATTAAATTTAATTTTAAAGTTATGTTCAAGTCGAGAAATAATATTACTTTTATTATAATTTGACAAGGGATTTCACAAGGATAAAATAAATAATAAAGGGAACTTGTAAAATTATTTTATATTAACTATAGTGATATATTAACCCTGTTATATTATTTTCTCAATAATTAAATTCATTTGTTTTGGTTGTGCACAACTGATTTGGATAATCCTATCAAGAACTAGATAAAACCCTTCTCTGAGAACACTTCAAATAACGGGGAGCAATCTTCATCCACCTCCCACTATTGAGTCAAGAGAGATCTAGGAGAACACTTTGGAAGTAGTTCTAGAGGAGAACAAAAGAGGATGATGCAAGTTCTAGGATCTGTGATGCTAGAACATAAATATTCTTATGGTAATATTTTGATATTTTTGGAACACGTGTAGATGACCTCTTGAGGGAATCTACTTTGATTTCTACATAAAAACAATGGAATAACACAGATCTATTGATTGATCCATTAATGATGAAAGAATTCCATCTAGGTAAGTATTTGTTTAATATAGTTAATTATAAAAAATATGTGATGATCCTCTCTTTTTGTTACATTATTTTATCCCTCGTCAATATTATTTAATTCAATTCCATAGATCATAATTCTTTCCATTGTCTAAATCTCAGATTGATCATCGATCATGGAAAATAGAAAAGTTGGGCATGACCTACTGCATGCTTATATTATGCCTAGAACCTAAAAGTGGTATCAAAGTGGTCACATAATTATTTATAATTATTTATGGACCCTTGATTATTTATGAATTTTTTTATTTAGTTTTTCAATTCAAGTTTAATTTTTATTTTTATCCTAATTGTTATATATACTTATTACTCCTTCGTTTCTCATATATTTAATCAACGTTATTAATTTTATGAATGAAATAAAATCAAATATCTCATTTATAGGTTCCAAGGATTATTAATTGATAACATAGGATTACACACCATGTAACTTGAGTTACACGCAGTGTACATGTGTTCAATGAATCAAGAATTAATTCAGAAATTAATTCAATGTGTGTTCATTGATGACACATTGTGTAGTTAATTATTACATTGTGGGTTCATCAGGATATCCTAGCACACAGTCATCCAGATTAAGTACTTTGAAGCCAATGTACATAGTGTGTAGTACCTTTTCATCAAAAACAGGCTGTATGTTTTATTCATAGCCTACCTAACTAGTTATCATGTAACTTGTAGTCCACACGTCATTTAGTCCCTTTTACATGATGTTTACTCTATCTTTTTTGAGGTACGATTTACATGTCGAGTCCCTAGGTATGTAACAAATATATATGGTGAAATATGTTCATGTCATGTAGCTTTTCTATACACATCGTGTACTTGTAGAAAATTACATAGATTAAAATTTTATTTATTATATTGTGTAAACCATGAGACATGTTCTTCTGTGTGGTCATTAAGTTGATAGGACACACCATGTGATGGGTTTTAAATATATATATATATATATATATATATATATGTATGTATGTATATATGATTAATTAATATATGTATAGTTCTCATATCTTCATATCAAGTAATATTTGTATTTTAGTTGTTACTCAACGTGCAATAAATCATAACATGTGACCGAAAATTCATGTAATTCATGTAATAATTAAGTTGATAGTTTATGTCTTGAAAGTACATGGTAAGTAGTGTTTATTATGTCACAAATGTAAAACTATGTTTAAAACATATTTTGTGGTTTTAGATGGGTATTCACCATGTTTCATCCAAGGTATGTTTAAGCAGATAGTAAATTTTAAATAGATTTATTTAATTTGTTTAAAATTATAAAGGATGAAAATCACAAGAAAATTCAGATGATAATTAAGATAAAATAATTGATTAATTAAAGATGATAATTAATTAATTTGAGTGTCATTTATCTTAAATAATAACTATTAGTAATTGAATGCAATTTTTTATTAAATGCATTATCTTTTCATTCGTGTGAATGATCAATACCATAGAACATGTAAGAAATTTTTGTTTGTCAAACTATAAAAAATTATGAGGAAATTTGAATTTTCAGTTACTAATGGATGGTTAATTTTTAAAATGGAACTTTGGAATTAAATTCAATTAGATAGAATACTTAAAAAGTGAGGTTTTTAGACATGTTTTAAGGCTTTGGAGCTTTCTTGGGTAGCTCGAGGAGTTTTCGGAGCACCAGACTAGGAAAGGCAGTTTTTTAAGAACCTTCACAAGGAATATAGGCAGAATAATGTCTGTTATTCTGTGAAGCATAAACTAAGAAACTTTTTTCATGTGGACAGAGGCATACACATAGGTTTCACACAATTTTCAAAAAAATCACCTAGCTTGCACAGTGTGCCTTTTGAGAAAGTAACTTCTTAGTATTCACTGAATTGTTTGGAATGTTTTGTGGGTCAAACCTTGTGGTTTACCTATTTTTAAAAATAATAAAATTTTAATAAAATTTTAAATTAATTTTAAAGGGGAAATTAGGGGTGTTCTTCCCCTTTGCGGGTACAGGCGACCCATATTTCCCCCTCCCTCTAGGCTCTGCATGATGCCCCATTTGGATCTCCTCTCTGGCATGATTTCACCTATTATTCTTGGATATTTTTGGTCTGATACTTCAATTTATGGGTTTATCCTTCCTCTCTTATCTATTTTTGGATGTTTTTTAGCAAATCCATCACCATATCATGTGTGTCTAAAACCCTAGATTAGGGTTCGATGTGTTTTTCATTGATTCTTAAGAATTAGGGTTGTGTAAAGGGTCTCTTTGGGTGTGTTGGTCCATGTATTTGAAACCTCCACAGAAGGTGATTTGTTTTTGGTCAATTCACTCCACCTCCTTCATTTTATAGTAATCTTCTGAACCTTTTATTGGTTTCGTACCTCTTATTTTAGAACCTTGATTTGTTGATGTGCTCTAGTTGTCATGTGTAGTCAGTTTTGGCGCCTTTGGATGACTCGCAGGCATATACAAAGGTATGTATATATATATAAATAAATTTGTATGTATATTTTCCATGTGCGTACTCCCTCATTGTGTGGGGAATACAAGCATTGGGATATGGGTGTACATAAATATATATAGACGTATTTTTGCATGAGTAGATGGTTTCTTGAGTTATAATGTGTTCACTACCAAACATTGTCTTGGTTTGGTTGAGTTAGGGTCCCTATAATTGACTCTTTTTTTAAGAATTCCTTAGCTGGTTTTTTAAATATGTTGTTTTTATGACTTTCCTAAGTAAATGGAACTGCATATCAGGTGAGAAATTCTTAAATACAAGAAATGAAATAATTTTTTATAAATTCGTGTTTTTATAATAAAAACCATTCAATGGAGGTGAATTTACTTCAAACAAAAAGTTAGCTATAGTGTTATGTCATGATTTTTGTGGTTTTATATTTCTATATATCTTCCCATTGGTGTTGATATATGGTATGCTAATTCATGGCCCCTTTGGTATTATTAAGTTGTGTTTCCCATGTGAGTTCAATAAGGATTTAGCCATGTGTTTGCTACTAAGAATGTATTTATTTTCATATCACTGGTTTCCCATTTGAGTTATCTTTAAATATATTCCAGGAGATAAATTCTTCAGGTTGAGGCACCCCTTTGGGTTCTCTTGTTAAATGGAACTTCATTGTATTTTTTCATTTGATACCTTTAAGTGTGCCTTTGTACCCCATGTCATGGGATGATAAATATGTAATTGATTTTAATGTCAATTAGTTAATTAAATGGATTGAATGGGAAGGGATGGGTGACTAAAACCCTTCACCCTTTTTTTAATGCTTTAATAAGCACAAATTTCATTGTATGGATTTTCCCATGTGATTTAGATACTACCAAATTGTTAATAGGTTTTTAAGCTTGAGAAACTTGTTATAAAGAATATATCTTGTGAGTTAAATGATAATTAAGTCATGTGATAGCAAGAGAGGATTGTTAGGATTTTTATATTGAAATTGGCCATGTGGGTATTTAAATGGATTTTTATTTGATAATTTCATGTGAGATAAATGATGTTTAAGACATGTAATATTTTAATTTACATGTTTTTTTTATTGTGAGAAATGTTCCCATGTGAGTAAATGAAAGGTCAATCCCTATTGAGGTTGGTCCTTACTTGAGACACCCTTTGGGGTTGAGTTGTATTATATGCTTTTGGTTTTGACCTTATCATGCCTAATGATTTGTTATGTGATTTTGAATGATTAAATGCTAAATAGAATTAGGTGAATCATGGATTCATATTATAATTCCATGTATGGGCTCATATGACTATTGTACATTTACACCTTGAGTGAACAATGGATTCACTTTCTAATTCCATGGATGGGATCAAAGGGTTGACTATGTTTAAGCCTTGAGTGAACCATAATTCCATGGACGTGCACATAGAGGAAGGATTAAATGCTGATTGAATCATGGATCTGATAGGACTTCCATGTATGGGTTCAACATTCATTGGTTATACATTTTAAGTGATACTTGGGGCTTCCATATAGGACCTCCAACGACGGGCTCAGTTGACATAGAGTGATATCGGGTTCCTGAGAGGATCCACGGGACGGTCTTGTAGGGTATTGGTGGAATTTCACCTCGAGTGATACTTGAATTCCAGTTTAGGAATTTCATGTATGGGCTCAGGTTTTGATTGATTATCAGAATGAGGTGACTTATAATGTGTTTTCCAAGCCAAATAAAAATCAGGGATTCATTCTAAACTTGTATTGTTTAGATAGACTTCAGAGGCATATTTTGTGCTTACAGTTATACATGGTATACTAAACTGAAGCCACATGTGGAGACTTATAAAATTGAATGAATTAAAATGTTTAACATTTCATTAAATTAAATCAATATTTAATGAGTACCTTCAAACCAATGGTATTTACTTCGAGTACTTCCTTAATTGTTATATATTTTCTTGCAGTGCTAGTTTTTCATTTCAAATTGTGGTTTGGGATTGACACTGTGGGTGTTATCCTTCTGAGATTATTATCTCACACCCTACTCAAGTACCATTGGTTCCCATATAGACCTACTTGTTTGCAGGGATTTGGACCTTTCTTTTTTTTATTTTTTTTATCTTGAATTTGGGAGAAAACGACCAATTTGGAGCTTGGGATAGTCATGGTGATTGACTTATGGATTTTTTGTCTTTAATTTATTCTTGTACTAAAAAGTATAGCATGTTTTATTGTATACTGCTTTCAGATATGGATCATCATATGACATTCATGCATTGTATAAACTCTCATTAGCTATTTCCTATATTCAGTTATTATTTCTAATGTCTTCCACTACTTTTGATTATTTCTTAATACTACATCCTCTATGATTAGAGTTTTGTTATATGGTACCCCTACACACTCTGAATATAAGGGTATAGTCTCCCCACCGACTACCTCTACACCCTTTCTTCTAGTCAAAATCCTACAGCATATGGGGAGATGCACTTAAGGTTCTGTGGTGACCGGTCTGGCCACTGATTTAGTGGTAAGTTGGTTCGGGATGTTACAAAGTGGTATGAGAGGCTGGTTTTCCTTTTTCTTACCATTTTGGGTAGGTATAAAGGAGACTAGAAATGTGTCAGTACTTAGAATATAGTCGTTCTTAGGATTTATCACCCTATGTATTGGAAATGGAAAAGTGGTTAGGGTTGGGAATTTCTATTTATATGGTTTAATATTATAGTTGATGTGATTTCACCTTCGGTTAATGGTTTATTTTTCATTGCTTATGGACTTATGGAAATTTGTAGTATTTTTTCCTTGGCTGGAAGGGTATGGAAGTGACATGACATGTATTATTATTGGCACTAAGAAATTCACATGTCATGCATATTCCATGCCATGTAGTTGTATTAGTAGGTTTCCATCTATGAATTTTTGTGTTCCTTGAGTGATTCCATGCTTGATTTTTACCTGTTTATGTTATCTGTTAACATGCATATTTATTTGGAACTTTCTTTTTGTGGAGTAACATGATTATATGATATACACCGTTCTATTTTCCCTTTTATTGAAATATGTTTTGATATGTAAAATGGTTTCATGTACTATAAATTGTTTGTTTCCATTTAGGTAGGATCCAATTTTCAATCGTAAGGTGTATGGGCGCCTTGAGATTTGGGAAAGGGTAACCCGTATACTCAAAAAAAATATAGACCATTATAAATGTTTATAGACATTTTTGAAATGAAACATTCTTCTAATGTTAAATGATAAAATGGAATGTTTTCAATTAATGATATTCAACTGCTAACAGTAAGGTGTATGGGAGGATTATTGTTCGGTGGTTGGCCGCCCATATGACTGAGACTTTGTATAACCATGGTATGTTTGGGAATGGTTTTAAATGTGAAATCTGTTGAGTTTGAAATTTTAAATGGATATTAATTTATAAAACTATTAATTGCATCCATGTAGGTCTACTGGGGGTTGTTTTCTAAGATAAATTGTTGTGTTGTTTATGATTTTTATTATTAAACAACTATTAATGGGATCTTTTTTAACGAACTAAGGTTGATTTAATGGGACACTTTGAGGTTTCCTAATTTTGTTAAAATGAATTTATGTGATAAATTTACAATTTATAATGTAATTTTAGTGGTTGTTAAATGTTTGAAAAGGAATTTTATGATACTTACATATTCTTCTTTGAACTGTTAGCTAATATGGTAACAAAGTTCATTGTTTTATAAAATGGTGCTTGAGTTTTTGTTTAAAATTATTTAAAATGTTTCAGGATTAAATTTAATTAATAAAATTTCATTCACTTTGAACCTGAATTTGTGTCCCTTTATTAGACCCTTGTGTAAGGGTGTTTTAAATGTTTTGGTGGTATGCCTTGGAATAAAGATATGTGTTTATGTCTGTATGTTGTTTCTTTTTATTTTGGATTAAATGAAATATTCTATTGATCCAAGGAAAATATGTTTTGTGTGACCAATATATATGTTTGATTCATATGCTTTGTAAATAAGGATATATCATGGTAGGTATCACCCTTATAGTTTTTGTTGTCTTTCTTCCTGCTGTGAGATTTAGACATTGGTTCTATTGGGGTGTCGTTGTTCCTAGTGTGAATTTTGGTTTTGAATGGAAACCCTTGTTCGAAAGGGTGGTAAATGTATCTTGACCCTTTATATTAGAGTTAGCATTGAGTAATTCTTGGTTTAGCAGGTTAGAAATACCCTGGTCATGGTTATCAACTTAGGAGGTCTTTTGAACATCTCCTTTCTTTAGTGGTGGATGGCTCGTTATGTCATCATCTGAGTTAATGGTTGTATGGGATGTTGTTCTTTTGAACTATTTTCTATGTGGTCCATCTGCTATATAATTTCATAGGGTGTATAACCTATGGATAGTACTCAGGATGTACCATTTTCTTTTATAAATTTTGGGTAGTATGTGTTGATGTATGCGGTACTCATCGAGCATTATTATTAATACGAGTCATCTGATTCGGTTAAATCATTAGTGTTGAGCAATTGGGTATGCTTCTAAGTCATATCCTAAGTAGAGTGACATGGGTGTTCAAGGAGTTAATTTCTTCCCACCGCTCGGGGGGACTTTATGGGACTCAGTTGTTTTGACATACCAGTTGATTTATTTTGGGTATTGTGACCAAGTAGTTTAACATATGTGATTGTGTCTCAGGTAGTGTTGTGTCGGTTCTAGTGTACATTTCAGTTCTTTCATGGCATCATGAATTTGATGAGGTTAGCGATGAGTGAAAACCTTAAAAACACCATTTATCTTGAAAGTGTTTTTTGGTACTATTCGATAGAGCCTGAATGCCTCAGGAGGTATAGGCATCATGGTTTGGTGGATGATATATCGGCATGTGAAGCCAAGCTTTTGTAAATGGTCAACCAACAATGGTTCAACTTCTCTATTAGTATCCTTGGGTTTAGTCTTAGTGTACTCTTATGAATGATATTAGTATGTATCCTATTTTGAAGTCATCATGGATACACTAGAAGAGTGTTTATTATACGTCGTAAAAATGTTGGAAAGTTTTTGGGCTAGTTCGTGATCTATTTCTATGTTTTACACTAGATGCATGAGTTTTGATGAGGTTTTGTTAATCATGGGTGATACATGGGTTGTCTTGTAGGAATTCCTTGAATGGACTCAAGAATACCTACATCTTTCCTTGACGTGACCTCCAATAGGATGCCACTCTGGGCTCAGTTAGTGTTCTTATGTCGACATTTTGGATTTTTACCAATGTCTCACTTATGGTGTGGGGAATGGGTTTCCTAAGGATAGTTCCATGGGATCCATTAGGTTGACTCATAAGTTTTCATGGGCTTTTTGTCAGTCTTTGATGTAATTTTTTAAGGGTAGTGTTTTTAAGGGGCTGGAATCGGTCTACGATGTCTTTTGTGCTGAGGCACAATGGTTTTTAAATTTCCAAGTGTTTCTTTGGTTATGAAAAGTTACCAGAAGTCATGTGTAAGAATCTATGGACTCATTTGTTGTAAAATGATTAGAGGTGTGTTTGTTAGTAAGGAAACTCCATTTGTGGGGAGAAAGCCCTAATTGGGAATTTAACACTTTCTAATGTTAAATCCTAAGGTGGGGAGAACCTACGGGTAGTAAACTAAAAGATGATGATGTGATCGAGTCTTGGTTTAGCAGGATGAGGTAAGAGTCTATTTGACATTTCAGTTGGAAATCAAGCATTGGATCATGTTTTACTAGTGTGATTGTCATGTGGATAAGAGGTACTTAAGATGCGTTGGGAATTTGAGAACATGATATGGTCATTTAAATGAAGTTTCATGACCTTCAAGGGTTGGGTGAGGTCTTTATTGATTTCCACAATTCTTCTCAGGGATGAGAAGTTTTAAGGTGGGGAGTTTGTAAGAACTCGTGTTTTTTAAACCGAACAAAATTCCAAGGGAATTTGAATATTTGGTAACTAATGGATGGGTAATTTCTAAAATAGAACTTCATAATTAAATTCTGAGAGTTTTAATTCTTTAATGTAATATTTTAGGACTTGGATGAAGGCCCAATAACTTTCTTGGTCAACTCGTGGATTTTTGAGAGTGTCAGACCAGAAATGTCTATTTTTTAAGGACCTGTAGAGGGCCTACGGGTGGCCCATGTTGTATTAAATTGTGGGAAATAAATCATGCACCTTATTTTTGGTGTACTGACGTGTGCGCACAGGATTCACATAGTTTTCCAAATTATTCTCTTAGCCTGCATGGTCTGCCTTTTAAGGTAGTACCTTCTCTCTGTTCACTACACGGTTTATGTACGGTTTGGAAAACCATGCAGATCAAACCAAGTGGTTTACACATCTTTAAAAATAAAATAATATTACTAAAATTTTATATAAATTTTAAAGGGTAAATTAGAGGTATTCCATCCTGTTTTCTGGGTCACATGACGCACACCCCCCTTCTAGCCGCACGCAACACCCCCTTTGGATCCCCTCTCCAGCTCGATTTCACCCTTTTTTTTAGATATTCATGGTTCAATACTTTATGGTATGGGTTTCTCCTCTCTCTCTTCTCTATTTTCGGCCATTTTTCTGCATACCCATCGTCCTATATTGTGCAGTCGAAACCCTAGCTTGGGGTTTGATGTGTTTTTCTTTTATTCTTCGGATCTAGGGTTGTGAAAAAGGACTCGTTTGGTGTGTCGGTCCATGTTTTGGAAACCACCACTGAAAGAGAGGCGGTTAAGGTCGATTATCTTCACTAACTTTATTTGGGGATGTGCTCCTAAACCCATTCTTAGTATCAGACTTCCTATTTTAGAACCTTGATGATTTTATGGGTTCTGATTGTCTTGTGTAGTGAGTATCGGTGCCTTCGGAAGACTCACAGTCATATACGACAGTGTGTGTGTGTGTGTGTGTGTGTGTGTGTCTGTATATCCTCACTGTTAGTACTCACTCATGGAATGGGGAATATGGTAATTGGGTTAAGGGTATACATAAATATATATAAATATATATATATATATATGGATGTATGTGCATGCGAGTGGATGGTTTCTTGAATTAGAAAGTGTTAACTACCAATCGTTGACTTCATCTTCTTGAGGTAGGGTCCCTATCTTTGACTATTTATTTATTAATTCCTTAACTTCTTCTTTAAATTAGTTTTTTCTATGAGTTTCATGGTTAAATAGAACTGTATATCTTGAATTATATTCATAAATATAAGAAATAACTTGTGGTTTGATAAAGTCAGTATTTATAATAAAACCCCTCAAATGGAGGTGTGCTTCTTTAAAACAAAAAAGTAGTGATAGTGTTATGTCATGAATGTTTTGGTTTCATCTTTCCTTATATATTCCTATAGGTGTTGATATATGGTATTTTAATGCATGACCACTTTGGTATTATTATGTTATGTTTCCCACTTGAGTTAAATAAGGATTTAGCCACGTGTTTGGTATTAAGCATGTATTTCTTTTCATATCGCTTGTTACCCAAGTGAGTTATCCTTAACTCTATGACAAGAGATAGATTTTTTATGTTGAAGCACCCCTTTCGATACTCTTGTTAAACAGAACTAAAATGGAATTCATCCTTGGACACCTTTACGTGTTCCTTTTTACCCCATGTCATGGGATGTTAAATATGTAATTGTTTTTTATATCTATTAGTGAATTTAATGAATTTAATCGAAATTGATGGTTGACTGAGACCCTTGGTCCTTATTATGTCAATTATTGAATAATAACGACATGACTTGTATGGATTTTCCAATATGAGTCAGATACTACCACATTTTGTAGTAGGATGTTAATCCTGAGAATCTTGTTATATAGAATTCCTATTGTGAGTAAAATGATAACTAAGCCATGTGATAGCATGATAGGCTTGTTAGTCTTGTTATATTGAAATTGAACATGGGAGTATTTAAATGTATTTTTAATTGATATTCCCACATCAGTTAAATGATTTTTATTACAAACAATAGTTTAATTTAAATTTTTTTCTTGTTCTGATAAATGTTCCCATGTGAGTAATTGAAAGGCCAATCCCTTTTTAGGATGGTCCATACATGACACATCATTTTGTGGTCAGTTGTATTAGATTCATTTGTATTTGACCTTAGCATGCCTAATGAATTGTTAAAAAGTTTAGAATGATTAAATGGAAACATAATTGGGTGAATCGTGGATTCAAAATAGAATGCCATGGATGGGATCATATGACTATTGTACTTTTTCACCTTCATTAAACCATGGATTAAATTTATAATTACATGGATGGGCTCAAGAGGTTGATTTTTTTTAAGCCGTGAGTGAGATGTGGTTTCTGTGTATTGGATCATAGAAGCTGACTTAAATGCCTAGTGAATCATGGATCCCAATAGGACTATCATGGAAGGGTTCGATAAGCATCAGTTATGTTTCATGAGTGATACATGGAGATTCCATATAGGACCTCCAAATTTGGGTTCAGTTGACATGGACTCATACCACACTTAGATTTATACCAGGTTCCTGATAGGATCCTTATTATGGGCTTGTAGGGTGTTTTATGAATTTCACCTGGAGTGATACTTGAATTCTAGTTTAGGAATGTTAAGGATGGGCTCTGGTTGTAATTGATTATCATAATTAGGTGACTTATGACATGTCTTCCATGACAAAGAATAAGCGTGGATTCGGTGTATACTTGTATTGTTTAGATGGCCTTGTGATGCATCTATTGTGCTTATAGTTATACAGGGGATTTTGGGCTTGATCCAGATATCGAGGGTTATAAAAATCAAAGAATGGAATTTTTATCTTTTTATTAAATGATAACATGGATACAAAGAATTTTTTATTAGAGTACTTACATTCTTATTATATATTTTCTTACAGTGTTAGTTTTTCACTGCACAATATGGTTTCGGCATGACATTATGGGTGCTAGCCTACTAAGATTATTATCTCACACCCTACTCAGGTTTCATTGGTGCCTGAGTAGACCAAATTTTCTACATGGATTTGGACCTTGTATTTCTTATATCTAGATGTTGGGAGAAAAGGACCGAGTTAGAGCTCGGGAGGCTTATGGTGGTTTCTATAGGGATGTGTTGTATTTTATTTATTCATGTACTGAAATGTAAATCATATAATATTGTTTACTGATTTCATATATGGATCATCATATGACATGCATTCATTTTATAAACAAGAATTTTCAATTTTATATATTTAGTTATTTTTTCAAATGTCTTCCACTGCTTTTGATTATTGATTAATACTACATCTGTTGTTCTCTAAATTTTACTATTTGTTACCCATGAGCACTCTAAATATGTGGGTATAGTCTCCCCACTGACAACCTTTACACCCTCACTATTATTCAGTATCCTCTCGCATACGAGAAGACACACTTTAGGTTATTTTAGGAAGAGTTCAGCTACCAGTTTAGTGCTAAGATGGGATGGGACATTGCAGACTAGACATTTTATGTGATTGGTTATATTTAATTGTTTATTAAATTAAATTGTTGGATTGAATTCCTTGTATCCTCTTATTATGTAGGGTCTATGTGAAAATTGTTTCTTTTATGTAAAACATTTTACCTCAATTACATGTGAGTAAAAGCCTATGTAATGGATTGAGCTCGCAATCTAGTGGAGGCAGTCTAAGTTTTGATTCAAGGTGAAATCAATCCTAGAATGATACATTGGTGAATAGGTGGAAAGCTGCAAACCAAATATTAATTGGTTAGATGTGTTGTTTTCCTAGGTCAGTGGTCGGTTTATCAACCGCTAGATAAAATAACCATTAGTAAACACTCATGATCACCCCACTTTATTATTTTTATTTCAATCAAGTTTCTTGGTTATTTAATTTTAGATATTTTGACGTGATCACATAATTTAATAAAATTAACTAGCATACAAGATATAACTAAAGTAAATTGTCTTATATATAATTATTATCTAAGAAATGGTTAATCACTTACGTAAATACACTGAATATTAAAAATAATTTAATAAATGTAATAATTTAAAATTTATGTATAAAGGGATAAAATCCCACAATTAAATATATTATGTTGGTATAGGCATCCACTATATTAGTTAAAATCAAACCATAGTTCAAAGTTCTTAACTAGCCAAAGTTGGTATGCTTTCAATTTTGGGGGGATTCTAACTTTAATTTTTGGGTTTACTAAACTTAGTTCACATAATGTGTTTAATTCCACAATAATACTTGGTGTAATTGGGAGGAAATGGTTGAGGAAATCCAATTTATGGATTTCAAGATTGGGGAGTCCACTCAGAAGACCAATTAAATGTGAGTTAATACAGTTGGCAATTGGAATGCCTACCAAAGACCATTCAAGCTACTTGACAAACCAATGTTGGTGTAATGAGAAGGGGAATATGGATCCTTCCCACTTGAATATCCAAAAAATATGATATCCAAAATCCAATGGTAATGGATATTAGGTTTTTATAAAAAAGTGAGAGATTAATAAATATTTATTTCTATATTTTTCAAAAGTTTATTAGGTAAAGTATGAAAATTAATCTTATATTATTTTTGAAAAGCATCCATAAAATTACATCAAGCATATCATTGTGATCCATACTTTAGAGGACAATATTCTCACCAACATAAATTTATAAAAATTTAAAAATTTCCTACGTGGAATATTTATCCATGAAAAGAAATTAAATGTGTTAGAAGATTCTTTTCCTAAATTTTCTAGAAATGGGGCTAGTGTTGAATATTTAAAACTCTATGAGAAACATTTTAATGATTCCACATGTGTTAAATTTTTTGTGCTATCATCCATGTCTAAAGAGATTTTGAATCAATATGGGGACATGGATGCATATAGCAATATGTCTTGCCTTTGGGATCTCTATCAAGATAAGTATAGAAAAGAGAGGTATGATATCTCCAATGATTTCTTCACAACATTTCTTAGAGAATCTGTTCCATTCGGGCCTCATGTATTCATTCTTATAGTATAATTTGAATGCTTAGACATCTTAGGGATTAAATTCCCAAAAGAGTTTCATACAAATCTCATAGATTCATCCCTACCGAAGACCTTATCTAGTTTTATTCTTAACTACAACATGATATATAATGATAAGAGTCTTTAAAATCATGTTACATTAATTCTCAAAGTGGATGAGGATATAGGGAGTGAAAACCCACAGTATTTATGGTGAATAAAAAAAGGAGAGCATGAAAAATGTGACAAAGTCCTATAAATAGTCTAAATCTCTTGAGAACCTTCCTTCTAAGAAGATGAATATCAAAATATAGGGAAAAGAAAATTATGAGGTATGTTTTTCATGTGGCAGGTCAGGCCACTCAAAGAATAATTTTACCCAAAATAATGGGGAAGCTGAAGTTGTGTTCATTATCGAGTGTAATCCTTCAATATATACACATTGGGAATTGGATACAACTTGTGGGATCACATATGTATCCAAATTTAGGAACCAAGTATATTTCAAAATATTGATAGAGGATATGTGGATATGAGATCTTCCAGTGGAGTGAGGCAGGTTTCTCTATCCATTGGTGACTACCAACATTAATTTCTAATAGGAATAATTTTTGTTTTAAAAGTATTATTATTATTCACCGATGATTAACAAGAACATAATTTCTATATCATTCCTATATGCATATTTTTTTATTTTCATGTTTTCAAATAAAATGTTTTTCTTTTATAAATTAAACATATTTTTTTGTATAACACATTTAAATAATGGTATTTATGTATTAAATTACAAAAAAAAATATTGGAAATTGATATGAAATCATGTTCACATGACTTGTATAACACACAACTTTGATATCACCTTCTTGTTGATGTAAATTAGAAGAATTTGATAGGTCTCTTTCAAGATGGTTATTTTGACTCATATTAGATAAAAACAATTTAAATATCTCATGCATCTTTTCATGGAAGAATTACCAAACCACCATTTGGTGGATACGGTGAAAGGGCTATAGAGCTTCTAGGATTGGTACGCACTGATGTGTGGGGAACATTTCTATTAGATTCTTAAGGTTGATATTCTTACTTCATAACTTTTACTTATGACTTTAGTATATATGGCTATATCTACCTGATGAGATTTAAGTATGATTCCTTTGAGAAATTAAAGGAATTCAAGAATGAAGAAGAGAATCAGATTAGAAAGAATAAAATAAGCTTTGATCAGATCAAGTTAGTGAATATCTTAACCAAGAGTTCATAAAATTTCTAAGGGAGTTTGGGATTAAATCACAACACACTCCACCTTACACACCACCATATAATGGAGTTAGTTAAAGGAGGAATTGTACCTTTCTAGACAAGTTATTTTCAATGTTGAATCATACAGTTCTTCCATTATCAATTTGGGGATATGAATTTGAAACTACGATATACATGTTAAACAGAGTACCATATATATCAGAAAAAATAATTCCTATTGAGCTATGAAGTGGAAAGAAACCCATTTTTCTCACACATGTGTATGGGGTTATGATGCATTTGTTAATTTATTCTCAAGAAACAAACTAGAACCCTGGGGAACAAAGTGTATCTTTATATGATATCTTAAGGAAACAACGGGATACTACATATACAACCACTCAGATAAGGAAGTGATTATCGCCAGAAAAGCCGTATTATTTGAAAGGGATAATATCCAAAAAAGGATAGTAGGGTCAAGATTTACTCGATGAAATTTATTTTCAAGATATAAAAGAGTTGGTAGTAGAAACAATTCTACAAGTCCCCATAGAATAATTAGTTCCAGAAACACAACTACTACATAGAATCATAAGATATGTAATAGAACCAGATAGATATGGTTTTCTAGTCACCAAAGATGGTGATTCATTACTAGTTGACAATGATAAACCTCTCTACTACAAGGATGATATAGATATATCCTAAGTTGCAAGTGGCATGAATCATTGAATTGTGAAATATATTCCATGTATCATAACCTCATTTTGGTTATGTTCGTCGTGCCAGTTGATGTAAATCCCATTAGATGAAAATGGGTGTTCAAGAGGAAAGTAGACATGGAAGGTAAATTAAATGCCTATAATGAAAAGATAGTGGCTTAAGGGTTCAAAAAATATCAATGAATTGACTATAGTGAATCCTTTTATTTAGTTTCTATGTTTAAATTCATCAAAACTATACTTTCTATAACATCTTACCATGACTATGTGATTTTACTGATGGTTGTCAAAACTACATTCCTTAATGGAAACCTTCATGAAGATGTCTATATGACACAACTAGAATGTTGTGTCACTCTAGGTGATTCCAATAATATTTTCAAGTTGCAGGGATCCATTTATGGATTTAAGTAAGCATCCAGGTCGAAGAAAATTCTATATGGTGAATCCATCAGTGAATTTATTTCATTAAGATTGAATGTGAGTTTTGTTCTTTCAATAGTTTTAGTGTAAGTTTGGTTGTTATCACAGTAGTATATGTTGATGACATATTAAATATTGGAAATTTCATACTAGACATACAGTCTATTAAGTAATGATTAAACAAATTATTCTCCATGAAGTAATCGGGTGAAGTGGCCTCAACTAAAGTGATCAATCTCATTCATGATAGATCCAAGAGACTACATGGACTAAGTCAGAGTACATATGTTGACCAAATACTAAATAGATTTAGTATGGAACAATCCAAGAGGGGATTTGTTCTAATGTCACACGGTTTACATCTTTCTAAGAAAATGTGTCCTCAGACACAATAGGAGATAGATATAATGAGAGAGATCTCTTACACTTCAGTGATTTTACTATGAATTGAGCATGGTAGGAGTATATCCAGAATATCTAAGAGAAAAAATTTGGTGTATTTTTAATTATATCCTTAAGTATCTAAGAATAACTAAGGATATGTTCCTAGTGTATGGCAAAGATAATGAGATGTTCATCAGGGTTTATAATAATACTATATTTTGAATAGATAATAATGATCAGAAGTAAGAGTCTAGATATATATTTTTTACAGCAGGGGATTTTTGATCTTGAAGTGTTCAAAGAATCCATTTATCGTTGATATTATAGTGGTTTATGAGTATATGGAATCTTATGATGTAGCCAAAGAAACTATTTAGATATAGAAGTGTTTCCAGGATCTTGATGTGGTACCTAGTATAAAAGACCCTATCAAAATTTATTGTGATAATATTGTATCACTGACTCTTGGAAAAGAGCCACAGTCACACCAATGGGAAAAGAACATACTCCAGGAGTATCACCTCTAGAGGGATTTTCATCAGAGGAGTGAAGTTGCAGTAATCAGTGTCTCTATGGAAGGGGACATAGAATATCCCTAGGAAAAAGGCCTGTATCGGAAGAAGATTGAGTGTCATGTGAGATCTAGTAAAATGAATGTTGTTAGCAGTTGGATCTAGTGCATGTGAGAGACTTTTGGAGTTAGTTCCCTATAACTAACTTCTGTTTACTTTATTATTACATTTGTTGATAATTTTGAATATTAATATATTACTTATCACATCATGGTTATTATTGTATGTAACATAGTATGTGGTAATGTCCCAATAGTAGATATCTTACTAAAAGGTTATAGTAGTTCTGCACTATGATGAAAACCTAGAAGTTCTAGGACACTATTCTTAAATATATGTTATATAGCCAGATGATATCATTTGAGGGACACAAATGATATAGGATATGATGGGTAGAGACTCATAGGACTTTGAGGCACCCTCTCTTGGTGTATAACCATAGTAATATCCTATAGGATATTATGAGAATGAGACCCTCTAGTAGGAAATCCACTTTATATGTGTCATTGGATGTTCCTATCTATGGACCTTTGTATTGGTCCTTAGACTTTATGATTACTATTAATGGGTATTATGAACCTCATGCATTGACTTATTGATGAAAACCTTGATGATATATGTTCATAGAGAGGTATGATATGTTGGGTGCATCATCAGTAATATTATATTAATGAATAATTCAAGAAAAGATTTATCTCTTCTGTTCTTTAACAAAAGTTGATATACCAGTCCCTTTTATAGAAATGATATAACCTAAATAAATCCATCGACACGGTGTATAGTGGGCAAGTTCATATTCCAGGAATTTAAATAAAGATACATTGATTACATAGGTTGATGGTACTAGTATGCAACCTAACTGATTTGAGATATCATGTTAAAGGGATTATATTACATAGTAAGTGTTCATATAAGGTATCATGTCATTGTGGCATTAACTTCTATCACTATGGGTTCCATGGAATGTTTCTAGACAATAACCATATATGTAAGGATACTTCACCTAATGAAATGAAGAAATGTACCTAGAGGTTCACACATAATTTGTATCCAGAATGTTACATAAACAATATATTATTATTTATTATTTAACAAGTGGATTAAATATTCTTCCAATATGTGGTTTAATAATTATTCATTTATGACTGATCAGGTATAAATATTTATTTTATATTTATTTAATATAATACTTATATATTTATTAGGGAATAATGCATTGATATTTATTAAATAAATAAATAATCATTATTCAAGGTTTGGTAAATATTTTAGAAGAATAAATAACCAAGTATAATGGTACAGTGAAAAATAATAAATATTGAATATTATTTGATTAAATAATATTTAATTTAATTTTAAACATATAATCATGTTAATAAATAATATTAGTATTATTACTATTTGACAAGGGGTTCTGTAAGGATTAAATAAATAATAAATGTCACCTGATAAATTATCATATTTTAACCTTAGAGATATATAAACCCGATTAGATTATTTTCTCAAGAAGCCAATTCATTTATTTTGGTTGTGCCCAATTGATTTGGAGAATCATGTCATTACCTAGAGTGATCCCTTACCAAATAAAACTACCAAGAAAAGAGAGTGATATTCCTCCACCTCCCACTATCAAGTCAAGAGAGATCCATGAGGACACTTTGGAAGTGGTTCTCAAGGTGGTCAAAGGTGGACAAAACAAGCTGAAGGATCTATTATACTAGCACCTGAAGATTCATACAATGATGTCCAGATATTTTTGGAGCACGTATAAATCACCTCTATAGGGAATCCACATTTACTCCTACAACACAAAAATGTGACAATGTAGATCTATTATCATATCCTTCAAAGAACAATGAATTCCATCAAGGTAATTCCTTATTTATTTTTATTAATTATAAATAATATCTGATGATAATCTCTATTGGTTTTAGAATTGTATCCACTATCTATATTCTTTTATTAAATTCCATAGATCATGATCTTTATCATTGTGTAAATATCATATTTATCATAGATCATTGAAATAAAAAAGAAAACTTGTGCATAACCGATGAAATGATTCTGCTATGCTTGGAACCTACACTCTACTTGTATCCTTGAGATTCAGGATCATATCATGTAGGTGAAATTCCCAAAACATCTTATTCAAAACCCAAAGATGAAGGAATTTGTTGGTTGAGGTTTTCTTGTGACCCATGAAGGTTTTGTCAGTTCCAAGGGTCCCAAAACATTATCGAAATGAAGACATGATCTCAAAAAAATATGCTTCTCAGAGTAGTTTCTTCAATCATAATGAAAACAGGGAACAAGGTGATAAATTAGAGAATTATCACAAATTTGAAACGTTCTCAATAAACTATACATGGGTAACAAAATTTTCCTTTCTTGGTCCTAGTTTAACAATTTTCTGTAATGTAATTTTCACATCAAGAATGGCCTATTTCAATGGAACCTTATTTAAATTTTATTATAGAAGGATTTTTCATTATGTGTATTGTTTAATTTTTCATAGGGAATTCAAAATAAAATGTCCTTATTCATGGTCAATAGATCATTTTTTCTATTTTAGAGATTCACTTGGGGTTCAAAATTTTTTCCCAATATTCTTGTTTGGTAGTTTATTATGGGGATATCAGTATAGATTCAAAATCAATGATGTTAGTAGGGTTTATCCATAGAAATTCCCAATGTTTCCCACATCCAAAATGAATCATGACCTTCTTTATAAAAGTATATGGTTATTAGGGATTAAATACAAATGATTCTTATTAACTCTCATTTGTGGAGAGGAGAAGAGGTGGGGCACATAATTCCATTTTAGGGGGAATTATTTCCTTATCCATGAATCATTTTATATTTACAAAATGTTCATAAATCTCTTCCACATTCCGATACTAGACAAGTTTCCATAATATAATGTTCATGTGATGAATCCTTCAACATGTAAATGGTGATATATTAATGAGTCCATCTATATAAATATGAGATTCTATATACATTTACCATTTTATCAAATTTGGTAGTTACATTAAATTTAAATTTTTATAACTAAGTATTATATAGTTCACTATTTTCATGAGAGGTGATTTCTATTTTGAGAATGGTATTAAACCTTCATGAGGGGTCATGTGTAACATTTTTATCACAAATATGAAAATCCCATATAGTATTAATAAGATCAATTTGTTTATTTAAAATAATGTAGAAATGACATATATGAGGCCTTTTAAGCACCAGTTATGGAGCTCGATCAATGTGAATGTGTCCTAAATATCCTGATTATAACAAGAATCATAATCATCATACTTTGATCTTCCCTTAACCTACTAATGGGTAGTAAGAGATAAATAAATCATTTCAGTGTGATTTCCTTAAGGTTTACCAATATGGGGATTCAATCAAAACTTACACCACGGTGGATACCCTTATATGGGGTTTTTATATCATGTCACTAAATAGGGATTACTCATTGAGGTTTCCTTCTATGGGATAAATTTATGATGCTAGTGACATGATCATTGAAAATACCGAAATTCATGCGAGTCATTCTTGGTGTGAGAAGAAAGGGTTAACAAGTGAACAGACTCTATATATGTATGTGAGTCTTATCCACCTGGGAATACCTAATGGGGTTTTTTTTGGACCTTCGGCCTTAGGAAGGCATACTATGTATCCTAGGTATAGAAGGAATTAGAGTCCTCATAGTTCAATTATCTTTTAAATATACTGATGGATGAGGAAGAATGATAAAACCATAAGAGAATTTGGGTCCCATAGGTTAAAGTGTCTTAGATATAGATGGGATTACACCGTGATAGATTCCCATTAGACATTTTACAACCCTTAACCTCTACTAGATAAAGAGTGGGGACCATGAGTGTCTTGATTAGCATGTTTGGAAGGAATGAGGGTCCCATAATACCCATAATATTTCCTGATTATTCATTCCTAACCCATTGTGGAAACATCCCATGTGAAAGGGGAATTACTAACCAAAGATTCATGGTTTGGTTTTCACATGGTTTTAGGGCATATTCCCAAGTACTCTTTCGAGATAAGGACATCATGTCTGGTGGTGTCTTCTTAAAGTTCCTTGAGTGTCTACCTAACATGTATGATTATCTTTCTAACACATCTTGAGTGTAAGAATGATATGTATTGGGTATATCCCTAATATGTATCAGGATGTATGTACATGTCCTAGTGGTATGGAAAACACATCTTATGATGGTTTCATGATCCATATGACTTTTTTGGGCCTCTTTGTGTAACCGATGTAGACACATACAAGAGTATCTCATGATCAAGATGATATATTGGAGAGATACTACATGATTAGGTAGATGTTTTTGGAGGACTTCTCGTGGATTTTATGATATGTATGGAGGACTTAATGTGTCTTGAAAAATATTCCCCGATCAAATCGTGTTATATTGATGACATGCTTAGGTGTGGTTGAAAGATCTGGCTGAAATATCTAGGTAATATTCCATTACTAATGAATAAGTTAATCTATATTTATAACTATATCGCATGAAAATAATTGTATATATCTTTACTTATGTATTATATCTTTTTTTATCCTTTATATTATTATTTCTTCAATGTTCATGAAGAATTGGCCTTTTGAGATGTCACCCGACCAAATCGATACATGGAAATTCCATTTTGTAATCTACTCTTCACCCTGAAAGTCATATACATGATCAATATTGTTATCACATGAATAGTATATAAATTTCATGAAATATATTACTTCATTACTCAAGTTTACCTAGTTGAAGACCATTATGATTGTCTTCCATTCCACTCTAAGAAGTATTATTTGACCTCTTTTCTCCCTTATAAGGGTTTTTTATTTAGAGGGATTAATTTATAAGCCTCTCCACCATTTATATAATCTTCTTCATTTGATTCATATATCATAGATATTGGTATCATTTTGTGGAGGGAGAAATACATCATGCATTTTATGTGATCCCATCATGTGTTGTCTATTAAGTATGATAAATAGTTATTGCATGATCATTCCACATTTACCATATTTATTAGAACCACAGATTTTCTACGGATTTCAAATATTTTATTTTACATTTCAATTGACCTTTCCAATATCATATCGACATGTATAGTGGTCTTCATGAAGTGAAGTCGCATGTTTAAGAGGATTTTGTGTTATTAGGGATGAATTGTCTTGTACCCTTTATGAGATCAGACAGATCTATCAGAGACCCTTCATGAGATCAAGATGGTATGTCAATGGTCCTTCTAAATATCAACGGGATACTCACATGAGCCCCATAAACACCCCATGTGAAAAAATTACAGCTTTTTCTCACTTGAGTATACCTCCTTTTTCATCTTTTATTTTTTATTTTAAATGAATTTCAACATTCTAAAATTGATTATCCATCATGGAATCATATGATAAAATGGATGTGTAATAGAAACTTTTCATGATTAATATAACATGAAAAAAGTATTTTTCAAGGAATGATTATCATACCCATATGGATATTTTGTGGTCATTGAACTGATCATGTGATCTTTATAATCCCTTAATTTAAAAATAAATATAAATATCATTATATGAAGCTTCTACCATTTTCATTTATTATTTTACAATAATAATTATAATATACTCAATAACTTATAGATAGAAATTTCACGTGATTAAGGGAACTCGTCTAATGGAGTTTTGTATCATAAGGAAGAATTGTTGGAAGGGATTTTTGTGATGAAGCAGACAGTCTAATGGGAATTTGTATGATCAAAATGGTTCTCTGAAGATTATTTTCATGTTCATTTTCAGATAACATAGAGCACGTAATCTTCCCATGAAATGTTACTAGGGTCATGAAATCCCATTTCATAATAGTTCTCACGCAATTCAAAAAAACCTAGATACTTCTCTATGTTTCCAAATTTCTACTTCCATTCTTTTTCGAAGAAAATAATACCTACTCTTATGGTATTTATTCGATTCTAGGATTATCGATGAACATTTGTTAGGAATAAAAATTGTATAGAAATATCAAGAAATCATAGAAAATATTGTAGTGATATATAACATGAAATAAACATGAGCGAAGTCCAAATTCCGAGACAATATCACATGTTGTACAATATCCTATAATATATTAGGTTTACTCCCAAATACCATACATTCAGCTTTATGAGACTAATTATTTTCCCAATCCAATGGAACTATATCTGGGAACACCCATCATAACATGTTCATGATTTATGTTTTTTTCATTAATTAAATCAATCATAAGAAATAATATAATAATAACACTTGGATAGAAAATGTATTTAATAATAATTCAACATATTTTAATCATAGTAAATTTCATAATTAAGGGATTTGATAAATAAATGTAAGGAATGTATTACCCCATAAAAGAAAGAGAAAATAAGTTAGGTACATATGTGAGATACATATATACATAATTTAGTATCAATCAATAACAAAAATGGTTTTAATTGTTGATGAAAATTTTATTAAAATATTTCATGGAATATTTATTTAGAATAATACTCTTTTAACTATGAAATCACTGTTCATTATCTAAAATTTACAAAAATATTAAACAAACAATTTTCTATAAAAATTTACATGGAAAATTATAATGTAGTTTTCAATGAATTGAGTGGACATGATTGTATGTAATTCTATACATGCCTTACATGTTACAAAAAATCCTTTCACCATGTTCTAAAAAGATTAAAAAGTAACTTTTTAAAAATTAATGAAGCTTCCATTCAATTTTTTTATAAAACTCAAACATGAAAAAAATCATTAATAATACATTTGGAAATTTTTTTAAATTGTTCTTGAAAAAAAAAATTAAAACATGGATATGGAAGAGAAATGCTTTTTGACCGAAGTGTGTAATGAAGTCTACTATTTTTTAATATATTTACCAAATTTTATTATTAAAAAAATAGATCAAAATAAAACAATTAATTGAAACTTTCATCAGTAAAAAGTGTATAATAATATATAATAGTTCTATTAGAAAATTATCATATAATTTCCAACATCTAAAATTTAATATTTTATAGTCTTAATTAAAATGATATTGAAATGTAAACACTTACCACATTCATAAATTTTGGATTATAACTCTAAGTAATGAAGTAAATGAATGAAAAATTAAATTATAATTATTTATTTGGGATTTATGATATAAAATGTAATGTTCTAGTGTATAAACTTTTAAAAAAAATTGGTTAAAAAAACATATGTCTTAATGAAGGATGTTTTGAAATGAAACACTTACCTCGAGTCCAGAATTTTTGTGTATGTCCTTTATCTCATATATAATAAAATTATTTAAATTATTTTTTTAATAAAATAAATTTAAACTTTTTTACATTAAAATTTAACCATTTACTTCAATTATTTTAATAAAATACTTAATTTCTTATTCAGTTATATCAATATTGAGTGTTTTGGGAATGCTCAAATCATAATTTCTAAACAAAATCATTGTGTTGTCCATGGTCAAAGGATTCATTATTCCATTATATATAGAATTATTAAATTTTCATAAATACAATTTTTATACATAAATTATAATTTTCTCTGAATTCATGAAATATGTTTATGAAAAAATTATTTACTTTACAATCATGGAGAAGGTAGGCCGTATGAACGTATAAGTAATGTTTCCATTTTTCAATGATCTGAACCAAAAGAAGGTATGTGTTATCTTAAAATTCCATAAGTAGAACTATATAATAAAAATAATATTTTTTCTTTAAATAAACTTCTATATACAATCCATGTGAGGTATAAATAACAAATGAATCACATCACTTTGTGAGGCATTACTCTGCCGTACACACAAATAATGTTATCATTTTTCAATGGATGGTAAGGTATGAAGGCATGTGAAATTTTAATAATACATAATTATTAAACATTAATTTCAATCATATATAATCATTAAATAAATCATCATTAGTATCCATTCGAGGTGATGATGTTAAATGAATTACATTGGTTCGTGAGGTGTTAGTCCGCCTTACACACAAATGATGGTTTCTTTTCCCATTTGATGGACAAAGAGATGGATAAATATTATTTTTTTCAATGTACGAAAATCAAAGTGTATGGGAAATAATTATTTTAGGATACTATAATTTTTAATAAATATTTTAATTTGGAAGAAGAAGAAGTAAGAAAGAAGTATCTCGGTGAAGATGATTACCTTCGCTTGGGACAACCTCCTTTGGAACTATTATTACAGATGTTTTGCTTCATCATTTGGAAAGAACATAAGATCTATAATGTTAATAAGGATTTTTGGGATAGAAACTTTTAGGGTTTTGGGAATCCAAATGGATCTATATGTATGAATAATTGAGGGAAGTGGGTTTTATTTTATAATTTATGAGGAGTGATATTTTTGTAAATACCCAAAACAATTCAATAATGGGAAGTCTTTGTCAATTCAAATTCCTATAAAATTGATAATTAATGTATTGGAGGGTCCATATGATCGATATTCACATCAAAAATTGAAATATAAGTTTGTTTTAAATGTATTAATCTCTTTACCTCTTTGGTTTAACCCCTAGTAAAGCAATTTTAACATTATCTTTAGTATCAACTTTTTATTTTTTTTTACTATTCATTTTGATAAAAAAAATTGAATTATAATATAATATAAATTATTATAATTTTAAATGTGGTATCAATTTTGGAAAATAAAATTCATAAAATTGTCAAAATTTAGTTTATTAAACATTCCATACATGTTGAAGATCTATTTTTCAAGAAATTATTTTTTCCAACAATATATGATATTATATTAAATCTTAGACTAGAAATCATCATAATAGGAATTTAAGTTCATATAAATAGATGTATAATATATGAATTAGTATTATCTATTTCCTTACTATTTTTGTTTTAATTAATTAAAATGATAATTTTTAGGCATATAAAAAACTATTTCTAGATAATCGAGTTTTTAAGCATAAAAATAATTTTATACCATAATAAAAAATTAAATATTAAGATGAAATAAATATTATTATTATAATTAAAATAGTTCATATATCACTTTATGATCAAAATAAATAATATAATTGGTTTTTTAAATACCCATATTTAATAAAATGAGAAGGGTATATTTAAAGAGTTGATCATTTTCATTATTCGCTGAAAAATATAACAATTCAGAAAAAATATAAAATTTTAGAAAAATCATAATCAATCATACTAAGATAAATGTTTTTATGATTTCAAAAAATATGTTTATTATATTAGATAACATTTATAAACTTCCATAATTTAATTATAATATCTTCCTACAAAAAGTGATTAAAACGTTTTTGAAGGAAATATATATTTTTTAGAATAAAATATCTTTTTGAAACCATTATGGATTATTTATTAGAAAATTATCAACAAATTTTATTTTGTATGACCTTAATATATATTTAGTAAATTATTTAATTCTATTTTCACGGTTATATTTAATGGCTAGGTTATAACAGTAATATATTTCATGGGTCATTTAATCTTGGTGTTATGTATCATATACACTATTGAAAATTATGTACTTCTTTTAAAATATTTGTGTGTTAAATTATAACCCCTTACATAAATTTCTTCCTCAAAATATTAACTTGTTATAAGTAATCAGGTTTTTTACATTCAGAAATTTCATTTTGTAAAACCCACATCCTGAAAATGATTAATAAAATGTTCTATTAAAAAGAGGGAAAGGTAAAAAAACCAAGTTCATATAAATAAACTAGGTATTTACATAAGGATAACATGGGAAGTAATTGAAAACAAGTATTTAAAAATATGATCTGTTACGAGTTAACATTTTATCCCACTTTTATTAAGAGATAAGAGACCACCACTTTATCTAAAATGAATAAAATTCTTATTCCAAGATCGTTTTCCTAAGGTTGTGGAATTATTTTAACATCAAGATTATGAACACAAGGAAGTATAATTACTTGAAAATTTTAATTTATTCCTTTAATAATTTCCCAAAACAATATCATCAATTTCATCAAATTATGAGTTTATAAGATTCATTTTTTATACTTTATGCACTAAAATTAACTTCTAAAAAATCACATGATTCTACAAAATGATGTCAAAGAATATTTTTATGTTTAGATATTAATAAAAAATAGTAATGTTTAAGAAAAATTTAAGATAATTCCAATAATGCATACAAATTAATATTAATATCCAAATCCAACGTTTAAAAAATCATTTCATAACTAAATAAACCTAAATCCATGATAACCACAACATTCAAGGATTTAATTGTTTTTCATAATTAATATTATTTGATAAGTAAAATGTTATACTTAAGTGTAACATATACCTCTACCCAATGAAAGTTTTAGAAAATATAATTAATCAAATCAAATTACTAAAAATTCAATAAGAAATGATCTTATAACATGTTTCCCAAAATCAAATTAATACATATCCATTAAATAATTTAGAAAAAATATCATAATAAACAGTACACTAGGTAGGCTAATTTTAGGAACTACACCCTTATCAAACTTTTTTATGGGTTCAATCCCCAATAACATTCTAGATGGAATGAGTTGTCATCAATATGTGGGTTATCTTTATTATATAACTATGGAGAATAAAACTGATAATGAGATTAACAATTAACCATTCTCTTATAAAATTCTCAATAATAATTTTAACATCATAAAAAATAACATTATTCATCAAATCACTTTGTTTAACCTCTTATGTTTTATATCCAAAAAATTCCTTAAAAAACTTATTTTACATGGATTTAATTACCTTGAAATCAAGCACATATAAATGATTATCCTTTCTAAAATAAATTCATTTCTATAAAATATCACCTTAACATTAAATAAAACTTCTAGTTCATTGGTATCGTTAAACATATTCTTGAAAATTCTTGAGGAAAAACTATTGAAGAACAATATTTAGAAGTTTCATGATTCTTACAACCAAAATATCATTGACTAAAATAATTCAACAACATGATTCTAAACTTCCAACACCAAAACACTTCAATCATTCCACATTAATGGTTTTTCAAGAATACGACCTTAGTAATTAATCCATCAATTCAAGAATTGATATTTATAATGACCAAGTTCCACACATCAACGACATTTAATTGTTTGTGGTTCTTTAGGTTGAACTTTATCTTCCAATAGCTAGTTAACCTGACTCTTCATTTTTATTTAGTAATTGACTTCTTTTTTCCCTCATTTTCCACAAATAAATAACATTCTAGATCATTTAATGAATTTTTTATGGCTCGTCATCCGACATTTTTGACATTTTGTAAATTGAATCTTATTTTCCCTATAATATTTAACATTTAAACCTCTATGAGATTCCATCCATATCTTCTTTGATGTTTTTGTAGATTTAACAGTGTTATAGTTGTTAATTATAATTTGAGATATCCCATTTGTATTGATCCTAAGAATTATAAATGGAATTAAACTTATTTTATGTATCTCGTTAGAGAAATTATTTCATTTCACATCACACAAGTTTTTGGAATGCATTCACTTATTTCCAACAAATAACTAAAAATAATAAAATAATATGGATGACAATTTCTTAACATAAAAACTCATAAAATTATAAAAATTTAAGGAATAAAATGTAGTTGAAATTTATATGTTGACATATGAGTATCAAAATTTCAATCTGGGTTCTACATAGTAACATTTTCTTTTAGGTTTCTAACTTAAAAATCTGTTCAAGTCATTCATAATATTTCATATAGATTTTTTGAATCATCAAAGAATATCATTTTGAAGTTTTAAACTAGGTTTTCAAATTGCAATGTTCTCATGCACAATGTGATTATCGATTCTAGCTCAATGCACCTTTTTTGGGTTGTTACCCCCATGTAAAACTATTCTAGAGCCGCATCCACTTTTAGTATATAACAATGATGAAATTTCTTAGAAACTACTCACTCTATCATTTAGTAATATTATATGATATTTTCGTATACATTGAATTATACTTAGATATATCCTTGGGGTTCTAAATAAAGTTTTCTCATACTAATTTTCAATAGTTAACTAAACCATTTCTCTGATACCAACTAAAGAATCCCAAATATTTTACACATACTATTCATTGATTTTTGACATAAAAAACTAATAATTACAACCCAAAACTTATGAGGCCTAGTATATTTGGATGACTAGGTTCATAATAGATCAAAAATAAAGTACAATAAAAAAATATAATATTCTTCATAATGGTCTCTTAAATAATTTTTATCTCCAAAAACTACATGGGATCATCTGTAGAATATACAAAAAAATGGTCAGATTAAAATAATAGTAATTGAATTATCATGATAAGGATGAATGACTTTTGAGTCAAATTTATATGATGATATCATTAAAGTGAAGGCTCGAGAGTAATCATATTGGACAATAACCAAAAGAAACATGGTATCATAAGAACATGGAATCATAGGAAATGTGTTGGAAACTTATAACATGACATAAACATTAGTCTATGATGAAGTTATATACAATATCATATGGTGGAGAAATTACTATAATTGAATATGTTTACTCCATAATCCCATGTAGGATGCCTCTGAAAAATAATGATTTACCAAATGCATTAGAGCGCTCTCTACAAACACCCATCATAACATATTCTCGACTTATGAGTTACACATAAATGAAATCAATCATAAGGTGTAACATAATAATTATGCATATAAATAAAACATGTTTCATAATCATATATCATATCATAATAAAAAGGTAAATCCATAATGAACACATTTGAGAAAAAAAATAATTCATGTATTAACCCATAAAATTAAGGGAGAGTAATCTTGGAATATCTGTGGGGGACTTACATAGATAATTTATATAAAATACAAAACATTAAATTTTACCGTTATTAATGAAAATGTCTCTAAAATATTATATAAAATATTTATTGGGAGAAATACATTTATCACTTTGAAATAAAATCTTCAAATTCTAAAAATTTACAATATATTAAAGAATAATTTTCATTAAAATTTACCATAGAAATGTATAAAGTAAGACTCAATTAATTTGGTGTCCCTAATAGTAAGAAATTTCACACAAGATTTTTAAGTTAAAAAAATATTCCTTTCACACTGTTGTAAAAATGATAAAATGTACCTTGTGGGGAAAATGATGAGATGATTTCTTTAAAAAATCATAAAAAGTAAAACGAGGGTAAAGTTTTATTTAATTAATTATTTGGAGAATGTTAAACTTAATTTGGAAAATATTTTTTCCCAAATACATGGGCATAGAAGAATAATATTTTCAATTGAATAGAGATGTGATGTTATATTTTCTAAAAAAAATCTCAATAATTTTATGTAACAAATAGATGATAATTGTATTATTAGATGAAAAATCATAAAGAAACATATGAAAATAAAATTAAAGGACTTAATTGTATAATGATAAAAAAATTCCTATAATGGAAATTCAAGTATAAAAAATAATCAATTAAAATGATATTGAATCAGATTCCATTACCATTTTAGTAACTTCTAATTTAATAATCTCATGAATCAAAGAAGAATTTTTTGAGATGAAACCCTTACATTAATTCCAGACATGTGGTGTATATCATTTATATCATGTATAATAAAAAAAAATTAGTTATTCTTTTTAATGATACCCGTTTCTAAGTTTAATACCTTATACTTAAACTATTTATTTCATTTATTTAAATTACATGTTTAATTACTTATTCAGTTTTCCCACGTCGGGAGTTTTAAGGGTGTTGTTAAAAATTTAAAAATAGAATCAGTGTGTTGACTGTGGTCAAAGGCGTAATTGTTCCATCATCTATTGAATAATAATAATATAATGATTATCATTTTTATGCATCAATAATTCTTTTAAAACCTTCCATGTAATATTGTAATGAAAAATGAAGTATGTTACAATCATGGAGATGGTAAGTTGTATGTATGCATAAGTGACGTTTCCATTCTTTAATGATCATATTATAAAGAAGTTACGTGTTATTTTATCTTTTAATATTGATAATTATATCATAAATATCATATTTCTTATTTAAATATACTTATATATACTATTCTTATGACGAGGAAATCAAAAATAGATCACATTTCTTATCAAGACAGTAGTCTATAATACACATGAATAATGTTATCAATTATCAATGGAATGAAAGAAAAAATTATATGAAATTTTAAATTTATATAATGATTATCATTTAAAGAATATAGAATATAAAAAATTAATCCGCCATCATGAACAACGTTGAGATGGGATGATGGAAAAACATTATATCGGTTCACGAGGCAGTAGTATATTGTACACACGAAGGATGGTTTCATTTCCCATTTGATAGAATAGGTGATGGTAAATATTATTTCATCGACATAATAATATATTCGTATATAGAATATACTTGTGTAATAATAGTTTATTTTTTATTAAATAATTAAAGGCGGAAAGAACAAGAAAAAAAATTGAGCTTGATGAATACTATTACCTTCTCTTAAGGGAACCGATTTATATCTCTTATTTTCAAACCTAAGGCTGGTATTTTGAGATAGGTTCTCATTTATAATTGAGTAGCGGAATTTTTTTTACATACCCAAAAAAATTCAATAATGGGAATTAAATCTCAATCAAAGTTCCTCAAACAATGAAAATTGATGTAGTGGAGGGGTGATATGATTTTTTCACAACTTAAACATTAAAAAATCATTTTTAATCATTTTTCTCCATTTACCTCTTTATTTTATCTCATGGTAATCCAGTTTTAACATTATCTATGGTAAAATATTTTTACTCTTTTTTATTTTAATTATGATAAAAATTAAGGTTTAACTTATTATATAATATTAATCATTATAATTAAAAATATTTAATCCAATTAATAAATACAATTAATTAAGTGTCAAATTTTATTTTACAATTATATCCATAAAACATGTCCAAAAATTGTTTTTCAAGAAATTCATTTTTCAATCAATTAATGAACTTATATTAACTCTATCACTAGAAATAGTCATTATAAAATTTAAATTCATTTAGGAAAATGTAAAATAAATTAATTTCCTTTAAATTTTTTATTTCTAGGAGTTATAATCATTAATTAAAATAAATAAAATTTGTGCATTTAAAAACCGTTTGCATAAAAACTTGTTTTAATACATAAAACTAAACATAGACCAAAATTATGAAAATTTATGATTAAAATAAAATTAATTAGATTATTATAAATAAAATAGTTTAAATTTCACCTTAAGATCAAATCTAAAATATATTGGATCATCAAAATTACATTATTTACTAAAAAGAAATGTCAATATTGGAAAAATGTATAATTTTCACTATTTGATAAATAATTAAAAATACCAAAAATACCAAAATTTTACCCTAATTTAATTTTGGTATGATTATTTAAAAAATATTTTTAATTATATAAAATAACTATTCTAAAATTTATAAAAAATAATTATAATATTTAATGGCAAAAAAATAATAAAAATTATTTTTGAAGGAAATTATTTTTTATTGAATAAAATATCTTTATTAAAAAAAATTATTTATTATGAATTTATAAATAAAGAAATAATGATTTATACCTATTGATATATTTAAAAATGTAGTTAATATTATCCAGACCTTCAAATTTAATGGCTTGGTTATAATGGTAATATATTCCATTGGTCATTTATGCATGGTGTTGCATGTCATATATGGTAAAATACATTATGTTACTATTATAAAATCTCAGGGTGTTATAGGTTTTACATATATACTGATAGTACAAATTTTATGTAAATATTCACTCAAAAATAGTTTAATTTATTCTAGAAGAGATGACTGAAGATGATTAAATATTTTTAGTGCTCAATACACTATCACCCTAAGAAGGTTAACAAGGTGTCTTGTACTATATTTCAAAACGATTATGCTAGTTTGGTTATGAAGAGGTTAAAAAAGATACCATATTTATATATTAAAAAAGGATTAATCTAGAAATATTGAGGGAAGTGGAGAAATATTATCTTTTTAAAATGTGTGTTCAACCATTTATTCATGTGAGGATAAAAGAGGAACAGAAGGAATATGTCATGCAATAAAATACGGTTAGAATGTTCCTGAGTTCAATAATGATTGTGATTGAATGATATGATTTATGAACTCTTTATGTGTTATATCCACTCTATATTAGATTAAGGATCTTTTGGATTGATCTCATATATAATTATTCTCTATAAATCCTATAAGTTTGAATATTTATAGAGATATGGATGAGTATTTCTTATGGGACAACATGAAACGAGATATTTTGGAGTATATATATGGGATCTTGGAAGGTTATCATATTAATAATGAGAGATAAAATTCTAAATGGATGTTATAACTACTACCTATACCATATGGAAATTGAACAAAATCACCATTGATTTTGTTTCAGGAATCCCTAAAATATCAAATGGTCATAAAGTTATATGGGTTATATTATATTTCATTATAAATTAATAACACTTAATTTATATCAAAGAATTATTTTCTCTTGATTAGAATGTATGAATACAAATTTATGAAGTGATAATTTTTCATGGAGTATAACATTCTCTTGTATCTGACTGGGATCTAAGTTTTACATCAACGTTCTGGAAAGGTCATGAGTGGGATCTAGATACAGAGTTGAGTTTCATCACTGCTTATCATTCTCTAACATATGTTCAGTCAAATATAATAATTCAAACCCTGGAGGATATTTTTAGATATTATTCTCCATATTTCAAAGTTGGTCGAGATTAATGACATCATTTAGTCATGTTTTCTTAAAACAATATATTTCACTTGAGCATTCTAATGATTTCTTATAAAACCCTCTATGAAAGGAAGTTAAAAACTCTAATGTGATGGGATTAGTTTAGAGAAAGAAATATTTTGGAAACTGATATTGTGGATGAAATTGAATAGAATTTCAGATCCATTCTACATCTCTTTAGATAATCCTAAAGTCAGTAGAAATTTTATGTGGATAATCGTCGACAAAATTATGAATTTGATTTTGGTGAAAACGTATTTCATTGTATTTATCCATGAAATAAAGTGATGATATTCATAATTAAGGTAAATCTATTAACATGTATGTTATAACCTATAATATTCTTGATTGAGTAGGGATAGTAGAATATATCTTGGAACTTCCACCAAGTATCTCTCAACTTCATTATTTGTTCCACATATATCTTTTGAGGAATTACACACCTGATACTTACCATATATTGAAGTTAGTGGTTATAAAACTGAAACATGATCTCTCTTATGGGGAATACCCTATGGAAATTCTAGATCAAAGAGATAAAATTCTATGAAACAAGAACACTTATTTGGGTAAAGAATTATTGTGAATCTATAAATTAGAGAAAGCTATTTGGGAACCTGGGGATGTGATAAAAGAGAGATTCCCTAAAATGTAAATATCAGAGTAATGAAATTTTAAGGATGAAATTAATTTAAATTAGGGAAGCATGTAACACCCCAATGTTTTAATATATATATATATATATATATATATATATATATATCTCCAAATATTAGCATTTGATTCAGGCCACCCTGAGTCTAAATAACACTAATATAGAATAATGTACTAAAATAACTATTGAATTAGTGGGTTTGAATAAGGATAACTAGATTTTTAAAATTTATGGTTTACACTTTTATAAAATTAATAGAATGGTTAATTAGAAATTAAAAAATCAATTAAAAGTGAAAGATTTTTTTTCTGAAAAAAGAGGTTTGCATGTACGCAATGTGTTTCTATATTAATAATTTTAATTCATCACAATTAGGGAATGATTTTAATTAAATCTATATATTATATATTCAATAAAATTTGTAACTTTAATCTATGTTTTTTTGATGTGTGGGATAATTATAAATATGATGTTATTCTTAAAAACTGCAATTTTTTCAAAAAAAGTGGTTTTGTGTGTTTTGCGCACATATTTTATAATGTATTTCAATAAATTAAAAAATTAAATAATAAAAAAGGATTTTATATTTTTAATAAGTATTATAAAATTTTTTAAATAATTAAATTTTATTTTTGTTTAATATTAATTGTAATCACACTAATGTTTTTTTTTCACCTAGGTACGGGTAAAACTGGTAAAATATGGTTAAAAATAAAATGATGATTTAAAATTTAACTAAAAAATTATTTTATCACATCGGATGAGTTTAGTTAATTAATTTCCATCCTATTAGTTATTATATGGTCACATGGTGGCATATGTCTTCTATTATAACCTTTATATTATTTTTAAAAAATAAAAATAAAAAATAAAACTCTATTACTTTTAAATACATGTTAAGGTTTAGAAAGGGAAAAAAGAAATTAGTCATTGAATATTAATTTTTATTTTAAGAATAATAAAATTATTTTCATGATGAAAATGTATTATTAATTTTCTTTAACTATATAATTTACTTTAATTCTAACGCAATACAGACATAATATTTATTTAATTAATTAAAAATAATAATATTGAAAATATAAAAATTAATATAATTTTAGTGATTTATTATGTTTCAAAATTTTATTATTTCAATAAAAATATTTTTCATTTTTAATATGATTACAATCTAATTCAACATTTTTGTTGACTTCTTTAAAGACAAATTAAATGAATATTTACAAAATTGACATTAAAGATAATTTAAAAGAAATAATATGTTAATAAATGATTTAAAAAATAATAATATATTCTTCCAATTGAATATAGTATGGTTTAAAATTTCATCCATGGTTCACTTAGGGGTCATTTTTTGATTTAGGGTAAAATTGTTAACCTCTTATGGTCGAAATAGTAGTTTTAGTGGTCAAGTAATAAAATGGAAAACAAAGGGGTTCGTAAAAAAATTATTCTATTTGAACTTACACCAAACCATATATAAATATAATGGGATGATATTATTTAGACCTTGAACTATTTTTCTAAAAAAAATTATCCATTGGGGATCATTTCTGTTGAGAATTAATTTGTTATATTTTAATCATTATGACATTCAAAGTGTGTCCCCTCCATCTCTAATAAAATGACATCCCTTCTTTCTCTTCATTAAATTATATTGAAAATTCTATATCAACCTAACACTAACCATTTATCTTATTAAATTCACTATCTATGATTTATAGGTGTTGTAATTCTTAAAATATCATTCCATGGATCTTTAAGAAAGGATATAAATGAGGGCAATCGGAAGAGAGGTAATCATATTTAACGATGCCTTTCAATTTTTTCCATCTTCTACTTACTCTAATTATATGGGATTCAACATAAGATATTAAATCTAGTATACTAAATAAAGTTAAATAATATTATTATTATGTTATCCCCCTTATCCACGAAATTTCCAATCAAATGAGAAGTAACAGTATCGATCATGCATACATATGGCTTATTGTCTCCACATAGAGACAAAATTCATTTTCTATCACCATTTTTAACATATGGATATTGTGATGGTTATAATGATTATATATAATATGTATGAAATATATATTATTCTATAATTATAATATTCCATCTACCTTTTGACATTCCAATCCATTGGAAAGTGATAATGTCCCCCATGTTTACATATGGACTACCATCTATATAAAGTGAATTGATTAATTTTTTATTTCTGTTTTAGTTATATGGAAACAAGGATGGTTTAAATAAATATATATTATTTATATGATATAATAATTATTTTTATGGTGGTTTATTATTTACCTTTATTTTTTACCAACCATCTATAAGTGAAAATAGTATTAATGCATACATATAACCTACCATCTCAGTCAATAGTGTAATACATTTTTCAATGTATACGTTTTATAGATTAATATTAATATATATATATATATAATGAATATATGTGAAATATATATTATGATTAAAATTATTGAGATGATGAAACCATAATCAGAGTATATATACTGGGATTATTGGACTGAAACATGCATAAAAAAGGAAGCAGTTAAATGAAAAACTTTGATTTTAAAAACAAATTAAAAATCCGTGGTTGATTAATTGTTATAAGTAAATCATTAATTGAATGATATTTGTGAGCACTATTTTCTAAAACACATATAATAAATCAATACTTATTCTACTATTGGTTCAAACACAAAAAAAATATAAGACCTAAGTTAAGGGATCTATATTTCAATCTCATTTTAATCGGAACTATTTCTTCTTTAATTTTAATTGAATGAATTTATGGGATCCTTTTCTAATAAATCCCTTTACTTTTAATATCCACTTTTTATTTTTATAAAATAAATTTTTTCCATTCATTTTCATCTCTTTAGAAACTCAATTTATCAATATATTTTTTATGGAAAATTTTCCTTATCTCTCTCTTCGGTCACAAAATCCTTTTTTTGTTTGTATCTATATTTTCTAAAAAATAATGTAGCATCCTAATAGAGAAGCCTTTTATTTGTTCTCTAAGATGGTGGGACACATGACCTCAAGCACACCTCCTCATATGCCAGAGGCTACTGACTAGCAGCGAGGGTCTAGGGTGTGTTTGTGGGGAGACTATTCCCTCATAGATCAGAGTGGAGAATAGTGGAGAACATTACAGACAAACAAAAACCAAAATAAATAAATAATAAAATAATAATAATGAACATATGGAATAATAATAATAAATGGATAGAGTATGATAATTATAATATCATGTAACTATATATAAATAAGGTCTTGGGGAACTGGGGATGCATGAATATACCACATGTTATAAAAAATATAGAAAAATCCCCAAAATTAGATACTACTAGAATCATGAGAATATGCTTGGTCCCTTTCTCTTGTACCCCATCCTTTCAATTTAAATCAAACATCAGATGATGCATGCTTCCCTTTATCAATACATGTAACTAGGAAGTATTATTGGGTACTAAAGGAAACCCATATAGGGTGTCTAATATACTCAATAGTCCACTAATAATAGTGTTCATATCAATAAATTATGTTCATATAAAATGAGTAGTGTTCCAATAAATAATAAATTCAAGGCGGTAAATAAATAAGATACACCAGACTAGGTTCCACATTGGACACCTCTTTAGCTCTACCTTCTTAGACCTATGTTGGTTTTCTCTAAACATAGGTGACAAGATGATGTTTAAAATATGGTATGATATTATATGAATAATTTTTCAATGGATGGACCATCCCCATTCATTTTATTTTTTTGGTGGGTACGTCATGACTGTTTCAAATCCACATTCTAATTCTTCAACATAATTAATATCTTGTAAACTATTAGAAGACACCCTGAGCCAATTCTAGGTGATACCAGGGAAATATCAATTATTGTTCTAGAGGAATTTTATATGTCTAATTACATGGTATTCTATCAGAGGAGACCCACAAATGGGATCCCAAGTGTCACTCCTTTCATTGTGTAAAAACAATAAGAACAAACCTCTGAGTTCATCCCTCGTATATGACATAGTAGTCCAAGTCACTCTCGTGGAGTTGTACAACCATATTTATACTAATCCTATCCATGGGGTCTCCCATAAGGAACCAGTATCACTCATATGGATTTAAAAAAGGAAATCACTTAGAAAACCCATCTGAGACTTAGCTAGTGTCACTCCCGGTGTATTTGAAAATTCATTAACAAACTAACTATAAGGCTTTATGAGCCCATCCAAGGTTTTCTTAAGTCGGGAAACTTGTGTCACCCTCAGCCTAAAGATATATCTTACTAAATATCCCACCAATTAGAAATTAAAATAATTGATAAAGTGATTAATAATTTTCCCATCTCATTTATTTCATCATTTATTCAATGGAATCAGGCAAGGCATATGGAAATTGGGTATAAGGAATAATGTTTAAATAATTGACCTACCATTTCTACTAGGTCAACAACATTTATTACCAGGACAATGAGTACCCTATAGGATATTTAACTAGTTATGAGGAAAGGTATTCTAGGCTATCATGATAAGTCACACACTATGGGGTGTATTAGAACATGTAGATCAATCAAAGGTTGATTCTCCATTCACTAGATTCATACCAAGCCTTATAAGGCATTAAATTTAATTAATTTTAATATCTTAGAGGCCTCATGGGAAAGGTTCTGTGCAAGGAAGAATGGATAATGACATAAAATGCATCAAATAATGGGAAAGGAAACTAGACCGCCTACCATAGGTTCATAGAAGGCAACTCATCCATTTTCATCCCATGAATCAATGTAGAATGAAAGATATCAGAAGATCATACAAAAACCCTAAAAAAGGGAAATAATCCATCAAAAAATATCACAAGATATAGGAAGCTAAACTAGTAATAGAATAATGTGGATTGGATAACATACCAAGAGGAGTCCAACACACCCAATTGTGATTAAAATGGTTCTCGGATAGAGGGGGAAGAAGAATTACTAGGTCCGTTGTTGGAGGGGGATCTCATGTGGAATCTCTCTTACGTAGGGAAGAAAATGATCCCTTATAAAAAAACTTGGGTTTCTTACACTTTTTTTAAAATAGGTTATGTTATTTACAGGGTGTAAATTATTTACAGGGTGTAAATTATTTACACGTCGTGTAAGGATCGGGGACCCTTCCCCTCAGAAAACCCATCTCACGACATGAAAAGGGCCTAGAAAACCCCATAAATATCATGTATTCTAAATACACTAAATGTATTCAAAATAAACTATGTATATTCAGTATTATCCATGTACTTGTCTTATATCTATAATTCATCTCCCTCTAACCATTTCATCCAAAAAATATACCCTCCCATATGCATGATTCCTTGGTTTAACCAAAACTAAAAGATAACACACATCATTGAACATTAAGAACATTACAACCTCCCCACCTTAAGACAAATCATCCTTTATTTTACCTTTAAAGTTAATAAGGAATCATCTTAGATATGTTTTTACCGAGGAGGATTTAAATAGGCCTCTCTCTACTAAGTCTCTTTCTATACCTGTGTATGCTTCCATAGCATCTGAACTAGAGGAAATGACCTACCTCAGAGAACCCTAAAGCTATTATCCATAATACATGTTGTATGCTCCCAAAATGAACCATCTTCTTCTAAATATATATCATTGGGGTTAAATGTATGATATTGTTTAGCATGATATCAATTAATTTGTGATACATAGAAGAAATCGTGCATGGCACTATACCTCTATAGTAACTACAACCGATAAGATACCAGCCTGACTCTCTCCACTATCTAGAAAGTACCTACATAACAAGGTGATAAATATAACTATCTAAAAATTCATCTATGGCCAAATCTTGGTGATACACACAAAAAGACTCAATGTCCCACCACGATCTCCAGAGGTCGATGGTGGCGATTAGTATAAGACTTCTTCCTAGACTGGTATGTAGTAATACACTTCTGAATCATCTATACTCTCTTGGAAGTCTCATGAATGAGATGAGGAATCAGTAGTGCTACCTCCCCTAACTCTAACCAATATGAAGGTTGATATATTTTACTCCAGATAATTAGTCAACCCAGTGTCATCTGCATCCTTTGTCTAAAATGTGATGTAAACCATGCATCTTGGTCCAAAACAATGGAATGGGGAACACCAATAAGTCCCACAATCTTGCGAATGTGAAGCCTTTATATCTCATCAATTGGGAAGGTATCCCAGATTGGTAGGAAGGGATAAACCTTGTTCAAACTATCAATGATCACCCACACTACATCACATCCTCATGGAGATATCAACAATCTTATTGTGAAATATATGGTGATGTCGTTCCATTTCCACTCAGGAATAGATAAAGGTAGTAAAAATCTAGTATGTTTCTTAGGTTCTTCCTTCACCTTTTATAGGTGGGGAACCTACTAACCAAACTTTTAATATACCTCCTCATACCTATGTACAAATATTGGTTATTTATATCTCAGTAAATCATTGTAATCCCATGCTGAATGGCCCAAACATAGGAATACGATTCATGAATCAACTCTTCTCGTATATTAGCAAGCCCCCAAATACACCCACAAAATAATAGGGTCTCATTTCCATCAATTACCCAACTAGGTAGTGGGTTCTCACAAGATAAACTCTCCCCAAGAGAGTGGCCCTTTGTATCTAATAGTTTTCTCATCCTCACCTTCTCCTGAATATAGGATTTCATTGCTAGAGATGTTAAAACAGGTTTTCAATGTTTTTTCTATACCTTTATGAGAATATCATAAAACATATTAATCAACTAAAAATCACTACTAGCCTCATATATGGATTTTTTCTGAGTCTCTTGGCTTAAGGATTTATTTGTGGCATTTCCCATTTTATGTTGTATAAGAAAGCACAATGTTAAACGCCTGTATTTATTCCACCCACATTTTCTCCCTCATATTTAAGTGTCACTATTTGGATATTTATTAGAGACTACTGTGATCCATGTAAACAATGAATTTCTCACCTAATAAGTTGGTCCCCCAAAATCATAAGACATGAACCATGAATACTAGCACGAGGTCGTGTGTAGGGTAATTCATCTCATGAGACCTCAGTTGGAAGGACCTGTATGCTACAACTCAATCAAATTTCATTGGAACAACTTCTGTCCTAATAGATAAAGAATTTGAGTAGATAGTATAGTCACTTCTTGACTTTGGAATTATCGAGATTGATGTTGAATTTAGACTCCTTTTTTTCTCAAGAAAATATGTCTCAAAAGATTCGAACTAGAGGAATTTTACATCCTTCTTATATTGGCCCATTAGAGGTGTTTCTAATCAAGGGAAATCTTGGACGAATTTACTATAATATAAATTTATCCCCAAGAATCTATGTATATCGAACACATTCCTTGGCTGTTCCGAGGAAACCACGGTGCTCACCTTTTATGAATCAACAGATATGCCTTCCACTGAAATGATATAGCCCAAGAAGTGATCCTTACTAATCCAAAATTTCATTTTGTAGAGTTTCTTATATAACTAGTACTCTCTCAGTGTATTCATCATGATATAAATATGGTTGGTATGGTCGTGTCTGGGGTTATAATACACTAATACGTCATCTACCAAGACAACCACAAATGAATCTAGAAATAGGAGGAGGCCCTAATTAATTAGATACACCAATATTGATGGAACATTCATAAGTCCAAATTCAATAAAAACATACTATTACAAGTTATGACTGCTTTAGAACACTATATGTTGTATTTCTGATGGTCTTACATGAACACAGTCTTAGCTCGACCTCAAATTGATCTTAGAGAAAACTATATCACTTCGATGTTGGTCAAAGAGGACTTCTATATGATTTAGTGGATATTGATTATTCACTGTAAGGTTTTTCAACCATATATAATACATAAAAAATATATGGTTACAATACACCTTGTAACACCCCAATATTTCAAAGTATGTTATCTCTTCAAAGTAATTCAATAACTTGCGCTACACGAAACAACGAGTTCGAGCACCCCATAACTTACCAAAATTTCCATTCAAAAATATTTTATAAATAGTATTCACTAAATTTTGAATTTTATATACTCCATATAATTTTATTATATATATTATGTGTTTTTAGACATAATATAAGAACAAATTCATTTATTTATATAAATGAAGTATTTTTTTCAGAAAATGAAAATATAGCGCCTTTTAATGGAGAACCCTTTTTAAATACAATATTTGAATCTTTAATATATTAAATTTGACAGAATAAACTTCTTATTTATAATTGGGTCATAAAAATTAAGTTTCAATAAATTTTTTGTGTTTTTCTGATAACTTTCCTATTTTGACTAATAGTGAAAAATGCTATGTTTTAACTGAAAAGAACTTTTTTAATCAAAATACTTTGTAGTGTTAAATTATGAACTTTAATGATTTTGAAGTATAATTTGATTACATTTTAATCATTTAATACAATTTAGGTCATTATAAGTAATTTCTCATTTAAATTTGACATAAACACATGTCAATCTTTTGATAGTTTTTACTTTTTAAAAATCTGCTTTTTGGTTTTGAGAATGGGAATTAATATTAAATTAATAAATGATACTTATATGTTTTGAATATGAAAAATAGACTTCATTTTTGAATTCTGAATATCAAAATTATCTTAGGGTGAATGTTTGGTATTTTTCTGAAAAAATTCAATTTTTTATTAATAGTGAAAAACACTACATTGTTTTTTAAAACTGACATTTTATTTAAATAATTAATTTTTTATTTTAATCTATTTTAGGTCAAAATAGATACATAATACCTATATATTTTCAATTTAATTAATTGGATTTATTTTATAATAAGTTTCGATATATAAAATTTTATTGAACTTTTTACCGTTTTGTTTTTCAAACTTCTAGGAGAATTTGCAAATTTGCATTAAGATTAATTTTCCCACTTCTATGAGTTGAATTTCAAAAATCCGAGAGACATGGTTAATATCTGTAAGAAAAATTTGGTTTAATATGATGAAAATAATTTTTGGTGAATAGTAACTTTTAACTTTTATTTACCACAGTTAAAAGTAAATAGGGTAATTAAAGATAAATGATATCATAATTACCCTAACACTTGTCCTTATTCTATTGGATAAGTATAATTCGACCAAAAAAAACCTTAGGAATAAAATATTATCCTATTTGGTCCACTTGGATTAGATTAGGACATTTTTTATTATTTTATTTAAAGAAGATTTTAAAGACTTAAATTCAATGTTTAATAACTAAACAATTTTTAATATTGGGTTACACACAATATAAATTGGACTATAAATATTCATTATAAATCTAAAAATATTTCCTACATAATGGTATTTTTTTTATAATTTTTAGACATTATATAATTGAATTTATTTATGACACAATAGTGATGTAGTAATTACCTTATTAATGAAATATTAAAATAATTGATATTATAAATATCCAAATAAATGTAAATTGGGACTTCTGATGAATTACACTAATTTTATAGGTTAATATGACATGTTATAGTTGGTTAAATAAATTTTATTCGAAGTGATAAAGTTTTTAGGGCTTTTAAAACAATCAAATACTAAATAGTGTCAAAATTGACATAATTGAGTTTTTAAAACAAATATTATATAATTAATTGATATAATATTCCTAAAAATCTATAGTTTTTCCAAAGGACATAGATACGGTTATATATATTAATAATAAACCACATGTGGTTCTATTGTCTTTTTATAGTAAGTTTATTAACCATGTAATATAAAAATACAAAGAGGCATGGTAAATGTCAAACAATTTAACTAAGAGTTAAATCTAAAAGATAAGGTTAATATGATGAACTAAACCTGTCTAAAACCTATTTTTTTAGAGGTTTTAGACCCATCCCCATCTTAGTCTATAAAGTATTCATATATTTTCTATTATAAAAAGAAAATTATTTAATTATAAAATAATATTTCAGGCTTTTCCAAAAGTGACCCTCACCTCTCTTATAAAAGGGCACTTCTCCTTCCCTTAATTTTACACCTCCAAAGCCTTTTTACTTGGCCAAACCCTACCCAAATATCCTCCCAACTTTCCTCCCTTCATCTTAGAGGCCTTCCTTTGTTCAGAAAGCCAACCTTAGTATCCCTTTAGATCAAATAAAAAGGAAGAACCCAAAAATAGGTAAATATTTCATCACCTCTTTCAATTTCTTTTCAACTTCCACTTCCTCTTTCTTTCTTGTTTCCATTATAAAATAATAACTCTAGTATCTTATATACTTCGTGATGTTGTTATAAAAATGTTACAACCATATTAATTATTATATCCATCATATGAATGACAATGTCACCATACGTGTGTACGAACGGCTTACCTTCTCCACGTCATGGTGTTGTTTGTTATTTCAAAACTTAATTATTTGGATGGGTATAATAATGAGTATAACTGAAGTAAATAATAAATATAAAATGTTAATGATTCTTTATATATGATATACCATCTTATTACATATGATTTCACCATCAATATAATGATATTGTCGCTCGTACGTACGTACGGATTACCGTCTCCACGACGCGATAAGATTCATTCCCACGTTCACCATTCAATGATGATTATAAAAATATATTTTACTAATAAGTATTTAATATATGAAAAAATAATTCTACTATATATATATCTGTGTGTGTGTTTTTTTTTGTGTGTCTGTATGTATGTACTTGCATATATCTTATTCACTTACTTCTGTTCAATACATTATGAAAACTGAAACAGCGTTTATGCGTACGTAAGGCCTACCGTCTCCATAAACGGTGCCTTCCATTTCATATATCTATATATTATAAATATTTATATTCTAAATATATATGATATATGAATCAAGGATTATATTCTGAACTTATTTAAATCATTATCTAAATGATATGATCAAGAATAAAAAGTTAAAACACGTACGATAAAGAAAACGATTATTACCCAAAATGTTAATTTAACATGGAAATAATTATTAAATAGGTAGTATAAAGTCATAAATGAATCATGTATGATATAATAAATATGAATATGGTTCTGTTATAATTTAATAACATACTATGGTCATTATACAGGAGGTTAAACGTACCCTCGACTAAGGGAAAGTGCAAGGTAAGGGTTAATTTCACTATCTCTTTATTATTCGAGATTGTTTTTTCCTAAGTATCTACTGGGAAATATTTATTATCTATGTCCATGTTTCATAAAATAGTTTTCAAAGGGATTATTTTTAAGGGTCTCTTTTACTAAAACATCATTTTAAATGTTTTAAATATTTATTCTTCTAAACCTTTTTCAATAATGTCATTGTTTTCAAACTGGTTTTAAGGATATATTTATATGGACATGAATGTTTTAAAATATTAATTCCTTTCAAAAGATTCCAAGTGGTGTGGAAAAATTTGATTCAAAACTATCTTTTAAATGCCTTCCTTTATAAATTATGTGACTTTTAAATGATTTCAGGAAAAGGGGATATTTCTCTCAAAGATTTTTACTGATCATTTTCAACTATGTAAACATCCTTTACGGGATATTATTATTGAACGAGGCTGAATTATTATGATACAAATAATACATATTTTATTTAAGGTTTTGTAATATGTTTGACTATGGATGTGTTGTTTTTATACCATTCATGGTTTATGGTTAAAGAATTGAAATTTTGTAATCTAGTTTTAATACGAATTTTTATGTTATGTATCAACATTTTTATATAAGGAATGTATGGGACTTTGTAAGTGATCAGTGGAGCCCACTATATCTTCTTGATGCATCGGTAGGTCTCATGAGACAATTAGATGTGAAATTGGTCGAGGCCTTTCCCAATTTGATATATGGTTTTGGCCGAGGCCTTAATCATTTTTAGACGTCTTGGATGAGGCCTTGAAAAAATGTTTCAGAATGTCTAGAATTATACATTCCCTCATTATTAAAATAATATTGATTGTTCATATGGTTATTCAACTAGTAGAATTCCCATGACTATGTTTTATTATGGGATTATTTACTCAGCTAAAATTTCTGCCATAAAGTGTTCATGTTTATTATTTTTAAAGGCATGTGTTTTCAATTATTCACCATGCCTATTGTTTATATTATCTTATGCTAAATTTTTGACCCCTACTGAGCTTCTGAGATTACCCTTTTCTTATGTTTTACTTTCATAGGATTTCCAAGAAGTGTATTATGAATGAATTATAGGGATAGTCTAAGGGATATGAATGTGGTCAATATAGACAATTTTGTTTTTGTTTTTTATTTTATAATGTAATGTAACGTTCATGTATGTAATCTATTTCCAAGACTGATAAAATGATCGGTCTTTCGAGACATGATTTCTATGTATCATTCCAATGTATTAAAATAATGCATCAACTCTGGGTAATTGGCGTTAGGGCGTTATAGTTGGTATCAGAGGAATTTTAAGACAAACCTTGGAAACAAGATTCAGAAAAACTCGGATTAGATAATGTTACCCTAAAATAGACTTTGAGGATTAGTATAGAATAACATACTAGAATTTTGGTAATGTAAAGATTTTTTTTATTTTCCAAACAATTCATCTGTGTCTAGAAATGAGCAGGTAGAGGTGGCTCTGGCACAGATGTACCTAGGAGTGAAATCTCTGATAAAGAGTTTTGGGCTTGACCTGGGGTATTCCTGTACAAGACTATAGGCCTTGTTGCACTCTTAATTATGACACTCCTGGGGGATATGCTTAGGATAATTCACATTTTCTTTACAAACCATTATGAAGGTTTTATGAGTATATACCTCCCCAAAAAAAACATTTATTTATGATTATGGATTATATCCATATATTGTTCAATTTATATTAAGTGTTTTACATGTTTGGAATTATGCATTGTGATTCATAAACTAACTTGGTGTGTGGTATTTTTTAGAAATGGTGCCTCATAGAAGGAAGGAGAATTCTATTAACAAACATGATCAAAATATTAAGAAGGATCATATCTTTTATGGTATTAAGACAACATTTAAAAGGGAAATAGTCTCCCACGTATTCTCATAATATGAATAAATAGTATCATGTGTTTATAAGAAAAGTAAATAATTCTTTGAGTCCTATGACTTTGAAGGGAAGTAATTGAAGAAAAGTATGGAAGAGAGAAAGGTGGATAAAGGGAAGAGGGGAAAGAAGGATTTTTCCCATATGTGATAACTGTGGAAAGAATCACCTTGGTAAATTCGTGAAGGGAATGGGAGTTTGTTATAAGTGTTGAGAAAAATGAAACCAAGTACGTGATTGCAAGGGTAAGAAAAAGTTTTCAAATGTTCAATGCTTCATCTGCATGGAGTTGGGACACTACAAAAATCGATGTCCAAATCATCAGAGTATACCCCAAATGTTGTTATTGGATAATAATCAAGTTATGATACTACCGAAGATAAAGAGGAATGATTAGGTTTCTTATGTTGTTATTGAATTATTGTGTCATTTCAGTATTGTATTATTGATGTACATGTTATAATAATTATAGAGTATAAAAGGATTGTACTGCAGTATTATTTCAATAAGGACTTGAGATTATGTGGAACTAAGAAAATTGACTCAATAGCAGGTTAAGTTTTTTGGAAAATATATGGTTGAGAGAAAGATAAACCAAAATATGGTTCTGATACTAAGGTAATGATTTTGAATAATATATGATTCATTTTGATAAATTATATTGAATATTCTTGGCTACCTTGAATCTGATTAATGATTTGTATATTCCATCATTGTTGGAGTTTACCACAATTTTGGATAGAAGGATTATATCTAGTATTCTATAAGGAATAATGTAGAATGAATGCAATCAATAAGGTTTTGTGGTAATTCAGGGTGTTACTGTGTTTTAAAATAATACATGATAAAGGTATTCACATGTTATTACGTGGAAAAAAGGATCTTCATTGTGTTTATCTTCCTTATAAATTTTGGATTGTGAGTTTAGACAGAAGTATTTTGGATAAGTCTAAAGTTTGGAATCAATTATGTTTGAAATTGGATATTATTGTTAAGGTTAAATAATTTCATAAGATTATTTTTGGATTTTCATAAAAAGGAAAACCCAGAGGTTGGGAGACAACCCGTCGTGTCTGGAAATGCTGCGAGACTTGAACCTGCAAACGATGGGTGACAAGGGTGCATCACCTACCACTGGCCTACTTGAGTTCTTGGTTTATATAATGTTGTTTTTTTAAATATACTGACAAATGAATTATAAATTAATTATTTTTGGAAACCTATACGATTAAGATTAATAGAATATTTTTGAATTCTATTATCTTTGGAGTAAAATATGAGTTGGTGGTAGGAATTAGTTAAAGGATGAAACTCTACTTGTCAAGTATATTTTTCCTCTTATTCTATGAATAAATTAATTCTTAAACTTTAGATAAGGGATCCTAAAATCAAAAATGTGTTATACTAATACCTTATGTTTTGTTGAACAGATGATATTTTAAATCATCATATATTGACAGCTTTTAGACTCTCAATTGTACACTTTCTTGTGATTGATGACCTAAATCACTCCCTATAAATATTTAATTTTTCAATCAAATTTTGTGTCTCAAATTTCCACCAATGTTCTCTTAATCGAGATCATAATTTGGTGGTGAATTTTTCATTTCCCTTTCCCTCTTATTAAGACTAAATTTTATTAAACCAATTTCCGATGTTGTTTTACCACAAAGGTATTTTTCTATTTTTACCCTTTTATTTCCGAAGAACAATTTCAAATCGCGAGGACGCAATTTATTGAAGGATGAGATAATGTAACACCCCAATATTTCATAGTATGTTTTCTCTTCAAAGTAATTCAATAACTTGCGTTATACGCAACAACGAGTTCGAGCGCCCCACGACTTACCAAACTAGCCGTACAAAAAGAAGTTATGAATAGTATTAACTGAATTTTGAATTTTATATACTCCATATAATTTTAGTATCCATATTATGTGTTTCCTAGACACAATATAAGAACAAATTCATTTTTTCAGGTAAAGGAAGTATTTTTCAGAAAATGCAATTTTACCATCTTTTAATGGAGAACCCATTTTAAATCCAATATTTGACACTTTTATATATTCAATTTGACAAAATAAACTTTTTTATTTAGAGTGAGGATATAAAAAATTATTTTCAATAAATGTTTTGTGTTTTTCTGATAATTTTCATATTTTAACGATTGGTGAAAAATACTATGTTTTAATTGAAAACAACTTTTTTAATTGAAATAATTTATAGTGTTAAATTAGGAATCCTAATGGTTTTGATGTATAATTAGATTATATTTTTATAATTTAATACAATTTATGTCATTATAAGTAATTTTACATTTAAATTTGACATAAACACATGTCAATCTTTTGATAGTTTTTACTTTTTAAAAACCTGGTTTTTGGTTTTGAGAACGAGAATTAATTTTAAATTAATAAATGATACATCTATGTTTTTAATTTGATAAAATAGACTTCATTTTTGAATTATTAATATCAAAATTATATTAGTTTAATTTTTGGTATTTTTCTGAAAACTTTCGATTTTTGATGAATAGTGAAAAACACTGCGTTATTTTTTAAAACCGACATTTTATTTAAATAATTAGATATTTAATTTTAATCTATTTTAGGTAAAAATAGATAAATAATACCTATATTTGTTCAGAATAATTAATTGGAGTCATTTTATAATATGTTTCGATGTATAAAAGTTTATTGAACTTTTTACTCTCTTTAACCAACCTCCTAGGATAATTTGCCAATTTGCATAAAACTTAATTTTACCACTTCTGTGAGTTTAATTTCAAATATAATAGAGACACGGTTAATATTAGTAAGTAAAATTTGGTTCAATAAGATCAAAGTAATTTTTTTTGAATAGTAACTTTTCACTTTTATTTACCACAGCTAAAACTAAATAGGGTAAATAAGGGTAAAAAGGATATCATAATTACCCTAACACATGTCAAAATTCTATTGGATAAGTCTAATTCGACCAAAAACAACCTTATGAATAAAATATTATCCTCTTTGATCCACTTTTATTAGATTAGGACATTTATTATTATTTTATTTAAAGAAAAGTTAAAAGAGTTAAATTCAACGTTTAATAACTAAACCATTTTTAATATTGGGTTACACACAATAAAAATTCAACTAAAAATTTTCATTATAAATATAAAAATATTTCCTACATAATAGTATTTTATTTATAACTTTTATACATTATATATGTTAATTTATTTATGATATAATGATGATGTAGTAATAACATTATTAATGAAATATTAAAGTAATTGATATTATAAATATCCAAATAAATGTAAATTGAGACTCTTGATGAATTCAACTAATTTTATAGATTAATATGAAATGTTAGGGTAGGTTCAATAAATTTTATTTGAAGTGATAAAGTTTTTATGGCTTTCAAAAAAATCAAATACTAAATAGTGTCAAAATTGACTTAATTGAGTTTTTAAACCAAATATTATATTATTAATTGATATAATATTCTTAAAAATATAAGGTTCATCCAAATGACTTAGATAAGGTTATTTATATTAATAATAAACCACATGGGGTTCTATTTTATTGTTATAGTTTGTCTAGTAACCTTCTAATATAAAAATACAAAGAGGCATGGTAAAAGTCAAACTATTTAACTAAGAGTTAAATCTAAAAGATAAGGTTAATATGATGACCTAAACCTGTATAAAACCTATATTTTTAGAGGTTTTCGACCCATATCCACCTTATTCTCGAAATTATTCATATATTTTCCATTATAAAAAGAAAATTATTTCATTATAAAATAATATTTCAAGCTTTTCCAAAAGTGACCCTCACCTCTCTTATAAATGGGCACTTCTCCTTCCCTTAATTTCACACCTCCAAAGCCTTTTTCCTCGGCCGAACCCTACCCAAATATCCTCCCAACTTTCCTCCCTTCATCTTAGAGGCCTTCCTTTATTCAGAAAGCCAACCTTAGTATCTCTTTAGATCAAATAAAAAGGAAGAACCCAAAAAGAGGTAAATATTTCATCACCTCTTTCAATTTCTTTTCATCTTCCACTTCCTCTTTCTTTCTTGTTTCCATTCTAAAATAATAACTCTAGTATCTTATATACTTCGTGATTTTGTTATAAAAATGTTACAACCATATTAATTATTCTATCCATCATATGAATGACAATGTCACCATACGTGTGTACGTACGGCTTACCGTCTCCACATCATGGTGTAGTTTGTTATTTCAAAACTTCATTATTTGGATGGGTATAATAATGGGTATAACTGAAGTAAATAATAAATATAACATGTTAATGATTCTGTATATATTATATACCATCTTATTACATATGATTTCACCATCAATATAATGATATTTTCGCTCGTACGTACGTACGGATTACCGTCTCCACGACACGATAAGATTCATTCCCACGTTCACCATTCAATGATGATTATAAAAATATATTTAACTAATAAGTATGTAATATATGAAAAAATAATTATACTATATATATATATATATATCTGTGTGTGTGTGTGTGTGTGTTTGTGTGTGTCTGTATGTATGTACTTACATATATCTTATTCACTTACTTCCGTTCAATACATTATGAAAACCGATACAGCGTTTATGCGTACGTAAGGCCTACCGTCTCCATAAACGGTGCCTTCCATTTCATATATCTATATATTATAAATATTTATATTCTAAATATATATGATATATGAATCAAGGATTATATTCTGAAATTATTTAAATCATTATCTAAATGATATGATCAAGAATAACAAGTCAAAACACGTACGATAAAGAAAACGATTATTACCCAAAATGTTAATTTAACATGGAAATAATTATTAAATAGGTAGTATAAAGTCATAAATGAATCATGTATGATATAATAAATATAAATATTGTTCTGGTATAATTTAATAACATACTATGGTCATTATACAGGAGGTTAAACGTACCCTCGACCAAGGGAAAGTGCAAGGTAAGGGTTAATTTCACTATCTCTTTATTATTCGAGATTGTTTTTACCGAAGTATCTACTGGGACATATTTATTATCTATGTCCATGTTTCATAAAATAGTTTTCAAAGGGATTATTTTTAAGGGTCTATTTTACTAAAACATCATTTTAAATGTTTTAAATATTTATTCTTCTAAACCTTTTTCAATAATGTCATTGTTTTCAAACTGGTTTTAAGGATATATTTATATGGACATGAATGTTTTAAAATATTAATTCCTTTCAAAAGATTCCAAGTGGTATGGAAAAATTTGATTCAAAACTATCTTTTAAATTCCTTCCTTTACAAATTATGTGACTTTTAAATGATTTCATGAAAAGGGGATATTTCTCTCAAAGATGTTTACTGATCATTTTCAACTATGTCAACATCCTTTACAGGATATTATTATTGAACGAGGCTGATTTATTATTATACAAATAATACATATTTTATTTAAGGTTTTGTAATATGTTTGACTATGGATGTGTTGTTTTTATACCATTCATGGTTTATAGTTAAAGAATTGAAATTTTTTAATCTAGTTTTAATACGAATTTTTATGTTATGTTTCAACCTTTTCATATGAGGAATGTATGGGACTTTGTAAGTGATCAGTGGAGCCCACTATATCTTCTTGATGCATCGGTAGGTCTCATGAGACAATTAGATGTGAAATTGGTCGAGGCCTTTCCCAATTTGATATATGGTTTTGGCCGAGGCCTTAATCATTTTTAGACGTCTTGGATGAGGCCTTGACAAAATTTTTCCGAATGTCTAGAATTATACATTCCCTCATTATTAAAATAATATTGATTGTTCATATAGTTATTCAACTAGTAGAATTCCCATGACTATGTTTTATTATGGGATTATTTACTCAGTTAAAATTTCTGCCATAAAGTGTTCATGTTTATTATTTTTAAATGCATGTGTTTTCAATTATTCACTATGCCTATTGTTTATGTTCTCTTATGCTAAATTTTTTACCCCTACTGAGCTTCTGATATTACCCCTTTCTTATGTTTTACTTTCATAGGATTTCCAAGAAGTGTATTATGAATGACTTATAGGGATAGTCTAAGGGATATGAATGTGGTCAATATAGACAATTTTGTTTTTGTTTTTTATTTTATAATGTAATGTAACGTTCATGTATGTAATCTATTTCCAAGACTGATAAAATGATCGGTCTTTCGAGACATGATTTCTATGTATCATGCCAATGTATTAAAATAATGCATCAACTCTGGGTAATTGGCATCAGGGTGTTATAGTTGGTATCAGAGTAATTTTAGGACAAACCTTGGAAACAAGATTCAGAAAAACTTTTATTAGATAATGTTACCCTAAAATAGACTTTGAGGATTAGTATAGAATAACATACTAGAATTTTGGTAATGTAAAGATTTTTTGTATTTTCCAAACAATTCATCTATGTCTAGAAATGAGCAGGTAGTGGTGGCTCTGGTACAGATGTACCTAGGAGTGAATCTCTGATAAAGAGTTTTGGGCTTGACCTGGGGTATTCCTCTACACGACTATATGCCTTGTTGCACTCTTGATTATGACACTCCTGGGGGATATGCTTAGGATAATTCACATTTTCTTTAAAAATCATTATGAAGGTTTTATGAGTATATACCTCCCCAAAGAAAACATTTATTTATGATTATGGATTATATCCATATATTGTTCAATTTATGTTAAGTGTTTTACAAGTTTGGAATTATGCATTGCGATTCATAAACTAACTTGGTGTGTGGTATTTTTTAGAAATGGTGCCTCATAGAAGGAAGGAGCATTCTATTAATACACATGATCAAAATATTAAGAAGGATCATATCTTTTATGGTATTAAGACAACATTTAAAAGGGAAATAGTCTCCCACATATTCTCATAATATGAAGAAATAGTATCATGTGTTTATAAGAAAAGTAAAGAATTCTTTGAGTCCTATGACTTTGAAGGGAAGTAATTGAAGAAAAGTATGGAAGAGAGAAAGGTGGATAAAGGGAAGAGGGGAAAGAAGGATTTTTCCCATATGTGAAAACTGTGGAAAGAATCACCTTGGTAAATTCGTGAAGGGAATGGGAGTTTGTTATAAGTGTTGAGAAAAATGAAACCAAGTACGTGATTGCAAGGGTAAGAAAAAGTTTTCAAATGTACAATGCTTCATCTGCATGGAGTTGGGACACTACAAAAATCGATGTCCAAATCATCAGAGTATACCCCAAATGTTGTTATTGGATAATAATCAAGTTATGATACTACCGAAGATAAAGAGGAATGATTAGAGTTCTTATGTTGTTATTAAAGTATTGTGTCATTTCAGTATTATATTATTGATGTACATATTATAAGAATTATAGAGTATAAAAGGATTGTACTACAGTGTTATTTCAATAAGGACTTGAGATTTTGTGGAACTAAGCAAATTGACTCAATAGCAGGTTAAGTTTTTTGGAAAATATATGGTTGAGAGAAAGATAAACCACAATATGGTTCTGATACTAAGGTAATGATTTTGAATAATATATGATTCATTTTGATAAATTATATTTAATATTCTTGGCTACCTTGAATCTGATTAATGAGTTTTATATTCCATCATTGTTGGAGTTTACCACATTTTTGGATAGAAGGAGTATATCCAGTATTCTATAAGGAATAATGTATAATGAATGCAATCAATAAGGTTTTGTGGTAATTCAGGGTGTTACTGTGTTTTAAAATAATACATGATAAAGGTATTCACATGTTATTACGTGGAAAAAATGATCTTCATTGTGTTTATCTTCCTTATAAATTTTGGATTGTGAGTTTAGACAGAAGTATTTTGGATAAGTCTAAAGTTTGGAATCAATTATGTTTGAAATTGGATATTATTGTTAAGGTTAAAGAATTTCTTAAGATTATTTTTGGATTTTTATAAAAAGGAAAACCGAGAGGTTGGGCGACAACCCGTCGTGTCTGGAAATGCTGCGAGACTTGAACCTGCAAACGATGGGTGACAAGGGTGCATCACCTACCACTGGCCTACTTGAGTTCTTGGTTTATATAATGTTGTTTTTTTAAATATACTGACAAATTAATTATAAATTAATTATTTTTTTGAAACCTATACGATTAAGATTAATTTAATATTTTTGAATTCTATTATCTTTGGAGTAAAATATGAGTTGGTGGTATGAATTAGTTAAAGGATGAAACTCTACTTGTCAAGTATATTTTTCCTCTTATTCTATGAATAAATTAATTCTAAAACTTTAGGGAAGGGATCCTAAAATCAAAAATGTGTTATCCTAATACCTTATGTTTTGTTGAACTGATGATATTTTAATCATCATAGATTGACAGCTTTTAGACTCTCAATTGTACACTTTCTTGTGATTGATGACCTAAATCACTCCCTATAAATATTTAATTTTTCAATCAAATTTTGTGTCTCAAATTTCCACCAATGTTCTCTTAATCGAGATCATAATTTGGTGGTGAATTTTTCATTTCCCTTTCCCTCTTATTAAGACTAAATTTTATTAAACCAATTTCCGATGTTGTTTTACCACAAAGGTATTTTTTTATTTTTACCCTTTTATTTCTGAAGAACAATTTCAAATCGCGAGGACGCAATTTATTGAAGGATGAGAGAATGTGACACCCCAATATTTCATAGTATGCTTTCTCTTCAAAGTAATTCAATAACTTTTGTTATACGCAACAACAAGTTCGAGCGCCCCACGACTTACCAAACTAGCCGTACAAAAAAAAGTTATGAATAGTATTAACTGAATTTTGAATTTTATATACTCCATATAATTTTAGTATCCATATTATGTGTTTCTTAGACACAATATAAGAACAAATTCATTTTTTCAAGTAAAGGAAGTATTTTTCAGAAAATGCAATTTTATCATCTTTTAATGGAGAACCCATTTTAAATCCAATATTTGACACTTTTATATATTAAATTTGAAAAAATAAACTTTTTTATTTAGAATCAGGATATAAAAATTTAGTTTCAATAAATGTTTTGTGTTTTTCTGATAATTTTCATATTTTGACGATTGGTGAAAAATACTATGTTTTAATTGAAAACAAATTTTTTATTTGAAACAATTTATAGTGTTAAATTAGGAATCCTATTGGTTTTGATGTATAATTAGATTATATTTTTATCATTTAATACAATTTATGTCATTATAAGTAATTTTACATTTAAATTTGACATAAACACATGTCAATCTTTTGATAGTTTTTACTTTTTAAAAACCTGATTTTTGGTTTTGAGAACGAGAATTAATTTTAAATTAATAAATGATATGTCTATGTTTTTAATTTGATAAAATAGACTTCATTTTTGAATTATTAATATCAAAATTATATTAGTGTAATTTTTGGTATTTTTATGAAATCTTTCGATTTTTGATGAATAGTGAAAAACACTGCGTTATTTTTTAAAACCGACATTTTATTTAAATAATTAGATATTTAATTTTATTCTATTTTAGGTAAAAATAGATACATAATACCTATATTTGTTCAGAATAATTAATTGGAGTCATTTTATAATATTTTTTGATGTATAAAAGTTTATTGAACTTTTTACCCTCTTTAACCTACCTCCTAGGATAATTTGCCAATTTGCATAAAACCTAATTTTACAGCTTCTGTGAGTTGAATTTCAAATATAAGAGATACACGGTTAATATCAGTAAGTAAAATTTGGTTCAATAAGATCAAAATAATTTTTTTTAATAGTAACTTTTGACTATTATTTACCACAGCTAAAACTAAATAGGGTAAATAAGGGTAAAAATGATATCATAATTACCCTAACACATGTCAAAATTCTATTGGATAAGTATAATTCGACCAAAAACAACCTTATGAATAAAATATTATCCTCTTTGATCCACTTTTATTATATTAGGACATTTATTATTATTTTATTTAAAGAAAAGTTAAAAGAGTTAAATTCAACGTTTAATAACTAAACCATTTTTTATATTGGGTTACACACAATAAAAATTCGACTAAAAATTTTCATTATAAATATAAAAATATTTCATACATAATAGTATTTTATTTATAACTTTTATACATTATATATGTTTATTTATTTATGATACAATGATGATGCAGTAATAACCTTATTAATGAAATATTAAAGTAATTGATATTATAAAATATCCAAATAAATGTAAATTGAGACTCTTGATGAATTAAACTAATTTTATAGATTAATATGAAATGTTAGGGTAGGTTGAATAAATTTTATTTGAAGTGATAATGTTTTTATGGCTTTCAAAAAAATCAAATACTAAATAGTGTCAAAATTGACTTAATTGAGTTTTTAAACCAAATATTATATTATTAATTGATATAATATTCTTAAAAATATAAGGTTCATCCAAATGACTTATATAAGGTTATTTATATTAATAATAAACCACATGGGGTTATATTTTATTGTTATAGTTTGTCTATTAACCTTCTAATATAAAAATACAAAGAGGCATGGTAAAAGTCAAACTATTTAACTAAGAGTTAAATCTAAAAGATAAGGTTAATATGATGACCTAAACCTATCTAAAACCTATTGGCTGAGCGTTTTTAGACCCATATCCACCTTTTCCTAGAAATAATTCATATTTGTGCCATTAGAAAACCGAAAATTATTTTATTATAATATAATATTTCAAGATTTTCCTAAAGTGACCCTCACCTCTCTTATAAAAGGGCATTTCCGCTTCTCTTAATTTCACACCTCCAAAGCCTTTTGGCTCCTCCAAAACCTACCCAAATATCCTCCCAACTTTCCTCCCTTAATCCTAGAGCCTTTATTTGGTCATAAATCCAACCTATGTAGCCCTTTTTATGAAATCAAAAGAAAGAACCCAAAGAAGAGGTAAATATTTCATCACCTCTTTCAAATTTATTTCTTCTTCCACTTCCTATTTCTTTGTTTTTTCCTTTCTAAAATAATAAATCTAGTATATTCTATATACTATGATTTTATTATAAAAATTGTACAACCATATTCATAATTTTATCCATTATATTAATGAAAAATTCACCATACGTGTGTACGTACGGCTTACCGTCTCCACGTCATGGTGTAGTTTGTTATTCCAAAACTTCATTATTTGGATGGGTATAATAATGAGTATAACTAATGTAGATAATAAATATAACATGTTAATGATTCTGTATATATTATATACCATCAAATTAAATACGATTTAACCATCAATATAATGATATTGTCGCTTGTGTGTACGTATAGATTATTGTCTCCACGGCGCGATGAGATTCATTCTCACGTTCACCGTTCAACGATGATTATAAAAATATATTTTATTAATAAGTATTTTATATATGAAATAATAATTATACTGGAGATATATATATGTGTGTGTGTGTGTGTCTATGTGTCTATGTGTGTGTGTGTGTGTATGTACATACATATATCTTATTCACTTACTTCAGTTCAATAGGATATGAAAACAGACACAACATTTATGCGTACGTATGACCTACCATCTCCATAAATGGTGCCTTCCATTTCCTATATCTATATAATATAAATATTTATATTCTAAATATCTATGATATATAAATCAAGTTATGTATTCTAGAAGTATTTAAATCGTGATCTAAATGATATGATCAAGAATAACAAGTTAAACACGTATGATAAAGAAAACGATTATTACCCAAAATGTTAATTTAACATGGAAATAATTATTAAATAGGTAGTATAAAGTCATAAATAAATCATGTATGATATAATAAATATTAATATGGTTCTTTTATAATTTAATAACATACTATGGTCATTATACAGGAGGTTAAATGTTCCCTCGACCAAAGGAAAGATCAAGGTAAGGGTTAATTTCACTATCTCTTTATTATCCGAGGTTGTTTTTACCTAAGTATCTACTGGGATATATTTATTATCCATGTCTATGTTTCATAAAAGAGTTTTCAAAGAGATTATTTTTAAGGTACCCTTTTACTAAAACATCATTTTAAATGTTTTAAATATTTGTTCTTATAAACCTTTATCATTAATGTCCATGTTTTCAAAATAGTTTTAAGGATTTATTTATATGGACATGAATGTTTTAAAATGTTAATTCCTTTCAAAAGTTTCAAAGTGGTGTGAGAAAATTTGATTCAAAACTATATTTTAATTGAATTTATTTATAAATTAGGTTAATTTTAGATGATTTCATGAAAAAGGGATATTTCTCTCAAATATTTTTACTAATCATTTTCAACTATGTCAACATCCTTTAAGGAAAATTATTCTTGATCAAGGTTGATTTATTATGATTCAAATATTCCATATTGAATTGAAGTTTTAGTAAGATGTTTTATTATGGATGTTTTACTTTTATACCATCCATTGTTTATGGTTAAATATTTGACATTTCATATGCTAGTTTAAATACGAATGTTTATGTTATGTTTCAACCTTTTCATATGAGGAATATATTGGACTTAGTAAGTGATGGGTGGAGCCTGCTATAGCTTTTAATTGGTAGGTTTCATGAGACAATTAGAGGTGGAATTGGTCAAGGCCTTTCCCAATTTGATATATGGTTTTGGTCTAGGCCTTAATCATTTTTAGACATCTTGGCTGAGGCCTTGACAAAATGTTTCAGAATGTCTGGCAATATACATTCCCTAATTATGAAAATAATATTTATTGTTCATGTGGTTATTAGACTAGTATAATACCCATGACTTTGTTTTATTATGGAATTATTTAATCATCTCAAATTTCTACCATAAATTTTTCATGTTTATTATTTTTAAAGGCGTGTGTTTTCAATTATTCACCATTCCTATTGTTTATGTTATCTTCCGCTAAATTTTTTACCCTTACTAAGAATTTGATCTCACCCCTTTTTTATGTTTTATTTTCCCGGGATTTTCAAGAAGTGAATTTTGATTGACCTGCTGGGATAGTCTAAGGGATATGAATGGGGTCAATAGAGATAATGTTGTTGTTGTTTTCCATTTTATAATGTAATGTAACATTCATGTATGTAATCTATTTCCAAGACTGCTAAATTGATCAGTCTTTTGGGACATGATTTCCTTGTACCATGCCAATGTATTAAAATAATGCACCTACTCTAGGTAACTGGGGTCGGGGCATTACAATTGGTATCAGAGGAAGTTTAGTACAAACCTTGGAAACTAGATTTAGAAAAACTTTGATTAGAAAACGTTACCCTGAGATAGAATTTGAGGATTAGTATAGAATAACTTCCTATAATTTTGGTAATGTATAGATTTTGTGTACTTTCCAAGTAATACATCCATGTCTAGATACGAGTAGGTAGAGGTGGCTCTGGCACAGATGTACCTAGGAGTGAAATCTCTGACAAGGAGTTTCGGGCTTGACTCGAGATATCTTGGTGCACGAAAATGGGCATTACTTCACTCTTGGTTACGACATACCCCAGGGGATATACTTAAGATAATTCACATTTTCTTTACAAACCATTATGAAGGATATATGAGTATATACCTCCTCAAAGAAAACACTTTTTTATGATTATGGATTATATCCATAAATTTTTCAATTTATTTTAAATGTTTTACAAGTTGGGAATTATGTATTGTGATTCATAAACTAACCTAGGGTATTCCATTTTTTATAAATGGATCCTCGTAGAAGGAATGAGAATTCCAGTAATACACATGCTCAAAATATTAAAAAGGATCATATCTTTCATGTTATTAATCTAACATTTAAAAGAGAAATAGTATCCTATGTATTCTCATCATATGATGAAATAGTATCATGTGTTGATAAGATAAGTAAAGAATTATCTAAATCTTATGGATTTGAAGGGAAGAAATTGAAGAAAAGGATGGAAGAGAGAAATATTGATAAAGGTAAGAGGGGAAAGATGGATTTTCCCATATCTGATAACTATAGAAAGAATCACCTTGGTAAATTCTTGAAGGGAATGTGAGTTTGTTATAAGTGTGGAGAAAAAGGAAAACAACTACGTGATTGCAAGGGTGAGAAAAATGTTTCAAATGTATAATTCTTCATCTGTAAGGAGTTGGGACACTATAAGAATCGATGTCCCAATCATTAGAGTATACCCCAAATGTTGTTATTGGATTATAATCAAGTTATGATTTTACTGAAGATAAAGAGTAATGATTAGAGTTATTATTTTGTTATTAATGTATTGTGTCATTTAAGTATTGTATTAATGATTTTCATGTTATAATAATTATGGAGTATAAAAGGATTTTTCTACAGTATTATTTCATTAAGGACTTGAGATTTTGTGGAACCAAGAAAAGTGACTCAATAACAGGTTAAATTTTTTGGAAAATATATGGTTGAGATAAAGATAAACCATAATATGGTTCTCATACTGAGGTAGTGATTTTGGAATAATATATGATTGATTTTTATAAATTATACTGTATATTTTTTACTACCTTGAATCTAATTAATAAATGGTATATTCTATCATTGTTGGAGTTTACAACATTTTTGGATAGAATGAGGATATCTAGTATTCTATAAGGAATAATGGAGGATGAATGTAATCAATAAGGTTTTATGGTAATTCAGAGTGTTACTATGTTTTAAAAGAATACATGATGAAGGTATTCACATGTTATTACGTGGCTAAAAGGATCTTCATTGTGGTTATCTTTATTATAAATTTTGGACTGTGAGTTTGGAAAAAAGTATTTTGGATAAGTCTAAAGGTTTGAATCAATTATGTTTGAAATTACATACTATTGTTAAGGCTAAATAATTTCTTAAGATTATTTTTGTATTTTCATAAAAAGGGAAAACTGGAGGTCGGGCGACAACTCATCGCATCCGGCAAGGTTGCGAGACTTGAACCCGCAATCGATGTGCGAAAAGGTTATATCACTTACCACTGGCCTACATGATGTCCTGGTTTGTATAATTTAGTTTTTTTAAAATAGTATGAAAAATGGATTATATATTGATTATTTTTGGAAACCTATACGATTAGGATAAATAGAATATTTTTTAATTCTATTATCTTTGGAGTGAAATATGAGTTTGTGGGAGGAATTAGTTAAAGGATGAAACTCTAATTGTCAAGTATATTTTTCCTCTTATTCTATGAATAAATTAATTCTTAAACTTTAGGGAAGGGATCTTAAAACCAAAAATGTGTTATCCAAATACCTTATGTTTTGTTGAACTGATGATATTTTAAATCATCATAGATTGACAGCTTTGAGACAATCAATTGTACACTTTTTTTTGATTGATGACCTCAATAACTCCCTATAAATATTTACTTTTTCACTACAATTATGTGTCTCTTATTTCCACCAATGTTCTCTAAATCGAGATCATAATTTGGTGGTGACTTTTTCCTTTCCCTTTCCCTCTTATTAAGACTTAATTTTATTAAACAAATTTTTGATGTGTGTTTTCCACAATGGTATTTTCCCATTTTTAACCTTTTATTTTTGAAGAACAATTTCAAATTATGAGGACGCAATTTATTGAAGGAGGGTAGAATTTAACACCCCAAGATTTCATAGTATTTACCTATTCAAAGTAATTCAATAACTTGCACTACACACAATAACGAGTTTGAGCGCCCCACGACTTAACAAACTAGCCATTCAAAAAGATGTTATGAATAGTATTAACTGAATTTTGAATTTTATATACTCCATATAATTTTAGTATCCATATTCTGTGTTTATTAGACATAATATAAGAACAAATTCATTTTTTCAGAAAAAGGAAGTATTTTTTAGAAAATGCAATTTTACCGCCTTTTAATGGGGAACCATTTTTAAATCCAATATTTGACACTTTTATATATTTAATTTGGAAAAATAAACTTCTTTTTTAGAATCGGGACATAAAAATTTAGTTTCAGTAAAATTTTTGTGTTTTTCTGATAACTTTCATATTTTGACGAATAGTGAAAAATACTATGTTTTAATTGAAAACATCTTTTTAATCGAAATAATTAATATTTTTAAATTATGAATTTTAATGGTTTTGATGTATAATAAGATTATATTTATATAATTTAATACAATCTTGGTCATTATAAGTAATTTCATATTTAAATTTGACATTAACACTTGTCAATCTTTTGATAGTTTTCACTTTTTAGAAACCTGCTTTTTGGTTTTGAGAACGGGAATTAATTTTAATTTAATAAATTCTAATTCTTGGTTTTTAATTTGGTAAAATAGACTTCATTTTGGAATTTGTAATATCAAAATTATCTTAGGGTGAATTTTTGGTATTTTTCTGAAAACTTTCAATTTTTGATGAATAATGAAAAACACTACATTATTTTTGAAAATCGGCATTTTATTTAAATAATTAGTTATTTTATTTTTATCTATTTTAGGTCAAAATAGATACATAATACCTATATATGTTCAGTTTAATTCATTGGAGTCATTTTATAATAAGTTTCGATATATAAAATTTTACCGAACTTTTTACGATATTTTACCCACCTCATAGGAGCATTTACAAATTTGCCTAAAACTTAATTTTAACTCTTATTTGAGTTGAATTTAAAAAATCTGAGACACACGGTTAATATCAATAAGTAAAATTTTGTTCAATAAGATGAAAATAATTTTTGGTGAGTAATAACTTTTGACTTTTATTCACCACAGTTAAAACTAAATAGAGTAATTAAGGGTAAAAATGATATCATAATTACCATAACACAAGTCCTAATTCTATTGGATAATTATAATTAAGATTAAAACAACCTTAGGAATAAAATATGATCTTCATTGGTCCACTTTTATTAGATTAGGACATTTATTATTATTTTATTTAAAGAAGAGTTAAAAGAGTTAAATTCAAAGTTTAATAACTAAACCATTTTAATATAGGGTTAAACACAATATAAATTTTACTATAAATAATCATTATAAATTTAAAAAGATTTCATACATAATGTTATTTTATTTATAATTTTTAGACATTAAATAATTTAATTTATTTATGATACAATGATGATGCAGTAATTACCTTATTAATGAAATATTAAAATAACTGATATTATAAATATCCAAATAAATGTAAATTGAGACTTCTAATGAATTACACAAATTTTATAGGTTAATATTACATGTTTGGGTTGGTTAAATAAATTTTATTCAAAGTTATAAAGTTTTTATAGCTTTCAAAAAAATCAAATACTAAATAGTGTTAAAATTGACATAATTGAGTTTTAAAACAAATATTATATTATTAATTGATATAATATTCCTAAAAATATAATGTTTCGACAAATGACTAAGATAAGGTTATATATATTAATAATAAACCATATTCGGTTCTCTTGGCCTGTTATAGTATGTCTATTAACCATGTAATATAAAAATACAAAGAGGCATGGTAAATGTCAAACTATTTAACTAAGAGTTAAATCTAAAAGATAAGGTTAATATGATGACCTAAACCTTTCTAAACCCTATTTTTTGAGAGGTTTTCGACCCATACCTACCTTATCCTATAAATAATTCATATTTGTGCCATTAGAAACTGAAAACTATTTTATTATAAAATAATATTTCAGACTTTCCTAAAATGACCCTCACCTCTCTTATAAAAGGGCACTTCCCCTTCTCCTAATTTCACTCCTCAAAAGCCTTTTGACTCATCCAAACCCTTCCCAAATATTCTTTCAACTTGCATCCCTTCATACGAGATCCTTCTATTAGTATTAAATCCAACCTAAGGAGACCTTTTGATTAAATCAAAAGGAAGAAGGTGAAGAAGAGGTAAATATTTGATCACCTCTTTCAAGTTATTTTCTCCTTCCACGTCCTCTTTCTTTGTTGTTTCCTTTAAAAAATAATAAATTCAGTATATTCTATATACGTTTATGTTATTATAAAAAATGGTACAACCATGTTCATTATTTTATCCATCATATGAATGACAAAGTCACCATACGTGTGTATGTACGGCTTACCGTCTCCACATCATGGTGTAGTTTGTTATTCCAAAACTTCATTATTTGGATGGGTATAATAATGAGTATAACTGGTGTAAATAATAAATATAACATGTTAAATATTATTTATATATTATATAACATCCAATTACATAGTATTTCTCCATCATTATAATGATATTTTCACTCGTGTGTACGTACAGATTACCGTCTCCACGACGCGATGAGATTAATTCCCACATTCACCATTCAACGATGATTATAACAATATATTTTATTAATAAGTATGTAATATATGACATAATAATGATACTTTAGATATATATATATATATATATATATATTTATTTATGTATGTATTTACTTACATATATCTTATTCACTTACTATAGTTCAATACGATATGAAAACGAAAACATCGTTTTTGCATACGTACGGCCTACCGTATCCATAAACAGTTCCTTCCATTTCCAATATCTATCTATTAAAAATATTTATATTCCAAATATATATTATATATAAATAATGTTTTATATTCAGGAAATATTTAAATCATGATCTAAATGATACGATCAAGAATAACAAGTTAAAACACGTACGATAAAGAAAGTGATTATGACCCAAAATGTTAATTTAACATGGAAACCATTATTAAATGGGTAGTAAAAATTCATAAATGAATCATGTATGATATAATAAATATGAATATGTTTATTTTATAATTTAATAAAATACTATAGTCATTATACATGAGGTTAAACGTACCCTCGACCAAAGGAAAATGCAAGGTAAGGGTTAATTTCACTATCTCTTTATTATCTGAGGATGTTTTTTCCTAAGTATCTACCGGGACATATTTATTATCCATTTCCATGTTTCATAAAATAGTTTTCAAAGGGATTCTTTTTAAGGGTCTATTTTACAAAAACATCATTTTAAATTTTATAAAGATTTATTCTTCTAAACCTTTCTCATTAATGTCTATGTTTTTAAAATGGTTTTAAGGAAATATTTATATGGACATTAATGTTTTAAAATATTAATTCTTTTCAAAAGTTTCCAAGTGTTATGGAAAACTTTGTTTCAAAAATATCTTTTATATGACTTTCTTTATAAATTATGTGACTTTTAGATGATTTCATGAAAAAATGATATTTCTCTCAAAAAAATTTACTGATCATTTTCAACTATGTTAACATCCTTTACAAGATATTTTTCCTTATCAGGGTAAATTTATTATGATACAAATATTCCATATTTTATACAAGGTTTTTTAATATGTTTGACTGTGGATGTGTTATTTTTATACCATTCATTGTTTATGGTTAAATAATTGACATTTCGTATGCTAGTTTTAATACAAATTTTTATGTTATGTTTCAACCTTTTCATATGAGGAATGTATTGGTCCTAGTAAGTGACTGGTAGATCCTGCTATATCTCCTCGATGCATCGGTAGGTCTCATGATACAATTAGACGTGGAATTGGTCGAGGCCTTTCCCAATTTGATATATAGTTTTGTTCGAGGGCTTAATCATTTCTAGACGTCTTGGATGAGGCCTTGACAAAATGTTTTAGAATTTTTGGCATTATAAATTCCCTCATAATGAAAATAATATTGATTGTCCATGTGGTTATTAGACTAGTAGAATACCCATGACTATGTTTTATTATGGCATTATTTACTCAACTCAAATTTCTTCCATAAAGTGTTCATGTTTATTATTTGTAAAGGCATGTGTTTTCAATTATTCACCATGCCTATTATTTATGTTATCTTCTTTTAAATTGTTTACCCTTACTGAGCATCTGATATCACCCCTTTCTTATGTATTATTTTCCCAGGATTTCCAAGAAGTGTGTTTTGACTGAATTGCATGGATAGTCTAAGGGATATAAATGTGTTCAATAGAGACAATTTTGTTTTTGTTTCTCATTTTATAATGTAATGTAACGTTCATGTATATAATCTATTTCCAAGACTTTTAAACTGATCGGTATTTTGGGACATGATTTCCTTATATCATGACAATGTATTAAAATAATGCACCAACTCTGGCTAACTGGGTTGGGGGTGTTACACAACTTCTTATAGAAAAGGAAAGGTGAACACCAAGGTGATGTGTTGGGTATGATAAAACTCTTTTCCATGAGATCCTCTAGTTGATTATTGAGTTCCTAGAGTTTTGTAGGTGACATCTTATAGGTAGGAATTAAAATTGGCGTCTCACTTATATATATCTCAATGGAGAACTCGACCTCTTACACATGATGTAAACTGGAGAATTCATTTGGGTATAAGTCCGTGAAACGATCCACAATAAGAAGAAAACAACAAACTTCATTCCTTAGCCACACATGAAGAGACTATACATATAGAATGTCACTCTACCCAACCTCATAAGCTTGGGTCAAGCTCGACTCCTCTGGATAACACATTCTCCCTCATAAATATATGTGATACCCTTGGGTTATGTAAAGGACACCCCATGGTGATAGAAATCCATATGGGAATGATATGAAAAAAGACAATCCATACTGAGAATAATGTTGAATCCATTTATCTCAAGGATAAAAAAATTCCATAGGAAATGGTACCCACCCATCTCAAGGGGAACTCTTGGAAATGGAATATACCCTCTTATTGAACCCTTAATGGTGTGTCTAGAGTTATAATTCCACTGAAGTAACCTACTATGAGGCACATTCATCCCATGATTAAAGATCATATAAAGGAGTGTGATGCACTTGTATCATTGAGGTTAGAAACTAAATAAGAGGCTACTAAAATAGTACATCATATAATAGAGGGCCTTAGACTGTTCTCCACTAGTGTAGGTTTCCTGCATAGTGGTGGCCTAAACCATGACACTACGATACGCCCTAACTAGCCTCAGCGTATCTAATTTTCTAGTGATGAGTCTATAAGGCTTGGACACCTTAGTCATATCCCCCCCTCATCCTCATCACCTGGTATAATACCAACTCCCATCCTTATGTGGAGTCTCTTCTCTTGTACTTGAAAGATTCATCAATAGAGAACCCATTTCACTTGATTCTAAAGGGAAAAATCATCAAATCCACTGGTTGTGAGCCATTCTTCCACAATCTAGGAACTTGATTAGGTTCCTTGTAAATATGAGAATTTTTTCCCTACTCTTCCACTCTTATGACACATCACATAGTTGTCAGTGCATGCCACCTGGCTATCACTATGCCCACATGCACCCTAGAAATAATGATTCCTTCTACTGGATAAACCACTTGCCTACTTGGTTGATGAACTACCTTGGACTACATTTTTAGATTCTCTTAGGTTTCACTTAGTGATGGGGGCCTAGTTTACTATCTCAAAAATGTTGACTCTCTGATATATGTTCACCTATGATCAGATGGAATATGCAATCCAATCATCAAACCATCTCGTAATTATAATATTGTCAATATTCAAGGTCAGGGAAATGATATAATTAGATGAAGCAAATTGAATACTCCATCACCGAAATTTCATTGTGATATAGGTTCATGAACTCCTGGTAATGGTCCTCTAATAATATATGAGGAATGAATAAGTCAAAAAAGTATATCTATAAATCTTCCCAAACCACACCCTGATGTTGACCAGCCTGAGTGAGGACATCCCATGAATTCATGGTTGTCACAAAAACATATAGGTATTGATCATGAACCTCCACTCTGGAGGAGTCTTGGTATGCTCGATGATAGAATATGTGGGCTCTATCCATGACTCGGCACCTAGTGATCCTCCATCCCCTGATAAAGATGGAGGATGTCGTTATTGTAACTCTCGAGTCAGCTCTACCATGGTAGGGGTAGGTTGAGGATAACCCTATAATGATTGTAAGCATCTTATAAATCTATGTATAAACTGAGCATCGAATCCTAGCTAAATATCAACATGAGGTGCCTCAGGTGGAACTACTATAGGTAATACTAGTGGTTCATGTACCACCACCTCCAAAACAAAGTCATTTTTACCTTCCTAGCGTTCAACATGGGGACATCTTGGTAAAATAACTCCATAATCTACATTCATACTCCTCAGATAGGACTTATAATAGTTAATAATTATGATTATAAAAATGTAATGGTACATTTCTTTCTCATAAGTAAGTCAAAACCCACATCCTACTCCTAGAGCTGGGTCGAGGTGACAAGAAAGGGTCACAGATGGATCAGGAGACATAGCCTACTTCCCACTACTGTGGTCAGGCCAGGGTCAAGGCCTCTCATAACTCAATAGACGTTTTGGTATAAGGAGTTTCAAATGTGTTTTATTGAGGAAAATACCATTTACTTTGCATTAATAATCCCCATATAGCTGTTACATTTTCATTTATAAACAATAATTCATTAAGTTTATTTTTTTTTTATTGATATAAATATCTTATTCGAAATAATTTCATCACTAATTTAAAATTTATAAATTCCCACACTCTTTATAAATAGAAGTGGGAACATCAAGTAACCAAAACTGGATCTTTACATCTAGAATTAGGATATAACATGTCATAAAAAGTTATTTGATTTAATAAATACACATACTCAACTTATATAAGTACTAACCTTAAATTTCTATTTGAATTCATCAATCAAATAAACTAGTGGGGAAATATTGGTTAATTAATGTACCACCATCAATATATGGGGGTGAAATATATTTAGATTTATTTAGGAAAATTAATTATTCCAATTATTTCACTTCTTAAAAAATGCTAGCTCACTTAAATTTACAGAAATTAAAGAAGACACAATAGGCACATTCAATAAAGGCGATGCACGCAGAAAATTGGATATGGAACGGTACAATGCATTCCATTTAATCCATATGGATACTATCATTATGAATGAGTTAATATACCCTCATATCGTAGGGGTAAGGTAGAATGAATGTCAACATAACAATATAATCAATGGTAGTTTCACAAAACAAGTGCATAACCAAATGATAAAATTCATAAAACTGTAATAGGTGAAAAAAAAAGGACAGCAATAACCCAAACCATGTAATTTGGATTTCCAATGTACATGGTTCATCTACTCACATACATATGATCATTACCAAATACCAATACTCCTATTCTCATATCTAATACCCAAACAGTAAGACAAAAGGAAAAGGTTGATTAGATTCCACTTTGAAGCGTCCTTCCCCGGAAACCACATAGTGGTTTCCTGAGCCAGTTGGCTAGATGCCCTCAAACAGACCTCCCCTTATGCTGGAGGCTTCTGACTAGCATCGAGGGAATAAGGGTTATCTATGGAGAGACAATTATTCATAGATAATATTGGAGCACAATGGATAACAATACAGATAAATAGTGGAAATATAATAAATAATAAACATCATAATAATAATTAATAGGAAGAAGCTGGATAATAAATGGATATAATATGAGGATGATGATGATCATGTATGCATACAAAAAATTTTTCTCATAGAGTAGAGGATGAAAGAATATACCACATTCTATAAAAAATAAAAATACGTCCAAAATTAGCTGCTACAAGCATCTTGAGCATGGGATTTGTCCATTTCTCTATACCTACATCCTAGCAATCAGAATAAAAAAATGGATGTTTCATGATTCCCTCTATAAATACCTACAACCATGAAGTATTCTTGGGTACCAAAGTTGGCCCACAATGAGTGTGGTATATACTCATTTGTCCACCCTAAATTGTCTCTATATCAATCAATTATGTTCATATAAAATGATTTGTGTCAATAAATAATAAATGAAAGGTTATAAATAAATAAGATTCATCATAATGGGATCCACAAGAGATGCTTATCCAATAGTTCCTATTTGGGACAAAGATAGATGAATCTAAATTGAGGTGAACTATACAAGTGTGAAATATTATAAGATATGTTATAAATAAAGTGTCAAATTATGGACCATCCCTAAGCATGTAATTGGGAAAGGCGGGCACATCCTAAGGGTTTTAGTTCCACGTTCTTATTCTTTAACATCATTAATGTCTGGGTAAATTATTAAGATACACCATGAGATCATCAAAAGTGATCCCAATAGAATCTCAAGTATCTCTATAGGGGATATATATATGTGTTCAATTCCATCGGAGTCTATCAAAGTTGTACCATGAATGAAATCCCACGTGTCCCTCCTAGCATGGTGTGTAAACAATAAGAACAAACCTCTAAGTTCATCCCTGATATATCATGTAGGGGTCTGAGTCTCTCTTTTGGAATGGTACAACCATATCACCACCAAGTATATCCATGGGGTTTTCCCTAGGGAATAGGTATCACTCATCTATAGGTAAAAAAGTAAAATTCATGGTGATCCCATCCCAGGATTAACTGGTGTCTTTCGGACATATTTTGAAATTTATTAACAAACTAACTATAAGGAATGATGATCTCATCCAATATGTCCTCAATTCAATACCCTAGTGTTTCCCACATCATAAAGATATATTATACCAAATATCACACCATTTATCAAGTTAAATCATTGCTAAATTGATTAATAGTTTTTCCATCTCATTTAATTCCCCAATCAATCAATGGCATAGGTAAATAGTGCATAATGCATAGATCTTAAATACATGAATTACCATTTATACTAGTTTAAAAACATGTATTAATCAACCAAATAATATATAAAATATGATTTAACTATCTATAATTAAATGGAAACTAGGACATCAATTTATGGAAAACCCTAAGGGGAGGCTTAGATCAAGGTGATAATCTAATGATTGATTTTCCACTCACTAGAGTCGTACCAGGCATGGTAAGGAATTGAATTTAAATGATTTCAAAATTTTAGAGGTGTCTTCATAAAGGAATGGCATGTAGCACAATGGTGCATGTTATAAAATTAATCAAAACTTAGGGGGAAAATTAAACCCTATACCTTAGGTTTGTAAAAGACCACTTGACCTTTTTCATCCCTTGGGTCAAGCTAGAACCGAAGATATTGGATGATTTTTATAAATCCCTCAAAATTGAGAAAATCATATCACACTAAAACAGATCATGAGGGAGGAAGATATATATGGAATAAAAGAGGTAAGAGTGTAGAACTTATCGATAGGAGTCTAGTGGACTTTATGGTGATAAAAATGGAGTTCGGCTGAAGGGGGAAGAAGAATTCCTAGCTAAGGTGTCAAGGGTGGATCTCGTGTGGTGCTGCTCTTATGTGGGGAATAAAATGATACCCTGTAAAAAATGGATCTATTTCTTTTTGTTAAACTGGGTCAATCTTTTTCATGGAATGTACATTTTTTACATGTCATGTAATTATTAGGGTCACTTCCCCAGGGAAAACTCATTTCAGGATGTAAAAAGGGTTTTTCCAACAAATTACATGTCTTGTATTCTAACTAAATGACTTGTCTTAATTAGATTATGTGTACTTATCCTATAGTTGGACTCTAGTTCCCTACAAACTTTTCTTCCAAAAACAAATGTAACCACCATTAGGCGTGGTTCCCAGGTTTAACTGAAACTAAAAGAAAACATACCTCACTATATTATAACATGTGGATCTTGGTTACTTCTTTGACATCATTATTGGTAGTTCTTGAAGATATAAATTGATTTTGATGCTTATGAACTTTTTTGGGGGTATGAATATTTTATGATGAGAATATGAACAAGAATATTCTAGTATACACTTATGATAATCATATCCTGTAATTATTGGTATCTCCTATGTTTACCATTACTGATCATCTGAGATCACCTATTATTAAACTTCCTTTCCCAATGTTATGATGGGAGGTTCTAATTATGGATTATCTAAGGATATTTCTATATGATATGATATTTATGGGATATGTTAAATATCCTTTATGAATAAATTACATTATGTATCCGTTATCCAAAGACTCGAACCATTTATGGTCCTCCTACATGAATTATTCTGAAATTTATTGATTATTCATATAAAATGATTTAATATATATATATATATATATGATCTTATTTTTTAACATCAAGATATCTTAATACATCATATCTATGAACACCCTCTATTAATATCACATCCAAACTCAAATCATCTCCTTAATGAGCTCAAATAAATAAAATGGTTTTACTGTCACATTATACATTAAAAGATACCTCTAATGGACTCCTGACTTGTCTAATCGAATCACTAAGGAACCAAAAAATAAAAATCCAACTATGGGAATAGTGCACAGTGTATAATCCCAAGTACATAGTGGGTACTCTCAATTCACTCTTCTTGGAATTTACCTCTTTCGATCCTATAATTTAGACCTCATGTACCTAGCATGTAGAAAAAATGTATTTTCTATAACCCAACTGAGATTCCATTCCATGTGTGTCACATGACCTCAGGCCGAATACTCTAGATAACATCTAGTTGTGTACCTCACATGGGTTCTATCCATTTACCATACACTAAAATTTTTCCATACATGGTATGTATAGAAAAGTATTATACTACACCTTGAGTCTTTTTAATGACTCGTATTTTCCATATATTATTTTTGGATATTTTATCGATTATTTTTTAGAATAGACTCTGAGACGGAATGTGATTCTAAGTCCCTGTACTCCCAGAATAAATTTTTAAAATATAATAATTATATTAAATATCACGCACACACAGTTTTCCCAAAATAGTGGATTAACTTCAAAAAGGGGACCTAGATAAGAAATTTGAGTGAATTTTTTTACTTCAAATAATTGGTTTTACCAGTGGCGTGATATAACATTTGTCATCATGGGGTGTATATTGAAAAATCATCATGTGCAAAAAATGAATAAAATAATTGAATAAGTAATTTTATTTCATTCATTAATGTCATGAACTAATTTCTTCTATAAGTATACAGTTAGGTGAAATCCACATTATTTTCCATATAACCCAGGAACCTTTGGAGAATTGTTGGAGATAGAATTTGAAGATCTCTCATACATGAACATCAACTAGATCGTAGATTAGTGATCAATGTGCAAAAGAATCGGATATCGCTGAAGACAATGATGAAATATCATTATTCATCATAGATCAATCCATATTAAGTTAGGATTTTTTTTTATTATATTATTTCCTCGTTTTCCATTTTTATAAATAATGTGAATCAATCGACCAACCGATCTATTCATGGATCAATAATTTTGCGGGAAAGTTTATCTGTAGGGATTCATTTTGGGGAATTTCTATGTGATTAATTTTTGGATCTCGTTTTTCATCATTCTAATTGAAATATATCAGGGCCAACACAATCATTATCAATGTTTTATTCCTAATTTTTATTTTTTTATTTTTCTACCCCATTTATTTTTTCATCATGGGAACGTTCCTTTGGAATGTTGTTTGATATATACCGGTAAATCGAACATTTCCAATTATTTATTGGAAGAATGGATTGATATCATAGATTCGGTCTAGGTATGACACGATGATCAGGAAATGATGTAAGTGATAGTTGATCATAGGATTTTAATATACCCAATGTGTTCTCTTCAACATGTGAAATTTTTTTAACATATGAGCCCATTTTCTGAAAATATTCAAGGGATGGATCCTATTATTTAATGAATAAAAGTTATAAAGACTCTATATTCATGTTTTCTAGAAATGTGGGTGGCTGGATTAGTGTCCAAAGGTGGTGGAACAGATGTAGAATCCAAATTTGGATTTCTAGAAAATCTCAAACAACATGACATGTACTTCAGAGTTACATGTTGTGTGGGGCCCTCCTAGGAGTGGATAGGGTTACAAGGTTAATTTAAGGATAAAATAGTGTGTATCCCCTATTATGTGGTTTGTGACCCCTCTCGGTTGGCACAACATGTACCAGATAGGGTACACCAACATGACCAAGAGTTCTTAAGAAGAGGCATACTATGTACTCCCACACAGACATAGATTAGAAAGATGTGCATGGATATGGATGTTTACTTGGATAGGGGAATAATAAAAAGGGAAAGGTAACATTATGTACTTATACTCTAAAACAAGCACATTCCATTTACATAGGTAGGACTATTTTCCAAAGGGGCACGCTGTGTACCCCTATTACATGATGTGTACTCCATCAAAGTTTTCTTGGAGCCCATTTCATATGTATCTTTAAAAAAATTCATTTGGGAACATCCCTTGTGTCCTATTACTTAAGGTTTAGTAAAGAATCACATCCTACACATAGTATGGTGATCCCTTAAGAAATAATTCTTAGATAGAGTTGTTGGAATCCTTCCATGAGGCCCAGAGTAAGATCCTCTTTCATCTTATTTACATGAGTGGGCTTCTTGGTATCATCATGAACAACACTACATGAGTGTCATTCCTCTACTTGGTGGGTTAAACTAGATTGATTTTTTTATACCTCATGGCCTTGGGATTGATACCCATATACTTATCATATCACATTAGTACTATCCAACTCATGGAGTGTGTCCTCCTAGATATGTGATATGTGTAACCTTGGAGTGGGTATCCTATTCTAGAATTATAGCTAGGAATTTATCTTGAGACTTTTATTCTTTGTTGAGTATATCAAGATATTATTGTTATATTTTTTGTATAAATAAACCTATGTAGAGCTGACTATTATTTTTTTTATATGATTTGTGGTTTTTGTGCTCCCTACTGAGTATATTTATACCCACCTCTATGCAGGATTTTCCCACACATTTCATGTCTTGTGTAGATAATTGAACTTTTGACAGAGTCTCAGTGGGACCAAGTCTAAGAAGTGTTTAGTGATTCAGACATACCAGTATGTGTTCATGTGGTATATTGATAGAAGTTCCCATATTTACCTTCATGTTGGAATTGTTTTTCAACTCTTTATAGTGGGATTTTATTTGGCCTTATTTACTTCCCATTACATCTTATCATAATATAGTTTTGGGATGTATATGTTCATGAATGGTTGTTCATTTGGTTTTTCATTTAAACATCATAAGTTCTTGGAGATGTGTGTGTACATGTACTTAGTATAAGGCCTCTGGTGTTAGGTATATGCCCACTCAGTGCTAGTCTCCAACCCCTAGCCTATTGTAGGTTGGATTGGGGAGTTGTAGAACAGGCCCCATTGGGACAGATCATGATAGGGAGGTATAAAAACATTGGTTTTAACTTAGTATTAGAATCTATGATACTAGTTTAGGTAAATAATGTTATGTGTTTCGAGTTCATATTTATTGGAAATAATTATAGTGTTATTGCAGAAGATGACATATCCATACACTAGGACTCTCCTCACCTGCCTTTCGACACGGTACATGAGACAATTAGTTATGGGGAAAATGGTGCATACATCTTATAGTAATGGGTTGTTTTTTCCATGTCATTATCGATTCGTCTCTCTAGATATTCTCATTGACCATGTTATACCATGTTTACTTTTAAGATTCCTCTAGGATGTATGTTGTCTAGGATTTAGCATCAAGAACACAAGGATGATCCCTTCAGTGATGAGGCATCGATATAGGGACCAGTTCCAGATGTGTTACCTTCAAGTGCTTCACTTTCTATACCACAACCTGTTGAATAGCAGATGGCACCCACTGTACGAGTGTATGAGGTGAATTGGATAAGAAAACTTCATGAGTTCCAATGACATCGATCCCTATGGTTTTGAGGTGAACCCATTCAATAGGTTTTTGGGTACTATTTAGAGGTAATGAAATGTGTTTTCCAACTAGTAAGGTCACCTGTAGATGTGATGGTGGTTCTAGAAGTAATCATTATTCATGGATCTACAAGACGGTGGTGGGGTTTGGTGACCCATTCTTGTGATGTGGTAATTATAACATGGTAAAAGTTTGAGATGATTTTTAGAGAGGTGTTATATCCATCTATATATGAGATTTACATATCCAGAAGATTCTGCAGCTTTAGAAGGGGAGCTTCTTAGTTTCTTAGTATTCATCTATGTTCACCAATATCTACAGTTACATGATAGATATGGTTTGGGATCAGTTATTTCAATCTCATAAATCAGATTGATAACTGCATAGAGACATCCTAGCTATAATTACACCTCTTTACATTCCTTCTTATGTTGGGGTGATAGAGAAATTTTTAGTGGATGCGGGATTTCTGGCTAATCTGATGCAGATAGTGATTGCCAAAAGTGGGAACACGGGAGAATTGGATTAAACAACACAGATCCAACACCAATATCATGGACCTAGATGTGAGAGACGTTTCAGGAGGTGGTACCAAGATAGATGTTCTATAGTTCAAGTCTCATGGTATTGCTCTGTTCATCCTAAAGAATGGTGGTGATACTCATGTGATGGAAGGGGACATATTTTCCAAGATTGTATGATGAACTGTCTGACTGACAATGAGATATTGGATGGGTCATAAAGGCAGATTCAGTGATATTAATAAAATTGTATTCATGGTGGAAAACATGTAAGGGTATCTAGGGTAAAATATATAGGTTGTTGGTGCTTTAACATGTCACACCCTTCACCCCTAGTTGGTCTGCACAGGGCTCAAGGAGCTAGAGGATAAGGGTAGGGATAGCTACAGGTGGTTGTGGGTTATGACCCAGAGGGACCGATAATGATACAAGGTACAATATATTCATTTTATACATTACTCATAGTACTTATAGACACAAATTCTAGTCATTCATTTATTTACACCTATCTGGTATGAGACTTAGAGATTCGGGTTGATCCATTAACTCAAACCTTACATTTGGAGACTCTTAGTGGAGATGAATCAGTGATCATGCACTTATGTTGATTCTTTGACCTAACTCTTAGAGGTAAGATTTTCTACTAGTATATCTTTATATCAGCAATGAGGCCTTATGACATCAACATAGGTATGGACTAGTTTTCTACAATTCATGACCATATCAACTATTTCTAGTAGAGGACGTGGTGTGTTCACATTAATGAGGCCATGTTTTCATTTATGAGTGAAATGGAATCCAAGGAAATGTAGGATAGACTCATTCATAGGAGATTGCATCCAATTACTCATAAATTGGATATCCTGGACCTTATTGTAGTGGATTTCATGATTTTTAATTTTTCTATAGTGGTGGGGTAGTTTAAGGACATCTTTCCTAGGTACATTCCAAGCTTACCTCCACACTAAAAGATATACTTATGAAATGATCTACACACTTAGATAACCCTAATATATATTCCAACATATAAAATGGCTCCTACAAAGCTTCGTGAGATGATGGTGCATTTTGATGACTTGAAAAAGAAAGGCTTAATTAGACCTAGTGTTTCTCCCCATGTAACAACAGCTTCATTCTCCTGGAAGAAAGATGGGAGATTGAGGTTATTTTTAGACTATTGGTGCTTGAACCAAGTGACTGTGAAGAATAAGTATCCACTATCTAGGATTTATGACTTATTTTATTAATTGAGAGTTAAAATATTTTTATCTAAGTTTGACCTCATTTCAGGCTATCACGAGTTGCATGTACAGGATGAGGATATATCGAAGATGGATTTCAGATGTCACTACAGTCACTATGAGTACTTGGTGATTCCCTTTGGCATATCAAATTCCTCCATTAATATTTATGGGTCTAGTGGACCTAATATTTCATACCTCCTTAGACTAGTTCATGGTAGTCATCATCAAATACATCCTTGTGTACTCGACATTGGATGAGGATCATGTAAAACACTTGAGGAGGATCCTTGATGTAATCTGAGAGAACTAGATTTATGGGTGGCACTCGAAGTACCAATTTATGATTTATGATGTAAACTTCCTGATACATTATATCTTAGTAGATAGAGCAGTAGTGGACCTAGAAAAGGTTGAGGCAGTGTAATCCTGGCACCGCCCAAGAGCGTGAAGGAGGTGCGGATCTTCCTTGGGTTGACGGGAAATTACCAGAGATTCATACCTACTTTCTCCAAGATATAAACTCCCTTGAAATATTTTACCTAAAAATAGAATTATTTCATGTGAAAAAAAGTACCATTATGTTTTTTAGGAGTTTAGGTAGAGATTAGAAAGCACTCCCATCATGATTTTTCCAAAGGAAGGTGTCAAGTACATAGTGTTCTGCGATGCATTAAAAAATGGATGTGGTTTTGTTCTGATGTAGAGGCAGGATATGATTTTATATGGTTCATGTTAGTTTATACCACAATAGAATAACTACATGAACCATTATACTGAGTTGTCATCGATAGTCTTCACACTAAATATGTGATGACACTAACATATGGGAGAGCATTTTATCATCTATTCTAACGACAAATTTCTCAAGTATATCATCTCTTATAAGGATCTAAACTTGAGATAGTGGTGATGGGTAGGTTTACTATGGTATTATGAATTAAAAAATTTCTATACACCTGGTATGGTGAATGTGGTGGAATATGGTCTCATCATGAGATCCTGTTCACAGTTGTTGAACAGGGAATCAGATCAGTTGGCCATGTTGCAGTTATCCTTTGTGAATTGAGAAGGGGAAACTTATCTCTAGTCAATGGTTGTCATCCCTAATCTTCTACAATGAGTTATGGAGGAACATCTTGTGGATATTGACTATGACATGTATACTCATATATCCACTGAGAATTATTCTGATGGATTTTATGAAGGTTGGGAGCATGTCATTGTTTTTGGAGGATATATGATGGTACTAGTGATATTGTGGGAGGAGGTTCTAGGGGAGATAAATAAAAATAATTTTTTTGTACATCCAAGTTTGGAAAATATGTACCAAGTCCTAAAAAGTTATTTTTAGATGTCCTGGGATGAACAAGGGAGTTTTCGAGTTTTTCTATTGATGAATTACTATTCAGCATGTGAAGGCTTGTTTACCTCCAACCATTGATGTTCCAAAGTGGAAGTTGTATGGGATATCTAGGGACTACGTAATGGTATTACCACGTATGTCTAGGGGACACGCCTCTATCTAGGTGATTATTTATCTTCTCACAATGTCATACCACTTCATAGCTATTCAATATTAGAGTACAATAGAGATCTTGTGACATATCTATGTATAGGAGATAGTGTAAATACATGGAGTTCCCTCAATGTCCATTTCTGACTATGATTCTCCCTTTACATCTCGGTTATCAAAGAGATAACATGAGGATTTTGGGACTCAATTGTGATTTAACATGACTTTTCACCCCCAGAATGACGGCCAGACTGAGTAGACTATTTAGATTTTGGTGGAATTATTGTAAGCATTCATGTTGGAATCTATCCATAGTTGGGATAATCACATACCACTGTTGGATTTTTCAAAAAATAACAAATACCACTCCACCATTGGCATGGAACCATTAAAGGACTTGTACGAGCGACCCTTTAGGTCTCCACTTTACTAGAATAACCCAGTATAGTCAACACTCATGGGCCCATAATTAGAGAAAGACACTATTGAGAAGTTGAATATTATCTTAGAGTAGATAGGGATTAACCATATCTATCAGAATTGTAATGTAGATAGAAAAAGGAGGCCTTTAGAGTTTGATGTGGGAGGCCATGTATTCCTATCTATTTCACCATGACGTGGATTATAGAGTTTTGGCCATGGAAATAAGCTATCTTAGATATTAATTTTCCCTTTCTAGATATTGTGTTGTTTCTATGAGGTGGAATTGTGCTTAGATCTACCGCCATAGTTGCACCAGGTATATGATTTCTTCCTCATGTCATAGTTGATCAGATATGTGCAAGACCCATCACACATTATTGACTCAGGTGAACTATACATCAAGGATGGATCTACTTTTTTTGAGTTCCTGGGGGTTATTGAGGATCAACATGTGAGGATCTTTCATTGGAAAGATATTATTATAGCACATATCTAGTGGTGGCATGGAAATCTTTAGGAGATAACCTTGGAGAGGTAGGCTCATAAGTGTGTTCAGTACACTCATTTTTTATATAGCCACTTTTTTGGACTTTTAAGATGTAAATCCCTAAGGTGTGGATAATGTAATGACTCGTTTTTTACATTAATTATTTTTGTATATTATATGGATTATTTTCAAGACTAGGAACTGAGACATCATGTGATTATGTATCCTAGTGTGCCCAGAATAAATGTTTAAAATATATTAAATAGAATGGGCATGCAGTTTTTCTAAAAAAATAGAATAAATTCTAAAATGGGTCTCGGATCAAAAATATGAGGGAAACGTTGAGTTAAGAGTGTGGGTTTTACCCTAGGCATTATATAACCTTTTTCACTATAAAATTTTTGTGGAAACTTCATCATTGGAACAAAATAAAAAAAAGAATTAAATATACAATTTTATTTCATTTGTTGACACATTGACCAAAATTTTTCTATATGTAAACTATTATGTGAAATCCTCATGGTTTTCCGCATAAACCTTGAGCCTTTTAGATAACCCTTTTAGAGAGTTTTTAAGGATCTCTCTCAAAAAAACATCAACCGGATCATAGATCGGTGATTGGTGTGTAATAGAGTCAAACAATCTCACTAATGATAATTATGCTACCTCTTTCTTCATCAGGTATTGATCAATATTGAGGTAGGACAATTGTTTTTATTGTATTGGTTCCCCATTTTCTATTTCTATGACGAAGGATAATCAATTGCAAAAAATTGACTGGTAGATCGGTCTTTGTAATGGAAGGGTTATTTGGGGGGATTCATTTTGGGTAATTTATTTATGATTAATTTTTTATCTCTTTGATTTTTTGTTCTAATGAGAATTGATCAAGGAAAAAATGATCATTGGATAAGTTTCATTCATCATGTTTGTTATTATAGATTTCTTCCCCATTTCTTCATTCATCATGTGTAATTTCCTTTGGCATGTGGTTCGACTTGTACTGGAAAACTGACCATTTATCACCCATTTCATTGCAACACATTTTGATATCGTAGATTCAGGATTAGTACAATGTGGTGATCATGTGGTCAATGAAGTGGCATTCGATCAGATGGATTTTGGATACCCAGTTTTTTCCTTCCATGACCAATGATGGGTTAGTATTCAAGGACATTTTATGAATGTATTCAAGGTCTAGATTATGGTTTTTGATGATGGAAAGGTTAGATGAATTATGATTCATGGTTTCTTTCTAGATGGGTTTGTAGATCAGTTTATAGAGTTTCTGTAACAGACACGGAGTCTATATCTGTATTTTTTGGAAAAATCCCTAACAATGTGGCATGTACTTCAGAGCTACTAGCCATGTGGGTCCCTCGCAGGGGTGGATAGGGTTTCAAGATGATATTAAGAATCAAAAAATATATAACCCCTATCACATGACCTGTGACCCTTCCCAGTTGTCTCTTCATGTACCTCAGAGGTTATACCAATACATGGAGGATTGCACAGGCATGGGAATGCTATGTACTACCACATAGGTATGGCCAGGATAGATGTACATGGGTATAGTTATGTACTTGGAAATGGGAAGAAGTAAATGAAAAAGGGAACACTGTGTACATCACATGAACATATTCAAGGGTCGTGTACATGGGAATGACCAGATGTCGAAGGGACATGTTGTGTACCCCTAGTACATATTGTGTACTCCAAAAATTTTGTCTCAGAGCCCCTTTCCATTGTATCATAGACAGGTTTTTTGGGGTACATTCCATGTATCTTTTTACCTAAGGGCTAGTATGAAATTTCTTCCTACACATAGGAATGGTATCCCTTTTGTGTGCCTTCATGGATAGAGTTTTTGGAATCCTTCTTTGAGGTCCAGACTAAGATCCTCTATCATTGTTTCCCTAGGTCAAGTTCTTAGAATTATCGTGACCAACACTATATCACCATTGGTTCTCTACATAGGGGGTTAATCAAGATTGAGTTATTAGTATAACCCATGTCCTTGTGGTTGATACTCATCTACCCATCATATCTCTTCAGTACTATACAACTCATGGAATGTGTTCTCCTACCAGAGTGATATGTGGAAACTTTGATCAAAAATCTTACACTGGCATTATAGTTATGAATTTTCCTTCAAATTGTGTGTATTTTTTTAGTATATCTCAATATTATTGTTATATATGTTGTAGAAATATACATTTGTAGAGATAAATTTTATTAATTTTTTATATGCTTTGTAGTTTCATGGTGTCCTACTAGGTATTTTTACGCTTAGACCTACACAATATTTTCTTGCACATGTCGTGTCTTGTGAAGAGGTTCAACCTTTTGGAATACTCTCATAGGGATGAATACCATGCTATGATTAGTGTTCGAGATAGACCGAGTTTTTTTTCTCTGGTATCTTGGTAGAAGTTTTCCTATTTTCCTTCAGGTTGGAATTCTTTCTGACTATTTAGGAGGGTTGTATTTGGCCCAATTTACATTACATTTTTTCTTATCGTACTATAGTTGTGGGATATAGATGTATGCATGAATTTTTGTTCAATTGTTTTTACATTTTACCATTGTATGGACTTGGATATGTGTTTGTGTGTGCATGTATTAGGTTATGGCCCCCCATGACAGTGATATGTCTACTCGGTGATAGTTTCCATCCCCTGGCCTATTGAAGGCTAGTTTGGGGAGTCACTAAATGGGTCCCATTGGGATAGGTCATGATAGTATTCCTACACGGCATTTACTCATGCAATACTAATCTCATAATACCGAAATTGAATAATTTTGATCATCTAAGAACACACAATATGTTTTTTGATCTACATGTTGTGTGATCGAGTTTTTAGGATGAAAATTTATATAACTCACAAAAAATCCCATTTCTCCTAAAATAAATTCATTGTGGTCCATTAAAGATTCCCACCAGAAAATATTATAAATTAATGTATAAATAAATAAAATTTACTATGAAAACTGTGGAATCTCAAAATATGAATATCCTAACTGTGAAAATGATAAATCATTAAACTCAAATTCGTACTTCAAAATCACTATGACACATTTTATTGATGATTAATCTTCTATGATGAAGCAAGATCCTCCTATCCATCATTCCTTGTTGAATGGTCCATTCTAAAAAGAGATAAAACTTCCCTCTAGCATGGGTGAGAAGGATAATGGTGGGTGGGAGTGGATAAAAATAAAAACCTCAATAAATAGTATAACTCTATTCATAGAACATGCTTGAAGTCAATACTTTTACATTGTAAAACCTATTATTATATAATCAACCATGAATTCAAAATTTTAATCCAGTACTCTGGTAGATAGCAATGTTTACATAAATAGACAGATTAATATTTCATAAATAAATATTAATGTATTTGGAAAAAAACAATTGGCTCAGAATATTAATAAATTTCATGCTTAGGATAAGTGAACCATTCCATGATCAGTGAAATCATATAAAATAGATATAATTTGAATGGAAATGACGATTTACTCCTCATAAGAATCTAAGACCAAAAATTTAAATTCCTTCTAATTTTCACTGCCCCTAAAAATAAGGTTCACTGCACTATAAACCAAGATAATATCCTTTTTAAAAGTATGGTACATTAAGGTAGTATTTATAGTAGACCAATGTAGTACAACCTGGTATTCTTGGTATCTTAATATAAATATCATGGAATATGTATCATCATGTCTCATACATAGCATCAGATTTATGATAAATCGAATCACTAAAGATTATGGAATTCAATTAATTATATCTCCTATATATTATATTTTAGGAAATACATTCCAAGATAGATTTGATAAAAGAACAAACCCTCTCAAATAGTATTAAATTTTGTATCTTTATAATGCATCCATATATATATATACCTTGACACAGTCTAAGAATCCTTGTAGATCTATCTCTATGGATCAAGTTCCCTAAAATATATACTACTTTACTAAAGTATTTCAAGGAAAATAATTTATTCAAACATGAATTAACTAACTATAAGATCATTAACTCATTTAACATTATAAATATATCATCAATATATATCATTATAAAGTATATAAAACTGCAAATAAAATTATTTTAAACATATAGATCCCTTTAATTCTTAATAATTCTAAAATCACATATAGTATCAAAAAAATATTCCATGATTTATATTATCTATTCAACCCATTAATGGGTCTCTAACATTCACACCATATTAGAATATTTTTTTGTGAAAAAACATTTTCTCTATAACAAATAGAAAATCATACAAGATTTATGATAAATAATGTGTTTATGATATCTAGTTTTAAAATTTCATAATCAAGGAATTATGTTATGAAAAGTAGAATTATAAGTTATTCATAATTGAAACATGGGAATATTTTTCATCATAGAATATTCATGGTCATTTCTAGAGAACATTAACCATAATTAATTCCTTATAGATGCTAACTTTTTAATCCATGTATGGTTTATTTTTGAATACCCATTTACACCCAATTAGGTTAACATTAATCAGAGGATATTACCAAACCCAAATATAATTTTGGTAAACTCAATAAAGTTTGAAATTCATAAAAACTCATCATAGGGAAACCATCCAGCTATTTATTACATCTTAATATGTTGAAAATTAATCATTAACTAAAAAAATATGTATACTTCCTCAGTGATAATAAAACCATATCTATTGTTTCCTCTAATATCTCTAGTACTCATATGTCATATTGTGTCTAGGGAAATAATTAACAGAATGTGTCTTGTGATCTTTATTCTTGATCCAAATTTTTTCTATTTTAATCCAAATAATTTCAAATTCAATCATTCTCATATTATCTCTTTAGGAGATGTGGTCCCTTTCAATATAAATACCTTGTCTTTCCAGAAATACTTTTTATTTGAAGGATTATATAGAATTCATCATCTTATTGATATAGTATTTCTATTAAGATAATATTTTTGAATTATGAGGAATTTTTTTATCCTATAAATTACTATAATATATAATTTTATCCTTATACCTCAATATATGAGAGAAATGATTTATTATTTTACCAAAACTGTGATGTTATTCTTATTTCTACTTTGGTTTGAACTTTTTTTAGTATGTGAATTTTATTGAATATATTTAATAACCAAAAAAGGTTAATGGATTGTTTTCATGAATCAGAATTTATTATTCCATGTATAATAAGCTGTTAATGCTCCTTCCCATTATTGTGTATACATAGCTATGAGTTGGGATAGTATCCCAAAATATTTTAGATATTTAATGATGTTTTTGTTAAGATATTCTCTACCACTATTTGAGAAAAGTGACTTCATATTCTTAAAATTATGATTCTATACATAATTTTTGTATGATATAAATTTATCAAAAAACTGGAATTATAAGTTATCTAATTGATATATCCACATATACTATAATCCTTACCAAAATTCATAAATTTCGATAATCCATATATAGGAACTACTAAAGATTATTTGTATATACCATTGTGAATTAATTATAGAGTCTCAGTGGTACTCTAAAAATTTTCACTAAAAAGATATTTGGTCACTTTACATTTTCAAAAATCATGAAATAATTCTACGGGTTTCAACTCAAAATTTATCTATGTATCCTTCTTGATATAATCACCCTAATCACTTTTGGGTTAAATTTTGAATCTGTTGATGATGTAATTCGTTTTAATATAAGTTATGTGAAAATGAATAGTTACCAACTGTTTTTTTCAAATTCTAGTAAAGAATAATTTCTATTCAGATATGGAACACTGGAATGTATTCATTATTTTTTTAAAATTATTTTATTATTAAATATTATCCACCCATTTATAATAAAAAAATGATTATGTTATCATTTATATTAGGAATTTAATGATAGTTCTTTAAAACAATAAAAATTCTAGTCTACAATGTGATGTTGTAGTCTCTATTAGAAATTATAATTAATCTCGCTCCATTCAAATCTCCAAAATCTACCTCACCTTTAGTAATATATTTGAATATACAATGAGTTTATTTTTTTGGATAGAAAATTGTGAACCATAAGTTGTATCTAAAATGAATAAACAAGATGATAATGAATATATTAAATGAAGAACATACCAAAATCTTCACTATGACTCTTCACTGAGGTATAGTTTTTCTTCTTGAAAACTTTAATTCTATAAAGAAACAACAACATACTACTCTTTATCCATCATTAAATCTTTCATTTAATTAACATGAATTGTAATGGTTTTACTGTGTTATATAATTCATTAAAAATATTTTCATTTTATTTCATTTTGTTCCATATAAGGAAAAAAATTATAACTTTCCTCATAAACATTGAAAACCAATGTCAAAAGATCCAGGACTGACTTATTTATATTAATCATGATGAAATTAATAATAAATATCTCTAATCATAGAGGTGGATTGTAGAGAATACATTTAATAAACATATATATTTGACATTATAATCCAAAAATATTTAAATTATTAATATATCTAGTAATATTTTCTATATAAGCTCTCGAAGTCATTCTATAGAAAAAAAATCAAGTAAAGAGTGCTTTGAATATTTTATACTCCTTTGTTCTTACTTTATAATTATAAAGATCATGGAGATGGGTAAAAAATGAATAAGAATACATATCCTTATAAATCTTTAAAAGATAACTCAACTTAGATGAAAAAATGATACATTGGGAATCAAATAAATTATCCACATATATATTGAATACATCCTTCACCTCCTCACCCACTTCATTAAAAGGGTTATAATTCATAGAGAACTCTCATATACATAACATCCTTTCATATAATAATTTAATTTATATGAACATGTAAAACTACTTGAAGTTTTACATATATTGGAGAGTCACATTATCTAAAATTGAACAAAATTATAGTTAATTAAATAATATAAACATAAAATTAATCATTTATCATGATTACCAATTATGAAATAATTATTTATTTAATTAAGTCTCCCACTATATTATCATGTCCCAACAACCCTCACTACTATATTTATAATATCTGGTTTCTTTGATATTCTAGTAGAAATGGTCCGTATTTTCCCCCTCATAATAATATATAATTCCTTTCATGTTATTAAAAGACCATTATTTAGTCATTATTCTTTCCAAAAATAATAACTCATAACACATTGATCTATTGAGTGGACTCCCCTATCCTGAAATACTATGCTTAGATTTCCTCACTTACCTAAAAAATTAAACCTTGATTTCTAGGGAATATTTTCTTAATTATATTCAATTGTTTTACCCAAAACCTTGTATATAAATCTAATATAAGTTAATGTGACATAATAAGGTGAGGACCGATACTGTGAATTGTGATTTTATTCTAACTATTATGATTGAGGGTGTTTGATGACTTAATATTTTAAAAAGATGGAATTTTTATCTCAAATACATAAATATAAAATATTTTATTGTTCACATTCTTCTAAATTTATGTAAGACATATGTAAATAATAAACCATGTATGGTAAAATTATTTACACATTAAATATATTTTTATAAAATAATATATTTTAATATTTGAGTACATATTAATTATTTATGTGGGAAAATAAATAAGTAATTATATATAATAAATAATATAAATTTTATACTGTTTAATATATTTTAATATATTTTAATTTAATAAATATTTTTAATTTATTTATAATATATGACTACATTTAATTAATAAAAAACAATGCACTAAATAAGTAAATAAGTAAACATGCACTGATGAAATAAAATATTTTTCTTAAACTATCAAGCTCTTTGTCTACTATTTGCCCTATAGAGTTGTGATAAACTAGTCTAGAGTCTTGAATAAATAACTCCTTGAGCCTTTACAAGAATTGAGATTAAGAATCCACAATTTTTTTCTATATCTATTTATTTGGATTCATCACTAATCCTTCTCAAATTCATCTCCTCTTGATGGGAACATCATCCTTTACAAATATATAATTACATAAAATTGAGTCATACTAGGTACTTAGGGTTAAAAAAATAACACTCATACTTTTAGTACAATGAATAATTAAGGAGTAATTTATAATTCACATATTATGAAATTTAATTTAATAATAATTATCACACAATATGTAACACCCTGAAAATTTAAAATGTGAATATCATATTTGATAGCCTGTATGAAATGAAAACCCAATTGAAGAAAGTAATATAACATCCCCAAACATTATTTTATTTTTAATATTTTAAATTAATTCAATAAATTATATATTTTTCAATTCACACAACACTAACTTTAGAGTACAATACACACAACAACTCTTTTCTTCGATAGTTTGTGTTACATGCAAGACTGAGTTTTACTAAATACTATTAATATTATTTTTTAAATGATAATTATCTCATGACTGTTAAAAAAGAGGTCATTAATATTATTAAATAAATTATAGAAATATATTTTTGAATTCATTAAATACCAATTAATTAGAAATGAAAATAAAAACCAATTGAATATAAAGGAAATGTTTTTATTAAAAACTATTTTTATGCACCAAAAGAGTTTTATCCTAATAAATTAAATTAATGAAATTTATAGGATGTTACTAATGAAATTTATATTTATTATATATTCAATAAAATATTTTTCCATTCATCCAATATATTTGATAGGCATAATAAAATAACACATCCAATTTTATACATAAAATCTGTATTTTTCAAAAGGTAGTTTTATCGTCTTTTAAGGGAACACTTTTTTTAAAACAATATTTTCACACTTTTATAAATAAGATTTTAGAATATAAACATCCATTTTTAATGAAAATTTTCAAAACTTATCTTTGGATGAATTTTTTATATTTGTATGAGAAGTTCCATTTTTTAATGAATAGTTAACATTACTAAATTTTAATTTAAAATTGACTTTCCATATAAATAATTTATAACATTAAAAAATAGTTTGAATTTATTTTAAAGTAAAAATTGTTCCATAATACATATATTAATATAATATATGTAATTATAATGATTTTTATATTATATTTATATATAAAAACTTAGTAAACTTTTGACTATTTTCATGTTAAAAACTCTCTTTATCATCCCATCTACGAGATTAATTTTAAATTAATTTCTACCACTTCTTTGAATTGAATTTAAAAAAATGAATTACATATTTTTAGTAAAAATAATTTCTAATTTCTAATAATTTGAACGTAATATTTGACCAAAGTGATTAGTGAAAACAGTTAAAATTAATTATAGTGGTTAAAAGAAAAATGAGTTTACCAAGGGACTAAAATTTAAATGACATTGGATAAATGACTTAGAAACATTTCCAAAACCCATTTTATATACATATCAAGACCTTATTATTTATTTCATTTACTTTCTACATTATGGGATCCACTTGACCTGGAAAAAATATTAGTGTAATTCTTCCTTTAGAAAAAATACCAGAGTTCCACTTGCCCAACTTATAAAATGTAACCCCCAATCCTCCTATCCTCACACCATAAAACCACTTTGGGTGGAAAATGAACTAAAAAATAAATACTCATAATCCATAAACTCGTCCTAGAAGACTTATATTTTTCATAAATCCAAATTTGGAAGAAATTACATCAAACCTAAGGAGGTCACCTGAAGAAGAGGTAATGTTAACCAAAAAAAAATTATTTTATTTCCCTCTAAACATACTTAAATTCATATTATATGATTTTTAAATAATTCACTTATTATATTTAATATATTTATTTTTTTATGTTATGGTTATAACCTAAAAATTCACAAACTTCTATCAAATGGGTTACAGAATAATCATTCATGTAAAATATGGACTACCTCCTCATGAACTGATGTCATTTGTTTTTCATTACCAACTTTAAAGGTCATGAAAAATGATGTATTTATAGTTTATATATGTAATGTATGATATTTATGATTTTATTAATCTTATGGAACTATTATATCACATATACCTTCGTGATTACTATTTTTTGGGAATATGATAATGTCGCCCATCTATACGGTGGACTACCGCCTCACAAAGTGATTTGATTCCCTCACACATTACATGGAATGTGTTAAGGATGGATTTAATTTAATTATATGATATATATGACATAAAAATGATACTGAAATAATTATATATATATATATATCATTCTCAATTCTTTCTTTCAATACAATATGAATATTGAAATAGTATTCATGCGTACGTATGACCTCCCATTTCTATGAATAGTTTATTTGATTTTCTATCCCCAAATTTTATGTAATACTATAAATAAATATATAATGAATATATATGATATTTAAATCATTTTTAAAATTCCTAAGATGATTAAATCATGATCTATGTATGATGAACCAAAAAATAACTAGTCAAAGCATACTCGATGAACAAGGGAGTTAACAGACAAAATAATGAAAATAAAAAAAATATTATTAAACAAATTTTTAAGATGTTATAAAATCATAATATATGATATCATAAATATTAATATGGTTATTTTATAAGTTAATAAAATTTTATAAACCACTAGGAAGGAGGTTATAGAATGTACAACCAAAAAGAATGAGTGTGGTAAGATATTTTGTCTCAATTTCATTTCATTGAGGCATATTATGATGTTATGAATCTAATTTCTTTTATACGGTTTATAAAATACCCATTTGAAATTTATTTTCATTAATAATTCATTCATCATGTCATTTTAAGTTTTCATTTGAATTATTTTATCTATGGGGATTTGAGAATATAGTTTCCAAGTAGTAATGAAATTTCATAACTCAATTTCATTTCATTAGGTTATATTACTTATTGATTATCATTGATATTCTATGATTACGTATATAATGACCTCATAATATATATTGTTTTATTTCCACTCTTTTATGTGGATTAAATGGGACACATAGAATAAATTCATTGATTAATTCTCACTTCTACATTAAAAACATTTTAAGGGTTTATGCCACATTCTCATTCAAATAGAGATTGATTATTCCAGAACTTCTCTTAATGGAAATGACATAAGAATTTTTAATAAAACCTTTAATTTTTTTCAACTATAGTAATTCATGAATCGTACCATTTTTTCCAATCATTGGTACATATATTATTATAGAAATTATTTTTATGAAAAACTCAATTCATTTCTCTCTTCAGTCGAAAACTTCTTTTCTTCCAAAATTAGGGTTTCTAAAAAAGTTTTCAAAAAGGTTATTAACCTTATAAAATTATTTCTATAATATATTTTTTTTACCAATTTTTACGTTTTACCAAATTTCATGAAATTAATCTTCCTTTATTTTTTCAAACAAGGCATCTTTATAACAATTTTACAATGTAAAAGGATTGTTCTTTTTTACATTGTAAATCATATACAAAATTACCCACCATTATTTAATTTACGATTCCTATAAAATGTTATGAAGATATGTTTGAATAAATTGTTTTTAAATGTTATCTTAAAATAATTGTATTTTCAAAATAATTTTCAAAATGAAAAGTATATTTTCTTCAAGATAATTTTTAATATGTTTTGTATTTCATCAATGAAAACATCCATTATTCTTTTTCCAGTGGGTATATGTCATATTTATATCGTAATTATTCTTCCTCATGATGTATTATGATTATTGTGACCAAGGATAGTATTAAAATTCAAAAACATGAATTATTTTTGTAGTCATTAACTTCCCCTTGAGCTATTCACTTGTCAGTGACCATTGAACATTAAATTTCCCCAAAATATCCACATTATTTATCATGAATATGATTATCACTTAGAATATATATCATTTTAAAATATGATGTTTATAATGAGTGTTATTTTATTATCAAGGGAAATATCAATAAATATGTATTTTTTACTCAATACGTATATTTGATAAGACACATTATTTATGAATTCAATCGATTAATCTATATATAATGAATTCTTTGGACTAATATGGCATGCATTGGGGGCCATTTAAAGTAATCCCCATAGTGCATCAGTAGTCTCGTGATACAAATTAGTTGGATAGCCTTGGATAAATGGGTTTATACCCATTAGATTTAAAGTGTCTTGTAGAAGTTCATGATGGTAATGGTTCCCTGTAACCTGGGAATCATGGCCTATAATATTTATGCATTTCCTTCTTTTTAGAATTATATTAATATTATCCATGATATTTTCCCCATGAAAAAAATTATATAGATGAATTTCAATATCATTTAATTTATTAAATTTATTTTTTTAGTTATTTAACATTCAATAGTGATGCTTACTTATTTTATCATGATAGTCAAGTTATTTAAATGGAATGTGTTTTAAGGAATTTACTTTTCGATACTATTTATACACTTCCTTCTTATTTTATTGATTACATGGAATGTTTTTTCAATTATTTACATTTTTATATTGATTATTCTTATTGATTAATTATTTATTTTATTATACTTAATCATTAATAAGAATTTTATCTCACCCTTATTTTTTTCCTATCTCCTAAAATGAATGGATTTTATTATGACTTACATAAATGAATTATATAAATATAATAATGTTATTTTCAAAAAAATATGCTTTAATTTTTATATTAAAATGTATTGTAAGGATCATATATTTATCTAGTTTACCAAGACTACTAAACTGACCAGTCCTTTGGGATTAGATTCCTTGTGTCATATGTCAATGTAATGGTAGTAAGCACCAGCTTCAGGTTGTTGGAGTCAAATTATCTATAGTTGGTATTATCTAATGTTTAGTATAAACCTTTGGAATTTGATTCTGGAAGATATATATTAGAGTACAAGACCCTAAGATAGACTTTTATGATATTTATAGAATGACATCCTACTGTTTTGGTAAGATAGAGATTATGTGGTTTTTTATTTCAATAAATCATGCTCTGCATACTACAAATGGGAGTGGTTCTAGAATAGATGTACCTAGGGGTAGTAACTCTAGAAATTTCACATTGAGCTTTACATTATTGTTACCTCGTACATGAAAACATGCCTTATTTTGCACCTAGTTTGACACTGATGGGGGTATGAATAGGATAATTCACAATTTATTTACCAACCATTATGAAGGAGTTGAATAGATAATGAAAATTAATAACCATGGTTAGAAAAAATGTTTTCTTGATTAAAGATAAAGTGATATGATTTATACAATCTATAAATGATAATATTATTAAAACTAAGACTATAGAAGGACATATGACGAAATAAAATGGTTGAATTATATATTTATTAGGATTCATGAAATAAATTTTTGATGTATTTTAACCAATGGTATTTTGGTTATAAGAATAATTAAACATCTAATGATTCTATTAAATTTAGAATAAAATGTGTATTAATTATCTTAATAGTTATGGATACCATCATGGATTATGATTTCAAAGTCTAAAACACCTCTTTTTGGGTTTTAAGTGACTGGAGTGTACAAAGATTAAGGATATTTTGGAAAAAATTTAGTGCAAGTATATATTTTACTCGAGAATTTATTTCACAAATAATTAATTTACATTTTCTAGACATAATAATAAATACACTGATAACATTTAGGGTTAATATGATAATTAATGGAATTATATTAATATATAAATAAGATTATTAGACTTCAAAAAAATATTAGTTATATTGAAAACCATAGTAAAAAAGGTTATATTATGATTACTTGTATTTTAAGGATGTCCATCAAATTTTTGGGAACATTATATTAATATTGTTTATGAAAATGAAAACCAACATGTAGGGTGAAACCCCATCACATTCAGAAAGGAAGTGGGACCTGAACGCATGGTCGAAGGAAGATAAGGGTTTCACACCTACCACTGGACTACGTGATGTCCTAGTTAATATTTCATTATTTTGAGTTAAATAATTTAAAAAATAGATATTAATTTTAAAATAAAAGTATTACCTTTTAGGTTTATATATTAATGCTTTATCCATATTTGTAATTTAAAATATTTAGAGACAGATGGGAAGACATTTCACAGTTTATGGATCTAACGACCTTCAAAAAGATAACTTTAGTGCTTTAAGAATAAAAAATATATATTTTTGGTATTTATTCTTTCAAGAATAAATGAATTGTAAATTGATTAAATAATGACCAAATGATGAAATTTTTCTTATCGAATAAAAACAAATCACGTAAGTATACTTCCTCATATTATTAGATAGTAAAAAAATTCTTCAACATGAGAATAATGGTCTTGAAAGAAAATTTTAACCAATTACCAAAATTTCTAATGATATCAATCACTCTTTCACACCTATTAGATTTATGGATTTGAGGTCATCAACTTTCCATTGATCATTCACATTTTTGTAATCAATGACCTCAATAACTCTCAATAATTATTTACCCATTTCCTTCATGTCCATATCTTCACTTTCCACTAATCTTCTCTGACTAAGAAACACAGTTATATGTGACCTTTGTACTTCTCATTCTCTCTTATAAAGAGGTTATTTAATAAAACCTTTTACTAAATGGGTTTTCAATAACAAAATTTTAAAATATAAAACATTTAATTATCGCGATCGATTATAAATTTTAAGGACATGATTTATTTAATGTGGGTAGAATGTTACACCTTGAAATTTTAAAATGTGAACATCATATTTGATAACATGTATGACCCGAAACACCAAGCATAGAAATGAACTTAACATCCCAATAAATTATAATATATTTACCATTTTAAATAAATTTAATAAATTATATAACTTTCAATGCATGAAACACTATTTTAAAATTACGTTAAATGGAACAATGATTTTCTTTGATATCTTTCAATACACACAAGACCGAGTTTTATCAAATTCTATTAATATTATTATTTAAAATGAAAAATATCTCATAGAAGTTAAATTAGTGGTTATGAATATAATTAACTAAATTATAAAAATATAAGGTTGAATTAATTGGTTACTAATTATTATAAATGAATATAAAAATAAATTGTGAATGAAGTAAATATTTTTCTAAAAACTATTTTTATGCACCAAAGGTGTTTTATACAAAGAAATTAAATTAAATACAATTATTGGATGATATTAATGAAATTTATATATATTATATATTCAATAATTGTTTTTATTCATCAAATATATTTTAAATTCATAATATAAGAACAATTCTAATTTTTTGCCTAAAAACTGTATTTTTAAAAAAGGCACTTTTGCCTCTTTTTAGTAGATAAGTTGTACTAAAATTTTTTTTGACACTTTAATAATTTATATTTGAAAAATAAACTTTATTTTTTAATTTTTAATGTCCAAATTGTATTATGGTAAATTTTGAGTATTATTATGAGAATTTTCATTTTTTTATGATTAACGAATAATAGTAAATTTTAATTGAAAATTGACTTTTCATCAAAATAATTCAAAATAATAAATTATTTTTTTTAATTGTTTTTAAAGTCAAAATAGTTAAATTATACATATATTACTATAATTTATTAAATTTTAATCATTTTTATATTAATGTAATATATATGAACCTAGTAACCTTCTAAACATGTTCACTTTAAAACCTTGCATTCTTGTCTCATCTGTGGGATAAATTTTAAATTAATTTTTTTCTAATTATAGTAATTGAATTTGAAAAAATGAATTCCATAATTGGAATAAAAATAATTTCTTATTTTCAATAAGCCCAATTTAATTTTTTACCAAAGTTATTAGTGAAAACAATTAAAATCTATTACAACAATTAAGAGAAAAATGAGTTTACTAAGGGACAGAACATTAATATTATGGGGCCAAGTGACCTGGAAACTTGTCCAAAACCTATTTTCTGGCCTTATATAGATTGTATAATTTCTATTATCTATATTTTTTCACTATTTTATCCATATTAAATTTAGAAAATGTGGTTTTAATTCTCCCTTTTCATAAATTACAAGAGTGTCACTCACCCCACACATAAAAGGGAACTAATTATCATCCTATTTTCACACCTTCAAACCACTTTGGATCAGGAAATACCTGACAAAATAACATCCCAAATTACCTCCCCTCTTCCATGAATCCTTATCATGGGAATTAATCCAACATTATAAGTCATTACTACAAACATTTAGAGGATAGCCAAAGAAGTGGTAATGTTATTCTATAAGTGTTTTTATTTTATTTACTTCTCCACCTCCTTAAATTCATATTATTCCATGAATATACAATAAACTCACTATCATAGATATAATTATTTATTGTTATTTTAGGTTTAATTCCAAAAAATTCACACACTTCCATCAAATGTATTAGAAATTCATTGTTCTTGTGTATGGAAGACTACCATCTCACAAACCAATATCGTTCAATTTTCCATTACCACATTTCAAGGTTGGTAATAATAATTGATTTATAGTTTATATAGTATATGTTAGATATTTATGGTTTTATTATTCTTTTTTAACTTTTATATCACTCATACCTTAGTTATTATCATTTTTTGTGAATATGTGTTTCCTCTGAAATGGGGATGACCTTGTTTGTTTAAGGTTCAAACATTCCAATCGGTTTCTAACAGGTTTTTTTGTAGAACTAGAAACATTAAATGATTCTATATCCATTTGTACCTACTTTCCAAAGTTATATGCGCATTAGTTGTGGACTGATGAGGCTTAAGAATTTTCATTGGTCGAGAGGATGGGAGGTTGGACTCATCACACCTTTTTGGGGGAAATTATTGTCTACTCTAGGACTCTCTTTATAGATTTGAGTTATGTTCGTGAATCCTTTTTAAATTACCAAGTATGAAAATGATCTTTCCTTTAGATATGAAAATCAATGATTGATATGTATGAGATTTAAGGAATATTTTATATGTATTTTAGTTTATTCATCGATAGAGAATCATCTGTATTTGTTAGAGATTCTTTGTCAATGGTATCCTTCAACACATTATATAGAAATCTCTTTGTCATTATGATAACCATACTGGTTTTAAAGACACTCAGTGGGGCACTTGAAGTTTATTGTCATTCACAAGGACATGGACTATTTCAGAGTTGGGATCATACCCACAAATGGGATACCTATGTATCCTTGTTTAGAAAAGGAATCAGAACCCACGTAGTTCGAGTAAAGAAGTATAAGGTTTATGCATGATTGATGGATCAAATAAAGATTTCATAATTACTTTTACGCTCTAAGCTCACGTGAGTCATGCTCGGTATGAGAAACAAGAGGTATCAATAAAACCTGATGATTGTGCCATGAAAGATATAATCATAAGAAATAATGTGGGGCTTATGTATGTATGACTTCCCAGATAGATTAAGATTGTGACTTACTTTGGAGAAGAATCTCGGGAACAAGGTCCATAAAGGTATATGTTCTTTATATAGATTTGGATACTTAACTTAGGACTTAATCCCGAGGAGGATAAACAAATTAGAGGATACTTAACTTCGGTTTTATTCCTGAGAAGGAAGCTCAATCAAAAGTAAATTAAGACTTGGGCTTACTCCTAAAGATGAGGCCCATGTTAAGGGGAATTTAGAATTTGGGGATTACTCTTAAGAAGGATGACCAGATTAAAGATCTTGTGACTGGGGATTACTCCTAAAAAGGAGTCCCAGTTTAAGAGGACTTGAGACTTTGGGGCTTACTCTTTATAAGAAGGCCCAATTTGTGGAACTTGGGGCTTACTCCTGAGGAGGATTCCCATATTAATGGAACTTGGACTGGGGCTTACTCATCCAAAGGAGGCCCAGGTTAGGGAACTTGGGGCTTACTCCTAATGAAGATGCCCAGATTAATGATATTCTCATCTTTAAAGTATGAGGTTGAATGAATGAAATCTCTAACCTTAGTGACATAAATATATTTAAATCACTAGGTTTTGAGAGATGTTCCACAGAATTCCATTCATATAAGGAATCCATCAAAGGAACTGTGCCATAATTGGCTTTGAAGAGTGTTTTGAAGGATAAATCTTGAAGAGGAGAGGTGGATTTGAAGAAAAGAATTGAATAAGAAGGAGGGCCACTCAAAAAGAGGTAGGCACACAAGTCCTGTTGGGGCGCACAAGTACTAGTCGTGCAAGTATACTTGCATGACACATGTGTACTTGCGCGATGGTTAACCAATAGAGTAATACTTGGGTGAGACTTGGATCGAGCCCTTAGTATTATCCCTAAAGGCTTCCAAAAGTGTGGCGCGAAATTTTTGATGAAGTGATAAGGTGGCGCGCAAGTGTCTTCATTTCCGTTAAGGGTTAGACACTTAGGCGCGCAAGTGTTGGTGAATTTCAACACTTAGGCCTTGTTCTCCCTCTTTAGATCTTCCATTCTAGGTAAGAAATTACCTTATAAGTGTTCGGAAGACTTCAAGAAGAGACTAGGGTGTCGAGAGATCAAATCTGACTTTTGTAATTTTCGGTCCCTGAAATGGGGGGCCCACAAGGGGTATTTATAGGCTACTGAAGACCTTGTGAGAAAATAAAATAGGGCACGAAAGTCACCTACGCGCCCAATATGTGGCATGCATGTATACCTATGCAACCATCTTGGTACTTGCGCGGCCCATGCTTAAAGAAATCATTGTTCATGCCTTTGTCGATTTTTTATGTTTCTTCAAAGGGTGAATCACTTTGTGTTTAAGGTAATTACCTTTGAATTCGTTATACTTGGTGATGGAAAGGAGCTTCAACAAAATTCCCCCCTCAGAGTTGGATCTGAAAGGAAGGAGGATGTGACTCTGAGGTAAAGAAGAAAACCAAGAAATTGTGTCGCGCAAGTTCTGAGCGCGCAGATAGCGTCACGCAGGTACGAGCCGCAAAGGCCTCGGCGCGCAGGGGTGCATCCTTTCCTATAAATATGTGCACCATTATCATGCAAAGAACCTGGATTTGAACGCTTATGAGCTCTCTCCGCGCAGGTTTCTTTCATCGCGCAAGTATACTGATTTTCCGCAGTTTCATTGCTTTTGTTCGTTTCGCGCTTCTGCAGAGGTATTTGAACTTGCACGGTGATACCTGCGCGCCAAAACTTGTGTGACATAGTTACACTTGCGTGCCATCATTGGACTTGTGTGCCTTAATTGCTTACCATTTTTTCAATTTTCTTCAAAAATTTTATGAAAATTTAACTTACATAAGATTTAATTATTTGACCTTTGTGCAGATTCAATGGCTCCTAGAAGAATTGGAACAACTGATGAACTAGATAGCAAGAAAATTGATGACATGATGAATGTTGTTGGCCATGATTACTATGATATCTATGATATCACCCTTCCATATTTGGATAGGTACTTGAAGATGTATCATCTTAACTTTCCACAGTGTATCTACTTGCCTCTTTATGGGCATGGTCATCTGCAAGAAGACAACATTCCATAGGGAAAGAATTATCTTGCGTATTCTTGGTTTCAGACTTACACCAATTTTGCTTCAGAAAATATCTCAAGTGGAGGATCATTTGTTAATACTGGAACAGTGGAGAAAGCCTACATAATGCATCATAACCCTTGTTCCCCAGATCTGAAACCTCACAACCCTGAGCTGCAACCCCATTGTTATCCTTCAATCTTCCGAAATTCTCAGATGGATCAATCCAAAGGCTGGAAGAAGAGTTGGGACTTCCGTCCTAGAGGAGGTGCGAAGCCAACTTGGATGTGGGAATATTGGGTGCGAAAACCTATGTAGGGTTTGTCGAGGATTTGAAAGGAGCTGCAATATATGAAGTCGTCTGGGCTGGGCAGACATATTTTTATAATAATGATGACTTTGTGTCGGATCTAATAAGCCACTAGAGCCCATAAACCAATTCTTTCCATCTGACTCATGGATAAGTAGGCATCATTTTGTGGGATGTCTACAAAATCTTGGGGGCTCCAATTTTGGGCGACATGTATGATGAATTCATCCCTCTCAAGGCGACTTGGAATAATTCCGAGAAGACTCCGGAATTGGCTCGGAAATTATTTAGAATCTTCAACAATCTCAAGAATTCCAAGACCTCCAAAACTCATTCTAGAAAGGATATTCATCTAGAGGAGTGGATGGATATGTTTCTTACCAGAAAGGAGGGGGAGTGGCCCACCTATACTCGTCATACTATTTTCCCTAGAATAGAGAATAGGGGTGCTTCTGGCACATTCTGGCCGACTCTAGAAAAAGGAGAATTTGAGAAGTGGGGGTACGAAGTGGATCTGAGAATCCCAGAAAAGACCCATCTAGAGGGATTTTTAGCCTTGTGGCTCAGTGTGTATCTTTTTCCAGTCAGGGATTCGAAGGGAGGCATCAGGCCAGGGACCTTCCTTATTGTAGGAAAGTTGGCTAAGAAGAAAATGGTTGGGTTGGCCACCCCCATTTTGGTGAAGATTCACATGATATTACTCCATGTATTTATGGGTAAGTCTCCTTTGAGAGTAGTGGGATCATTACAAGTTTTTTGGGGATGGATCGCCACTCATTTCATGACATATGTTCTACAGAACGGAGTACAGGTTCCTGGAAGTTCTTTCAGGACATCAGTGCAGGCATTTTCTGGAATTTCTCTGTTAGATCTCAACTCCTATGATATGAAGGAGAGGCTGAGCATGTTCAAAGAATTCAATTTCTTTACTTATGTAAACCTGCCAACTAGGCAGTTTGTTGATGATGGAACAGCTGGCCTGGAATTGAGGTCATACATGTTGGCTTGCAGAGATGGTGTACTAGCCACCAGGATTGACGGAGAGATTATATGTGAGGCCTATGCTCCATATAGATTTGCATGCCAATTCAAGTGTATGCAGCAGACTGATGTATCCCCTCCTGTGCATGTCAGGTCAGAGTAGCATCCGATGGTTTCCCGACAACTATGGTTGCTAACATCTATAGAGAATACAGGGGCGGTGTTTGATCTACAAGTTGCTAAAGCGATGAGTAACTTGACTGCATGGTATGCCGAGAACTGGATAGCATCATACCCTAAAGGGGTGTTGAATCATCCGGTTTATCAGGTGGGGAAAAGGAAAAGAACTGTAGAGAAAGAAACCCTTCATCTGGAAGGTGACTCTTCCCCACCTGGAGCTGATTCACCAGGTTCCTCACCCAGGGCTGACTCTCTGGATTCCCAATATAGGGATGTTGAGGTGCAGCATGTGTCAAAGTGGCCTCGTGCCAGATATAATCCTCCTGTCAGAATCAAAAGACCAACTCCATCGACTCCTAGTGATTTAATTAATTGGGGAAATTTAGTCATCATTACTTTATAGTGCAACAAGTATTATTTTCTTTTCCTTTATCTGTAGTTGCAAGATCTAGGAAGAAGATGATGTCTAATATTATAGGACCCTCCTCGTAGCCTTCTGATATACACACTAAATATCTCTGACCAGAGGCTGTCCAGATATGGTGGAGTTTATATTGTGATGTTGAAACTGCCTGGCTGGATCTGTGTGAGGGGCTAAAAATCCCTGAAATAGGGAATCTTTGGGCCTCCACCGATATCTGTTTCGAGGATAACCCCGATGAAGTGCGAACTTACATCAGATAGTTGGAGATGCTCATATATGCCATCGATGATTCCATTCCTGCCACCAATTGGGTGAAAGAAATGATAGATCGTCTCACCACTGAGGTGACTAGTCCTTCCGGAGATGAGGAGTGGCACGATTACGTGGCTCCTGAAAATGTAAGTCTATTTCCTTATTTTCTTTGAAACTTGATTCCAGTTAAGGATTTGTTACTCAAAGAATTACTTTCTTCATCCTACAGCTTGCAAAGAAAGGAACTGTTGAGGTTCCTTCACCACAGTATAGCCCTTGTGGAACTGCCATCGGGGCTAATGAATCTCCTCATGATCTGGGTGAGATATCTCCAAGCCAGCAAGCCATGGACGACGAGTTATACATAGCTCTTAATTCTCCAATTCCTGTATTTGGATATGATGATTTCATCACTCCCAAAAAGTCGAAGAAGCAAAATCATCAAAGGATGAAGACCATAGCTAAACGCTTTATCAATAGTGGTAAGTCCTTCATACAGTCATGAGTCTTAACCCATGAAAAGATTTCTCATACTTCTTGGGATTGTAGGGGATTCTTCAATTTACCCTTTTAGGGAGAGGAATAACCCTCCTTTGAGAACGACGGAGGGTGCTGGTGAACAATCACAAGTTCATGCTGGCTTGGCTGATCCTGAAAAGGATCCAGCGTCTGTTCCCAGTACCACTACTACTACTACTGCAAGGAGAGAAGATCCTACTTCTGGTAAATTAACAATGCTTCATAAAATATTGAATGAAACATCAACTGACTTTCATTCTGTGATAATTTAGGTTCAACACCTGCACCAGAACATTTAGCGGCCACTACAACTGATGCCGGAATTTTTTCTGAAGAAGTTATTCGGGGTCATAGGTCGCAGAATGAGGGTCACCAAGAAGACGTATTGAATGCTCTCACAAGTAAGACTATCCAAGAATCTGAGAAAACATTGGATAAAATGATGGAACTTGCCACATCTTTTGAAGATTTTTTAGATCATGTTAAATTTCCAAGTAATTTAGAATATTTTGGACGTGAGTTTTATCCTTAGTCTTGTTAAAATTACTTCTTATTACATCTTTGATCATGATTGGTTCAAATGTGCAGTTCCATCTGAGCAAGATGATGAACTGCCAATGCCTGAAGGGGGTACAGACAACCCTACTATTGTAGAGACACTAGCTCAAATGGAGCTTAACCCGGTAGAGCTTCCTGAAATTCATCCTAAGAATCCTGTTGAAGCTACGAAAGATGGGGAGGATCCTTCTCATGTTGTTGATCTACCATTGGGTAAGGGATAAAAATATTTGTGACTGTACTTAATTTTCAAGACAGACAATAAACTTTTATTGTCCTTTGAAACTAACCAAAGCTTTCAACTGATTATGCAGGGCCATCAATTTTAGTGGATAGATCTAGAGTTGAACCCTCATCCTCTGCCCCAGCGGGAATAGAAGTTATGTAACATGGGTCAGGGGGAAGGAATGGAATAGGGCACTTCTCTAAGTGCATTAATCCCAGATTATATTCCCCCTTGTGATAGTGATGCTGAGTCAGATCTGGAGTTAAAAAAGGTGCTCTAGTTTTCTCATTGCAAGGCATGGTAGAACATATGGAATATCGTATCTGAAGTGCCTCTAGAAGAGCTGACATCGAAGATCCCTCGATATGCATCCCTGTTTTTCATTTTGGGACTTGGCGGTTTTGGATATCGAGAGATTCATGCCGCGGTGAAACAAGTTATCTTAAAAAGGGAGTAGCAGCAAAAGTACCGTCAGGATTTGACCAGGGTGAGGCTATTGACAAATGTCAGTGAATTTGAGGCTGCGGTGTCCCGAGATGAGGCTGATCATCCTACCATGTTAAAGGAGTTGATGCATAAGATCAAGAAGAAAGTTGTCCAGTAGATGCACCTTCAGTAACAGTTAGATGTTGTTTCTAGGGAACATGACTATCTTAATAATTCACTGGAAGGAGTTCAAACGAATGGTATGAAAACAATTGCAGATTCCAAGAAAGCACTCAATAAATCTGAAAAGAGTGAAGATGGTCGAGTGCATGTGCTTCAAGTGGCTTCTGGTGAAGCTTGGGATGTCATGAATCAAGTGAAGAGTTATGTTGAAAGCCTCTTATAATCCCTGAAAAACATAAGATACTCCATTCTGTGGACATCCTTCTAACTCTTGTGCATCAATGAAAAACACTTTCATCTTCAATCATTTGTGCCTGTTTTCTACCTGCTTTAAATTTTACCTAATCCAATGGGCCTAGTAAGCACAGTTTGATTTTTTCTAGGATTATTATAAATAACCCTACAAACTTTGAATCTTTTTATTGCTCAATATTACCTAAATCATACAAAATGTATGTTTACTGACATGGAACTTGACTTTTGTTCAGAGTTACCTTGTCTTTTTTGTGCAGTTTAAATTCATGCACGTCAGACATAAAAAGAATAATGTTTAAGGTCGAATAGCTTTGACCGAATGGATTAAAATTGAGTCAATTATTTGATAATTTATCTGAATGCATACTGCCACTCTAAAGTATGGGGGAAAACATGTAAAATATAACTTAAGAAATTTTGAATCTGAGTAATGATATGAAAAAAGGGCTAAAAGGAATTAGAAGAAGTATTTCCTAAGAGTGAAGTTACCAATATTTAACAAACCTGTTAGGGGGTTGAATAATGCAGGGCCACCTAAGGGAATTGGCTGGATAGTCAAATAATAACATCTTTTGGCTGACAGGTCCATTATGTAGACTACTTATGCAAAGCCGCCTAAGGGCACGTGCTGCATAGTTAGGAAAAAGAACTATCAGAAATTTTACTTTTCTATTGCTAAAAAGACAGTGAAAGTTTATAGGGATTCAAATTTTCTAAAGCATAGAGTCTATTGTATAGAGAGAGGTACTTGAATATGGAGAGGATATTTCCAATAAATATTGTCTAATAATTTGATGAATGTCACTCCGGTGAAGGTCTGACCCAAACGTAGGGAAGGGAAATATAAACCATAGACTTGAATACTTTCAGATTATGAAAAAGATTATGGGACAAATATGTTAAGGATGGATATTTTTTCAGATCCCTACATATTTTCATTCAGACAAATAAGGACAAAAGAGTTTTTTATCCCAAGAATAAAGTTACCTCTATTTTAAAAACCCGTTAGGGGGTTCAATTATGCAGGGCCACCTAAGGGCATTAGCTGCATAGTCAAATAATAACATCTTTCGGTTGACTGGTCCATTATGTAGACTACTTATGCTAGGCCGCCTAAGGGAACATACTACATAGTCAAACAAAATAATTCCCAAGTATCAAACATTTTGTGACCAGAAGTCAAGAAAAGGGTTATGGAGATCTAGAAGTATTTAATGTTAGGAGTATAACAAATCAAAATGGGCATTATTCAATGCATGTAGAGATACACAGAACAATGCTAACCACAATCATGTTGTGGATGAGTCTTTAATTGAGGTGCTGGACTTCACTACGTATCCCATAAGGATGGGAATCAATCCATACGTAGTGCTTGAAATACAGTTTAACGTCATGTGGGACGAGAGTGTAGGAGATATTAGTTTGGGGTCATATAGCTCGGAAAATTATAAGGAATACACAGTGTGTGTTTGTTATAAACCTGATGTGAATGAAGACCAAGGTTTTCATACCACATTCATGTTTTCACAAGGGGACTTTTCATCCAAGGGACTGAAAGTGGAATTTGGGGTTAGGCCCAAAGACTTGGGGCTAGATTCGAGGGATTCTTGAACATTCCTATGTATCCCATAAGGATGGGAATCAAGCTGCACATAGTTCTTGAAATACCCTCTGTACAGATTTTCTTCGTACAAGTAAAGGGTGAAAGGGGACTTCAGTGCAATGATGGTTTGACCTAAGATTAAAGATTTGGACATTTCCATGTATACACGTAGTCTTTAGAATATAACATGATTGGAGATCAATGTAAATAATGATTCCCTCTCAGGTGAGGGTGTCAAATAATGTTATAGTTTATTATCGTACAGGAAAAAAGTGTGAATAGTTTAACGTCATATAGCAAGGATGATGGTGAACCAATGTAAAAAATATTGGTTCTGGGGGCGGTTTCACGAATCAACATCATATGAGATGGAGGTAAACCGATGTGAATAGATTGGTTTTGGGTTTGAACCTCTGGAGGTTGCCTACGTACCCAGCCTAGAAGGCAAGGATCAAAGTCCACATAGTTCTATTGAAGAATGAATTGGTGATAAAGTTGTTCTTGAGGACAACGACCTAAAAAATGGTGTTGGGACTTACACATGGTTAGCGGCCCAAAGAGGTTGTTATGGTTGAAGTTTACTCTAAACTCACGTGAGTCATACTCGGTGTGAGAAACAAGAGGTAGAAACAACCCTAACGATGCACAGTTTAATGTCATGTTGGATTTATAAGGGCATGAGAACAGTTTAATGTCATGTTGGACAATGGGGGACTATGCAGTTTAATGTCATCAAGTAAGGACATAGGAGGGGACAATAAAGTTTAACATCATGTTGGACGATGGAGTGATGTAAAGTTTAGCATCATGTAGCTAAGACATATTAGGGACTTTTTCACAGTTTAACGTCATGTGGGATGAAGAGGTTCATAGTTTAACGTCGTATAGCTATTATGATGGTTATGCAGTTCAACATCTTTTTGGAACTAAGGTACTTCTGTATAGTTTAGTGTCATGTAGATCGGACGATATAGTTTAACGTCATGTTGGACGTGGACTGTATTTGTGTTACACAAAATACTTCTTCAAAAATCTTGCATTGGTTGGAGTCGTGATGTGTTCTCCATCCATTGAGATTAATGAATAATCTCCATTAGAGTAGACCTGATTTATTGAGTAAGGTCCTTCCCACTTTGGCTCAAGCTTGGTAGGTTTCATTACTGGCATCATTGGAGTTCTGAGAACCAATACCAATTCTCCTTGAATGAACGAACAAAGATGGAATTTTTTGTTGAAAGCTTGTGATATTCGATTCTAATAGAATTCCAAGTGATGCAGGGTGCACAATCTTTTCTCATCTAATCATTATAATTCATCCAATCGCTTTTGAGATTGTTCATCTGTAGATGACTGATCACAAATGGCTACTCTGAGCGATGGTAATTGAACTTCAATGGGCAAGACTGCTTCTATTACATATACTAATGAATATGGAGTTGATCGTGTTACAGTGTGAGTGGTGGTTTGATAAGCCCATAAAGCTTGAAAGAGTTTATCAGGCCATGATTTCTTATCTTTATCCACCATCTTTTGCAGTATATTTGAAAGATTCTTATTAAAGGCTTATATTTTTCCATTGGCTTCTGCATGATACCGAAATGAATGGTTGGATTTGATGTTGTATTCTTTATAAAACTTTCTTACCTCAGATTAACAAAAGTTGGGGCCATTTTCTGTCAATATGGTATAAAGGACACCAAATCTAGTAATGATGTTAGACTTGATGAAGCTAAAAATGATTTTAGAACTAACTTCTTTGAGAGGTATTGCCTCTTCCCATTTGGAAAAGAAGTCAGTAGTATTAAGAATATACTTAAACTTCTTGGATGTAGCTGAAGGGTAAGGTCCCACTACATCCATTCCCCATGTGGAAAATGGCCATGAGTATTTAGTTTTATGAAGAATATATGGAGGTTGATGATTGAAGTTGACATATACTTGGAAATAATGACACTTCTTCATGAAATCAACACAATCCTGTATCATTGAAGGCCAAAAGTATCCAAGACTTCAAATTTGATCGGATAGTCTATGTCCAAACTGGTGGGCACCACAGACTTCTACATATACTTCTTTCATGACATTCATTGTCTCTTCACCATCAATGCATATCAAGAGAACTCCATCAAAACCTCTTTTTTAGAGAATTTTTTCTAGGTGATCAGGGCTATCATAAAGAGTAAAATTGACCACACGTTGCCAGATTTGTTCTTTCCCGGCTCTATCAAGTGAAAGTGTTCCATTTTGAAGGTATTCCATGATAGGTGTCATTCATCCTGTAGTATGACTATATGGATTAGAAATGGGACTAATTTCATTGATTTCCTCTATTCTAGTTTGAACAAAATGTGAAATTGTACAATGGTGGGAAATACTAATGATTGTTTCGTCCCGATTTGGATCTGCCAGAGATGTGGCTATATTAGCCAGTGCATCAGCTTGAGCATTTTGTGATCGCGGGGCATAAGAAAATGTCGATTCCGAAGGAAATTCCTCCATTAACTCTCTAACGTAATCATACAAATGGATTAATTCTTCTTTGTGATGGCATAATCCCCATTAAATTGATTGATTTCCAGGTCTGAATCACCTGTCACCTTTAAGTGATTCACTTGTGCTTGAAGCGCCAAATCCAATATTGCGATAAGAGCTTGATATTATGATTCATTATTTGTACCGCCTTACCACAATAAGAAATAATAAAGTAGAACTACCTTTTTTGGAGAAATGAGAACAATTCCTAACCCAACTTTGTTGAATTTATGATCTTCCATTTTCTTCCCTATTGGACTTCTAGAAGCACCATCAAAGTACATTTCCCATGTTTGAAGATTATCTTGAATAGAAAAGACTTCCTCATCAAGAAGTTCAATATATAGAGATGTATCTTCTACTGAAGGGTGTTCAGCCAGGAAATTAGCTAGAGATTGGCCCTTTATTGACTTTTGAGACACATATTGAATATCAAATTGTTGCAAAATAACTTCCCAACTTGCCAGACATCCTGTAAGCATCGGACGACTAAGGATGAATTTGAGCGGGTTATTGTGAGATACCAATTGGACCTCATGATGTTGTAGGTAGTGTCTCAATTTCTGAACTGTAAAGATTAATTATAGGACGAAATTTCAATACTTGAATAAAAGGTTTCTGTTTCAAGCATAGTCCGACTAAGATAGTAAAGGTTGTTTTCATTCCCAACATCATTCTTCTGGGAAAGGAAGGAACCCAATGATCACTCTAAAGCTATCACATAAAGAATAAGTGGTCTTCCTTCAACAGGTGGCATTAATACTGGTGGACTCAAGAGATACTTCTTGAGAATATCTAATGCTTCTTGACATTCTTCAGTCCACTGGTAAGTTACTCCCTTCTTCATCAATTTGGTGAAGGGTAAACTTTTTCCTGCCAAATTGGCGATGAAACGCCGAATATAGGCCAAGTGTCCTTGAAGTACACTCAATTCATTCAAATTTCGATGAGGTGACATACCAAGGATTGACTTTTTCTTATCAGGACTATCTTTAATACCACGATGGCATACAACAAAGCCGATAAATTTTCCTGAGGTTACCCCAAAAGCACATTTTGAGGGGTTCATCTTCAAATTATGTTGTCGAAGTTTGTGTAATATGATTTCCAAATCATCCAAGTGATTAGAACGTTTTCTGGATTAAACCACCTAATCATCCACATAACATTCAACAAACTTCCCTAAAAAGGGTTTGAAGATACAATGGATGGCACGCTGATATGTTGTGCTTGCATTCTTCCGGCCAAAGGGCATTAACTGATACCGAAACACACCCTGATGGGCTATGAAGGCTATAGATTATTCATCTTCTGGAGCCATTTGGATTTGATTATACCCTGAATATCCATCCATGAAGTAACGTGCCTCATAGCCAGCTGTTGCATCAGTTAAGAGTTCTATGATCGGAACTGGAAAATCATCATTGGGACAATACCGATTAAGATCTCCAAAATCAATACAAACTCTAATTTTTCCGTTATTCTTTTTCACAGGGACAATATTAGCCATTCATTTGGGATATTTAACTTCTCTGATGAAGTTATCTTTAATAAGCTTATCCACTTCAGCTTCAATTTTGGAAGCATAAGTTGGGTGTATTCTTCTTGCAGCATGCTTAAATCCTCGATGTTCTTCTGGAAAACCCAAACAATGAGTAGCAACATCAAGATCAAGGACTAGCATCTATGTATAGTTCCAAGAAAATATATCTCGATTTTTCTTTAAAATGAAATATACATCTCTTTCTCTTCAAGAGTCATGGCCTCACTAATTAAAGTGGGACGTGTATCTTCTTTTGTACCCAGGTTTATTTCACTGAATTCATCCACAGTGATAGAGATACCCTCTTCAAATGCTGGAGGAGCATCCCTGATATCTTTCTCTTCTTCTTTAACATGTGTTATTTCTTCTGTTTCTACTTTCATAGTAGATGATGAAGAAACATTTCCATGATCAGAAGATATGTTAAAATTTGAACATTTTGAAGAAGAAACTTCCATTTTTTGACCATATTGGTGATGAAGGGTCTTCCTTGGGTAATAAAGAGGAGATGATGGATTGAGAATTGATATCATCGTTCATCTCTGACATTGCTATAACTTCTTCTAACCTGATTGACGAAGTATAGAATTGATGGATTTCAGTGGATGAAATGAAGACATCTCCATTTGAGCTTTCATCATTTCTTAGTGAATCACCAATTTCTCCCATGCTGTCTATCCGGATAGCCGTAATTGACATTATGGAAGTTTCCATAAGATTATTTGGATTTGGGTCTATCCTGTCAATTTGACTGATAGGAAACACATAATCTGTACTCACATGTATGAATGGGTTTACTAGAATATTTTCCAAACCATGTGGAGCATTAACTTTGGTAACCTCCCTTGTTGTGGATTTCTCCTTACCCTCCATGTGATAGAATTCTGCCTCAGTGTATTGAGATTCACATGTTTTGAATGGGGATTTTTCACCATACAATGTCCCAATTTGACCATTAAGTCAATATTTGAGACATTGATGGTATGATGAAGGGATAGTCACATGTTGATGTAGCCAAGGTCTTCCAAGAAAAATGTTGAAAGATGTGTCATGACGAACAACCATGAAATATGAATTGGATACAAGATCTCCAAACTAAGTTCTGAATGTGATCTCACCTAGAGGTTCTTGTTCATTTTTATCATATCCTTGCAACATCAAAGTAGAAGGAGATAAATCAGATTCAATGAGGCCCAATAGACGAAGTGTACGAATGGGGATGTGGTTGACTCCTGAACCATTATCTATGAAAGGTATTTGGATGTCTACATCATTTAACATGCTAGATAAATAAAAAGGTCTGATATGTCCATGAACAATATCATCTTCACCTTCATCTATGAAAGATATCACTGCATGGAATTATGCAGGATTATTCTCTACATGGTAGACTTCAGCCGCAGCAATTTCAGTTTTGAATTCCTGAGGACTTGACAAAGCCTCGATGAGTGCCTCCTGAAGATCCTTTGATAGATTTAATGCATCCAGAATTGATAACTTGGCCGGTACTTCGGTCAAATGCTTCAAGACATCATAATTTTGATCCAAATTTCTGTGTTTCCCAACAGGAATATGTGGTTTCGCAGGTGCCTTAGTGGTCTCGCTTGTCATTGATTGAAGTTATATGTGTCCCAAATTAATTACCCGTTCTTATAAATTTAGTATAACATAAGTTCGGGGTCGATCCACAGAGAACCGTGGCGTGCATGAATTCAATTTAGTTAATAGTTAATTAGGTGAAGTTTGCTAAATTTAGAATCGATTGGGTTGATTTTGGGTTTTGATTGAAACTAAATTGGTTTACTTTGAAGAAATGGATATAGTTTTAAAAAAAACAACGGGTAAATTTAAAGATTTTTTAAAATGGAAAGAAAAGATGGTTCGGGGTTGTGGTGAATAAGGAGTTTTTATGTAGATTGTTTAAATGGTTCTGTTGTTCATAATAATTTAATCATTCAGGGTTTCATTTTGTTACAAGATTTCATTGGTCTGGTGCCTTTTGTTTGGAATTCGAGCATCTGACTCCATAGTCCGGTAGTCAGTGTTCTTAATTATTTATTACATCCAGTCCATTATTTGAATCGGTGAAAACCTTCCAATGGTCATGGATGTTTTCACCGTTAATTTTCTTTTGTATCGCTAGGAATCATTCCCTTGGTCCGGCTAAGAATTCTCAATTATATTAGACAGTGGTTTAAGAAGAGTAAGATGAATTACAACGATTCAAACACAACTATATAAAAAACATGCAAATTATGATCCCATCATCCAAAGCCCCAACACGAGGGGTTTAGTTACACATAGAAAGTGGGAGATAAATGACACACGTGATACCTGACGGATTCATCGTGTAGGCATTGAGGTAGAGTGTCGGAAGGTGGAATGGCGGAGTGACGGCACTTTGGTAGCTTCGGGAATGGTGATAGCAGAGTTTATCTTTCCTCTCAATGGTTCTCAACTCCCCCAAAATCCGTAGTCCAATGCCTCTTTTTATAGAAAAATAAAGTACACTGCGTGTATAGAAAGTACACGTCGTGTACTTTATTTCAACGTGTTTTGGCGCCCGTTTCTCCGTTGGCTGGTGGCCTAACACGCCGTCTTTGACTTTTAAACACAGCACCGCCTACAAGTTGAGTGTACACGGCGTGTAGCGCCACCATACACGGTGTGTAGTATCAAAAGTTTGGCCGCCAGCCCTTTCTAGAATAGCAGACACGACGTGTAAAAGTTCAAACACACCGTGTCTTCATCAATGGCCACATGGGTGTGTGGACTTTTCTTCGACAACTACCACTTCTAGAAAGTAGTACACAGCGTGTAGTGCCTCCACACATGGCGTGTATCTTCTGCCTGGTGACATGGGAGTGTAATCCCTCCTTCGGTCTGTGTCCCTGCCTGGATGTACACGGCGTTTATAAAAGTACACGTCATGTAGTGTCAAAATTTTCACATGCATCCCTTGATTTGTGTATTTAGCCAGAAAGCTCCTAAAAGTAAACAGAATCACCAAAATCAAAGAATATGTTCATAAAAAACAGATATTTGTTGAAAACATGTTTTTATCTTCAATTATATATATGGAAATGTATACACAAATTGGGTGCATCAAATTCTCCCACACTTAGTCTTTTGCTTTCCCTAAAGAAAAATCTCAACATCTAATTAAGAGAGCCTATACTTTAAAAGGAAGGCATTTAATTAATCAAATGTATAACTGATAAAGTTACTAAGGAAAAATTATAAAAGGCAGAAACAAATTCAATTCATAAGATATTAAAATCATGCCTCATATATAATTTAATTAACTACTCTCATCCTCTTTCAACACATTTTTCAACCTTTCAAAAATAAGCATGCCACATGATGATTTACCTTACCAGTTAAAATCACACTCCACACCCAAGATGTTTTTAATCAAAGTTATGCTCAATCTAAGGTATATACACTCTATCCATAGGTTTGAAAGATATCTTGTTCTCTACTTCAGAAAAATTGAATTGCAAAAATCATGAGGGCTTTATCAAATAGGTTCAGATGTTTCTGTGGCTAAGGGTTGGTAGGTTCAGATGTGAAAATAAATTCTGAGGCTTGGAAAAGGATGGCTAATTCCTTTAAACAACATTTCATGATATTCAAAGTAAAACTCACTGAAAATAAATCCTTCAAAAGCTCAGTCAAATGCTTTTGTAATCGTCACCATCTTCCTTAGGCAAGTAGGGTTCATGGGAAAATAAGCATAAGGCCCCCTTGTTGTTTGTTTGTTGTTGTTGTTGTTGTTGTTGTTTAAACAAAAAAACACAAGGGCATCCCTTATGAATACAATGAGTAGATTTTTGGAACCCATTCTTCCCCAAATAATCAAGAGGCACTCCCCCACACTTTATTCCATGGTTGTACACAAAAATATTCCATGTATTGTAAACTCCCTCTTTAAAGCTTAAATGAATAATCATGCAAAGTTTAAAAAGAAATAGGGTAGGAAGGGAAATATGCTTGTAATGTGGCTTCTTATAAAGGATGTTCATGGATTATATGGGCTTAACGAAGATTAAATGTAGGGTAGGTCTCAAGATAAAGGGGTTGAAACAATCTAATGACTCAATCATGTTAAAGTAATTGAAAAATTTCTTCATGTTTCAAAAATAAGAACTTGCAAATTCCGGTAGTGATGCATATCCTAAGAATCTCTCACGAAAGAGGGTATTAGAGAAGAAATACGAAAAAAGGTTTAGAATACCTCTCAGAAGTGGAAAAATAATAAAGGGAAAATCAGTTCATGACATGAATATAAATGATTAGCCTAATTAATGTAATTTAATCAAGGATGAAAGGTTTCAATTGAAACTATATCAGCAATCATTTTAAAATACTTAAAAACTAAAATAAGCATGTAGCCTTTCCAAAAGTTCCTATTGATAACTCTAGCATTTATAAGATTGATTAACCAAAATTTGTTTACATTTTCAAATATAGAGTCTAATAATGATGTCTCCTAGGTTAGTTTAAGGGAAAATACTGAGGTGAAAGATATAGATGCTCCCCCACACTTAATATTGAACATGGTCCACCAAGTGCAATACCAAGGTAAAGGGTGGGCAATGGGGAGAAATGGGGGAAAATGAGGGAAAGTAGTGGAAGAAGTAAATCCAAAAAGAAAGAAAATATAAATGGAAAAAAATACTCCCCTCGTGAAAAGTGATGCCCAAGGCGCTCCATGCCCGTACCTGTGACTGTCGAGAAAAAGGAAAAATGCAAACATGCATAACATCACAGCACAGAAAATGACAAAAGAGATATATAAGATAAAGAAAAATGTCACTATCATGGGGTCACCTCAGGGGAGGCATCATCCTATACAGAATCGGCTGGTAGAGACGGCACAGGAGGCGTGGAAGGGTGAGGCTCTGACTCGGCATCGGGAAGGGTAGCTGAAGAAGTAGGAGCTTCAGGTGCTAGAATCGGGATCGAAAGCTCAGCAGAAAGCCCTGGCCCGGCAGAAGTGGCAGCAGAAGAGCTCACCGTAGTCATCAGAACAGAATCTGTGGTCGGCGCAGGAGTCGGTGGTGGACCAGCAGAAGAAGGGCTAGGAACGGAGGCAGAGGCTGGTGGTTGAGGTAGTGGAACACTAAGATGCTGAGAAATATGCACAAAAAGATGCTCCACCCAGTCCTGGTGGCTGTCCAGACGAATCAAATGGCGTGAAATGCTGTCCTGGTGGCTGATGATACGGACTAACTTCTACTCCATCGTGGCGAGGCGGAGGGAAAGGGTCGGATAAACCGAGGGTGCAGGGGTAGATGGGATGGGGGATGGGATAGAAGAAGTAAGGTCAGAAGAAGTGGGGTCAGTAGGAGGTGGGTGATGTTGAGAAGCTGGAGGGGGTGGGGAAGGAGGAGCGGGGTCAGCAGCCGGGGCAGGGTCAGCAGCTGGGGCAGGGGAGTCAGCAGGTGGCGGGGCTCGAGCCTGAGCAAGGATGTAGGCACCCCCTGCTTCCGAACCAATCCCATGTGAATGAGCATGAATAAGTCCATCCGTTGGGGTGAACCTATCAATTCATGAGGTAATGAGGGCTCGAATACCCCCAAGTGGTGGGAAAGATGGGTGGTGTAAAACCCGCCGTTCAGGTTGCCCTGACGGTTGGTAAACATGGAGTGGAAATAGGAGGCGGCATGAAAGGGGAGGTCCTGGTAGGCGTGCCGGAGGACACAGGTAAGAAGCTCTATGTCATGGCCGGTCACGACCCCCATATCCTCATGGCGGGGAAAACGGATGGCGCTGAAGCACCGGTGGTTGAAGCGAAGGACAGGGTCAGCTATAAGAGTTCTCTTCTGGGAAGTGGGGGAGTGTCGGTGGTCAGGCCCAGTGATCTCCCATTACATGGAAATAAGGTCAGAGCACTCGGGACGGGTCAAGTCATAAACGGGGGGTGGTGTTATAGGAAGGGGGTAGAAGTCGCACCCTCGGCCAAACTCTATCATAGTAAGAGAGAAACGTCAGCCGCCTAGCCGGAATCAGACTACAGGTACTCGAAAATCTCGAGGAGTGTGGTGTGCCCGAGAAGTACCTCCAACTCCTCCCAAATACCGAGCCACTGCGGAATGCTACTTTCAAGGTACAACCTCTCAATGGTATCGGCCGATGATAGAAGCGTTGGATCCTATCGTATGCGAGGTCGGTGACCGGGAAGACCGTGCAGGGATAGGGAGCACCTGCAGGTCCCGGCCCAGGTGTTGGTGCAGTAGCAACGTCTGGCTCTGGAGGTGGATCCTCCGAAGAAGAAGGTGGCTTGGTGGAAGGTGTGCTCGAAGAGGTACTAGCTTCTGAGGATGAGGGTACATAGAAAGTGGAAGCTGGTGCAGTAGAAGTAGGCCCCGCCTCATCTGAGGGAGTGAGTGGCGGCAGAATGGCCAACGGAGGGAGCTCAAAGACTGGAGTGTCGGGGTCCGGCTGCGTAGGTGGTCGGAGTCAGATCTTACGATAGCTGGGCCTCTCGCCCTTGGTGTTAGAGGCTAGCCGCTTCCTACAGGAAGGATCACGATCTTCCATATCCAAAAATAGAAAGAGAAAGAAAACAAAACAAAATAAGAAGAAAAAGGAAGAAAATAAAACAAAGAAAATGTGAGAAAACTAGAAAATAAAAGTACACGGTGTGTGCTCTAGAGTACACGGCATGTAGTCAGAACATAGAGTATCCCGTGATCTCTAGAAAGACATGTCGAGGGTGGAAATAGACCATGTAACAGGACACGGCGTGTACCGAACATACATGTCGTGTTCACATCAAAGTGTAGGTGGTCATGTAATAAAAAGGACACGGCCATGTTGTTATCAGTTCTAAGAAAACAATACATGACATGTAAGTACAGGCCACTTTGTGTATTTCACATGAAGAACATGGCCGTGTAGAGGGGGAGACATGGTCCGGCTACAGATATAAAGGACATGGCGTGTACCGAACATACATGCTGTGTTCTGGAACATGGGGTGACAGGTCGTGTTATGCGCCACACACGAAGGGGCCAAGGGAAATGGTCTGCACGGTGTGTATCGAACATACACGTCGTGTATGAAAAAAAGGTGTGTGAGGCCATGTGCAAAGGAGTACTTGGGTACGACAGAAATAAACAAGAACACGGTGTGTACCGAACATACACACAGTGTATATTCAAATTTCGAAATATTTTGTGTGTGGTTGTGTACAGATGTACACGGCTTGTGTTCTTTATTTTGTGGTCGTGTACTAGCGGAAGCTGAACAGTCAGACGATCCGATAAACACCCTAAACGATTCTAAAAACTTGAAATAGAGGGTGCAGAATGGCGTACATGGACTGAGGATCACAATGTGAGAAGAATCAGAACTTGAAATGCCCCAAATCGACGGATCTGGCAAAGGGGTTCGGATGGCGTTCGGGAGAAGAAACGGGAAGAAGGGGAAGAATGGGGCGGTTGTGTGACACGACCTCAAGTCGGGTGGCCCGCGGCTTATATATCTGCGGTACACGGCGTGTATTTTTGGTACATGCTGTGTATCTTGATTTTTTTTAATTATATAAATAAATATAATTATTATAGTAAACTATATAATTATTATTATTAATAATTAAAAAAATATATATATATAGCAAGAAATTCTATTATACATAAACCTATACACAACGTATATCGGGAAATACACGCCGTGTATTTTAAAATGAGAAAAAGAGTAGTACAACCTTTGGTCCGGTGCTTGGGGCGAGATTCGAACCTGCGATCGACCGATTCGAACGGACGCCCTCACCCACTGGAGAAAAGGTTGTTCTGCTATTCATATTTATTATATATATATATATTTACTCTATACATCCTATACACATAGAAAGAAAGAAAAGCACGATGTGTGGTTTTTATTTATGAAAGGATGGGGGTGAAGCAGGGAGATTAGCGCGATTCGAAACCGGGTCTTGTGAACATGGTGTCGAGACTTTTCCAATCCGCCAACTTTACCCGCATGTAATTTCTTATTTTTAAAATGTTTTTAATTTATATTTGAAAAATCATGGCGCACACGGTGTATATCAGAGTACACATCGTGTGGTTTTATTAAAAGAACAAATGATGGAAATGGGACTGTTGTCTGGATTCGAACTCGGTTCTTTTGAAACCAGATTACGATTCGAGCCAACCGGTCCATCCCCACCATGGGTTTTATTAAACACATTTATATATATATATATATATATATATATATATCATTTGAAAATACCACACACGTCGTGTAATTAAAATGAGGAACCTCATGCCGAAGGTAGGTCAGGAGGATCTGAATCGAGGACGGCTCGAATAAACTCTAGTGACTTTGCCATCGGCACTGGCATCATCCCTGGTTATTTATTTGTTATTCTATAGATTTATAATATTAAGTTTATAAATTAAAAAGGATTAGTACACGCCGTATATATAAGTGGGACATGGCGTGTAACCTCTGGGTTTCCTCCCAGGAAGTGCCTTTGTTTTAGGTCATTGGATCGACCTACTTACCTTACTTACCTGAGGTGTATGGTGGACAAAGTTCCTACCATGTTGTCTGTAGGATGGTAAGCTTTCAAGCGCTGCCCGTTTACCTTGAATGGTTGACCATATTCTCTAGAAATTTCTACCGCTCCATGATGGAATACGTGGATAACGTGGAATAGTCCCGACCAGCGTGACTTTAACTTCTCTAGAAATAAGCGAAGAAGATAATTAAAGAGAAGTACCTAATCAGATATCATCTAGTTCTGACAGTTGGAACATCTGTTTCTCATCAGCTGCCTTTAGATCAAAATTTAGGGCTTTGACGGCCCAGTAGGCTTTGTGTTCCAGTTCTACTGGAAAATGGAAGGTCTTTCCATAGAAGAGGCGGAACGGGGACATTCCTAGTGGTGTTTTGAAAGTAGTACAATATTCCCACAAGGAATCATCTAACTTCTTGGACCAGTCCTTCCATTAAGTGTTCACTATTTTCTCCAGGATCTGCTTGAGCTCTCGATTGGAGAGATCTACCTATCCACTGGACTGGGGATGATATAGTATCCCTATCTGATGCTTTACTCCATACTTCAACAGTATTCCTCTCATCAGTGTGTTGTCGAAGTGGGTCCCTCTATCACTGATCAGTACTCGGGGATCTCCAAACCTGCTAAAAATATTTTTCTTTAAGAAATTTATGACTACCTTGGCTGTGTCGTGAGCTGTAGCAGTAGCTTCCACCCATTTGGATACATAGTCGACGCAGACCAAGATTTAAGTTGTCCCAAAAGATGGGGGAAAGGACCCATGAAATCTATGCCCCAGACGTCGAAAATATCGACCTCCAGGATGGGGTGCTGAGGCATCTCGACTCTACGTCCCACATTACATGTCCTCTGGCACCGATCACAACAGGAAACAAAGTCTCGGGCATCTCTATGCATGGTGGGCTAGAAAAATCCAGACTGCGTGATCTTAGCTATGGTACGGTCTGGCCCATGATGTCCTCTTACTGGTGAGGCATGACAGAACTCAAGGACACCGTGAACTTCATTCTCTGGGATGCAATGGAGGATCACTCCATCTTCACAGGATCAGAATGGCAGAGGATCCTCCCATAAGTACCTTTTCACATCAGAGAAAAATATTTTCCTTTGCTGGAAGGAGAGGTTGGGGTGAACGACACCTATAACCATAAAATTAGAGATATCAGCATACCATGGTCGAGGTGTTTCACTGATCGAAAATAGATTCTCATCAGGAAAATCCTCCCCGATCTCCCGATCTTCTTCCTTCTCTAAGTGAGGCAGCTCGAGGCGGGAGAGATGGTCAGCAATGAAGTTCTCACTCCCTTTCTTATCCCAGATCTCGAGATCGAATTCTTGTAGGAGGATTACCCAGTGAATCAATTGGGGATTCGCGTCTTTCTTGTTGAGTAGGTACTTTAGTGATGCATGGTCAGTATAAACAATAACTTTAGACAATAGTAAGTAAGAACGAAACCTGTCAAATGAAAAAACCACTATGAGCTTCTCCTTTTCTGTGGTGGTGTAGTTAATATGTGCCTTGTTGAGCGTCCTGATGGCATAATAGATAGGTTGGAAAATCCGGTCAAGTCACTGGCATCGCACATCACCTAAAATTGTTCCTCCCAGTTGGGAGAAATAATAACTGGAGCTTCCACAAGGAACTGCTTTAGATGCTCAAAAGATCTGATGCAATGGTCATCAAACTCAAATATGGCATCCTTGGTTAGAAGATTGGTGAGGTGTTGGGCTATTTTGGAGAAGTCGTTGACAAACCTCCTGTAAAAACCTGGATGCCCCAGTAAGCTGCGGATGGCGCAGATGGAAGTCGGTATTGGTACTCATGAAATGACTTCAATATTCACCGGTTCCACCTCTATCCCCTTCACTGAAATTCTATGGCCAAGGACTATACCACTTTGCACCATGAAATGACACTTTTCCCAGTTCAAGACTAGGTTAGTGTGCTCACATCATTCCAAAACAATCTCTAGGTGTCGTAAACAAATGGTAAATGATTTTCCATAAACAGAAAAATCATCCATGAATACCTCCAGGATTCGTTCTGCCATGTCGTGGAAGATGGCTAGAATACAGCGCTAGAAGGTGTTAGGGGGATTACACATGCTCAAAGACATCCTTCGATAAGAAAATGTGCCATAGGGGCAAGTGAATGTTCTCTTTTCCTGATCCTCTGGAGCAATGGATATTTGGTTGTAACCGGAAAACCCGTCGAGGAAGCAATAGAAGTTGTGCCCTTCTAGCCTCTCCAGAATTTGATCCATGAATGGCAAGAGGAAGTGATCCTTTCTTATGGCATCGTTTAACTTTCGGTAATCCACACAGACTCTCCAGCCCGTGATAGTACGTGTAGGGATGAGCTCGTTCTATTTATTTGAAATCACAGTGATACCCACCTTTTTGGCTACCACTTGGAGATGACTCACCCACGGACTATACGAGATGGGATAGATGATTCCTGTATCCAATAATTTGATCACCTCATTCTTTACAACTTCCTTCATGGGAGGATTCAAGCGCCATTGTGGTTGCCGAGATTTCTTGGCACCCTCTTCAAGTAGCACCTTGTGAGTGCAAATGGTAGGGCTGATGCCCTTCAAATCAGCGACTATCCACCCAATAGCATGCTTCCGCTGTTTGAGAACCTGCCGAAGTGAATCTTCCTGCTCCTGTGATAGTTCTGCATTAGGTATAATAGGCAAAGTTTGATTGGGTCCTAAATACCCATACTTGAGAGAAGATGGAAGAGGCTTCAGTTCGAGTTCAGACACCTTTAAAATCAAAGGCACAAGTGGATGCACCTTGTCCCGTTCCAAACTATCATGAATAACTGCACGCTTCTAATAGTGCCCGCCCTGGCCTTCTATGAATTGAAAGTATTTTGGCGCTTCTTCTAATAGAATATCTGGATCAGTTAAATTATTCGAAATAAAAGAACATACCAGTTCATCCCCTTTGTCTCTAAAATGATTAACCATGGTGGAAACTATATAACAGTCCTCATGCTCTGATAACAAAGCATGTTTTACGGATTTGAAGATGTTATTGGAAACACTTTCATCACTTACCCAAAAAATAAGCTCCCCTTGGTGCACATCGATCAGTACCTTCCCAGTTTCCAAGAAAGGTCTTCCAAGTATAAGAGGTGTTTCCTGGTCATACCCCATGTTGAGGATGATGAAATCAGTAAAAAGGATCAGCCTAACCACTTTGACTTGTACGTCCTCTAGTAGTCCCTTCGTGTGCTTTATGGATCGATCAGAAAGTTGAAGGGCGACGCGGGTATTCTTGAGCTCGTGGAGTCCCAGATTCTTGAAAACTCTGAGGGGCATGAGATTTACGCTAGCCCCTAAGTCGTAGAGGGCCTTCCCAAACTCGCAGGATACAATAGTACAAGGAATGGTGAAACTACCTGGATCTTGGAGTTTGGGAGGAATAGAATGTTGAACCACTGCGGAGCACTCCTTCGTTAGTGCAATAATTCCAAAATCCTCTATCTTCCTCTTATTTCAGAGGATTTCCTTCATGAATTTGGCGTATGTTGGAATTTGTGTCAGGGCCTCCGCAAATGGTGTGTTGATATGTAGATTCTTGAAAACATCCATGAATTTTCTAAATTGGTGGTCCAGCTTCCTCTGCTTCAATCTTTCCGGAAAGGGTATGGAAGGCTTGAATGGTTGGATTACTTCCTTTTCATTATTTTGTAAAGCCTCTTTCTGTGGGGTTTTGGATGAGGAGGGTCCGATATTGGTACCTTTTTCATCAACAGTGGGTGTGGATGCACCTTGTTGTGCTGATTGGTTCTGGTGGAGCTCTTTTCCACTCCGGAGCATGATAGCATTGGCCTCCTCCCCTGGGTTCTTTTCGGTGTTCCCCGGTAGTGTACCGGGCTGCCTCCCTAAGAGTTGATTTTCCAGCTGGCCAATCTGATTCTCCAAGCCTCGAATCGAAGCTTCCTGATTCTGGAACCGAGTCTCAGTAGTAGATATGAATTTAGTCATCAGATCCTCTAACCTTGAGGTGTTCTCCTGCTGAGGTAGTTGTTGAGATGGTGGAGGAGGTGGCTGTCGTGGCTGCTGTGGACAAGGGTTTTGATACCCTTGTTGCTGATAAGGACCTTCCTGGGGTTGTTGCGGCCTTTGGTATTGGTTCTGATATGGAGGCTGGTTGTAGTTGGGCGGTCGCTGGGGTGGAAAATTCTTTTGTTGTTGGCCCCAGCATGTGTTCTGTTGATCTCTCCATGCCGGGTTCTGGTACTGCTGGTACTGGTTGGGCCCTCTATTTTGGGAAACATAACTCACCTCGCTCATCGAGGGACCTCCAGCCGAACCCGATAATTCTCCCATGATTTGGTTATCACCACAATTGCCACATGTCGGATGGTTCTCCTCATGAACTTGAGATGCTCCTTTGAGGTTCAAGGTGTCTATTTTCTTGGACACAACGTCCAACTGAGAAGCTAACATAGTGGTAGAATCAATGTTGTGCATACCTCGCTTTTGAGTCCCCCGCTCGGAGTTCCACTGGAAGCTATTGGATGACATGTCTTCCAGTAGTTTGAATAGTTCTTCGGGGGACTTCCGCATCATCGCACCTCCAGCAGCAACGTCCACCACTGACTTGGTATGCGTGGTAAGTCCTCCGTAGAAGGTCTGGACTTGCATCCAGAGTGGGAGTCCGTGATGGGGGCATTTTTGTAACATCTCCTTGAAGCGTTCCCAGGACTCGTACAACGACTCAGATTCGTGCTGCTGGAAGTTATGAATCTCATTCCGGAGTGTCACCGTCTTGGATGGTGGGAAGTACTTGGACAGAAACGCCTGGGCTAGCTCCTCCCAGGTAAGGATAGATCATTGTGGCAACCCCTTCATCCAGTCCTTTGCCTTATCCCGTAGAGAAAAGGGGAATAGGCGATGACCGATGGCATCCTCAGACACGCCATGGTACCAAAAGGTGTCGCAAATATCCAGAACATTGGAGAGATGGGAATTCGGGTCCTCACTGGCCAGGCCTCCAAATTGGACTGTGTTCTGGATCAGCTGCATGATAGCAGGCTTGATCTTGAAGTGCTGGGCTTGGACCGGAGGACGAACGATGCCCGTATCAGCTTCGTGAATCGATGGAAGTCCGTACTCTATAAGGGTACGTCTTGGAGGTTGTTGTTGATGGGGTGGAGCTTGCACAAACTACTCCTGAGGGGAAAAGTATGGTCGTGGGAAGAGTTGTTGTGGCGGTCGTTGGTAATCCCTTGGGAGGAATTCCATGAAGGATCCAGAAGTTTGCTCCGGTAGACTAGTAACGGGAGGCTGCTAATCCTGGTACTGATGCTCAGTCACAGCATCTACGGCTGGTGCTCCCTCTTCCTTGTTCGCCATGGGTTGTGGTTGATGGTGGTGAGTTTCTGTCAGTGTATGTCGACGATGAAGCAAGGTCCGTTCGATTTCCGGGTCAAGCGGAACTAATTCTGAAGACTTGGCACTTCTGGATCGTGTAGAACGTCTAAACATACACTTTAATCTCTTCAAAACAGAAAAATGAAAACCAGGTGTAAAAGGGAAAAATAAAAAAGAAAATTTGAAATGGGATTAGAAAAGAGATTTTTGATAATTTTTTATTTTTATTTTCACTTAAATCAATTATTAACACAATTTAAACCTTAGAACTAAAACCAAATGGTTTCCTCAGCAACGGCACCAAAATTTGGTCTTGCTTGTCGTTGATTGAAGTTATATGCGTCCAAAATTAATTACCCGTTCTTATAACTTTAGTATAGCATAAGTTCGGGGTAGATCCACAGGGAACCATGGCGTGCATGAATTCAATTGAGTTAATACTTTATTAGGTGAAGTATGCATAATTTAGAATCGATTGGGTTGATTTTGGGTTTTGATTGAAACTAAATTGATTTACTTTGAAGAAATGGATACAGTTTGAAAGAAAACAACGGGTAAATTTAAAGAGTTTTTAAAATGGAATGAAAAGACATGTTGGGGATATGGTGAATAAGGAGTTTTTATGAAGATTTTTTAAATGGTTTTGTTGTTCATAATAATTCAATCATTCGGGATTTCATTTTGTTACAATATTTCCTTGGTCCAGTTCCTCTTGTGTGGAATTAGAGCAACTGACTCCTTAGTCCGGTAGTCAGTGTTCTTAATTCTTTATTACATCCAGTCCATTATTTGAATCGGTGAAAACCTTCCAATGGTCATGGATGTTTTCACCTTTACTTTTCTTTTGTATCTCTGAGAATACTTCCCCTGGTTCGGCTAAGAATTATCAGTTATATTAGACAGTGGTTTAAGAAGAGTAAGATGAATTACAATGATTCAAACACAACTATATAAAACAACATGAAAATTATGATCCCATTATCCACAGCCCCAACACGAGGAGTTTAGTTACACATAGAAAGTGGGAGAGAAACGACACACGTGATACCTGACGGATTCATCGTGTAGGCGTTGAGGTAGAGTGTCGGAAGGTGGAATAGCGGAGTGACGACACTTTGGTAGCTTCGGGAATGGTGACAGCAGAGTTTCTCTTTCCTCTCAATGGTTCTGAACTCCCACAAAATCCGTAGGCCAAGGCCTCTTTTTATAGAAAAATAAAGTACACGGTGTGTATAGAAAGTACACGCCGTGTACTTTATTTCAACGCATTTTGGCGCTAGTTTCTCCGCTGGAAGGTGTCCTAACACGCTGTCTTTGACTTTTAAACACAGTGCCGCCTGCAATTTGAGTGTACACAGTGTGTAGCGCCACCACACACGGCGTGTAGTATCAAAATTTTGGCCGACAGCCCCTTCTAGAATAGCATACACGGCGTGTAAAAGTTCAAACACGCTGTGTCTTCATCAACGGCCACATGGGCGTGTGGAATTTTCTTTGGAAACTACCGCTTCTAGAAAGTAGTACACAACGTGTAGCGCTGCCACACACGGCACGTATGTTCTGCCTGGTGACATGGGCGTGTACTCCCTCCTTCAGCCCGTGTCCCTACCTGGATGTACACGGTGTGTATAAAAGTAGACGTTGTGTAGTGTCAAAATTTTCACATGCATCCCTTGATTCGTGTATTTAGCCAGAAATCTCCTGAAAGTAAACAGAATCACCAAAATCAAATAATATGTTCATAAAAAAACAGATATTTGTTGAAAACATGTTTTTATCTTCAATTATATATATGGAAATGTATACACAAATTGGGTGCATCATATTTCATGTGAGGTTCACCATTATTTTGTTTTCGATATTTAAAAAAAACATTTAGTTCCCCTAACTTATTGGATAGATATATATTCATTTTCATGTTTAAGGAGTACATGTCAAAACTAAGAGGATGTTATGTTTATTCATATAATAGTATAGAATTCTATGTATAATAATAATCTCTTATATATTTAAGAATATTTATAAAATTCTTCCCAATAGAAATAACTTTTACCCTTTTTAATGAAAGTGATTTATTGATACCAAAAAATTTAAAATAACATATTATATAGAATTATATTATACCACATTTTATTTATAAATAAATCATTATATTATAGATTAAATCAATATAGGAATACACATTAGAATTTAAAACAATCCAATAATTATTAATAATTATGTAGAGGATAAAGATTTCATGGTGTTAGGAAAAAGTCCATTGTAGGTTTTCAACATATCAATTATGTGTGGAATAAAAACCCATAATGTTTGATGTCACTACTGAAAGTCGTATGATATGGAATGACCTAAAGTTAAATGGTTCTTTAATTTTAATGAAGATAAATAAGGAAACTTTTATTTTTATATTCAGAAAATTTGTTCTTTTCCATGCAGTTAAAGTACACAAAAAAATACCACATGTTTTCCTTTTATGTTCATGTGATAAGAACCAATGTTTTGAAAATTATAAAAATATAATAAGGGATAATAATTCAAATTTAGTGTCATGTGACAAAGTATAGTTTTATTCAATTTATGGTCAAGTAATAAGGCCCAATGACTTTTTTATGTTGGTTTATGTTACTATGACATCTAGGCTAGAGGTATTAAAGGATAATGTATCTTCCATAACCTGTTAACCAACTACCACCCTATGTCAGTGGTTCCACATAACCTCAAGGATGACTCCCTATATGTTATTGGGTTTCGACTAGTAGTGAGGGTATGATGAACCATTTGGGGAGACTATATTTTCTAATATCTTTACATATAATAATATAATTATAATAAATAGTTAAATAGTTAAAATGAATAACAAATTAAAACATATGGTTTTATAGTTGATGTCTATAAAAAATTTATTCATGCAATAGAAAAATATAATTGTGTATGACACAGTCACATAAAAAATACAAGATTACCCATTGATTTTCCATAATAGTATAAGATAAATATAATATAAAATACACAAACACCCAAGAACTATTAGAGATGCTTCCCTAGGAACAAATAACTCTGATAATTCAATAACCATAATATAAATATCTTATCACATAATATCTATTCTTAGAGAAACATTAATATGATAATGTCCTTGAAAATATATTCTCATAAATGGGTACAAAATAGTTCCACACTATAATAACAACTAATATATGTTATGATTATATTCCTAAATTCATATCTATTATGGTATAGGCATATAAATTTTATGAGATCGAGTTGATCTCTGACTATAAGCTGTTACGAGATAATAATCACAATTATTTCTTCTCTTGATGTTTCAATTAGTGATCTCCAAGATGTAAGGTCATGAGGAAATCCAAACTAATTATAATTTTAAATTTTTTATAAGTCATTGGATATTCTATTCTATGAACATGAATATTAGTCTTTATACTTGAGAAAACTATTATTTTGTATATTGAAGCAAATATATTTATGAATAAATGAAGACCATTATGGAATATGATCATGGTATATTAGTATACATTGAGTGTGGCATGAGTGAAATGGAATTTGTTTAATAATTAATAAATGTTTTTTCACTACCTTGTTAATAGAAGAAGATATATCTATCCCATGGATTAAAATAGAGAAATCAATGTTTGGATTCTATAGGAGAAAAACTATGTGATAAGAGATATGATAGAAAATTGATCACAGAGAATACCATTGTGAAGCTAATACAATAATTAAAATAAATAAAAATAACATGATGATGATCCAATCTATGAAATATCAAGGTTTTTTCATCTATTTATTTGAATAAATCTGCTAAATTTGATGAAAATAAAAAAGTAGGCTTCCACCTATTTATTTTTCTATTCCTAGAAATATTCATGTTGTATTATAGTGGTAACATTTTAATTTATATTTATTTATAAATTATTTCATTGTTTTTATGAATCATTTTTCATTTATTGGTGTTTATATTTTCATTTTGGGTGTATTGGTTGAGATGACATATTATTTGGACATCACATTTCCATGAATGGGTGGAAAACATGTGCAGAATGCTCCAAGAAAAAAATTAAGTGATTCCAAGGTCATTGGATATAAAACACGATTACACAAAATATAATGTGTTATTACACACCGTGTTTCATATTTTTATACAAATAAGGCACATTTAAAATAAATATTTGTGTATAATGTGGGTCAAAATGTGATATTATTCTATATCTTGTATTGACTACTAATTTGGTATATGGATTGATTATAATCACCTAACATGTAGCACATGAGTATATTCCATGTAAAATACAATATGGTACACACATAAAATTCTATATTACATTTTATGGGTTAATACGAGACGTCATTACATAACATATACTAAATACCAGATCAACACATGGAATGGCACAAACTACATGGAATTTTTCTATAGTAGATTTAATGTAATAGTGTGACTCCACACAAGATAATAGATAGGAAATTATTGTATTATTTTGTGGGTAAATATGTCGTGTCATTATATACTATGTATTGAATACCAACACACAACATGTTACAATTGGTAACAGATCATGTACTACATGTAGGTTTTTAGAATTTTAATCCACATATATTAATGGAATGTCACGTGGACATGCAAACCATAAAGACTACACAGTTTGACCATACAGAACAATACGTCATGAATATAGTGACACCCCGGTTTGAGTTACATGAATTTCAGTAAATGGTTAATGTTATAGACTAATACATCATGTATAACATTTTCTGTAATGTGGAATTACACAACATGTTGTTATTAAATTTCTATTGAATATATTTAACATTATAATGCATATACAGATCGTGTTTCCTCTAAAGTATACATAGTGTACTTAATTATTATAATTAAAAAACTAATTTAATTAATTAAAATAATAATAATTATTTGGGTTCTTAATATGTATCAATAAACATAAATTAGGAAAATATGAGAAAAATAAATAATTTATTAATTTATTAATTCAAATCAAATTATCAAAAAAGGAATTATTGGAAATAAATTCTAAAAATATGAAAATGTTATTTTCATTTCATGTAATGATTGATCACGAGCCTTGACTTACCAGTTCATGTGTTTGATTAATTAATTTTAATTAATTAATTATTATATGTTATATTATGTAGTGACTTTGATCCTAGCAACTTGGATTCAGTGCTTGATACCTTTACATTAGAATAAGATATAAGGAATCACATCCCAAAGGACCAATCAGTTTTGTAGACTTGGTAAACTAGATAAATACATGAGTATTACATTGCATTTGAATTTAAAAATTAGAACATATATTTTTTAAAAATAAATTTATTCCATATTTATATTCCCTATATATCATTCATTGTAAACTTCTTTGATTTTTGTGAAAAGGAAAAAAAATAAGGTTGAGCTCAAATTCTAAGTAATGGATAAGTAAAGTGGAAGAAATAATGAATGAAGGAGAATAATAAATATGTAAAGGTAAATTTCTGAAAACACAACTGACATAATCAATAAAATTATAAAGAAGTGAGTAAATATTATGGAAAGTTTAATAACTAAAAACACACTCCATTTAAATAACTTGGTTATCATGACTAGATATGGACGAATCAATGTAGAAAGGAAAATAAATAAAAACACATTCCATTTTATCCATAAATTGAGATTAAAATGAATCAATATATTTTTTCATAGTGAATATCTCATGGATAATAATAGATAAATTCAAAATGAATTCAATTCATAAATATTGGATGCCATGTTTCTCAGGTACATGGAACCTTTACCGTTAAGACCTTTCATAAGATGGTTTAAAAATGATAGTTAAAATCCCATTTACCCGTGGCTAGAGAACTTATTCAATGGAAGATTATTCCAGAACCATATTAATATTTATGATATCATATATTATTCTTTTATAACATCTTGTCACCCATTTTTAATAATCATTCATTATTTTAATTGTTTTTGGTGTTAATTTCTCTATTTTCAAGTATGTTTGGACTTTTTATTTTTTTCCTCATAAATAGAACATGATTTAACCATATTAATAGTGTAAATAATGATTAAAATAACATATATATTTAGTAAAAACGAATTTATAGTAATCCAAAAAAAAATTATAATAGGAAATGAAATACACCGTTCATGGAGACGGTTTCCCATATGCACACATGAATGATGTTTCCATTATCATGTCATATTGAAATAAAGAAAAATAAATTTTATATATATATATATCATTTTAATATCATTATTATTTCATATATACCACATATATTTATTAAATTCATCCATAATACATTTCATGTAATGTGTTAATTAATCTCATCAATTCGTGAGGCGATAGTCCTCCGTACACTGGAGCGATGCTATCATATTGTTGACGCTCCTTTCCATCACCGAGTCTAACGAATGAAAAGGGAAATACCTTAAACACAAAGTGATTCACCCTTTGAAGAAACATCAACAATTGAAAAAGGAATGAACAAGGATTTCTTTAAGCATGGGTCGTGCATGTTCCAAGATGGTCGTGCAGGTATACATGCACGCCACATATTGGGCGTACAGGTGAATTGCATGCCCTATTTTATTTTCTCCCAAGGTCTTTAGTAGCCTATAAATACCCCTTTAGGGTCCCCCATTTCAAGGACAGAAAATTCCAAAAGTCAGATTTGTGATCTCGGCGCCCTAGTCTCTTCTTGAAGTCTTCTGAACACTTCTAAGTTAATTTCTTACCTAGAATGGAAGATCTAAATAGGCAGAACATGGCCTAAGTGTTGAAATTCACCAACACTTGTGCTTCTAAGTGTCTAACCCTTAAGGGAAATGAAGACACTTGCGCACCACCTTATCCCTTCATCAAAACTTGCGCACCACACTTTTGGAAGTCTTTAGGGATAATACTAAGGGCTTGAGCCAAGTCTCGCCCAAGTATTACTCTATGGGTCAACCGTCGCGCAAGTACACATGTTTCGCGAAAGTATACTTATGCGACCAGTACTTGTGCGCCCCAACAGGACTTGCGCGCCTGCCTCTTTTTGAGTGGCCCTCCTATTTATTCAATTCTTTTCTTCAAATCCACCTCTCCTCTTCAAGATGTAACCTTCAAAACACTCTTTAAATATAATTATGGAAAGGTTCCTTTGTTGGATTACTTATCTGAAAGGAATTATGTGGAAAATCTCTCAAAACCTAGTGATTTACATATCTTTATGTCACTAATGTTAGAGATTCCATTCATTCAACCTCATCCTTTAAATATGAGAAGATATTTAATTTTGGAATCTTCTTTAGGAGTAAGTGCCAAGTTCCCTAATCTGGGCCTCCTTTTCATGAGTAAGACCCAGTCCAAGTTCCCTTAATATGGGCATCCTCATCAGAGGTAAGCCCCAAGTTCCCCAATTTGGGCCTTCTTCTTAGGAGTAATCCCCAAAGTCTCAAGTCCTCTTAACTTGGGCCTCTTTTTCAGGAGTAAGCCCCAGTCACAGGATCTTTAATCTGGGCATCCTCCTTAGGAGTAAGCCCCAAATTCTAAATTCCCCTTAACCAAGGCCTCCTCTTTAGGAGTAAGCCCCAGTCTTAATTTACTTTCTATTTGGGCTTCCTTCTCAAGAATAAAACCCAAGTTAAGTATCCTCTAATTTGGGCATCCTCCTCAGGATTATGTCCATAGTTAAGTATCCAAATCTCCATAAAGAACATATACCTTTATGGACCTTGTTCCTAGGCTTCTTCTCCAAAGTAATTCCCAATATTAATCTATCTGGGCAGTCATATGAACATAAGCCCCACATTATTTCTTATGATTTCATCTTTCATGGAACAATCTTCCGGTTTTACTGATACCTCTTGTTTCTCACACTGAGCATGACTCACGTGAGCTTAGAGCGTAAAAGTAATTATGCCATCTTTCTTTGAGCCATCAATCATGCATAAACATCATACTTCTTTACTCGAACTACGTGGGTTCTAGTTCCTTTTCTAAACAAGGATACGTAGGTAGCCCATCTGTGGGTACGATCCCAACTCTAAAATAATCAATGTCCTCTTGAATGACAATAAACTTCAAGTGCCCCACTGAGTGGCTTTAAAACCAGTATGGTTATCATAATGACCAACAGATTTCTATATAATGTGTTGAATGATACCATTGACTAAGAATCTTTGACAAATACAGATGATTCTCTATCGATGAAGAACCTCAAATACATATAAAAGATTATCTAAATCTTATACATATCAATAATTGATTGTCATGTCTAATGGAAATCTCATTTTCATACTAGATAATTTAATAAGGATTCACGAACATAACTAAAATCTATAAAGAGAATCCTAGATTAGACAATAATTCCCCCCCAAAAGGTGTAATGAGTCCGACCTCCCATCCTCTCGACCAATGAAAATTCTTAAGCCTCATCGGTTCACAACTAATGAGCGCCTACCTTTGGAAAGTAGGTCCAAATGGATATAGAATCATTGGATGTTTCTGGTTCTATGAAAAAACCCATTATAAACCGATTGGAATGTTTGAAACTTAAACAAACAAGGTCATCCCCATTTCCAGAGGAAAAAAATTGGTGAACCCAACGTGAATCCTTAACCAAGTTAAAATGATGTTTTACTTATTTGTTAGGTCCCTATTTAAAACTCAATGATAGGGCCAACAAAACAATCAATAACATATGTTCTCATCCAAAAGATGTAGTGGATGAAGTTATCTTGATTATGTCTATTATATCAAACAGGCACTCGTTTCCAAGATCTCTCTACGTTACAGAAATGGATTATCTAAATTTCACACCTGTGTATGAATCTGCCGCTACTCCTACTAGATCTTTGTCCGCTCTGAGGATGACATCACCTACTCAATGTCTTCAAAGTTGGGTATGAAATGAACTGGTTAAGTAATACTGTCAACATGGTACCATTCCAACTCTTGATGCCACTCGACAAGCTGTCCAAGTTAATAATTCACCCTGGCTGTCCGGACAGCGACGACCAGTGATCAAGAAACAAGTGGTTCCAGCCACCGTCTCCAACCATTTCAGGTCTTTATCCCTAGAACGCAATCACCAGTCCCTCCCATATAATGGGGAGGTGAATGATAAGGTCACTCAAGGCCTTAATTCAAGGAGAGAGGAGTCCTTCCCGAGGGCTCCCATCAACAATCGTCGCCAGACTCGTGTGACAGTGTGCCCTCAACATGATGAGGGTATCACATTCAGGGGTTTGGATCAGGTCCCACAGACCCAAGCATGCAAGAAGAACCTCCATAGGCGAAATATGGTCAACATGGAGCAGGTTCTTACTTCTTCCCCCTCTAGAGAATTCCATCATGCCAACTTGATGGCAAGCAACGAGCGAGCATATACACCCATCCTTCCTAATGTTACTGCCCAGCAGACTCGTCTGGTAGCAACACACCAATCCCACAAGGCAATTCCAGCAGATTATTATAGGCAGACATATACACTTGTTTATAAATCATCATCTAGTCAGCAGGCTCATCTGACTACAACCAAAGAAGGTCACCAATTTAATATGGTGGAAAATGATAAGCAGGAACATACACCTATTTGCAATCAACAATTCTATCAGTAGTCTCGTCTTCCAGTATTTATGGAGAGTCATCAACCATACTTGAAGAAGAATACAAATCAGAAACATACACCTGCCAATGTTCATCAATCCTACCAACAGTCTCGTTTGGTAGCACTCGAAGAAGTTAGTTGGAAAGCTCCGGTGACAAATTTGGAGCAGACTCAACTCTCTGCCCCCACAGATGAGTATTGTCAGAATTCACTGACAGTAAAAGGAGGAAAAGAGCAGGAATACACACCTACTCCAAGCATGGAATGGACGTATATTCATGTTTCGGTAGCTGAAGTTACCAAGCACATTTTGACAATGGTGAAAGAGCAGAAGCAAATACCTGGTTATATTCTGGATGTTTGTCAGAATATTATAACAGCTTCAGTAGCATCACAGGGAAAGAAATGAAAATCTATCCCTACCAGTGGAGTTACACATCAACATATCACTTCGGAACAGATATACAACTCTGTTCCAGTCCAAGAGGGTTGTGGGGCATACTCCCCCATGTTATACGGACAACCAAGTCAGGCACACACACCTGGTTTGAGTGGAGATAATCAGCCTAACCTGACTATTTCTCCTAATCAGGCACATACACCTGCCCATAATAACCACTTTTGTCAACAAGTGGTTCCGAATGTGAGTAATAAGGCATCTAAGAAGAAGACTCGTCCATCACAGTCAATAAATCAAGAGTCTATCTGTAATAAGGCCTTGCTCGATGCTGGAGTTCTTGAAGCCCTCAGAAAATTATCTATTGAAACTCAAGATTCTACTCTCTCATTTCCCAATAGTGGGAACATTAATTCCGAAGGTCTTCATCAGACACTTCCTCGTGAAGTCTTTCTTTATGACAATTTGGTTGATATTGAAGTTTCATCTTCAGATGAGAGTCACAATTACCCTCCGTGTGGGAAGAAGATCAAAGAGCAGAAGGTTTCATCTTTTACTGTAACCCACCATGGTGGTCCTCCCCATGATGATGAATTTAGCTGCGAAATCCCTCTCTGTGTTAGTAATTCACATTGCCTAGAAAATTCTTCAAAGGAAAATGTAGTAACGAGAAAGCCCTATTATCTTGAAGCACTTGAAAATGTGAAGCCAGTCATTTCTGATCCTTTACCGCTACCAGGTGAAATAATTTCTCAATTAGAAGATAGCCCGGGGTGTATGTCATTCTCCAAACCACCCCTGGGTCATTAATCTTCTAGTTTGATAAATGAATTCTCTACCAATCTTGTTGAATCTAATAAAGTAACAAGGAAGCACCATCTCTGGTCTAATCAGGTAGAATAATCTTCATTGAATGATAAAGAGGAAATGCTGAATATGAGAAAACAACTAGAAAAAGGTGAAGTTCCGGTCATGTTTTGGCCTTTGGCTGACTCTCAGTATGACATTCCAGAGATGTTGACAGAAGATTGTATCCACGATATTCGTCTCAACATGTGGAAAACTCTTTGTCAATTGAATAGGAAAATATTATCTTATGATTAATATGAAAATCATGTCAAGATAATAGAAGGGTTACAACGCCAAATTGATTTCGCCTCTCTCTCAGTTTCTCGATATCTGAAGGCTGAAAATCAGTAGAGAGCCCTTCAGCATTCATGCCTTGGCGCACTAAAAATATTGAGTTAGTTAATTGCCAATTCCCCATCTGGTATTCATATCAGGGGATGAGGTGTTCATGGAGTACTGCATTTCACTGTACTCTCTAGTCAACAAAGCCCACCAAAAATGGTCTCATGCAATGTTATTTCCCATGGATGGCCACAACCAATTGGCTTTGTTTGTAATCAAAGCCTTACTCAGGAACATGCCTCAACTAGTTCTTCCCAAAGTTATGCATATAAAGAAAAAGTTATTGAATTACTTTTGCATCAGGAAAATGAGAATATCAAAAAGGCTTCTCATCTAGAGCGAGCGCATCATCAGGTGACATAAGTGTCAGAAATCATCCAACGTTCATTTGATCCAGGTGATTTGAGTGGATGTAGGTTGATGCATCCATCCAATTTTCGGACTAAAGTCCACTAGATCAGGATATCTTTTTAGAAATTCTCAGATGTAGCAGCTCAAGAACCACCCCAGTTTTCTAGTCTAGGGACTCTTTTAACCCAACCCTCAGAATCAACAAATAGGATTCGAGGAGTTGAGTAGAAAAAGTAGGAATAGACCCAGTCCAGCGGACTGGGGACTTTTTCAAATCCTCAATCTATTCCTCAGAGAAAGCCAGTATTCTCTCAATTAGGGAAGAAGCCACAAGAGGAATGCAAAGCCAAATTATCAGGAGATTCCCTCCAAATTACGGTTCATCAAGAAGTTCTTGAGGTATCAACTCAACAAAATCCAATGTCTCATCATGGACATGGGAAAAGACAGTATCGCAGAAATGCTGATAGAAGGGATGAAATGCATTATGCATCAATAAATGTCATCAATGTCGTTGTTGCTGATCCTCCAGAACATGAGGCTCACTCAGAGGGATTATATGAAGAAGTTCTTGCTCAAGAAGTTGTACATAGAGACGCAAATGAAGAAGGTGTGCATACACGAAATCAAAGGATTACTCAGAATCTATGTATTTCTTCAAATAATCAACTTCCCCCTCTCTGAAAGGCGTCCAACAAGGGGAAAGGAAAGAATCAGGTTACATAGCCTTCCTCTGGAGAAGTTCAATCACTATCATTACAGTAAATTTTTGCAAAACAAGAGGAATAAATGAAGGAATTAAGGAGATTGAATGCAGAACTACTTTAGGGTAGTCTTCCTCTTAAGCGTGTTGGAGTCAGTCAGCCAAGGGACTTTGTTGCGGCTACTGAGATGGATCAAGAGTATCCTCCTTTACCAATACACCCTCATAGGTCTAATCCTATGGGTCATGCACAACAAAAATCGGTGGTGCTACCATCAGTTATAGTACCAGCCACCACATCTTTCCAAGATCTAGTTATTTCACCTGGTCAGGTCCAATCTCAACCAGATGTTTCTCAAAAGTTAATAACTACCATTGAGTCATTAATAGCTCATTTGGAAGCTATGTAGGGAAAACGTGCACAAATTCAACCAGAAAATAGATCTTACCCTGAATGGGTTTATGTAATTCCACCCCATCAAATTTTGAAATTACCACATTCCCAATCTTTAATGGTTCGTGAGATCCAAAGCCACACTTAACACATTTTGTTTCTCATTGTGATCCTATGATGGGAACCCCTCAGCAATATGAATTAGTTATTCTCAGGTGTTTTGTACAGTCATTACAAGGACCTGCTTTTGTCTAGTATATAAGCTTGCAATCCCGGTCAATTAACAGATGGGAAGATATCCACCAAAGATTCCTTTTTCAATTCAGCTCAACATTTCCAAAGACAATAGTTTTTGATCTTACAAATTGTAAGAAAAGAGAGAATTAAAGGGTTTCAAATTTCATTGCTTACTGGAAGGGATTAACATATTCCCTAATCTTAGCACTCCCTCAAGAAGAATTGTTTCCAATATATGTGGAAAATTTTCATGATGAATTACGCACATCGTTGATCCCTATGAAATACACAGAAGGGTTTTGAGACATAACTTCAATCGCTCAACAGATTTAAGACTCTCTTACAAAGACTAAGGATAAAACTCGTGTAATTGCATTAGTTCCATGAAGGATAATGGGTAGAGCAGAGACTGCTATAGTTATACTTAAACAATCACCTATACATGCTTCTACTTCAAAACCTTCATCTTATCGAAGGGCTCCACCTCTTGAGCGTCAACAACAGAGGTAGTTTTGTCAATATAATCAAATAGATCAAAGACTGAAACAATTTTAAGATCTGAAGAGAAAATTTTGTTCTTTCCAAAATGAACAAGTTCCCGGTTACTTCATTTAGACTCTGGAAAATAATTTGGTTCAATTGCCAAGGTCTAAAAGGACGAACAAGGAAGGAGATGAAGACCATCCCAACTATTGCCCATTTCATCATATGTTGGGGCATCCCATTCAGGAGTGTTTTGTCTTCAAAGACCTCTTGAAAAAAATGGTAGACTCGAGACAAGTCAAATTAAAGGTTCTTCAGCTTAGGTAGCATGTGTTACTGATATAGATCCAGAAGAAGATGGCAAGTGGCAAGAAGTCAAAAGAAAAAATGCACATAAATATTATCATTGGATGGTCAGAAAAATTATCAACCGAACTCATGACATTTTACGAACAGGATTGGAGAAACTAATTGTGTCTTCTACTATGAATTCCACAGAAAAACCCCCTTCATCAGAGGGAAAATTTTCAAAGAAACGGCATAATTCAAATAAAGAAGAGTAGTAATAAGAAGATGAGATCGTGTCAAAGCCTAAGTTGTATTTGACTCTGGAAGATTTTATGCCATCTACTTCAAAGCCATGGGCACCACCCCACAAAACGGCACAACCTAAATTGGATAATTAGGCAGAGTATTCATCAGATGAAGAGTTGATCTTTGGTTCTATTAACATGATTCACTTAATAGATCCTTATGCCAATCACAGTTTCAATCTTGATGAACCTGAGTTCCCTGTATCAAACAGAGGAAGACGTGGATATCCCAGAAGCCACTATTCCAATTCTACCCCTGTTAGAACTGTGTATGCAACATAAACTCATAGAAGAGCCCTTCAACGGGCTCAACAGGAACTAGAAAGTGCTTCCATGCATGGTAGATTCAGTCCTGGCATAATTATTCTGGAGGATCGGTTGGAGGTTACACCTTCTTCCTATCAGCAAGTAAATAGACATAGTCAGTCTAATCTTCCAAAGCCAGGAGTATTTCTAACTCCAACCCTGATACAAGAAGCATCTACTTCCAAAGCATCAACTTATATGTGATGCACCCAATTTTTGTATACATTTACAAATATATAATTGAATATAAAAACATGTTTTCAAAAAATATCTATTGTTTTATGAATATATTCTTTGATTTTGGTGATTCTGTTTACTTTCAAGAGCTTTCTGGATAAATACACGAATCAACGGATGCATGTGAAAATTTTGACACTACACGGCGTGTACTTTTATACACATTGTGTACATCCAGGCAGGGACACAGACCGAAGGAGGGAGTACACGCCTATGTCACCAGGTAGAAGATACATGTCGTGTGTCGTGGCGCTACATGCCATGTACTAATTTCTAGAAGCGGTAGTTACCGAAGAAAAGTCCACACACCCATGTGGTCGTTGATGAAGACACGGCAAGTTTGAACTTTTACACGTCGTGTCTGCTATTATAGAAGGGGATGGCGGCCAAACTTTTGATACTACACACCATGTATGGTGGCGCTACATGTCGTGTACACTCAACTTGCAGGCGGCGCCGTGTTTAAAATTCAAAGACGGCGTGTTAGGCCACCTGCCAACGGAGAAACTGGCGCCAAAGCGAGTTGAAATAAAGTACACGACGTGTACTTTGTATACACACTATTTACTTTATTTTTCTATAAAAAGAGGTCTTGGCCTACGGATTTTGGGGGAGTTCAGAACCATTGAGAGGAAAGAGAAACTCTGCTATCACCATTCCTGAAGCTACCAAAGTGTCGTCACTCCGCCATTCCACCTTCTGACACTCTACTTCAATGCCTACACGATGAATCCGTTAGGTATCACGTGTGTCGTTTCTCTCCCACTTTCTATGTGTAACTAAACCCCTCTTGTTGCGGCTGTGGTTGATGGGATCATAATTTGTGTGTTGTTTTATATATTTGTGTTTGAATCGTTGTAAATCATCTTACTCTTTTTAAACCACTGTCTAATATAACTGGGAATTCTTAGCCGGACCAAGGGAAGGATTCTCAGCGATACAAAAGAAAAGTAACTGTGAAAAAATCCATGACCATTGGAAGGTTTTCACCGATTCAAATAATGGACTGGATGTAATAAAGAATTAAGAACACTGACTACCGGACCAAGGAGTCAGCTGCTCTAATTCCAAACAAGAAGAACCGGACCAAGGAAATCTTGTAACAAAATGAAATCCTGAATGATTGAATTATTATGAACAACAAAACCATTTAAAAAATCTACATAAAAGCTCATTATTCACCACAGTCCTGACACGTCTTTTCTTTCCATTTTAAAAACTCTTTAAATTTACTCGTTGTTTTCTTTCAAACTGTATCCATTTCTTCAAAGTAAATCAATTTAGTTTCAATCAAAACCCAAAATCAACCCAATAGATTCTTAATTATGCATACTTCACCTAATTAAGTATTAAATAAATTGAATTCATGCACGCCACGGTTCCCTATGGATCGACCCCGAACTTATGCTATACTAAAGTTCTAAGAACGGGTAATTAATTTGGGACGCATATAACTTCAATCAACGACAAGAGACACCAAAATACTCTTCCCTTGAAGGATAATAATTGAATAAGAATTTATATTTGTGATTTTTTATTGTTGTGTTGTCTATCCATTGTAATTTACTATAGAATCCTAATGACATGCATATCTAATGAATGAATGGTAATCATGATCCCTAACCCAAATATGAGAAACACCATAATGACTGGGTTTAATGAAACTATTATACCTACATAATTATATAATTACCCTGATTATATATAACTTAGTTCAAATGAAGTGATGTACACAATCATCTATGAAAATATTGATTTACATAATGATGAATGCATTAAAACTAACATATTTTAATTATGGGAAAATCCCATCAATGGAGGTTTCCCATGAAAACATCGATTGGTTTAATTCATAGAGTAAAATATCACATCAATATATTAAAATGGGTTTGGTACCATCATAATTTCACTAAAAAAATATTTGGATCCTTTAATTAATATGAGATAATTATTGTTTCCCTTTCTGAAAAAATCATATTAGAGGACTCCCAATATTCCTCTAAATTCCTAGAAGTTTCCTAAGTGGAATCATATAAATCTTGGTAATGTTTTCCATCACATAAATATAACATCCAAATAAAATATTTAATAATCTCTTTCCTTAACTATATATTATTAGGCATTATGATAGAGAAACCATCAAGGGTGATAAAACACTATCACTCTTTTTTTATATTCCTACCACTATTTAAAACCCCAATTATTACCACCAAATTCTGATGAGACCTATGGATAATTATTAGTTACTTTAAAATAGAACCCTAACATCTTATAGAAAGATGCTGGTAACCCCATCTATTTATTCTTACTCATGGAGCGAATGTATGAAATTATATGGATTCCCTCCCACTAATGAAAAAATTGTCCACAAAAATGTTCCTCTTTTTAGTAATAAAGTTTATAATAACCATGGATGTATTTTTAGTGGTTCCCACTATTGAGGTCCTCCCCATGTCAAACCATAAAATCCCCAAAAAGTTCCCTATCATAGTTGTGAAATATAAAATCAAGGTTCCTCCCATCATACCCCAATATAAATTACCCCACATGAAGAAACATCCACTAATAATGGAGGTCTTTCCAATGGTACCCATCATAATGGTTCTCCTTATGATCAGAAAACAAATAAGCATAATGGTTTTCATATTGGAAATGAAGCATAAAATAAATAGAGAGTTATAACCTTTGTAAATGAATAATGATGAAACCATGGAGGTCCTCTTAAGGTAATCCATTAAAATTCCCTCCTTATTAGGACACATTAATCAAATATGTGGCTCATCCCATAACATCAATATTATTGTTACCTGAGGTCCAACAATATATAATAAGTGGGGGTTATTTAATATATAAAATAATTTATATTTATCTATAATTTAAATTTATTATTTTAATGGTTTTAAAAATATACTATGAATCTATAAAAGTGATGATATAATTGTGAAAAAAATAAAAAAAAAGTTTAAGAGGATAACTGTAGATATTTTTTACACGGTTCACCCATAAAATGATATATTGAATGAGAACATATAAACAATGTGTTTATATGTCAATAAAAAATCCACTATTGGTTATTATTTTCTTTAGGATAAGAAAAAATTTTATCCAAGGTTTAAAAACTCTTCCTCACTTATACTCACTACTTTTCAAGAGGATTATAGGAAATACTAATATTTTAATATATGTCAATCTCAAATGTTATATAACAGAAGAAATAACAAAAAAAGAGTTTTCTCTATGATGGAATGATCCTCACTACCTAATAACTACAATAATGATCATAATATTTTTACTTAAAAACTTGATATTCAAGGGAATTCAATTGAGTGATAAGTCACTATTCAGTTATAGATAATCATTTACATTCCATCCTATTCACTTCACTACACATTTTCTAGAATTTTTATATATATTTGGTATAATTATTTCCCCATTTCTCTTTAATATTAATAATAATTTTCTTATATAACATTTTAATTAATATGAGATTAAAATTGAAATTAAAATATAACAACCTCAAAAATCATCATCTTTCGCAAAAAAAATACCCACTAACTTTTTTATGTGAATCATGACTATTGATAGCCATTTATATACTCAAATGGTAATTTAAAATTCATCAACCAACTTTTCCAGTTAAAGGTATAAAATTAAATTCAAAACATGTAGTTTTTCAATAATCACAACATAAATAGATTCATTGTGGTCCAACTAATTTGTGTCTCTGTCAGTTTTATCCAATGGTAGATGTGTTACAATATTATTGGATGTTCCATGGTGAAATATTGACTTATGTTTTCAAAAAACAGTTATCAACTTTTAATTACCTGAATCATTATTTTGTGGTCTAATCATTGTGAAAAAAATTCTCCCATCACTCTAACACCGTGAGTTTTTATAATATATTTTCAATTAATAAATTAGAAGCGTTCGATGGATCATAATGAAGAAAACACCAAACTTAAGTGAATAATTATTTATTACATTTAAAAATAAAATATATTACAATAAAATTTAATGAAAAATTATTATTTAAAATCAATTAAGTAATTATAAGCACTACTTTAATTTTCATGGATAATTTAAAAAGCTTCATTTAAATACATTGCCCTTATTACATATAATATATTAATTATTTTTAAGAAAATTTTAAAAAATATAATATGATTGTGATATAACATACAAAATTATTTGGATTCATTATAATAATAAAATAGTTGCATAAATATTTATCATTTTTTTGAAAAATCCATTTTTTAGGAGAATATAGGAAAATACATTTTCTATGAATATTTTGACTTTTAATAAAAATTTCAGATAAAATAATAAAATAAAATATTTAAAAACATTTTTATATTAAAATATATATTTTATAAGTCATGTTATACATATATAAATATTATTACTAATTTAAAACTCTATGTTTGATATTTTGAAACATATGTGATATTTATTTCTATAATTGTTTTTAGACATTGAATATTTTTTATTTTAAGATTAATTTTTTAGAAAATATAAATTTAATAATATGAAATTGTTTAAATATTCAGAATTCTTATATCCAAATTATCTAAAAAGTGTAATTTATTTCATATAAAAATAAGTTAACATGGTTAAGAAAAGGGTTACTATAGAAAAATTAAATTTTTGATAAAGATAAAAAATAAGGATAAAAGAATATTGTTCCTTACAAATTGTCTCTAATTTTTTAGGTAAGGGTTTGATCGACCAAAATTGTACCCCTATTCATTAATTTCCAATTTTTTAGCCACTTTCCTTGAATAATGAATCTCTTATTACCAAAATTAATCATACACCTCTTATTCCTCTACCTAAAATTATTTTATATCATCCTAAAAATATTACATCAGTATAATTATTAAAATTATAAGTTATTATATTGATGGAACAACCATTATAAATTCCCCTCCTAAATATTAAAAAAAATATTAGAACATCTTTCATGTTATGTGTAGACTACGACTCCATGAGAGATACACTCCATTTTTCATAATCATCTAACATGAATAGTTAAATAGGGTTATGAAATGAATAAATTTTATATTTATAAACTTATTATGATTCATAAAATATAAATAAACATTTACCTTAATTACCTCTTATGGAAAATGAAAACACCACCCATGTGTATGAATAGACTACAACCTCCATGGATTGATGTTTTTTTTTCATTACCATAAAAAATGGATGGTTATAAAAAAATATTGTAATAATATATATAATAAGTAATATATTTCTATAATATTTTTGTAAAATGATGAAACAAAAATTAATGGACGGTATAAAGTAATCCATGAATATTGGTAAATTACCTGAAACAATGTCATTATGTATCTTGTTCACTTATACGATGACCATAGATTCTGTTAACAAAATATGGGGATTAATAAAAACATGAATCAAAATGATTTGAAAATATTTTAAATTATTGGTGTGATGAATTGGGTTTCAATGAATGGGGTTCAAATTCTCTAGCCCAAAAAAATCTAAATTTCTAAACTATTATGGTGAAAATAATCATTAACTAACTAATAAACATGTAATTAATGATTATAATTAAATTATATAGAATTTAATATATATGAATAAGGTTCTAAATGAATTTTTTAATGGGTTTATTTTGTAGTTAAAGGTATGGTTTTGTCTTCTTAACTTTAATCCTTTGTGATATAATCAATATTCACCACATTTTTATATTTTTATTGTTTATATACATTCATAATGATTTAAATTATCATAATATTTATTATATTTATTGGATTTAAAAATCCATAATATGTCCCCTTTTTAAGGTCTTTCTATTCAAGTGTTATGAGAACTGTAAAGGTTTCTTTCTAATTTGAGTTTCAAATCAAGATATTTATGAATGAATTTCTATATGGGGAAACGATGTTTTAAAATAATATATAAGACCAAAAAAATTATCTTCTCCTATTGTTATTATTGATACATTATAAGTAACCTCTCATTTTTTCCTCAAGGTACATCATTTACCTATTATGATTCATGTAAGTGAAACAAATTCCAATACTACTTTTCAATTGGGAATCTTCCTCCACTATGTCCATATTGATTTTATGGATGTCCTAATAAGTGATTCAATAATTTATTAAGGTATTTTTATACTAATTATAAGTTCATTAAAAATGTTTGGAAATAATTTTTTATATTCTTCCATATATATTTTTGCAGAAAAGGAATCCCATTTTAACATTTTCTGTGTGAATAAATTATTTCTCTATTGTGATCCATATTCTTTAGGGATATTCATCTCAATGGATCCAAAGGTTTTACCAAGTGGTGTTAATTGAATATTATTTCAAAATTAAATGTAATATTTCTTATTATTTTTAAAACTAATTAATTTATTAATCATAATAAGGTGTTTTTCATCTATGTCAACATCTGTTGATGTTCCTTTTGGGATATGGTTATATCCCGCCTTATGCCTCCTTTATCTGGACGGTTTATGAACGTTTATATGATATATTTTTTGATAACCAATTGTTTTACAATGTTTAATTTTGTGACTATATAATATTATTTTATTCAAGTTATCATATCATAAATATGTATGGTTTTCATTATCTACCAAGTGGGTCAATAAATATATAACCTTAAATGAAATGAAAAAAACATCATATCTTATGAGAAAATATTAAAAAACTAGGGATCAAACCTAATGCACTATGGGAATCTATACACTATGATTATGAAAATGGGTTTTGAACTCAGAACACAATTGGACTTTTTTCACTATATTTATAGGAATAGTGAATGAATCAAATATTCTATTGAAATCTATCCACTATGTCTATCTTGGATGTTATCTTTGACTAAGAAAATTATTTTTTATTCATATGTATATGAAAAATCTTATGACTTTTTATTATAATTTTCTATCATGGATTATGATTTATTATTAATTATTATGCACATTTATGGCTCATGAATTTTTTTAACAATACATTTTTCCATGACTCGTGTTTTATGATATATGCCTTATTGCGTTTGATTTTCATATGTTATGGTCATTTTCGTATGCCCTAAAACTTATTTTATGATCAATCGTGATATTTTATTATTATATATCATTTTTACCCTTACTAGGCATCTATAATGACACATTATTATGTTTCCTTTCCCATAGGTTATAAACAATCGTATTAAGTTGGATATGTCAAGAAGCGTTCCATATGAGAAAAAATTGAGAGATTGTAATAGGTGTTATTAATTAAAATTTTTATGTATCAAGTCTCTAAATACACTAAATCTTCATAATTATCAGAAATATATTACTTTGAAATTTATATAAAATTTATCTGCAATGAATTTATTTTTTTATATGTGATGAATTAGATTCCAAAGTTTGTATCTAAGAAAGGATTTGTTTTAATTATGATTTGGATTTGAAAACATTATTGAGAACCCCTTATATATATTAAAATGTATAAAAATTAATTAATTTTTTGAGTAATTTATAGAGTGTATGGTACCCTAACAATGGAATCCCTATCTGAATAAAAATATTTTGATGATACTCTAGAACAGATTCCCCTAGAGGTAAAATAATTGAAAAAGATATATAGTTATTAAATTTATCTTCACTCTGGTCATGAAAAATAGCCCTAACTAAAACCCATTTCAACTATCCTAAGTGATATTATTTGGTTAATTTACATTCATTTTATAAACCCTTATGAAATATTTGAATTTATTTTTTATTTAAATCCAGAATTTCATGGGTTGATAAGAAGTTGTCGTAATTTAACACATAACGGAATGAATTTCACAATAATATGATTGCTAACTCTGACTATCATAGTTTTATAATCACACTAAGATTTTATTTTTAGTCAATGGATAGAATATAGAGACCCAAAATTTTCATACATAGATATTACAAATTTTAAATGAATATTAAATACATTACACAAAGACGGGCTTGAGGACCATAATAGTTTAACATATTTGGAGACTAGGTTCATAATCATCTAATTTGGTAAAATATCTTCAAAAAATCCAATAAGGATCTTCCCATTTAGTAACCTTCATAAAAAACCTATATAAAAACTTTCTTCATAACCTGTGGAAAGGAAACATAACAAAGGGTGAGCTTGGATGATTCGTAAGGGTAAACAAGGGAGATACTTTAGCATAATAGTGACATAAAGGTATGAGAGCATGACCATAACATTTTAAAACCATTCCCTACATATCAAATATCATAATAAAGAGTAACAAAATATATATTTTTAATTCATAATACCCTAATTATATGGAAATAAAATAGCATGGTCTATGAGATCATAACATTGGCATAGTACATGGAAATGTGGAATTCACATAAGTATAGAAAATAATTTCCATAATAGTTGAGGATTTATACCAAGGATATTATAGTGGAATGGGTTTACTCCTCAAAACATCATAATGGTCATAGTTTACTCCCAACACCATCATAGTTGACAAAGCCACATACTGATCTGAGTTTACTCCCCATTCTAGTACTTTCTACATCATAAGATATAAATCATTACTCAATGCATCAGAGGTAGATATAGATCCCACCCATATATTAATTCCAAACAAATTTATGTATACCACATGATCATAAAACATACATAATATCATAAAACATGGAATGAAATGGGTTTCATTGATATTTTTTCATATAATAACATGTGGAAAAGGAACATGTTTTATAATAATTTCATCATAGCACAACCCAATGAAAATAAATTGGTTTTAATAAGAATTTTATCATGGTATAACCTATGGAAAAGTAACAGGTTTCATAAACATCATGGAATCATAAACCATTAAAATAAATAATATGACATATATCCTTTATTAATATCCCCATCTAAGCATAAATTTTATCAATGGATTTCATCCTAGATGGAGTTCGATTTTGAAAGATAAATCACTTGGAATGTTTCTTGGGGAAAATAACATTTCTTTGAAAATATATTTTTAAAAATAAAAACACTTTTGAAATCCAAATTTTTTTTAAAAAAAATGAAAACCTATAATGCATACTTTAAAAATAAATAAAAACATTTCTCGAGGAAAATATCCTTTCTAATTTGTTGGAGAAAAAAATCCATAGAGATCCATAATGAACATATTTGGGTAAACCGTAAGCACCCTTTGAATCAACGGAACATTCTGAGAAACCTAATGTAGGTGCATATAAGTTTCAAGATGTGAATGAAATAATATTATGTTCCCAATTCGATGTTAACGGAGTCCTTTGCACATGAGTCCATCACGGCTCGGAGGGATAGGTGCACAGAATACCTTTTCCATGTGAAAAATCTTACACTCCAATACTGAAACATTTTTCTATATATTTAAGTGCACCATGTACCCTTCTTCAGGATCATTCTATTTAATTTTAAGTTTCACTCTTCTACTTGTAAGTAGCCTCTTTATTTACTTCATGAAACACCTAGAACCCCCATTGTACAATATTTTTCCTGACAGGTTCCCTGGGTGCCCGACTTCTTGTAGGCATGTTTTTACTTAACCCATTCAATTTTCTTTTGATCCCATGGGAATTGTGTGAAAAATACTCCTCTTGCGTTCACCTCCTTACACATGATCACCCATTATTATGCTCAACCCATCCTCTTACACACAATCCTCAAAGATTGTGTCCACCCCTTCCTTGAAGCTCCCTGGGTTTCCTTTACACTAAAACACCATGCTCGAGCCCCTATTTCATGGAACAATGATCTCTTTCATGATCCTTCTATATGAAACCCTCCAGGATTGTGTGAATTTATATCTTGTTACCTCATGAAGTGACCCTTATTGTGATGAATTACCTCTTTCTATTTTACATAGGTACTCTAAGGCCTTTTCATTTGAATCATATATATGAAAAAATTGTTCCCAAAATAGACAACTCTTATAAATCATTAAAACTTGCAATTGATAAGTTCAAACCGCTATAAAGGGTTGATTATCTATGGGTATGTAAGCCCAAGGGGTATGGAGTGAATCCCCCATGTTCTAGTTGTAGGATACTAAACTACATAGCACCAAAATCCCAAAAAACATTAAACTATGATATCATCCTATGGGGTCGGCCCATGATGTCCCCATGTATGACTGGAATAGAATGAAACCCTCCTCTCATGGACTTAAATCCTCTGCACAAGATCAGAGAGGATATTGTCACCAAGAATATCTTACTTCTCGTACTCTCAATACACCATCCTCCCCCCTTTTGGATTTTTCTTTATGTGTGCCTTGATCAGTTTCCATGTGTAAGCCCTAGTGCACCCTTGATAGGATGATCTATGTATGACTGACATGGAACATGCTCTACCTCACATGTAATGAGATATACATCAAAACAAATGATATCCTCCTTGGGAAGTTTTTATACATAATCCCTACACTATATCTTGTCGATGATTCTTTCATGATACAAGCATCAAGTCCACTGCTTCCTCTTGTTTCTCTCACCAATCATGACTCACACAAGTTTAGAGGTTAGTATCAATTATGACATTCATCCGATCCCCAAAACGGGAATCTCCCTAGAGTAAACCCTATTCTTCATCTATGTATTGGTTTTTCCTACACGTAATACATAGAATGTCCAATATAATGAGACTCATCCTTAGGTATAATCCCTAATCATGGTCCATGGGTAGCTTCCATGCATAATCCTCAAACATATGATCCACTTCTATTAGGATACCTTCTTAGGTGTAAGACCCAATGCCTCTCTAGAATTATGTGGGCTTTGATTCCTAATCAAGTGGGATATGTAGGAAACCCCCCTAATGTTCAAGGACAACACCCACAAAAATTAATCCATTCCACCTAACACTTCATCCATATACATTATTATTTTACCCAGGTCGACACATCCCAGTGAGATCATGCCACCCACCTATAATGTTCCTACACATAAGCCTCATTCGCATCATCGCTGATCCTAGAAGAATTTGGGAAGCTCTCATGTATAAGATCCACATGATCCAACTAGAATAAATCCTCTTGTGAAGGGTAGGTCCCATGCATAATCCCCACTCCATCTATCAAAATATGTGTGTTTTGATCCATGTCCTCAAAACATGGTATGTAGGATGCCTCTATGAGGTTCAATACCGACAAATGTTAAAAATTGGTGTCCCCCTCCTAGGGGTGAACCTCTCTGATCTTCCCTCAATTGTGTCTAGATAATCCTTCACGGTGTAACATATTCCCTTCATCGTAAACTCCATCCCGAGTCCATTATCATAAGAATTATGGTCCTTCCATCTAGTGAACCTTTTAGGTGCTCCCCTGGGGATATTCACCTTTGATCTGCCTCCACCAGACATTTTGATCCACCTATGTTTGTCTCTGCAAGATGTTAAACGCATGAACTGTCACAATTCTACCTCGTTTAAATTTTTTGATACGAAATTGGCTAATGATCTATGGGATTCTTTGGTATAGTGTGGATACATGGTGGTTATGCCTAAATTTTTTTTGGTTATGAGCATGGGCCAATGTAGGTTGATCCTACATGGGTGAGGGAAAATACGAGTTGAGCCTGAAAGGGTGAAAGCTAACCCATGGGCCTAATTTTAAAAAAATTACAATATATTTTTCTTTGATATTTTATTTTTTTTAAACCATGATTAAACCATGATATATTATTTATCATCATAATGAGAATAATACCTAACTATTTTTTCACATGTGAATTTTAAATAGGTCTATATTTATTGTTTTAATATGATATTATAATATTTATATAGTAATTATTAATCATATTCACATTTTGTTTCATTCTATAGCTCAAAAAATGGAACCCATCTCCCCTACACATTGTTTACATTTTAAAAAAGTTATTATAATCTTGATATGTTTTCGGTTGATTCAATTTTTTATTATTTTATTTTATTTTTTATTCATAAAATATGAAATGACCTTAGGGGAACCCTAATTGCCTCCTATGAAACAATTCATTACTCAAAGATTCATTTTTGATTCACATATCCAACCATTCGCATCACCACATAACTAATAGCATCATTCATCGACCCTCAAAGATCACTCACCTTCATTGTATACAATAGTTCAACAACATATCAGCATCATCACTTTCCACCATTAACCAATTAAAAATGTTTAATCACATACCTTAAAACTATAACTATTGTCAATATATACTTCTCCCCAAAAATACTACTAAGAATGAGAAAACAATATTATATTTAAATGATAATAAATTGTATATTTTTTTAAATGCAGGAAAACTGAATGTTCCCCATGGGCTTATGTAGGGTAGGACGGGCTTGGAATTGTTTGTTTTCATTATATGTGGGCTATATGGATAAACCTGAACGGGATCATATCCATGTAGTCATAGCCTTCCCATTTCAAATTTCTAGTTAAACATTGTATTCTAGATATAAACCTTAGAATTCATTCCATTTTCATCAGTTACCATGTTATCGACATGGGATGCCTCATGTTCTACACCTAGTATTCCTCCATGAGAGTCTTCTTTATGAGGAATAATACATGTGACAAGTGTTTCATCATCCATAAATGTCAGTGATTCCCAACATGACTACTCCCCTAACTGAAGGTGTATTCCCAATCAAGACCCCTTGGAATGTCTAGACATAAGTAGCCTAATTAATCGGTGTCCACAAAGAGATTTCACCTCGGATAAGTTTCATGAATCATGTCTTAATCTATGAGGGATACCCAAACTATGAGAATAATTACAAGGATGAATACATGGAAGGAGGAACTGACATCCCATCATCACATTTAAATCAAGGACCATACATCACAAAGATAGTGATGGATTCCACCCACATTTGGAAAGTGGGAATGTAGGGTACAATGCAATTTTTAGCATTACAAAAAAACACATGGAGACACGCCCTCATGAAAACATCAAAAAAAAATGTGAACCTGATGTGAAACACTTTTCTTTAATATAGGGACTAGTAGTGTTTGAGAATCAGTTTGACATATTATAATGTCATTGGATCTAGCTATCTACTTCCAGGGTCTACTAAGAAAATAGTGGGTCGCATGTGGAACTCACCAGTAATTGGGGCAGTTGAACATTGCACATCCTAGTCTATAACATCATCATCGTGGATCTCACCCTCATGAAATGGAAGATTTGCTGATGCTAGGGAATTGTAAGTTTCTTTCTTTTAATATATATTGATATTTGAATATTATTCTTTATAGGACCCAAGATATAGGAAACCTCTCACTCAATCCCCACCAATGTAGGGGAATGAATCCTTTCGATGAAAAAATCCCACATAATCCCACCTCTGCCATGATGTCCTCTATATCATTAGTTTTCAATAATTCAAACACCATATCAACCTCTGAAATCATCCATACGAGGGTGATCAAAATCATTGTACAATGGTTTGAGTTGGAGAGATTCATTCACAAATTCTCTACCACTCCCAAGGGCTATGGAGGGAGACCTTTCTCCCCACTCCAACGATGAACCCCTTCAAGAGCCTCTCTCTAGAGTGATATTTAAACTCACTCCTCTATGTGGAGAAGGTAAAAGATGCCTGGGTATCCCCAGTAATGAACATTTCTCGGGATTCTCCTAGGAGGTCTCCCACAAAGCCATGTCAACACCACCAACAACTATTACTCCAGGATGAGGAATTGATGGACCATTCACCTCCTCTTCCACCATGGTTTTAATCACCTAAAACCAACATTGTGCCCAAGATATGGAGGATTCCCATTAGGGTTCATCATCTTTCATATCTCTCCTGGCCACTTCCACCACCGGCGCATTCCTCCAAGTCCCTACCACTATAGAATATGGACTCCTTGACACCTAGTTGTGATCAAGAACTCAACTGCATCACAAGTAGTTTGGGTTAACTCCGTCAACCATTGGTGTCTCTAGTAGTCATTACAGGCTAATCTAGGATGATGGGACTCAGAACAGAGGACCTCCTCCTATAGTCTCCAATTGGATTGGAGGTCCTCTCCATGTTCCCGTCATAGGGAAAAGTGTATGTCCTCTATGCTTCATCGACATTCAGTACAGAGGTCCTACCCATTCTTACGGTTCTTGATATGTAGGTCCTCCTCATGTATCTGACCATTGATGTGAAGGTCCTCATAACGTCATCCCCATCTCCAGTGGAGGTCCTCCCTACTCCATATTCCACCAAAGTAGAGTTCCACCAAACATCATCAATGATCATTATGAAGGTCCTCCTCATGACCCCATCACTGGCCAACACGGAGGTCCTACCCATATCAAAGTGAACCATATTTGAGGTCCTAACCACTCCCATGAGTTCCTCCATGCCCATCCCGCAACTAGTTTGAAGGTCCTCCCTATACTCATATTTCCCAATAGGGAATTCCTCCCAATTTTCTCAATAACCAAAGAAAATTCCTTTCATTATATGTCAATACCTATTGGGGAGGTCCTCCACACTCCAGCAACAACTAATAAAAAGGTCCTCCCCATATCCCAAAAAATGAAAACACCCCCCCCCCCACCCTTGTGCAATCAACCCACAGAACGAAGGTCCTCCTCATGAAAAAAAAGTTTCCCTATAATGACAAACCATCCTAGGTTTGAAGAATGAACCGTCGCCACTAATGGAAGAAATACAATAAGTGACAGGTCGTTGTCGATCTTGTTTTCTTCTCAGAGGCTAAAGCTGAGTTTGAATCGATGATAGGGACTTCCCTCCAGTATTCTGCATTAGAGTCTGGTGTAGGATCCCCACATGTGAGATTCATCATCCCAAAAGTTGAAGTTCACATGATCCTTGAATCGCTACATAGGTACATGAGAGAGAAGGTAGACTTGGATCCCTTCGAGGGTCTTGCAATGCATCCATCTCTTTCATCACCAGATTTATTCTCTACCTCTACACAACATCAAGGAGAGTATTTCTATAAAATTATAGACTGCGAGAACCCAGTGGATCCATAGGTGATTGTTTCTTCCCTCACACATGAGGTAGTGGTTGGAAAATCATACTACATGGAAATGAAGATGTTTTTGACACCACCTCCAAAAAATGACAAAGCATATAATGATCAATCAGGTCATGTAATGATCTCTCCATTGCATATTCCACCACCACCATAATACACATATGTTTCATTTCCAGTTTCTCATCTAGTACCGATTAGAGCATGTGGATGCCAAGAGTTATGATATATTTCTGAAAAGGGAAGCTTGTTGGAGAATCTGGACACCAACCAGCTGTAAGTGTTTTTCTAGCAGAATGTGGTTCCAGATTTTGAAATTTGAGAGACCCTCAAACTAGACTAGGTCTCATTCTTTTTTCAGACTATCTAGGAGACACATTTTTACATCTGTGACCATTAGTCAGTTTACCCAAAGGGTACATATCACATCAATGACATCATCCAGAAATGTTGCATGGTTGAGTTAATAGAACATCTAATGGAGAAGCATCCTACATCACCTGGTTACCATGGGACCCTTCACCATAGATGAATTCAGATATTTACAATGATTCATAGGATCTTTGAAGATGTGTCTCCACATGTGAATATCCCTAGTTAGAGATAGTACACCACTATCCACTTGATACATATCAATAGAAAACATGATTCTCTTGTTGGAATCGAGGACACACAAGGTGTCATCATAGTGAACATAGCTAATGTAAAGACCCGAAAAATTCAAGGAAATTTTTTTCTTAATTTTCATGGGATTTTTACAAGAACGCAGTTTCTGACGGCACCTGATTCCGAGGCCCGGTGTGCCCGAAATCATTTTCCGAAGTTTATCTCAGGTACGTTCAGTGAACGAACGAGCGGGTTTTTCTAACTTCTGAACCGTTGCTCGGAATCAAATTCCAAGGGTACCGATGGAATCGCAGCACCGGTATTTGCTTAGAAACATCCTTTCCGGAGTTGCGTTTTCTCGGGTGTGGTTTTTAATTTTTGGGGTTAAGTTAAGGAATAAAATAAAAGTGGTGCGACATTTTATTTTATTTTACTTAAAGCGGTTTAACCTAAGTTAAGAGGATAAGGTGGGACCCACAATATCCTACCCACTTGGTAGGATATTTGTGAGGTGGGGCCCACATGAGCCCCACCATTTCTTTACTTCTAAGTAATGCACCCGCAACCCCCCCCCCCCCCCCCATATTTTAATGAAGTCAAACCGTGCGTTTATTCTGGTTAAGAAACGTCTCATTAATTTGGGCGGTTAAATCGTTACAATTAATTCATTGAATTAATTGTTCGTTTCTTATCTTTTGAATTTCAATTCTTATGTTATGATAATAAAATAAGGGAAGGACTTATTTTATTATGGTTGGGTTTTTGTTGTGTTAAGACTTTGGGAGAAAAAGTGAGGTCTTGAGGATCCTTCGTTCTTCGATGAAGAACGCGAAGAACGCACCGCCGCCGACAAAGAACGCCGACCTCCGACGGCGGACGACGGCGAGAGACGCCTTCCTCAAAGATCACCTAACGCCAACAATGTTCCTTCTGTGACACTTTCTTCCACGACGATCCTCTTCTTCCACGACGGTTAATTCTGTGACGAACTCTCTTTCGACGACACCGTTGAGGTAGGGATTTATTTTATTTGTTAGTTCATGAATACTTCCATCATTTTCTCCTTTTTTTTGAGCTGTCTGCTATCGCAATAATGGGAGGAGGTCGGATCGCACGAACACGGTCGACCCTCCTCCCCCTTGTTGGTTTGATTATTGCGGCACGAGCAAGGCAACGCGGTGCCGAAGCACCGTGTGGGAATTGGTAAGGAAAGGAGACGCGTGGCACCGTCACGCCGCGCCGTTGAAGACGAACCAAAAGCGCGGCGTCGTCGCGTCGCGCTGTTGAAGACAAACCTAAGATGCGGCGCCGTCGCGCCACACCGGAGATCTACGAAAGCACTGCGGCCGAAGTTGGGCCGCGGCGGAGGGGCGCGGCGTCGTCGTGCCGTGCCGGACGGACCAAGGGCGCGGCCGGTTCCGGGCCGCGGTGGAGCAGGGAGACCGGCGGCCAGTTCCGGCCCACCGGTGTTGGAGCAGGGGGGACCGGCCGGCCGGAGCGGGCCGACCGGTCAGGGGAAAAACCGGGGGTTACAAACCCCCGGCTGGCCAGCTGAGCGGCCCCAAAAAGGGGTCGCGGTTTCAAAATGGGGGCAGCCCCCCCCCCCACTCATCCGCTCGGCCAAACGGCTGAGCCTCCTACTGGCGCCAGCGCGCCGGGCCGGGCCGCACCCAAGCCGGGCCGAGCAGCGCCCAGGCCGGACCCAGACCTGGTTCGGGTCGACCCCGTTCGGGAAGACCCAGGGGGTACCGGGCCGGGTCGGACCGGGCCCGAACCCCCCCCCCCCCCTAATACCGGACTTTTCGGTTTGTTGCCCATAACATGGGCTACGGAACCCCGATCGACACACCGTCAGTTGCGTAGCGATCCTTGTATCGAGACGGTGGTTTTGGTATATTTCACTAAAGGTTTCTAAGTACTTTGAGTTCGGCCGGGTTGGTTCGTACATGAAACCAACCGGGCCCTCGGAGCGGAAACGCTTATAACTTGAGCTCCGGACGTCCGATTGACATTCCGTCGACTTTGTTGGTTTCCTATTAGTGAGACGGACCTTTTGGATTACTCCGATTGAGGTTTGGATTCATTTGGAGTATGGTCGGGTTGGTTTTGACTTAAAAACCAACCGGGCCCCTGGGACGAAAAAGCCAATAACTCTCAGACCGGGTGTCCGATCGACGTGTCATCTGTCGTGTTGAGTTCCTGTTGATGATACAGAACTTTTGGATACATCAACTCCGAACTACGTGTCAGTTTATGTATCATCCTATCGGCTCGTGGAGCAGACCCTTTCGAACGAGCTTGCTGTGTGCGGGAACCCTAGAGCTGGCTGCGACTTCGACGATGATGACGATTGTGCAGGAATCCTCCGTGGATTCGACGACGACGACTACATCACTCAGCGATCCTACGTGGATCAGTGCTACTGATCCTGTGTGGGTCCGATCCTGTGTGGTTCAGCGCTCAGCGGTCCTGTGTGGTCCAGTGCCTACAGATCCTGTGTGGTTTATTACGGGGGTTAGTTTCCTATCAATCCTGTGTGGGTCAGATCCTTTGTGGGTCATTGCGGGGGTTAGTTACCTATCGATCCTGTGTGGGTCAGATCCTTTGTGGGTCATTGCGGGGGTTAGTTACCTATCGATCATGTGTGGGCCAGATCCTTTGTGGGTCATTATGGGGGTTAGTTACCTATCGATCATGTGTGGGTCAGATCTTTTGTGGGTCATTGAGGGGGTTAGTACCTATCGATCCTTTGTGGGTCCGATGAATTAGATGAATCAGTGGATATATCTGGTCATCTCTATCATTATACGAAGAAGTATACCTATTTGAGCTGAATCATGTATTTCTTTCTTATGTGGATTGTGTTGTGCTATCTTGTGGGGATTTATGTTATGCTTTCCTGTGTTGATTGGGTTGTTGTTTCTTGTGTGGACTGGGTTGTACTTGGGATTGGAAGTTGGAGCCAAACGAGAATTGATGACTTAGGTATATGTATGGGAATATACCTACGTAGTTTCTGATGTTACTTCGTGATTGTATATTTTTTTTGTGGATTATCTTTTGTGGATTCTGGGAGACCTTCGGGGGTCTCGGGGTCCCTACTGAGTAGCTTATACTCACCCCTGCATGGGCTATGCCCGCACTACGTTGTGTTGGTTGCAGACGACGGACAACGCTGATCGTGGTTAAGGCTTGCGGAGCAGGACGATACCTGGAGGTGGACCACTGGGCGGGACGTTCTCGGAGCGGATGGCTGGACCCGAGGAGCTGTGGAGGATATTTGTACTCACCCTTCAGGTGGGACTTCTAGTGGATGGCTCGACGTTGTGGCTTTACTTTCAGTTGTTTTTTTCCCTTTCCAGTTGTACTTTACTTTCAATTTGGGTTTTTATTCTGTCCAACTTACTTTTTCCGCACTTATTGTTGTACCCAGTTTTTACTTAGTGTTTACTTCTACTTTCTTTCCCTATGGTGTTTGTTTACTTTACAAATTCAATGCCTTCCCTTTTTATCGGGAATTACACCTTGGTGCTAGTCGCCATCCCTTGGCCTATAGAAGGCGGGCTTCGGGTAGTCACGACACGGGCCCCGAGGACGGGTCGTGACAAATTGGTATCAGAGTTGTTCGGTTCTACCGCAGAACTTTGGACTCTGATATTTTTCTATGTGAAGCAATAGTGTTAAGCGTATTGGGTGTGGTTATCAGTCCAGGGAGTCTAGTGTTGGTGCGGAGGCCGACGTATCCGTACACCAGGACCCTGAATTTTGATTTCCGACTTAATGCATGAAAACATTGATTGCATGTGTGTTTCAAGTTTTCTTTGTGATTACTTTATGTCAGCTCACCAGGTATATTGTTTGACCGTGGCGCACCTGTCTCTTTTTAGGATGGCCCCACGATGGCAGCCAGCTAGGGTTCCGAGAGTTGTGCGTGACGACAGCCCACCGAGCGACGAGGCCTCGGTACAGGGCCCTTTGACAGCTGAGGCACTGGCGGTACCTCTACCCACCGAGCCACCGATGCTACCAGCCCCAGCCACTGACGATGCACGTCGCCTTAGTGCACTACATGAGTTTCAGCACCAACGACCACCTAGGTTCCGCGGGGAGATGGACCCCCAGGCAGCCGAGGATTGGCTGGAGGCAGTGGCACGACTTTTCAGGTTAGTGAGGACACCAGCAGATATCATGGTGATCCTCGCAGCGATCCTACTGCACGCAGCAGCAGGCAAATGGTGGAGCTTGATGCTCCAGGTGCACGATGAGTCATCTCATCTCTGGACGGACTTTGAGAGCCTCGTCCACTCGGAGTTCGTCCCGGCCGCCCTCTATGCGGTGCACATCCAGGAGCTTCTACAGCTGCGGCAGGGCAGCTAGACGGTCACACAGTACTCGGCGACATTTACCGATCTCTCGTGCTACTCGACAGACATGGTACGGGACCCATTCTTCCGGACCCGGAACTTTGAGTAGGGATTGAGGCATGAGATCAGGGCATCCCTGATCTCCCTCAGCATTCCAACTCAGGCAGGAGTACTGGAGCGAGCCCTTTTGATCGAGAGCTTCCTTTATGAGCATTCATCAGCAGCGAGACCTACCGCGGGGCGGCACGTAGCAGAGTCTTCTGCAGCAGGCAGTCGATGGATGACTCATGGGTCCAGGTAGACTAGACCCTCAGGAAGACGACCTCAGGACACTAGATCAGCAGTGTGGGGCACACAGTGCGGAGCCAGTCTTTCGAGAGGTAGACAGTGCTACACATGCGGCGGGTAGGGCCACATGGCTCGTGACTGCCCGACCCGTCGTGCCGAGGAGCAGCATACGGTTGAGGGGATGCCCAAGCATAGGCAGAGGGTCGACCGTGGTAGTCCGCAGGGAGTAGGTGGATGAGGCAGAGGAGCTGGCCGAGCAGCAGGTGGTGGGAAACACTTTGAGGCTCTACCACCACCACCACCAGGAGGTCCACCCCGACCACAGGGAACTGGCGGGCAGAGACAGGCACAGCTCCAGGCAGTGGAGGCCTACAAACACGGCGCGCTCGAGATGATTCTAGGTACTATTTGTGTCTATTCCACCCTTGTTGTAGTTCTTATAGACACAGGAGCGAGTCATTATTTCATAGCCGCTGCCCTTGTTCGGAGCTCGGAGATTTCGACAGATCTGTTGGCTCGATCCTTATGGCTAGAGACTCCTACGGGAGCAGAATCGACGATTACGCACTGGTGCCGGCAGTGTGAGCTTACTCTAGGAGGAGAGAGCTTTGGCTGGGATCTTCTTGTAGCAGTGTCGAGGCCTTACGACGTCATCTTGGGCATGGATTGGTTATCTACAGTCCACGCTCAGATCAACTATATTAGGAGCAAGGTGCGATGTGTACGCACCGATGGGAGCAGGTTCATCTTCACTGATGAGAAGGGAGCCTTCGCAGCACAGGATGGACTCTCGCAGAGGAGAGGACATCCCATCACTCATCAGTTGGCTAGCCTCATCCGAGAAGAAGTTGACGTGCGGAGTCCTAGTTTTCTTGCAGTGGTGGATCAGTATGCAGACGTTTTCCCCGATGACGTTCCAGGACTACCTCCTCAAAGAGAGGTAGACTTTTATATTGATTTGTACCCCGGGGCAGCCTTGATATCCACTCCAGCATATCGGATGGCCCCCACTGAGCTTCGAGAGCTACGGGTATAGTTGGAGGACTTGCAGGGCAAGGGATTCATCCGACCCAGTGTTTCACCCTGTGCTTCCCCGATATTGTTCGCCAAGAAGGCGGACGAGAGCTTGCGACTTTGTGTCGACCATCGTCGCCTGAACCAGGTGACAGTGAGGATCAAGTATCCAATACTGAGGATTGATGACCTCTTCGATCAGCTCAAGGGAGCACGATGGTTCTCAAATATAGACCTCAGGTCAGGCTATCATCAGCTCAGAGTTCGGGACGAGGACATGCAGAAGACGACCTTCAGATGTCGGTAAGGCCACTATGAGTTCTTGGTTATTCCCTTCGGCATAACCAATACTCTCGCAGTGTTCATTGGACTCATGAATAGGATCTTTCAGCCATACCTCGATCGATTTGTCGTGGTCTTCATCGATGACATTTTGATTTACTCGACGACTAAGGAGGAGCACGCCTACCACTTGCGGGTTGTACTAGACACACTCCTAGAGCACCAGCTTTATGAAAATCTCTCTAAGTGTCAGTTCTGGATACGTGAGGTCCACTTTTTGGGACACGTCATCTCTAAGGCGGGAGTTGCGGTGGATCCTGCGAAGATTGAGGAAGTGCTAGCTTGGGAGCCACCCAGGAGCGTGATGGAGGTGCGGAGTTTCTTGGGACTAGCTGGATACTACCAGATATTTGTGCCAAACTTCTCCAGAGTTGCGGCACCACTCTTAGCTTTGACGAAGAAGGAGAAACCCTTTGTGTGGTCAGACAGATGTCAGCAGAGCTTCCAGGAGTTGAGATAGAGATTGACCAGTGCTCCCATCTTGAGGTTGCCGGAGGAGGGAGTGGGGTATGTAGTCTACTGCGATGCATCAGGGATTGGACTCAGATGTGTCTTGATGCAGGAGCGGGTAGTGATCGCCTATGGATCACATCAGTTGAGGCCGCATGAGCAGAACTACGCTACCCATGACCTGGAGTTAGCAGTAGTGGTCTTCGCTCTGAAGACATGGCGACACTATCTAATGGGCGAGCGCTTTACAGTATTTTATGACCATCAGAGTCTCAGGTACATCTTCTCTCAGAAGGACCTGAACCTGAGACAATGTCGATGGCTCGAGTTCCTCCAGGACTATGACTTTGAGATAGTCTATACTCCTGGGAAGGGGAACGTGGTAGTCGATGCTCTCAGCAGGAGGACGGGCATTAAGCTACTTGGGGAGGCGACAGAGCAGCTAGCCGCTTTGCAGATATCCTTTGTGGATAGAGATGGAGCAGCCTTCCTTCAGTCACTCATAGTCACTCCTCCTCTACTGCAGCGGGTCGGAGAGGCACAGCGTGGGGACGCCGACTGTGAGACATGGTGTGCGCAGATATCCTCAGGACAGGCACTTGATGGTTTCTCTTTAGGAGGAGAGCATGAAGTCCTTTTCAGAGGACGCACCTTGGTACCAGTTGCTTTGCGGGAGGAGGTGCTGAGAGAGTTTCACACTTCCCCTTTGGCGGTACATCCTGGAGTGGCGAAGATGTATTAGGATCTCAGACGATAGCACTGGTGGACGGGCATGAATAAGGTTGTAGTAGAGTTCATTTCTCGATGCCTCACCTACTAGCAGGTGAAGGCAGAGCACCAAGTACCATCAGGATTGGTACATCCCTTGGAGGTCCTGGAGTGGAAGTGGGACGGCATATCTATGGACTTCATGACTGGAATTCCACACACTTCCAGAGGTCACAACTCCATCGGGGTGATTGTCGACCGACTTACCAAGTCGGCTCACTTCTTACCCATCAGAGATCATGGCTCAGTGGAGAGCTTGGGACGTCTATACATTCAGGAGATTGTACGGCTTCATGGTGTGCCATCATCTATCATCTCCAATCAAGATGCTCGCTTTACTTCCCGGCTTTGGAAGGGGTTGCAGGAGGTGTTCGGGATGCAGCTACGTCTGAGCACCGCCTTTCACCCTCAGAAGGATGTTCAAATGGAGAAGATCATTCAGACTCTCGAGGACATGCTCTGCGCATGTGTCATCGACTTTGGCCGCATGTGGGAGGACCACTTACCCTTGGTGGAGTTTGTGTACAACAACAGCTACCACTCCACCATCGGGATGGAACCATAAGAGGCATTGAACGGATGGCCTTGCAGATCTCCTTTGTTCTGGACAAATCCTGGGGAGTAGGTACTTGTGGGACCGGAGATGGTCCAGGCCACGACGGAGAAGGTCCAGGTCATCCAGGAGTGGATGAGGACAGCTCAGAGCCGATAGAAGTCTTATGCTGATAGGAGGCGGAGGCCACTAGAGTTCGAGGATGGTGACCACGTCTTCTTGCGGGTCTCACCTCGACGTGGATTACGGAGATTTGGCCGAGGTGGAAAGTTGTCTCCATGCTTCATCAGACCATTCCAGGTCCTCAGCAGGATTGGCGAGGTGGCTTATCACCTGGCTCTACCACCTCAGTTGCACCGGGTGCACGGCGTCTTCCACGTATCTTAGCTGAGGAGATACGTGCACGACCTGAAGAATATCATTGACCATGGGGAGCTGGACGTTGAAGATGGGGCGACTTTTGTGGAGGTCCCAGTAGAGATTGAGGATCGACAGGAGCGGGTCCTATGTGGACGGTCGATTCCTCTAGTGCGCATCAGATGGCAGCACGGGAACCTCCAGGAGAGTGCCTGAGAGCGGGTGGCTCAGATGCATGCTCAGTACCCACATTTGTTTCCCTAGTTTATGATGTATCTTTACGGGGATGTAAATCCCTGAAGTGGGAGTTATGTAAAGACTTGAAAAATTCAAAGAAATTTTTTTCTTAATTTTCTTGGGATTTTGACAAGAACGCAGTTTTTGACGGCACCTGATTCCGAGTCCCGGTGTTCCCAGAATCATTTTCCGAAGTTTAGCTCGGGTACGTTCAGTGAACGAATGAGCGGGTTTTTCTAACTTTTGAACCGGTCCTCGGAATCAAATTCCAAGGGCGCCGATGGAATCGCAGTGCCGGTGTTTGCTTAGAAACATATTTTCCGGAGTTTCGTTTTCTCGGGTGTGGTTTTTAATTTTTGGGGTTAAGTTAAGGAATAAAATAAAAGTGGTGCGACATTTTATTTTATTTTACTTAAAGCAGTTTAACCTAAGTTAAGCGGATAAGGTGGGAACCATAATATCCTACCCACTTCGTAGGATATTTGTGAGGTGGGGCCCACACGAGCCCCACCATTTCTTTCCTTCTAAGTAACGCACTCGCAACCCCCCCCCCCCTTAATGAAGGCAAACCGTGCGTTTATTCTGGTTAAGAAACGTCTCATTAATTTGGGCGGTTAAATCGTTACAATTAATTCATTTAATTAATTGTTCGTTTCTTATCTTTTGAATTTCAATTCTTATGTTATGATAATAAAATAAGGGAAGGACTTATTTTATTATGGTTGGGTTTTTGTTGTGTTAAGACTTTGGGAGAAAAAGAGAGGTCTTGAGAATCCTTCGTTCTTCGACGAAGAACGCGAAGAACGCATCGTCGACGACGAAGAACACCAACCTCCGACGGCGGACGACGGTGAGAGAATCCTTCCTCGGAGATCACCTAACGCTAATGATGTTCCTTCCATGATGATTTCTTCCGTGACGATCCTCTTCTTCCGCGACGGTTAATTCTGCGACGAACTCTCATTCGATGAAAACGTTGAGGTAGGGATTTATTTTATTTGTTAGTTCGGGAATACTTCCGTTGTTTTCTCATTTTCTTTTGAGCCTCATGCTATCGCAATAACGGGAGGAGGTCGGACCGCACGAACACAGCCAACCCTCCTCCCCCTTGTTGGTTTGATTGTTGCGGCATGATCAAGGCAACGTGGTGCCTAAGAAACGCGCGAGAATTGGTAAGGGAAGGAGACGCGCGACGCCGTCGCGCCACGCCATTGAAGACGAACCAAAAGTGTGGCGCCGTCATGCCGCGCCATTGAAGACAAACCTAAGATGCGGCGCCGTCACGCCGCACCGGAGAACTACGAAAGCACCGCTGTCGGAGTTGGGCCATGGAAGAGGGGCGCGGCGCCGTCGCGGTGCACTGGACGGACCAAGGTCGCGGCCGGTTCCTGGACACGGTGGAGCAGGGAGACTGGCGGCTGGTTCTGGGCCGCCGGCGTCGGAGCAGGGGGGATCGGCCGTCGCCGGTCCCGTGGCGGAAGAAACCGGCCGGCCGGAGCGGGCCGGCCGGTCAGGGGAAAATCCAAGGGTTACAAACCCCCGGCTGGCCAGCTAAGCGGCCCCATAAAGGGGTCGCGGTTTCAAAACGGGGGGAAGGCGCCCCCCCCCCCCCCTCCCTGATCCGCTCGGCCAAACGGCCGAGCCTCATTCTGGCGCCAGTGCGCCAGGCCAGCTGCCCCAGCCGGTATTCCAGACCAGGCCTCGCCGGGCCGGACCCAGACTCGGGCCGACCCAGGGGGTACCGGGCCGGGTCGGACCGGGCCCGAACCCCCCCTAATATCGGACTTTTCGGTATGTTGCCCATAACTTGTGCTACAGACCCCCGATCAATGCACCGTCAGTTGCGTAGAGATCCTTGGATCAAGACCGTCATTTCGGTATATTGCACTCAAGGTTTCTAAGTACATTGAGTTCGTCTAGGTTGGTTCGTACACGAAACCAACCGGGCCCTCGGAGCAGAAACGCTTATAACTTGAGCTTCGGACGTCCGATTGACGTGCCATCGACTTTGTTGGTTTCCTCTTAGTGAGACGGACCTTTTGGCTTACTCCTCTTGAGGTTTGGATGCAGTTGGAGTACGGTCGGGTTGGTTTTGACTTAAAAACCAACCGGGCCCCTGGGACGAAAAAGCCAAATACTCTCAGACCGGGCATCCGATCGATGCGCCGTCTGTCGCATTGAGTTCCTGTTGACGATATGGAACTTTTGGATACATCAACTTCGGACTAAATTTCAGTTGATTTATCAGCCTCTCGGCTCGTGAAGCAGACCCTCCCGAACGAGCTTGCTATGTGCGGGAACCCTAGAGCTGGCTGCGACTGCGACAACGATGACGACTATGGAGGAATCCTCCGTGGATTCGACGACGATGACTACAACACTCAGCGATCCTATGTGGATCAGTGCTACCGATCATGTGAGGGTCCGATCCTATGTGGGTCATTGTGGGGGTTAGTTACCTATCGATCCTGTGTGGGTCAGATCCTTTGTGGGTCATTGCGGGTGTTAGTTGCCTATCAATCATGTGTGGGTCAGATCCTTTGTGGGTCATTGTGGGGGTTAGTTACCTATCGATCATGTGTGGGTCAGATCCTTTGTGCGTCATTGCGGGGGTTAGTTGCCTATCGATCCTGTGTGGGTAAAATCCTTTTTGGGTCATTGTGGGGGTTAGTACCTATCGATCCTTTGTGGGTCCGACGACTTAGATGAATCAGTGGCTATATCTGATCATCTCTATCATCATACGAAGAAGTATACCTGTGTGAGATGAACCCTGTATTCCTTTCCTATGTGGATTGTGTTGTGCTATCCTATGTGGATTTAAGTTATGCTTTCCTGTGTGGATTGGGTTGTGGTTTCCTGTGTGGACTGGGTTGTACTTGGACTCGAATGTTGGAGCCGAATGAGAATTGATGACTTAGGCATATGTATGGGTATATACCTAAGTAGTGTCGGATGTTACTTCGTGATTGTATCTTTCATTTGTGGATTGTCCTTTGTGGATTCTGGGAGACCTTCGGGGGTCTCGGGGTCCCTACTGAGTAGCTTATACTCACCCCTGCATGGGCTATGCCCGCACTACGTTGTGTTGGTTGCAGACGGTGGACATCGCTGATCGTGGTTGAGGCTTGCGGAGCAGGACGGTACCTGGAGGTGGACCACTGGGCGGGACGTTCTCGGAGCGGACGGCTGGACCTGAGGAGCTGTGGAGGCTATATGTACTCACCCTTCAGGTGGGACTTCCAGTGGACGACTCGACGTTGCGGCTTTACTTTCAGTTGTTGTTTTCCCTTTCTAGTTGTACTTTACTTTCAGTTTGGGTTTGTATTCTGGCCCACTTACTTTTTCCGCACTTACTGTTGTACCCAGTTTTTACTTAGTGTTTACTTTTTCTTTCTTGATCTATGGTGTTTGTTTACTTTAGAAAGGCAATACCTTCCCTTTTTATCAGGAATTACACCTTGGTGCTAGTCGCCAGCCCCTTGCCTATGGAAGGCGGGCTTCGGGTAGTCACAGCACGGGCCCTGAGGACGGGTCGTGACAGCTAAACTCCCACTGCCCAAGGACGGGGACATCGTTGCCAGATCTGAAGGATAGAACCAACCTACTAGGGTATAATAGTATGTGGACCCTCACACATGTGTTCTTACTCACCAGAAAAGGTAGATCATGATCCTAGGGTAACCCTTTTCATTATTGTATATTGGTCATAATCTTAAGAAGGGTAATGGACAACTCAAACCCTTAGATCCGTCTAATACCACACAGAGTACATCGGATGATCCTGTCATCGATGAAATGTGGTAACAGATTGAAAATCAGAACTACATAATCAAGGAGCTCATTATTGAGCACCATCTAGATTATTGTGAATCTTGGTAGGACTATGTTACTCATCCCCTGGGACATTAGGGGTAGTCTCTAGTTTTCATTGGCATGTTTCTCCCATTATAGCATATTGATCCCACACAGCCAAACCGAGCAGAAGCTACAACCATGGTATGCATCACCGTATAATACCAAGTAGTGTGAGAAACCTCATTGGGATTTGGATCATGCCACTCCACATGAAACTCTGTAGGTCACTATGTGATCCCCTTTGTCCATCTACCATGTTGAAGAGTCAGTCAACACACTGATGGTTAGGATTCCTCACCAAACTAGGAATACCCACAAAGAGACCTAATAGATACTCTCAATGTTTGGATCAATGCCTTAGAAATGTAAAAGGTTTAAGTCCCACATAATGTAAATCAATATATGGTGTGGTTGGATGACATGTGGGAATCCCCATATTTTGTGAATTTAACCATCACCCTTCAATGGGAATGGAAACCCACTACAGCACCTAGACCATTTCATCTAAAGGTGTGGACCTATGTTGGGAACCCCAGAGTAGCAAGAAAAAGCCAAGCTCAAATGTTTTGTTCAGACATTGGAAGGGCCTACATTCTTCTGGTATAGCTAGTTACCTATTGGGTATATCACCAGATGGGAAGACATCTTCAGGAATTTTCTCTACTAGTTCAGCTTCACTAGATATAGGACAAGTATTGTTGACCTCTGCACATGAAACCAATTTCAAAATGAGTACATCATAGACTTCATCACAAGATGGAAAGTCTCTAAATACACACTCGACATTCTTCTAACTTAAGAGAAATTTTTTATGATGTACGTTAGGAATTTCAATAATGAATTGATCCCCACCCTCATCACTCATAATTTCCCTGGTGTTTTTTGGGATTTCTCAAACAAGGATCAATGCGTAGAGGAAGCCTTGAAGAAATCCAAACAAATATTTCCTTTTCCTCTTCCAAATTCTGCAAGAGGATCCTCAAAGGTGGAAACTACCATGATAATACTGGTGGGGACTCCATCATCACTAGATTTTTTAATTATAGAGTATTTGGAGGAACTACCATGTCGAGGAGAATAGCATTAGTGAGATCCAACTCACCAAAGAATGAATTGGAAGGTACCTCCTTAATAGGAACCACCACCCAGACGAGATAATGTGGCTACATCCCTTCATCAGCCTCCAAAACCTCATTAAGGCCGGTCTCTTGAAGCTCCCCTTCTAGATTGGAGAAACCAAACCTACACCTTTCTAGAGGCCATAGTTCCCAGTTATTTCCATAGTGCTCTAGAATAAGGAATTGTGAAGCTACAAGAATGAATAAATCCAAATGAGGTAGAGCTCAATGACCACCCTTGAAGAAACCTAGTTACTTATACAATATTTTTTTCATTTTTGAATTAAATAGATAAATTAATTATTAATTCATAATGAAATAAGTGGTATTTATAGAAATTAAAGAATATTTTCTAATATAATAAAAGCCTCACATATGAGAGTATAAATAAAATTTATTAATTTTATATGTATAATCATGGTATATTTTTTTCATGGAAAATGTAAATAAATGTTTTTAAAATGATAAATTACGTTTTGGTATTTTTGTAAGTCATAAATATTTAATTAAAATTTTATAGTTAATATAATTATTTAAATGGAAATAAATTTTCATAAAATAGATTTATAAATTAATATTTCATTTTCTAATGATTATAAGATAATTTTAGAAGACCTTAATTAATTTTTCAAAGTGACATAAAAGGAGATATAATTTTAAAATCGGTATTTTTGGAATAAATGATGATTTTAATTAAAAAATAAATTTTCATATTTATAAAATTATTTTCATAAAATGGAGTCCCTTATTGAGTTATAAAAATAAAAAAATGTTTATGGTGAATTTTTTGATGTTTACTAAAACACATTCATGTTTTGTTAATATTAAAATATGGTAATTTGTGGTATATATATATATTATAAATTAAATACATTATTCATTCTCTCATTGATGATATAATCAAAATAATATAAAAATACCCTAAATTATTTTAATATATTTATTTATTTTTCTGAAACTATTCATTGTATTGAGCCAAAATAATTAACCAATAAATAATATAATGAGAAAACACTCCTCTCCTCCCCTATAAAAACCACCCTCACCACCTCCTATCCTCACACATACAAAGAAATTTTATTTATTTAAATTATACCCAATACAATTATCAAGATTCTTCCCTATATCCAAGACCTATTGGTCTCACCAAAACGCCAAAACCAAGGGCCTTATAGAGGTTCTATAGGAGAAGAATTCCAGAGGTAAAATCCTCTTTTATTTTCTTTTATTTTCTTTTCAATTTATTTTATTTTCTTATTATCTCCTCAAATACCCTCATCCAAGTTACATGATAACATTATTATATTACATATAATGTAATTTTATTGTGTTAATTTAATATCCACCATCAAACCTCTTATCTTCTCCTCTTATTCAGAAAAATGAAAACATTTTTCATGATGTGTTGATATACCGTCATCGTGGACAATGTGTTTTCATTTTCCTTTATCACCATCAAAGATGTTCACAAAACCCTAATTATGGTCAAAAAATATTTTAACATGTATAATATAACTTTTTTAATGTTATAAAACTAATTTATAAACATAAAATTACATAAAATGAAACTATTTTTTGATGGTTGGAAAAACCCGCCAAAAATGAACCAAAATTTTATCATTAATGTTTTATTTAATCAATAATTCTCATATCAGAAAAAATGATATATGGAATAATTTTAAATTCAGTATACATATAAACAGAGTTTTATTTCACTTTTTAAGTTTTTCTTCCATTTGACAAGAAAATCCACAATGAACCAAATATGGAAACCATGAAATAAATGCACCGAAACAATAAAAATAACAAAATATTATTAATAAATGGGTAGAAAGATGTTACAAGATGACCATATAATGAATTATAAATATGAATATGGTTCTGTAATATATTAGTAACACTCTTTAAATAGTTATACAAGATATTTTAACACATTTTATGTTAGGAAAACATGAGGTATGTGACTTTTCTTTAAAAAATCTCTATTAAATTTGTATTTTTACAAAATGAAAAATGATTTTTTTATTCATGTTTTATGATAATATTATGGTTCTTGGGAATTATTTATGATGAAATATGGGACCTATATCTCCATATAATTCATTTATTCTGTTTATTTTGGAGTTAAACCATATGGTTACTCCAAGTGTAACTGTGATGGTTACACCATGAGGTATCCATGATTGTTACTTCATAAGGTTGTAATAAGTGTTACATTTTCAGGTATCAATGAGGGTTACAAAACATATGGAATCCACTAGGGTTAAAATAATAAGTAATTAATTCCACAAGATACCTCTATGGTTTTATTTATTTTTTATATGCTTTATGGAAATATTTTATTTACACAATGTAAGTATATGATACTTTATGGGTGAGAGGTATATATTTGTGAAAATGATTTCATATGTTTATAAGTATTCTTGGACTAAAAATTTCTTTACTTATTTTTATGTCTCGTACTAATATTTTTATTCTCATATCATGTTTTAAAATGTTTTTCGTAGAGTTTTTGGATGGGTAAGAGAAAAGAATAATCCAAGATGAATATTGTGAATTTTTTCATGAAAATATTTCATGTTTTATTAAAAACTATTATAATAGGGAAAAATTCATAATTTTTTAGTAGTAACCAATTTTTATGATTTGTGTTGATATTTATGAATTATGCATAGATTCTCTAAAACTCTAAAATAAAAATATATTTTGTAATGTAAGAAAGTTAATTCTAAAATAATTTACTAGATTATGTAATATTTAAGTCCAAGTCCTTATAGTTAGAATCAGAGCACAATTTAGATAACATTAGGGGTTAGAATGATGATAATATATTACTCATAATTATTTTTCCCTTATGGTCATGTTGAAATGATATATCATTTTAAAATTACCATGTTTCCTCATTTAATATATGTTTGTTCAAAATGGGTTTCCATAGAAGAAGCATGGAATATGATGTGAGAAGGGACCAAGAGGATGATATCTTTCCAAATACAAAACCTGGAATGGTGGGAATTAGAATGAAGAAGTTTGTGAATGTGATGGATCAGTTGATTCAAGCTATAAATGGAAGCATCATCTATGAAGGATAATATCTAGAGATGCTACAAAGTAACATGATAATAGTGGAACATTTTATAAGGCAACACCAACCTGCTTTTAGTGGATCATCTAACCCAGTAGCGGGTGAAAGATAGATTAAATCCCTTGAAATGATATTTTATGTCATGGGGTGTTTAGATAATCAAAATTATAGCCTTTTTATTTATCATTTTAAATTTAAAGACAACCAATGGTGGTCAATGGTCAATAATATCAAGGGTAGTGATGAGATTGATGCCTTGAAATGGGATGAATTTAAGAATCTGTTCCATGAAAAATATTTTCCTAAGGTAGATTAGATTAGGATGGAAAATAAATTAATTGAGTTAAAATAATATGAGGAATACTCAGTGTTCATGTATGAAGAAAAATTTACATGATTGGAAAGGTATACTCCAAATCTTAATCAATATCATGATAGTAAAATAAATCATTTTTACTCAAGATTGAAGCTAAGATATCGAAGGGAATTCTGACCTCATGAATTCAAAAGTTATGAGAAACATGTATGATGTGATGATAGGGTGTAAATAGAGTTTTTTTATAATCACATTTTCTTTGATAACAAGAAAAGTAATAGGTATAGATTTAAATAAATGGGTAATAATCAATCAAATAAATCTGAAGGTAAGAAAGTCATGTTTTTAGTTCATGAGAAGTGTGGTAAAAAAACACCCTGGGGAATGAATTATCAAATCTAGGAAGTATTTAAAATGTGGTAAGTTTTGAAATATTTCCCAATATTACAATAAAAAGATCATAGTGATGGTATGTTTAATTCTAATAAGAAAACTGTAAAGTGTTTTAAATGTGGTGGGATGAATCATTATGAAAATACCTACCCAAAGAAAAATCTGAATGATGGGATATATCTATAATATAAGAAGAAAGGTGAAATGAAATATTTTGTGATTACTTAAAAGATTTTGGACCTTCCAAGAAAGTGGTATTAGGTACTTCTTTGTTTACTCATATTTCCCTAATGTCTTGATTGATACAGGGTCTACACATTCCTTTATTTTTGAGAAATATTCTGGTAAATTAGAAATTTGACCTTAAGAAATGAATGTAGACCATATGGTTACACTACCACAAAATAGGGTAAGGGAAGCGCTGCCCTTTATCAACGCTAAACAGAAAGCGCTGATAAAGGGGTATACCATTATCAGTGCTAAAATAAGTGCTGATAAAGGTATACCCTTTATCAGCGCCTTTTTCAGCGCTGATAAAATGGTACATTTATTAGCGCTTATTTCAGCGATGATAAAAGTTTTTATTCTTAATTTATATAAAATCATAACATTTATCAGCGCTTTTATTTTAGAACTAATAAAACATACCTTTATCAGCGCTTTCAATGAGCGCTAATAAAGGTTCCAGCGGTTTTTTATTTAACAACCCTAACAGGCCCTCCTCTCTCGCACGCCGTAAATCTTTCACGGAAGCTGAACTAGGACCCTCTTTCGCCGCTACTTCTCCTCCTCTTCCACGTCCTTGTCTTCCTCCTCCTCCTCCTCCTCCTCTTCCTCCTCCTCCTCTGCCGCCGCCATTGGGTTTTTCTCCTCCGCCGCTGCCGCCGCGCCATTGGGTTTTTCTCTTCTACTGCGACCATCATTGCCTCCACCGCGACGACCACCGCTGCCTCCGTCGCCGCTGCCTTTGCCGCCGCCGCCTCCATCGCCGCCGCATCCACCACCACCGCCTCTACCGCTGCTGCCTCTGCCACCGTTGGTCAGTGTAGGAATATTTTTTCTTCTCTTGGGTTAATATCAATGAGAAATTATTATCCTTGAATTATTATGATGACTTATAGTTTTTTTATAAGTGATTTGAACCTATGTATGGGTAGTTGTGGAAAGAGTGAGAGCCCAGGTGGTGAGACCCTTGTATTGTAGGTTGTTTTAGATAGCGGGTGTGTGAGAACCTATAGTAAGTGGTTGGTTTGGTTCACTAGATGATGTGTGTTTTGAGGTGGGGATAAGAGTGGCACCCATGGGATAAAGATTGTGTAAGAATTGATGTAAGGGTTTTGTGTGAGATCCCAGTGGTCGTTAGCATGTGACTCAGGATGGTAGCGAGTTAGTGAGTTTTGGTGGTTGGGGGAGACAAGTGAGTGGGATTATCTTGGTGTTATTAATACCTTAGATACATAAATCCAGGGTAGATTCTTTGACATTAGGGATTGATGCATATTAGGTGTTATCAAGGTGATAGAGAAGTAATGGTCATTCCTTGGATTTGTATAAGGGAAGCACTCTATATTCTTGAGTTTTGGTGTTATGACTGGGTTGAGGAACATGATCATTTGGATTCCTCAACCTATTGATTTATAGAATGGTTTTAATGTGAATATCACTATTGAACCTAGATGGATGGGTTTAGGGTAATGAAGCATGGGTATATTCCTTTGGTTTTGGAATAATCTTGGGTAACTGGTGATCGTGTGGTGAGTCTTGGCATGGAGTGATGTTACGATTGGAAAATAGTACCAGGGGTGTCCCATTGTAAATATGTGTGTTCCCCCTAATTTTTTTCAATATGTATAGGTAGGCTCATTGAGTTTGAATAGGGATATGATCCTACTCACTAGATACCATGTGTTGTGTTGAAAAGATTGTACCATGAAGTTTAGTCATCATATTAGGATGTATGTGTCGTGAAAGGTGTGATAACAGAGGATTGATCAGGGCTTACTCATTTGGGATATGCTATCTAGAATAAACTTGGGGATTATACCTATTAAGGAGGACCTATTGGTCAGGGCTTACCCATTTTATGTTCATCTTTTATATTTTAAAAAGTCTGTTGAACTCGTTCTATCGAAGGTGACTTCTATAATTTCTTGTTATCTTAAGGTGTGTTTAACCATAGTGTGGGTTGATTTCGGTTTTAGTGGGTTCTTGGGGTTTGTGGTATGTGGTAAATGGTGTACTCGGTTTTAGATTATTTTATTCTCATGAGTTTCCCCTATTTTATGTTTCCTTTTCAGTTGGAAATCTCCTCTGTTGTGTGCCTCTCCTCTACCACGAACGCACCTCTGACGTGTGCTTAACGACACCTTCACGGTGAGTTTTCTCCTATTACTCATTGGTTTCCTCTTGTTCATATGTTATTAATATTTTATATTGATGGTTATAATGTGAAATGTACAGGCTAAACACCCTGCTGAAAATCGTGGTCGTTGGTGGTCCTTGTTTGAGCACTAAATGAATTGCATGTTGGTTGGTTCTTGTTGAACATTTGAATATAAAAATTCATAATTTATGTATACTTGACTTATGAATGAGTTCCTAGGATGATAAAACTTCTGTGATAACACCTGATTTAACAAACAAAATTGATAAGGGATGCTTTGTAAAATCAAAAATTGTGATTGTATGGTTTTTATGGTGTTGCGATTGTGATCACGATTGTGTTTTTGTATGGTGTTGTGGTTGTTGGCATGATTGATATTACATTTGTTTTCCATGTTGTAGTTATTCCACCATTGAATATCAATCCAAACTTTACCCATTTCAATGGCACCACCACTTTGTTACTAGTGCAATTCCACTGAATCCTAAAAAACCACTTCTAGAGGACTCTATGAGACACTTTATGGTGTGAATATGATGTTTTTCAGATTCTATATATTTTTAAAATACATGGTATGTAGTCTTGTTAAATGTAACATGCTTCACCATACATGGATTGCATATATATTTTAATGCCAGACAACAATTATCTCCAAAATTTACACCACGTGACTCATCTTATGACTCAAACTTGGAATAAGTTTTATTTTAAATGTTACATGTCATGTGAACATAGTTCACACAAAATGTATTTCCAATACACATACTTCATCATGAAACCATGTACATTTCCTGAAATAATGGAAGAACCATATCATATGTGTTTTTCTTAACTCACACCATGTATAGATACCATAGAAACTTGATGTGTATAGACTATACACCCCTAGTGGTCATGTAAGGACTACACACTGTGTATTCCATAAACAATGTGATGCATATCTGGTGAAGTGACTCATTTTGTATCTAAATTACATGCCTTTAGCTCAAGTTGTTTTATATGTCATGTATTCTCAAAGGCATCATGCAGTCTTTGTAAGACTAACTTGGAATTAATTTGATATATGTCATATTAAATCAGGTATCTTATCCATAGACGATGTTAACCCTACTAGACACACCATGTATATGGATTCCACATGAGTTTAGAAATGGTAGTATACAACCAACCTTGACTGAGAACCCTACACATTCTGTATCCATTGAACAAATTGTGTGCTATGTTAATTTCATTATTATTATTTATTTTTCACTTAGATGATAATATTTCATGTATGAGTATCCCATTATAAATATCTTCTCATGTAGATCACAATATTATGATTCCCTAATTCATTGGAAATTGCACACGATATGGTTTGGATATTTTAATTATCTTCACTCTTCTTGAGAGATGACAAATGACAAGTTAGATGTTTGGAGAAAATATGGAGTATGGTACTCCCCCATGTTTCGGTGAAGAGTCTTCCATGTATAGGTTTTAGGTACTCCATGAAGATATACAAAATACAGGGCACAGTCCCCCGTATATAGATAGAGTTCAAGTACTTTCACATGTTTTGGGGTAGGTTCCTCTATTTCATTATAGAGAAATTTGTACCATGATTTTTTTTTATAAAACCCAAACAATGCTACTTGATTAATTAAAACATAATATTAGGCATGTTCGATATCGAACCCATAAATATGATGAATATAAATAAATAATGGATGAATTCCAATTGGTTGATAAAATATTATGAAGATGGCGTGAAAGAGTTTATTAAGTTTTCAAGAGATCATGCATATGACCCTTCTCAAATCCTTTGTCCGTGTTTGCGCTGTTGTTATTCAAGACAAATTAGTCAAGAGGAGTTGGAAGAACACCTGATCTGTCATGGAATAGATCGAAGTTATACATGTTGGAATAAACACGGGGAAAAAATTTAGGTAGTGGATCGAATAACACGACATTTTATGGAAGATATGATATGATTACAAGCGTGAACAGTGAAGACGATCGTATGGAGGGTGTGATTACAGATGTGAATGATGATGAAGATCATATTGAGGAAATGACAAGGACAGTTGAAGATGAACTTTGTGATTACCCAAAAGTGTTTTAAAAGTTAAAGAGTTGTGCAAAAATGCCATTGTATGCTGGTTGCACTAAATATACAGCATTTTCAGCCATACTGAAGCTGTATAATTTGAAAGCAGGCAACGGGTGGAGTGACGCCTGTTTTACAGAACTACTTGATCTCTTGAATGAAATGATCCCAGAAGATAATGAACTCCCAAACTGAACATATGATTCCAAAAGAATTCTACGATCGATGGGTATGATCTCTGAAAGAATATAGGCCTACCCAAATTACTGTATATTATTTCGCAAGGATCAAAAATCACTTAAATAATGCCCAAAGTGTGGTGCTTCTCGAAACAAGAAAGATGATTCTAGTCCTACAAAAGTTTTATGGTATTTTCCAATCATTCCAAGGTTTATGTGCCTATATGGAAGTGAGGAGACTGTATGATAATTGACATGGCATGCAGATACAAGAATTAAATATGGGAAACTATGTCACCCGGAAGTCTCTCCTCAGTGGAAGAGAATTGATCACGAGTATCCTGAATTTGGAAACGAGCCAAGAAACCTTCATCTGGAATTATCTACAGATGGGGTGAATCCCTTTGGTTTTCAAAGTAGCAGTCATAGTACATGGCCGGTTATGTTGGTAAACTATAACTTACCACCATGGTTATGCATGAAACGAAAATAAATCATGTTATCTATGCTTATATCAGGACCAAAAAAAACGGGTAATGATATTGATGTTTATTTGGTTCCATTGATCAAGGATTTGAAAGTATTGTGGGATTCAGGTGTTACGTTGTATGATGCTTACAAAAAAGAAGATTTCACTTTGAAAGCCATGTTGTACGGGACGATAAATGACTTCCCTGCTTATGGAAATTTTTTGGGATATAGCATTAAAGGAACTCAAGGGTGTCTCGTTTGCAAACAAGGTACACAGTCAATTAGGTTGAAACATTCATTGAAAACCATGTTTTTATGACATCACAGATTTCTACCCCGACAGCATAAGTACCAATCTTGGACGACATCATTAGACATAAGTTCATAAGAATGTACAACACCATCTCCACTAATAGATGATCAATTGTTTGAGAAGGTAAAAACTTTGAACACTACTTTTGGTAAGCCGTTTTCGAAAAACCTTACGAAAACTGGTTGGAAAAAGTGATCAGTTTTTTTTTGAATTACCATACTTGAATTCTCTGTATGTCAGACATTTTCTTGATGTTATGCATATTGAAAAAAAATGTATGTGATAGTGTCATCGGTATGTTCCTAAATGAACCCATAAAAACGAAGTATGGAATTAAGGCTAGATTGGACATGGTTGAGATGGGAATACGAGAAGAGTTGGCACCAGGGAAGGGTGAAAAAGAACATTTCTTCCTCCTGCTACTTACACTCTTTCCAGGTAGGAGAGATATCAGTTTTGCAACTTCTTGAATGATGTAAAGGTTCCAGTGGGTTATTCATCAAATATCAAGAACATCGTGTCAATGGGAGATTTAAAATTAAAGGGTTTGAAATCACATGACTGCCATGTTTTGATGAAAGATCAAATTCCTATAGCTTTACATTGAATTTTTACCAAGAATGTCAGCCATACATTAACGAAGCTCTATTTCTTCTTCAAAGCTATATGCAGTAAAGTTATAGACCCGGCGAAATTGTCAACTATGGAAAGAGAAATTGTTGTCATATTATGTGAATTAGAAATGTTCTTCCTGCCGACATTTTTTGATATGATGGTTCATTTGGTGAGAGAGATTCAACTATGTGGTCCTGTACATTATAGATGGATGTACCCCATTGAACGGTATATGAAGATTTTGAAAGGGTATGTTAAAAATCGAAGTCGTCCAGAGGGTTGTATTGCGGAGCAATATATTGTTGAGGAAGCCGTTGAATTTTGTACTGAATACCTGTCTGGTGTGGAAAACATTGGACTACCTAAATCTCATCACACTGAGCGGCTAGAGGGTGAAGGAATTTCTGGAAGAGAGGTTGACACAATCAATATTACAGATCGGGAGCATGCTCACCTTTACGTTTTTCATAACAGTTTCGACGTTGACCCATATGTTAAAACCCACAAAGAAATTATTAGGCATTTGAATCCATCAAGGGATGAAAAATGGATATTAGATACACATAATCGACAGTTTATAGGATGTTTTCAGGACCATATTTTGAAGCAGTTTGATGAAAATCTAGACTCAATTTCAGAACGACTTCGATGGCTAGCCGGAGAAGCAAGTGTGTATGTATTATCTTACAATGCTTATGCAATTAATGGTTATACATTATATAATAATGAATATGATGAAGACAGTACCATGCAGAATTGTGGGGTTACACTTGTGGCTGAGGCGATGCATGTTTCTAGTGCTAAGTACAAAAATCCAATTTATGCGAATATGTCATACTTTGGCATCATTAAACGAATATGGGAGTTGGATTATATGAAATTCAAAGTCTCTATTTTTCAATGCAAGTGGGTTGATAACAGGAGTGCTGTTAAAATTGATGAATTAGGATTCGTGAAAGATGATTTCAGTAAGGAAGGGGAGAAAGACGAACCATTTATAATGGCATCACAGGTAGTACAAGTATTTTATGTTCCAGACCGCGCAAACCGAAATTGGTCAATTGTTATGTTATCGACCAAAACAACTGAAAGGTCATATGAAATTTCAATAGAGGATGACCCTTTTATAGGGACTTCACAATCATTTCGAAGTGGTCCCAATGTATACGGAGTTTTCTATGTCATAGGAGACCACAATGAAGGGATTTACATAGTTTATAGAGGATTCAAATATCTTCAGCCTTTAAAGAAAAAAAAGAGAGTACAATAATCATGTTATTTTTTTATTGTAATATAAATTGTGTTATTTTATGTTATTATATGTCTGTTGTTGATTTTATGTAATCTAAATTAAATGTTAAACCACTTCTGCAGATAATGACTTTTGTACCTACTGATGCGCCCAATCCTGAGGAACAAAAGGTCTCTCAACCACCTGCTGGTGGTCCCAATGTAGAGCAACAACAGGTTTCTCAAGTAGCTGCTGGTGATCCCAGTGCAAAGAAACAACAAGTTTCTCAACCTATTGTTGCTGGTCCCAGTGTAGAGAAACAACAAGTTTCTCAACCTGTTGTTGCTGGTCCCAGTGCGGATGGTAGTACTCCGGAGAAAGATATTGATGACAATTCTAAGGAAATGGTATAAAATGAAACCCTGAAAGAGTAAAAAAACAAGAGCTCCGTATTTTGACAATGTTAGCCAAAATCCTTAAGGAAAAATAAAAAGGCATCAAATTTGAGGTGGGATGGAATAAGTGAAGCCAACATGTTAACCCCAACAGAGCCATCTTTAGTAGCTACATTGGAATCATCACTCAGCAACATGTGCCGATTGATGTACATTTGTGGCACCATGTTGTCACCGGTCTTAGGACACTAATGTGGGAAGAGATTACAGTAACATTATGATATCATTTTTTTAATTTATTAAAATAAAATACCAAAATATTGACTTACTCTTCATCATCCATTGCACAATGCATTTATACTAGATGCCTCACACAAGGAATATGTATAAAGAGTTGCAGGAAGGATTCATAGAGGTTCCCGCACAATTTTAACGAAATATCATCTTAAAGATGCTGAAGGGAAAATCAAGACACACCCACATCCTCTTTATGCACACTTGATATCCCAAGGAGCGTGGGACATGTTTATTAACCATCGTGGGGAGAAGACTTATCAGGTACATTGTGTGGGGTAATATATAGTTTGAAGTTTCTTGTATTCATCACTTTGATTGACAGTTTTTTATTAATGAAACAAAAACTGAGTGCTGAAAATAAAAAACGGGTAGCAGAACCACCATACCCTTACCGTAAAGAAAGTATGGGGTATGCTTCACTTGATAAAAAATTGGTACGTCTTTTAAATCTATTGTGCTACTTATATGTGACATAAAACAACACCATAACCATGTTTCTATGTTTATATGCAGATTGATGAATTGAAATCGAAAGCCAAATACATCCCACACCATGTGCTATGGAAGGAGTATCATGTAAATAAAGAGGGGATACTGATAGATGAAAACACACAAAAAGTGTGGGAAACATGTGTAAGTATGAAATAATATAAATTTGATTTGTTTTAAATCGCTACTACATGATAATGACTACTTATTTTTCTATATTTTCTATCTGACATAGTCACAGGAATCAACAACACCCGCACTAGATGCAGACATACTTCCAGTAGCCTTGAAGAGGCTAGACCAGTATAGCCATGTCAGAGGTGTGGGGTTTGGGGTGATACCCCGAACATATTTTCAAAAACAAAAACAAGAGGGAGGATGAAAATGAAAAAAATGGAAAATCTGCAAGAAAAATTATCTATTTTTCAAGAAGAATTACAATACCAGAGAGAGATGGTAGCAACATTGATGGGGGAGAGGCAAATAGAAGAAGAAACTCAACAACAACCCATGCATGACGATCCCCCCCCCACCAACTTTGAGGCAATCCATTCACCTAAAAAATATGACTTAGCTGAGGTAATCAATATTTTAATAATTGTTTCTGTGAAATTTGATTCACATATACACTGATACCTTTCCTGTTCTAATATTCTACAGGGTGAAAATGACTGTGATTTATATCTATCAAATCCCATCTATCACCTTGTTGTGAGGGCTATGGTGTTCAATATGCAGAATGACATGCTACACCATAGAAAACTTTCAACAGATCATTTTAGAGTGTCAATTAATGTACCTAATGAGACGAGTGTCGAGCTACCTGTTCCAAATGTCTATGACGACATTCATACGGTTGAAAAAGATATTGGAACATTCATCACATGGCCGTCAGTTCTTGTAAAAAAACATGTCGACAAGGAGGTATCCATTTCCAAGTTTTTTTTCAAGATGGACCATTAACATTTAATAAAAAAGGTTTGAACTGATGAATGTTATTACAGAATGACAAAGAGAAGGGGGTGAAATGAAATATCAACTCAAAACTATCTCAAGGATCAACCAAATGATAGAAACGGTCTATTGAGATCACCTTCACCCCGCATGTTCTATATCTACAGTTAATATCATTATAGGCTCATGTATATACAAATTTGATAGACAACAATGCTCACACAGTTGATTTTGAAAAAAATATGTACGGAGAGGAAACATCAGATTTCATTAGTGATGAAAATGTAAATGAAATCCTCAAGTATGAATGGCTAGGTGCGTCAGTTGTAAATGTATACATGAGGTATGTTTTCATGATTTGATTTTACAAAAGCTGATATACTCTGATAATTATGACTAAATACATTTTATATTTTTCGTAGGCGTATATATGAAAAACAATTGAAGGGATTTCCCCATAAATAAAAGTTTGGACTCGTTAGTCCTCACACCACCTCTTCAAAAGAATAAATAGATTCTGATAAAGAGGCTGCAATAATTTCATCCCTGCTCAAATCGTTTGAAAACAAAATTACGGATGACAAACTCTTTTTAATACCAATGATGTAGGGGTAAAACTCTACAATTTAATCATATAAATTATATTTTCATTTCATTCTTTACTTATTCCTTTTTGTATTTTTAGGGAGCATTGGTTGCTGATTGCAGTCAATTTGGATACTCCAAAGATTTATTTTATGGATTCAATGCATGGATATCCAACAAACCGACCACGCATGACGACATTTTTTAATTTTTAATACACTAGATCCAACATTTTAAAACTAAATATCTAGTTATATAATTTATGTTATCTTTTAATGAGGATTCTGTTATGATAGGGTGGTGCATCAATATCGTCTAATGCGTGGAATGAATCCAGGGCATAAAGATGAGAAAGCCTACGAGATCTACAACTGGAAAAGTATCCGGGTATATATAATAACATTTCACTATCCAAACACATATCAAAAAAAATTATTTATTGTTGTCGATGTTTCTGAAGTATCTAAAACAAACAAACGGAAAGGACTGTGGTTATTATGTTTGTAAATTTATGAAAGAGATCGTATTTCATCAACAAACTAGCATCCCTGATGAGGTATTTTCGAAAATAATTACGAGTTCATTTAAAATATTTATTAATCCTTTGTGTATTTATGTTTTTTTAGTACTACCATGACTGTCGCAAAAACTCATATTCAGAAGATGATATAGATGTGTTTAGAAACGAATGGGAAACATACCTGATGGAAGATTGTACACAAATAGGATGAAGGTGAATTCCTACTAATGTTATCTATATATGATCATTGATATCTCCCTTGTTTACACTTATTGATCATATATGATCACCCTTTATTATGTTTTATATCCTTAGGTTATAAATAATAGTTTTAGATATGATTTGTCTTTATAGTAAAGCATAACTCATTGGACTATACTAGTTGATAGTGTGGAAGTCCACTGATGCATAGTCATTCAGTCCACTCACGAGCATCTTAAAATCTTGATGGGAACCAATATCTTGGATTTTCAATTTTATAATTTTAGTTTCCCGTATATGTGGGTGGGGGTGTCCAGGAGGGAGGGGGTGTCCAGGAGGGGGTGTGTCCAAGAGGGAGGGTGTGTCCAGGTGTGAGGGTGTTCAGGAGGGGAGGGAGGGGGTGTGTCCATGGGGGTGTCCATGAGTCATTTGTGATGTGTACGAATCCACCACACCTCAATCTGAAGCATGGTGTTATTGGTATGGCTAAAAGTGTTTGATAACAGTTTGAAATTGGCATTAACTTTAGAAAACAACACTACTGACATACAGAATACCAAGAAAATGCATCCAGATAGTTTTGATACTTTAGGACAATGATCCATGATTCATTGGTGACGTGTACGAAGCAACTACACCTCAATCCGACGCACGGTGAGAGCAGTATGGCTAAAAGTGTCTGATATTAGTTTTAAACTGACATTAACTTTAGAAAACAACACTAATCACATACATATAACTGAGAAACGCATTCATATTATTTTCATATTTTATGACAATGATCCATGATTCATTTTTTGATGTGTATAAATTGACTACACCTCAATCCGATGCATGGTGTGATCGGTATGGTAAAAAGTGTCTGATATCAGTTTGAAATTGACATTAACTTTAGAAAACAACACTACTGACATATGGAAAACTGATAAAACGTGTTCAGATTGTTTTTATACTTTAGTAAAACGATCCATGAGTCATGTGTGACATGTATGAATCAACCGCACCTCAATCCGATGCACGGTGTGAGCGGTATGGCTAAAAGTCTCTGATATCAGTTTGAAATTGACATTAACTTTAGAAAACAACACTAATGACATAAGGAAAACTGATAAAACACATTCAGATTATTTTTATACTTTAGGAAAACGATCCATGAGTCATTTTTGACGTGTATGAATTGACCGCACCTTAATCCAACCCACGGTGTGATCAGTATGGTTAAAAGTGTCTGATATCAGTTTGAAATTGACATTAACTTTAGAAAACAACACTACTGACATACGGAAAACCGAGAAAATACGTTCAGATTATTTTGATACTTTAGTACAACGATCCATGAGTCATTTTTGAGGTGTAAGAATTGACTACACTTAAATCTAACGCACAGTGTGATCGTTATGGTTAAAATTGTATGATATCAATTTGAAATTGACATAAACTTTAGAAAACAACACAAGTGACATACGAAAAACTGATCAAATGAATTCGGATTGTTTTGATACTTTAGGAAAATGATCCATGAGTCATTTGTGACGTGTACGAATCGACCGCACCTCAATCCGATGCATGGTGTGACCGATATGGCTAAAAGTGTCTGATATCAGTTTGAAATTGCCATTAACTTTAGAAAACAACACAAGTGACATACGGAAAACCGAGAAAACGCGTTCAGATTGTTTTGATACTTTAGGACAATGATCCATGAGTCATTTTTGATGTGTATGAATCAACCGTACCTCAATATGACACACGGTGTGACCGATATGGCTAAAAGTGTCTGATATCAATTTCAAATTGACATTAACTTTAGAAAAAAACACTAAAAACATACGGAAAACTGAGCAAACACATTCATATTGTTTTGATACATTAGGACAACAATCCATGAGTCATTTGTGATGTGTAAGAATCATTCGTACCTCAATCCAATGCACGGTGTGACTAGTAAAGCTTTTCATTAGATAATGAATCATTATTTATTAAATGAGATAAATCATCCAAAAACATATTGATTTTACATTATTCCCTTTCATTGTTATCAGAATGAAAACATTTGAGTTTATCATTTCCATATTTTAGTTTCAAATTTCCATATTAATGTATTCTTTCATATTAATGTTTTAATTTATTTCATTATTGTATTACTAACATAATATTTGTTTTCTTATATGGGTGAATGTTTTTCCTTGAGTTTGGATGCTTTGTTCGGCAACAAATACCGTGGATGAAAATTTTTGAGAGGATCATGGATATCAAAGGATGAAACATTAATGTTTATAACTGTTGTTGGATAATTTTAATTGTAACAATGTAAAATAATGTTTTAAATGTATATAGTAGTGTGTTTTCTTTGTATTCATGATATTAAGTAAATGTATATAGCATTGTTTGTCAAAATATTGTGTGTGGGTGCTGTTCTGTACAGGTGTTCGGGTGCTATTTTGTACAGGTGTGCAGGTGATGAGTTTCTGGTTTGTGCAGGTTCTAGTTCTGCAGGTGCAGTGGAAGGTTCCTTTATCAGCGCATTTTTAGCACTGCTAAAGGACACCTTTATCAGTGCTATCTTGAGCGCTGATAAAGGAAACCTTTTTCAGATCTATCTTGAGCTCTGATAATAGGGAACTTTATCAGTGCTAAAAAAGCGATGTTAATGCCAACGAAGATAAAGGGGACCCCCTTATCTTCGCCAGAATTAACAGTTCTTTTTTAGCACTGTTAATGTCGGTTTTTAGAACTGATAAAAGGCCAAATTGTAGTATTGTTATAACAACTAGGGTAAATATTATAGAAAAATGTAATTATATGAATCTTTCTATTGTGTTTTATGTCAAGGAATTACCTAAAAACCTTTTTTTTAACTTAGTAGAGTTTGATATTATTCTAGGTATGTATTGTCATCTATTTATCATTAAAAGATTGATTGTAAAGCTAAAGAAGTTGTTTTTTAGAAATAGTTTCATTTTGTATACAATAATATACCCATACCATGGATAAAAAATCTGGAAGCTGAGAAATTATTTAAACATTGAAATGAAAGTTATCTTCCACACATTATTTAAAATAAAATAATTATTCTGATTAATGATGTTGTAGTTGTAAATGAATACCTGGATGTTTTTCTTGATGAGTTCTACAGTGTTATACTAGATCAGGAGGTTGAATTTTCTATTGACTTAGTTCTTGATTCTAAGACAATTTCAAAACTCCCTTATTGAATGGATCATGCAGAACTTATTGAGTTGAAAAATATGTTCAATTTTTTTCTTAATAAAGGTTACATTCATCATAGAACTTTATCATGGGATGCTCTAATTTTGTTCGTTAGAACGAATGATGGTTCCATGAGACTTTCCATTGATTATAGATATTTCAATAAAAAAATTGTTAAGAATATGTACCCATTACCTCATACCAATGATTTGTATGATCATCTCTAGGGAGATCAGTATATTCCAAAATTGACTTGAGATCCAAGTACCATCAGCTGATGGTGAAGGAGGATGACATTCCAAAAACCAATTTTTGTACTATATATGGGCATTATGAGTTTGTTGTTATTACCTTTGGTTTGAAAAGTTATATTTCTATATTTATGGATCTTATGAATAGAATAATTTTTGAATATTTGGATAAGTTTTTTATCATTTTTAATGATATTTTGGTTTTCCAAAAATGTTATGAAAATCGTGATTTTTTTTGAGTATTGTCATTCAAACTCTCAAAGAAATTAATTTATATGTGAAATTTAGAAAATTTGATTTCTATTTACAAAATATTTCTATTCTTGGGAACATTGAAGAAAAGGATGGTATAACAGTTGACCCTGTCAAAACCAAAGTTTTATATAAAATTCCAAGAACTACAAATGTTTATTAGATACATAGTTTTCTTGTATTTGTAGGCTATTTTAGATATTTTGTTAAAATATTTTCATGATTATATAGCCTACTAACTATGTTAACATAAAAGGGGTTTGAATTTATTTGGAAAGAAAAATGTGGTGTTTTTTTTAAACTGAATAGAATATTGATTAATTATCCAGTTTTTTCCATGTCTTCTAGAAATGGTTATTTTTTCACCTACAGTGATGATTCATTGAAGGTACGAGGTTGTGTTCTGATGCAGAATGATTAGGTAATTTCTTATGTTTCAAGACAACTGAAACCATGGGAATTAAATAACCCCAGACATGATTTAGAATTATCAGTTGTGGTTTTCATTTTGAAAATTTAGATGCTTCAGTTCTATAGATCCAAATGTGAAATATATATTGACCATAAAAGTTTAAATTATATATTCACATAGATGTAATTGAATATGAGGAAGAGAATATTTCTTTAATTGATAAAGGATTATGATTGTATGATCAATTACCCTCCTGGAAAAGCAAAAAAATAGGTGGATGCCTTGAGTCAAAAACAGCATGCTACATTATCCATGTTATGTTTGGAACATGACCCCTTGATTAATGATTTGATGAATTTTGGCATGGATGTTTTTTGTGTAAGAAATTCCGTTGTTTTTTTTAGGTTTAAATGCATTCATATCTGTCTGAAAGAACTAAGAAAGTGAAGATGGAAGACCGTGAGTTATAGAAAAAGGTATAATTGGTTAAAAGGGGCAAGTTAATAGAATTTAATATTGATAAAGATATTTTTTTATGGTTTGGGAAGATATTATGTGTACATGTTTATTCTTATTTGAAGAAATAATTTTTGTGTGAATCTCATAGTTCTCGATTTTTAATTCATTCTAAAAGCAATATGATGTATATTGACCTTTGGGAGTAATACCGGTTGGATGGGATGAAAATATATATTGCTGATTTTAATATGAAATGTTTGACTTATCAAAAAGTTAAATAAGATAAGAAACTACTAAAGGGGATGATTTATCCTTTACCAGTGCCAGAGTGGAAATGGGAATATATATATATATATACTTTGTGGTGGGACTGTCAAATATTTGTTGAGGTAACAATAAAATTTGGGTTATTATTGACTAACTAACTAAATCTTCACATTTCCTTTATTTTTAATATACTATTTATTTGGATAACATTTCTTGACTGTACCTCAAATATATTTTCTGGTTACATGTTGTTCCTCATTACATTGTATCTGACCATGATCATAGGTTCACTTCTAACTTTTAGAAAGGCCAAGAGAAGTCATTAGGCATAGAATTAAATTTTATCATATAATTTCATCCTCAATTAGATGGATATTCTGAATTAATGATTCATACATTGGAGGATATTATTCCAACTTATTCAATGGATTACCAGGGAAGTTGGGATCAACATCTTCCTCTTGTTTAGTTTTCTTATAATGCTATATTTCATTCAAGTATATAGATGGAACCTTTTAAAGAATTATATGGAAAGCAGTGTTGAAATTTTTCATTTTGGGATGAATTTTGGGAAAATGATGTTGATGGAACTAAAATTAGAAGAGGAGGTGGAAGAGAAAGTGAAGATGATCCCGCAACATATGAGAATAGCTCATAGCAGGAAGAAAAGTTATGCAGATAACAGGAGGGAATCCTTTTTTTCATGGTAGGTGATCATGTTTTCCATAAAATCACTCCTTGTAAACGTGTTATGTGTTTTTCAATGAACGGAAAGATAATTCCACTATTCATTGGACCTTATGAAATTCTGGAAAAGTTGTACCAATTGCATACCGATTAGCTTTTCCTCAGAGTTTATCTCAAGAAAACAATTGTTTTTCATGTTTCAGTGTTAAGAATGTATGTGCCAAAAAAATAACATATTTTTATCCCACAGGTAGTTAAATAGGACGAGAATAGTTATTATAAGGAAAATCCTATTTAGAATCTTGATCTTATAGAGGAAGTATTGCAGAATAAGTTAATTGGCCCGGATAAAGTTTTGTGGAGAAACCACATGGTTGAAGAAGAAACATGAGAATCTTAAAATGCAATGTGGGAATTGTATCATGACTTTTTTAATAAGTAAAAAAAATTATGAGGATGCAATTTCCAAAATGTGGGGAGAATGTAACAACCCAGGTACTTATATAATAATTTGTTTTCATTCTAGAATTAAACAATTAAATTTATTATAAATGTATAATAAAATAAGTGGTATATATAAAAATTAAGGAATATACACTAATAAAATAGTATCCTCACATATGTTATTATAAATAAAATTTATGTATCTTATAATTGTAATAATCGTATATTTATATCATGGAATAAGTAAATAAATGTTTTTGAAATAATAAATTAAGTGTTGGAATTGTTGTACATCATAAATATTTAATTAAAAATTAAAAATTAATATAAAGATTTAAAAGAAAATAAATTTTCATAAAATATAATTATAAATTAATATTTCGTTTTCTTTTGATTATAATATAGTTTTAAGATAACTTAATTAATTTTTCAATGTGTAATAAAATTAGTTATAATTTTAAAATCGGTATTTTCTGAATAAATGATTATTTTAATTTGAAATTAAATTTCTCATATCTAGAAAATTATTTTCCTAAAATGGATTTCATTTATGAATTATATATTTTTAAAATGGTTTGGGTAAATATTTGGGATTTTATTAAAATACATGAATTTTTTGTGAATAGAAAAATACGATAATTTACAGTATTTGTACATTATAAGTTAAATACACAATTCCCTAAGTCATTCCAGATATAAACACCATAATACCAAATTCTCCTTGATTAGTTTAATATATTTAGTGATAATTCTCAAACTATTTATAATCTTGAGCCAAAAATAATTAATTAATGAATAAAATAATGCGAAAACACATCTATCCTCCCCTATAAATGCCACTCATCGCCACCTCTTTTCTTGAAACCTTCAATTCCATGTATCTTGTTTAATTTGTACCCAATTAAATTCCCAAGAATATTCCCCACATCCAAGACCATATGGGTTCGCCCAAGGGCCAAAACTAAGTTCCTTAAGGAGGTTCTCAAGGAGAATAATTCAACAGGTAAAATCCTCTTTCATTTTCAATTATTTCCTTTTCAATTTCTTTTCTTTTCTTATTCTATCCTAAAATCCCATCATCCAAGTGAAATGATAAGTTTATTATTTTATATATTCTATATTTTTATTTTGTAAATGTAATATCCATAATCAAACCTCTTATCTTATCCTCTTATTCTAAAAAATGAAAATATTTTCCGTCATATATCTATTTACTATCATTATGGAAAATGGGTTTTCATTTTATTTTAACAACTTCAAGGCAGATAAAAAACCATTATTATCATTAAAAAATATTTTATTATGCATTTTTTAACTTTTTTGATGTTCTGGAACAAATTTTTTAGGTAACATTAAATAAAAAGAACCTAGTTTTTAATGGTTGGGAAAAACCGCCAAAAATGAACTAAACTTTTATCATTAATTTTTTATCTAAAGAATCAACCTCATATATGAAAAAATTATATATGGTATCATTTAATATTATATACACATATTAACACCATATCATTCGACTTCTATAGTTTTTCTTCCATTCGAATAGAGAATACATAATGAACCAACCATGGAAATAATGAAATAAATGTAGCCAAAACAGTGAAAATAACAAAATATTATTAATAGATAGGTGTAAAGATTTTATAAGAAGACAATATATGGAATTATAAATATTAATAAGGTTATTTAATATATTAAAAACACACTTTAAACCAATATATATGAGGTTTTAATACATTTTAATTAAGATGGACTTGAGGTAGGGGAATTTTCTTTAAGAATCCCCTTTTAAATGTCTATTTTTACAAAATTCAAAAGGATTGTTTTTATTAATGTTTTATTATTATGTTTTTGTTATTGGGAATTTATTATTATTAAGTATGGGAACTATATCTCCCTATAATGAATTGGTTATATTTATTTTGGAGGTTGACTGTATGGTTACTCCAAGTGTAACTTTGATGGTTACTCTATAAGGTAGCCATGAGGATTACATAATAAGGTAGTCGTGAGGGTTACATTATAAGAGATACATGATTTTTAAAAAATATATGGTATCAGTGAGGTTTAAAATCTTATGTAATTAATCCCCCATGTTACCTTTATGGTTTTATTTATGTTTTCTATGTTTTATGGAAATATATTTTTCTCACAAACTAATTATATTATACTTTATGGGTGAGAAGTATGTATTTATTAATATGATTTCCTATGCTTATAAGTATTCTTGTACTAATGGTTTCTTTCATAATTTTTGTGTCCCTTAGTATTTTTTTTTGCTCATCCATAGTTTTAAAATGTTTTTCACAAGGTTTAAGGATGGGTAAGAGAATAGAAGAAACCAAGATGAATGCTATCAATATATTTTATGAAAATATTTTATTCTTTGTTAAAAACTATTATATTATAGATGAAATTGATACAATTTTAGTAGTACCCACTTTTTTTTCTTGTGTGTTGATATGTATGAATTATTTCATAATTCTCTATAACTATAAACCAAAAGATCTTTGGTAATGTAAGAAAGTGAATTAAAAATGAATTGTTAAGATTATGTAAAGTTTAATGTCAGGTCCTTATATCACTGAGCACTTCCCTTACCATATAATCCTTGTAAAAACCATAAAGTAGTGTTCTATGGTAAGGACTAGATCTAGGACCATGTGGATGATGGTGTGGTCAGGCTTGTTGAAGTCTCAGCTCAAGTGGTACATACCTTGGTCAAGCCCAATGGTGAAGGAGAAAGTTCTAGTGTATGGAATCAAGTCTCCAGCCATGATACTTAGATGTATGATGACTGGTTGTACCATAGAGTTGTTATTGATCCCATGGAATCATTTTCGGCTTTTTAGGATGGCTCAAACCTTTAGAAGTAATTTCTCATTTTTTAGATGTCTTTTCTGCATCCACTTATCAGCCTTCAACAAATCAGAATAGTATACACTGATAGAAAAATGGAAAGAGAAGTACCCTTATAATGTTGAATCCATCTCTTAATATTGGATACTTCATGCCTTCATATATAGGAATCACACCCATAGTCCATCTAGCATCAGATAACTCCTATGAAGATGATCAGGACTGTGCGTCTGTGAATACCGTTGAATTGGTGGGTACCTGCATGATCCCTAAAGAAAAAGAATATCATAGGAGACATCCTATTGTCCTTATAAGACACCGCTAGAGAAGAATATGAGGAATGATAGTCCATCGTAATGCTCAATCCAATGAATCAAGATAGGATGTGCATGCCTCTGAGACTAGACAATAGGCATTGCACATAGTATAGCATGTATAGTCCTTCCATCCCACTCTACCAGAATCACAACCACTGTTTATAATTCTCATAGACTAAGAAAAATCGCCACAGTTTTATCATGATCGACTTCATCCAGTAAATCCTCAATCAAATGATGGTTATCCAATGGAAGTTCATAGTATTTTTTCCAATAGATAGAAGGATGTTTCCAGCACCAGTCAAAATTTAGTAATTCTTCCATCAGTTCCCCTCATACTTCCCACCATAGAGCGACCTCATGTGGAAAGAAATGTGTTCCTAGAATGGAAGTATGATGTATTGAATCATCTTTATGACATTCATTCCAATATATCTATCCTTAAGTCTCTAAATTTGTCAAAATATATGTGAGAATCCCTTACAAAATAATTTAAAATCACCCTCTAGTTTGAAACAGAGGTTACAGTAGTCGAGACATTCTATGCAGAGGAGGTCGAGTAGTCAGAATTTCAGGCAATAATCACTTTCTCTAGGGAAGATGAAAGTTATCTTGTGCAGGGGAACATTCTCCCACTGTACATCACCATCCAGTTGAATATTTTAAATGTTCATCACTGTCTATTTTAAATAGTTTATGGGATCAATCTCATCCCAACATAGATCCTCCATAGGTTAAGACTCGGTGAAGAATATTTTATCCCCTCAGACCAAAATATTAAAGATTATGAAAGGAATGAATAGATACCATGTGGAAGGTTATGTTTGAAGGCACAGTTTGGGATCATAGAAGTAGAAACTGTGTTTAAGGTCATCTCACAGGACACCTATTAAAACACATTGAGGGGTAGGCCCTGGTCCTATCTACATGTAGTTTTCCCCTCCTCGTATCAACAGTTCCTCAAGTACTCTCTCACCATTCAAGTAGGAATATTCTAATGTGATTCTTATCCATTTGCTTATTGTGAATCCCACTATATAGAATTGGATTATTACCAGAGTAAGGAGAAGAACACATAGACCAATGAGTTTGATGACACCTATATCACTGCCAGCCCACGAATAGATCTGGAAGACAATTTCGTGCTCTTGATTCACCGGTTGTAGGTTAAAACACCAGACTTGGGGAACAACCTTGTTTTTTCTGATAGGAAAGTAAATTTTGTCCCTAATTACTTAGATCATTGGAAGATTAAATAGTACTCCTACATTGGTTAGGCTTGGTTGATACCAAATCCCCATACTTATGTCGTGTATATAGATGTTAACCCCATGGAAATAGTTGTGCGTTAGACCCGCTTGTTCTGCAGAGCCCAGTTGAATTGTCACAAGTGAACCCATCACCATTTCATTAACATCAAGCATAGACCCTATGTTCGAAGGCCTAATGGAATTGGTATAACCTTTTTCACCATGATTTCATTAGTGTATGTGTCTCTTAAATAATATTCCACCACCGCCCAAGCCCGCAATAGTGTTCCACCAGAATCTATCATCCTAGTAGAATCACCTCCACCCAATGATCCATATACCTCACATGATGAAGAAGATTTAGAAAATTTTCATCCTTCATTTTAGGAATGTGTCTCTGCCATCATCAATGAGTCGGTTCAGGTTAATCTTGGTACCCAGGTAGACCAAAGGTCGACACTGATCAGTATAGCCATGATTGTATAGGAACAATAGTAATAAATGGATTTAATAAAGAAACATCGTAATATTTTTCCTAGATTTATGATTAGATGCTAGAATTTGACCCTCATATAATCATACACCATTTTTTATCTTCAAAATCCATCGCTGGTTCAATGAGAAATCCTGAAAGATGCACCCATCCTATGGTTCCATGGTCGAAGGCAAAGTTGACAGATTATCAAATCCTACATCTTCAAGATTTTTTAGTACCCCCCCCCCCTAGTGATTAGCTAATATCATCCCCTATAGTACTAAGAACATGAATATCCTATCCTATATAAACTTTTAAGATCTCAACTTCCATCATCAAAAGGCTAATTTCCCCCTTCCAGTGACGGAGTTGTTGATCAATTCTATATTTGGGTTATAGGATCTCTCCTTCATGGATGGGTACTCTGAGTATAAGAAAATATGAATGGACCCTGAATATTAGGATTTTACCACCTTCATAGTGCCTCAAGGTACTTTCTTATATCATGTGATGCATTGTTTTTCCTTAATAATGAAATATCTACTTATTAGTGGGAAATGCACCACATATTCAAAACCGATCCTCAGGATGTTAATGGACTATTATGTAGATGAAATGGTTGTTAAATCCTGTTATCTCTAGGACCATCTCAGGGGTCTTTAGAAAGTGTTTATCATCCTCTGTTCCTAGTAGTTGATGATGAAACCATTGAAATTTTCATTCCAGTTTAGCTCTGTAAAGTTTCCTAGTTTCATTGTTAGATATAGAGGCATCAGAACTGACCCATATAAGATAAATTTCATCAGCCTAATTCAACCTCTAAGTAACCTCCAAGTGTTTTGATGCCTCCAAGGCCACTTAAACTACATACTTTGATTCATCATGAATCTTTCAGATAAGTTTTAGCCCTTTTTCTGGGCTCATTAACAAAGGTTTCATATACTATTGGCATGAATACTAATAGACTACATTTGAGTGAATCAATAAATTAATATTGTAGCCCTTGGTTCTGATTCCACCCACATCAGGGAAGCCTCTATTTCATTATGTAACTACCATGAACAAACCCTTGGGTCACTTATCTCTCATAATAACAATGGTACAGAGAAAAGATAATATTATCTTAGTCGAATTCTATTGAACATAAAGTCTAGATACTCTCCCATCAAGATTTTCTACCTCATACTGGCTTTCATAGTTCGGAATATGTGTAATTATTTGCAGCATCACAAGAAATATATTTTTTCCAACATGGATCAAAAAAATTATATCCTGAGCCACCAAATTTTGACCTGTTGTCTTGCATGATGGGTGTAGATTCTTCAGTAGTTTGACATCAGGTTCGTTCCATAGAAATCCATCAGGGGTCAAGAGCTGGCAGACTTTCTTTCCACTCATCTGACACCCAAGGAAAATACTTTGGATATTTATTTCCTAGATGATTATATCCTCTCATAATAACAATTTATTCTATGTTGTAAGAAATATTTGGATAGTGCCTCTTAGAGCCCTACCGGTTGAATTCTCAATGATACCAAGATGAATAGAGTGGGTCTATGAATGGTCACCATCACCCCAACACATGTTTTACTTACCTACTCATTATTATTATCATAAGGATGCATATAGAATAATTTAGGGTATCACAATCTCATTACTAGTCTCGAGTTCTCTCTTGAGTTCGAGGTTCCCCGCATTCATGTGAAGGGGGACACCAAGTTAGTCATAATGAAATTAAATGGTGATTACATGGTCAAGAATCCAGATCTTGGGCCCTTTCTTAATCATGATCACCATATTATGGCCCAATTCCCCTCTCAACTATAGGTGAATCATGTTCCTTAGTCATAGAATGGTCGAGTTGATGCCTTTTCAAGTCTAGTTGCTTCCCTCAGAGAGCCTGAATAGGATGATATATTCATTCAAGTGGTGCATCAAAGAGTTATCATCCTTGTCAATTAAAATGATGATGAAATATATTAATAAAATAATCCTACTATTCATCCACAGTGGGACCTCCAAATCCTTCTACACTTGAGTAAGACTCTTATTGAATGAATTTTTTCATTGAGTATTCCATCATGTCACTCTCCCATCGGATAGAGCCAAACGTGAGTGAATCCATCATCATATAGACCATTTCACCCTCTAAAGTGTACCCAAACTCGAGAAAACTCTCTATAAACATGGTTTGGATGGAATTATACAATGTTTTATTCATATATATGATGTTCCTCCAGTTATACAAGAAGTTCATGTCAGGACTTTTAGTGCTAATCAGGCAGGGTTAAAGCAGTCTCACCGGATTCGAAGGTTGGGCTACTTATTTCTCCCCATGGTACATGACTGTATCAAGTTCACCAAGTGTTTTCAGGAGTTTCTGATCCATTACAACTTCATTCATCGGCCGCTGGAGCCTCTCTATACTACCAAGTACTCTTAACCCTTTGAGGTCTAGGGACTCAATGTAATGGGACCATATCCACCAGCGATATCTCACCAGAATCGGTTCATTCGGACCGCAACGAACATCTTCTACATGTGGGTAGAAGCGATCCCTCTCAAGGAATTCAAAGGTTGTTCAGTCTTTAGATTCATTATCTCCAACATCATTTATTAGTTTGGATTCATTCACCGCATTCTCACCGACAACGGAACCAACTTATGGTCAGACGAACTGAAGAGGTTGTACACAAGTACATCATCTGGTTCAACCATACATCCCACTACTATGCACAAGAAAATGGGAAAATAAGGTGTTCAGTAAAACCCTCTCCAACATTTTGTAGAAGATGGTTGGACAGAACTAGAAAAGTTAGTCGGAAAATCTCCCCAACACTCTCTAGGATTAACAAATGACAACCCACAATTACACCCAAGTGACTCCATATTCCCTATTGTATGGAATATAGGAGGTCTTTCCCATTAATATCTATTTTCCAACACTCTGAAAAACTATCAATTATTAGTATAAATTAAATAGAACAGTTTAGGTTTATCTAAGTAAACTAAAATTCCCTAAAAAAAGTCGGCGTTGCGCCTTGAATAATATAGAGAGGAACCATAATAAGATAGCAAGAGTGTTCAATAAGATAGCTCACCTCTACTCTTTCCTCCATGGTGATATGGTGCCGTCTCCATGTACACCAATGGTACCTAGAAGTAATCCACCATGTTAAAACATACATGGTAAGGGCCATACATTATTCATAAGGTATATCCTAATGTTGAATACTCCTTGGTCACCATAGATGGAGAGAGCATCACTCCTCTAACAAATTCCAAGTTCTTCAAAAAGTATTTCCATGAATGGGGTCCCCAGTATGAGTTTCATGACATTAGACTACATAACAAAAAAAATCCTAGTCACATGATGATAAAATGAATAAAAATAAAAGTCCTAGTTATATAGTAATAAACCTCATAACAACCAAAACCCCATACACTTGATGTTAAACTGGGCACTTGAATCCAACCATCATAACTTTAAATGGTCTGAAAGATCTCCTTTAGGATGTATGGTGTGTTGTGGGTAATTTTAGGTCCTCATTCATGTCAGGATATAGTGGTTTCACCATACACATCCATCTTGGAACACTTCATTCACCTCAACCTTACCGTAGGACATTAAATTGTGTATTCATAATCTTAGATGCAATATGTTAAAATACATAGAATTGATGGTCCTTTTCATATGACCTTAAAAGTAACATACCCACATCCCAGGCACACAATGTTTAACTAGGATCTCAAGTCTAAACCTTATGACTTTAAACTATGTGTGGGTTTTTCCTTGGGAATATTTTGTGTGGTGTTGGACATCCATGGTCATTAATCATGTCTAGATTTTTCTGACATCATGCCACATATTTCTGCTTAGAATCCTCACTTCCAAGTCCCTTCAACACGACTCTAAACTACATATGAGTCTCCTCGGTATCATGCGGTATAGTGCGTGCCTCCTTTGGACTCATTCACATTGGGTTATTCCTTCTGTTCCCACGTATCTTTTTGGGTTGAGATGTTATCCCTATCATCTTAGTTTAATGATGTTAAACTATGTAGAATTTATAGTCCTTCATTGCATGATCTTAAATGGCATAACTGTCATCCCTATCGTGTGACAATAAACTACACAACAGCACAATGTTCTCTCCTAAGAGGAAAGTTCCCCTGGAACCAGTCACCTATCATTCCATATTCAAGAAATACATATGTATTGATTCCCATACATATTGGATATATAGTAACACCTGAATATTTCATCATTATTATTAGTTATAAACCCAAATATTCATCCACTTGTATTAGGTTTGTTTTCGGAGTTCATGATGTGGAATTTGAGCCTCTTAGGGCCTCATTCATTTGGGATATATAATGGTTACACCATGACCCCCCCTAGGAACACTACTATAACTTTATTTCCTAGTCACATGATGATAAACTATATGGAAGCCAACATCCTTACCACGTGATGTTAAACTGCATTGATCGATCTTGTCACACGACCTTAAACTAAGACATCAATGCTCTCAGCATTGGTCACCTACCGTGCCCCCTATTTGTGTACAGATCATACCTACAAAGAGATATTTCCTTCAATAACTAAATATAGATTTATTCTTATCCATATAATATATATAGAGACACATGAATTTTATATCTTGATCTATCCACTCTAAGGAAAATTCACTCCTCTATGTATCTCATCCTTATGAGATACATAGTGACGCCCTGATCTTCAATCTCAATCACAACTATGTATTTTCCTTTCTTTAAAATTGGTTTATGTTCTTCCTTACCACATGAAATTAAAAAACATGGGATTTTATGAACAATGTGTTTCTGGATTCCCTTCTTCATGTGATACGTAGTGACGCATGGATATTTTGTATTTGGTCCAAACCGTATAATTTACTATATTTTTTCCCCTCATCCATATCTCGGTCCCCATTACATCACTTAAAACTATATATGGTGTGTTCTCAAGAATTTATTGTGTGTTATTGAGAATCCTTGGAATCATTCATGTTAGTTTTGTTATAGAACTCCACTATGAATGTCCATTTGAGACATATCTCATCTTGGTCCAAGCTCTATGTCCATAAACTAGACACTCAAGTCCAAGAATCATGACATTAAACTATGTGCAGGCCTCCTCTAAGATGTTTCATTTGATATTGGGCCTCCCTTGCCTCATTCACATCAGGTTATTCATGAAACCACGTAATAAATTTCAACTTGGGATACCTTCCTCAGTGGTCTATACTCTATGACCTTAAACTAAGTACCAACATCCTCAATTCGTGATGTTAAACAATAATCTTACCCTGAGAATGATCAATATTCCCCATGATAATCATGGGATGCCTTAGTCCCTTGTAAGATAGGATTTCATTTTCTAGTTTTTGTCATCTTCGACACTGTGTTCAAATAATTATGTGTGGATTGATTCCCATCCTCATGGGATATATATCAGCGCCAAGACATTTCATCTTCAAGATCATCCATAAGATCCTTCAAATCATCATCTCCTTGGACTTGATTATAGTTCGTTAAATATTACCATAAATTGTTTTAAAAGCCTATGATTTGTTCCCATTCTCTATTACTTTCCCATTTCACACTCTAAGACTTTTTTGGTCTGGGTATCCATCCTCCATTGAATCCATACAGACCCCCTAAATAGTGATGGTTTTATTCCACATTTGGATCACCTCCAATTTGGGAACAATGCTCTAATGAATATCTAGTAACAAATTGTAGATCATGTGTTTTGGAATATATTCAATAGTCGATTCAACATTTTCTTTCCCAATTCCATGGTGGTTACATAGGGATCCATGTTTTTCTAACATGGTCGCCAGTTACCCTCACTCACCAGTAACCCCAGGGATCCTAGTCTGGAAAGTCTCATCTTGTTTCCTTTCCATTTTCTAGACACTCCCACATTTCAGAAGATCACTGATATCATTCCTTATTTCTCACATCGATCATGGATCATGCAGGCTTAGGACTCTAGTAAGGTGTTAACTAATATGGTATATATAGTCTAAACTCAATGACCTTAAACTAGAATCCTACATAAAAAATCATTACTCTAAACTACATATGAATCCCTATGAATTCATGGTGTGGCATGGGAGCCTATTTGGTCCTCATTCATTTTGGGTTGTTAATACGTCACATCGCGCATGTCCATTCAAGATAAAATCATTTTGGTATAAACTCTATGACCTTAAACTAAGTGCCTTGTTGTGGAATTTTCTCATTGACATGTTATTTATTCCGCTTTCATATATGTTTCTTAACTCTTTTGTGGTACGTCGGGACTCCTTGGACTCATTTGTGTTGGATATATTTCCTCTATTATGTATAATTATATTGGGAATAGAAAATTCAATGGTCCATGAAAAATGAATTTAAACTATTGTCCAGGGTCCATAAATTATGAATTTAAACATCACAAAATTTCTTGGTCACATGACATTAAACTATGGGACAATTTCTAATCACATGACGTTAAACTATTCAATGCATTATCCTGACCATATGACATTAAACTGCATGTTCATCATCCTCATTTTCATGATGAAAAAATGCAAGGCATCCCAGGACCTCACATAAGAGGTCCTCTTTGGAAGATGTGTTTGATCTTTGTTCGTACCAATGCACCTACACAAATGTTCTCTAAGCCACAATGACTTAGTTCCAAGAGTTTTGAAATCCATACAAACATTCCCTCACTCTATTCCCATGCTTTTCATCCCCCTAATTTGGGTCCTCTTCCTATTAAATGTCTAAATGGGCCCCTTAACAACCTGGTTATTCTACTTCAGCTCACCTATCATTCGGGCCCAATGTTCCCGAAGACTTTGGATGACATTTTGAGTTAGGTTCTATGTTTCGAACATGGTCAGAAGTAAAACCTCATTTTTTGTCCCCATTTTAGGATAGTAGTATAGATATCTTTTTTAACAAGGTCTTTTGTCTTCTTATAATTCAATGTCATCCTCCCTACACTTTGAATTTTGGGTTTCATGATTCACACTCTTCATTCCCCTTTCTTCGGATCGATTACAATGCATGTGGAATTATCCTGTTTGTGAACTAGCGCACTATGGGAAAATAAAGTTCCATGATATAATATCCCATTTCTCTATCCACATCCCCTATCATCCTGAACAATCTTGGATTTAAATCAATAATTGAATACCTTGAGTGTTTTATGATTATCAGGTACTCTCATACAAAGTGAAAGATTATGTAGTAATCCCTTGTTTCCCATGTTATACATGATCCACATGAGGTTAGGTATTTTTAATTAGTTTTCTCATAAATATGATTCAATTGAAATAATTTAATAAAGTATAAATTTGTCCATACACATGGGAAGCTCTAATAAAGAGCTATGAATTTTGGTGGAATCACCCCTATAGCTCTACTTTAGTAATCATCCACTTTAACTCTATCAACCTTTGGTGTCCTTCCCCCAAGAATTTGTGAATCCTCCCAAGATCTGCTTCCACATAATTGGACACTAGTAAAATCTCATAAGTATTGTTCCCTGGTCATAGCCACTCAGCTTGGAGATCAAAAATCTTTCCAGTTAGCTACTTCATTTGGTCCTCAAACCCCTCTAGTTGAGCACTTAGATTGCTAGTAATTTATGACTTCATTCTGAGGAAAGTAGTACACTCACTCACTTTCTCCTAAAGTTTTTGTATCTCCTGGGTAAATTCATGAATGTTTCAAATTCTATTAGACTTATCTTTCCACTAGACAGCTTCTATATGTTGGATACCCTCCAACTTTTTTTCAGCAATCCAATCACATACCCACACATAAAGGTCCTGAGCATCCACCCCTCTGGAACATAGGTTGCGCAACCAATGGTGGAGTGACCCCATATGACCCATCGGTTGTAGTTCAGGGGTCTTCTTGATGAAGAAAAAAAATGCCTCTCCATTCCCTACATAGAAAGATATGGATTTCCTCAACTGAGTCAGGGTCATAATCATCTAGATCCTCAGGATCAACATGCTCGTACTCTAGAAAGGTAACAGTGAGCTCAGAAGAAGGGTCTTCCTATAGTGTCTTATATGATGGTATAGGTTCCATATCATGTGGGTGGTCATAATCACTTGTTTCTTCATCGAAAGATTCCCTGTTTCCATCTCCAAGTTCCACCCCACCAGTGGCATCACTCGCAACTGTTGTTGCCTTCTCATTTGAGAACACCATGGATGGATCAATTTGGAGAGTTGGCACCTCATGAATAGGTACATACATCATAATGGATCCCATAGATTACCAAACTTTATCCTATCACTAGGTATACAATTTTCCAAGAACTTCATGGAACAAAGTGCCTTAGTCACACTACTCAGTCGGTGACAGTTATGACTTTGTGAAATCGAATACTTATAGGATATGAGCATTGTTGGATCAAGAAATTGGGTCACTAATGAGAATTAAACCACAGTAGAGACCTCTCTACTTAGTATTTCAATGACTGTAACTGGCCCTCCTTATGGAATTTTCATTGGAGTTGAATAGGATTGGAACATGTTGATATCAAAACTTATTAGAAGCTTAATTATGGCCATACGGTATAGGATTTTCTCTTATCTGGTGGATGAGTGAATTCAATAATTATCCTTCTCTTATGTTCCTATTCAATGATTCCTCCATGGGAATTCTAGGACATGTTCCCCCATAGAAAACAGGAAGGGTCTGGGGTTCTATGCTTGCAACCCCGACCTCCTTAGTTGGACAACCGCTAGCCACCTCAGCCTTGCTGAGCTCAACACTTGTGTCAACCCTATGTACATGCTCCGGAGCATGCTCTCCTACACTTACAGGTGAATTTTAACCCTCTTCTATGGGAACCCCTTTCAATTAACTATGTTTCTCCTGCTCAGGATGTGTTTTGGTTAGTATATCTGTTGGGAAAATTTAAATCGAGGGACATTATGTGTAAGTTGGGATTAATGAGAGAAATTCAGAGAACTCTTATTTTGATCCAACAATTTCAACACTCTCCCAAGGAATATCTAGATGATTACCCATCCCTTGAGGATACCCATCATATCATTCATTCTATTCTTCCTTATCTTCTTCATCTTCTTCTTCTTCTGTGCTATCATCCTCATGCGGCGTTTTCTCTCTACCTGACTCTAGGTCGAGCATCACCTTCACTAGGGTGGGAAGTTATTCATATCACTCACTATGGCATTCATAGAGATCCATTTATATCAATTACTCATTCCTTTGATGAAATCTCACCCTGCCCACCACCTGAATATGCCTGATTATTGGCATTTCAAGCTCGTTGTGCTTCAACCTCCACCACAACTCTTTAGATGATAGTGATTACCACAATGTCCTCCGAGTATAACAGAGGGTTGGGAAAATGACATAAAAAACTAGTTAAAATAGATTCCTTATCTTATTCCTAAAATATTATTTGGATGGTCCTAAATGCCTCTTTTTGGACCATCCCTCTTCAGAAAGCGGAGTTGCGGTCGCACATTGCAACATCCCCATTGTAGTGTTTCTAACTCATGTCGCCCTTGTTTCCTAACTTGCATCTTGGTATGCCTCTTAGGGGGAATCCTTACTTCCTTACCGATTCTCTATCGCTAAACTCATTGATTTGATCTACTAAATTCATCCTTGCATTATTTCCTCTGGATATTCCACCACCTAGTGTTTTGAATACTCTATTTATAGGCTGACATCGAAATTCTTAAACGACAACATGATTGTTTCTCCAAATGAAACAGTTGTCAACATGCACCACGGTTGGAGGAGGATACATGGTTGAGTTCAAGGACCCTTGTATACACCTTCTTCACCGCCTTCTAAAGTCATACAAACTACCTGGAAAAGAGGGACATCCCTTATCCTTCACAAAGGATGTTTCCATCAATATGGGCCACCAGTACACAGCTTCTAAAACTCTATAAGTACTCCCTTTAATCCCTTGAAAATCATAGTTTATCCACCATATGAATGAAAAAAGTGAAGAATGGGTGAAATTTGAAATTTTCATGGATGAAAATATGGATGTAAACTATAAGGGGTTAGTGGTAGAAAACCAGAAATGTTCATAAGGGATGGATTTAGTCTGTCACCAAGAGTGAGAATGACATTCGGAAAATCATATTTTCCAAGATGAGCTGCAGTCCATCCACATTGGATCTAGAATAGCTAGAAAATTCACTTAGGAATTAATACCCTTGATATGCATCCTATAATTCTATAAATACTTACCAATATAGGTACTACTTTGATAACCTTTTTGTGAGATTATAGGATCCCTACAATCACCAGGGTCCCCGGGAGGTCCTCCATTCTCATGTCCCTCACCAGATACACCCGCCCACTCAGGAAGGAAGTGAGGAAGGATGAATATATAACCAATGGCTCCCTTCTCTAATCCATATTATACCACCAATTTTGATATTCTTCCGCCTTTAGGACTACCCAATATGATCTTGTTTTCCCCTCTACGATGCATTCGGACACTACTTCCCTCAACCCGACATCCTTAACCTCTCATCCTTCTTGAAGAATAGGTCAAACCATTCCAAGAATAGAATTTACTTCTATATGTACTTGATAATTAGCTTCTCATTCACTGCCTCCAATAGATATTGCATTAATATTGGGGTCCTACCGCAATACACCTAGGTATTCTATGGTGGGTGGAATTCATCATATAGGAAATCCTATAGGGGAATGCCTCTAATGAAATGAATATACCAAAAGCTGATGTCAAACACCCCATGGTAAAGTTGGAACATTCTTGTATTGCGATATCGTCAGCTAAATAGATCTATCACAAGCTCTTGTTGATAGTCGATATGGAACTTCAATATCTATATGGCCTTATAGAGCTCGATGTTGCATAGCTCTTCTCTGAACTCCTCACATGTGTAGTGTACCGAGTACACACCCATACCCATTCTCTTATAAAGTTTACCCTGGACCTCAAGTCCTAGTCTTGATTACATCCCATAATTTCATACCTCATACTACTTTGGAAGGTTCTATCATAGTGGGAAAGGTACTCATCTGCCTATGGTTCGTCTCCTATGATCATCCTAGTCTTTATGTTCAAGATGTAGATGGCCATTTCATGATTCTCTCTTGTAATGTTGCCATGAACATTGATGTTTTATCACTGAATACTCTCTTCACATATTAAGCATGATCATGATGAATTAGTCTCAAATCCTGGGATGGATACTTCATTATGTATTCCAAAGTTCCACAGCGGGAGGTTTTAACTCAGGAGATAATCCTTCTTTGGATGTGTCATCATTGCCAAGATCAAATTATTATCTGATATGAACCTCATAGTGTGAAAGATTTAAGGATTCCTAATCATCTCCACTCTCTGTAATTCATTGGAATCTTCTCTCTCAGCAGCATCCTACTGACCCACCATTTGGATTGAGTTTTGAAAGGAAAAGGATGAAGTGTAAATTGTTAAGGAAGCGGTGCTCAAAATGTAGCTATTCACACCATATTGGCCAATGGTAACACAAAAAGGTAAGAATTCCATAAATAATTAATCACGGAAGAAAGTGGTGGCATACGTAATGTAGCAACCAAGTTTCAATTTTCTATACAGGAATCATAGAATTGCATGCAAGAGAGAAGAATTGCCTATCTTAAGAAAATTCAACATATTGTTCATAGGGTGACCCCCACCCAAGATATTTATATTCATGGATAGGGTACTCCACCCACACACAAATACATGTATTCACTAGAGTCTATTTCTTCATGCACCTTCATGGATGCACCCCTCTCTTCAGTGTTTCCCTCATAACCTGAGATTATGGTCCCCTTTCATCTTAGATTCCAATGAGGGAATTTTTTAACTTAATTTTGAATAGATTCCTAATGGACATCATTGGGAAAATTAGAAGCACCCTTAAAATCAAAGGAACATTATGAGAAACCTAAGTCTGGTGTGCATAATTTTCATGATGTATACGCAAGTCAGAAATCCACACACAAGACTCTTGTGCGCTCAATGCAATGTCAATTGAGGCCTTTGTATGCATGGCTTCCGTAGCTTAGAGGGATATGTGTTTGGAAGACCCTTTCTAAACCTAAAATATTATCCACCACCATTTAAAAAAAATTCTATATATTTATGTACACCTACATCCCCTTCTTTAGGGTGATCCTCCAGAAGTCGAAGTGTTGATCTTCTATACGTAATACACCTCTTCCTCAACATCATTTAAGAAATGGAACCCTCAATGTAAAAGATTTTGTGTGAAAGGTCCCATGGGGTCTTCCTTCATGGGGGGAAACTGTTTCATAACCCTCTCCATTTTATTCTGAACCTATGGGAACTATGTGCAGTATACTCCTCTTGCGTGCACCTTCTTCCTTGTGTTCACTCATTCTTTCTCTCAACCCATCCTCATTCATGCAATCCTTAAATCTTTCATACACCCATTCCTTAAAGCTTTATGGGTTTCCTTTACTCTAAAGAACCAAGATTGATTCCATTTTCTATGAAAAAAATAATCTATTTCATACAGCTTATTCACGTAGCCCTCCAAGATTTTTTATAGTGATTTCTTGGTCCCTCATGAGGTGTACCCTATTGCGACGACCTACCTCTTTATTTTTAGAATAGGCATACTAATTCCATTTTCTTTTCAACATATTTATGCTAGCAGGTACCCCACAACTGGCCACTTCTTGACATCATTAAACTTTGGAATTTCTAAGGTCGTCCCCCTATTAGTGTTTGAGGAGATGCAATTATGTAATCCCAAGGGGTGAGGAGTGAATTCCCCATGAAAGAGCTATAGGATGTTAAACAACCTTACACCAATGTCCTCACCACGTGATGTTAAACTGTGATCTCGCCCAATACAATAGGCCCAGAAGGTCACCATTTATGACTGTCATGGAATGAAATAATCCTCACATGGAGTTACATCATACACACAGGATCAGAGAGGGGATGGGTACCTGGAATCTCTCACTTCTTGTACTCTTAATCTAACTCATTCTCCCTTTGTGTTTTGTCTCTATTTGTACATCGGAAAGTTTTCATGTGTAAGCCCCAAGGTACCCCTCATAGGATTCTCTATGTATGAATGGGATGGAACAAGCTCTTCCTCATATATAATGAGATCCTCTTCACACAGAATTATGTCCTACTAAGGTATTTTCCATGCGTAATCCTCATAAAATCACTCATCAACACATATTTCACAACACGAGTTTCAGGTCTATTTCTTACTCTTCTTTGTCACACCAAGCATGAATCATGTTTTCATAGTGTCTAGTAGAAACTATGACATCTATACAATCCTAAAATGTTAATCCCCCTAGATTAATCCCCATTCTTCATCTTTGGATGATTCTTTCCTACATGTAAACCCCAAAATATCCAATACAACGGGCTCCTACATAGGTATAATCCCCAATCACGCTCCATGGGTAGATTCCATGCATAAGACCCAACCATATACTCCACTTCTATTAGGATACCTCATTAGGTGTAAACCCAAATTTTTCTCAAGAACTACATGAACTATTATTCCCAATAAACTAAGATATGTAGGAACCTCCCTAAGGTTAAATCCCAACACCCAAAAAAAATTAATCTATTCAATCCATTCCAGCAAACACTTCATCCATATCCATGCTAATTTTATGCTGGACTCCACATCTGGGGGAGATAATTCCACCCACTTGGGATGTTTCTATACTTAATCACCATTTGCATCATCGCTACTCCTAGAAACATTCAGCTAGATCTCATGCATAAGCCCGCACAATCCAACCAAGATCAATCATCTTGAGAAGGGAAGATCACATGTGTAAGCCCCATTATATCCATCAAAATATGAATGTTTTGATCCATATAATCTAAAATGTGTATGTAGGATGTCTCCATGAGGTTCAATCCTTACCATTGGAAAACCTTGGTGTCCACCTCCCAGGGTTTTACCTCACTGATCTACCATCAATGGTGTCCAAATGATCCTTATTGGGGTGAAATCTTCCCATAATGGTAAATTCTTTCCTGAGTCCAATCTTAAAGGATTTCTAACCCATCCATATAGTAAAAGTACTAGGTTATCCCCTGAGGGATGTACATCTTTGATCTGCCTCCATCATGTGTTCATATCATTCTATCTATCTTTGCAAGATGTTAAACTCGCAACCTATCACACTATTACCTCATGTTAAACATAGGATGTCTGAGGAAACCATCAGAAGACATGACTTTGGTATTAGTTACCCCATGATCAACATGGGATTCCTTGGGATACATTCCCAAGATGCCTTCATGATATTCCCTCTTATGAGTAAAAATATAGGTGACCATTGTTCCAGTGTCTAGACATGATTGTGATGCCCAACACCACTACTCGCCTATCTGAAGGTTGCTTCCCTATCAAGACCACTTTGAATTTATAGAAGGAATTAGTGTAATTAAATGGTTCTCAAAAATATATTTCATTAGAAATTTATTTCATTAACCATTTATTAATCTATAAAGGAGACCTAGATAGGGCGATGAATTCCAAGTAGGAATCCATAGAAGGATGAACCGACATCCCATCATCCCAATTCAATCAAGGATCAGACATCGCCAAGAAATTGATGAATGTTTCCCAAGTTTGGAAAGAGTGAATATTGGGTATAATGTATATGTTATAATAAAAAAACACAAGGTGTCACACCCCAATGAAAGCATCACAAACACACATTGAAAAAAAATTAACATTTTCAAAATAAGTTTTTTTACTTTGTAATAATTTACTTAAAATATAAAAATTTAGAAAATATTAATTAAACATTTATTTGAAAATAACATTGAAAACATTTAAGGGATTTATAAAATCAATGAGAAGTCATAGAAGTGGGAAATATTGTTCGTGATGTGTGTGTTAAAAAATATTATTTTCACATTTTTGATAAAATCCAAATAGGAATTCTTTGGAAAATGAAATGATGATTCCTTTAAAAAATTAAAAAAATCAAACATAGGTTAAAATTTATTTAATAAGACATTTTAAATATGATAAAAAATTAAAAATGTTTTTGTAAAACATTTTTTTTGAAGAATAAGGGGTTTCAACTGAATAGAGAAATAAATATGATTTTTTTGAAAACACTATTTTGAAATAATGTGTACATAAAGAGAGGAAAATGAAGGGAAGATTTTATTTTCTATAAATAACCATATTAGAATACAATTCATGAGTTTATTTAGATATAGATCATAATATTTCATCGTTGGAGGCATAACCATGAACAATCTTGATAAACGATGACATTTTAACATAAACCCTTTACCACTTTAGTAACATTGAATTGTAATCCCCATGAAAATAGTAAAACTAAATGAAACTTACAATATCACTATAATAAATAATTTCATGATACTAAATAAAAATGGGTATGTGTATACACCACATAAAATAAGATAGGTGCTAATAGAACATAAGTCTCAAATAAAAAAAATTGAGAAAAAAATATTTTACCACTTTAGTACTCTATTGAATCATAATCAAGAATAAAGTATAAAATAAAATTAAACATTAAATATCATTAATATATTTGGAATAATTTTATAATATTTAAAATGGGGTGTACATACACCACAAAAACGTGTGGGTAATTTTCATGTGTCTCCCAAAAATAAAGGAGAGACGATAAATCCCTTACCTTATGTATCAACATCAATCGTAAACATTCAAGAATCATGTATATTAAATATATGTTTATTATAATTATATTATATAACATTAATATATTTACCATATATGATTAACTTATTACCATTCATTCTCTATTTATTTCTAATTTCTTTTTAAAAATCACGTTTTCGATAATAACTATTTTTTTTCATATATGTTTTGATTTTTTATTTTTTGGTCCTCTTACTTTGATCATGGTTCCATCACATAAATAATAATAATATTTAAATAATTACCAAATTTAAAAATAAATTATACTTTTAATACCAATCATGAATGATTTTTTTTATTAATAAAGTATGTTATGATCATGGAGACGGTGAGATGTAGGTACGCATGGGTAAGGTTTCAATTTTTCAATTATCAATAGAGAAATGACGAAAGTAATATTTTTTTCATTATATAATGAAAATAATATCATAAATAACATATTATTTCTTTATATATACTTATACATATAATCTATTTTGTGTGGTGATGAAAATAGAGAGTCCATCGCTTCATGAATGCGGTAGTCCACACATACATAAATAATTTTATCATCTTGTAGTTAGTGAAAAAGTAAGAAATAAATTGTTATATTATACTTTAATAATTATAAATATGTCATTAAAAACATAATTATTTTATTTAAAATACATATATTCATTAAATTCATTTGTATTTTCATTCATGTAAAGAGTTAGTGAAAATGAATCACATCACTTTGTGAGTTGGTAGTCTGTTGTACACATAAATAACATCATCGTATCCCCCATGGAATTGAAAGTAAAAAAAGATATATATTATTTAATTTAAAAAGAGGTATAATTATATTTTTAATATCATATAAATATATACTTTATATATATCATCATACCCAACCATGAGAGGTGGTAATGGAAAACAAATGACATCGCTTCACGAGGTGGTAATGGAAAACAAATAAAATCGCTTCACGATGTCGTAGTCCTTCGTACATAAGAATGATTATATCATAACCCATTTGATGTAAGAGGAGTTGGTTTTATTTCATTACCATAACATAAAAAATATTAATTTATGGATGATACTATAATTATTTTATCATAGTGACTTAATAGTAATTTTGGAGGTGGATGAAGAAGTAAAATAAAATAACTCTTTGAAGAACACTACCCCTTCTTCAGGTATACTCCATAAGTTTAAACAAAAATAAATTATAGGTTGGTCTTCTACACAATATAAGCCTTAAAATATTAGAGGAGTTAATTTGGTAAGTTACTAGTATTCTCTTTTTATTCTAATGTGGTTTTAATGTTTGAAAAAAAGACGATAGTGGGTAGAATTTTATAAGTGATGTGAGTGGCACACATTTATTTTTGTGAAAAGAAAAAGGTGTATCCAAAATTTTATCATGAATAAACGCTCAAAAATATATTATTTTAAATAATTATACATTACAGCCTCTAAATAGGTCCATAAATATATTTTATTCAAGTTTTTAGGTTATTTTGAAACTTAAATTTTTAGTTTAACCCACGGTAATCCCATTTTTACCTTAACCACAGTAATTAATTTAAATGGTTTTCACAATTATGTTAAGTAAAAAATAATTTTCACCATATTATATAAAATATATTATTATGACCTAAAATATGGAATCCACTTTTAAAAATTTAATTAATTAATGTTTCCAAATTTAATTTAAAAATAATCATGCAAACGCGATGAGGAAGTGTAGTTTCAAAGAGAAAATCATCAAAAGTTTACAATGTTTTTATATCAAAAAATGAAAACTCTTAAAATAAACTAAATTATATTAATATATATATAATTTAAGTATATTTAATTTAAAAATAATTTAATATATAATTTGACTTTATAAATAATTTAAACTAAATGGAAGTTTTTAATTAAAATTAAATATTTATCATTATTCATCAAAAACATTAATCATCTCAAAAAATTATAAAAAAATCACCGTAAGATTATTTTAACATTATTATTAAAAATATAATATCTATTTTCTCAATTATATTTTCTACGAGTGTCAAAAAATTAATTTTAAAATAAGTTCACAAAAAGGCGACCAAACTGTTTATTTTTCGAAAAAATAGTTTTTAAGACTAAAATTGGATTTATTCTAATCTTTTGTATATAAAACACATAATAAGGATGTTAAATAGTTTATTTTATACATCATACGTGAATTTAATTAAAATTATTCACCAACACTATATTTTTAAAATCATTTAGATGAAAAGTGTTTCTTTCCATAAAAAAAAGTTTTTCTGAAAATGATATCCTTTGTTTTCAAATAGATTTATTTTAATTTATAATTAATTACCTATAAAATGATTAATTTTATATAAATTTATAATCCATATTTTTTTCCTAACTTAATTAACCATATTCATACTCCTCATTCCAATGACTAGGTGATAACTGTCATAAAATAATATTCACGGGAGTTGGCTCCCCCCTCCTCCGGCGGCGGCGACGACGGCTTGGCGTTGGCCTCTCTGGATATCACCTCGGAGGTGGTTGGGGTCGGCGAAGGCTTCTTTTGGCTCTCATCTCGGAGGCGGCGAATCGGTGGCGTCTTCGATGTGGTTCTGATGAGGCTCTGGCTAGCTCCGTCTTTCTTGGTTTGGCGATGGCGCATCCTGGCGATGAAACAAGTGGAAAGATCTCAGCACGGTGACCGCGTGTCTGATAGGCTCCGGTGGTTTGGTCTCGGCATCTTCTTCCGGTGGCTGTTTGGATTTAGTTTGGCGACGACGCGACTCGACGACTTCTAATGGCATGGTTTCAGATTTACATCTTGGTGTCAGCTTCTGGAATGAGATATGGCTATTGTCTGGCTTTGGGCGCATTCTGGTAGGGCTCTGTGTCTGCTCTGAAGCGTCTTGGAGGAGGGAGGTTCGGTTTTGGTTTTTCATCTTTGATTTCAATGCGCTATTGATGTTATTTGCGTGGTGTCGTCATCAAAGGTGTCCTTGTTCTTCCTGCTGGTCCTTTCCACTTTCTGTGGTTTGTCTGATTTGGAATCTGGAGTGGGTTCTTACGCGGCTTTGTTCTGATCGGCTCCAGCCCAGCGTTGCGTTTCCATCTTGGACATGCTCGATTCCCCGCTACGGCGATGCTCTATGGATATGGTGTTGGATCTTCCAATCCTGGGTGGCGAAGATTTGGCTTCATTATTCTTGGTTTTTCCTCCTTTTTGGATTGTCACAGATGTGTTTGAAGGGTGAATTGTGGTCGCGACAGGGTTATTCTAGTTTTGGTCCTTATGGTGATTGTTGTGGGAGAGTTCTACTTGGCTCTACCCCTTTAGCTTGTTTTCCTCACAGGTGACTTGGTTCTCTGAATTCATTTAATATGTTCGGTGAAGTTTTTTTTGATTGGTTCGATCCTGGAAGTGGAGAGATGTGAAGCTGGAATTGATCACTTGGAATAGACCCAGAGGAGGATTTAGAGCTGGTTGTTCAACCTTTGCAGTGCTTTTCAAATTCGGTTGTTTGAGAGGGTATGGCATCAGCCGTCGGATTGGGCCTGTGCTTTGACACAGGACACTTGATAGCCGATTTTCCTTGCATTTTTGGAGTGCTTCATTTTGTTTTTATGCTGGGAAGGGGCTGTTCTAGTTTTCAATCGTGTTTTCACTCTTTGGTCCTTCGGGTATGATTGTCCTATTTCCATAAAGTCTTTGGGTTTCTTCCTTCTTCCCTTAAAAGGGGGACTTATCAATAATAAAAATATTTGAAGGCCTTCGGTCCATTGGATGGAGTGTTGCATGTAACGCAAGCTAAAATTAGTTTAAATTATAATGACATATAAACACAATGTTTCATGTAACACATTATTAACTCGGTAGTTCATTTATCATAATCCTTACTCCGTGTTGAATACAACATAATATTTACTTAGTGTTGGGTGTAATGTAAGATTAACTCAGTGTTTCATGTAACATAAAATATCAAAAAGATTAAATTACATTGAAAAAACATTTCATAAGATCTCCGGATATTACATTATACCAACCCTAAAATGAATTTCCCCCTAAAATTCATCTCGGTCATCGAAAGATTAACATTTCAAAATTCCTTCATTAAAACCCACATCATAAAAAAGGGTTCGAAAAAAATCCTCTTGAAAAAGAGAAAGGTATTTGAGAAAGGAATATATAAGAACACATACTAGGTTTCCAAAAAGTAGAATATGTGGAAAGTGAAAACATGGACATAGAATAGAAAACAAACACCCAAATACTAAGGCAGAGTGATAGAGAACTTGGTCAGAACAAATTTAATGAGTAGAAATCCATAAACCAAAGAGGAATGAAAAATATCATTAATATCATCAAAAATGATGATAAGAGGATAAATTTTTATTTCAATATCCCTTTACTAATATTAGGTAATTTATTTTCCATAAACATTGAGAACATATAAAAACATAAATTGTTCATATATTTATATTTCATATGCACAATTTCACCCTTCAGATGTGCCAATATCAATATTCACTTAAACTCTTACTCTAACATATGTACTTTTAAGGAATAAAGAAAAAAATAATATCTATAAATTAATGATAATTGGTTCATTATATTTATTTTTTTAAAAATATCCAATATGTATAAATCTTTAAATGGTGATGTAATATGATAATCACTAAAACCTCATCCAAAGTTAAACATTAACCATTACATAAATGGTTAATCCTACAACCCTTAAAAAATTATAAATAAGGTTACTAAATTTATCAAAATAAACATAAAATTAATCCCCCACATATCATAAAGAGTATCATGATTGTCACATACCAAACATGTGAATACCTTTATCATGTATTCTCTTGAAACATTATAATAACCTAAATTACCATAAAAACTTATTCAAAACATACGTGCTTCCTTATTTATTAAATAAATCACAGATTATTGGATATATTCCTTATATCAAAAAAAATTAATCTTAATCAATGGTAGCATAAACTATATTTTCGACAAGTCATTACTCATATCCAAGAAAATTAGTACTATCCAATTTTCTTTATCCATATCAATCATCTCTTTATCCCAACATCATTATCTCAATATCCATAACATATTAAAGTTTATCTTTCCCTTAATAATTTTTTTCCATGAATATCACCTTTCCATTAAATCACTTTTTTATGTCATAATCACCATTCAAAATATTCCTAGAAATACTTAATGAAAAACTTATACTGAACAATCTTTATATATTTTATAAGTCTTTAATTCCAATACCTAAACACTATAATCACCCAAGTTCATTCTGAAACCATTAACTAGTCTTTTTGATCTTATTCCTTAATGAATCCTTTTATTCATATGTAATTCATTGTCACTTCATCATTATTAGAAAAAAAATTACTCATACAAAACAAAATTTCACTTCAAGAGATTTTCCCATAGGAAATAGATTTTCATAATTCCCATAATTTTCACATTGAAAACATTCAATGGTCAATGATTCCATATGGAGACCATTATTATCATCTAAATAATTAACCAAACATTTCATTTTTCTTTTTTAATTACTTTATATTATTCTTCTTTTCTAAACTAAAAACATTCTCACAAACTTTGATACATTTATTTGAGTGAATCTTCTCATATTCTTGACATATTGGTAACTAAATCTTCATTCCTATATGGTATCCACTAACTAAAATCTCAACAAATTTCAACCTTATCTAATTTGATGATTCTGAGAGTCGGTTAAGGTGAACATTATTAATCATTTTCTATGATAAATTATAGCATAATAAAAATATCCCTCATTTAATTAATCATCTAATTTGTCTTCTCATCAGAAATTTTTTTGTCACATTCAATGATAACCTAGTATCATTTGGTTCCTTCCATCAAATAAAACCAAAAGTCATAGAGTAATAAGCGCTAATAATTTTAGAATCCCACATAATAATGAAAAAAACATATATGATGTCTAAATCATGGAACATTTTTTTTAATCTATGAAATCATTGGTTTATTTAAGTTCATTCATTTTAGTCATCTATTTAAATCCTTTACAAATGTTTGTAAAGAGTTTTTAAACGTCCAAAGAATATCCCTCAGGAATTTCAAACCATATGTGTAGTAAGGCCCATTTTTTCACCTGGTGCTAATCAAGTCCATCTCAATGAAACCTTTTTAAGTTATTACCCCTATGTACCCCTGTGATAGAGCCACATCGACTTGAAGTATCCAGAGAAAAATTTAATTTATTAGAAAAACATTATTTATCCTTTACAAAAATTCCAAGGATTTTTCTTATACTTTTACTCATCATTAGGCTTATCCTTATAAAAATACCTATAAATAACCTTAGAAATATCCCTAAGTATCTCTATAAAAAAATATCCTAGTTTCTAATGGTTAACTAAAATATTCCTCTAATACCAACTATAGTGACTCATGATTTTTAAATATAGATATTACATTTTTTATGAATATTAAATATATTACACAACCAAATTCTTGAAGACTTTAATATTTTATAATATTTGAATAAATGGAACACAATCTTGTAATTTAGTGAAAGATCTTAAACAACTAACATAATGATCTTCCACCTTATAAATCTTTACAAACATACCCTATGTAAAATATTTCATCATAAATTGGTGAAAGAAAACATAAGAAAGGGTGATCTCAAATACTCATAAAGTGTAATCAAGGGAGATAAAAAATATTAACATGGACATAAGGTTATGATATAATGAGCTTAACATTTTTGAAACCATAACCTATATATCAAAGATCTTAATATTGAGTCACAATATAATGATTGGTAATTCGTAAGATGTGAATCATATGGATATAAATGAAATGATCAATGAGATTATAACATTAGAATAAGACATGGATTATTGAAAATACATAATAATGTAAAATCACTTCCATAATAGTTAGCGACCTATGTTAAGAAGATAAAATTGAAATGGTCTTACTCTCCAAACCATCATAGTAGTCATATTTCACTCCCAAAACCATCATTGCGGACAAAGTCCCTTACTTAAATAGGTTCATTCCACATTCCAGTCATGTCTATGTCATGATATATAAATCCTTTACTAATTATTTGGAAGAATATGTAGGTCCTAACCATATAAAAATTAAAACCATAATTATGAGTACCAAATGATCATAAAAATTAATCATATCATAACCCATGAAATGAAATGGTTTTCAAAAATATTTCATCTTATCATAACCATTATAAAAGATACTGGTTTCATAATCATTTCATCATATCATAACCCATGTAAAAAAGAAGTAGGTTTCATAATAATTTTATCATGGTATAACATTTGGAAAATAAAATGGTTTCCTAAAAATCCTTTCATCATAAACAATTAAAATAATTATATGAATGATTTCATTAGTTTATTTCCCTATAAAAACTTAAATTACATCAAGGGGTGGAATTTTAGATGGAGAATTATTTTTAATGTTAAATCAATTGGAATGTTTCTTGAGAAATATAATTGTTTTAAATTAATTTTTAAAAGAAATTTTTTTTAGGGAATCCTTTTATTTTAAAATTAACATGAGAAATTATAAATTATGCTACAAAAAATCAATCAAAACCTTTCTTGAGGAAAATATCATTTCTAATTTGAAAAAAAAATAACACATTTTTAAATAAATTATTTAACAATGATATATTTACTATAAATCTAAAAAAATCCCAAATATTAATGAAAACATTTTCATTAAAAATAAATTTAAAATTTTTAAGTGAATCATGAAATAATTTTTTTTAGAAAAGCTGAGATATGGGTTGGTCTCCCATCCTGATCCAAAAATCTTATTAAATAAACATGAGTAACAAAAAATACAGGATGTATAATGAGCTTACACCAGTAGAAAGTTATAGAAAAACAAAACACACTTTAAACAATATAAGAATAGCGATGAGGGAGCACACTAGTATCTTGGGCTTGAACATCCACTATCAAGAAAAATTAGGTCTTAAAAAAAATATTAAATAATTAAGTGGTCATTATAGTGAGAAATATTTTTCATTCCATGCGTATTAAAAACAAATATTTTTTCCACATTTTTTGTAAAATCCAAATGGTCATTGTTTGAAAAATGAACTAAATATTCCATTAAATAAATTTTTTAAAAATTAAAATAAAGTGTAAAAAATCATTAATAAACCATTTAAAAAATTCTAAAAATATTTTTTAAAATATTTTTATAAAACATGGTATTGGAAGTAAAAGGGTTTTTGATTGAATAGAGACATAATGACAATTTTTCTTCAAAACATTTTTTTGAAATCATGTGTACATAAGAAGAGGAAAATGAATGGAAAAATGTATTATACATAAATAACCATATGAGAGTAAAAATGATTATTTTATTTAGAGATAGATCGTATGATTTTATTATTGGAAGCCTAATCACGAGTAATCTTGATAAACGATGTGATTGTGACATAAAATCCCTACCACATTGGTAGCCTTGAATCATAATCCCCATGAAAGGATAAAATTAAATGAAACATAAAATATCGTTATAATTTTAAATTCGTGATATTACATGTATAAGGTAATAAATATTCACCTCATAAAAGAATATAGGGACATAACATAATATATGTATCAAAGAAGGAAAATTTAGACAAAATACCTTACATCTTTAATAATCTTTTTAACCATAATCCCCAATCAAGAATAACATAAAATGAAATAATAAATATAATGAAATGAATATTATTCATTAAAAAAATTTATGGGTAAGTATATACACCAAAAAAATTGAAATTAGTGGTGAATTTTCCTATGTCTCCCAGTAATAAAAGAGAGACTATAAATCATTTACCTTAAGTCTATAATTACTCCATACATGTTTGAACCTCCGGAATAAAAAATATATTTTTTTATAAATATATTAGAGACCCATAATTATATATATTATACCATATATGTTATTTTTATGACCATTAATTACATGTTTATTACCAATTCTTTGTTAAAATTAGGTTTCGGATGATAACTGCTTTATTGTTCGTATATGTTTTTTCTTTTCTATTTTCTATCTCTTAACATTGATCAAAATTCCATAATTTATGTAATAATAATCATTATGTAATTATTATTTTTATAAATCAATTTTCCTTTTAATATAATACATATAATATTGTTTTGAGAAATGATATATGTTAAGAACATAGAGATGGTATGTTGTACGTAAACATGAATAAAATTTCAATTGTTCAATGAGAAATATGGAAATGAGATAAGTAATATTTTATCTTTATATAGTTATCAAAATATCATAAATTATATATTATTTATTTAAGTATACATGTATGTTTCATCTATGTGGTGTGGTGATGAAAAGAGATAGTCAGATCGCTTAGTGAAGGCGGTAGTTCATAGGTACACGATAGACATTACCATATTTCAGTAAGTGAAATGTAAGAATGAAAATGATAACTTATCGTTTCAAAATAACAATGTTTTCATTAATATCATTTTTATTTTATGACATCCTAAACCTGGGTTCTAGCTAAAGGTTCCCAGATCATGGTTGTCCATATGGCCTCAAGCGCATCACCCTAAAGGCCAGAGGCTTCTAACTAGTAGGGTTGGCCTGAGGTGTGTCCATAGGGAGACTACGCCCTCATTACCATAGTGGAGCATAGAGGTAAAGATGTAATAAATGGTAAATATCGGAATCAATATAATATTAAAATATAGAATAATATAATAATACATGAATAATAAAAAACATGAACAACTAATAACTGAATCATACACCAAAAATGGTGATAATTTATGTCCTTTTTATAGAACTATAGAAAAAATGGATTTAAGTTATTAGTAAATAAATTCTATAAAAAATTAGAAAAAAGAAACCAGTAACTATCCAAGCATCTCGAGATCCAAATCAGACATCTATAACAAGCTCTATCCTAAGAAAGAAATAAATATCAAGTGTCCAAGGTGGGATGCTTCCCTTTTTCAACAGGTACATACATGTAATCTACCTGGGTACCATTTTCATCCCAAATAGAATGTGAGATAAATCTCAACAGACCACCCCCAGTGAATTATATAACATCTAATCCATGTAATATAGACTAAAATAGAGTGAAAACATTCATACATAGAAGTAAAGTAGTACATCAATGTAAATACCCATGTACCTAATTCATCCTCAGATAATGTTGACACATATAACCAGTTCATTTAATTCAAAAAAATTACAATTTATATAAGTACCATGAGGTATAACCAACACTTACACCTTGAAATGATAATAATAATAATAATAATAGTGTTGGATCCAAGATATAACAGGGTATCTTGTAATGATGATATTAATGAAAGGGATCCAAGGTAATAACCAAGGCATCATCGACCTTTAGGGTTGATCCAACTCAGTAATAATTGAAAACCTAGCTATAAGTGTAATAGTGTACTCCAAGTGGAATCACCCAAGGTATTCCCTAATAATAATTCTAACTCAGTCCATGGGATTCTTCCAAGTTAAAATGGGGAAAGAAATTATGGGTTCCAATGGTGTAACAATGGTGCCACATGTTTATAGAAATAATTCTAGGTCCAAGGATTGTATCAAAGTAATACTATAATAGTAATGGATGGATCCTATGGTTTCCCACTAGGCATCCACAAGTAGACAAAGATTAGGTTCCAAGGTGGGTATCAACCTTGGAAATAGGAATACTTGAATGAAATTCCATGCATGGGTACTTAAGGTATTACCTCATAAATACGTGGCTAGCTCGAGTCAAACCACTCCTATAATAATGTCATGGTTCATATACAATATTCATCATAAAAATTATAAATTAATTAATTAGGCCATTTAATACTCATTCCATTTAAATAATTAATTGGTTAAAGATGTTTCCTTTCATTATTGTGACAAAGAAAAAGGGAATGAAATGATATACATCATTTCATATTTAATTACATGATTCTATTCATTAACATTCATAAACATGAAAAGGAAGTCTAAGGATGAAAACCCACTTGCAATTAATTTATAATGAACTAGTCCAAGTGATATCAATAATATAATTTCCAATTAACATTTAAATATTCATATATTAATTTTAAACACTTGACAAAGAAGGGTCAAGTGACACAAACATATTCAAGGGATATTAAAACCACAATTTAATATGCATTTAATTAATGAAGGATTGCCATTGGAAGGTTCAAGCCAAAACACACCCAAATAGTGGTTCGTACCCACAAAAAACCCCAAAACACATAATTAAGGGAAACACCCTACTTGGGGTGGTTGATGTTGAGATCAAAACCTTGATGAATAACATATTTAACTAGGGCCTTAGAACATAGTTCTAATGACTACAAATAAGGAATGTAAATTTAATAAGTCATGCCTAATGAAATTTGAGCACCCACATTATAGTTTATAAAATGATGACAATTGAGGGATGAGTTATAAACCTCCTACCTTAGTCTTTTATGACTCTCCTCATCTAGTACCATCCTTTAGATTGTCTTAGATTGGATGATTTCTGAAGAATAGATCAATGCCTTAAAAATTGTGCATACGATCTTGTATCTAAATAGTGTCATTGATAGAAAGTAGAATGATTGACAACTAAAAGGTAATCTAGATCTTACTATATTGAATCCAAAATCATTTTCGAGGATCAAATTGGTGTTCACATGGTGTTCCAAGAACAAAATATATGGAAAATTACTTGAGTGATCAAAAATGGAAGGAGGAGCCTTTTCTGTCTATTGGAGATAAAAATAAGAGGAAGGGAAAAGTTTAAACATTTTATTAAGGGTGATTTCTTAATTTATCCCAAAAATATTGGTTTCATGGTTTGGTCACAAGGTTTGAAAAATCGTGCACCAACCATGAACCTCGTATTATGTTAAGGGGGAACCCGAAAGGTTAGGCCACATGGTTAGTCAAACCATTTTCCTTATATAAAAATAACCTTTACTAAAAAGTCTATAGTTTTTTATAGGAATGTGGCCTCTGAAAGATGGTTAGGGAAGAGCGTTCACCCTAAATCATACCACTATCTGGCACCACACGATTAGGATAGACTATGTGGGCTAGATGCATAGTTTCTACTAACCATATGGCCCACATTGTTTCTCTGTCATCCTAGGATTTGAGCTCCATATCAGCCACAGAAACCCCTAAAACCATTATAAACTCATTAATATTCAATATTAGGTCTAAAATAATGAATTAGATTCAATTTAAATGGATTGATACCCAATATAGAAACCATGTTCATATAGTCTTCCCCCTTAAAGGAACTCATCCTTGAGTTCAACTTCCAAGGTTAGAGAAACACTGTTTGAGAACAAATATTATCAAAGGTCATGTATGTTGGAATCCATCACCCCAGTCTCATCCTATACACAACTGTGATTCCATATAACCCATACAAAAATGAAAAACTAACCTAATAGATCCTTTGTTCTTTGTTTAATGATGCATATATGATAATCCTCAAAAGAAAACTCAACATCTAACTAAACTTTCTTGAGATCAAAAGTATGTGATGGTTTGGCATGCTAACGGTGAATCTTTGAAACAGATAAGAAAAAATGCATGGAATGGTACCTATGAGGTAGTAGAAACTGATAATATATCATCATATCTCTTTACATAATCTCAAACGTCCATACATAACGAGGCGGAAGCTTCCCTTTCCATTGTATCTATCTATTCCTATGCCTAGAAGATAGCCACAGGAAAACATGATCCCCAATATTGAACTCTATAGGTCATCAATGGTGATCGACATAAGATATATCTCATGACTAAGAAGTAAACATACACTTTCTGAATATCTAAACCTACTCTGAAGTCTACTATAAGAGACTAGGACCTAGTAGGGATGAATCATCTTCCTCTCTTGAGAACATGTATGAATGGAATGACCTACCATAGAATGAAACAAAATAAGCTGTCTAAATTGTCTCATGAAAGCTATTGTTGTAGGGAAAATTGATAAGAAGTATATGCTTCTCCCAAGATCCATTTCAATTAAGTAAACATGCTTGGATCATGTCCTCTAAAACTTGTATCGTCTATTTTGATAACCATTAATTTGAGGTTTAAAGGTTGTGGACAGAAGCACTTGTGTACCCATAGTTTTCTGTAACTCCTTCCAGAACTATGATGTGAAGGGAGCATCTCTATCTGAAATGATAGTACAAGGGACCCCATGTAGTTGGATGTTCTCATGGATATATGATCTTCCAAGTTCATCAACTAAGAATGTATCCCAACTTGGAAGGAAATGGGATACTTTTTGTAGTCTATAAATGACTACCCATACAACGTCACTACATCTATGTGACCTTGATAAGCTGACTAAAAAGTCCATGAAAACATCTTCCCATATTCATTATGGGACATGAAGAAATTGTAACAATCTTATAGGTCATTACTAATCTATCTTCGCCTATTTATAGGTGGAACAACTGGTAATAAAGCATGCTATCTATTATTTCATCCCATTCCACCAACATTGATGTCTCATATCTTGATACATATTAGAGATTCCTGGATGAACTACCCACTTAAAAGCATTATAAGCAGGTATCAATTCTTCTCTCATATATGTTGGAACTCTGATATGTCCATAAATGAATAGGATTTCAACTCTATCCATGGACTAATCTGGAGGTTGGTCATCTCCTAAAATACTCTCATAGAGAACCGAGCCTTAAAGATCTGAAAACACCCTACTCTTCACCATCTCAAGGAGGAAAGAGTTAACCATCAAGGATGAGATGTATGACTTCTAGAGACTATTATGAATCTTTAATGTATCTCAGATAAGAGTACCATAAATTTTTATTCATCACTGGCTTCCCATTTGGCATGTTCTAGAGTTTTTCGACTCATCACATCCCCTACTGCATTGCCTTTTCTGGGCATATAGATAATCTAAAAATAAAAGGAATAAATGTATTCATCCCATATACACTATCTGAAGTTCAATTCATGATATGTAATGATATACTTGAGTATCTTGTGGTCCATCAACACCACAAATAACTCACACATCAGATAGTATCTCCAGAAATGTTAGTGATTGACAACTGCTGCAAGCTCAAGGTCGTGCATCAGGTAATTTCTCTAATGGGCCTAAACTTCCGAGATCCGTACACAACAACTATGTCCTCCTATAGTAGCACTATAACAAGACCAACATTAGAATAATTACATAACACTATATAGCCTCTTCTAGGATCTGAAAAATCAGAATTGGTGCAGAGAAAAGACTTCATTTCAGCTTCTGGAAGGCTTTCTCACACTCTTCTGACCACAATAACTTTACAACCTTCTTTGAAAGACTTGTATGAGATTCTAAAACTTTTTATAAGTCCTTTATGAAATATCTATAATATCTTAACATCCCAAATAAACTCCATATATCAAACACGTTCAAGGGATACTCTCAATAATCTACAACAATCACCTTCTCTAGGTCAACAGAGACTCTAGGTTCTGAGATAATATAACCCATGAAGTGAAATTTTTAGATCTGTAAGATAAACTTGGAAATATTGGTATAAATATGATTCTCTCTCCAGTGTATTCAGAACAATCTCAAGGTGACTATCACGGTCACTATGAGTATGATAATACACTAAGATGTTCTTCACAAAGACTATGAAAGAAGACTCTAGAAATGGGTGAAACCCCATACTCATAAAGTCTATGAAAGTAGGGGGTTAATTCATAAGTTCGAACAACATATTGAGATACTCATACATACCATACCTACTATGGAATGTTTTAATAGGTATGTATGATGTCTTTAATTGCACCTAATGATAGCCTAATCGTAATTCAATCATAGAAAACACCCTATCTCATTGGAGATTGTAAAAGAGATCATCTATTCAAGGTAGTGGATCCTGTTTCATAACTATAAACTAGTTCAGCCATTTATATTCCATTCATAGATGAAGGGTACCATACACCTTATTGGAGAAGGGCATGGTTTAACACCAGGAACATGTTCTAGGTCGTATAAAACCATTGGCCTATAGATCCTCCAACTGTCTCTTGTGCTCCGGGAGCTTAGTAAGTGCCATCCTGTATGGAAGAATCGACATTGAAGTTGCTCCAAGAATGATCTCAATCATAAAATCTACCTCTCTATCATGAGTTAATCCAAAAAATGGGAAACATGTACCTAAAATGATCTATTATGGGAGGAAAATATGTCAGTTTTACTCCCTTCTCCTCAATTAAGAGACTCCAAATCTAGGTGGTCACTCAACTTAGCCCATGACGCTCTAGTCCAGTTCTACTATACTGGATATCCCACTCACCATTAAGTAGATAAATGTTTCTTCATTGTGATTTAAATTATACCCTTTGGTGATATCAGTCTACAAAGTTGTGAAATATGATCAATCAATCCATCCCTATAATGACATAAAAGACCGTAATCTAATGAACAAAGAGGTATCACTAGAAAGGGTAACTACCTACCTCAAGGGGACTATCCCTGCATTGGCATATTCCATATGACCATAATCCAAATGGGGTATCCAGGGTCATTACAATATAGTAATACTGAATTTTAATCTTGATACTTTCCCCAATAGATAAAAAGTTGAAGGAGTGTAAAGAAATTGTGTCGAAAAAGAATATACTATAGTAAAGGATAATAGAATAGTACCCCATACTATAGATGATCCCACACTCTGATCCTTGGGTATTGGATATAGAGCCTAAAACTAGCCTGATCCATAAACCTATGTGGTATCTAGAATACTCTAATTATGATAGCTCTGATGGCGCTGAGGAGATAGGGTCTGGATATCATGTCCATGACCTCCTCATCAAAAAATCCATCTGGTATTACTCTAACACACATCCTAACATGGTGTTAATGATCCCTCCTCTGAAGGTGGAGCTGGTGAAGATCCTCAACCACTAGAAGCATATATAAAGGTCTAATATAATCTCTAAAGATGTCCCGTATAGAAGAAATCTCAACACTTCATCGGGTCTCTATCACTCTTAGGGTTCAGATTCCCCTATCATCTATACTAATGTCATACAATGAAGCTGCCAGTGTGGTTACTATGGCTGCCACTACTCTAACAAGAAACCTTGAAGGGAATTTTCCTGCTATCAAATGAACTAATATCCTACCTCATTACTAATCCTCAATACACATTACTATAATATTCCCTCAAATAGATCTCAAATATATGATCCTGGTTGACTATCATAGATAAAGTAGGTAGGTGATAAACATTCATGTAAGTACAAATGTCATATTGAATCCCATCATCAATGCTTCTAGCCCGATAAATCCCATCACTGGATATAAGTGTCGAATTCATAATAACTCAGTAATAGACTATGAATATTTCATAAATGAAATTTCACCCTTCTATAGATGCATAATCTATCTGGCTCAATTATTCCTCAACATCTGAAGAAACAAGTAATCCTAGGAAGCAATCTGGAAATCTACCTATACCATGCCCTTATAGATATTATCCTAGGTAATTTCATCCTACCATATCTTGGTCAAATAACCCCATATATAGGTGGTAAAAATAACCCTCTAATCTGGAGGTGTCTTCATATTCTCAAAGATAGATAGGGTTGTCTCCATCTAAGAATTATTAGCCTATGGGCCACCATCCCCCGATAGAGGTAGGAGTATTCTACTACTAAAACTTGTGTGTCTGGTCAACCATCATAGGATCAAGTTGTGAAACATCCTACATGGACTAAATTTGAAATAAGAAACTATTCCAAAGTTGATCATCAGTGCCCAGATTAGTTATAACAGATGATTCCTCAATTGGAACTCTTGGTGGGAAGACTGTCGGCTTAGATACCACCATGTCTGGAACAAGGTTTTCACTAACCTCCTAGTGAATGACATAAGGATTTCAAGGCTGAATTGGTCTAAAAATTCCAATAAAAAACCTCAAAAAAGATTTAAGCTTATAGATAGAAATAAAAAAAAATTAATAAAATGGAAAGGGATCACTACCCATAGTATACTACCCCAAGTAACCTCTTAGAATGCTAGGTATTTGTAATAATTATTGTTTAAATTGTAGGGGGTCCATTAGTTGAAAGGTTGATATTACCTAACCTCCTCATTTTCTGGTAACCATTTCATTTTATATGTCAAGTTTGTTTTTATAGTTTACATTTGTTATTTTAATATATCAAAGTTCATTTTAAAGGGATATACATTCCTAATGAATCAGGACCCATACACCTTATCACTAAAATTGGCACCCATTTAAATTCATTCCAATGGATTGATATAGGAAAATACCCATTTCAACCCATAAGGGACCATATACCTCATGAATTGAAATAAGAAATCACTTAATCTTAGCCCAAGAGAAGGACAAGAATATATATATAAACAAGTATTGGTCAACAATAATAGGAAAATAGAAAAATAGAAGAAATTAAATGCACCTATATGGAATGGAATATGCATGACATGTTAATTCTAGGTTACTATAATGATGCATGTGAAAATTCTCCTTGCCCTCATATAATCAGAACATAGAGAAAATGAAATCCTCAATCAGAATAATAATAATAACCACAACATAAAATGTGCATCCCTCAATGATGAAATGATATCAATAGTAATAGGAAAAAATGGAACAATAATAATTATTTAGGTAACTCAGCATTTACCCTGAACATCAGTTATATATTCCCAATTATTTATTATAAACAAGTTCCAAGCATTCCTAATCTCTAGTATATTGCTTCCAAATAGTAAATCAAGAATGGAACACCTCTAATACAACATTATGAAATCCCAAACCCGACTACCACTCAAAGGTTCCCCAATCTTGGTTGTCCACATAGACTCAAGTGCATCTCCCTGTATTCCAGAGGTTGTTGACTAGAAGAGAGGGTATATAGTGTGTCCATTGGGAGACTATGCCCTCATTACCATAGTGTATCACAATAGTAAACATGTAATAATAGGTAAATAGAGGAATCAATATAAGATTAATAGATGGAATAAGAGAAGAATACATGAATAATAAACAATAGGAATAACATATAACTAAATCATATACAAATACTGATGATATTGTATGTCTTCTCTCTATAAATATGGAAAAAATGGATACAATGCATCAATAAATAAATTCTACACAAAATTAGAAAAAATAAACCAAAAAATATCTAAGAATGTTGAGCTCCATCTCGGCCATCTTCTAGAAAGCTCTATCCTAAGCAAGTAAGAAATATAAGGTGTCTATGGGGGGACACTTCCTTTTGTCAATACTTCATACCTTAAATATTTCTAGGTACCAATGGAAGACTAGATATGATGTGGGATAAATCAAAGTATTACACCCTCGGTAACTTCTATAACATCCATTACATGTAATATAAACTAAAATATTGTTCAAGATTGCCTATATAGAAGTAAATAAGTAAAATAATATAAATACCCAAGTACCTTATTTAGCCTCACCTAGTGTTTGAATGTGTAACCATTTAATTTAATTTAATTATGTTCTATTTTATATAAGTCATGTGAGGTATAACCATCACCGACATCTATACATGAAAATAATAGTGAGGAATCCAAGATATAAGAAGTCATCTTGTAATGATGATGACAATGAAAGGGATCCAGGGTAATTACCAAGGCATCCTTAGCCTTGGGTTTGATCCAACTCAGTAATAATATGTATCCTAGATATAATGGTAAGACTGTAATCCAAGGGTCATCACTCAAGGTATTCCATAATATTGATTCTAATTGAGTCCAATTAATTCATCCAATGTAAAACAAGATAAGAAATTACAAGGTCCAAGGGTTTAACCAAGGTGCCACATATGAATAGTACTCATGATGGATCCAAGGAGTGTATATAAGGCATCCTATTATAATAATGTATTGAACTTATAGTTTCATTCTAGGAATCCACAAGTAGACATAGATCAGGTTCCAAGGTGGTTGTCAACCTTAGCAACTTGTATCCATGAGTTGGGATGGCATCCACAAGTGCTCAAGGCATTCCCTAAGGAATACAAGGGTAGATCAATTATAACCACTTTGGTAATAACTACCTTTTCCTTATTCAATAGTCACCATATACTTTATTAATTCAATAATTAGTCCATGTAGTAACAATTCCACTTAAATAAGTCATTTGTTCAAAATATTTCCTTTGATCATTGTGATAAGGCTAAATGGAATGAAACCATTTATATCATTTCATATTTAATTACTTGGTTCTATACTTTAACTTTCATAAACATGAATAGTCATGATAAGGAAAATCAACCATTTTCAGTTCATTTATAATAAACTAAGCCAAGTGATATCAATAATATAATTTCAAATTACCAATTAAATATTCATTGATTATTTTGGAATGCTTACCTTATATGTGTCAAGTGAAAATAACATATTCAAGGTATATCCAAAACCCAATTCAATATCAATTTAATTAATCATGTCTTACCATTTTTAAGGACAATCCAAAACACACTCGAATGGTGGTGAAGACACACACAAAAAATCTAAAAAGGAACAATTATGGTAAACACCCTACTTGGGGTGGTCGACGTCAATCTCGTAACATCCAGTGATGAATAACATATTTAAAAAGGGTCTTATAACACTATTATAATAACTATAATCAAGGTATGTGAATTTAATAGGTCACACCCGATGAAATCTATGTGCACGGATGAAAATTTAGAAAACAAGAAAAACATGAGGGATGAGTAAGAGACCCCCTACCTCTGGCTTGTAAAACTCTCTTCATCTAGTATCAGCCTTCAGTTTGGAATTGATTAGAAGATATATAAAGAATGGATCAATAACCTAAAAATAAGGTATATCATCCTACATCTAAATAACATAATAAATAGAAAGAATAATGATGAACGGGTTAAAAGGAATCGATATCTTACTGATGTACATCCAACATGATGAATGAGGATTGAATTAGTGTTTAGAATGTAATAAGAAACCAAAATCTATGGAAGAGGACTTGAGAGATCAAAATGGGGAGGAGGATCTTTTTTTTTTGTTGGAGAAAAAATAAGAGAAAAGGATAAGTATAAACATTTAATTAAGGTTTATATGGTAATTTTTTTCAAAAACTGGGGTCACACAGCTTGGCCCCACGGTTATCCAAACCATGAACCAATCGTGTTACTCCTATTTTGATACAGGTCCACCTACATGGTTAGGATACATGGTGAGGAAAATGGTGCACCAATCATGAAAATCACCTCTACTAAAAATTATGCAGTCTATGCATGGGTGTGTAGACCGAGGCACACGGTTAGGGAAAATAATGTTCCCTACATCACCCCACTGACCATCCTCACACAATCAGGATAGAACATGTGGCCTAGATTTCATGGTTTCTACTAAATATTTTCCCTAGTTTTTTTCTCCACATTTTTGGGTTCTGAGATTTGAAAAAAGCCCAAACACCCCCCCCCCACCCAAACCATTATAACATCATTAGGCATCCATATTAGGAAAAAAATAAATAATTAGACCAAATTTAAAAGGATTCATACCTGGTATAAAAAATCGGTTACTATATATTTCATGTATAAAACTTATATTCATAAAAAGTATCTATGTAATCTTCCATGTATGTCATTAGTGAAAACGAATCACATCACTTTATGAGGCGGTATTCCTCTACACACACCAACAACATTATTGTATCCCCCAAGGAATGGAATTTAAAAATTTATATATGATAAAATTACTCTATAGTTATAAATATATTATTAATATTATATATATACTTTATATCCATCATCATACCCAATAGTGATAGGTGGTAATGGATAAACAGATGACATTAGTTCATGGGGTGGTATTCCACCATATAGGTGAATAATGTTTTCATAACCCATTTGATGGAAGTGGGGATGGTTATAGTGAATTAACATAACATAAAAAAAAATTAAATATACTGATTTTATTATGTCATTATGTTCTGATAATAATTGGAGTATGTGGAGGAAGAAATAAAATCAAAATTCTTGTTAAATAACGTTACCACTTTTTTAGATATCCAAATTAGTTTTTACCCAAAATCCTTCCTAGATTGGATTTATACCAAAAATATGGATTATGTGATGATATTATATATGTTTCTAATTGATATGGGTAGGTATTGGATGATCCAAAAGTGTTTTAATTTTTGAATAAGAGAAGAGGGTGGGTGTCCTTTTATAAGTGAGGTGAGTGGAACACTTGTAATTTTGAAAAGAGAGTGGGTGTCTTTATAAATAATTTAAATTAAAAGTTAGTTTTCAATTAAAATTCAGTAAATTTCACTATTCATCAAAAAAAATTAATCTTTTCAGAAATTTATAAGAAATTAACCCTAAGATAATTTTGAAATTTGGATTAAAAAATAAAATTATTTTTTCAACTAAATTTTTAAATAGTTTCAAATTTTGTTTTAAAATAAGTTTTTAAAATGGTGACAATACTTCTTTTTTAGAAAAGTATTGTTTTAATCGTAATATTAGAATTGTTCTTATCTATTATATAGAAAAAACAATAAGATAATTGTCAAATAGTTTATTGAATATATACTATATACATCTCATTAAAATCATTCACTAGAAATGTTTTGTTTAAAATAATGAGGTATATTTTGATCGTTTTCTTAAAAATAGTTGTTATGAGAAAGATTTCCTTTACTTTCATGTAGTTTTGTTTTCATTGATAATTAATTAGTCACCAAAGAATTAATTTTATTCACTTGTTTAAACCATAAATTTTCATAATTTCATTAATCTTATTCATACCCATCCATCAAATATCTAGGTTATAACTATAATATAACAATATTTTAATAATATGACATGTTTTATTTGAGATTAGTGTTGCATGTAATGCAAGATAAACTCAGTGTTACATGTAATCCTAGATAAAATTGATGTTTCATGTAACATAATCATAACTGGGTGATTTGTATAATGTAAGATTAATTTAGGGTTTCATGTAATGTAAATATAACTCAGTGTTGTTTGTAAGTTAAGATTAACTAGGTGTTGAATTTAACACAATTTAATGAAAATATTAAATTCCTTTGAAAAAATATTTCACAAGATCTCGGGGTGTTAAATTGAAACTAGAGGATCTAAGTTAACAATGTGTGTAAATGAAAATGTAGTGACTATTACAATGAGGAATAAAAATGGATGGGAGATTGGATGATGAACCTCATAAGATTTATCAACCAACATTCTCATGCTATAAATAATAATACAAACCATGTTGATATCCTAAACATACCAAGGAAGAGTAATATTTCTAAATAGATCTTTACAATACATTTTCTAAACCCTTCATTTCATATTCTAATCCACTTATCATTGAGCAATGGATCAATTATTTAGAAAATATATTTTTTCATTATCTATTAGATGTCTATGAGAATGTTTTTTTATCACTTTGTGCCATTTTTTGTTGAATTTTATTAATGGTGGAAACATATCTAGAATAAAATGGAACATGAGGAAATTTTCTCCATGAATTGAGATGATTTTAAGAATCAATTTTTTGAAAAATTATATTCCTTAAACTCATTATGTAAAATGGAGATTGAATTATTAAAACTAAAGTAAAAGAATAAAGATTCCATTAGTACTTGTGTGGAAATTTTCAAAACCCATTCTAGATATTATTATAGTTTTATAATCAATCCTAAAAGAAATATTTATCTTTATTTAATGTATTGTGACTTAGCCTTATAAATTAATTAGATAAAAATTATAGCTTTGAATAAATCACTAGATCAACTATAATAGATGAAATATAGTGTTGATAAACTCATTATTTTCTATGAATTTGGGAAATGAAGTGAAAAATGGGATTCTAATTGAAATTAATAAACAAACACTATGGAGGAAATAAATTTAATCTCCATTCAATCCAAAAATGACAAAGGAATCATAGAATAAATTTATATAAGGGAACATGTAAATCAATTAAGTGTTGAAAAGATTCCCATTAAGAAACTGAACTTCAAAGGGACTTAAGGAATCCAATAAATAATGAAAATAATTATCAACCAAATGTTCAACATGTACTCCAATTATATAATATCAAAAGGTATTTAAATTATAATAATCAGTGCATTAATTCAAGGGTTAGTAATGAAAATAGTAATGAACCATCTTTTCAATGAAGGTATAGATCATTCATTTTTTTAATATAAACCTTTTAATTAGTCATGGTAAAGGTGTAATATGGTATATGGAAGGTCCTAGGAGTGTATCAGTCTTATTCTGATACCAAAGATTCAGAAAATGGGCTAAGAAACTGGGTTGCAATGTTAGTTCTGACAAAACAGCCTAGGTCCCATGGTTTGTCTGAAACTGTGCGGTTTCAGATAGAGGAACCTATAGGATGCATGGTTTTTATGAAACTGTGTGACCCTAGTAATACGACTATGTGGTTAAACTATGTTTTCAGATAGTGTTATTTCACATAGTTGGCACACAGTATGGGAAACTTGGCACCTAAACCATGCATGGTACTGTTTTAAGAAGTGGAGGTAGCACAGTTATCACATTGTTGTTTCAAACCTTGCACCCTATTATTTTATGAAGATTTTAAAAAATTTCCCCAAATTAATTATTTTTACACCTTTATTCTTTCCCCTTGTTTTTCAGAAACTGAAATGGAGTTTCCTCTTCTGTAAAACTCAATCCTCCATCAACCTTGGTTTTGCAGAAACTTGCACATCTTGTGTCTATTTCTCAATCTATAGAAGGTGTTTGATATCTCGAGGTAAGAAGAACCTCACCCACCCTTACTATATCAGTTTTTATTCAGATCTATTGTTCTTTTTAGGTTAAGGATCATTCACCCTGTTTTTTCAGGTTTCAGACCATTTCTCAAATATCTTCTAACCTACTCTGAATCTAAGGCTCATATCGAGCAAGGTGTCATATAAGTCCTTGAGGTAGGTGTTCATGTAGTTTTCCCTTTGAGTGTTTTAATTTTTTTTTTTTATTTAATTGTTCCATATTCTATAATTTTATAAGAATCTTCATTTTATTTATTCATTCATGTCTAATTGACCGTTTCACCTAGATACATGTCTATTAATCTTTCTTTAGAGGGTTAGATCTTGTTAATATATTATATGGTCACCCCATAGGATGTTCCTAGTAGAATTGGCCAATGAGGATAATTAGCTCAAATTTCTAGAACCCCTTTTATTAGATGGATTATTTTTTAAATGAAATTACCCTTGATAGATGTGTATTTGATGAAACCTAAAGCACCTCTTAGGTTTTTTATCCTCTTAAAGATGGAATTTCCCATGTAGGATTCTTCCATGTTTCCCATGACACCTTCCCTTAACACTTGATCCTTAGTAATGGAATTTTTCATGCTTTTATAAATTTAATTTCTTGAATTATATGAAATGGATAATGAATTATGGGTTTCCTTTCTTAAAATCAACTAAATGGATTAAATGGTTGATATATGTATGATGGTTAAACCTTGGATTTTTCTTACACCTTAAAAATTATTATTTAAATTGTAATGCCTGAAATTGTTTTGAATTTTAATAGAGAGATATATGAGAGGTAATGAACCATATATTATTTGAAAAGTGTGATTATTACTTTTATATTTATATAGTCTATATAAAGAAAATGAATGGAAGGTAATTCCCCATGCCAGTAATATTTATAATAGGAATTTATAGAGGCTTTGTAAAATGGTATGGTGTGTTGTTCTAGGAGGTAAATCACACTCCCTTACATTGGGTGTTGATCATAGAATCTCACACTAGTGATACTATATGGGATATGGGCTTTACATGCTACATTCCATGATAGAGTGATTCCATGGAAACTCGATCTCCATCCTGAGTGTTGTTTTATAACGTCTCACACACTTCTTGGGATATAGGGAATGTACCCTATTTCATGTGCCTTTAGGCTCGTTAGATTGGTTACGGATACCTGTGTTATGCCCAGTCCAGTCCAATACTAGTATTCTAGGTATATGGACACTAGGAATCCACGCGCACTTGGATCATATAAGTGGATGCAATATAGAACAAAAAAAATATATTGTTACTATTTATATATATATATATATTGATGTGATCTGACACATACTCTATCCATGATCTAAATCAGGAAGACTCACCAGGTGTCCTATAGGAACTTGAGTGAGTTTGTTATTTATTTCCGCATTGTTTTAATATTCTGATTATACATGCACACTTATTTATAATGATCACTAATCAGATTACCCATAGACACTATTAGTGGTGGCCTAATTATATTTCTATCTTAGACTATACTCAAGTTTCCTTTAGTACTTGAGAAGACTATATTTCTACTGGTATTGATAAGGTAAAAGTCCCTACTATAGTTTTTTGACTTTATTACATAGATGGAGATTACGAGTAGAGGACCGAGCATATACTCGAGATGGTTATAGAGTTTTTTTCTCTTTTCCATTTGTACACTTGTATATAATGATTTTATATTCAAGTTCCTTTTGTATTACATCATGTTGTGTATCCATGTATCATAAACTACCATATAGTATTTATATATTATTATTAGTTGATCTGCTATCTATTTCTTATACTAATTACTTATTAAGTTTTCCATTTATTCTTTTTCATTTTTTCATTTATTATTTCTGCTAGATTATTCTTAAACTATTTATTTTATATGTTTCTATCCACTATACTACCCTGACATGTTGGTATAATCTCCCCATTGTACCACCTTTACACCCTTAATGCTAGTTGGAATCTACTGTCATATGTGGAGGAACACTTGAGGCCATGTGAACCAACATTTTGGGGCATCGGTTAAGTGGATCCCTAGTCAAGACATTAAAAATTGGTATTAGAGTGGGTTTCCATTCATGATTAACTATTTGGAGACAATAGATTTGAGATTGGGAATGCATAGAACTTGGTCATAAGCTATTCTTGGGGGTTTTGAACCCATGTTTGTGATAAAGACCAAGTTTCCTGAATTAAAATTTATGTTAATATTTTTCCTATTACTATTGATATGACATCATCGTGGGGTAGTGAACTAGGTTTTTGATGTTATAGATATTTATGTTATTGAAATTATGATTGTTTTACTATCAGCCAATGAAATGTGGGAAATGAATTATATGCATCATTATTAGGAACACTAGAATGAATATGATATGCATTTTTTAATGTCACGTTTATTTTTAGGGTGTATTTTTCTATTTCATATTAATTATTCCTTATTTTCCATTGAATTTTTCATAAACTTATTGTAGTGATTGGAAAACACAATTGATACTTAAAGTTTCTGCCTTAACCTAATTGTGTTTTCCTAAATAGGTTAAACCCTAAACCTTAAGAATTCAATTATGGGATGTTGACATATGGACCATCAATTGCATGAGATGGAATGTGTTATCATGTGAGTTTAATGGATATCATATTTTTGTTCATAAGGGGTATGATCTTGTATGGATATAAAGTTTTATACCATCTAATTCAACCATTTTTAAATGATTAAAAAACTTTGACAGGAAAAAAATCAAATGAATATGAATTATGAAGAAAGTGTAGCCATATTGTATACATCTAACATAGAGACTTGGATTTGAAATCAGCCTTATTAGTGGGTAGTTGTTATATCATACATTCGTATAACCATTTATGGTCTCTTCTACCGTCTAGACATGGATTTTTAAGTAGGAAGAGAGGTGTGGTAATATCTATAGGAAGGCCTTACACCTATACTAGTTTTATATCTATAGTAGTTATACTTTCTTAAATCTATTATGAGGTGTATTTTTAGCATTGTATCATTGTGTCTCCATGGAATCCTCCGGTCACACTCCCTAAAAGCAATGAATACCACTTACCTGAGGTTGATTGTTCTAAGCCTCCATTTATTCCTCTTGTAGTCCCACCTATGTCTACACTTCATCTTCTTGATGTGGGGACTGATGTCCAATTTCAAGGGGGTTTTCTAAATATGATCCAGTCGATGAAATGTGTTGTTCTACCTGCCCTGAGAATAGAAGAGTTGACTCACAAGATTTAGTAGCAGCATCCTCCCACCTTTTTGGGGGGATGGAGGACCTCATATTGTGGGGTCCTGGCTTGAAGAAATCTTGTCTGTATTTTGGGATCTTGAAATGCCTCTATAGTGTAAGTTAAAGATAGAAGTCTATATGCGACCTGATTCATCCATGTGGTGGTGGGACATTATCACCCAAGATGATTGGAATCATGATATGGTTTGGGATGACTTCTAGAAGACCTTTTATGACTACTTATTTCCCAAAACTTTGAGGGTTGTCAAAACAATAAGGTTAATAAATCTATAGTAGTATAACATGTTAGTTATGGAATACTGTACTTATTTCATACTGCTTCATTGATTCTCTCCCACTCTATTTTTTTGATGATCTTATAACCTCTAGACAATTCGAGTATGTTTTGACTTTCACCATCCAATTGCAGGTCTATGTTTTCAAGTTGACTTCTATTTTTGGAATTTTCAACTAGAACCTTATTACATAGTGGAATTTGAGGGAAGATAATGATGTGATCTAGGGAGGTTCATCACCTCGATTTATCATGGGTTCTTCTTATGGGAGAAAGAGGCATTTTAATACTACTCATGGAGGTAGCAATAGTCATGCTCCTCATACAAAGAGTTTAATTATTTTTCTTCATTATGGGAATCCTGGACATGACAACTCTCAGTGTCCCTGAGATCCAATAGAGTGCAAAGTATATCGTAGGATGGTCCATATTTACCATTTCTATACAAATTTTCTTATAGTTCCTAGAGATTGGGGATCTTCACCTACTCCTTTGTGAGGGAGGGGTCAGTAAGATCACATAAGGTAGGTAGTGGGAATACCACCGACCGATCAAGCTGAGGGGGGGTCGAGGAAAAGGATGTCAAACATATGATTCATATTTCTTGTAGATCGATCTTGCTCAGGGATGTTATAAATTGACTCATGGTATCGGTTCCTTCCAGCTACATGAAGTCCATCCTACACTATAGGAGAAGATCATCAGACCTTTTACTGTACAAGTTATTATTATAGTAGCATCCACTTTAGTGGATACTTTATTTTACATAGGATAATATCACTCGTATATATTTGAGACTATTGGGGAATGTATGGGCCTTAATATTGAGTGCTACCATGGAGTTATGACACTATATATACCATTATGAATCTGTTCATTTGGAGTTCTCCGTTATAGGGATTGTCCCCTTGAGATGGATAGTTAACTTTTCATATGAAATCTTTTTGTCCTTGATGTGATGGGATTTGACATAATTATTAGGATGGACTAGTTAGTTCCCTATCAATCCCATATCGACTTTTATCATAAGATATTTAATTTTATATCACTGTAGGGAATTAGAAACATGCATAAGGGATAATGGGATGTCATCGTGACATGATCAGAACCTGAGAAGTAGAGGTTGGGTAATATGACTGCATAGATCACCAGACCTTTCCTAGGAAAATAGGGGTTACAACCCACTGCCTTTCCCCCTATGGTAGATAATTTTAGATATGTCTTTTTTGATGACTTCTCTAGTCTACCTTCATTTTGAGAGGTAGAATTCACTATTGAGTTAGTGACAGGAGTAGCACTAAGGACAATTCCTCCTTATAGGATGGAACCTAATGAGCTTTTGGAACTCAATAAGTAGTTGGAAAATCTTGAGGCTAAAGGTTTTATATTCCCCACCACTTCTCATTGGGGTTCCCATGTTCTTTTATCTAGGAAGGAAAATGGTACTCTCAATATCTTCATGGATTACCATCATTTAAATCAGATTACATTTAGGAATCAGTATCCACTGCCTATAATAGACAAAATCCTTGATCAGTTTTGAGTAGAAATTTTTTTCAAAGATATATCTAAGGTTGGAATGTCATATAGTGTGTTTTAGTACTTCATACATACCTTGAACAGATTTTAGGGGCATGAATGTCCTCTACGAGTACCTAGTTATTCTGTTCAAACTCACAAACACAAATACAGTCTTCATGGCTCTTATGAATTGGTTTTTCCACCCGTATATGGATTCATTTATGGTTGTCTTTTCTGAAAATATCTTTTTGTATTCATGAAATATATATGACCATAAAATCTATATTGAGATCATGATTAATACTTTGATAGCACACCAACTGCATGGTAAGCTCGGTAAATGCTACTTTTGGATTTACAAAGTCCACTTCCCGGGTGACATCATCTTTGAGTCAGTAGTTTTAGTAGACCCATAGAAAGTGAGATCAATATTTTCTTGGGATAATTACATGAATTACTTTAGATTTAAATATTTCTTGGGGCTAGATGGATATTATAGAAACATCATCTAGGATTTCTCACACCTTGTAGTGCCACTTATAGTCTTGAAAAAGAATGTTGTGAAATTCCTATGGTATGAAGCTTGTGAAGAAGCCTTTTAGGAGTTGAGGGGACATTTGAATTCAAAACTAATTTTGATTCATCCACATCTAGTAAGGTGTTGTATTGTGTACTGTAACACATCATGAATCAAGCTTAGAGTTACTCTGATGCAGGATGAGAAAGTTTTCACATACGGGTCTTGTCAATTTAGGCCTCATGAGAATAATTAGTCGACACATGACCTCAAGCTTTCTCTTTTTGTTCATGCCTTATTCTATTTGATACACTATTTAATAACATATAGTTTATTGGTTTTCACTGATCATAAAATCCTCAAGTACATCTTTACACAGAGGGATCACAATCTTAGTCAATGCATTGGGTGGAGTACCTTCAGACGTTTGGTTTAGAGCATTCCTGCATGCCTAGAAAAGAGGATTAACTATCCTATGATATGATCCAAAAGACTCAGAAACATGCAGTTCATTAATACAATGGTAAATTTCATATTATAGCCTTATTCTAAAATATTCATGTTGAGGTTATGGAGGACCTTGGTTGGGCTATCCTCTCATCCTTAGCATTGACTTCTACTCTTTTAGAATGGGTAAGATTGAGAGAGTTATATGATCATGAAGGACTTATCCTAAGGTAAATACATTCTAGGGAAGATAAATTTTTAGGTTGGACCATGGATGGGTATAATACATTTTTTTCCATGGGCATGTATGAGTCCTGATAGACATCAAAGAAAAGTTAATACAGAAATTACATGCCTCATCATGGGTGGTTCACCCCGATGTCACCAAAATATATTGAGATATATGATTCTAGTATTTTAGGCCTCGTATGAAATGTGAAATTTCTATTCTCATTACTCGGTGTTCCACCTATCAGTAGGTGAAAGTGGAAAATCAGCATCTGGTAAGGCTTCTACAACCATTGTCTATTACCAAGAGGAAATGGGATGATGATTTGATGGATTTCATGACTATTATACCAAGATCATATCATGTAATGGATACAATGTGGGTTTTTGTTGATCATTTGACAAAGTTCACACACTTCTAACTAAAGAAACATACCTTCTTAGAAGATGATCTAGGAAGGTTGTATGTCATAGAGGTTTTACATCTTCACAGAGCTCCTCATTCTATCATTTCTGATAGTGTTTCTCGTTTCATGTCATGGTTCAGGAATGGGTTGAAGAAGGCCTTGGGTACATAAGTACTTCAGATCACAACCTATCACCCACACACCAATGGATAGAAAAAACATATGATACATGTTCTGGAGGACATGCTCTGTGCATGCATCCTTGATTTTGGGGGTTCCAAGGAGAAACTCATTCCTCTCATCACATTTTTTTATAACATTAGCTTTTAAGATACGATCGAGATGGATCCCTAAGAATAATTATATGTTAGGTATTTCCAGTCTCCTCATTTCTAGCTAGAGGTAGGAGAGGTAGCTATTCTTGGACCACACCACATTCTGGAGACTACATGGTTGGTCCAATTGATCAAAAATTGAATTTTGATAGCTCGGTCTAGAAAATAGTTGTATTCAAACAGACATCAAAAACCTCTTGAGTTCGAAGTTAGAGACTAGTTTTTATTGTGAGTATAACCCATGTTATGTCATAGACATATTCAAAAGAAGGGTAAGATCTCACCAAGGTTTGTTGTCCACTTTGAGGTTTTGAAATAGATCATACTAGTAGCTTATTAGTTTGAACTTCCTCAGATATATTTTTTCATGTATGATGTCTTTAATGTATATAATCTTCATCAATATTATCTATAATCGACACACATCTTTCGTCTTGATGATGTTGAGTTGGATATGGATTCTTACATTAAGGAGTATCTCGTTCATATTGTTGATTGGTGCAAGATGACACTATGAGGATGGTCAGTTCCTCTAGTACAAATGTTACAGTAGAAAGGTTGATTACAATATGAGGCCTAGGAATGGGAAGATGATATATGTTCTCAGTGGCCATAACTCTTCACTGATAGTACCTCTTTAACCTTAGAAGGCCAACTTGGGGATGAGTAGGTTTACTGATAAGAGTTTCTAATGACCAATATTTCCCATGAAGGTAAAGATCGTTTGATTTACAATTTGAATCCTTTAATTAGTCATTGTAAAGGAGTGATATGGCCTAAGGATGTTCTAATGGGCTTTTAGGGAATTTTTAGAGATCAGAATTTTGGAAAATGGGATAAGAAACTGAGCTGCTTGGTTAGTTCTTACCTGGCATCTTAGGTCGCATTTTTTCTAAAACTGTACGGTTATAGATAGAAGAACATGTAGGCTACATGGTTTTTCTAAACCTATGTGAGCCAAGGAACAAAACCATATAGATCTACTATGTTTTCTTAAGTATATTTTTACATGGTTGGTTCTTGTTTTGGAAAACTTTTTTCCTTAACTATGTGTGGTAATTTCTTAAGAAGTGGTTATAGCACAGTTTGAACACTGTTTATTCACACTATGTGATAGAAAACCATGTTTCTCATTATTTCCAGGTGAACTTAAATATTTTCCCATCATTAATTCTTTTTACCCCATTCATCTTTCCCATTTCTTCCAACAACTGAAATAGAGTTTCTTCTCCCATAGAACCCAATCCCCCATCGACCATGGTTCTACTACAAATTCCAAATCTAGTGTCCTCTTCGGAATAAGTCAAAGGTGTTGGATATCTAAAGTAAGGATAACCTCACCCAGTCTTCTTATACATGTTTTTGTTCACATCCATTGTGCTATATGGGTGCAGGCTCATTCTCCCTATTTTTAGGGCATTAGACCATTTCTCATCTCTCTTTCATTATACTCCAAATCTAATGCTTATATTGAGATAGGTATCATCCATGGCCTTGAGTTAGGTGGTCACATAGTTTTCCTTATGAGTCTTTTCATTTCATAATTATATTGGTGTGCCATATACCAACCTTAGGTGAGAATATCTATTATATTTATTCATTTTGGTCTAATTTACCATTGCACCTTGATATATGTCTATTTATCCTTGTTTAGTGCATTCGAGATTTTCCATACCTTATATGGTCACCCCATGGGGTGTACCTAGTTGAAATGGCCAATGAGGTTAATTGGTTCAAATTTTTGGAACTCCGTTTTTTTTTCAGAATTAGTTTTAAAATGAAATTACCCTTGATTTATGTGTTTTCCATGAAACCCAAAGCATCTCTTAGGTGTTTGATCCTCCTGCAGATGGAATTTCCAAATTAGGAATATGCCATGTTTCAGATAACACCTTCCTTGACACTTTAGCCTAAGTAATGGAATTTTTCATTCTTTTATAAATTTAATGTCTTGACTTATATGAAATGGCTAATGTATGATGGGTTTCCTTTCTTAAAATGAAATGAATGGATCAAATGGTTTTCATTTGTAGGATGGTTAAACCATGTATTTTTTTCACCTTAAAATGTTTTTTTTAATTTTAATAATTGAAATGGTTTTCAATTTTACTAAAGGGATATATTAGAGTTAATTCCTCATATATTATTTGAAAACTTTTATTATTCCTTTTCTATGTATATAGTATATATGAAAGAAATTGATGGGAGATAATTCCCCATGTGAGTTATAATAATAATATGCCTTAATAGAGGCTGTGTACTATGGTAAGAGGTGTTGAGTCATGAGGGAAATAACACTCCATTACATTGGGTGTTTAGAATGGAATCTCACACTAGTGATACATTATAGGAGATAGGCTTTACGCACCATGTTCAGTGATAGAGTGTTTCTATGGTGGCTCACTCACCATCACGAGTGTTATAGAATAACTTATTTGACACTTCTTAGGATATAGGGCATGTACCCTATTTCATGATCCTTTGGGATCATTATATTGGATATGGATGCTTGAGTTATGCCCTCATCTAGTCTGGCACTAGTATTCATGGTATATGTCCATTAGGCATCTGCACGCCCTTGGTTCATATAGGTGGATGCAATATAAACCTAAACTATATATAAAAATATTGTTACTATTTATATATATATATATAGTGACATGATCAGACACATATTCCATTCATCAGCTGAAGAAGGTAGACTCACCATGTGTCCTATAGAAACTTGAGTGAGTTGGTTATTTATTTCATCACCGTTTTACTATTATAATTATACATTAGCACTAATTAGTATTGAGCACCACTAAGATTACACATAGACATCTTTGGTGGTGGCCTACTAATATTTTAATGTCGCATTATACTCGAGTTTCATTAGGTACCCGAGTAGACTATCTTTCTACACATATTAATAAGTGAAAAGGACTTGATATAGGTTTTTTACTTTCTTACCTAGCTGAAGCATAAGATCAAAGGATTGGGAATATACTTGAGATATCTATGGAGATGTTTTTATATTTTGTCTTTTTGTACCATTTGATAGAAATATTTTATCTTCTTGTTACTTTTTTATTACATCATTCCATGTATCCATGTATCAAAAAATTCCATGGAGGATTTTTGTATTATTATTAGTTTACCAGTATTTTATTTCTTGTACTTATTTCTTATTCAATTTTCCCATTATGATTTTGTACTTGGTCTTTGATTATAATTATTTCATTATTCTTCCCCTATTGATTGTATATATTTTTATCTGTTGTGGTAATTTTACATGATGGTATAGTCTCCCCACTATACCACCTTTTCACCCTCGCTGCTAGTTGGTAGCCTCATGCATATGAGGAGGCGCACTTAAGGCCATGTGACCCACCAGCTAGGGGTATGGGTTATGTGGATCCCATGTCCAGATATTAAACAAATAGACATCAATAACCTACTAAATCAATGGAAAATTTAAACTATTATGTAATCAAATATGTTGATGTGGTTCAGGAGGATGATGTGGTAAAAGGAACACTTATCATCCAATCTAGTACTAAAAATTTCTTTGTTTGATTTAGGTTCTACCCATTATTCAATATAATAATATTTTAAAATGGTGTCACGTCACTACCCAAATATTAGATATTAAACTATAAATGATAACTCTAAATGGTAATATGATTTCATATCATGTATATAACCAATCTCTAATACATGTTTAGGTGAATTTTATTTTTGTAAATCATTTCATTCTCTCTATAGTAAGATTTAATCTGATTTTGGCCATGTATTGAATCTCTATATATAGAGACCATATCAATTGATGAGTAATGGAAGTCACATGTTATATATCAAATCAAATTATGATCATATATGAAAGAGGGTATTACTATTCACATCTAATGGAAATTTCATTTATTATATAGCAGTTAATACCTACTCATGAGGGTTTTCTAGCACAAATTATCTACGAGAAACTCAGAATTTTAGATATTATTGTTGTGTTGTAATATGGAGATATATTTTCTAATGAGTTTCCTACCTTTACTCTAAATAATGAAGTGGGGTTTTCAATAGAACTCATACCTCATGGTATAACTATTTTAAATACTCCTTTTAGAATTCCCAAATTGATTCATAGAAATTAGAGAAGAAACTCTTGGAGAATCTAGAGAAGGTATTCATATTCCCTTGTGCATCTCCATGTGGTGCACCATTTATTTTTGTTAATAATAATGATGGTTTAATACCTCTTTTCATTTATTATCAAGAATTTTAAAAGATCACTATCAGTAACAAGAATCATCTACCCTATATTGATGGTTTGTTGGATCAAATTCATTGAACTCAATAATCTTCAAATATTGACTTTCGATCTAGATATCAATAATTAGGGTTCAAAACCAATGATATACACAAAACATCCATTCATACATGTTATGAAAACTATGAATTTATAGTGATTCCATTTGGATATACCAATTCCCATATAATATTCAAGGGTCTAGTAAATAATGTGTTTAGTTATTATAGTTGTTAGATTATGTTAGTATTTATAAATGATATTATCATGTATTATATGTGGAAGGAAATGCATGAAGTTGATTTGATATTTTTTTTGAATTCCTTAAGAAAAGATAATCAATATGAAAAATTTATAAATTTTGAATTATTTATATAGAATGAATATTTCTTTGGTCATGTAATCATTATTGGAGGTATATTGGTAGATCCTTTAATGACTGGAGTTTTTTTAGTAGTTTCATAGACAACCTAATTTGACCAAGGTCTGTAGTCATCATGGGATTCCTTATACTGCAGATGATTTGTGATAAAATTATCATGTAAAACTAACCCAATAAAAATGTTTACATGGAAGGTAGTCAACTTACTATTGATATATTAATGTGAATAAAAATTGAGGAGTATAATAGAAGGTTGGTTAATGAACCTATTCCTTAAATAAACATTATTGTATAAATATTTGTCATATAATTTGATATATCAATGAAGGAATTGAGATGATATTTCATGAATATTTGTATGGTGATTGTATATTCCAAATTCCAATTAATGATTCATGGGAAAATTAACTGACTCCAGATTTAAAGTTGGTTGTGGTTTTTTCCCTTTAATGATATGGATAAATTAACATAATAGTGAAATATGTTATATATATACTAATTGTTAAATATTTAATTAGATATTCATATAGAAATAGTTGAATATGTGATAAATGTGATGGTTGGATTTCATTAAATATTCTAAATTCGAAATACATTACCCCCCAAAGAAGGAAAACAATGTGAATGGTTCTTTGATTTAGAAGGTTCGAGATCATTTGTGTATACTAAGGATTTAAAGAGATACCATACATAAGGATATATTGAATATTAAAACTGAAATCATAAGGAAAGTCAAGAAATTTGATATTTCTCAAATAAATTCTCAATAATTCATCTATGTGAAGATCAAAGAGACACATATTGAGAATATGGAACTAAAAATGTTGGAAGGGAATGTTATAGAGTTTGAACATGACAATTATGAAAAATAATAATTCATAAATTACAAATATGTCCGAAAAATACTATAATAAAAGAATAATCTATTAGATAAAGAACATACCTTGTCATTATCCATCAATACTGGAATAAAAAGCAAGAATAGACAACTCAAAAAGAATTTATTATTGAAAATACATTGTCAAGTATGTATCTCAATGATTGATATGTCATTAAGTGAGGTCTAAATATCATAATCCTATAGGGATGATTCAACCATTATCTATTCTTGTTTTTAAATTGAAAGACATCTCCATGGAATTTATCAAAGGACTTATCACAACATATAATTTCCATGAAACCATTTTTGAGTTGAAAGTGATCATCTAATGATGTTTTTTTTTATTTCATTTTTATTAGAATATATTTCAGTATTAGACAATGTAATCCCCTAAAATAAATCACTTGATTTGGGGTGGAGATCCACATGACCTCATGTGTATATCCCCATACACAAGAGGATATAGACGGTTGTTAAGGATCCAAAGTAACGTGGAAAGAATATATCCTCTGAAATAATAGACATCATATAAAATATAACATAAATACCAGTAAAACAATAATAAAATAAAATGAATATATGTTACAAAATATGGAACATTAGTATTGTATAAAATAAAATAGTTATCCCAAATATCATTTGATAGAACAAGTTTCAAGAAGTATAATATAAAATAAATTCTTTATCAATAGTCTATAGTATGTCTTAACACCACCTATAACCTCTAGGACTCTATCTTCTTAGCCCCCTCTCACTGTTCCCTTTCCCTTCACTGGATCCCTAGTAATGAATTCTGTACGCACACCAAGATCCATTGTAGGGTGTGAGTATAAACCCATTAATACACTAATAATTTTTTTTGTATCATAAGTGAACATGTATATGGAAGTCTATGACATGATATAAAATTAATTATGCATCGATGAAGACAATAGATTATGCACCTAGTGATCATGCGCTAAACAGGACTCCATTAACCATGACCATACCTTATTCAAATCAATTCCATATGATAACCATATGTATTCAAATTCATGACTTAGATCCATATGAGTGGTTTGATATTTCATTAAGGATAAGAACATTGCACCTCTATTGAAAAACCCCATAGAAACCATTAATGGAAATTCATCTACATGAATCATAGCTATATTCTTTCTCATAATGGTATGAACAATTGTAATTTCATTGTAACGGACTATCTCCCATTACCAAGGATGTTCCTCATTGTTATATTACACCAACATAAGTGGACACCCATCCAAAGGTGATATACCATTTAATCGTGAATGTTATGATAAGGATCTAACTGTCTCACACAAAAACATCATCAATGAATCATTTTTCTCAGGTTACAAATCTAAGTAAATGAATAAGTATTTCATGGACACATTTTTTCCTGGACACTGAAAAATAGATTCCATAGGATATTCCCAAAACCACATTTAAGGTATAACATAGAAAAGAAAAATTTATCACAACAAGTTATCCCATAGGTTGTGAATTATTTCACAAGTAAAAAATAATACACAAAGGAACAAAAAATCCATAAACAAAAAAAGGTCTCAATTCTAGACACACACACAATACAAAAATTATAAAGGATTCCAAATAAAGGCCCATGATAATATATAATTTCCACCTCAAGATTATAAACATTTAATGTAATGTTACTCCAAGGAATTGTCACCCAAATCCAATATACATAATAATTGGATCAATCCACTCACCAAGGATTACAAGAACTAATTCTAGTTATATTATTAATAACAATACTTATTGGGAGATGATAATTCCTCTCTTAAAGATAATTTACATATTATTGATTTTTGAAAAACAATGTATTAACAAATTATTTCATCAATTTATAATTATAAATTCAACAAGTCGCAATATTTTATCACTTAAGAATAATCTGATATATGGATGGGATAATTATTAATTTATCTCTAAAAATATTTGAGACATATATTTTAAAAATATAACAAGAAATAGAAAACATATAATTTATTTCTTAAAAATATTGTATATAAGAATTGAATAGTGTGTGTGTGTGTGTGTGTTTACATGTCAAGAGACAAGAAGAAAACTTGGGATTATAAATGAATGACTTTATAGATCTAGGAAATGGTGTTCTAAACTACACAATATCAAGAGTATATTAGGAAATAAGATGGATGAATTTCAGGGTGTTCTAAAATAGATAATACCACATTCTTCTTTACTGCATTGAAACCCTAAATTAAAATCTGTATTTCAGGTTTATTTTAAACGAATATTTAATAAAAAACATTTTAAATATTGAAAATTATTCTTTATAAATTTTAGATGAGTAGAATAAATGATTTCATGATTTTAAATCATCAAAATTAATTAAATGTTTGATATGGGTACAGATAAATGACAGATATGGTTAAAATTCACATTAATTCCAATAATGGAGTTGTGTAAGGGTATCCTAATTTTTCCCCTAGATAGATCATTTCTATCACATGAGCATAACATGATTTATCCTTATGTAGGTATATGAAAATCCAAATTTTCATTATATAAATATAAATAACTTTTTAAAATGATAATGTTTCCCTTATGTATCCTTTAAAAATTTGGTGTTTCCTTTATATAGAATTATCTTATCCATACGCAACAGTTGGGATACCCTTACACAACCATTAAGAATTAAAGGTTTCCTTTATACATCCCTAGAAAATATGATATTTCCATTACACAAATCATACCTATCCTTAAATAACTATTGAAAACATTGAGCTACACATACTCATCTATCAAAAAACCTATAATGCATAAAAGTACAAGGCATATAACTTTTTGTACACTCTATCCTCTATCTACAGGTAATAATAAAATTCAAAATTATTAAATTTTCACTTAAAGGACAAAAATTTAAAAAAATTGGGTTCTAAACAATATTTAAAATTTTATAATGTTATAATTATCCCCTTAGATGACTTCTGATTCCCATTATGTATCTCTAGAGTTCCATCAAAAACTACACAATCCATTTCAGTTATATGTAATATTTGAATTCCAAATTTTCCTCCTTGACCTCATAAAATATGAACAAGTTGAAATGTATTCCACCATTAACTTTTCTCACCTTGATTGAATATTCAGATTGATTGTTCTTCATATTATGCATTTGACTCCAAATCAATGTCCTCACAATCCATAACATGCATAGGATCAGGAATGTACATCTAAAGTTGAGATACATGGAACACATCATGAATATGTCAATATTTGTAATGATAATCCAAACTATATTCCATGGTCCCTATACACTTGAAGATATTGAATTTTCTTATAAAACGTTGTGCTAGATTTCATTACTTCCTAAGATATTGATGCCCCAAATGAGGAGTTATCCATAATAAAACTTAGTTTTCCATAGAGAACTCAAATGGTCTTCCCGATGGTAAAAATTTTATTTTTGTGTACATTGATTGATGAATAGTTACTATTAGATCAACTGTAATCTATCCAAATTATCCAACACCCAGACCGATCAGGAAAGAGCTACCTCACCCACCTCATTCCATTATAACAATTAGTGACAAGGTTGACCGTAAGTTGCCTCAAAAGGTGGAATATGAATTGAATTTAGTAAACTATTATTTTAAGTTAAATCCACCAAGTCTAGAAGAAAATACCGTGTTCCACTAATATCCAAGATGAATTATCAGAGAATATACTCAAGGATATGAATCATCCTCTCCAAATATCCATCGATGTGTATATAACATGTTGAACATAACTTTGAATGGTTTCACAAATACTTTTTCAATCCTTTCTAAAATAATGATACAAAACAAACATATATGTGGTATATGATACTAGAATGAACTCTATACTATCTTACATTCTCTAAGACATACTACATACCCAACTCATCTACATAGTGATTCTCTCAAATAAGCATGAAATGGGATACATTTAGTAACTATTCAAATATAACCCAAAAAAATGGGAATCCTCATGTTTCAAGGTCACAAATTTCTCAATTCCATAATAATGTCATCCAAATTCCACATTGGTATTGTAATTGGATAAATAAAATGACCAAGATGTTGATGCTCGACCATTAGTCTCTAGCGGGAAAGGTATTGTGAAACAAAACTGGTAACGACTCTCATTATACTTAGATATAAGAACGGACATCATATTTCATGTTACATCATTGTTGACCCTATATGAACCATCCTCATTGATGAATGAGAGTGTATCATTAGTTTTCCTCTTAAGGAAGATGACACAATGATTCTCCCATTAATTTTAATCATGTAATCATCATCTATGGACCATCTTATAACTTGGTCATCTCAGACCAAGTGTTCCCTCATCACCATAAACTCAGGGTATGATTATTGTCTTACATTCACCTGGTCCAAAAAAGATGATGTGATCAATAAATGTTCGCATGTCATCACACCATCATCTACTAATGCATCCATTACCCACCCCTTCATCAAACTCATCAAATTTCATTCTTCCTATGAAGGCTCCCCTCCAAGATCCTATGTTTGTGTTTATTATATGTTAAGATCATATGAAACAATATAAACATTACCTGGATCATGGTCTATCTCAATGTTTATTGTCTACAGATACTCCACCCAATATTTCTACATTATATTGGGGTCTTAGTGAGAAAAGATATGCCACAGGATCTTGTGGTCTTTGTAAAAAAACATTTCACCAAAGTTATAGTGCTTATAATACTTCATATCACAAACCAATACCATAATATATAATTTATAAAATATGTAGTTCTCTTCATGGGTTCATGGTTGAACTAACCCATATAAAACCACCTGATCCCTATACATCAACATAGCTTCTAATCCAATAGTTTAGGCACTATAATAAACTCAATATCAAATCCCATGATCTGGAAGAGTCAAAACCAAAGTTTTCTTCAATATCCTCATAATATCTAGGAAATACCCTTTACACTAGTCAAACCACTCAAACATCATCCCCCTTTAGCTCATCTTTTATATCAAGGCTTCCAAACTAGAGATGTCTTAAATGAATTATCGACAGTACCCAAAAATCCAAGGAAGCTTCTAATCTTGAACCCATTTTGGGTACATGCCCATGATATTAGTGCCACTACCTTCTCCTAGTCTACTAAAATTACTTTATTAGAAATTACATTCCCATGGGAAAGAACCTCATGAATCCTGATGTGACATTTTTACTTCTTTTCATATAGTTCATGTACTCAGAATGTACTTGCTACAATATTTCGGTTCCCAGTATAAATATCTTATGTCCTATAGTATATTAGGGTGTATTCTATGAATAAAATGATGAATTTGTTATGATATGGATGTAAATTCCAATTCATGAGGTCCGTGAACACCATTCATAAATTTTTCACCCCAAAGGAATGAAAATATATTAATACAATTTTTATCTAGTTTTAAATGTTTTATTAGGAATATCCTCTTTCCTAACTTGAATATGGTTGTAGCCCAGCCATAGATAAACATTAGAGGGCCCTCAGGATCCTCGTAACTGACCAAATAGATCATTTATCCTTGGGAAATGATACAAGTTATTCATCATTAACGTATTCTAGTTCATGTTCTTCTTGTAGCTCTATCCTCCTCTATACCATTATTGATAATCAAGGCCTTGTAAATGGCCACCATGTATGTTGTTAGGTCAAAGATCCTGAACCGGAATCTCAACTCGAGTTAGAGTATGGTATTAAACTTCCTATATTTTTTATCCCCATTATAATTCAGATGAGGATAAAAGTGAATAATGTATTTAAAATGTGATCAGTAAGAAAAAACCGCCCTTTATCCCTTCTAAAGGTCTATGAACTCTTAATCACAATCCATATTTAGTATTCTCATAATTAAACCCTCAAAGAAAGAGACGTTCAAGGGCATCCATGTCAGAACATTAAGTCTTACTATCCTTGTTCAAGATACCTCACCACCTCTTAGTTCGTCAATAAATCTTGAGGGTGGATAGATTGTCTCAATGGTCCTATAGATTAAATTTTAGATAAAATATCTTCCCATTAGCATTCATAATGTTCCAATCATCCATAGGGACTCTGTTTCTGGGGAAGGATGGAGGGTGTTGGAGAAGAATGTTTTGGACAAAGTCAGCCATGTTATAGGACAACCCTCCACCTTGAACAAGCACTATGATGAAGAATCCTAGATGAGTGGCCTTTCTTCCTAAACTATTGGAATGGGTGTAGAGGAATGAAATATTTCATTCTCCTATATTACTAGTGGTAGGACTAGGATGTTCTCTATTGTGGGAGCTTTCTGTACCACTTCTCTAGGTAGTCCCATGAGACTGCATCAAGGCATAATTTTTTGTAATTGCAACATATGTTTAAAATAAATATAAAAACATACATTGGTCTCAACCTAAGAATTTCACAATCATGGGATATGTATTTCTATATAAACCATTCCAAGGAGGCTACCTACAACATAAAGGAACAACCCTCCAAGTACCACTAAAGGTTTTCCCTGTATGCATGTTAGCTAAAATCATATATATATATATAACATAAAATAATGATCAATTACAATTAGTTAATTCCAAAATAAATATCTGATAATAATAGAGAACAAAAACATATTACAATAGAGAATACATCCATATCCTAAATAGATTGTAAAAATGAAGGTAATTAATTAAATAACTACAGTGTGGCTATCAAAAAGAATATATATATTTATATACATAAAATGTGATCCTAAGTTCCTATTCATGATTCAAGAAAACATCCATATCTCATAAAATAATAACAACAAAATATATTGAGGATCAATATGAACCATAAATCTATAACTATAATAGAAATCATATCACCAGTAACTCTAAGGTCTATTACACTTGAGCTAGCCAAGCACAAGTAAACTCTCATACCAAAGTTTTGCACAACCTATATTCTTTCTATTCTAACTCCAAAATAAAAAAAAAGTAACATTAGGCCGTTAATTCCATTCTATAGCACAATGACTTGAATTATCGATTTTGGGCCAGAGAGCCACATCACCTCATGTGTGCCTCCCTATATGTAAGATCATATTGATTAACGGTGAGGGTCTAATTTAACATGGGGATACTATAGACTCAGAAATCATCGCCATTTGAGGATAATATAACATATATACAAGAAAAAATAATGTAAAATAACATGAATAGATGCTAATAGATGTAATTTCAATCATATATAAAACAAAACAAGGAACCATGATGTGGAGGGTCAAACCGAGTATTAAGAAATAGAAAAGTATATAAATACTGCATGAATAATCCAAAGTATATACTAAAATCACCTCTAACAATAAGATTATGTCTCATTGGCTCCCTGTCACCAGGCCCTTTCCCTTCACTAGATCCCTAGTCCGGATGTATGTATTCCCACCATGATGCCCATATATAGTGGGAGTATAAAACCAGTAAGACACTGCTAATATGAAATTATCAAAAGTGAACTTGTATATATAAGGGTATGATATAATGTAAAATTAAATTCACACCAAACCATACAATAGATCATGCACTGAGTGAACATGCAGTAACCAATCCTCCATGGCCCCCTCTATACCTTATTCTAGATCATGCACATAAAAATCAAACATAGTGAATTTCATGACATATATCATTCCAAGTGATTTCATCTTCCTTTAAAGCAATCACATTACACCTTTAAGGAACAACAATACACCTACCTTTAAGGGAAATGACTCCCCATGACCCATGGTTACCTACTTTCCAATGAGGTTATTGACAATTAGAATTCCCTTTTAGTGGATTCTATCTCATACACAAGGACATTCCCCAATGTTAAATCACATCGGTGTAAAAGAAAACTCATCATATGCATATGCGGTGTTACATAATGAATTCCGATATAAAAAACTAACTATCTTACTAAAATCTTTCCCCAATGAGTCACGTCACCAATGATCCCCCTTAATGAGTCGACCAAGCCTGTAAGGGAAACTCACTACAAAAAAACCCATAAATTAGTGACGGTTTTTAGAGGGGGTTATGCACAACCCCTTCTATCCATCGAATTTAGAGAGGGTTCAGAACCCCCTCTAAATTTTTAAGCATTATTTTGTTAATATTTGGTTGGATTTTTTAGGCGGTTATGTCAAACCCATCACAAATTTAATAATTAGTGGTGATATAAGTTTGGTTGGATTGTATCGGCTCTATATATATATATATATATATATATATATATATATATATTATTCGTTTGGATATTAGAATATATATATTTATATATATAACATGTATTTTGTTGAAAAGGAAATAGTGGTGGTTCACAACCCCCTCTAATATCTTAGATTAGAGGGGGTTCAAAAACCCCCCACTAATGTATTAAATTAGAGGGGGTTCAAAACCCCCTCTAAAATTATTGATTAGAGGGGGTTTTAAACCCCCCTCTAATGACTTTAAAGTAGAGAGCTTCAAAAGCCCCTCTAATTTATGAGATTATAAGGGGTTGTGAGGCCCCACTATTAAAAAAATCCATAATATATATATATATATATAATTAAAAAACTATATATAAATATATTAAAATATATTATATGATCATATTATATAAAATATTTATATAATTGTATTAATTTTATTTAATTTTATTTATATGTATACAAAAATTTAATTGTATAATTTTATGTACATTAATATATATTTATTTGTATAAATTTTATTTCATATAATATTAATTATATATAATATAAGAGCATAAACATATTATATAAGTATATATATATATATAATTAATTTATTTAAAGAATATATCATATAAAAACTCAAGCTTATTGTTTTTATAATTTATATAATAATAATAATAAATATATTATTAAAAAATATTTTTATGATTGTATATCATATATAATTAATATTGCATGATATACAATTTATATAAATATATATATATATTAATGAACACAATATTATACAATTATATTTATTGAAATACATATATATTAATGTATATAATATTATACAATTATATTTATTGAAATACATATATATTGGTATGAATAATAATAAATATATTCACATTGAAATACATTATATAAATATTTTTATAAATTTTATTTAATATAATATTAATTGTATATTAATTCTATAAATTATTATACAATTTATTCAAATAAATATATATACATTAATATACATGATAATAAATATATGTATTGAATGGCATTATATAAATATATTTTTAAAAGTCATTATATAAATATATTTTTAAAGACGTTATATAAATATATTTTTGAAAGATATTATGCAAATATATTAAATAAACACACACATATATATATATATATATTAATTAAACATTTATATAATTTATAAATATGTATGATTATAAATAATTTAAATAAATATATTTATAAAAATATAAATATATGGGTATATGCATGACATAAATATAATTATAGAAAATCTATACTCAAATGTATGTAAATACGCAAAGAAATTATATAGTTTATATTAATGTATAAATTGAGTATAATATAAATCTATTATTATATAAATATATAAATACAAAATATAAAAATGTATATATTTATTTATATGAATATATATATGTGTCTAAATTTTTATTTAAATAATATGTATTTAGATATTCTTCTTAATGTATATAAATAACATAATGTGTAATTAAAACATCAAAAGACAATTGGTGTAGTGGCGTAGCCATTTTAGAGTTGTTGCATTGGTCTGAAGTTTGAATCCCCATAGAATCATTTTACAAGCTACTTTGTAATTTGGATGAATGGGATGGGGGATGCTCGGGAATTGGATGAATGGGATGGGGCTGGGCAGTGTCGGAGAATGGGATGGGGAGCTGCTGGGTGTGGGAAATAGAGGAGGGGGGAACTAGAGGGGGCTTGGGAGTGAGCGAACTGGTGAGAACTAAGAGGAGACATGTAGGGGGTCTGGAATGGGAGGGGGGCCTAAGTGGTGGGGGTGAACTGGAGGGGTTTGGTAATTTTAAAAAAATTAGAGTTGGTTTTAAAATCGCCTATAATATGTGGCCCTGATTAGAGGGGGTTAAAACCCATTCTAATGCCGCGTTAATTAGAGGCAATTTTGAAAAATGCATCTAATTAAGTTACATATAACTCAATTAGTGATGGTTAGAAATCTCCACAAATTTGATAACTAATTTATAGGGGGTTAAAACCCCCACTAAACTGAAATTCCAGGGTTCATTTAGAAGGGTTTTTAACCACCTCTAATACAACCACTGCTAAATTTACACCCATTTTACCGACGGTTCCTTAAAAACCACCACTAACCATAATAGGCGGGCACATTAGCGGTGGTTCCACATAACCACTACTAATGTGTTTAGATGGGGTTATAACCCCTTATAATCTAAAAAATAATCCCCTCTAACCACCCTATATTTTTTTAGTGACTTTTCTACCTGAATACTGAAACATAATTTCAACCAACTATATAGAAAACCACATATAATGAATAAAATATTAAGAAAATATATATCACAATAATTAATTCCAAAATGTTTTTAATATTAAAAAGAAATAAAAGAAATTTCATAGAACACCTAATATATAAATAATACATGGTCTCATATCTAAGAACACACACAATAAAAATTTGCAAATGATTCTGAATAATGGATGTAGATGATAAAACTTCGTACCAAGATATTACAAATATGTAATCTAACATTTACCTAAGTAATCATCACCTGAATCACATACACATAATAAAAATTTCAACCCACTCACCAAGGATTCCTATAAATGATTCCAGTTATATTATAAATAACAAAAATCCTCAACTGAAAATGATTCTTATTTCTTGGATAGTTTCCCAATTATTAATTTAAGGCAAAGCATGTGCTTAAACTTTATTTCCCTATGAATAATCATAAATTGGACATTTGATCATATTTTATCACTCCAAAGTAATCCAATATAAACATGGAATAAATCATTATAATTTTTCTAAAAATATAAAAAAAAATTAAAAATTGAACAAGAAACAATGTAAATTGAATTTTATCTCTTGAAAATACTTCACCCAATAAAAGAGGAAACATAGAGGGGGGAGTTATAGTTTACCTAAAAACTATAAGAGAATATAGTATAATCAATGTAAATAATCCTACATCTTGGTGAAAGAGTTTTATATGGAATGAGTTCAAGAGGATATCAAAACATTAGGTAGAAGAATGTCCAACTATTTTAGAAGAAGGCATACCACATTCTTGATTGTAGCATGGAAACCCCAAATTAAAATAACCATTTAATTTTTCTTTTAATTGAATCATGAATGAAGATAATTTAAATAAATAAAAAATAGGATTCATAAACATTAAACATGAAATAGAATTGATTTACCGTGATTTCATACTTTTAAGAACTTCAAAACACAATATAATTTTGATCTAGGAAGAAGAAAATAAGGAACATTGTTAAAAATCACCTTCTTTATAAATAGGGAATTAAATAAGGGTAATATGGTTTTTCACTTATGAAAACATAGATTTATTGTTTGAGTTGTATGTTTTACCATTATACATGTATAAGAAAATCCAAATTACCCATATATGAATACAAAGATCGTTACACAGTGCATACATTACACTTATATGTCCTTTAGAAATATGGATTTACCCTTATATGGCTCAAACCTACCCTTATGCGGTGTTTGGGTTACCCACAATCAATTGTAGAGAGTTAAAGGATACCTTTACAAAACCCTTCCACACATAAGATTACCCTTACAAAACTCATACATTTCCTAATTTAACACTTAAAACAAGGATTTAACCTTATATAGATCCCAAAAAACACCCAATGTATATGTAGAAGTCACTTACCATTATTTAGGCACTATGACCTAAGTATGGTAATAATAAAATTGAAATTTATAATTTTTTCCCATAAATTAATAATAAATTCTAACAAAAATGTGTTCTAAAAAATATTTAAAACTGATAATGTTCCAACCAACTTCATAGGACATTCCTTAAAGATTTTCTAAGGTTATGTTGATTAAAACTCTCAATTATATCTAATATGGATCCATGTTTTACCTTGAATTTGAAGAGAAGTATTCAGAATGAATTGAATATGGGTCAGAACTTTAAAAATATATATCAACCTCAAATTGATGGTTAGAATAAGAGAACCATTAAAACCCAAGACAATATATTTACATATTTCTCTATGTATTTCAATGTTTATTGGTATAAACACCTTCCTCTGGTTAAATATTTATAAAAAATATCTTTCATTTGATAATTTACATTTATTCATGTGAATTAATCTATGGAATAAAGTTTATAACTATAACATATTGTGATTAAGTTGTGTAACTTAAGTTTTTGGGAAAAAAGTTAACTAAAAAATGTCAGATAATGTTGGATCTATTCAATAACATGATAGGGTAGCTCATAGTTGAAAGAATAGTAATGCTGATAGTCATCTATGAGATTTTGATATTGATGGTGGGGACCATACATTCCTTCAAATATCTCCTTATAAGAATTATATGAGATTTAGAATAAAAGGGAATCCTCACCCTATATATATTAGTTCCTTTGAGATTCATGATCACATCAGCACGATATATTATCAGTTAACACTTCTACTAAACCTCAAAAATTTTCACAATGTGTTCTATATATCTCTTATTAGTAAATAAATAGATGATCAATCAAAATTATGAAACTCAATGATTATACGAGTTGAGAAAAGTCATTATTAAGAGAAGTACTATAGGAGATTCTAGATCGAATAGATAAAGTGATAAAAAAGAAGACCACTCAACATGTAAAGGTTTTGTGTTGAAACCATAAATTTCAGGAATATATGTCAGATCATAAAAACATAATCATTCAAATTAATCCACAACTATTTCCCTTAGAATAATGTAATTTAGAGGGAAAAATTCTTATAAGTGGGTGAAATGTAATAGCATGGGTATTAAGAATATATTTATCATTATTAAATTTTATGAATTAAATATATTATGGTGAACACAACACCTATAATAAGATAATATCAATTTTTCATAATATAAAAATAAATATATTACCATAAAATTAATTGAAACCGAATTATCATAAATAATTAAGTAATTATATATAGTAAAATAATAATTAATCATCAAAAACAAAAAAAAAAATCATTTAAACCCCATGATATTATCAGATTTAATATATATTTTATTTAAAAATAAAATTTTATAATGTTTAGACATTAAAATAAGGAAAATGAACATTATTTTTTTATTAGGATAAAAAAAAGTAGTATACGATGAATTTTTAGGATTTTACCAAATAAAATATTTTGTTCAATAGTGAAAAATAAATTTTTTACAAATACTGTGGATTAAATTAAATCATTCAGACATAAGTAAAACATATTTATTATGAAGCCTTATTCTTGAAAAAATAAGTACTTAATATGTACAATTATACATTTATAAATATTTATTTTAATTAAAAAACCTATATTTTATATTTTTAGAGATAAGTGATATTTTTTTCAAAAACTATTTTTATACATCATTTATCTATTATCTTAAAATTAATTTTCAACACTTTTTGAAATTTAATATTATGATTTGTTTCATATTTGGAATTAGAATATCCAAATTCTCAAATAAGTACTATTTTATTTATAGGTATCAAAATATGTTACCATGGTAAAAAAAGAGATATAGTAGTAAAACAAAATTATGGTAAAAGTTATTAACTATTGAGAAAAAATATAAAATTCTTAAAACCATATCACCAAATATTTGGTGAACGGTTTTCTGGAAAAATTATTATTCACTCTCTAAAATTTACTTCTTTTGGAACAATATGCTTTAATAGTTCTCCTCTTATTACCAAAATGACACTCCCCATGTTTATAAAAAGATACTTCCAACACCCATTTACATACAATCAACAATATTTAATTACACATTAAACACTACCCAAATATCTCCCAAATATTCCTATTCATTTCCTAGTGGTCTGGATCTCCTCAAAAACAAACCTCTCAAAGGTTTATAAGAATTTTAATGAATTTATTCCAATGAGTAATGTAAAATTTTCAAATGAGTATCTTTTTTATTTCTATTTCATAAAGTGTTAATCTTATACAAAAAAGTCTATTATGAAATCCTAAAATAATAACATCAATGTAATTTTTATATGGAGGTGTTGTTATATTTATGGAAGAAAAATGGTTTATTACCCACCCAACCATTTCAAGAAATGAGAATATATTTTGTGTTGGGTGAGGATTACCGCCTCCATGAGCGAGATGTACCATTATGCCTAACCACCTCACATGGATGAATCAATGTTGGTATTTAATAAAGAAATTTAATATTTATAAAATTTTAAAAAAATTTAAAAGTTAAATTAGATTCTAACTTCTTTCTGTTCTATGGAAAACTAAAACATTATTCATGTATACGTGCAAAAAAACCTTCTCCATGGAGAAATAGATTTTGTTTTTCATCACCACCCTACCTAAATGGTACTAAAATATATTTGATGAATATATATAATATTAATAAATAATATATATCATTAATATTGTAAGGAACGATTTTTTTATCCATTAAATTACCCTTCTTATAATTATGTTATGCAGAATAAATCACATAGAGAGCACAATAAAACTTTATAAATGAAGAGTGAATGGAATAAGAGTTATTTTTAGATGTTAAGAAACCTAAACCAGTTGAAGAGTAACATGACCCAAGGAATAGTAATGTGAAACTTAAGAATAGTATCCCGAAAAATTGAATAGTAACCTTACCTAAATAATATGTATCCATCTCATAAATGAAAATACGATACAATTATATCATATTATATATAAATAAATGTTTAGAAAATGATAAATTAAGTTTTATATATTTATAAAAAATAAAAATAAAAATCAATTTTATATTTGATATAATAATTTAAAATAAAATTAATTTTCATAAAATGTATTCAATGATTACTATTTTGTTGTCTTATGATTATAAGATAATTTAATGAGACCTTTAAGTGTTATAAAATCAGTTTTCATTTTCAAAATTAGTATTTTTTGAGTAAATGATGATTTAAATTAAAAATAAAATTTCTTATATTTAAAAAAATTATTTTCTTAAAATGGAGTTCATTTTTAAATTATATATGTCAAAAAATGATTGGGGTGAATTTTTAGGATTTTTCTAAAATACCTGAATTTTTTGTGAATATTAAAATATATTAATTTATGGTAAATATACATTATAAGATAAATAAAATATTACCTGAGTTATCACTTATGCAAGCACCATAATCTTGAAATTTCCTTCAATATTTTAATTTGTTTAGTGATAAGGCTCAAACTATTAATATTATTGATCCAAAATAATAAACTAATGAATAAAATAATGAGAAAACACACCTCTCCTCCACTATAAATATCACCATTTACCATCCCTTCTCCTCACATCTCTAAAGCCTTTGAGCCTTTAAAAATTATTTTCAATCATCTCCTCATCCTGTCCCACATTTCTAGGATCTTTTGGTCTCAACATAAGACTAATTTCTTTTCCTTAAGGAGGTTCTCTAGGAGAAGATGTTCAACAGGTAAAACCCTCTTTTGTTTTCTTTTAATTTCTTTTCATATTCTTTTCCTTTATTATATTCTTATCACCTGAATTCCCAAAAGTTAATTGATAACTACAATATATTTTATATAATATAATTTTACTATGTTGAGGGAATAATCCATCATCAGATCTCTTTCTTATTCTTTTATTCTAAAAATGAATACATCATCCATGAGGTACTGATTTACCGCATTCATGGATGACTTGTTTTCATTTATCAATTAATCCATTAAAAAAGGTCATAAAACCATTTTTATGGGTAAAAAATATTATAATATATTTTTTATGGCTTATTCAAATTTCTAGATAAATTATATATAAGTAATTTTAATTAATAAAATAAAACTAGTTTGTGATGATCGAAAAACTGCAAAAAATAATCAACATGATTATCACTAATGTCTTATCTTATGATTCATCCTCAACCCAAATAAAAAAATGAATTCTAAAACTATTTTATCTTCAAGATTTTCATTAATAACATATAACATAAAATTTGTAAATCAATCCCCATTTTACTTGATCTTTCATACATGTGTACAAGTGAACAGATCATGAAACCCAAGGAAATGAATGCTCCCGAAAAATAAAATTGTATCCTATAACTCATAAAAAAGTCCACAAATGAACTTGTAAGGTCCCAAAAATTCAGAAAATGGATGTCAAATACTATCAAAAGTTGGGAAAATCAAATAAATACATGTTGGGTTGAAATTTTGAGAAGAAATTTCAAAAAATAAAAATTTTCAAAGGGATCTGGCTTGACCGCATACCGATTAAGAATAAAGGTTCATGGAAGGAATAAACCATGAACCACTCGTATGCATTTGGTCTAATATGCACTAGATCGTGAGGTATTTTCTAGTGAACGAAGCTATTTTCTGTGAATTTCTTCCCAAGAACCGATGTCGCTGTGTTTTCTCTATAGAAAATATGATTGAAGTACGCCCCGCATACCATCCCAGCAAACTAAATGATTCACTGATTAGGAGTAGTTGATGATGCCCTATTAATTTAATATCCACAAATCATGTTTGAACGAGTCATGAACATTCCATATTTCCTTTATGGGCTTCCATAAAAGGTGATGTGTGAATCATAGATACAGCTTCCCCAACACTCTATAAAAGGACCCCCAGGGGAACTAAAAAAAATGGTTAAAGAGGAGGAAAAATAGATCATGAATGGAGAAGAGCTATTAGATTGGTGAAAAGGGATGAATAACATAGAGGATGTGGGATAAATTTCTTATGCACCTAATGTTGTACATGGGACTCCACCCTACACCCAAAGTAGTTCGTAGACTCTATCCCATGAACCATATGCAGAAACTAGTTCATGGAATTTCTCCCCAAAAACTGTATACAAAATAACCTCTGCATCCAACCAGCAGACAAATAAAAAATGTGGTAAAAGTGGTTTGAGTATGATCCTATGCTAGAAACACAATTCGCGGACTCTCTATGTGGAATGTAGTTCACAAAATTTCTATACGGAATGTAGTTCACAGACTCCCTATACAGAATTTAGTACGCATACACCCCTTTATTGATAGATAGTTTGTAACCATCTCCTATGTTGATGCTCCTATGTGGCCAGCTCCTACGCAGATAGTGCTATGTGGAAACCCATTCGCACCCACCAATCCATACCTCAAGGGTTGTGCCTCCGCACACCTGCTCTGGATTAGTGTCGGAATATAGTCCCATGCCTCTGGGTTGGTCCCTTTTCTACCGTCTCGGACCCCCCCCCCCCCCCAATGGAGGATCACACTATGAACTTTTTGGATTGGGTCAATTATATTTTCCATTGCGCCATTATGCCTCCCAAACATATGTCCCTTAAATACTATGAGAAGATACATTCCTCATGAACCTCTAGAAAACCTTATCAACTACCTCCTATGCCAGGTTGACCTAGAACTCAATGGAAAATTGCAGCCTAAATGCTTCTTAAATTCCTGAACACATCCTTTTCATCTATCAAACTATGTGTCCCGAGTGATTCTGGATCTTCATAAACCTCCATGGCCATCATAAATGGATAGTTAGTGTCCAATAGACACCTTTTCTTTACTATGGAAATCATACCATGGTGACTCTGCATATGTTGCCTATAAAAATAGTCAGTCAACCAAAGGAAAATTCATCTCTAGGGGAGTCTTTTCCTACTTTCATATGCATAATGGCTTCTATTCCCTGTATCATTTAACCTTATCCAAAAATCCCCAAATTCATGGTTTAGACTTTCCTTCCCTCTCATGTTATAGGAATTTCAGAACATTTCATCCTGATTATCTGCAAACTAATCATGGATTCAATAACAATCGGTCAAAACTCTATGACCATAAACTATGAGTTATCATCCTGACCAGATGATGTTAAACTATCTGGTATTAGTCCATGCAACATGACATTAAACTATTATTCCATTTTAATAACTATATGACTTTAAACTATAGTATAGCGGATGATTTTGGATCTTCATAAACATCCATGACCATCATAAATGGAAGTTCAGTGTCTTGAAGACACCTCTTCTATACTATGTACTCAATTCCCAGGCGGCTCTACATATGTTTCCTACAAAAACGGTCTATCAACCGGAGAAAAATTTATCCTCAGGAGAGTCCTCTATAACCTCTATACACCTCAATGGCTTCCATGCCTCATATCATTTCCCATTATCTGAAATACTCCATAATCATGGTTTACACATTCTGCCCCCCTCATGTTTGAGGCACCTCGAAACATCAAAAAATGATTTTCCCCAATTTAATCATGGTTTCTATAACAAGTGGTCATCATTGTATGAACCTAAATTGAAAGACCCCAAATATAACTATCCACATGATGTTAAACTGTATGGAACTCTTTTCTACAACATGACATTAAACTATGATTCCATCATCCAAGTTTTATGACTTTAAACTCTAGTATACCCATATGACATCTCAAGGGAACTATTTTTGAGGTAATCCCCAACCCTTTTGCAGGATGTGTCACTCTTCACTCTCTTTTCCTCATCTCGGAACATGTTTTGATATATCCCCAAGATATGACTATCTTGGAAGTCAATACGGGTGAAAGTTGCATGCTTAGAAATCCATTTCCCTCTCCTTTTGGGCTCGTAGCCACGACATCTTTCAACGTCGTCATCCACTTTTTCCATCAGCGGATAAGATAAAGTGTTCCATTTTTGAATCTCTTACAACCTCTTGTTTTCACTCTAATCCTAACTCACGTGGGCTTAGGGGGTTGTGACGATACAATATTTTTCCACCAAGATAAACGAACTATGAGAAATCTGATTCCTATTCAAACTATGATATGTAGGAAACCTTCATGAAGGACCGAGATTGAAGGGGTGACCTTCCAAAAGTGTTCACCCAATTATTACCCCAAAAAATGGTCCTCCTCCTAGGTATAATCCTCAAGATAAATGAACTACTAGAACTCTGATTCCTATTCCAACCAGGACACGTAGGATGCCTGCTTAAGGCCCGAGCTCAAGGGATGGTCACTCGAGTCAGTCCTAATGAAACTCCCAAACTAAGGCCTCCTCTATGTTGTAAGTATCAATCATGTCCCCCAAAATAGGAAGCACCTCTCCATAAGCCTCGAGAAACCATGCCCTCATGTTGGTCTTCCTTATAGTATTAGTCCCTATTCTTCTAGAACTCTGAGGACATTGATTCCCCATTTGACCGAGATACGTAGGAAGCCTCTCTTAGGTCCAAATCCAAGCCTCAAATAAACCCTATTGTTCTCCAGTCCATGTGATCGGTAGGTTCATGTCCACTGGAGAGACCACATATCTCTTGGTAACATTGGGCTTCCTTGACATGAGTCTCACACCAAGTCTTTTCCAGGAATCTTTCACCTAGACAACCTCACTACATTATGTTAAACTGCATGGATGGGTCCCTGTCACCCATCCTTAAAAGGTGATGTGTCTAGTTAAGAGACACCAAAATACATGGGCTCTTATTCCTCTCATGAGGATACGTAGGAAGTCCATCTTATAGTTCTGACCCCAACATCAAACCACCTTTTGTCTCTCTTGGATGACGGTAAACTCTATATTGCTTCATTGTGTAGGTTAAGATATCATTTTCTCATGGTATCAAATCCATGTATATATATGATGATCCAATAACTTGGGGGTAACCCGTGGATACACTCTTTGAGAATGAACTATGGATTAACAAACATATGAACATGGAATGAATTTATAAGAGAGTCCCATAGTAGGTAATAATTTCCCCCAAAAGGGTGTGATGAGCCCAACCTCCCATCATCTTGACCAATGGAGTCCTGAAGTATCGTTGGACAAATATTCATCCAACGAGTGCATGCCTTTGTAAATAAGGTTCATGAATCATTGACACGATGGCCATTGGGTGTTTCTATCTCCATGAATAAAGTCATTGGAGTCCATCTGAGGGCATCATACCTACATAGGATGATTGCATGGACATGTAAACCCCTTTTAATCATCCACTGGGATCATGAAAATGAGGCACCTCCTTAATAATATAAAAAAAAGGATACACTACCCAATCTCGGTTGGACTATCTCTCCCTATCAATTTGCGGTGCAAAACGAATCGGGTTAAAAAATGGTGAACCTAATGTGAATCCTCAACCAAGGTGGAGGTTTTACCCCACTCAAGCCCCTTCACCTCACAAAAAAGGAAGGGGGAAAGGTGAATCGTCAAATATGAATATGATCTGTAGATGCTACATTGACAGGGGTTTGTTGTTTGTATATGTTATATATATATATATATATATATATTCTGGTTTCTGTAGAGAAACCTTTGATCCAAATGGTATCTCGAAAACCAATGTAGACATTCACCTCAACGATCCCACAGACAGTCAGCACCCAGATGAAGAGAATAACCCCCTCTTCAACTCAGTGTCTTAAACGCTCAGTACCCAATATGTTGATTAAAGTGTACCACCAAAATGGTACTCTCCCCACAGTGGAGGCCACAAGACAATATCTCTAACCTACAAAAGCTTTCCAGCCACCTCTGCATCCACAGCCGATACCCAAGTACAAGGATACCCTCATGGTCATCTCAAACAGTTTTGGGAGCCTATCCCTGGAGCATGACAACAAGTACCTCCCTTATCTCAGGGAGGCAGATGATGTTGATGTTGATGACCTCATCCTAGCTGCACTAGGGTCCTACTCACATCCCCCTTCCATAGAGCATCACTTCCAACATATGGAGACCATATATCCTCACTCTAAATAGAATCTTATACTGAGGGCACCTGCTGAAGTCCAAAAGACACGGGCCCATCGGGCCGCCCACCAAGGGTGGAAAATGTAAAATTAGGAGAATTCCATCACCCTGATTCTTGAGGAGGAACTCTATCATAAAAATGAAGTGACATTAAATAGGAATAAATACCACTATTTAACATCCACTCAATCCCCACACATAAATAGTTTGGCACAATACGAGTACGTGCACATTCCTACTAGTGCTTGACAGTCCCATCATGATCCATAGTGGTTAATTATAGCCAGATGCAAGTATCTGTCGAGGAAAAAGAATCCCATCATCTAAATAGTACGGAAATCAGTAACAAGTAGAAACAAGTACCTATTGATGTGTATCAATCCTGCCATCCAAATAGGGAAGAAAACATATATGATCAGAGTCAAATTCTTGTGGATTCATATAAAGATCATGAGGCAAATACAGCGGCAAGCAAGAAGATGAAAATTCATGCCCGTAAATATGAATCCCACCAGCCAAATATAGTGGTAAACAAATAAGAAAAGTTGAAGAAAACTCGTTCCTCTATCCTGGAATAGTAGAATATCCAATATCCACCAGAAACCTCTAGAGGACTGAAGTAGGAACAAACTCTTTATTCGACATCGGAATGGTCCTTCATACCTATTCTATCAAAATTTATTTTAGAACATCCTAGAAATGATGGAAGATCAGACATCCATTCCAGAAAATATCCTTAATACATTTTGAGATATCATTACATCAGTAGAAAAGGCAAGTAACTAGGTCCATAACCCAGTTTCCTCGAATGGAATGACTTACCCACAAAATGGGCTAGTTACTCTGAAGTAGTTATGCATCCCTGATTCAGTCTAGAAAATTCAATGGAAATATCCCACGATACAAAGACAACCATATCAGGAACAAATACATGTTCAAACTGGGGGTACCAGTCCAAAGTTGTGGCCGATCCAGGGCAGACATATATCCTTTCCAAAACTCAAAATGCATGTCTGCATATCCCACCAGCATCACAGGAACCAGAAAAAATAGGGACTCATATATGAAGGTCGTTACCAAAAACAGACGACCCTGGTTACCCATAAAAGCGCACCCAAAAGTAAAATGCTCCAAAGGAAACTATAAAATGAAGAGTATATATTTGATCTCGCTCTGCTGGAATCCAAAGTTCTTGAAGCCCCTAAGCATATATCAGTAGAGGCTCAAGACCTTGTCCATCCATTAAGTATATTTTGAAGGCCCTACCCTGGATGTACACTGCATAAATTCTCCCTGCATCCAACTATAAAGCTATGATAGTAGTCCATGCCAACTTAGTAGTCATCGATAAGGTCCTCCCCTTAGTGAAATCAAGAATCAAGAAGGTCCTCATGCTGTTATAACCCACCTGAAAGTCCTCCCCAAGGGATATATCATTGGGTCATTCCCTGCGGTCAGGAATTATGTTGCAATGGCATCCCTATCCATTGTAGCACCAATTGTGATGTTCCTCCCTGTAATTAAAATTCACACTGGAAATAAGTTCCTCCCCTTGTCGGGATATATGTGAGAAATACCTCCTATACCAAGGTGCTTGTAAAAATGGAGTCAGACATGTCAGACACTCTATCTGTGATGAGTGATATCCTTTATTAACCAGAGGATGGTCTGGGGCCATGTTCATCTTTTGAGACACCCCTGAACCACTCACATGTCAATGAGGATCCTACCATCCCTACTGGTTGGAATGAAATCCAGAAGAAGTAGTCAAGAAGGGAATATCAAGTAGAGGAGTCCCTGGAAGAACAAAAACATGATATGTTGCTCATGAGAAGACAACTAGGTAAGGATAAAATACAAGTGATGTATTGGTCCATGGCCACTTCTCACTTCGCCATACTAAAGTAGTTTTTTGAAGAATGTATGAAAAACATTCACCTTAATACCTGTAAGACTCTTCACTAGATAAAAGAAAATTTATTGCCCTATAAAGGGTATGCAGACCATGTCAACATATTATGATATCATCGCCATCTAATCAACCTGAAATCCCTCCCATGTGCACAATGGACATAATTAGAAAGGTGAAAGAAAAACTGTGAACTGGCATGCCTTCACAGGCTGCACAAGTGGTGTTTCCTCGTCGATGATGCCTTGTCTGGAATTTATATTCGGGGATGGGGAGAACACATAGCTCTACACTTCAACCCACATCCCATCCAAAAAACCTCAATGGAAATGACATTTGGTAATTTCATTACCCAAAGGAAGTAATAAAATTAAATATCTTATCAGGAAAGGTGGAACACTCAATAATAACTAACCTGGAGTAAGTCTCAAAAGCATCAAGCTTGGAAAGATCAATCCACTGAAAATATTCTAAGCCGGGAAACTAAGAACATCCACCAGGCTTCCCGCCAAAGGTAAGAAAACTTGAAATTAGTGCTCATGTCCTCAAAAGTAAATAAATCTTGTGAAGATCCAACATCATACCCAACTCACACCTGCATTGGAGTGCATGAAATGAAAAAGGTGGAAATAGAATCATCTAACACCACAATATGGGAACATCCCCAACCCCCAGGGCTGGGGTCCTTTTTAACTCAAAATTCCCCCCATAAGACCAGAAAATATGAGCCATAGAGAATCAATGGAAGAACAAGAGAAACCCCATCCCACAGGGCTAGAGGCATTTTTACCTCAAATTCCCACACAGTGAACATCTGTCTTATCATGTCTGGGAAGAACGATGAGCATAGAGGTCACCTGTTTAACCCCATCTTGTGGTTCAAAGCCTCCTAAATGAATAAATATTATGAGGCTAGATCAGGACTCCCTTCAGGTTGATCTTCACCAAGAAATCTGAAGGATACCACATAATAGAAGAAGAAATCCCCACAAAGGACCCAAAAAGCTCTCCTACCATTCAGCAATGGGAACACTACCCCCAATGCAGTATGCATCAGTGAACATTGTTAACGTCAGTACCAAAAATCTCATAAGAAATAATACAAATGGAGAGGATGAAAGAGAATATAGTTCCCTTCTGGAGGCATCCCACACTAAGTCTGATGGTGTGTATACCCGGAACCAGAGAGTTTCCCTAAATTTGGATGCAACCTCAGAAAATCCATTACGAACTCCCTTGAAATTCCCCACAAGGAGAAGAATAAATCCTACATTTTCTATGGACCACCTCCTCCTCCCCCTGAGAATGTATCCCTCATGATCAAGGAAATATTCACCAAGAAGGAAGAGGAGATGGGAGAGCTCAGATGAATCAATGTCGAGCTGCATCGATGAAGCTATCTTTCCAGATGAATTTCTCAAGATGAATGTCAAATGGTGTTCCCAGAAAAGGTTACCTTAACATAGGCACTCATCCTGGTAAATGAAAATAATCTTATATTCTCATTCAATCCAGCTTTGGGACCATCAGCCAACTGGAATCTGGCCCTGGAAGGACATCAACACTTCCTTCCATTGGGAAAGCAACCAGAATACATTCATCCAAACCCACAAATGATACCCATGCTTGGGTATCCACCCCAAATTTCAATAGTGTAATAACATCCAGTATTACACCCTATTGCACCCGCCCAAGCTCAATTTTGATAGGATATGCATCAAGGGATCTCAAAAAAAAGTCGAGCAATTGACATCCTAACTGGAAGCCATGGAAGGGTGGCGTTCTCTGATACAACCATAATTAAAACCTTACCCTGATATGGTGAGAAACATTCTAACACTAATAAGCATCTGGAACCTCGTATTCCTATTTTTCATTGGTTCAGGAGACCCATAATATTATCTAATGCACTATGTATCTTACAGTGACCCCATGATGGGAACCCCAGAGAAACAAGAAGTAGTGAAACTCATTTTCTTCATGATAACTCTGTAGGGTTCAGCCTTCATGTGGTATAATATATTTCTAGCTAACTTAATCATAGTATGGGAGGACCTTTGGTGATAGTTTCTCTTCCAGTTTAGTTCGACATTTCCTAAGACAATAGTCATTGATCTTATGATTTGCAAACAGTGAGAGAATGAAAGAGTTTCATACTTCATTTCTAGATGGAAATTCCTAACCTACTCTCTAAACCAACCAATCATTAAGGATGAAATTCTCACTATATGAATCGATAATATTCTTGATGAATTGCAGACACCACTCATCCCAGTGAAGTACACAAGTGGGTTTTGAGATTTCTCCACCTTTTCCCAAAGTATAGAAGACACCTTGAACCAGACCAATCTCAAGTCCCAGGTGGCCCCATCAACCTCAAAAAAATAACATGAAAATATGAAGAATATTCAATCATGCTTAATCCACCCCTTGCACTAACTCTAACTGTGAGGCCTCCACCAAACCGTACATGATCCCCTGGACACCAACAGCCACCCCCACCTCAGCAAGATGTGTGAAGGGCTGCCAAAAGAAATTAGTTAAAAGAAAAAACAAATAATGTATACTCATTTCAAGATAACCAAGTCTGGGGATACTTCATTGCTTCCATGAATGGAAACTTTGTCCATCTACAAGAGCCAAAGTGATCGGATAAAGTGGGTCTCTACGACCATCCAAATTATTGTCCCAATCAGCGGATACTGGGAAACACCATCCATGAGTGATTTGTTTTCAAGGATATCCTATAAAAGATGTGGATTCTAGAGAAGTCAATTTGGTTCTGCCGCCAGCACAAGTGGTGTATGCCTTCACCTTAGACCCAAGAGAGGAAGAGGAATGGAAAACAACCACCAGTGAAAAGGAGAAAAAATTTGATAATTGGATGACTCAGAAAACATTCAACTGAACTCATGGAATCCTCTATGAATTGTTGAAGCAACCCACCATTCCCCCAATAGAGCCTAATACATCACAACTATCATCCTCATTTTTACAATCCTCTAATAGCTGAAGAGTAAGAAAGAAAAATAAAAAAGATAATATTTCTCTAAAGATGAAACCGGTCTTGAAACTTTAGGCCTTCATTCCAGTAGACTTGAAAGCATGGGTACCGCCCCATCAAATGGGACAACGGGAACTGTACTACCAAATGACACCATTAGAATAAGACATTCAGACCAAATCATTATTGGGTAAGGAACTGATCTTTGGGTCTATCATGTTCATTCACCTGATGGACCCCATCTCTGATGGAGACTATGGTCATGAACCCAAATTATTCATGTCAAATCGGAGAGTCGAAGGAAGATGTCGCAGAGGATGTGGGTTTCCAGGAAGGTGTGACTGTGGCTGGAGTCAGATCCCTAGACACACCTCAACTCAAACCCTTAATATTGCGGAAAATCATGGAAGGACCCTCCAACAGACACAATGGGAACCCAAGCGTTTCTCTTCCCCTGTTAGAATAAATCTAAGCCCAATCATCTTGGAGTATCTATCATCGGAAGATCATATGTCCAATCACCCAAGGAGTACTGGTAGAACAGTTCGGCCAAATTCGTAAAGCACTACAGCACCATCAGCTCTTGTCCTAGAGGCCGGATCATATATGTCTATAGCTCAAGCCCCTAAAGCATCCATGAAAGAGAATCCTAAATCCAATAAGCACTGATATTTAGAGAATAAATATGATATTCTGAAGTAGTTATCCTCTGTACCAAAAAATCTATCGATCTTGGATGCCTTGATTCTGTTAGCAGACCTTATGGAGGCACTCATCAAATACATACTATGTCCCTAGGAATTCGAGGCTGAAGTAGCAGCTTCCAAAGTCTATCAAACAGAGACCAATCCTAAGGAATGCCAAAATTTCATCCCCTTTACATATCAGGATGAACACTCCATAATATAATGACACATAAAACTTTTATATGTGTCATGAATGATATATGGCATCGATGTTTTGAGGATTTTAATCGACAATGGATTTAGAGTCAACCTCGTACCACTGAAAACACTTCGTCAATTGGGCTATGATGAGGATAGTCTGACACCTTGCACCACAAATTTGCTGGAATATAAAAAAATCGAGCTGAAATAATTGGGATAAATCAATCTTAAAACTTTTCTTGGTGTCCTCGTGTATGATTTTGAGTTTATGGTAGTGTGGAAAATACGTCCTTCAACATCTTGTTGGGGAGGACCTGGCGGCATCAGCATGCTAAAATCCCCTCATCATACCATCATTGCATCAAATATTGCAGTAATGGGAAAATGGGACATTGAACGCTGATAAATCTCAATTCAAACATATGAGTCACATTACATCGATATGGGGTTCTATGAACTGAAAGAGAAGAAGTCTTTGGCTGACAACGTTGGTTGGATCACCACACCAAATGGATTGGAAATGGATCTTGCCGATCCCCTCAAATAGCTTGGGGAATAGTATGCATTACCCATCAACCAGGTTGAGTGCATAAGTTCAAGATTTTATATGGACTCAGTTATCTGCATGATTTCCGTTATGGCTGCCAACTCCAAAGATGTTGAAAAGCACACTGACCCCAATGATGACAGGGAGGGATCAAACAAAAATACTCCCAACCCACCCTCAGGACCCTAGACAGTTCCCACCTTACTCAAGCTAGAATATGAGGACATGTCACTAAAAGATAGATAATAAATTAAATCCCATTCAGATAATTCCCTAAATTCAGTCAGAGAAAATGAGTTGTTTCAGTTTCTATAAATCAGAGTTTTGATTTCTCTCCCAAATCCAAATATTTAATCTCGAGAATCCTATCTCCATCAAAACAGTATGAAGATGAATAATAGGATGAAGATGAAGAAGAATAAGAAGAAGAAGACCTCCAATTTTCCCCTCCCTCATTCGAATAAAAAATCTCCACCACAATCTATGAACTTAGGGATATAATCCTGGGAACCAAAGACAACCCACGACCCACTCTGATTAGTGTGGATTTTCTTTTCAAGGAGTATGAGGCATATACCTCATTCCTAAAGAAGAATTGAGATGTTTTTTCCCTGAACCACATAGTAATTTCAATCCTCAATCATGAGGTCCCCACTCATAACCTGGGTCTGTTAGAAGACCATTGTGGCTATAAGTAGGCTTCCAAAAGGACTCACATGACACATGATTCCAAAATAGAGGCTAATGTTGACAAACTAATCAAAACTAACTTAATTGATGAAGTCCAATTTCCGATCTGGATGGAAAACATAGTCTCTGTCAAAAAGATGAGTGGACATATAAGAGTATTCATTGACATCAGGGACCTCAATTGGCACTGCCTGAAAGATTATTTCTCAATCTTGATCACATAATTATTGATCTATGCGGTTGTCGGATATGAGGCCCTCTCTTTCATGGATTACTATTCTGGATACAACCAGATCAGAATGGTCTGAGGATAAGAATAATCCACTACTTTCAGGGCCCCTAAGGGATTATTTTACTATAAGGTGATTCCCTTTGGTCTAAAATTGGTTGTGCTACATATCAGCACGCCATACATCACATTTCTAATCCCTACCTGGGAAAATTCATCGAGTTCTACATAGATGACCTTATGGTTAAATCATAAAATTTCTCAAACCACCTAACATATATTGAAACTCTCTTCAATAAACCATGACAACATAGTCTAAAGATGAATCCCTTAAAGTGTTCATTTGGAGTCACCTCCGGGAAATTCCTTGGATTCATCGTATTCCATCACGACATTGAAGTTGACCCTAAGAAGACAAAATCCATCCTTGGAATTTCTCTACCTCTCAACCTCAGCGATTTGAGGGGTCTCTTGGGGAATCTGAACTATATTCGACGCTTCATAGTAAACCCTGTAGATAATTGTTTTCCTTTCACCAAGTTGATGAAGAAAGAGGTCACATACCATGGGTATAATTATTTTCATGAATCATTCGACAATATCAAAATATATCTCCTAAGACCCCTGGTGCTGATGCAGACTATTGAGGGAATACCACTCATTTTGTACATAACTTCCTTGGAATGTTCATTAGGCACTTTCCTCATATAGAAGAATGATGCCGGCAGTGAGAACACTCTCTATTACCTCATCCAAAAATGATTTAGGCCGAGACTAGATATTCAAGAATCTAAAAGAACTACCTATAACTAATCATTGTGGTTCAAAAATTTAGGCATTACCTGCAACACCATGAGGTCTATCCGGGCTCCCGCTGAAACCTTCTCAATTATATCCTCAATCATCCTATGCTAGTTGGATGTATATCACAGTGGGATGTCATTATACAATATTTTGACATATATTACGTGGCCCAAAATACAATAAAGTCTAGTAATTATCATATTTACTTAGGGATCACCCCTCAGAATAAATGACCCCATTGGATACTGAACTTCATGATGATGAAGTATTCTCCACCCAAGAACGCCCCCAGACATGGGAAATGTACTTCGATGGCGCCTCTAAAATCCTGACAAGGAAAAGGATGGAAGATCCCAAGATCAAAAAAGTAGGGATGATAGTAATACTTGTATCTCCATAAAATTCCATATTTCCTTACTCCTTTTTACTTTCATAGGGGTGCACAAATAATGATTCAGAATACCATGCCCTCATTGCAGTCCTAGAGCTGGAACATCATGAACGATCTGAACTCTTGATGATAAAAGGTGATTCATATCTAGCCATCAAGTAAGTCAATGGTGACTATTCAATTAAGTAAGAAGTATTTGTACCTTTGATGAACCATGTTTGATAGCTAATGGTAGAATTCCCATTAGAACCAACATTGAATTATGTCCCTCGGTCACAAAATGATCAAGATGATGCACTAGAAAATGAAACCACAACCATGGCTAATCTAGATTGGGATGAAACAATTACCAGTATTTTCCACTGCTGGATGGTCTTTACATCCATTCAAAACAATACATAAGAAATAGAAAAGCTTAGTCTCATTCTTAAACCTTACGGTTACACCACCGACTCGATGAATCGCTTTGAAAATTACCTCTAGAGGGGGGAACTCCCACCAGATAGGGATGGAAGAGAACAAATCTTAAGGCAGACATCCAATTTTGTATTTTACACTAGAACAAACCAAGAAAAGGATCTCTATAAATGAGGCCTTAATAGAGTCCTTCTCAGGTGCATCGATGGAGAAGAGACAGATGTCGTTATAAAATAAGTGCACACTGGAACTTGTGGAGCACACCAATCAATAGCTAAGCTCTCCTATAAAATTTGAAGGCTTTGATACTATTGGCCCACTATGATACATGATTATGCCACATTCACCAAGAAGTTACACCCCTCTCAAGTTCATGCCAATTTTATTCACAAATACCTGGAGCTACTTCACACATCTAAGTAATCTTATCCATTTTCCATATGGGGATGGATGCCATGGGACCATATCCTCCCACTAAAAACAGACAATTTAAGTTCATTCTCACAGCAATTGACTTCTTCCCTAAATGGGATGAAGCCATACCTCATAAAGAGGTTAGGTAGAAAAGAATTGTTAGCTTTTTGAAAGACAACATCATTACCAAATTTGGTGTTCCTTATGCAATACTGATGGACAATGGAACAAACTTCTGCTCTGCTGAGTTTGAAAAGTTATACTAGGATTATGGAATAAAATCCAACTGTTCATCCAACTATCATGCAGTGACCCATGGGAAGATAAAGGATTTCTACAAGACTCTGTCTAGCACACTCCAGAAGATGGTAGATAAACAAAATAAATCATGTCAACACAAGATACTTCATGGTTTATGGGCTTACCGGACCACAACCCACACTGCTACCCAGGAAACCCCATACTCAATAGTATATATAATAGAGGTATTTCTGCACATCAAAGTTCAAGTTCTATCACTATGAATTTTCATTGGTGATCAACTGTCCATAGATGAGAAATTCCAGAAAATGTTTAATGAGTTGGACCCAATAGATGAGAAAATGTTACACACTTTTCACCATTTGTAAATCTAAAAAAACTGAATATCACGAGCCTTCAAAAAAAGGTTCTCCTTAGGTATTTCCTCAAATGAGAGATGGTTTTTGTCCTTAGATCCCCAATGATGCTTAGGAAGAAACCCACAAATCTTTATCCAATGTGGGAGGGGCCATATGTCATACATAATTTCTACTCCTATGGAGCATATTCCTTGATATCAATGGATGGACGTCTTATCACAACTCCCACCAATGCAATGTTTCTGAAGAAATACTTTATATAAACTACGACCCAATGTCCTAGCTGCAAGACGTTAATCCACATAACATCTTCTTCATAATCACACGATGATAATCTGAATGATAGATTTGTCCATAGTACATGACATTAAACTATAGGGTCAAAATCATCTTTAGCGCATGACGTTAAACTGTAGGGTCCAAATTGTCCTTACCGTATCAAGTTAAATAGTAGGTCCAAAATCATCCTTGCTACATGAAATTAAATTTCATAGCAACACAAATCTACTTAGATAAAGACGTCAAACTGCATGGTAGGTATTGTGTTTCAGCTAACAGTCTGTTGCGGATAAGTCAAATTCATATGTGGAAAATATAGAAATACCCCCCCCCCATTCTGTGCATAGGTCAAACCAATATAGGAAAGGAAATTTAGAACTACATGTGGCTTGTAAGAGTTGGTGTCATAGAACCAACCTTTTGTGCTTTTATTACATGAATATTTAATATGTTTAAATATTAAACATCTTATTACCTATTTTTCATTATTCTGCATGAATATAGTGTAATAATGTCCCATAGTATTTTTCGCATTGACAATTTCAAAGAAATTCCCCGCTATGATGAGAACCTTGAAGATCTATGATAATATTCTTAAATATATTTATGTGGTTGGATGATATACTATGATGTGAAACATAGTATATAGACCATCATGTGTGAGTACTCGTAAGCATATGAGACTTCTTCTCATGAAGTTATCACTTGGTAATCTCCAAGATGGTAGATTATGAGAACAAACCCGTCATTAGGAATTCAGCATCTTTTGGTGTCATCATATATTCTTATATGTGATAATGTTTAATGGTCCTTATAATTTAATATTATCATTAATAAGTGTCATGAATCGTGCACATTGATTTACTGATGAAAACCATCATGCAGACAGTTTGTGGGAATTAGGGTACATTGGGTGCATCATGAATGACATGTTATTAATGGATAAGTTTGTGAATGATTTTTCCCTTCCATTTATGGAAGTTGATATCTCATCCCATTGATTGAAATAGAACTGTCGCATGAAATTCCATGGACATGGTGTAATGAAGAGTGTATTTTAGGTAGTTAAAGAACAAAATATCAATCATAATGGTTGATGACACAATCATGAAACCATCTTGATGAGATATTGAGATAAAGGGACTGTATTACATAGTGATCATTCATATGAAGATGTTGTTGTTGTGACTTTATGTTCTTTCTCTTGGGTGCCTTGAATCGTTTTTCGATAGTACTCTTGGACTTTAGGAAGCCCACCTAATTCCAATGAGAACGATTCCAAGAGTGTCACACACTAAGTGTTTCTGGTGGTCTCAATTAAATTCTATTTTAATTTAATTAATAAATATTATTCTCAAGATTGTGGAATAATTTTATTTATGTTATAATTATTGAATAAATTAAATAAATATTTATTTACGAGATTGTGAATAAAAATATATTTATTTAATTTATTGAAAATTTAATAAATATTTTTTTACAGGTTTGTAAATAAAATATTTATTTGAGAAAATAATTTATTTAATTATTTATTCAGGTTTTCAATAAATAGAAGTGGATTTCGAGTAGACCATGTTCAGTCCAGTAATAAAATATTTATTTCCAAGACGGTAAATAATTATTTAACTAGTTGGAACAAACAAAAATAATAATAACACTATGTGACACTCTTTGAAAGTGACTCTGTCACAATTTTTCAAGCATTTAGAATGGGTCAAATTCACCTCAATTGGAAACTTACATCGAAATGGATTAAGTGCATTGATATACTTGCTTCAATGGATTATATCATTACACATGTCTACCATGAAGCCAACCAACTTGCTGATTTCCTTGCAAACATGGGGGCCTCTAGTGACACTTGCACCTATCATTCCAACGCTCCTCGTGATATTCTCTCTATCCTTTACAGAGATAAATGTAAATTTCCTTCCTTCGGACTTTTTTAACCTAGGTTTCCTTTCTTTAGTTTTATGAATCCTTGCTTCTTGTTTTTCTTAAAAAAATAATATTGTGGTTACTGTTATTATATATCATGGGTTTTCATTAAGGTTATGAATGTATTTAATTTCCGTTACGGAATTAAATAGTATAACTGAATCCCTGTGTCAATAAATAGATAGGTACGTCTATTGTTCCTAGTACAAGAAACGTGTGACGCAAGAAAAATTCCAAGTTATGAATTTTCTATCGGCTGCTCTCCTCTATACCTCTCATGAATGAGAGACATTCTTCAAGATTGAAGAATAGGTGGTAAAGATCGATTGATGCAAGACATTTTATCCACTGTACTAACACCTGAAAAGTGAGTGATGTCAATCGGAGACCATTGGAGCATGTGTGGATCACTGCTAGAGGGATTCTGATTTGGATCCTTACAAGTGAAAAAAGATAATCCAAAAGGGTCATCTTGGATGATCAACATCATCAAAGAATAAAGTGATGAAGAACTAGGTACTTTTTTTCTTTATAAATTAAATTTAAATTAATTATAAACATGATGTGAAAGATCCTATTTAAAGGTTTCAGGCCTCTTCTTTCTTTATCTAAGTCTTTCATTATATTCTGTGGAGATTTTTATTCACCATCGTATTGATCTCAGAATAATCATTGATTATGGTAAAAATTAAATTTGTACGTCGTCTCAACCGTGCTTATGTTGCACCCAGAAATTTCAAGTTGTATCAGAGTGAGGTCATCATAGTTTATAATTATTTAAATAATTCATTGATCATTTATGGTTTAATAATTTAGTTTCTCAATTCAAGGTTAATCGTTCATGAAATATGTATTTCAAGATCTGTTGTCCCTCTTTTTGTTTCTCACAGATTTCATAGAATGAATGATTTTTTGATTAAAATTAAAATGGACAACTCATCAGGAGGTGTCGGCGATTCTACCCAAGTGACACGAAAGTACACATCATGTGTTCAGACTTACACGCCATGTTATCTTCCATACACGCCATGTAATACAGACTATATTTCATGTAGTCTTGTTCAGTGCATCCGGAGTAATTCGTAAATTACTCAAGCCATGTGCATTTATTGCATGCGGTGTAGTTAATTCTACACTGCATGTTGAACAAGACATATAGGGACATGCTTACTAGATTACATTCCATGTGGCCTGATGCAAAAGATGCATAGTCACATTGGGTCAGGGGACAAACTGTGTATGCCATATAAGGTTAAGTCGATCGGTAACCATGTAACGTAGAGACAACATGGCGTGTAGCCCGCTGTACAGGATGTGTACTATGAAATTTCTGAAGTACACTTCATATGTCGAGTCCCTAGGAATGTACTTTAGGAAAGATGGTGAAGGTAGTACACACCATGTATTCGGAACTACATGCTATGTACTTTACCAAATTACACAAAGTTAAAACATTAATGTTTGTGTAATGTTCAGAACTACATATAATGTATAAATCATACTACAGGTTGTTACTATATGCATTGAAACATCTTGTATGCCATATTTCATAAGAGTAAAACAATATGTGAATATAATATATATTGGGTAGAATCTAATGGGTATTCACTAGGATACCTCCAAGGTGAAATTATGTACTGGGATGGGAATCTTAAGAAAATTTAGAAAAGGATTGTGACAAAAGGATTGATTAATTAAAGATAATAATTAATCGATTCAAGCGCAATTTATCTTAATAAGAATGATTAAAAAATTGAGTTCTAGTTTTATTAAATGTGTAACTCATTGCATGTATGTGGGTGATCATGAGCTTGACTAAGACCTTTTTATGTGGTTGGTTTCCTTTTAATTTATTTATTAAATTAATTATTGTCATGTGAGCCATATCTCCTCATTAATATGTAGGGAATGTGTTCACATGGTTTATTTTATGTAAACCCCTTTTAACCCCTCACCTACATGTGATTTTTCAGAAGAATATGTAATGGATGGAGTTCCCAAGCTGGTGGAGGTGGTCCAAGTCAAGAGTTGACATGAAACCAATCCAAGGAGATACAAAGGTGGATAGGTGGAAAGTTGAAAACAATAAGGTGTTTATCCCCTAGGTCAGGGTTATTTTATCAACCGATATATAAACTAACCATTATAAAAAATTTCATGATCATTCCCTTTACATTATTTTATTTCTGTTAGTTGCATGGTTTTTCATTATGGATGTGTTGTCATGATCATATAACTAATGAAGTAAAAAGAATGCAAGATGGAACAAAAACAAACCAGCCTTGTGTGTAAATATTATCATGACATGGTTAATCACATAAGTATGTTCCATTTAATATTAATAATCATTTGATAAATATAATAAGTAAATTCATGAATAAGAGATAAATATACCTCAACAAAATATTAATTCAAACCAAGCCTTCCATTACTTGATTAAGGGAAAGATTTAATAAAACTATATGTTTGACCAACCCTTTTTGGGACACTTAATTTTACACAGGAAGCCCTTATGAAAGGATTTGGGTTGACTTAACCATATTACATCAAGAAGAGTATCTCTTGCTAGACTTGGGGTAATATAGATGGCAAGTGTTGAGGAAATCCAAGTTAGGATTTCAGGATTGGGGAGTCTACTCAACAGATCAAGGAGCTGCAAGCCTACAGTTGGAAAATAATTTCTTACCTAAATACCTTAAATTTTCTTAAACAACCCTTGTTGGGGTTATGTGAAGGGAAATATTGATCCTTTAAAATATAATGTCATGAAAACTGGACATTCATATTTCAATGGTGAGGGCCATTGGGACTTGATAAAATAGTAGGAGACTTAATAAAATTAATTTATTATTTCTCATAAAATGTAATAAAGAATGTTATAATCATATTATCTTTTAATTCTAGAATAAAATGACAAGATTTCCACCCACACTATCCCTGCAATCAATTCTGGATAAAGAAAACATCCTCACTAGTAGTAACATGGAGGAATTGTTTAGATAGCTTTGGGTTATTCTATTCCATGAACAAGTCTTATGTACTGGAGTCAGCATTACCTGATCCACCTTCCCTTGAGGTGAGTGGCAAAGAGTTCTTGGTCTACGAGAAACATATGAACTACGCATTTGATGTTCAATGTTTTATTTTATCATCAATTTCTATTGATGTCATGAAGTCTCATGAAAACATGGATTCATATAGCATTCTCAATCACCTATGTGGTCTTTACTAGGAAAGAGAAAGAAAAGAATAGTTTGAGATCTCCCAGGAACTCTTTCATAGTAATCTTGGAGAGGGTTCCCAATTTTGGCCTCATGTAGTCCATATCATTGGATACATTGAGCACCTAGAATTTCTAGGGATTAAACTCTCTGAATAACTGGGTATCAATATTATTCTTGCATCACTCTCTCAAAAGCATCTCCATCTTTGTTGTTAATTTCAATATGACCAACATTGTCAAGTCTCTATCTGATCTTCTTATCCTCATTATCCAAGTGTAAAAAGATATGAATCGTGAAAATACTTTTGTCATAAAGGTGAATAAGAGGAAAGATAAGGTGAAGATATTTAAGACCAAATCTTGTTTATGCCCTTCTAGGAAAAGTAAGATCAAATTGGAGGTAGGGGAACAAGAAGTTGTCTGTTTTACATGTGGAAAGAAGGGCCACTGGAAGAAGAACGACACCATGTCTAAGAAGCAAGAGGAAACATTAAGTGCATTTGTTATTGAATGAAATCAATCTATTTTTGAAAATTTGGTATTAGATACATATTTTGGTTCTCACATAATTATCCAAATATAAGAACCAAGTAGATTCATAAAGGTTGACCAAGGGGAGGTAGATCTATGAGCATCCAAAGGAGCTAGACTTGCTACTGTAGCTGTCAGGGACTACCACCACACATTTCCAACTGGGATGATCTTGGTGTTAAAAGGGTTTTTATTATGTGCCTTATATTACTAAAAACATTATTTCTATATCTAGATTAGACACAGATAGATGTTTTTTCAAATTTGGAAATTAATGTGGCTTATTTTACAAATATAACATTTTTTTGTTGGGAAAATTTGTACAACGATATTTACGTGTTGGATTACACAAAAAAAGTAATGTAAATCGATAACAAAGATACTTCACATGACTCATACCACACCCAACTTTGGAATCACTAGCTAGGTCATGTAAACAAGAAAATATTGAAAATTTTACATCAAGGTGGATATTTAGATTTATTAAAACTAAAACCACTTGGTGTATGTCACACATGTTTACAAGGAGAAATGACTAAAACCCCATTTAGTGGGAAATGTGAAAGGGATAAAGAGATTATTTAATTGGTTTATACTGATGTGTGTGGACCATTTCTAGTTGAAGTAAGGGGTGGGTACTCATACTTCATAACTTTTACTGATGATTTTAGTAGATATGGATATATCTACTTAATGAGGTATATGTCAGATTCTTTTGATAAGTTCAAAGAATACATTAATGAAGTTGAGAACCATATTGGTATGAAGATTATGAAACTCTGCTCATACCGAGGTGGTGAATTTTTTAATCAAGACTTTATTGATTACTTACGAGAGATCGGGATCCTATCCCAAATCAATCCTCATTAAATTCCCTAGTGGAATGGTGTGAACGGAAGGAGGAACCACACCTTGTTGGACATGGTGATATCAATGATGAGTCAAGAAAGACTTTCATTATCCTTTTGGGGATATTTTCTAAAAACAGCAGTGCACATACTAAACCAAGTACCAACTAAATCAATAAATGGTATTCCATACGAGTTTCAGTGTGGAAAGAAATCCATGTTATCAAATATACATGGGTGGGTAAGTGAAGCATCTTTTAAGTCCTCTTCAGGTAACAAACTTGCACCCTGAGGCTGAAAGTGAACTTTTATAGGATACCCCAAGGAAACAAGGGGATATTACCTATGCAACCCCTCATTCAAAAGGGTTATAGTGGAAAGACATGCCATATTCCTTGAGAGGAATCACATCTTAAAAATAGATAGTGGGAGCGAGATAGACTTCTATGAAGTCGAGGGTCAAGGTACACAAGAGTTGGTGCATGAACATATTCCACAAAACCCCGTGGAAGAAAGAATAGTTCTAGAGACACAAGAATTGAATAGGAGTAAAAATGAGGATAGATAACTAGAATGGTATGTTTTTCTAGTTATTGATGATGGTTACTCATTATTAGTTAATAATAATGATCCTCTAACCAAAAAAGAAGAAATAAGTGGCACAGATGTTGCCATGTGGTAAGAATCCATGAATTATGAAATGGATTCCATGTACCAAAACCATGTCAAGATTTTGGTAGAGCCTCTAGTAGATGTAAAGCATGTTGGTTGGAAATGGTTATTCAATAAGAAACTATACATGGAAGGATAATTTAGTAACTATAAGGAAAAATTGGTTTCAAAAGGGTTCAAGAAGCATCAAGGAATTGACTATGACAATACCATTTCACCAGTTGCAATGCTGGAATCCATCAGAATTATATTTACCATTATTTCTTACCATGACTATGAGATTTGGAAAATGGATGTAAAAATAGCCTTCCTTATTATAACCTTCATGAATATGTATACATGACATAACCTGAAGGGTGTATGACTCTATAGGATGATAATAAGGTATAAAAGTTACAAAAATCCATTTATGAATTAAAAAACGAATCCAGGTCAGGGAATATTCATTTTGATGAATCCATAATGAAATTTTGTTTTATCAAGAATGAATGTGATCCTTATATCTACAAATGGCTTAGTGGGAGTGTAGTTGTTTTCCTAATATTATATGTTGATGAAATATTACTTATTAGAAACGAGATACCAGTCTTACAGTATGTTAAGGCATGGTTGAATCAATGCTTCTCCATGAAGGACATGGGTGAGGCATCATATATTATTGGATCAAGATCTATCATGATATATCTAAGATATTTTTGGGCCTAAGTTAAAATACATACATTGATAAGATACTAAAGAGATTAAGTATGGAACAATCCAAGAGGGGATTATTTCCAGCATCACATGGAATTCATCATTTTAAGAAAATGTGTCCTTAGAAGCATGAGGAAAAAGATAATGTCAAGGAATCCATACACATCAGTGATTGGGTCAGTCATGTATGTCATTCTATGTACTATTCTAGATATTGTCTGTGCATTGAGTGCGGTTGGTAGATATCAAGATGACCTAGGTGACAGTCATTGGATGTCGGTCAAGAATATCCTAAAGTATTTGATAAATACTAAGGATGTGTTCCTAGTTTATGTAGGAGATAAGGAACTAGTCATCAGATGATACGCAGATGCTAGTTTCCAAACTGATCAAGATGACATGAAGTTGCAAACAGGATGCACCTTCACTTTTAATGGAGGTGCAGTGAGTTCGAAGAGCTCAAAAAAGAGTGTAGTCACAGAATCTACAGCATATTATGAGTATATCACATATTATGAGGTAGCTAAAGAAGCATTTTGGATGTGAAACTTCATCCAAGAGATGGATGTGGTACCTAGAAGTAAATATCTCATCACATTTTAATATTATAATACTACAGTGGTGGATCTCACAAAAGATATAGGTTCACATCATCAGATGAAGCACACACATCGTAAGTATCATATCTTGAAGGATTTTTCTTGGAGAGGCGAAGTTACAGGGAACAGTATTTCCATGGAAGAAAAAGTGGTGGACCCCATGATTAAACACTTGACTCAGCAAAAACATGATCATCGTGTGCGGTCTAGAATACTTAAAGTTGTAGGAAGTTGGCTCTGGTTTAAGCAGGAGTTAGTAAGAGTTGGTATCCAAGAACCAACTATTAGTACATTTATTACATGAATATGTAATATATTTAATTATTAAAATATTATTATATATTTTTCATTGTTCTACATGACTATAGTTTAATAATGTCGTGGAGTATTTTCCGCATTGAAAAGGCCATATAAGTTCCTAGCTATGATAAAAACCTTAAAGTGATATAAAAATATTATTAAATGTAGTGTTGTGGTTGGATGACATAATATGATGGGACACATAGTATACAGACTTTCAGGTGAGATTACTTGTAAGCATATGATACTTATTCTCATGAAGTTTTCACTTGGTATTCTCCAAGATGGGAGATTATGAGAATAGACTCACCAGTTGGAATTCTTCATGTTTTAATGTCATCGGATATTCCTATCTATGAGCATGTGTGGTGGTCCTTAGACTTTAATATTATCATTAGTACATTTCATGACTCACACACTTTGATTTACTGACGAAACCCATCATATAGATAGTTGGTGGGAAATAGGGTACATTGGGTGTGTGACAAATGACATGTTATTAATGGACAAGTCAAGTAAGGATTTTTCCCTTCCATTTATGGAAGTTGATATCTCAGCCCTTTGATTGAAATATAACTGTCACATGAAATTCCATGGTCATGGTGTGACGACGAGTTTATTTCAGGTAGTCAAAGAACGACATATCGAGCATAAAGGTTGATGACGCTATCAGGAAACCATCTTAATGAGATATTGAGATAAAGGGACTATATTACATAGTGATCATTCATATGTGGATGTCATTGTTGAAACTTTAAGTTCATTCTCTTATGCACCTAGACTCATTTCTAGACAGTACTCTTCGACAATAGGTAAGTCTGCCTAATGCCAATGAGAAAGAATACTAGAGGGTCACACAGTAAGTGTTTCTAGTGGTCTTGATTAAATTATATATGAATTTAACTAATAAACATTATTCTCAACATAGAGGAATAATTTTATTTATGTTAAAATGTTTTCATAAATTAAAGAAATATTTATTTGTGAGATTGTGAATAAAAAAATTATTTTATTAAACATTTAATAAATATTTATTTACTAGTTTTTAAATAAAATATTTATTTAGGAGAATAATTTATTTATTTATTTATTTGCATTTTCTATAAATGGAAGCAGAGTTCGAGCAGACCAAGGTTGTTTTGGTAGTAAAATAATTATTTGCAAGATGGTAAATAATTATTTAACTAGTTATTAGAAAACAAAAAAATAATAATGCTATTATAATTATGTGGCACGAGATTTCATTTATGATTCAATTTTACACAATTTAGTTCACCAAAAATAATGTGTGGTTATTGTTATTATGTAGCATGGCTTTTCTCTAAGGTTATGAATGTATTTAATTGTTGTTATGCAATTAAATATTATAACTAAATCCCCATGTTAATAAATTCATAGGTACCTCTATTGTTCCAGGTACGGAAAACCTATGGAGAAAGAGCAATTCCATGTCGAGAATTTTCTCTCGACTCTTATCCTCTCTCCCTCTAAAAACGAGAGAAGTTCTTTAAGATCGAATAATAGGCAATCAATATTGATCGACATGAGACATTCGCTTCACCATGCAAGCACCCATAATGTCAGTGGCATCAATTGGAGACCCTTAGAGCATGTGTGGATCATCGTAAGAGGGATTATCATTTAGATCCTCACAAGCACAACAAGACAATACAAAAGGGTGGTCCTGTATGATCAACATAATCAACAAAGAAATTACTGAAGAACTAGGTGTTTAATTTCTTTATAAATTAAATTCAAATTTATTATAAACATATTGTGCATGATCCTTTCTAAAGGTTTCAGGACTCTTCCTTCATTATCTAAATCTTTGATTCTATTCCATGGAGACTGAGGTTCGTCATCGTATTGATCCCAGAATAATCATTAATCATGGTAAAAATTAATGTTGGGCACCGGCTCAACCGCGCTTCCACTGCACCTGGAATCTTCAGCTTGATTCTCATTCATCATTGGGATGCGTAGTGATGCCTAGACCCTTGATCTTGAACCAGCCATCATATTAAATAGAATTCCCCTATTGTATCTTTTCTCACCCCATATTACAAGGGAAATCCTTGTAGTTATTTGTTTCTAAAATCGAGTATAGATCACATGAGTTTAGGATCGGTGGTAAGGGTTTCGTTGTGTAAACCAATCACAGAGGAATATGATAGACCCTGTACCCATAGAGAATAAAACAAAAATGAACCTTCCCCTACACCCAAGTAAGATCGGTACAGGGAGCATGTTGTGTACAGAACTATATATGGATTGATTCCTGTCCTTACAGGATATGTGGTGATGATGGGATCATCTATCTAGGACCATTCATCAGCACCAAATAAATATTTCACCCTTTCTGTGTTGGGAATGGACCTATATAGGGATTGAATTTGTAGTACTACATATGTATTAACTCAACAAGAATATGTAGTGATGCTTGAATCCCAATTTTTAGGCCCAGTCGCAATAAGGTTATAATTCACATCAGTTTACCTTCATCCTTACCGTATGATGTTAAACTATATGGAATTTCCTAGAACTGTGTATGGATTGATTCCCATCTCAGTGGGATATGTAGTGATACCTGGAACTCACATCCCAGTTCAGCAATCATTTAAAATCCATTTCCCCTCTATGTGCATGGACTAGACCTTTACTAGGAAGATATGTCTAGAACTACATGTGGCTTGATTCCTTCCCTTGCAGGATACGTAGTGAAACCTTGACCCTAAATCTTGGTCCAGCCACTAAGAAAAAAAATTCCCCTTTTCCCTATGTATGGGTCAGAACTATGTAGGGACTTCCTTTCTAGAATTATTTGTGGATTGATTCCTGTCCTTGTAGGATATGTAGTGATTCTTAAATATTCCATCCTAGTCCATCATCCACTTCAAAAAATAAGATGAGGGAAACACCCCTTCCTCTATGAATAAATCATACTTGAAAATGGGAATGCATGAATGGTCCTAACCGCATGACATTAAACTACAAGGTTCCTCAAGAAACATGTGCTGCCCGATTCTCGAAATTACGAGATCCTGAACATGCCACAAATTTCCATCATAATAAAATGCAAAGAGATTATGTAAATTCAAATTCTGAATTCTAACACTCATAAGTAGTCAAAAGATCATGTTTCCCCCTACATATGAGTCATATCTATGTAGAATCTTCCATAGTTCACCGCTAATCAAGGTCTGGATATTTCTTATGTTCTCAGACACATATTTCCCATTTTTCAAACTCGATACTTTGGGAAATTATGGGTCCCCATAACCCTGCATGGCCATGAGAGGTGGATGGCCAGTGTCTTGCAGACACCTTTTTTGACTATGCACATTAGGCATAGGTGGCTCAACATATATTTCCTACAAAACGACCATCAATTAAAGGAAAATTTTTCCTCAAGAGAGCTTTTTCCTATTTCTATACACCCAATGGCTTCCAATCCCCATGTCATTCCTCCTAATCCAAGGCCCCCTTAAGGGACTATGGTTTACACCTTTTATCACCTCCCATGTATAAGAAATAAGAGAATATCTTAACCATGATTAACTCAAAGATATTTATGGTCTTGGTGAAAAGTTGTCTCTACCACCCGATGGTAATCTGTGATGCCAACATTCTTACCCCATGACACAAAACTACAAGTCCAGAAGTGTCCTGACTACATGAAATTAAATAGCACCTCATGATGGAAATGATTAGATTCTTATCTTTTCTCGGCCTCCTCAAACAAAATGCATTTCCTTCCGGAGTATGGTCTAGACATCTATAAATAATGTTCTTCAGGAATCTTGTGTAACATAGTTTCCCACTGATAAGATGTGTAGTAGACCCAAATCCTATGATTCGGACTCATCCATAGCTATTATTAAAGTTTCCCCTTTTTTCGGACAAATTTTGTCAAAGTAGAGAATCCCCAGACAAGTCCTATCTATAGGGATGCTTAATGGTAATCATATTTACCTGATTTTACATTGGTATTACCCTACGTCCACCCCACGTGATGATAAATTGTGTGGAATTCTTCATTGTTGCATGATGTTAAACTGCATAGTGTTGGTCTAAGAATAAAATGAACCTTACCAATGATTATTTCATTCTTATGTAGTCACCTGAAATCCTTGAAATCCCTTTTTCCTACACTAATCATAGCTCGCGTGAGCTTAGGGACCATAGTAGGAGATCCACTATGACATCATGGAAAATCAGTCCAGGAATTTTTTCCTAACTACACAACCCTAAAAGGCATATTATGGTTCCCCTTCCTATAAGGAACCCTAGGTCATGACCATACGATGTTAAACTGTAGGTTACTCCAAAGATGGTATGGAGGCCTTATCCTACATATGATCCTAATATATATAAGGGATTACTTGATCCCATGGGTGAATCACAGCCCAGACAATTCTAATGTATCTAGATACACTCATTCCACACAATAATATTCGTGATTTGAGTAATATTGGATCCTAATAACCCTATATTTCCATCAAGGATGGAAATCTAGTGTCCTGCAGACACTGTTGTTTGACTATGCACATCATTCCCTGGTGGCTCTACATATTTTTCCTACAAAACAGTCATCAATCAAAGGCAAAATCATCCCCAGGAGAGTCCTATCCAACCTCATTATGCCTAATGGCTCCCAATCCCTATGACATCCCTCCTAATTCAATAACCCTTAAAGTCATGGTTTTCATTTTCTTTACTACCCATGTCCTACATATATTAGAACATCCTAGCCCAATTCACCTCTGGTCTCTCTTAAGGCTTCTACAAAATAAAGATGACCCATCCCTATGAGAAAAGTTGATTCGCATACCAAAAAAAAATTCCCCCACATATTTATGGTTTTCCTGGTAAAGTTCATCCAAATAAATTCCCCCTTTCATGTTTAGGTGCACCCCCTTTAATAATCCATACACTGTTTCTGGAAAGGTACCAATATCCATAATCCTTCATAGCCATCATAGATGAAAGGCTATTGTCCTTCAGATACATTTGTTTGACTATTTACATCATGCCCTGGTGGATCTGCATATGTCACCTACAAAATGGTCATCAACCAAAGCCAAACTCATCCTTAGGAGAGTCCTTTCTAGTCTTCGTACTCCCACATGACATTTATGTCCCATATCACTCCCTGAATTCAAAAACCCCATACATTACGGTTTAAATAATTTTCCCCTTTTAAATGCCCAAAGATGAATATCATTTCTAATTGAACTGTTGAATCATTTACTCTATCTTGGTTAGAGTAAAATGATCTCCCATAAAAGGTTTTAAGTGTCCTGGTTGTTTGACGTTATACTATACCATTCACCAGATCTCACTTAAACAAGTGAAATTCACGAGGGAGCGGTTTACTAATCAAAACTGATATAAATGTCCCTAATAATTTCAGACATCATCCTTTAGATAAGCCACACACTGTGATCCCCAACCTCAAAACAAATCCAAAATTCCCATAAATCTCCCAAACCATCGAAAATGGAAGGTCAGTATCCTGTGGACACCTTTGTTTAACTATTCACATCATGCCCTGGTGGATCTGCATATGTTGCCTACAAAATGGCCATCAACCAAAGGCAAACATTTCCTTAGGAGAGCCCTTTCCTACCTCTTCACGCCTCAAATGGATCCCAAGCCCCATATACCCACGAAACTTGCAAAGTCAGGGTCAATAAAAATCTCTCATTCATACGGGAGAGTTATTAGAACATTTTTGGATAATTAATAACAAATTGAGGGCCCATCCCTATCAATTTTGGTCAATACTATTTTACCTAAAACATTAGTAATATATCTGATTCGAAATACTATAAACATCCCATGAAAAATATGCAATACTTTCCAGAGTGAAAACCCATGAAGGGAACCCATGGATAAAAGTTGAGTACCAACTCATTAAACTTATACTATTTATAGTTTACACAAAAATGTTGAGCTATCGAATATTTAAAAGTGACATAAATCTTCTTGGGTCGAAAACCCATGAAGGGCGGCCTAAGTAGAAGTCAAGTTATATACTTTAATCCCTTACCAAACTAGATTAGGAAAAAAATATTGAAATAATGAAAAGGTCACAAAAGTTCAAGACGTTATCCATCTGACCCTAGAAATAATCAAAAATATGCTTGATGAGCCCCTTGGATCAAGAAAAAAATAAATCATTATCTTACCATTCAATTTAGAACCACTTATACCTTGTAATAGCCTCCTCTTCATTCCAATTGGACCCTATTCCGATGGGGGCATTTTTAGGGTCCTGAATATTCAGTAAAAGGAAGGAAAATACTCCTGTAAGTTGTGTGATGTAAATAAATATATATTAGATTTGAAATTTGAAAATATATCTGAAGAAATAAAAAAATTCAAAGGGATCTAGTCTGACCATGTACAGATTACTAGTAAAGGTTCACATAGGGCATAAACCGAAAACCACCGGTATGCGGATGTCATACGTTGCGATGGCCCATCAGGCATGGGCCGATGAATGAAGTTGTTTTTGGTACATTTCATCTCATGAACCGAAGACATTGCGAACCATTTACATTGGGGAAAATCCGATGGAAGTACGCCCTACATACCATCTTATAAAACCGAGTAGTTTGTGGATAAGGAGAAGTCAGTGGTGCCCTGCAAATTGCATCTCCAAAAATAATGGATGACCAAGTCATTTTTGAGCCAGATTTCCTCCACGGGCTTCCAAAAAATGTGTCTTGTGAATCGAAGATACAACTTCCCCAACACTCTATAAAGGAACCACAAGGGGAATTGAAAAAGAATAGTTAAAGTGGAAGATAAATATCTCCTAAATGGATAAGTGCTATGGGATAGGTGAAAAAGGGATGAAGAACATAGAGGGTATGGGATAAATTTCTCCCGCACCTAATGAATTTTGCAAGACTCCATCTCATACCCGAAGTTGTTCATGGACTCTATCTCATGAAACATATACAGAAAGAAGTTCGTGTAATTCCTCCACATGAATTGTATTCATAAGAACCTTCATGTCCAACCAGTAAACAAATAAAAATGTAATAAAAGTTGTTAGAGGATGATCCTATGCAAGAAACAAAGTTCACAGACTACTTATGAGGAATGAAATTTATGGAATCCCTATGCAGAATGCAGATCATAGAATTTCTATGCAGAATGTAGTATGTGGACACCCCTTTGCAGACAGATAGTTCACGGCCAGCTCCTACATGGATTCTCCTATGCGGCTAGCTCCTACACAGAAAGCCCTATGTGGAAACCTGTGTGCTCCCACCATTCCATATCGCAAGGGCTATGCCTTCGCACCCCCACTCAGGATCACTATCAGGTTGAAGTCCCGAACCTCTGGGTCGGTCCCTTCACTACAGTATTTAACCCCCTGAAAAATGGAGGGTCACACCACTGCCTTTTCAGGTCGAGTCGACGAAATTTTCCATTGCACCCTTATGCCGCTCAAACATCCATCCCTTAAATACCATGAGAAGAGACATTTCTCATGAACCTCTAGAAAACTCTATCACCTACCTCCTAAGCCAGGTTGACCCAGAACTCCATAGACAATATCAACCTTAATGTTTCTTAAATGCTCGGACACATCCTTTCCATCTATCAAACTCTATGTCCAGAGTGATTCTGGATCCTTATATAACTCCATGGACATCAGAAATGGATAGTCAGTTTTCGGAAGATACCTTTTCTTGACTATGCACATCATGCCTTGGAGGCTCTACATATATTTCCTACAAAAACGTTCTGTCAACCAAAGGAAAATTAATCCCCAAGAGAGGATTTTCCTACTTTCGTACATCTAATGAATTTCATTCCCCGTATCATTTCTCCTAATCCGAGAATCCAAAGAGTCATGGATTACACTTTCATTACCTCTCTTTTTTGAGGCATTTTAGAACATATCAACTCAATTATCTTCCAACTAATCATGGATTCAATAAAAATTTGTCCAAACTCTATGACCTTAAACTATGAGTTATCGTCCTAACCACATGACGTTAATCTGTACGATATTAGTCCATGAAACATGACATTAAACTATGATTCCATCATCCAATATATATGAATTTAAACTACATTATAGTGGCTGATTTTGGATATTCATAAACATACCTAGATATAAGAAATAGATGATCAGTGTCCTGAAGACACCTCTTCTTGACTATGCACATAATGCCCTGATGGATCTATATATGTTGCCTACAAAACGGATTGTCAAACAGATACAAATTCATCCTCAAGAGAGGCCTCTCCAACCTCTGTAATCCTCAATGGCTTCCATTCATCTTATCATTTCTCCTTATCTGAAATCCTCTATAATCATGGTTTACACATTCTTCCCCTCTCATGTTTGAGGCACATCAGAACATCCAAACGTGGTTTTACTCCTGTTAATCATGGTTTATATTACATGTGTTCCTTGTCTAATGACCCTAAATTGCAAGACCCAAAATAGTACTATTCACGTGATGTTAAATTTTATGTATCTCATCCCTAAAACATGACATTAAATTGTGATTCCATCGTCTAAACTGTATGAATTTAAACAGTAGTATACCCATATGACATCTCAAGGGAACTCATCCTAAGGTTATACCCTAGAATTTTGTGAGAGGTTTCACTCTTCACCCTCTTTTCCTCATCTTGGGACGTGTCCGGATAGATCACAAAGATATGTTTATCCTGGATATTAACATGGTTGGGTGTTTCATGCTTAAAGATCCCCTTTCCCTCTCCTTTTGGACTCATAGCCATGACATCTTCTGTCATCACCATCCTCATTTTCCATCAGTGGAGATGAGAGAGTAAGACTTTGTTGAATCTATCACACCCTCTTGTTTCTCACAACAAACATGTCTCACGTTGTCTTAGGGGTTTGTGATGATAAAACATTTTCCTACAAAGCTAAAAAAACTACAAGAACTCTGATTCCTATACAAACTAGGATACGTAGGATGCCTTCATAAAGGCCCAGGCTCAAAGGGGTGCCCTTCCAAAAGGTTTAACCAAATTATACCCCCAACAAATGGGTCTACTCCCATGTATAATCCCCAAGCTAAAAGAACTACAAGAAATTTGATTCTTGTTCTAACCAGGATACGTAGGATACCTATTTAAGGCCCGAGCTCAAGGGACAGTATCCCAAGTCAGTCCAAATGAAACTCCCACAATAAGGCCTCCTCTATGGTGTATGTCCCAATAATGTCCCCAAAAATGAAACAACTCCTTAATAAAATAAAAAATAAGGATACAAAACCCAGTCCTAGTGGGATCGTCTCTCCCTGTCAATACACAATGCAATGTGAATCAGGTAGAAACAGGAATAAATAAAATTATTCCAATTAAAAAATGGATTAACGTTTTTTAATTAATTAATTAATTAATTTAATTTTATTATCTAGGATATTAATATCAACTAAATAACACTTTCTGACATAAGGTGAGTGTTTATTTCTGAACCTCCATTTTTCCTTCTAGTTATACATTCTCTCTCTTTATCCAAATTTAAATATCATTTCTTTATATATAATTCTTCTAAATTCTATTAATATGTTATAAAATCATGTAACTAGATCAGCACGTCCTTATATGGTGGGTAAATCCATGTTTAAATGGTTCCCTTATCAATTCTTCCCAATAATCAAGCCCGATTAAGGGAACCTTTCAATTTCATACCCATTTTCAAGTGAAATAGATAATATATTTTAATCCATCATTTTATTTCTAAAATCACTTATTTTATCATGAAAAGCTATCTTATTTCATTACTGGTTTTATATGGAAGTTTGTTCCTTTTCTAATTTAAATAATATTTAATATTTTCCTTAAACTGCACTAAAATGTTTTATTTATAACTTTTTATAAATACTCTTTTTACATGTTATCACTTCAGTTTGAAATCAATTATCATAATATATGCCAATTTTCACTTATGAATGTACTAGTATTTTATAAATCAATTCTTTAATGTACACTTTTAAGATATGATTTTTTTTCTTTATGAAATGATTATGATACTCATTTATTTCCATGGGTAACCCTTACATTTTTTTATATGAAACACATATTCATGAACATGTTATGATGGGTGTGCTTATATAGCACTCCAATGCTTTGTATGTTTAGTATCATGATCTGTCATGTACAATGGTCTATGTGGTTAGCCTTGACTCATGCACTACATGCAACAATCTTGGAGGTTAGCCTTGACTCATGTTGTGCAACAGTCTTAGTGGTTAGCCTTGACATGCACTACATTTGAAATGATCCTTGAATCATGATTATGTAATGTTTTATGTTGTTTTAACATTTTAATTATTCCATTTTTATATGATCCCATGTTATACATTTTTTCCATCCTTATGTTTATTCATTTTCCAGGTATTTTTATGTCATCGTGTTATGTTTTCTAACCCATGTGTTATTATTTATTCATATGTTAATTCACTTACTAAGATTTTTAGCTCATACATTTTTTCATGTATTACCCAGTTTATCCTATGCAGATGTAAGGGCTCAAAGGAAGTTAGAATAAATTTATGAAGATTAAATAAATTATGTTTTTTGTTCCATATTGTTTAATTATGTATATAATCTTCCAAAGACACTATAATTTACAATCCTTAGTTATATTTGATATTATATTATTCCTACAACATGTAAAAATATGTTTAAAAGACTATGAAAGTTATAAATAGTGTTCTAAAATGATCACATAAAAATTAATTATCATTATAAAGTAAGCATGATATTATTTTTAAAATACCAAGTAAAAGTTCATCATCTATCCCATTCTCCCAAACTATAAACATTTTTTACATCATGTAAAAATGAGGATAAATAAAACATTAAATAACATTAATAGTATAGGAATGATGAATTTGGTATCAAATAATTGAGTATTATGTTTTTATTAAAATAATTTGTTCGAACAGTTGGAATTACTGACCTCCTGATGAAAATAATAACTATCTAATATATGTTTAGTGAATCATTATAGTTAAAGCGTATAAAATTTTATATATATGAATATGGTTATGAAATAAGTTATTAATATGTTTATTATAATCATAAACTAGGTTAAAACCCTTTCATGAATGTTGAATGAAAAAGGTATGAGTTTATTATCTCAAAATTCTTATTTTGAGACATATTCCATAATCACCACCTATTTCTTTTTATGTTTTCTATATAAAAAATCCATTTATTTACCTTTCAAGATATTTATTGGATTTATAAATCCATATTATATTATCTTATTAATGGATTTTAATATAGGTGTTTCTAAATCCTTAAGGGTTTCATTCCAATATAATTTTCAAATCTATATTGTTATGAATGAATTTCTATATAGGAAAACATTTTGAGAAAATTATCTATATGTCCCAAAAAATAATTCTTATTTTTTTATAAATTTGGTTTTATTTTGTTCACTCTCAATTTCATTTCCATTAGTAAATTATTTACCTGATGTGATTTGTGTAAGATAAAAAGACCCCACCTCTTTTTTTTTGAATATAAATCTTCTTCCACTATATCCATTTTCAATTTATTTATGTCACTATCCCTTATTTAATAATTTATTATGGTTATTTTATTCAATTTTAACATTCTAGAAAAAAATCAAAGAATCATTTATTGATTTCAAAATGTTTTTTTTTTTGAAAAAGAATATGTTTTTAATGATTTTTTTTTTAACAAATTATTTAACCATTATGTGAATTATTATTTATGAAGAATAATTTACATGGTTTTCCAAAAAAAACAATTAAAATTTATTTTTTTTTAAAAAGTTTTATTGCTTACTTTTTAACAAATCAATTTATCAAATAATCGTAAATAGTAGTTTTCATCTATGTAATCATTTATTGGTGTTCCTTATAAGATATGTTTATATTCCCCTACCAACCTCTATTATTGAGATGTTTAATAAAGGGTTCATTGAATGTTTTCAGGAAGTTTTCTTTTTCATAGTGTATCTAAGGGGTGCTGAAATATGAATGTTTTCTTATTCTCATTGTACACAAATGTATGTTCCTCATTATGTGATGGATCATATCTAAATTATATAGCCTCTAATGATTTGGTTAGAACTTTATATACCATGATAGTACATGATAATGAATGGGGAGTGATCATGATCTACTATGGGAATATACCCACATTGTTGATAGGAATGGGGAGTGAATCAAATACACTATGGGACACGTTCCATTGAGTTTATCAAATTGGGGAGTGAAACCAATAAACTAAGTGACTTTGTCCAAAATTATGATATTGGTAGTTATACATTTGTAATGAATTAATTTTTTATGAGTATATATTTTCTAAAATCTTATTTCTAATCCTTATGATATGTTATCAAGGATCATGATTTAATATTAGTGATTCCACACACTTATGAATCATGTAATTTATTTTAGAAATATATTATTCCTCATGATTTATGATCTATAACAACTTGGGTATGATTTTCTTATTTTATGATCATTTCCTCATCCTAAAATAATTATACTTTGATCACATATGATCTTTGATTGTTATATACCATTTTTTCCATTAATGAACATATAATCTCACCGTTTTAAATTATTTTCTTTCCCGGAGTTACAAATAAATGTATTAATTATGATATATCTACAGGGGTGCCATGTGAGAGGAATGTTTGTGTGAAATGATAAAGATTTTTCTTAAATAATTTGATCGTGTATATTGTATCCAAATACACTAATTATTTACGGTTATTGAACATGTATTATTGTGAGATGTATTTAATATTAATAAATAATTATCTAATATTTATATATGTGATGTAGATGTTCCACAAGAATGGATTAATATATGTTGATATATTCATGATGATGTGTACCTTCTTGACTAAATCTTTTGTGCATGTTTTTTATTAATATCATACATCCAACATGTTTAATTCTACACAAATAGGTTGTGGTGTGAAAATATCTTTGAGGAATGAATGAATTATAAATGGATTCATAAATTAATAGATTAATCTAATGTGCTATTTTTTTAATTTTAAATTGGTATGTTACAATGAGAAAAAAAAATGTGATATGCTTGTATCTTACATGGCATAAAAAATTGATTAATTAGACATAGAATTTGAGAAATTCCTGCATATTTTTTTATTTCTCTTCATTAATGTTTGGATATTTATTCTTGCATTTTTCTTTTTTTAGTAAAATAAAAAAAATAATTAATGTTTCATATTACTTAAATTTTATACCATATCTCTTAAAACCATAAGGAAGTTTAAATTATTCTAACTAGATTAAAAAATAACATTACATCTATTGGTTTCTATATTCTCAACCATTGTATTTTTTTTAAAAACCAACCATGTGAAATCCACATTCATTTTGAATCAATCCATGCTCCACTATAGCATGTCTCTCCCAACAGACATTATCCCAATTTTAAAATACAATTCAAAGGGTTTCTCCTTCTCTTGGTCTAATCACATTGGATTATTCAATATAATCTTCAATATTCCCATAACTGAGCAAAGAGATATTAAAAAATTCTATAAGTCTATATGAGTTGAGGATAATTATATGAAATTAAAATTTATATAATTCTCTATAATATTTATAAACTTTTTAATATAAATCATTTTTTATCTTATAATTATCCTCATATTATTTCACCCATTATTCTCTTCTACTCAATAAAAAATAAACACCTAAAAATATGATATATTATTAGAGAATTATTTATAATTTGGAGAGTAGATTCAAAAACTCATAATTTTAAGGAAATTGGATGATATATGAGGTTGAATTGATTCATATTAAACCTAATTATATATAAAAAATTACAAAGTTATCTTCGACTTGATTTTTACTTCCACGAAACAAAAATTTTATAATATTGTTTTTCAATTTAACCATTATAATGTGGTAACATGTCTATATTTTCATTGTGTGAGATTTTTATACCAGTTTTATTTTTAACTCACCTAAAACTATTACTTACATACTAAATAGACATAAATTATCTCACCATTTCGATAAGATAATACCATTTTTATTTCATCCATATCAACTGTACACATGACTTGGAAACATAAATATATTCTTCAATTTCTATTACCAAGGATACACTAATATAATTTTAACAAATCTGAACATCAAAAATTTATTCCAATGACTAAATATACACCACTTAGATGTCTTCCATCCATGACATCTCTATTTTAGTCTGCATCTAAATAAGGAAACAACTCTCAATGTTTTACATCTTGGAAAATGGATTAATAATTTAATGTTCTGAGAATATACCTCATTTTTAGCATTTAAACCTTGGTATTTTTTTCCTTTAGATAACATTTAAATCAGGTTTCCCATCATGTTTTACAAAATATATCACTCTGAGTTTATATAAGAAAAAGTATATACCCAATAATTCTTTGATAAAATGTTGAGTTTACTCCCATGAAATACCATTTCTTTTGAATTATCATTCTAACTAATCTCAGAGTTGAAAATATATTTCGTCCATCTATTCTAAATTTTTTAATATGTATTTTTTATATTTCTTATATGAGATAAAATTGTTCCCTTCCATTTGATATAGTTGCAGACCAAGGATGTATGTTTCCACTTCAATAATAGACATCTGAAATTTTAAATGAATCCATTGTGAAAACCTATCAATGGAATTATATATTTTTTCTTATGTTGATATCATCCACATGAACCAAAATAATTAATTTCTCTTAATCTAAAAGTTTATCATAGAAGATGTGATAAAACCCCCCTCTTTGGAATTGAAACTTTTTTAGATAAGACTTTGGCCTTGCATACTTTGTATAAAAAGCATAAATATGTACATGAAAAGACCTTTCAACAAAAAAATAATAAAATACCATCTATAAAAATAAATACCACATGTTTCTTATTGTATATATATTCATTCAAGGAGTTATTTAGAAGTACCTTGTTCACATCGATTTGATAGACTCTAAACATTCATTGAATAACCACTACCAAGAATAATTTAATTAATTCCATATTTCCCATTAAATAAAATGTTTCTTCAATATCAAATCCATATAGTTGATCATATCATTACACACCTTAATTGTTTTAATTCCGGCCACATATCAATATTCATCATATTTGATTTTAAACCATTTTTTTACAAATAACATTATGATATTTAGGTTTTTTCTCAATATCCCATGTTTCATTCATGTAAATTTTCTATCTCATTATTTATTTAATTCATCCATGATTCTTATAATTCTTCCTCTTAAAATGTTATTAGTTTTACCTATAATAATATAGTAGTACATTTAATTCCTACCATTCTTAGGGTCAGCATTGTAGTGGATTTATCTTCAATGCGGTTTCATTAATCAACATTAATTCTTAATCATGTTATTTGAGACATGAATTAAATTCCATTAATATTATTCTCATATGATGATTCAACATCAAAATCAACATCATTATAAAAAGATTTCAACTCTACATATTTAACATGAGCACCTTATTATTCCTCACACACTTTTACAAGAACAAAATTTCCAAAACAAATTAGGATAATTTTCAACTACATTCCCATCACTTTTATTATTTATCATGGAGTGACTATTTTCATAGTGCTTTTATTCTTTACTCTCTAAGGAGTAGTGTATAAATACTAATTCATTTTCAAAATTTCTATAATTTCCCAAATTTACCATTTTATTTTGAATAAAAAAATTTCCCTAAATACTATGATATGTTTCAATGATTATTTCCATGCATTCCACATTTCATATGTACATCTTTCTTCTAAAGGATTGCGCAATTCTTCCTTGTATAATCAAAATATTTCAAAACTTCTTTTCTATTATTATGGTAGATTCTAATTTTAATCAATAATGTGTTCTATATGTTATTTAATTTTTGATTCCTCCTTTATAATACTAAAATCCATTAAGGAGTCCTTACCTATGAAACTTAGCAGTTTATTCCATGTTTCTAAACATATTTTTTACCTTAAAATGAAGTGTATTTATTTTTGTTATCTGGATGTTAAATTATATTTGTTATTCTAGTTTAATTATAATATCTTCTTAAAATATTTTGATTTAATCCCACAGTTCTCTACTATATTATATTATCATAGAAAATATCATCATATATAATCATTTACAAATGAGATGAAATATTTCTCACTCTGAGTTTTTTCTTGATTGATTTGTCCATGCACATTGTTATGGACCAAATCTAGTAGGTTTTTTTCTCATTTATTCTTTGTATGGTTGGTATTTAAAATAATTTTTTCCATCAATCATTAATTATAATTCATTTTTATATTAATTTTCAAGAAATAATTGTTATAAACAACTTTAAACATGGATATATTCTATATACTCTATTGATGAATATGATAAAGACACATATACCAAAATATATACTCCTAATCAAAAGTATATAAACAATTATTCTACTTTTGATCCAATTTATATATGTTTCTATTTTTTATCCATCCATATATAACATTGTTTCAATTTTTTCATTTATAAACCTATCTAATTTTATGTGGCATAAAATTATATGTAACAAAACTTACCCACACTAATTTTTTTTATGCCACAAATATTGAACAAATTAGTATATTTCAATCACTCTATAGCCAAATGGGCCATAATACTTACCTTTATCAATATAGATCGATTATTTTCAAAATAAAAAAACTATAAACTATTATTTTTATAATATTTAAAATATTGTATTGAGTCAAAATAGAGTTTTGTATCCCCTTTTCGAAAATTATAATACAGATAACATTAGATCTTAGATAATGAATTTTTTTTCTTTTATCATATTTGTGTAGTTCATAACTACTGATTCTATTTTCTAATATACATATTATTCCATGTCATTTTTGGTAAATCATGATTTCATAATGATTATATATATATATATATATAATTGGTTATGTTAATGAATTATTCCATAAGAATATAAAACTTACTTCGATTCCATTGTAACTGAACCAGGTGATCTAGATGAGGATTTTTATTTCATTATATATATATATATATATTGTAACATTGATTTGTGGAATAGAATATACAAGTGGAAGTATTTAATTCAAGATCATTAGCATAGTTTTGTTTCTTTTGACAACTTCAGTTGTATTACTATTCAATGTGTTTTGCATTAAAATTATATTATGTGAGGATTCCTTATAAAATATCTAATCCTTTTTTCTTGTAATAATTTCATTCAATATCAATGTTCATTGAAATTATAGGTTTAGAATGTTTTATATCTGAATAGTAATTTCTGATGGAGTATCATGTTGGAATTGTAATTCTAATCATGTTGAGTGAAGTGGAGATCATTGATAGAGATTCATGTTGTTAAAAATGTTTTAATGATGTTCTTAGTGAATAATTTGTATCTTGTAATGGGTTAATTCAATGTTGTCCTAGGGAGGAACTTTTATACCTTGTCTTCTTTCATCAATCATCATACTACTATGGGATAAAAGTGAAGTGTTTTATCAATAAAAACCTCTTTGGTAGTATTATCCTTTTAGGAGTATTTGAACATAATGTAATACTCTATGAGTTTTACTTAAATTTATTTTATAATTCATGATTGTATTGATTTTCTATTTTATGTCATTTTAAATTATGATAATTTTTTGTACATTTTTATGTCATATTTTACATTGATACTCTTATTTGTATAAATAACATATTTTTTGGAAAAATTATGCTAAAGAGTGGGATAAAAGGATAGTCATGTTTTTTATTTCAATTCAACGTCCCTCTTAATTTTTTGATGAATTATTTATCTAAGAAAATAGATTCATATAACACATCATATTGGAAAATAACCCATTATCAAAAATCCATTTAATATTTATTGGCTTTTAATGCTCTCTCAACATGAAAATATTTCAATCTTTCTTTTTCTTTATATCTTCCCAGGAAACTCCATGATGATTTGGACATACGATGAACAATTCCATTTTTCATCTGAAAAAGGAAACAAGTCATATTATTCTTCAAATAGTGAATTAAATATGTTTCATAAATTATTTTTATTGGGTTTAATTAAATAAATTATTCTCCAGCATCTATAAAAATATTTTCTACATTATTCATTTTAATCAATGTCTTCATGATAAAATATATATAAATTTTAATAACATACAAACAATAAACATCTATTCAAAGATGATGTATATGTTTCAATTCTCATTTGATGACATACAATTTATTCTCCATTAAAGTAACTATGTTCTCCATTTCAATAACATGTCATGTTTCTTAGGTATCCAAAAAAGTTCCATTTCATAAGTGTAGTGATTTTTTAGTTCCATCTCTATGCATATCTATTACCTTTGAATAAATCCTTCATTATTGATAATATCTTGATAATTGGTAAATTTATCATATCTTGTTCTTACATTTCATATTTATATTTTAGGTTTTTGTTTTTTATGTTTTAATTTTAAATCCAATACCAATTTTATCAATTCAATTTGGTCTTTGATCACTAAAACGTTGTTCAAAACATCATTTTCCATGTTCATCCCTTTCCTTTCATACTTCATAAAATAATTTTACAAACTATAAATTCATCTATGTTCCATACAATTTAAATTAGATTCATGCTATATTATCAAGGATATGACTTCTTATTCGATCATTTAAATCTTGATTATTTTCTATTGGAAATATATATTATGATCATTAATGATCTTACCCTACTATTAAATCATTAACCAATAGTTCATAATGTCTTCCAGTTTCACAAGTGTTCCTAAATGTATCTCTATTAATTTCTCTATGAGATCAATTTTTTCATCATGGTCATTATAATAGAATAATAATTCAATAAAAAATCCTCATATATTTTTGTTTTTCATCTTTTATATATCAATTTCCTTATGAGTTACTTAAAACTAAAAATTGATATCAATGACTCCCTCTATATTTCCATCATCATCATTATTTTCTGAAATATCTTTTATTTCCATCATAGAATATCATTTCAATAATATAATCTAAGCTTCAACTCCTTTTAATGGATATTACTAAACATAGTCATTCTATTTACTTACCAATACCACTCTTTAAAACTTTATTACACATGAATTTTATTAATAGAACTTTCTTCTTGGGTAGAAAAATTTTCATTGTTTTTGAATGAATTCAATAAAAATTTATCTCTGTTAAATATTTTATACACTAGTAGTGAAGTGACCAATATTTCCACAATGAAAACACGCTAATGAATGCTTACCCTCTATATTCATTTACCTCTATTAGAATTAATTTTCATATGAGATAATAAATTAACCCAAAAATATAATTATTAAATTTCAATCTCTTGAATATAATTATTGTCTATAACTTTATATTCCTCCTACTTTTAATGAATGTTCTAAATAATTATTTTTCACTATCATTTCATATATAACTGAATTTCTATATATATCATCAAGATATAATTATCTAATATTTACTTATTTTCATTATAACTCCTATGAATTATAAATTTTTAGAAATATTCATATGAAACTCATCATTATTTTGAAAACCTTAATCTCAGGGAAAATTCCATGTGTATCTCCAAGAAAATCAATAAATTGATAAAGAAACCATATTTATTTTCACATGAACTCATTTTAAAATCATCAAATATTTTGTGAAGAACCTATATTTTTTCCTCTTTCACATTGATGTAACCAATGAAAATATTTTCAACATTATCAAAAATCACATTGGATATTTCAAAACTCATCACTTTCAAGAAAATATTCTTAAACAATTCTCTAAAAAATGAATTCAAAGAATTTTAATAGAAATTTCCTATCCACATTCTTAATTTAAATTTTAGTTAAATCATATACTTCAATTCCTTGAACTAATTCAATGTAAACATCAAGACCATGAAATCATAAATGAGATATCATTTCAATCATACACACCTCATAATTGTAGCCATAAAATAAGGTTACACCCTTTTTATTCAGTATATTCTCCATGATGATGGATTTCAAGGGTATATTCTAAGAGATAACTTATCATTTTGAAAATAGTTATCATAATAATATTTCCAAAAATACATGATAACAGGGGGTGTATTAGGGTGTATATTAATATATTTTTACTTTTATGTAAAAAAGATAATTTCCTCATAATTTCAAATGCACTATCAATTTATCAAAGTGATCAAATAATTAAAAAAACCATAAATTTAATTTGCACAAATACCAATAAATTTAAATGGTCCACCCATAGTTATATAAATACAATTATTATATATAAATGATGTGTTTCAGAGATAAATAATCACAACTACGCCAGTTTTTTATTACAATTATTATGATAGGCTCACTGCTCATTCAAGTTCCACAACCTCTTCCACTCTCCCAGTCATTGTTTTTCCAATTTTTTAGAATAATTAATTATATCACTACTTGGTTCGAAATAAAAAAAATAATTAAAGTAATATCACTAAAAAATTGTATTAAAAATGATTCAATGATATCCACTTTTATATCTTTTAAAAAAATTTAAAAAAACTATTCTACTCTAACCATTATATTGAGTAAACAAAAATCCAACCAGAAATCAATATTCAATTTCAGATAATCAATGAAACCTTAACTTATTCTCTTCTTTAACATTATTTTAGATATTATTTGGGTATGTCAATATATTTTACCTACTCATATCTGATTTTTAACTACTTTTTCTTTTAAATTATATCATGGATTTTTAAATTCAATTTCAAATTTTCAATTACTAACCACATAAAATTTTCACATTCTCAAAAATCATATATTGAATTGTTTATAAGTTAATCTAAACTATTTATCTCCATATATATAGGTATTGGCATTTAAAAAACAACTAACACTCCTTACTAATTTCATGTCACCAATTCTACTTACATCGTATGCTTTTTCAATAACCAATGATTGGATTTATTCATTACAGCAAAAATAGTTGGTTTATTTGTTAGTTTTCTCTAACTACTTAATGAATTGTGATGTGATATTCTGTTTCCTGGGGAAATCATGATTTGTGTTTCCAAAAATCCCAAAAAATAATATTCATGACTGTATATCTCTTCTTCATATTTGATCCATTAAGACACAAACTATTCAATCATAGTATAATCAATGTAATATAGTGTGATCTAAATAATATTGTAAATTTATTATGGAATGGAATATAATTTTTCCATCAAGTAATCCATACTTTTTATTTTATCACAAGTCAAATGAATCATTATAAAAAAATATGACATGACCACGTATCACAAAACCTAAAAAATATATTAATATGATATACCTCTAGGAATACATGGTTAATTATACATAACCATTTATTCATGACATGAAATCAATGCTTATGATTTTATTTTTGTCCTTCTACTCAAAAAACTTTCAATCCTTATATTTCTTTCTCACATACACCGCAACTGTGAAAATATTGACCAACATGAAATAATTCAAATTTTAAAAAATCCCCTCATTATTACTATTTATGGAAACATATCTCTTTAAAAACACTATATTTTTAAGTGATACCCTTAAAATTAGGAATAAATTTATTATAAATTATATAACTATCTAATTCTTCTATATTCAAAATAATGTATGAACTAAGAAAAATATTATCATCAACCCTTTTATTGGACCATTTAAAATTATTAACATATTATGATTCCTCGAATGATTTGACCAAATATAATAAATCATATATAAAACAACCCAAATGATTATAAAAAATATATGATCCTTTTAATGTATAATATATTTAATTTAAAAACATATGGAAGGAACTAGCCACTAAAAAATACATTCATTTATTGGACCATTTATTCCTACATTTATGTTTTCCAAGAATTCAATGAGGAAGAGTACATATCATAAATACACTATAATTTGTTAGTGATGGTCAAATGATTCAAGTATATGTGGTTAGATGATGAGAGGTATTATAATAACTTTAAGGTTTTAGATGATAAATGTTTTTATATTAACCGCGAATCTCACTTATTACTATTATAGTGACCCGTAATTTGCATACATGGGTATTATATAAAATTATATGATAATTAATAACATAACAATATTATCCATGTCAGAATCATATGGGTTTAGTGTCTTTGGAAACTTAGATATATAATAAATGTATTCATAATATATATACATCATGTACCACTAAGTTCTTTATAACTAGTATCTTTCTTAGTCATATCCTACGTAAAACATTTTTTCCTAACCCGGATAATGGAAACACAATAAAGGGTTAGATTTAATGTGAAATAAGGGTTACAAAAGGAGATATTAATGATAATTTAAGCATAACATGACCATAAGAATATGATAACAAGATATTACCACTTGAAAACCAAACCCAATATATCATGGATCAAAATATTACATCATGTAATAAATATCAATAGTTCATATGGAATAAATGTTAAAAGAATCAAATGACATGAGATATGAGAGAATAAAATTATCATAAAGAATAATTTTGTGGAATACACATTAGAATATAGCATAATTTCCCCTATAAAGGCTCGCTATGAAGACTATCATTGTAGACTGGGTTCACTCTCCCTTCTGTCATATGTTTAGTCAATGTTCACTCTCAAGAATATCATAGTAAACAAAGTCCCTTATAGAACTATGTAAAATCCCCATTAAAGTCCTTATTATCTCATGTGATATCCATATTTAACCAATCCATTGGAGGGATATATATTTCTAGAAAATCCTTTAATATAATCAAAATTTTATTATATGTGTTACACAAAATTTTAAGTTATTCATAATATATCATAATATGTGAAAATAATTAAGGTTTCATAAACATTTCAACCTTTTATCATGGAATAACCCATGAAAAAAAAATTCTCATAAATATCTCATCATAATAATCATACACCATCCAGATAAATAATAAGGATGGTATCATCAGATCATATCACCAATAAAAGAATAATTAACATCAAAATATGTTTTTATAAATAAAAATTCATTTAAATGACAACATGGAATATCTCTTGATGAATTTACACTTTTCATTTTTAATTCACTTATGTAAAATCTAGAAATTTTAAAAATATTAAGGAAAACAATTTCATTTGAATAAATCTAGGTAAATGGTTTTGGAAGAATCAAATCAATGAGTGGTCATGGTGATGGAAAATTTCTTCTATGTCATTCATCATAATACAAAGATATGTTTTACATTATCATTACAAAATCAAATGTACCTCAATCAGTAAATGATAATAATATTCATTTTAGATCATTTTGTAAAAAGTTATTCATGGGTAAAATTAACTTTAATTAATTGTAATAGAATATAAAAAACATTCATGAAAAATAGTTTGAATACATTGATACGGAAAAAAAATTATCGATGAGATAAATAATGTCGGTTTTCTATAAAAAACATTTTTTCTGTCACTTAAGTTATTAAAGATACTGAAATAAAAGGAAAAGTATTAATCTGATCAAAAAAACTAGATGAGAATAAAATTCATTATATTATTGAGACATTGTTTATAAAATTTCTTCATTGAATATTATTCATAAACAATCCCAGTAAATAATGATATTGAAACATAAGATGCTTACCTCATGTTAAACAATCATAAAATACACGATAACCTGCTATATAATAAATTTTATTTTTTTATAATTATTTACTAGTGTCAAAAATATATATTAATTATATGATATATTATCCAATTATAAAATTTCAATACAAATTTAAAAATAATTCATTATTAAAATTGTCATTTTTGAGTGTTAATTGTTTCATTTTTCATGAGAATTTTGGTTCACTAGTTCAAATCCTTATACATTTATCATGGTTCCATCATAGACATAATTTTAATCATGATATAAATATTATATATATTAATTATATATATTTATCCATAAAATATAGATATATAAAAAATGAATTAAACAGTTCATGGATATGGTAGGCCTTACATAAGCATGAATGTTATTTTCACACTTTGATGGATATAAGGAAAGAAAGCTAAATAATAATTAAAATTTTAAGAATATTTATTATATCATAATTATATAATATATAGTTATTAAATATATTTATATTACTATCATATAAATTTGAAATGAAAAACGAACCACATCACTTTGTGGAGGTGGTAGTCCACACGTATGCATGAGTGTCGTTATAGTTTCCGAATGGATAGAAAGGTAAGAAGGTTGATATTATATTATAATTATATAAGTATAGTTTTTTCATAATCATCATATATAAACATTAAACCCATAATAATCACCATCCATTAAATATGATTAGGTAAAATTAATTGTTTTTCAACGTCAAGGTGGTAGTCCACACGTACGCATAAGTGATACTTTTGTTTCTCATTTAATGGAAAAAGGTTGAATAATGTTTGTTCCATAATCATAATAACAATTTAGTATATTGGTGATATTAAAGTTATTATTTTATTATGAATACTATATAATCATAGGAGGTATAATAAGAAACAAATTGAAAGAGGTTAGGAAGGATGATTACCTCTTCTTCGGTAGGCCTCCTTTAGGTCCTTTCATAAGGGCCCATTAAATTATCTTTTAAGAAGAACAGTACTTATAATTCATAGATATGGATTTTTAGAAGATAAGTTTTTAAGGTATTGTTAATATATTTAGATTATTGAGTTTTAAATAAGATCATGGATGGGTTTCCTTTATAAGTGGGGGGGGAGAGAAAACATGGAATTTCATAAAAGTTTAAAATAAAAAAAATAAAAACTAAAGAAAAATGATTCAAAATGGATATGGATTATAATTTGGCATTTTTAGAGGTCAAAATATGGTGATAAAATAGGTTTTTTACATGTTTAATTGGAATTTTTACCATTAAATCTTGGTTTAACACTGGGTAAACATGTTTTAACCTTAACCATATAAATTAATTTTTACTATTTTTTGTATTAATTATAACAAAAATTTATTTTGACCATATTATATAATATTAATTATTCTGAATCTGAATATGGTATCTATTTATAAAATTCAATTTAGAGAAGTGAAATGATTTAATTTAAAATTAGACCGGTACAATGTGATAAAAATGGTTTTTAAAAAACTGTTTTCCTTTTGTATAAATATATTTAAAACCAAAATACATCATAAAATTGTTTAAGTGACCTTAAATGGTTTATTCATAATATAAGTAAAATAATTTTTTTTAACATTTTAAAAAATTATAATACTTATTTTTTGAAACAAAAAAATAAAGTTTTCAATTAAAGAAAATTATTTTTTAGTATCAATCGAAAAATCAATAATTATATAAAATTATATAAAATTCACTCTAAGATATTTTTAAAATGGTGGTTTCAAAAAAATTAAGTAATTTTTTTCAAATTAATTTTATAAATTTGTAACAAATTAATTATGTTAAATTCTATCAAAAAATATATAAAACCCAATTTTGTGGGAAAAATATTTTCAAATCATATAATGACTTTACTAAAAATCACTTAAATATAAATATATTTTATTTATTTAAATAATTTATACATAAATTTAGAAATATGGTTATTAATAGTCACTCCAACAATTTTACGGCTAGGTTATAATGGTATAAAATAATATGGTTTATTTAGATTTTTTTTATGTATCACAAGATATCTAAGAATTTAAACTTATTTAAAGACTAATATATCAATAAATATCATATAATTAAATTATATCCACCTAAAAAATTATTTATACCTTGAAATTTCATCACCCTAATACAGAAAAATTATATATCTCTATTTAATTACATTATTCAGTTCCGAAGGTTCATTTTTGGATTTATGATTCTTCCATAGAAATTTTACCAGGTGATTATTATTATTCTATAGAAATTTATCTCTATGATATAGTATTTCTATCGGTATTTATTCATAAGAAAATAAATATCCATCAGTACAACCACTGATTTTAGTTTATGTGAAAGAGTGTGTATGTACTTTCTCTCGATAGACACATCAAACACATCGTGAACTTTATAGAGGTTCATTAGAAATTCCAAGAGATAAGATATTGTTTTAATTTGATCAAGATTATTTAGGAATCCAATAAACAAGGGACTCATCTTTCCCTTTTTTATTAATCTCATAACATTCATTAATAGTGATATTTGAAGACATACCATCTCACTAACTTCAAATTCTATATTTTTTTTATGATTTTTAGAATAACTTTTCTATCAACTAAAAGCTTCCCTAATGTGATCTGAAATATATGTTACTTTATTTACCATTTTATCAGATAATTTAGGTCCTAATACCTTTCATTATCTAACTCCATCCCATCACATATGAGGTCTACACAATATTTCATAAGGGTATTTATATGGAACCATATGAATGATCAAATAAAAGAAATTATTGTATGAAAACTTGACTAGATGAATTTGTTGATCCAAACCACCTTTGAAATCCAAATAAAAAAGACATAATTTTATACTCTAGGATATAAATGGTTATCTTATATAGACCGTATGTCTTATGATGAATAGAAGTACTAAAATCCAACTCTGAATCCACAGCTTACTCAATATATCTCTATAATATCAAGGTAAGCCTTAGATCTTGATTAGATATAATATATTGTGGTTCTATATGAAACATTACCAGTTCAGTAATGTATATTACGGAAATATCATCCTAATAAAAATCTTCTATAATGGTAATAAAGAGTGTTAACTTTTTAAAGTTATAGTCTATAACCCAAATAGTGTTACGACCTTTAGATGTTTTGGGGAGTCCGACTATAAAATATATGTTGTTGATTTTTTATTTACTTATCAGTATTAGTAAGGGTTGTAATGGTACTTTTTAATTTTTTCTCATATCACTAATGTTATGATATACCATGAACCAAGATATATAATCTGAAAAATATTTCTTCATGTTTTCCCACTATATATATTCTTTTAGATCTCTATACATCTTCATACTTCCAATATTAATATAGAATGATGAAGTATGAGTTTTATCCAATAAATCCTTCTTCAAATTAGGTCTGTATGGGTAACATACATGTTTCTTAAACCTCATCATTCTATTATTTACATTATTTTAATTAGGAAAATTTCTTGCATTCTTTTACCACTCTACATATACCTTCTTAACCACTTTAATCTTCACATAGATTGATGTTTGAAAACTCATTTCAAAAAGAGAATATTTATCCCAATCCATCATGATTCCAAAATTCATCCATTTTAAATCAAGAAATTTTGGATCTTTTGTGATCCTTATCATAGATAAACTAGCATGATCCTTTTGACTCAAAGCATCGACCACCTTGTTCACTTTCCTAGTGTGGAAATGTATTGGGTAGTCATAATCATTAATCAAATCTAATAATAATCTCTATCAAATATTAAAATCTTTAATATTGAAGGTATAATTTAAAAATTTATGATCGGTATATATGTCACACCATTCTCTATATAGATAATTCCACAATTTCGTAATTTTAAAACTTACTACAACCAACATAAAAGTATAATTTGGGTAATTTTTCACATGAAAATTACTTTTTCTAGTGGAATAAGACATCACCATATCATTCATCATGAGAATTAATCTCATTACCTTCTTCAATTAGTCAAAAAAGATCACAAACCCTTATCTACAGTAGGGTTTGGTAAGCACAGTCGCACTAACTGGCCTTCTCTAAAATACATCAAAATTCTCTTCACATTGAACTATATAAAGTAACATGGTTCCATCAGATATAAAAAGTTGAGAGGATTAAAGAGTCATGTTATAATCACCAAAAAGTATCGATAATATTACACCAAATGTAAAATCTATAAACCATAGTCATACTTATTAGTCTGGTCCAACATTTAATAACATTGATCTTTGATGATCTATAGATATACCATATATTGAGATTATATAACCCAAAAATTAATCTTTTTGTATAAAAAATTACACTAAGTAAATTTTTAATACATATTTTACATCCTTAGGGTCTTGATTACAATCTCCAAGTGATCTTCATGCACTTATTCTCTAGTAGAATATTTAATATATCATCTATAGAGAATACTACGAACTGATCAATGCAATATCAAAAGACTTTATTCATTAAATCTATGAAGATGTAAGGGTAACTAGTAAAACTAAATTTAATCATTATAAATTCATATTGTAAATACTAATATCAAAAGGTTTTCTAAGCTATGCTGTCACTTTTGACCCTCAAATTATGGTTTCCATATTAAATATAAATCTTGTAAAATATAGATGTCCTCGTAATTCATTAAAAAATCAATAGTATATAGTAGAGTATTAATTTCCATGAATTTTATTTGTTAATTTCTTTATAATAAATGTATATTCACATTGATACATTTTTTTCTTAACAAATAGAATAGGTGCAACCCCAAGTGACACACATGGCTGAATGAATCCCATATCAATATTCACCTAGATTTGGTTCTTCAATCCCTGCAACTCAACAAGTACCAATATATAAAGAGTCCTTGAAATGTTTATAACACTATAGATGAGTTTTATTGAAAAAAAATATGATTTAGAAGAATACTAGGAAATTTTTCTGAAAACATATCAATAGAATAACTTATAATAGGTATATCTTTGATGTTGATTATCTCATAAACCATGGAAGAAAAAAAAATATTTTTAGTAGAAATCATGTCATGTATAATGTATATAATTTCTATTGGATGTTCATATTTATATTCATGCTAATTGATAATCATAGGTTTGTTCTGAATATCAAATGTTACTTCCTTTACTTGACAATTGATAAGGGATTTATGTAATGAAATCCAATCCATGCCTAAGATAAAATCAAATTCAACTAGATATAGAATAACATGATTTTTAGTAAATAAATTCCCACAAACCTAAATTATATAAGAATTAAATACTTGAGATACGACCATAATACATTTAGAAATTTTCACTACGAATGAAACATCTAATTTTTGAGTTGGTATTCTGATGCCCTTATCATATTCTTCAAATATAAAGAGTGTGTGGATAAATAATCTAATAAAACATTAGTATTTCAATATATGATAGAATGTGTATCATTTACCACTTAATTATTATACCCCACATCATAAATAGTGATCACATGAGGTTCCCTTTGTCTATGGGATTATAAGGAAGCTTATTTCAATCATCATTATTAACCTTCATAATTGATCAAAGTTTAGTATAATGAATATATTTCTTTCATTTGAAACACTAGATAGTGGGTGGTTCATTATATGGTACATTCTATCCATAAAAATATAACTTCTTCCTCCCATAAATTTTTAATTTTATTTCCCAATGAAATTCCCTTCCAAACTTATAAAAAAATTATTCCTCTTAAGATAATATCCTCCATGTTTCCTTCAACACTTTTATCATAAATATAATCTCATATTATTCTCTCTGAGGTTTTTATTATTTGAGTTTCTTTTGAATTATGTATTTATTTTATTATTAAAACCATGAGATTTATGGGTAATTACAATCTATATTTTCTCATGGATAGGACATCAAATTACTTCTACATAGCTACTAAATTTTCTTATTCCAAACTACCTTTATAGATTTTATTTTAAAATAATAATGAATCTATCAATCATACTTTCAGGTTGGTTCATAAATCTTGAAGAATATCAAACATGTCTTGTAAATTTTCCTCATTGGTACTAATAGATTGATCAGACTTGTAATTTAGCTCAAGGAATTCCTTATCCATTTCAATTTCATGATTTTGCTTTATGTTCTTTACAATAGTCAAACATTGATCTAATTCTCCTTCAAAAAAATAAACAACAAAAATTAAAATTAAAATAAATAATAACTTCGGATTGAATCATATATTTTTAGTGGTACTAATATATTTCTAAATAACTAGTGGATAAGAATACCGAATATAAGAAGGTGAATGTTTCCTCATAAATGAATCAATAGATCATTGTTCCTTCCATTTCCTGTGTGGAAGCTCAACATGATTAATATCCTGAGAAAGTTGTGTAAGAATAGAAATAGTATTTTTCACTTAAACTCCCATAAAATTTGGTTTCTCAAGATGGAAATACTTATAACACTATAATATTGTATGAAATAATTTTTTGAAGAAATTTAATTTCTTCAATATCTTTCATTATACAAAACATTGAATTCTAATTAACTATAATATACTATTTATATTACTAACTAACATGGATATTATGATCTAGATGTTAAAGAGGTATTAATAGGAATAAAAAAAATTAAATATTAAGTATAATGGTTTCATATAAAGAAAACATATTGATAATAAATTACTTACTTTTGGTAAAGTATTTATATGCCTTTAAAATTATATTTTCTCAAAAAATAATTATATTAGTTTTTTGATTAAAAATAGTATGATATTTTTTCTATACTATTTGAAAATTTAATTGAAAAAACGAAATTAATTTTTTTAATCAACATGTCAAAATTATCTTAGGTTTAATTTTTGGGATTTTTTTAAAAATATTAATTTTTTTTGAATAGTGAAAATACTAGTTTTTTTTAAACAACTTTTAATTTAAAGAATTTATAAGGATAACGTTTTTTTAAATGGTTATAATAGTAAAATTATTTAAATTAAATTATTATTATACCAATCTAGGTCTTTTTAATCAATTTAATGTTGAATTTTGATATAAAAACGTTTTAATCTTTTGAAAATTTTCTCATTGGAAAACCACATTTTCATCATGACTATAGGTTTAATTTTAAGTTAAATTATTCAAATTATGTGAATTAAATTTTAAAAAAGGGATTAAATATTTATAATAATTATTATTAATATTATATAATAATGTATACATATTTTTTCCCATAATGATTTGTGAAAACAGTAAAAATTAATTATCGTAGTTAAGGTTAAAATAGGTATACCGAGAGGTTAAAAAAAGATAATAGATAAATGACCTATAAAAAATCCCAAAAACCATTTAATGGACACATTGGGACCTTATAACCTATATGGAGAAATAATAACTCATTTTGGATCGTTTTCTCTTGTAAAAAATGTTGGTATACTTTATTATTTTTAAAATTTCCATTTGTATCCTCTCCCCCTCATATAAAATTACACCCCTCTCCACTCCACACTTCCAAAACCCATTCATTATACATATAACAGCCATAGTAAATTAGTTTATTCCATTTACTTATCTATTAATCTATGTTTTTATCCTAAATACATCCATGAAATTATTTTGTGGCAAAACTAAAGAAGTTTTTTGAAGAATAGGTAACATCCTTAACCGAGCATTTTATATTATTTATACTTCCACCACTTTCAGATATTTTTTTAACATGATGATATAATAACATAAGTATAATACTTATACTAATATACTTTTTATGGTAATTAACTAAACCATGTCCTCCTCCCTCAAATGGGAAATGAAATTGTTGATCGTGTGTACGGAAGACTACCACCTCATGAGTTGACATAATTCATTTTTTTCAAAACTTATTACAAATGGATATAATGATATATATAATAATTATATATGATATTTATGATATAATTATACTTATTTAATTATAATATCACATATACCTTCTTACATTCCATTCTATAAGAAATACAGTAACATTCCTCGTGTGTACGGCGAACTACCGCCTCGCGAAGCGATGTGATTCATTTTTTACATTTGATTTATTTTTATAGTAATAAGGATTAATTTGATTATTATATATGATATTAATGAAATATTACTAATTTTGGTAAATAAATATATCATATACTTTCTTACCTCACCATTCATTGAAGAATTTAAAACGTTCTTCCTGTGTACGTCAGACTACCCCCTCACGAAGTGATGTGATTCGTTTTTAAGTAAAACTAAACATTAAAGGTAATAATGATAAATTAAATTAATATATATGATATATTAAATAATATATAATATTTATATATTATTTACCTTCCTTTATTTTTATCCATCGAGAAAATAGAAACAGTGTTCATGTGTATGTATGGCTTGCTGTCTCCATGAATGGTACAACTCAATTCTTATATCTACATTTTATGGATTACTATAAATAAATATATGATGAATATATATGATATTTATATAATTTTTAACATTGGGGGTATTATTCAACCATGATAAATCTAATGGATCAAAAATACCAAACCAAGACATACCTGAAAAACAAAGTTGTTATTACTTGAAATGTGATTTTAACAAGGAATTATTGATACTCAGGTAAAAGAAGAGTCATAAGTAAATAATATATTGTAAGATACATATGAATATGGTAATTTAATATATTTATATGAAACTTATAATTATTATAAATGAGTTTTGAACATTTGCGAGGGAAGTTTAGACTTAAGGTAAGGGTGGTTTGTCTTAAATTATATTTTTTAGGACATAAGATATATTTAGAAAATATCTTATTTTATGATGTGTATATATTGGACTTTGAAAATTTATATTATGAATATGATTATTATTATTTTTTGTTAAGGTTTCATTTTATTTTGATCCTTCATGGTGGTTATGATTCAAAAGATACCAAAGTGGTAAGTATTTTATGTTACAATCTCATCGTTTATAGTGATTGTTTATGATTACATTACCAATAGTGAAACCTTATGATATATATCTCAATAAAATCATTCCTTTTCATCTCCTATATTTATTTCAAGAGAATAAATAATTTTATTAAAAAATTTTATTTATATGTACTCATGGGATCAAAAATATATATTTATTAAATCAATTTTATTTCTCTCTTCGGTCGAAAATGATTTATCTTCCATATCCATTTTTTCAAAATATGTTTAACAAATGTTTTTAAAAATATAATATTATTGAAAAAAATAATTTCTACCATTTTTTACTTTTAAATAATATAAATTGAATCTAATTTTTTTACTAAATGATATTATTTTTACTTTTACCAAAAATGTGAAAGGAATATTGATTTTAAAGTGTATATAATGAATGAAATATTCCTTCATTAAGACCACTCAACTTGTTAAATATTCAATTAAATGTTTCAAAAATTATTTTCAACGAAATAATTTTCATTAATATTTCATATATTTTCATATTTTAAATATTTGAATTCATAATAGAAAGAAAATTTTCCTCAAGAATGTTTTAATGGTTTTTTATGGAATTTATATTCATCAATGATAAAAAAATTTGTTGCTTATATTTTACTAAGGAAATGATTCATTTGTAAAATTGATATTATTTATCTATATGTTTTATTATTATGATGAAGATATATTTAGGAAACTCATTTCTTTTTCATAGATTATGTTATGTTGAAATTTATATAAAACCCTATTTTTTATATGGGTAATTCTATGATGTAATGATTATAAATCCCATTTATTTTCATGGGTTCTGATATGATGAATTTTTTATGATATTATGGTAGATAATTTTAAAATTTTCATTTTGTGATGGGTGATACCTATATATCCCTCTAATTCATTGGGTAAATAATAAAATTTCTTGAGTTTAAAAGGACTAGAATGGGGAGTGAAACCAGTTCAGTAAGGGACTTTTTCCACTACAATAGTCTTGGGAGAGAAATTTAACTACTAAAATGGTCTGAGGATTGAACCCATTCCACTTTGGTATACTTGTAAATGACCCTTTAATACTATGGAAATCATTTTCTATTCTTATATGTATGACATGATTCCATGTCTTGCGTCAATGCTAGAATCTCCTGGATAATGTTCTTTAATTTTTTAATGATTCAGGTCTTATGAACTACAAATAATTATTCGATGAATCAATATTTTGATCTTTTATAACTAGGGTATGGTATTTATGTGTTATTATCATTATCTAATACCCTTATTCTCAGATTATGTTTACGTATTTCCCTTTTTTACCCATAATGAGTGTCTGAAATCAGCCATTCTTATGTTTATTTTCTTTGTGTTATAATGATAGGTATTACATGTAATGTATCTAACAAGCGTTCTAGTTATAAAAAACTAAGTGGGAGATGATGTATAAATTTTATGAACCTGTTTTTATATTCTCATGTTTCCAAAGGAATTATAACTCTATGATCCTTATGTGTTTATTTGTGTAATATAATGAATGTTAAAAATGAAATATGTAATATATATGTATCAAAATCAAAGTTTCTTATATTCGGTATTATAGGAAATTTTTAGTGAACATTTGGAAACTTGGATGAGAAAAATTTAGTGAGATACCTTATTATAATCCTAATTATATCATAAACTCCAAATGTTTTGTTAAAGAATATATTAAGTGGTTTACATAGAAATAAATTCCAGTAAATATAATATTAGTGGATGTGGTACAATAAAAAATGTACCTATGGGTAATAACTATGAAAAAAGGCATTTCAGGATTTTCTTAAGTGTTACATAGTATAAAACAACAGTCCTTATTGCACACTTGGTATTACACTATCAGGGGATATGCTTTGGTCAGTTTGAATTTTCTTTTAGAACCATCATGATGTATTTTAATATAATATGACCATAAATAACCTATGTTATACCTAATATTTCATGGATTTAAAATCAGGTGTCTCGATTTAGAAAACCTATAAATTATTTTTCATGACTGTGTATTTTCCCACTAGGACTATTATTTTTCACACTACCATTTGTGGTTTTACTCAATGGATTGAACCTGAAGAAATCTTGTTAATACTGAATGAAAAAGTTAAATAAATAATTGTTCTCTTAAGAAACCTAATTTTATCGGAGCTGTAATGAGAAGTCTCATTTTTATGCTCATAAAACATTCTCAAACATCGATTCATGTAAAATCTATTGGTACCTATGTGGTAAATTTTATTATATTTTAGAAGAATTCTTATTTAATAATCAACCATCCTAAAAATAAGGTTGATCAACTATTCAATGGATTAAAACCAAGTCCCAGTAGGTAATTATCCACAAGGGACATCAATAGCTATGAAAAAATCATCTGATGTGCTCTCAATATAGAAATTGATATTATATTTACCCATAAATCACATGCTTTTGATAATAAAAGAAAGATATTGTTCAAGGGAAACACTAAGAACCATGGAGATAGGAAGATGAGCTTTCCTTCATGCTCGAAGTGTGACGGGAAACATATTGGAAATTATATTCAAAGTACTATTAAATTTGTTAAGTATGTAATGGAATGTCATCAGGAAATTGAATTTTGAAGTTATGATAATAAGTTAACTAATGATGTGAATAGATAGAAATATCCACATAATGCACCACCTGCACTATAGTGCTTCAAATTAAAGGAGTATGTGTACTATGATAACTAGTTTCCAAATATAAAGGTTAATGATAATGATCGATTTCATCAACCACTTAAGGAGTGGGGAAATGTGAAATATCATGAAATCATTATTTATTATGAGGTGTGTGGTAACGAAATGGTGAAATGTATAATTACCATAATCTCTATAACTACTAGTTTTGTATTGACTCTAGATCTACCTATTTATTTATATCTGGAGAATTTTCTATGGTTATCAACTTTCCACCCACAAGGTTAGATATAGAATTAGTAGTAAAACCCCATAATGGTATGATGATCACGTATCAAGTATATGATTCCTCTCTAATTGAATTTTTTGATAATTTTCTTCTAGTAAATCTTATCATTCCTTATCTGGTTGAATTTGATGTTATCATAGGCATGGATTGTATTTATTTACACAAGGATCACATAAATTATAGAGAAAGGGAATCCATGTTTGATATTCCAAAAAAAAGATCATTTATCACTACTATGATAAATATGTAATTCCTAAGGAAATCACGTCCATTGTATGGTTTTGAATCTTATTCAAAAGGGTAATTTATCATATATGGTTAGGGAGAAACTCAACATCAATGATAATCTTATTGTGTGGGATTTTTTTGATGTATTTATTGAAGAGTTTCCTTGTATTCCATTGAATCATGAATTTTAATTTTTATATAACTCATACCTGGTGCCACACCTATATTAAATAATCCCTATAGAATGGACTCGATTGAGTTATAGTAATTAAAGAAGGAATACTGGGAGAGTCTTGAAAAGGGATTCATTTTTTTCAAGTGTTTCTCCTTAGGGTATACCCATTCTATTTTTCAAAAATAAATATGGATATATGTGACATTGAATTGATTTTTGGGATTTTAACTAGATTAAAATCAAGAACAAGTATCCACTACCCTATATTAATGATAAGTTTGATTAGATTTGTGAATCTAAATACTTTTTTAAGATTGAACTTCATTTTAGATATCATCAATTGAGGTTCAAGAAGAGGGTTATGCCCAAAATAACATTCCAAATGATGTATGGATACTATGAGAATATAGTGATGCCATTTGGTCTTACTAATTCCCTTATTATCTTTATAGATTTAATGAATAATGTCTTTATGAATTATATAGATTATTTTGTGGTGGTCATTATAGATGATATTATTATATATTTGAAGATAATGTTAGAGAATGAATATTACTTTAAAATTAGAAAAAATACTTTGAGGAAGGATAATTTCTATGAAAAATTAATATAGTGTGATTTTGTTTCTACAAAACGTATCATTCTTTGGTCATATAATATCATTCAATGGTATATTTATGGATCCATCAATGATGCAGGCTATTGAATGTTGTCTAAGACCAACCACAACGACTAGGATCTTAATATTTCTTGGTTTGGTAGGATATTATAGATATTTTTTGTATATTTTCACAAAAATATCTAATCCAATCACCATGATAACTAGGAATGGATCTATGTTACTCTGGATAGATTAATGTAAAGAAAATTTCAAAGAACTGAAGTGAATATTAATTAGTGTAACTACTCTTACATTAACTTATAGTGGAGAAGGGTTTGTAATCATTGGTGATGAATCTTCAAAGGGATTGGGATGTGGTTATTTGAATAATGACATGGTTATATCTTATGTCTCATGATAATTTAAGGTTCATGGGAAAAATTACCCAAATCATGATTTGGAGTAAGCTAATATTATTTTTTCACTAAATATATGGAGGTGCTATATTTATGATGAAAAGTGTGATATATATACTGATCATCAAATTTTACAGTGTTGTTCAGAGTAGATTACTCAAGAAGGGGGGTGAATTGAGTATCTATAAAAATTTCTGATTAAAATTTATTTCTAAAAAGTTTCCACAAAAGATTAAATACATCTTAGTTAATAAAGGTTATACTTTTATAAGAGTTTGACTATTTGAATAACTTATTATAAGATTGATTAGTTCTCAATAATCTTAATATCAATTATTAATATTACTTTTGAAGGTATTATACTAAGGCAAGCCAATTTTAACTTCTTTCCAAGAGTAACTATCAAAGTGAATTTAGAGATTTCTGAATTATACAGTAAATCAGTAAAATAGGGAAGACTAAATTAAGCAGCACAGCGGATATGAAACAAGTGGTTCAGTCTCAAGCCAAGACCTAATCCACTTCACTTGGTGATCACCTTCCACCAAGAAGTTTATATAAATAAACTTGATCCACACCCTAGATCAGGGTTAACAATAGTACGCAGTACTATCCAGGCCACAAAGAGACCTCTTCCACAGGTCTTCGTGGGTACAGATGACCAGTCCACACAAGGACCTCTTCCACACTTATCTGTGAGTATACACAAGAGTAAAAGAATTTTTAAGTAAGGATATCTTGTATCCTCTAGTTTAATGCAGGAGACAGAGCGTATTTCTATACAGATACACAATCTACTCGAAAATTAATAAAATGAAACAAAACAGAGCAGTAATATTGAGAGAGGTTTAGAGTTTCTCTGAGTGTTGGTCTTTACATCTCTGGACTTCTGAAATGAGGCAGATGCTGAACTCAAGTCCTCTTATGGAAAAAAGAGTGTTGCAAGTCAGACATATTCGGCTTATGTTCTTCATGGTGTTTTATAGTGTGAAGATGTTCTCGGGATTTCAGTATGCTTCGTGTGTTCTTCAGCAGAGTTGAGTTGCATGAGCCAATTCTCTAAAATGTATTCTGTTATCACGCTCATGCCCACTAGCTTGTTCTTTGTATCGTGTTACTTCCTACTTTTTATGGGGTGCATTACTCTTTTATCGTGGAGTGCATGTGTTGGGGCCAACAGGTTGCATGTATTCTACACCTCATACCTCTTATTTCCTGGTGATATGTCTACAAAGAAACATTAATTATGTTAGTGCATTAAAATCTTCAAATATTACAGTTAGAGATTAAATTGAAAGATGAAAAAATATATTATGAAACGGTGTCACAGTATGTCATGGAAACGGTGTCTCCTTCACACAGTGTCTGGATTGGTCATTGTGTCTCATAGTCACGGTGTATCTTTGTCACATTGTCTCATGGTCATGGTGTCTCATGGTCATGGTGTCCTATTCACGGTGTCTTGTTCATGGTGTCTTGTTCATGATGTCTTGTTTACAGTGTCTCAGGATCACGGTGTTTCATGGTCATGGTGTCTGCTTGTTCACGGTGTCTTGTTCACAGTGTCTGGATATCATGGTGTCTGGATGTCACGGTGTCTCATGACTTAGGAAAATATTTTTATTCAGACTTAAGAAGTAGTATTTATGAAATGAATTAAACTTAATCATTTTTCATAGAAATCATTATAATGTGAATCAAGATAAAGTTCATAGTAACCAAACTGAGTGTATATCACTTAAGTGCTTTGGATATCTTTTACTAAGCTACTAAACATTTGATGTGGGATAGATTACATAGAGTTAACATTGTTTATAAACTAAATAGGATTTGTGATCATTAAAACATAATTAATACATGAGGATTCCAACAATCTCCCCCTTTTTTATGATCACAAACCATTTAGATTTAGAATGTACATTTGTTCTAACAACATAGTTCGAATGAGTATATAACATATATATAATGATTTCTATCTCCCATATAAACATGTCTCATAAATTTATCCCCCTTTTTGGATTATCAAAAAGTAGTAGAAAAAGAAATAAAAAAGCGTCAAGAAAAGGTGCATAATGTATTCGAAAAATAGAGAGGCATTACAAAATGTGAAACAAAGGAAATAAGATTCCTATCAAAATAGAGTAAACACTATCCTTAGTTCACTGAATGGTCTTATCTTTTCCTTTAGCATCAGCAGCAGTAGAAGAGGAATCCATAGGAGCAGAAGTTGAGGTAGAAGAAGGGTGTGATCTGGTTGATAGGGAAGGTAAAGGAAGACCTTTAAAGATAGAGGGAGCCAATGTAGGTGTAGTATAAGACTGAGGCAGTTGTTGATCAAGGATCACAGGCCTAATATGACTCAGTTCCTGACTGACAAACAAAGAAGTGGAGGCTAGGTCAGAGGTGAATGTCGGCAGATCATGTCTCAAAGGGGCAGTCGTAGGAGCAACAATGGATGTACTTTGTACATTAATATAGGGCCTCATAAGCTTGATAAAATCCTCACTGATCTCTCTATCATACTGCATAGTTTTCTCAAAGTCATCCTTGTTTTCCATAAACTTATCCAATAGATGAGTGAAATCTGTGAGCTTTTGAACTTGGGTCTTGAAAGCTTGAGTAATAGGAGGAATCCTCAAATTTTCGACAAGATATTTAAAGTTATTGGTCATGTCAGTCTTTGAGAAGATTCGGTTGAAGTAGAAATCCACCTTTTTGGAAATTTCTTGGTGATTATAATTGGAAATTTTTTAATGGATTTGGACCTGATCAAGAACTCCATCACTGTTCTTGATAACTTCATGTAGAGAATATTTATTGAAGCCACTAAGTACGGTCTGAAGTTCTTCTTTGACCACTGTTCTGAGTAGGTCACTATCTAGGAAAGGTTGATATGATTTTTCAGATGCCTTAGAATCATTGACAATTGTGGTCAGAGATTTCAGTTGGTTTAGAACCTTTTTAAGACACCACATATACTCATCAGTGAGTTTGTTAAGATTAAGAACTAGCTCTCTCATCTCTTATACAATCTTTTTGTTCCTTTCAGCGACCATTTCAGCTAAGGAAGCTAAATGAGGTTGAATCTAAGAGACAACATTATATGGGGTTTGAGGAACAACAGGTTATATAGGATGAGAAGCAAGCTCTGATCTCGAATGCATCTCTCTCTACATTTCTTCAATCATAACTCTTAGAGTCTTCACTTCATCACTAAGAAGTTTATTTTCAACTCTGAATACCTGAATCCCATGAAGAATTTTGGTTTTTATTTTCTAAATAAATTTCTCTAACAATAATGAGGCATCTTTCTCACTTAGATGTGTCACAAGAATAGGTTGGGAATTCAGGACTTTTTCAACACCAGAAAAAGGGGTAGCACCAAATTCTTTTAGATCATCTTTACTCAAAAAGGATGGTTATTCTGATGAAGGTTCAGAAATAGGGAATTATACGGTCTTAGGTTCCTTCTCAAGAGCAATATTAGTGACATATTTCAGTTGGAACATAGTAGAAAGGTCAAGGCCTTTTACTGAAACTTGCTGAGAGTTATCCACATCATAAAAACTAGGGAACTTATCTTGAGTGTCTACAGGGCTTCAAACAATCGGGTTTTGTACTTCAGTAGATTCCAGATTTGGGGTTTTCTCCCCCTCATAATTTTCATCCTTCTCAGGATAGAGAGGCTTAGGGTCTTGATCTAATTCTACAAACTCATATCTTTGTTCCTCTCTCATTTCCTGTCTAGAGAGCTGAAAAGATAGATCCATCCTTTCCTCATCCGAAGGAATGACTTCAGGAACAGGTTTTTCCACTTGGAGTTTTTCAAGATCAGATTCTTGCATAGAAATTAATTCTTCTTTTATAGGTTCTTCCACAATATTCTTCTCGGTTTATTTGACAGTAGATTCTATTTCATCCTCAGGTTGATCTTTCAGATTAATAACTTCTGTTGAGTTAGGGACTTCCTTTTCACTTACAACATGAGGGATAGGAGTACCGTCTTCCTCAATAGAAATATTTTCCCGGGGGGGCACAGTAGCCTCTTCTTTCTCTTCTTCAGAATACTCAACAACTTCATCAAGTTCCAAACCAGGATCATAAATATCTCTTGGTCTTGATGGATGTTCCACAGGATTGAATTTTTCACAAATTCTATCATTGTCTTCCACCCATGCCTTTTTCAAAGGGTTCCAATTTATTTTCATCTTCTTGATAGTGATTTTTGAAAGGCAGTACTCACAATCCTTGATAACTTCCACATTAGGTCCAACCATACCTTTGGCATGAAGCATGGTTGAGATAAGCCGAGAGTAAAACAGAAAGGTTGAATTGGATGTGGCTTTGATCAGTTCACACATATGGTGTATGATATACTTACAAAGTTTGATCTTATGCCCATTTTTCATAAGATGAATCAGAAAAACATACTGGTATTTCAGTACATCAAAATCACCTTTTCTTGGGCTAATTAGGTTCAGTATAAACTTAAACAAAATCCTTGATTCTCCGTTCAGTTCAGCAGCAATGTCTCTTCTCTTGGTTCCATTTCCGGTCAATCTTTTCAGAGCATCCTCTAAGACAAAGAATTCACTAGAAGTTGGAGGTTCTCTCTGATAATCCTCACAGATTCCTTCATGAGGTATCCTAAGTCATGAATCCCATAACCTCAAAGAGAATGATCGTTTTTTCCCATTGATCCTACTTCTCACAACATATCTATCTTCAGACTCAAAGGATAACTGAACATATTGATAAAACTGAGCCACTAACTTAGGGTAGATAAGTCTATCTTCCTTCGAAAACCATTCTAACTAGCCTTTATCTTTTAAAAATTTCAGAACCAAAGACTTACTTGACAGAATCCATTTGGTTCAAACCTCTTTCTTAGGTACTACAACTCGGTTTACTAGATTTGGGTTTAGGGGACCTTCGAGTGCTAGCTTGGGTACAATTTTCTTCTTCTTTGAGCTATGTTTCTCAAGAGTTGACGAAGAAGGGAATTTTATCCTGGGCATTCACCGAAGTTTTGAGAGAGAGAAATGTTGAAGGGTTGAGTAAGGGTTACAAATTGAGTGAATAGAAGAAATATTGAGTGAAGGACAAGTGATACTTCATTTATTTTATCATTTAGCAATACCAAATGTCGCAAAAGTAAAAACACGTGAAAAGAAAGGGGTGAAATGAATAATTACCATGATATGGTTTTTAATTCATAACTAAAAAAACTTTATGGTGGGACCATATCAGGACTTTACGGTGAGACAGAGAAAGAATGTTATAGTGAGAAAGTAATTGAGTGTTACGGTGAGACAGTGACTGAGCGTTATGGTGAGATAGTGAATAAACTTCACAGTGAGACAATAAAAAAGAAACAGTAAGATATAAAATAGTAACACATTTACTTAAGATTTATCATGCCTAATTCAGGTATGATGTAGTCTATTCTTTCATAATTTAATGGTTTAGTAAATATATCAGCAAGCTGATACTCAGTACCAATGAATTTAAAATTGATATCACCCTTTTGATAATGATCTCTCAAAAGGTGTTGTCTTACATCAATTTTCTTTGTCCTAGAATGTGAAATAGGTTTTTTCAATATTTTAATAGAACTTCTGTTGTCACAATTTATAGGTAAATGCCTGAATTGATATCCATAATCTAGTAATGTGTGTTTCATCCACAAGATTTTTGCACAACAGCTGCCAATAGCTATGTATTCAGCTTCTACAGTAGATAATGCAACATAATTTTGTTTCTTACTACACCATGATACTAGTGACTCGCCTAAAAAGTGACATGTTCTAGAGTTTCTTTTTCTATATAACTTACATCCACCGAAGTTAGTATCAAAATAACTAACTAATTCAAATGATTTTCCTCTAGGATAGAACAGTCCTAGATTGGGTGTATGATTGAGGTATTTGAAAATTATCTTTACATCATTTAAATGATATTCCTTAGGATTTTCTTGAAAACGAGCACACAAACACACACTAAACATAATGTCAGGTTGACTAGTAGTTAAGTAGAGTAAACTTCCAATCATTCCTTTATAAGTGGTCTGATCAACAGATTTTCTATCTTCATCAAGATCCAACTTACAAGTGGTACTCATGATAGTATTACTACTTTTAGTTCTATCCAATCCAAAAAAATTTAGAAGATTTGTAGTATATTTACTTTTAGTTAATATAATACCATAGTTATTTTGAAAGATTTGAAATCCAAGAAAGAATTTTAGTTCACCCATTAAACTCATTTCAAATTCATTTTGCATAATTTTAGAAAAATCAACACATAAATAGTTTCTTGAGGATCCAAAGATAATGTCATCTAAATAGATTTGAACAACTAAAATATCATTAGAAATTCATTTTATAAAAAGGGTAGGATCAGTTATTCCTTTTGTAAAACCTTTCTAAATAAGAAAAGTACTTAACTGATCATAACAGGATCTTGGAGCTTATTTTAAACCATATAAATCTTTTGATAATTTAAAAATATGATTTGTAAAATTGGGGTTTGTAAAACTAGGGGGTTGTTATACAAATAAATCCTCATCTATATACCCATTTAAGAATGAACTCTTAACATCCATTTGATATAGTTTGAAATTCAGTTGTGCAGTATAAGCAAGCAGGATTCCGATGGCCTCAAGTCTAGAAACTGCTGCAAATTTCTCCTCATAGTCAATTACTTCTTGACTATAGCCTTGTGAAACTAATCTAGCCTTGTTTCTAACTATGTTACCAGCCTCATCTACCTTATTTATAAACACCCATTCAATGCATATGGTGAATGTGTCATTATTTCTTTTGACAAGTTTCCAAACTTTGTTCCTTTCTAACTGATTAAGTTCTTCTTGCATAGCCATCACCCAAAATTCATCATTGATAGCATCATTAATGTTTTCCGGTTCAAGTTGTGACAAGAAGACTTGATGTTCAACCTGATTTCTAATAGAAGCTCTAGTTTGTGTTCCTTTGTCTAGGTCTCCTACAACAGCATCTAAAGCATGGTTCTCAAGAGGTATAACAGTTCTAGAAAAGGAGGGACTAGTGATTTCAGGTTTATCAATAGGTTTGGGTTCATTATTTCTTGAGTTTAAGGAATTTACAGAACTGGAAGTTTTCACAGATTATTTCATATAATGGTTTGAAGATTTTGGATTAATGTTCAGATTCGATAGATCATCCACCAGGTTCTCTAGAATGGTTTTAGGCTCATATGAATCAGTTTCATCAAATTTGACATGGACAGATTATTCCACACATTTAGTTCTTTTATTGAACACTCTATAGGCTTTACTGGATATAGAATATCCTAAAAAGATACCTTCATCACTCTTGGATGTAAATTTGTCAAGATTTTCCTTAGTATTAATAATATAGATTTTTTATCCAAAAACATTGAAGTAGTTAACCTTGTGTTTTCTATTATTCCATAACTCATAAGGAGTCCTCTTAAGAATGGGTCTAATCAAAACTCTATTGATTATGTAGCATGTTGTACTGATAGATTCAGCCCAAAAATAAATAGGTAGGTCATATTCACTAAGAATTGTTCTAGAAATCTCTTGCAGGGTTCTCTTTCTTCTTTCTACAACTCCATTTTGTTGAGGTGTTCTAGGGGCAGAGAAATTGTGACTATAACCATTTTGTGAGCAAAAGGATTCAAAATCTTGATTTTCAAACTCACGGCCATGATCACTTCTTAAGGATTTTATTCTAAGTCCACTAAGATTTTCCAAAGACTTGGCATATTTAGTAAAATATGAGAAGGCTTCACTTTTGTGATCCAGAAAGATGGTCCAAGTATATCTAGAAAAGTCATCTACAGGAACATAAACATATTCCTTCCCATTTAAAATAGAAACTCTATATGGTCCAAATAAATCCATGTGAACCAGTTCGAGAGGTTGAGAAGTTGACACTTCTTTCTTAGGTTTGAAGGAAATTTTGTGTTGTTTTCCCTTTTGATAGGGATTACATACTTTGTCATTTGGAAACTCAAGTTTGGGTAAGTCTTTAACTAAGATTTTTCTAGTTAGCTTTATAAGGGAGTGAATATTACAGTGACCTAGTCTCTTATTCCAGATCCAAGACTCTTTATGAAATACACTTAAGCATAAATCATTTTGAGAAGCTAAAGAATCTAAGTTAACAGAGTTAACATTTTCATTTCTTAAAGTAGAAAACACTAATTCATCTTTAGAATTAAATACATTGCAAGCATAATTTTCAAATCTAACATGAAATCCATCATCACATAATTGTGAGATACTAAGAAGATTATATTTTAATCCATCAACAAACAGTACTTTAGAAATTAAAACAGAGTTAGAGTTACCGATTTGGCTGAGGCCAATTATCTTTCCTTTGGCATTATCACCAAATGTGACATTTCCTCCATCTATTTTTATTAGATTCTGGAAGAATGAGTAGTCTCCTGTCATGTGTCTTGAAAAAACACTATCCAAGTACCATACACTTTTACAGTAACTCTTTAAGTAGCTTTCCTACAAAAAGAATAAGCAAAAACATATTTTGGTACCCATACTTGTTTGGTTCCAGTAATATTAGTAATAAGTGCTTTAGGAACCCATATCTACCTCATAGGTTTCCTATAAGCATTAAGTAAAGTATTTGAAAATTAATCTCTATTAGGTCGAGAAAAACTTGAAATAGTAGAATATATATCATGAATTGAATTAGTTGATTTGTGTCCAGAACTGGGAGTAAAACTATATGTCATAGATCTTGAAACAAAATTTGTTCTACCAAGATTTATTTTTCCATGTTGATAACCAATTCCAGTGTTGTATTTAGGGGAAATTTGTTTTCCTAGAATTTGAGTAAGGGTTTTCTTCCCATTGGTAAACTTTTCAAGGCCATTCTTCAATTTCTCATTAGACATTTTTAATTCATTGTTTTTTTTAGAAGTTAAGCATTTTTCTCTTTTTTAGTTGTGAGTTCAGATTTAACAGTCATAGTAAGATCATACTATTTATTCAATGATTTATATTTGTCTTTTAGTTCATTGAATTTTTCTTCAATCATGTTATAGTATTCAAACATTTCTTCATTAGTTATATTTTCAGAGTCACTCTCATTTTCAGAATAGTATGAATTATGTATAGGAGAGTCTAGTGTTACCTCAGATGTGTTGGTCATAAAACACATATTGGATTTGTTTGCCTATTCATAATGTGATGTTTCTGAGTTGCTTGAACTTTCCTCAGAAGCACTCCAGGTTTCTTTCATGGCCTTTTTATACTTCCTATCCTTGTCCTCATATCTCTTTTTATACTTGATCTTTGGACAGTCTGCCTTGATATGCCCTTTTCTCTTACATTCATAGCATACAATCTCATCAGCCTTGTCACTTATTTCCCAATCCTTCTTCCAATTTCCTTTTTGGTCATATTTTCCCTTGAAGTTAGGGTTTCTGAAAAAGTTCTTCTTCTTGTAAAATTTCTTGAATCTTATAGCTAATTGAGCCATCTCCTCATCACTTTCAAGTGATGATTTTTCACTCTTATAACTTTCTACAGAAGCTTCCAATTTTCCTTTGTCTTTTTTCTTAGAGGTGGTGGTCTTAAATGCAACAGATTTCTTATTTGGTCCATCCTACTCTTATATTTTTACTTTCATTTCCTCGTCATAAATCATCAGTTTCCCAATGAGTTCTTTTATAGGTATCTTGCTTATGTCTCATGATTCTCTAATAGAGACAGAGGTTCCTCTCCATCTATCTGGTAGACATATGAGAATTCTCATGATTTGTTCTTTGGAAGTGACTTCTCTTCCAAGAGAAATCATTGTGTTGACAATCTCATTGAACCTAATATACATGTCAGAGATGGGCTCATCAGGTTTCATTTTAAAGTTATCATATTTAATAGTATAAGTATTAAGTCTCATTTTTTTACACTATATGTTACTTCATGTGCTACAGATAGGGTATCCCAAATTTCAGGGGCAGTTTTACAAGAAGAAATTCTATTAAATTATTCGTCTCCTAAAGAGAAGTATAAAGCATTCATATCTTTTTAGTTGTTATTATAGGCTGTTTTGATAGGATCATCCCATGTGATTCTATCAGTGGTAGGAATCTTATATTCATCTATAATGGAAGACCAAATTTCAAAACCCATACTTTCTAAATGCATTTTCCCTTTTATTTTCCATTGATCATAGTTGGTTCCATTAAAAAATGGTGGTATGTTGGTTTCAGCACCTTCCAATCTATTATCCATAATAAATATTTTGAAAGTGCTAGAAATTTAGAATTAACAAAGATTTACAGATCTTTTAAAGTATAACTACAATCACAGTTGAAGTATGTTAAACAAAGTCTTAATAAACAGCCTATGATACCAAATGATGGTCCGAGCAGATTACTCAAGAAGGGGGGTGAATTGAGTATCTATAAAAATTTCTGATTAAAAATTATTTCTAAAAAGTTTCCCAAAAAGATTAAATACAGCCCAGTTAATCAAGGTTATATTGTTATAAGAGTTTGACTATTTGAATAACTTATTAGAAGATTGATTAGTTCTCAGTAATCTTAATATTAGTTATTAATACTACTTTTGAAGCTATTCTACTAATGCAAGACAATTTTAACTTCTTTCCAAGAGTAACTATCAAAGTGAATTTATAGATTTCTGAATTATACAATAAAGCAGTAAAACAGAGAATAATAAATTAAGAAGCACAGCGGATATGAAACAAGTGGATCAGTCTCAAGCCGAGACATAATCCACTTCACTTGGTGATCACCTACCACCAATCAGTTTATATAAATAAACTTGATCTGCACCCTGGATCGTGGTTAACAACAGTAAACAGTATTGTCCAGTCCACACAGGGACTTCTTCCACAGTTCTTCATGGGTACAGATGACCAGGCCACATAAGGACCTCTTCCACACTTATATGTGGGTATAAACAAGATTAAAATAATCTTTGAGTAAGGATTTATTGTATCCTTCAGTTTAATTCAGGAGACAGAGCGTGTTTCTATATAGATACACACTCTACTCAAAAATTAATAAAATGATACACAACAAAGAAGTAATATTGAGATAGATTTAGAGGTTCTATGGGTATTGGTATTTGCATCTCTGGGCATCTGAGATGAGGCAGATGCAGAACTCAAGTCCTCATATGGAAAATAGAGTGTCGCAAGTCAGAGAGATTCGGCTTGTGTTCTTCGTGGTGTTTTACAGTGCGAATATGTTCTTTGGATTTCAATATGCTTTGTGTGTTCTTTAGTAGAGTCAAGTTTCATGATCCAATTCTCTAAAATTTATTCGTTTATCATTCTCACTCCCACCATCTTGTTCTTTGTATCATGCTACCTCCTACTTTTTATGGGCCACATTACTCTTTTTTCTTGGAGTGCATGTGTTGGGGCCAACAGGTTGCAAGTATTATTCACCTCATACCTCATACTGTCTGATGATATGTAATAAAGAAACATTAATTATTTCAGTGCATTAAAATCTTCAAATATGACCGTTAGAGATTAAATTTAAAGATGACAAAATATATTAGGAAATGGTGTCACGGTATGTCATGGAAACGGTGTATCCTTCACACGGTGTCTGAATTGGTCATGGTGTCTCATAGTCATGGCATCTCGTGGTCATGGTGTCTCATGGTCATGGTGTCTTGTTCATAGTGTCTTTTTTACAATGTCTTGTTCACAGTGTCTCATGATCACGGTGTCTCATGGTCACGGTGTCTGCTTGTTCACAGTGTCTTGTTCAGGGTGTTTGGATATCACGGCGTCTAAATGTCACGGTGTCTCATGACTTAGGAAAATATCTGTATTCAGACTTAAGTAGTAGTATTTATGAAATGAATTAAACTTAATCATTTTTCATAGAAATCATTATAAAGTGAATCAAGAGAAAGTGCATAGTAACCAAACTGATTGTATAGCACTTAAGAGCTTTGGATAGCTTTTACTAAGCTACTGAACATTTTATGTGAGATAGATTACATAGAGTTAACATAGTTTATAAACTAAATAGGATTTTTGATCATTAAAACATGATTAATACACGAGGAGTCCAACATAAAGTATATATTTACATATAATTAGTTGAACATATTCCATAGGAGATTGTTATATCTGATTAATGATTATGACTGCTCAGTACATTACCACCCAAGGAAAGCAAGAAAGGTGTCCAATACTTTGAGTCGAAAGGATTATGTTAGCTTATCAATGATTATGGTCACAAAAGAACCAATATTTATGGATTTTCAAAGGATATATATGTAAATAATCATTTAATGGGGGAAATATTATCTATTTTCAAATTAATGTCCATCCATCTATCCAAGTGGATATTAAAGATGTTTAGAAGAAATATATTGAGCTCTAGAAGAAGCTGAGAAATGTTCTTGAGTTTATACTTAATTTTGATGGAATGATAAGGTTCAGGATCCATGTATGTGTCCCAACCATACTATATTTAAGAAGGTTTTGTTAGTGGTGGATAATAGTTCTTTGTTCTCCATTCATCCTGAAAGTATGGAGATATATAAATATATGATATCAAAACAATGAGATTGAGGGAAATTCGAATCTCTATTTCCACAATAATATCACTTCAAACAATTTATTCATTTAAATAAAAGTATCTAATGGATAATTATCTTTGGGTACATGGAATTAATACATTGATGAATCCATCAATATTAATTTTATCATGGATGATAATAATAAAAACATTTCTCGAAATTCTAGTAATATTTTACTCATATATAATAATGGATTCATTATCCTTTTAATTTATCTTAACAAATTCCTTTACAATTTTCATTTAAAGAATATGATAGCATACTTATTTAAAAATAAGATCCTAAAATCATCCCACTCCATGGGGTTAATTTCTTTTTATTGCATTGTATTCTTGATAACAATCCATTATTTATCTTCTTCACTTTACCAATGAAATATTGATAAAAAACTTTTTCATATTCTGAAAATATATTTTTAGTGGTACTAATCCTTTAATCAGAAACAAGTGGATAAATGTACCCACTAAATTATTTTGGATGTTTCCTCATAAAGAAACAATAAAGAATTGGTCCATACTATTCTCATTCGGAATCTTATCATGATTCATAGCTTGAGAAAGTTTCATAAGCATAGGAATAAGATTTTTCATTCAAACATCATTGAAATTTTGTTTCTCGGGAGGAAATTTATTGCATTGTCCATCACATTCATTGGTAACATTGTTCCTTCTACTTCTAGTGAATTAAAAAATTAAAAAAATCATAGTGTGGACAATACTATTGTAGTGGTAAACAATATAATCATGAAAATTCAATCATATTATGTCTATATATTGACACCTTCTTTATAATATATGAAACCAAAGTTTTACCCTAACTCATCAATGATTATCATTTATTCAAATCCACCATAATGGTTTAAAAAAAGGTGATTTAACATAATAATATACCCTAGGAGTTTCAATGTAAGTCTGTAGTAAGGGAACACTCGGCATGCACCAGAATAATGGACAAGAAATACTAAACCAAATTTTTTATTAGTTTTTAACCCATGATAAATATGTTCCAAAACAACATCCACATTTATTATATAGACAATTATTTTTTCTATGAAAACCAAACTTTTTTCTTTACCATATTTTAGGAATTTCTCCTGTATATAGGATTATTCTAAGGGTTCACAAAAAATCATCCATTTTTTCAAAGGTAACTAAACCTTTGTATGATACCAAATACAGTGACCCATTGTTTTTATACATATATATTATGTCTTATCGGGTGAATATTAAATATATAACATTATAATAGACACCAAAATTGTATAGGTTTAGTGTATTTGGTAACATAGATACATAATTAACTTATTCATAAGAAATCTATATCATCTCTCGTATATTTATTCATAACTATAAGAATTATTAGACATATCATATATAAAAACATTATTCACTACCTACAAAGAGGAAACATAACAAAGGGTCAACTCATATACTCAGAAATGGTAAATAAGAGAGATATCTATTGGGAAAAAAAGTCCCTCAAGGTAACATTGTAGGGTTTTTGGTTTGATTGTGATTGTTGAAAAATTAGGTTTCTATGGTCAGTTGTAGAGTTATAGAGATATTATTGACAAATTATATTTACAATTGTAAAATAAAAAGGAATGGATTCTCTAGACGTGTTATAGAAATATATGTATACAATGTGGCGTAGTTTCCTAGTGTTTGCCAAATTTTTGGGGTCCAAAATCTGGAAGATGGAAAAAGGTATTTTGGAAATGGAAGTATTCTCATGTAAAATTTAAAAATTTATGCAAGGTTTATGGTGATTTATAAAGTTGATCACAAGTCAATATTTGGGATCGATGCATCAAAATATGGCTAATTAAAAAGGTTCACGTAAGATCTAAAATTTGTACAAAAGATGGGTTTCTTCTAAAATAGTTGTTATGAACAGTTCTAGATCTATATAAGATTACACACTAAATATTACATCAAATTGTAAATTTCAACATTGGAAGGAAGTTTCATGCAAGCTAAGAATTCCACAAAAAAATGGATTTCTTGTGTGCACTGGGTAAGAGGTTTATGGATTTTTTCCACGCAGACAGGAAAGTCTATAAATATGTGGCTACCCCTCATATTTTTAGTTTCTCAACCATTAGATAATATTAGGGCTCTGAATCACATAAGTGATGTGTGAAAAACATAAAATTTTCATGCAAGAAGATCTTTGTGAATCAACAACTCAAATGTTTTTTGTGCATAGAAAAGAACTTTTTTATGAATGAACGAGGTAGGTGCGTGTAATGTTTGAAAGTTTCTCCCAATTTATACTTCCATGAAAAACTAAAAGTTTCATGAAAGGTGAGAGTTTCATGAAAAAATATATATTTTGTTCTCAATGTAGTAAATTTTCATGCAAGGCATCCAAATATTGTGAAAAATACAATAGTGTGTGAACAATAAGGGATTCCGAGTAAATATGTGGTGAAGTGGTTTTCATCAAGTGGATAAAGTATAACATCAACATATAATCTACCTATAGTTTTAGATAATTAATTATATCTAATTACGATACCTAAATTCCCATAAATTGTGTGTGAATCCCTTCCAGATTAGTGAGTAAAGGAAGATAAAGAAGGTGGTCCTTTCCATTTGAAGTGAGCCTTCTAAAGAGACTCAGGGAGTTACTCTTGGGAAGATGGTAATATGTCCCTAAACCTTGTGAAGTTAGTTATCCTGGTCATAGAATTGATCTTTCCCAAACATTAATTTGGTAGTGTGCTATAATAAATTTGGTACATTGAAACATTTTCATTGTATTCTACTTGGACGTCACCCAGTGAGGGTGAACCAAGAAAAATATAGGTGTTCATATGTGTTTTTTCCTTCTATACTTTCTATGAAACATCATCAAATAAGGATGGAATGAAAAAGAGTAATATAAACACTAAAGAGGAAAAAAAATAACCATTATAGTAAAGAGGTCAGGATTCAGTGGGGTAGGAAGGGTTAACCTTACACTAATTCACCCCCTCCCCCTCAGGGTATATAGGAACATTTTAGACCTAACAATTGGTATAATAGGATGTGTTTCTTTTATTGGATTTGTTTTCTCTGACTTTGTTTAGATGATTTTTTTACATTAAATTTTCTGTTGGTTCTTATCTTATTGTACCATGGAAATAAGAATAACATCAAAAGAAGAAGAATAAGTATGTTGGAATTACTCAATGTGAAAGTGTATAAGAAAAGAGTGCCATTCGGTTGATTGAAAAAAACAACTTATCATATTGTGAGACTATTTCTTCATTCAATGATATTATAGGAATGAATGAAGAACCTAGTATTCCATGTGATTTGGAACTACTGATGATAATGAAATTCCAATAATGCTAGAAAATTGTGTTATCAAAATGACAAAGGAATTGGATCAAAAATTAAAATAGGAAAGTAAGTATCAATTAATTCAGATAATAGTTGAAGAAATTTAGGTCAGTAAGTTGAAATATTTAAATAAAATACTTGTTGAAGTGGCCATAGGTATAATAGAGAATAATTAATATCAAGATGTAGAATTGAAAAAATATGTCCATAGAGATAGAAAAACTCAAAGAAGATAAAAAAGCATAAAACCTAAAATCAAAAAAATGAGAATTTTTTAACCAAAATTGATAATCTTGATACACACCAATTAGAACTGGTACATCAGAATCAAAGGCTACAACAAGATAATCGGTGTCTCAATGACTTTGTTTCTCAGATAAATTTTAAAATAAAGGTGAAAAGTTACGTGTTGGATAAGCTCACATGAGAATTAGTACATGAGATGACTACTGGGGAGAGTATCAAGAGAGAAGTTAACGCTCAACTTGTATCAAGGGATATGAAGACTCAATAATTTGGATATGAGCTAGAATCGATAAAGAAAGAAGATTAAAAATATTAGGCTAAAGGAAATCAAAAATTTAATGATGCTATACATTTATTATTTTACTTTCCTTCAGAAGGTAATAATGAAATGAAATGGAAAACATATAATTTCATAGGAAAACATGAAATAATTGTTTCATAAAAAAGTACATCCAGTTTTGGAAAAACAATTATTGGATGTGAAGAACCCTCTCCCATTCATGATATGAAGAAAGATGTGAACACTTACAAAAAAAGTAAAAATCATGTAGGAATAGAATACATACCTAAAAATGATTTTACTGGAAGTAATGAAAACATGTTCTATTTTCATGGGATGCATGGTCATACTCTAAGTTTTTTTATTGAGTATTTGGAATATATTTCATGTGGTGAAGAAAAAATACTTCTAAATATGGGAATAAGAATAAAATTATTGTGAAATATCAAAAAAAACTCTCATAAGAAATTATAAATGAAATGCTACTATTGTGGAAGACTAAGACACACCATAAGTATTTATCAAGAATCTCATGAGCTCACTGTCAATAGAAAAACTCTAGATATATCAACATCTCAATCTAGAAATGATGACATGAGGTATGTTTTTAATGTGAGATGATTTATATGTGATAATCATGGGAATCAGAAATATATTGTAGTAGAACAAAAGTAGGGAAGGAAAAGAAACATGAAGGGATATCCTCAACTATAATGGAGTATAAGGAAAATAAATATACTGGAAGACAAAAAGATAAGATGAAAAATAGTTTCAAAGACTCGTAGGAAACACAAGGATCTCAATAAAAGGTGTATCAAGAAACTCTTATGTTACACTCACAACAACTCACTTGGAAATAATATGAATGAACATGGAAGAAAAGGGGAGGATCTAATCCAGTTTTGAGTTAGAACAATGTGTGTTCAGTGAAGGACCAACCACCAGTAATAAAGAGTGTAGTGACTTGGATAATTGATAAAAAAATTTAATAAATAATTTCTCAACAATCCTTAATTTCATTCCATAAGGAAAGAAGTGAATGTTGGGGAATGATCCCTCTAATGGTGGAAGAATAAATAGCAGATGACTTGTAGAGAAATATCTTATCAAATAAAGAATCATGAAAAATGTAATTTTTATAGAGAATAAAATAAGAAAATTGGTACCAATGTTTTTACACCAAAATTTTTGAAAAAGGTAAAACCCAAAAAAATATACATTTCAAAAAAAGACTCAGCATGTGAGTAAATAATTCATAGTCATATGGCTATAATAGTTGAAGTTGGCTAGGTAGTTGGAATAAGTACAAAAAACAGTAAAATGATTTTCAAGAAAGTATCGAGGGGTTGATCCATCAGGATCAGAAATAATCATCTTCTTGAAGATTCCATTAGAACCCATATTCATATGAGTTTAAATGTTATTAACTAATGTTTAAGAGTTTTATGTTTTAGGGGAGATATAATCCAAGGGGATGTTTCATTAAAAGAAGAAAAGTGGTGATGTGATGTGCTCTAAAATGTAAACTGACTCAACTTAGTTACCAGAGTTGGAGAATAAATCTATAAAAATTCCTTGAAAGTAGTTAATAGTCTATGTATTTTTTATATGTATGGAAGTAATTGAGTTCAGTGGATAGTGATGGTTTTATTAACTTTGTCTCTTGTTTCCTATATCAAATAGGCTTAGGGGTTTTGTTGATGTCTCATTACTAAATGGTAGGTTCACCCACTAAAATTTTTATTTAAAGAAGCTAAAATTAGAGAATGTTATTGATTTGGAGAAGTTTTGAAAACCTATAGTCACATGTTAAGAAATGATGCAGGAGAAGAAGAATGTTTGTGGGTCTAAATAGTGGTCCTTAAAATAGTTAGATTTTTATATCATAGGGGGAATTCTATCTCCTAATCACATATAAGGTCTCAATGGTATATAAAACATGAATGTTTATGTTTTATGAAATCAAGAATACTAATTTGGGAAGAAGTTTAAAAATTCAAGTATTTCATGATTATCTATTGTTTCTAAAAATATGGCCTTAGCTGACTATTTTCAAGGTATTTAATAAATTTAGGTTGTGAGGGAAGATTTAATTTATTTAAAAAAGTTTAATCTCCACTCTAAATAGTAATTAAACTTCTAAAATCGTCTAAAAATTTTTATTAATGATTTATATCAGTCCAATGCTGGAGGTTTTCAAGGAGATTGTTTGAAGACCAACAAATTAGAATATTATTTAGACCAAATGGATCTTTCAAAACAAGATGAATGAAAATGGAATCATGATTCAAAATGAAGAACTATTAGTGTGAAAATGGAACTCCTAGATAGAGGTTATTGATGTTGATGAAACATCTACCCAATTGTGAGGCTATAGATAATAAGATTATTCTTTACTATAGTATTGAAAAGAAGGTTAAAAGTTTTTCAAATGGGTATTATGTCATAATTTCTGAATGGGGTTCTGGAAGAAAAAGTTTATATTGAGAATACATATTGTTTTCTTATTCATAAAGATATAAATAGAGTTTTCCATTAAATTAAGGAACAATATGGGTTTAAATCAATCACCGTGAGTGTCGTATTCAAGGCTTGATCGGTTTTCGAAGAGGCTTGGTTTTCCACGTGGTGGATTTGATTACAATATATATGTCATTAATGATAGTAATAAAATTATGATAGTGATGGTGTATGTAAATGATATAATATTTAGTGTATCAAATGATTCATAGATCAAACATTTCATAGAAATCATGAATATTTAATTCTAAAAGTCAGTGATTGGTGAACTGATGTTTTTACTTAGTTTACAGGTGACACAAGGAAATAATGGAACATTAATTTCTCAATATAAATATTCCAATTATGTTTTGAGAATATTTAGAATGGATAATTATTTGTTTATGATGACTCCTATGGATACCATGATGAAACTGTCATGGGATGATGAAGGAAAAGTGGTTAATGTCATATAATACAGGAAGATCATTGGAAGTCTATTGTACCTAACAGGGACATGACCAGATATTGTTTTTTCTACACACCAAGAATCATGGTAATAATGAAAAACCAAATAAATCAACTTAATTTAATTTAAAATAATACTTTTTTATATTAAGGGAATGGTGGATTATGTTTTTTTTTTGTACAATGAAAAAACTATGCAATAGTTATTGGGCTATATAGATGCAGATTAAACTGGATCATTAGATGATAGAAAATCAATGTCAGATGGTTCATTTTATCTTTTAGGATTATTTATTTATTGTCTAAGAAAGAAAAAATATTACATTTCAGTGAGCACTATAGAAGATGAATATATTGTAGCCACTCAACATTTCACATAGTTATTGAGGAGGAGCAACATCATTATGATATGGGACCTCTAGTGATATCTCCAATTATAATCCATTGGGATAATTAAAGTGATATAAATATTAGAAAAAATCTATTTCATCACTCAAGTAAAAATAACATTGAAATAAATTTTTATTTTATCAAGAAGAAGGTGGATAAAGTTCTTGTGTAGTTTGAGTATGTTCCTGCAGAACTACAAGTTGTAGATATTCTGATGAAGGCCTTACCCAAAACAGCATTTTATAGGAATCAAATGTATCTTGGAAAGCAGTTTACTCCCTGTACTTGAAAAACTTTGGAAGTAGGACCCCCTCTCCTTGAGATATGCTGTGTTTTTTTCTAAATGTTTTGATCTGTGTTCCTTACCCTGTTATAGACAAAAAATGATGAGGATAAATTTGATCATTAAAAGGTTATATATCATGATATATGTGGTTCTTGATAAAATCATATGAGTGGTTTTGGAATGAAGTGATTCATTGATAAACTTTGCATAATGCTCTTGTTTATCATGTCGAGCATGTCTACTATGGGCTTAGATTATGTGTTGAGTAAATATTTTATCACTATGTGAATTAAAAGAAGAAAATGTTGGTGTAAGATGGAAGAAGTTTTAATGAGGTATAAAAATTTGAATAATTCTCAACAAACCCAAAAAGGGATATTGTTTGGAAAAATCCCTCAAGGTAACATTGTATCACTTTTGGTAGATTGTGTTTGTTGACAAAAAAAGGTTTCCATGGTCAGTTGGGGAGTTCTAGGGATATTGTTGACAATGTTTTATGAAAAAGGTCCAAGAGAATGTAACAGATGCTCTCGAGGAAGTACAGAAATATGTGTCTACAAACTGTAATAATTTCCTATTATTTACCAAATTTTTGGGGTCTAAAATTTGGAAGATGGGAATGTTTTTGGAAAAGGAAGTATTTTCATGTAAAATTAAAAAAGTTTCATTCAAGGGTGATAATAATTCACAAAGTTGTGCACACATCAATATTGGGATCACTACATCAAAATATGTCTAAGGAAAATAGTGTGTGCAAGATATGAAATTTTCATGAAAGATGGGTTTTTTCACAACATAGTAGTTTCACATAGTTATATCCATTCAAGAAGAATTCACACAAAATAAATCATAAAATCATATCTTTAGAACTCGAAGAAAGTTGTGTACAAGCTATGTGCTTCATGAAAAAAACTAATTTTCTCTGTGTATACTGTAAAATGCCTAAGGATTATTCATATAGGGTCAGTTGAGTCTATAAATAGGGAAACCCCCCCCCCCTCTTTTATTAACTCATCCCTTAGGGTATATCCATGATCTTAATTACATAAGAGGTGTGGGAAAATAATAATAGTTTTGTGCAATAAGAGTTTCATGGAGTAATGATTCAAATGTTTATCATATGAAGAAAATATCTTTTGTATGAATAACCAAGTGAGGTTTACCTAAAGTTTGAAAGTTCCATGAAAGTTGGAATTCCATGATAATCCAAAAGTTGCAAAAATTGTGATATTTTCAAGAAAAAACATAAATTTTGTGATCAAGGTAGTAATGTTATGCATAATTCATCTAAACGTTTCACAAAAGACAATGGTGTGTGAATTAGAAGGGGTTTTCCATTAAATCTATGGTAAAGTGTTATTCATCAGGTGGATGCAAGTAGATATTCAACAGATAATCTAACTATAGTTGTAGAAGTATTAATTATTTCTAATGAAGAGACCTAAAAGTCCATAAACTATGTGTGAATCTCTTCGAGAGTAGTGATCAAAGAAAGGGAAATAAGGCGATCATTTCCACCGTTAGTGAGCCATAGAAAGAAACTCAGGGAGTGACCCCTACTAAGGTAGTAAGATATCTCTAAACCTTGTAAAGGTAGTGAGTTAGGGCATAGAAGTTATCTAGACTGAACCTTGATTTAGTAGTGAGATATAGTAAAATAGGTATATCTTCACATTGTATTTTTATTCTCCTTAGACATAGCCTTGTGAGGGAGAACCAAGTAAAAATTTGTGTGTGCATGTGCTTTCATTCCTGATTTACATTCTATAAATAATCATTAGATAATGTTGGAATGAAGAAGATAAATATAAACAGTAAAGAGAAAACAAAGTGACCCATATAATAAATAGGTCAAGATCTAGTGGATTAGGATGAATTTTGAAATGAATAATCATACACTGATCTCCTACCCCCTCTTAGGTTCTCTATGCTCCTTTTGAACCAAACAATATCAATGATAAATTACACATAACATGATAATAAGGGTATGAGAAAAATATAGAAAAAATTTGAAGACCATACCTAGCATATCATAGATCATAATATTGAGTAATGAAAAAATTATTGGCAATTCATAAGACATAAATTATAAAAGAATAAAAATAATATGATCCATGAGAGCATACTAGTGGTATAAGACATAATTGTTTAGTATACACATAATAATATAAAATCATTTGTTTAGTCAATACTCAATAACAATATTACTATAGTGAATTGGGATATCCCTCCATTCCTTCATATCCTTATTCTAGGTTTATTTTCAATACAATCATAGGGGATAGAGTCCCTTACTAAACTGGGTCCACTCCCCATTCAAGCCCTTAATATTTCATGAGATATCTATCTTAACCTAATGCATTGGATGACTATATAATTTTGACACCACCAATCAAATAATACTAATCGATTCATATGTGTTCTACAAGATCATAAATAATTCATCATATATCAAAACTCGTGGAAAGGAAACAAGTTTCAAAAATATTTCCACATTTCATCGTAGAATAACCCATGGAAAACAAAAAAGGTTTCAAAATATTCTCATCAACGTAATCATAAACCATCTAGAGAAATAATATGATGGTATATTGGGATCATATCCCAATAAAAGCATAAGTAACATCAAAGGATGTTGTCATAAATGAATATGACTTTAAAAAATAATTGGGAATATTTATTGAGGAAAATACCCATTTCATTTTGAAATAAATTTTTTAAAATCACGAAATTTAACCAATGTTAAGGAAAACATTCTCTTTGGAAATAACCTTGGAAACTTGTATTGAAAACTCCAAATCATTGAGTGTTTATGACATCATAAAATTTTGTTCATTCAATGTATGTTAAAAAAATATTTCTTTCACGTTTTTAGTAAATATTCAGAACAACCTTATTCAGAAAAAATCAAGAAGGTTTCATTTAAATGTAGTGACCTGAAATTTTATAAATGATGTTACCTATTAATAAATTACCTATTAGAAAATTTAGGTACAAAAAAACATATTAACTACTTTAGTTATCTTTACCATTCTAAAATAAAACATTTCATATTAAAAATACCATTAGGAATTATAATCATTGATAATATATCCATTTTACATTGTCCATTAAGGATAGTATATTAAGAGTTATGATAATGTCCAATTGACATAGACATAAGAAGTGAGGGACAAAGATAGTTGGATCATACCCAATGAAGCCATTTTATCATAGATTCTGAAGGAGATGAGGTTACATGGATATTCCCTTGACCAAGAATAAGATAAAATTACATATATAAATCTTGAACAAAATAGTCTATGGGAGAAGTTGAATATTATCAAGATCGTAGACCAAAACCATGATTACTGAACCACAATAAGTATCACATCACATCCTTTACCCTTATGGTGTACAATGGTGTAATAAGGTGTTTTGTATCTATAACCTAGAAGTATGAATATTTATATTTTAATTTAAATAAAATAATTATTATATTTATCAATTTTTATTATAACATTATAAATGATTATGTGGTGTTTTTTTAATTTATATTTTAAAAAATATATATCAAAATTATATTTTTGGGAAGTGTATAGTGTATATTAAGAAAAACTTATGATAAATTAATGAGTTTTTGAAATAAAAGTTATTTTAATAAAATAATCATATGAAATAATATTTATTTAATTATAAATTATAATATAATTAAATTAAATCCGATATTATTTTTATAATGGTTGGAATATTGATACTATTGTAAAAACTAGTATTTTTTAGTAAATAAGGATTTTTTAGAAGTAGAAATTATTATATTTATAAGGCTATGTTGGAAAAAATATTATTTTTGAAATCCAAAAATTGAGATTAGGTAGTGGTGATTTTTTCATAATTTTCCTAGACAGTAGAATTTTTGGGTAAAAATTAAACATAGTATAAAATATAAGGGAAGTATTATGACATCTAAATAGATGTAAAGTGATGTAATAAATTATATAAAAGGTATCCATGAAAAATTATAGAGTCCCCAATATTTTTAATGTGTCTATAATGTCATTTGATTGATTTTATGAACCATTAATGAACCCTCCAAAACCAATATTATATTTTGTGGTTTTAAAATCAATTATTTATGAATGTGACTCACTTACACATCACTAATGGTATTAGTTTAAGGAGTTCAGTTATTGAAATTATAAAATATTATAATCCACTCCACTTTTGAAGAAACCATAGGCAAAAACCATGGGACAATTTGTGATTTTTTTTTTATTTTATCATATAGATTCCCAAACCTATGTTTAGAAATTAATAATGAATCCTCATATCTTTTAATATAAATACCTTCCCAACCTTCCACTCCTTGTCACTCAAAAAATTAAAAAAAATTACACTTACCCCCCCCCCACCTCTCTCTAAATCCATCTCATGTTTTTCAAAATCACTTAATAAGAATATACCAAGATTTTTGAAGTGACCTCTCAAGTAAGGGATCTCTACCTCTCTTATTTTTATTCAAAAAACTTCTTTGTATTTATCCATTTTAATTTCAATTTATTATATTATTATGTATATATAAATATCCATTTATTGAAAAATTAAATTTATTTTCTTATAATGGGATATCATTTATCCCCTCTTGTTATAACGGTTACTTAATATTTTATTATGTTGAAGTAAGGGGATTATCTCCTCCTCCTCTTTATTCATGCACTTTCTTTGAGTTATGCCTTTTGATTTATAGTTTTTCATATTAAAAAAAAGTTTTTAAACATATCTTTACCTGTACTTATTATTCCCAATTAATGATACATTGCCTTTCACTCTCATTAAACCCTTCAACAGACCTTTCAGTGCACTATTTATGCTACTGAAATTATCAAGGGGTTTTTCAACCCAAAAATTTATGTTTTTTATACTCTTCCCCATTTCCAATCAATGGTATTCACATAATTTTACCTACAAAACATTTATTGTGTGATTCCATGTATATAAACCACACTCTTGAATAATGGGATTAAAAGTCATGAAATATGTTCTTATGTTTCATGATCTATGTGGCACACAAAATTCTTGTACATTATATGAATTTAATGGGTAGTATGGAAATTATATAGCCCTCCAATGAATTAGGGTGTGTTTTTATCTCATTAGATACCATTTATGGTGCATCATAGGTTATATTAAGAACAGTATATTATAATTTCTTGGCATTTAACCTTGCATTATGCTTATAATGTTGTGTTTTATGTTGTTGTTGCATTCCTAGGTTTACTTGTTGTTATCATATTATATTATTCTTCAATTTTAAATTTTTTGATTCTCATCCATTTTATGTCACATTAATATGCCTCTTGACTCACACTCATTACATTCATCATGTTATGCATAGATTATTACCTTACATTGATTTATAGCACACCCCTTCCTTAAGTATGTCCCTAAGTTTTCATGTGTAGTACTAGAAGATAAATGAATTTTAAGGAATCTTATAGAGTTTAAAATAATATAATTATATTCTTGTTTTGTGTTATTATTCTATATATTTAATTACACAAAGACACTATGCCTCGTGATCTTTTGGGATAGTATTATGTGTAAATTTATGAAATAAATCATTAAAAAAGTTGTATTAAACATTTGGGTTATCATAGTTGTTACAGAATACGGTCTATTTATTTTTAAATATTATTATTATAAAACTTTATTGAATTAATTATGGATAAAAATAAGAATAGTAAAACATCCCTAAATTATAGTGAAGTATAGAGTTTGTGGTTTTCGAGAAACAAAATCCTTATCTAGATACTACAAGTGGATGTGTCTCTAGAACCATTGTACAAAGGGGTATTAACCCCAAAATGGCATATCAGGTTTTAATATTCTCATCCCTAATTTTATCATTATTTTATTAAATGGATGAAAGTTGGAGGAATTGATCCTAAAACCTATGTAGTGATAATTTTAATGACTATCCAAATGATATACTCAACCAGATAAGAGAAGGATTTGTTAACTTAATGAAAATACTTTCTCAGTTGACACAAGTTTTAAATAAAACATGAATCAGGAAAAAACACCACATCCACCAAAGAAATTGTAAGTTTCAATTGAGACCATTGTGTGATAAATTCCTCTATCATTCAGTGGATCTTCTGATCCCTTACTAACAGAATAATGGATCAAATCCATTGGAAATATCTCCTTATTACATCAATTCACATCAGAATATGAGTTCATGTTGGTTGTTTATTATTGGGTATAAAATTTGTTCAATGGTGGACATTGGTCAAAAATAAGAAACTGAAGGAGGATATTGAAGAAATGGAGCGGAATGAATTATATAAAAATTATTCCAATAAATAATTTCTTAGTAATTACTAATTTAAAATGGAGGATTATTTCCTTTACCTCAATTAAAATAATGATAAATCTATCCAGGTATATGAGGTGAACATCCCAAGGCATTCCGGACACACCACAAACATTGACATTGACACTGGAAATAATATATATTGGTTATTTAGAATTATAAATATAAACCTATAAAAACATTTCATGATTAGATACTTGCACTGCTACAAATAAATTTCTCAATGTTTATTTAATGTAGAAATGACGATAATTCAACATCAAGGGTCTCATTATTGTGAAGATAAGAAGTAGATAATTAAGTTTAATTATGGGGAAGTGATGGAGAAATATTATAGTGGAAAAAAATTATGACATCCCACTTATGAAAAATTCTAGAATAATAACACTATAAATTACCCGAATGGGATAAAGAAATACTTTAGGTGGGGGATGAAATAAAACATAGCTAGTGAATGCTGACATGAGAAACCAACCAATGTGATATAGGAAAGGAATTCTACATTCAACCATCATCCTTTATCCAAATTTTTAACTAAAAGTAAAAATAACACAATGAAAATCAATGCACTAAGATAAAGGTTTTTCATGATAACCAATAATAGTAGCCTCTAAGGCCTAGCAAGAAAGGGTGAGATTATGACATCACAATTGTAGGGTGGATCCTGAAAAGGATTTGGCGATAGGTACACTAGTTATTCATTATAAGATAAAAAAACATAATGTTTTATTATGGTTCTATATATTCATCCATATCCCTCGTGTTTAGTAAAAAATTAAACACCACCTCAAAATATAGAAGTGGGGATATTGGTGAAAATGATAAGTGGGTAAATCATTTCATCCAATGTATATAACTCCTCCACTTTCCATATTTGTAGGATAAACATCCCAATGAACCTTATTATATTTCCTTTAGTATAATTCAATGTAATTATGGGAATGGATTGAATTTCCTTATATAGATCCAACATAAAGTGTTGAGGGAAGGAAATCATTGACTGTATAATGAATATCCCTCCAATTATATACATGTGAAATGGAGAGATTGAATATAATTTGTAATAAATATCTTAAGAATGAATTTTATTTTCTTATATATAGGTGTGTCTAGATATAATTATTAAGACTAAAGAAAATATCATAATTGGTGACATGAACATCGAAAGGGAATATACCAATTTTTAAATGAATAATTGCATATTTTTCCTTCTAGATGAGAGTTTGAGTAATTAATTTAACATATACCTATATTTTTTAATATCCAAGACTGCATATATAATTGAAAATATTTAACCTAAAGAGATACAAAATAAAATATATCATAATCTAGATAAAGGGTTTGTATGCCTGAGTACTTCACCATGGGGTGCACCAGTCCTTTTCATCAAGAAGAAGGATGGGTCAATGCACCTCTACAATAATTTTTATCAGATCGACAGGATCATGATAATGAAAAAGTATCATCTGTCATATGTGGATTAATTATTAAATGAGATATGTCGAGCCTATTACTTGTCAATGGTGGATTATTGGTTGGGATATTATCATGTAATGATGAAGAAAGAGGATATCCCCATCAATTCTTTTCATAAAAGTTACGGGCACTATGAGTTCATATTGATTTTACTTTAAATCACTCATTTTTTAGATATTGTTATGTACGTAATGAATAGTGTCTTTATATATTTCCTTAACCAATTTTTGGTAGTATTCATAGATGATATTATTTGCTACTCCAAAATTAAGAAGAAGTAAAAGGTTGACTTGAATTTTGTATTTAAGGGCTTGAAAAAGGAACATTTATTTCCAAATTATAGTAAATGATATTTTTGGATAGAGAATATAAAAATCCTAGAAATTGTTCTCAACAAAAAAGATGTATTTTTTATCCTTTTAAAAAAAAAGAAATTTATGTATGGTTAAAATAAAAATCTATGATGGGGATCCATAGTTTCCATAGATTAGATGGGTAAAACAATCAATTTTATAGAAGATTATCATGATTTTTAAGACCTATAAGCAATATCACTCAGAAGGTAATGAAGTTTTTCTAGGATAATGAATGAAATGAGAGATTTGAATATTTAGTAAAGAGGATAATAATTTCACTTATGCTCACATAACCCACTAATGGGGAAGCATTTTTTACATATCGTAATGTGTCTAAAAAGGGATTGGGTTGTGTACTCGTGTATGAAGAAAAAGTGATATCATATACCTCACACCAATTAATGATCCATGATTATAACTACCCAATTCCTGTCCTATAATTGGTTTTAGTGATCTTAACCTTGAATATTTTGAAACATTATCTCTATAGGGAGAACTGCAACATATATACAAATCATAAAAGCCTCGCATATTTATATTCAAATAAAATAATCTCATTTTTGAACTAATAAATGTGGTTAGATCTAATAAAATATTATTATTATTTGATCCATTACCTTCATTTGAAGATAAAAAAGTGGTAGATACTCTTTGTAGAAAGGATCCTGCAACCCTATCCATGATGAGGATTGAAAGGGATCTCATATTCTTGGGCATAAAAAGTATGAAAATGGGAATAATAAAAGGGAATTAATCCTAAATTTCTCAAATAAATACTCAGGCATATACTTTCGATAAGACCAATGAGGCACAAAAAATAGATGAGGTGCTATAGAGAAAGTAAGAAAATATGCCATTATTTTATTTTTTAAATTTGGAGTTATAAAGTTTGTGACCCAAGTATTTTTTCCATAAAAAAACAAGCTAAAGAGGGATCATCTTTTTGATGTCCATAACTCTTCCTTATCAATTCGTCCAGTAAGCAATAATATGTTTGTATTTCTGATGAAAAACATCTAGTGGGATAACATGAAGATGGAGATTGTATAATTTTTTATCTTGATCCATAGTATTACAAAAATTCAAGGATGAATAGAAAATTTATAAGGATATTTTGAAACCATTTTCCATACTAGTATGTAAATGGGAAACCATATCCATGTATTTCATTATAAGAATCCCCAAAACATCTAAAAGAAATTACATAATCTATATTGTAGTCGAATTTATTAAAAATTTTGTGAATTTAATTGTTATCAATCGTGATTTTTATCTTGAATGAATCTCTAATATATAAATAATGGAATTGGAAATATTTCCTGGGGTACCACTCTTTATTATATCTAACTGAGATTCATGGTTGGAGAAGACTTCAATAAGAATTGGATATAGAGTTGAGTTTCAGTATAAAATATCACCATCATATGAATAGTCAGTATGATAGAAAAATTAAAACTATATATGATTTTTTGATATCATGTTCAAGGTATTTACAAGGGTGTCGGGATCAACACCTACTACTAGTGGATTTATCAAATAAAAAAATTCCATTTTATCAATCAAATAGAACCTAACGAGGTTTTTTATGGGAAAAGGTGTCAGAATCGAAAAAGATTTGGTGAATTTGGAATGTGAAATATTTTGGAACATTACCTTTTATATGAAATTATATAAAATGATTAAACTATTCAATTTCATATGAAATATTCCCAAAGTAAATAGAAAATATATGCAAAAAATAGTCAATGTGACCTAGACTTTGAGGATGGAGATAAGTTGTTCCATTATATATCACTATGGAAAAAAATCATGAGGTTTGGGAAGAAGGGATAGCTTAGTCCTAGACACATTGGCCACTTTGATATCCTTGATCATATCAAAGTTGTATCTTATTTACTAAAACTCCCACCTAACCTATCTAATATAGATATTTTTCTCTACGTATCCCTCATCAAGATGTATATACCATACTCATCACAAGTATTTAATCTAGTGATGGTTCCTTTTGAGAAAAATCATTCATATGTGGAGGATCCAATGAGTATCTTATATCATTGAGAAAAAAGTCTATGAAACAAGAAAACTAACCTAGTCAAAGTGTTGTGGAGGAACCAAAATTTTGATTAATCTATAAGGGAAAAAACAGGTAATGAAATAAAAGTACCCACATCTATTTTAATGTATGTAATAAAATTTTTAGGTTGAAATTTATGAAGGGGGTAAGAATGCGACAAACAAAAATTTTATAAATTAAATTCCCTTTTAACAAATTTCTTATTATGTAATGTAGTTCTAGAAAAAACTTTAACTACATTCATTGTTTTGGACTGATATAAAATATAGCTTTTCAGATTTATAATAATTTTAAGTATCAGAATCATTGATAATATTTTTTTGTGTATTACCTTCTATGATTATTATATTAAGTGTATGATAAACACCAATTGACACAAAAGGATGATGTCATTTCCTCAACCAGTAAGATCATGCCTTATGAAGCCCATTTAGTATATCTTTTAAGGGAGATGGAATAACTAGGATTTTACCATGACCAATCCCAAGATAAAATCCAATATCTAAATAATAAACTAAATCATTTATTAGAGAGGTTCAAGAATATCAATATCACAACCCAAACTATTTTTTCTGGACCACCTCATGAAATTATCACCATCGCACACCTTGCTAATAAGGTGTACACTGATGAAATAAGGGGTTACGTATCTAGACCCCTATAGTATGATTTTTTCTATTTTATTTTAAAAATATTAATGATTATATTTATCCATTTTTATCATTACATTATAACTGATTATATAATTTTTTTTATAAAAAATGAATTTTAATATGATGAAATCAAAATTATATATACATTTTTAAAATATATAGTTCTATTATGAAACTTGAAAAGGTTCAATAATTTCAGAAATAAATATTATTTAAATAAAATATTCTTACTAGATAATATTTATTTAAATCCAAGTGAAAATATAATTTAATGAAGAATGATGGAATTTTTATAAGGGTCAAAATGTTGTAAGTGTTTTAAAAACTAGTATTTTTAAATAATTAAGGATTTTTATTTAAAAGATAAAATTAAATTATTTAGATAATTATTTTGGTAAAATAAATATTATTTCTGAAATAAGTAAATGAAAAATATCCAATTGTGTTTTTTCATAACTTTCTGAGAGAGTCAAATTTTTGTGTAAAAATTAAATATGGTATATACATAGGGACTACATTATGACACCATAATTGACCAAATGTGATGTAATCAATACTAAAAAATTCATTCAAAAACAAATATATATTTCCAATTTAGAATAATGTTTTTGATGTTATTTTATTAATTTTATAAATTATTATTCAGTCACCCAAATCCAATATTATATTTTTTGGGTTTTAAAATCAATTATTTCAAAACATGACTCACTTTATCATCATGAATCATATTATTTTATGGATTTTGGTTCATATACTTATAAAATATTAAATAAAAATCCTTTTTGGAAGAATAATTGGCCAAAAACCATAGGAATATTTGTAATTAATATTATTTTATCATATAACATACAAAACCCATGTCTTGAAATTAATAAATAATTCCCATGTAATATACTATAAATACCCACCCAACCTCCCATTATTCTTCCCTCAAAACAAATTTTTAATTAATATTATCTACCTATATATATTTCTATCTCTTTCTCTAAATCCCTCCTATGTTGTTCCTAGGCTCTTCAAAAGATCCTCCCAAGATTTTAGAAGTGACCTCTAAAATAATGGATCTCTCTCACTCATATTTTCCATTAAATCATCTTATTTATATTTAGCTATTTCAATATCAATTGATAATATATTTATGTATTTATAAATATTACTTTACTAACCAATTTATGCTCTAATAATTAAATATCATTAATCCCCTCTAATTAAAACCTTTACCTAAGTCTTCATTATACTAAATTAAGGTGATTCAATCCATCTCTTCTTTATTTAAGATATTTCTTTGAGTTATTCCTTTTGAATTCCAATTGATCATGGTGAAATATTGTTGACAGCTCCTTGTTTTAATTCTCACAAATTGTGATTTTTTTGTTCTTAATGAGAATATTTTTTTATGATAATATGTTATTTTATAAATTGTACTTCGGAAGAAAATTGGCTAAGTGTTACTACCACCATTGGTTCAATTCCTACAACCTTAAACTTTATATTTCCTCTAGAAGTGTACCACTTCCCGAGTTTTGTTATCACTAGATTTTACTATCATCATGTGTTCCATCTCTAGGATCATGCTACTATCAAGTCTTGGTACTGTCAGTTCCCAGCCACCACCAAACTCATACCACCACTAAAAGTGTGCTACCACTAGTGTTTTCCTATCTCCAACCTCGTTCTACCATCAGAGTTCCACTACCATCATCCTCCTGAAAATTCCAGGTTTTGCAACTAATAGGAATCAGCTGCCACCACCTCTTTGCTTCGTCCAGTCATCCTACCACCTAGCGTGCTACTAATGAGTGGATCTATCTTTGACTATTCCACCATCATATTTGTACCATTGATTTCCTTCTACATTTGAATTAAATTATTCCAATGGCTAATTCATGGGAGGTAATGTAAAGGGTTTAGTTAATGGTTATTCCTTAACCATTTCATGGACACATTGAAAATTAGTCTGAGGTTCAGTATTAGGATTAAAAAAACATTATGACTATTCTTCAATGGGTATTTTAACATATAATGATATATATTTCCAAAGTACTCACTCGTGTGTGTAGGTAAAATAATTAAACACAATAATTATACACTTAAACCATCTAATTTCATTAAAATATGAATTGTTAGAGTACATATAAGTTTTATATTTCTTTCTATAGACCAAAAATATAACTACTTGACACTCTTTTTTGTGAAAATTTCATAGAAATTGTTCAATATCTAAACCAATAAAAATCTAAGGACCCTTGATCATCTAGAGCATTACAAATAGAATAGCACTTTATTTCTTCATCTCTTTTTATTTTCTCCCTTTTTGTTGTAATTTCGTGCAGTGTTCTATTTTACTATTTTCATTTTCACAAAATGACTCATGTACTTGAACTTGAGAATACCTGATGTTCCCTCTATCTCTTTTCATCTATTTACCCACAATAATGGTCAAAGTGGTCTCTGCATGGCCTATGTTATATTTATTCCCAAGTATATCTATGGAAGTAGCTTTGAGCCTTGATATTTTGTGATGTTGTGTATATACCCAATTCATGTTATGGTTCAAATTATTGGTTATAATAAATCTACTTGGAATTATGTGATTTCCAAGTGGATGGGTTTTGGTATCACCTTGAGATTTAACCCCTATTTTATTTTTTTGTGTGTTTGTGTTTTTTTTTCTATTTCAAATCTTAAATTTCATTTTTTTTTTATCTATAAACAAAACATGTACTTTTATATTTATTCTTAACTTATTTTTGTATAAGAATTTTTTTGATTAAATAAATTTCAAAAGTTAAATTAATTTTAAATATTATTTTATCTAAGCCCTAATTAAGCTTTGAGAAATATTTTAAATGATCCAAATTATATAAAACTACTATATTGATTAACTAGTTGATTTTAATTAAAAAGGGGGATTTTATTTGAAAATTTTTTAACAAAAAAATAATGGGGAAATCAATTAAACCCCCACCCTTTCTTTATTTACTCACTTTGATAACATTTTTTATCAATGGTTTTAAAATATCTTTCAACTATGATTTAATTGTTTTTTAAATATCATAATATTTTTTTAGTTTTAAATTTATTTCTTTATGGATAATAGACAGGTGGGATGTTCTACCAAAATACCTTTTTAATTTAATGGAAATAATTATTCCCAATGGAAAATTAAAATGACAATTCATCTAGAGAGTATGGGTTTTGATATCAAGAAAGTAATTAAATATCACTATGAATTACCTCAAACAGTTAGATTTTCTAGGAGTGGTACTACTAAAGATGATTATAATAATAATTGTAAAACCATTAATGACTTGTACTATTATTTGGGTTTTGATAATTTTAATAGAATATTTTCATGTAAAACCTATTTTGAAATTTAGAATACTTTATCAGTTTCTCATGAGGGAAAATCTAATGTCAAAAAAATGAGTTCAAAACATATAATATTAAAAATGATACTTTTAAAATTAAGATTAATTATCCTATTTATAACATGTATGTTAGTTTCAATTAGATTTTGAATAAAATGCACTCACTGGGGAAACCTATTTCAAATAAAGACCAAGTGATGCGACTGTTGAGGTGCCTACAAGATTGATAGAGAGGAACCTCATATTCAATTAGAGAATCATGTGATGTATGTAAGTTACCTATCAAGAAGATAATTATAAAATTATCATGTAATAGTAATAAATTAAATTCTATAGAGAAGAGTATGATAAACCAAAAATAAATTTTTTAGACTTCAAATGTACTACTTCAAAACAAAATGAGAAAATGCAAGCTGATAGTTCAAGTGAGGAAGAATTGTCTATAGGTAGTCATGAAGAGATGGTCCATCTGGACCAAACATTATAAAAGTTTTATAAAAATAAGAAGTTATTTAAGAATTCAATATATAAAGTTAAATATTATTACAAAGGAAAGTGGAAAAAGGATTGGAAGAAATCTGATTCTTCAAATGATATCACCTTTTATGAATGTAAAAGGAAAGTGCATCTCAAATATAATTTTTGTAATATGAAATAAAAAAATAAATATTATGATAAGGATAAGAGATAAAATATCAATGAATGGAACATGGATTACTTATTAATATATCTCAAGTGATTCATACACAACCTAAGAGGATAATAATGATAGAGATAACATGTGTTCTATGACAAACACATCTAAGGTATCTGATGTTTTTCCTGCTTCCCATGAACATATTTTAATTATTAAGCAGATGAAAACAATGATTAAAACATGTTTAATGAATATATGTTGTAATACCATAACATCTTATAAGATAATTTCAATGAATATAACAACAAGCATAAAATTCAAAAGAAACAACATGCCTTGATAAGTAGTTTTAGAACTAATCTTTGTGTTGAAGAAGAGAGAAATTCTCAACTATTAAAAGATAACAATGAATTAAAATTTCATAATAAGGAAATAAATAATAATTTAGAACAATTTACTGATGGAATAAATACTCACACAAATTCTGAGAAATCAAACTGCTCTTAAGTACACCACTAGTATTTATTATCAACCTAGATATAGGAGGATTGTTAAAAATAAATTCATTCCCAGTTCTAGTTCTGAAACTACTTTTTATTAATCTATACCAAAAAAAGTATTTATTTATGAAATTTTAAAATATACTTATAGGAAACATGTTATGAAATTTTGGGTTCCTAATGCTTTGATAACTAACATTACTAGAACCAAGAATACCAGGGTACCAAAGTTATTTTTTGTGTAAAATTTATTTTGATGGGAACCTTCTTGAAGAAATCCAGTAAGAATTTATGGTACTTAAATAGTTTTTGTTCTTGACATATGAATAGAGAATATAAATGTATCATTAATTTTATCATATTGGATGTTGTACATGTCACTTTTGGTGAGAATTCTAAATGAAATTGTTTTGGCCTCGGTATAATAAGTAATTCTAACACGTTTTTAATTTCTAAATTCTTATTTTTATATAGTTAAATTTACAATATTCTAAACATATCATATCTATGTGATGTTGGTTTTCATGTGAAATTTGAAAATAATTCTTGAAATGTTTTTGATTCTTATAATGATTTAGTTTTTACTACTTTAATAAATGATAATATTTATACTATTAATTTAGATTCATTATTTTCTCAAAATATTTCCTAACTAAGTGAATTTTAAAAAGATTCTTAGGTTTTGAATTGGAGACTAGTACAATGAAATATTCTATCAATTAAAATGAAAACAATGAAATTTTTAGTCAAAGATCTACCAAAATTATAATTCCCATGTGATAAATATTGTAACACATGTCAAAATAGTAAACAACACAATATATATTTAAAATCAATGAAAGAAGTTTCAACTTACCAACCCCTAAAGTTGGTTCACATTGACTTGTTTGGGAGTTATATAGTTTCTATCCTAAATGGGAAGCACTATGTTTATATCCTTGTAGATGAATTTTCAAGGAATACTTGGGTGTTATTTATAGCTCACAAAAGTGAATTATGTCCTTATTTTACCATGTATGCCAAATATTTATATAATATTAGTAGACTCAGGATTAAGACCTTAATAATTGATCATGGATTTGAGTTTTCAAATCAATACTTTGACCCTTTTTTCTCACAAAATAGTTGTAATCATAAGTTTTCTTCTCCTAGGACCCCAAAACAAAATGGTGTTATAAAAAAAGAAATATGACCCTTCAAGAAATTGCATGAACTATGCTTAATCAGTATGACCTTCATGTTTATTTTTTGTCAAAGGCCATGAATACAACCTATTATATAATAAATAGAGTTTTAATTATACCTTTTTTTTAAAACACCATATGAATTATGGATTTTTATTAATCCATATGTTAATTACATTATAGTTTTTATATTCAAAGCCTTTATTCTAAACACTAAGGATAATCTTGACAAATTTTCATCCAAGATTGATGAAAGAATTTTCTTTGGATATTCAAATTCCAGTAAATCATATAGGGTGTTTAATAAAATAACTAATATTGTGGATTAATATATTCATTTTAAAATTGATTAAAGAGATCTACATGAGCCTAATAAACCTTTAGAAAACATTGAGGATGTTTTATCAACTTTTAACATTAATTCTAAACCTTATTTGAAATAAAAATAAAAATAATCCAGTTATAAGAAACATCATGAACCCAAACCTAAACTTATAGAAGACCATGAGATAACCAAACCTTCTTTTCTGGGTTCTATTAGGACACATAGATATTTTACTCTAGATGTTTTATTTGGATATGTAAGTAAGGAACACAAACTATTTCTTCTCTTAGAAATCAAGTTTAACATAAACAATTCCTATCTCAACTGGAACTTAATAACATCAATGATGCCATTAATGATGAATTGTGGGAGATAGATATTTAAGAGGAACATTATAAGTTTAAAACGAATATAGTTTGAGAAATTATAGTTAGACCTAAAGACACTCTAACTATTAGCACTAAGTGGGTGTTTAGAAATAAATTTTATGAGTCAGCCACTATAGTAAGAAATAAAGCAAGGTTGGTTGCACAAGGATATAGCCAAAAAGAGGGTATTGATTTTGAGGAAACATTTTCACCAGTTGATAGACTTAAATCAATTAGAATAATGCTTTCTTATTCATTACATTTAGATTTAATACTATATAAAATGGACATAAAAATTGAATTCTTAAATGTTTATATAGTTGAGGTTGTTTTTATGGAACAAACCCTAGATTCTAAAATCCCCATTATCCATATCATGTATTGAAATTAATAAAAAATGTGTATGGTTTAAAATAGGCTCCTAGATCTTGGTATGACATGTTCATATCTTTCTAATTTCTAATGTTTTTTCAATTTGAATAGGTGATCCTACCATTTTTATAAAAAAAATCAAAAGTTTTTTTACTAGTTCAAATTTATATAGATGATATTATTTTTTGATCTTCTAAAAAATAATTGTGTAATAATTTTTCAAAAATTATACAAAATTAATTTGAAATTAGTTTAATGGGTGAACATAAATTCCTTCTTAGTTTTTAAATTTTTCAAATTAATGATGGAGTTTTTTAAAATAAAAATAAGTACACTAAAGAACTTCTAAAACATCTTGGTTTAGATGGGACTAAAAGTATTGATACTCTCATGAGTACTATCTATAAGTAGAAACATGATAAAGTTAGAAAACCAGTGGATCAAACTAGTTATAGAGGTATGATTGGAATCTTTCTATACATAACCACTACTCTACCTGATATTAATTTTAGTTTATATTTGTGTTACCATTTACAAGAAAATCATAAAGAGTCTCATTTACATACTTTTAAAATTATTTTTAAATACCTAAAATATATAACAAATTTAGGACTTTTCATCCCTAGATAAGTATTTAACTAGGTAGGTTATTCAGATGTGGGATTTGGTGGTTGTATGTTAGATATAAAAGGAACCTATTGAACATTTCATATTTTGGGAAAGTCTCTAGTATCTTGGTGTATTAAGAAGAAAAATGTTATTTCATTGTCTACTACTGAAGATAAATGCATAGTTCTAGGGAGTTGATGTGCACAAATTTTGTGGATGAAACACACTTTTCTATAATATGGATTTTCATCCATACATTTCAAAAACAAAATTCAAAAAATAGGTGTGATGGACATTTCTAGAAATCCTAGGTCTCATTCTATGGAAAATCCTATTGATGTAAGACATCACTTTTTAAGAGACCATTTTCAAAAGTGTGGTATAACTATAAAATTCATAGGAACTGAACATCATCTTGCTAATATTTTTACAATGGACTTGAATTATGAGAGATTAAACTACATCAAAAATTAATTAGGTATGATAAATTTTGGATAGTATTTCAATCCTAAGTTGTTTCTTCAGTTCTATCAATATACAAAGTTCGGTTTCAATGAAAATAATGATTCCATTCAAAGTATAATTTTTAGAAAGGTTATTAACTTTTCATCAAAATAATGGTAAAAGTGTATCAAAGTTCCTTATCAAGGAGTTTTTTAATATTAAAAAAATATATTCCTAGTGAGAGTGAGTTGTTTGTTTATTAGAATGCTTTGTTGGAGCTAAATAGAGATGATACATTGAGAAGACTTACTGCTACTACGTTGTATGGTGAATGAAGGTTTTTATTTAAATTTATTCAAAATATTATATGTCCCAATAAAGGGTAAATTAGTACTATGAGATTTCAGGATGTGTACCTTCTATTCCTTATAAAATGAGGGGTAAAATAACCTTTGTAGATACCTCATGGTAAACTTGATGTAAATATGTAATTCATCCTCTAGGCCTAATTAACTCTTTTACCCTAAGCTAAGTTCATCAATTATATCAGAAAATTCTTAGTTGATGAGAAGGAGTAAAATTAAGTGAAGTGTGTTGGTTTCTTCTTGAGTAAATTTACTTGTAAAATGATGAAAGTGAATTTGAATCCATTGCTGAAAATGGGGGTTGAAGATAATGAAAAAAATCAATAAGGATTTTAATCCTATAGAAAACCCTACTAGACCCAAGAACCTTGCTAAAATGGCTTGGATCCAGATGAGACACTAGATTATACTAATGTGGGAGAATATATTTAAGGGTAATTTGATGTGGATAAAGAAGAATAAATGGATACCTCTATTGAAGAGGGTAGTGATCCTAATATCTATAAGATACCAGTAATGTATTTTGACCCTGATAGTCCATCTATCACTCTCCTAGATAGAGGGAACTTTTAAGTGAAAGAGATTATGATGATAATGAGATTGAGGTTTCTAGATATCATTAGATTAGGAGTTCATCTAAGTCTTCAAAGGAGGTTTTGGAGGTTTATGATGACGAAAATGGATATCATGGAGATAATGGAAATAATGAAAATGATAATAAGGATAATAATGGTTATGAGGATAATTAATTTAGGAAACCATCACATAATCAATCCCCAACTGATTCTACCTCTATTAGTTCTATGTAAAGACATGCTTTAGCTAAATCAGTAAGTGTGGAGAGATCAGTTTCTAATCAGCCAGTTGGTGATTCGACCTATGTTAAAGGTTATTCGATGTCATTTGTTGAGGGGGTGGAATCCCTATGTTCTTTTAATCATAGTTTTGATCAAATAGATCCTAATGAGATGAATTATGTTAGATTGAAAGTGGCAGCACATGATGAGTGGGAAATTTACCAAGGTATGAAGATCTTGGACAGGATTACTTACAGTTCAAATAAGTTGAAGAAGATGATTGAGACTATGGATATTCTTAGGTTGGTCCTTCCTTATAAGGGGATGAGGTATCATCTAAGGGGGGATTTCCCCATGTTCCAAATTTCATGTACTATCCTATCCAAATTTAGATGATGATGGGAGTGGTGATGATCACACCTATCCACCATATCATGGTGTACTTTCTATATCAATTGGAGTTGGAAAAAACCAAGGGGATCTTTAGTAGAGAAGATTGATGATACAAGTGAACTTTATTCATTTATTTCATATATACCTACTAGATCAGAGCTTGTAGATGATTTTTTTATCATTAATGAGAGATATGTTACCCCATTTCCTTCAGATTGTTTTTATGGAACTGACATGGCTGTTTCTAGGGAGAGGATAATTTCATATTTCAGTATAGTTTTAATGTATTAGGAACCTCCTATTACATAGATTAATGAATCTCATGTCAGACATATATTTTATTTCTTTTCTTCATATTCATCCCAATATAAGTTTTCATATTCATAAAGTTGAAATTATAAATATGATATTGGCCAATTAGATATAGGTTATGTGATTTATTGTGGAGTATATGAGGAACTCCATTACTACTTACTAGGATTCTTTTCTGGGTAGACTGGATATTTTACATGTTTTTGTGTCTACATCTGTTGATCCATCATGTTCTACCTTATTTTATGATGATGTGATTAGATCCATAGTAAAAGAGGTGTTGCAAGATATTTTGTGAGATGTTCATTCATCTAATTAGGAGGATCTTTACCAGATTAGACACCAAGGTGAGAACATATATAAACTGGAAAAATATTTTTTTTAATGAAGCCTTAAGTGATAGGGAAACCATCACAAGTCCAATAAATATTTTCTTTCTGAGGAATATCAAATTCATGATTTTAATTATCATTTCATGATTTTAGATAAATGCCTAAGGAATCCACCTATTATTAGGTATTTAAAGGAAAAAGTGGACCAACTGAAGGTTATGAATACTCTTCTCAAGTTATTCATCGAGGAGAAGTAGGATTTATTTAGTGTTGTGAAGAGTGTCGAAAACATTATTATGGACATTGGTAATCTCGTGAAACATTCCTTGTATGTACTTGGAACAAAATTGGTTTTACCTAATACCATTCTGATGTCAGGATTCTCATCTTCTCCTTCATATGATCCTCTACCTCTATAGTATCAGTTGTTCAGTATGTCTCCATTTGAAGTCATCAGAAATTGTTTCTATAGAGAATAGAAAACAAATGTGTGAATTTGTTTTAGCTATATGTTTTATTGTGAGCGATAGGGATTTTAAATGTGATGCATAATAGTTTATGATGAGTTACTATTATTTTTCTTAATTGAAACTTCCAACAGTTTCCACATCCATAACTGGGTACTGGCCTACTTTATAAAGGTAGGTGTTCAGTTAGTGTTTCAACCCCAATGACACTTAGGAACTCACTGTAGAGACCCGAAGCCTGACATACATGGAAATTACATTACTTTTGCGGAATACTTAGTACATAACAAAAACACACTCGCAAGGATCGTAATAGTTTAGTGTCTTTGGAAACTCGGAACGTAATCTTCTAATCGTGGTGAAAGATCTTCAATATCTCCCATAAAGATCTTCCCCTTTTTTTTACCTAGAACCTTTCTTTATATCCTGGGAAAAAGAAAACATAAAAGGGTGAGCTCAAATGCTTAGTAAGGGTAAACAAAAGAAAAATCAAACACATCATATTCATAAGAACATAACTTTTGGAAATCTTAACCTGCAAAAGAGAGCATAATTTCATAACATGGGATAAATAATAGTAGTGAAATGAAATCCCATTAAGCATAACATAAAAAATGAAACTTTGTGGCATACACACATAATCATGGAAAATCATTTCTTGTTGGTCATGACTCATTGCCAAGACTATCTTAGTGGACAAAGTCCCTTTCTGAACCGAGTCACCCTCGTTCCAGTCCTGTTTCACTGAACCGGTATAACATACTGTTCCAGCCATGTCTATCTCATGAGATATAAAATCTTTACCCAATGAATTAGAGGGAGATATAGGTCCCACCCATCTTATAATTAATCCTTTCTTATGTGTGCCACATAATCATAAACCATACATCATAGCGTAACCCATGTAATAAAAAATGGATTCTTAAACAACATGACATCATAAAACAATTCATATAAGATAAAGGAATTCATAAAAATATATCCATCACAACATAATCATATCAATGTAATTATAGGGATAATAACAGAACCCTATATTATCTTATATGGAAAATAATTTTGATAAAACATTTGAACTCCATTCTTGAGGAAAATATCTTTTCTACTTCAAAAACATTTTTCCTTTCATAACATGTCATACGACTTTAAAATAAAAGAAGTTTATTAAAAATAAACTTGAAAACTTGTAAATGAAGTTTCTTGGAAATAATGTTTTAAAAATCCATTCATGCCGTATAAGTTAAAAAAAACATTCTTCGTACTTTTGTCGGAAAAGTCAAAAAGTACCTCGTACGAAAAACGACAAAAGATTCCTTTCATTTCTTTTACTAAAAACTCACCGAAGGGTAAAAATGGATTTAAACAATTGTAGGTGGATGGAAATAATATTACATATTTATGAAACATGGATGTCGATGATAAAATACACCCTAGTAAATACTTACGAATAAACAATCTCGGATAAAAATGAGATTGTGATATTTCCCTTACCTTAGGTCCGACTTGCTTTGTAAGTGTCCGAAACTCCTATATAATGATTTAAATCATGTTATTGACTTATTCCATAATCATATTCATTGTTATTATATCATATATGGTCCACTTATGACTTTATATTACCCGTTCTTTTGTAAATTCATGTTAAAGTAGCGTTTTGGGTAGAATCGTCTCATTTGTCGTTCGTGTTTTTAACTTGTAATTATTCATATGATTACTTAGATCATGATTACTTAATTACAGAATATAAAACATGATTTATATATATATATATTCAGAATATACATATATAATAAATCATTAAATGGAAAGAAATACACCGTTCATGGAGACGGTAGTCCGTACGTACGCATGAACGCTGTTTTCGTTTCCTTATTGAATTGAATGAAATTAAGTAGATGACATACATATAAATATAAATAATTATAGTATAATTATCAGGTAATATATTTCATTATTACTTATTATATATACTTTATAATCATTCATGAATGGTTAATCATTGAGAATGAATCTCATCGCGTCGTGGAGACGGTAGTCCGTACGTACGCACGAGCGATGATATCGTTCTCATGGTCGTGGAATTATGTTGAAGTGTATGTATACTATTTCAGTATCAATATCACTTTATAATAATCATATATAGTTACTCATTACACCTTTATACCCATCCAATTAAGGTGGTGGCGGAAAATAGATTACACCACGGCGTGGAGACGGTATTCCGTACGTACGCACGCGCGGTGATTTCCTTTTTCCGTAGGATGGATAGAAGGTTAATTAGAGTTTTTTCATATTTATAATAACATATCAGTATATAATAAATACTTATGTTATTACTTTATCATGAAACAACTAAAGAAGAAGAAGTTGAAGAAGAAAGAAATTGAAAAGATCGGTAATGGATATTACCTCTTCTTTGAAACGCCTCTTTGAATCCTCCACTTAGGGAACTAAGATTTGTCTTTGAAGAAGACCAGGACCTCTAGGATTATTATAGGGAAGTGGAGAAGGTATTTTGGCAGGGTTTGGCCGAGCTTGAGTGCTCAAATTGGTGTGAGGAGGAGGGGGAGGAGGTGTCCTTTTATAAGGGAGGAGAGGGGCACCTTAGGAATATCTCAAAATATTATTTTATATTAAAGTCAAAATCGGTTTATAATGGTTCCAAAGGGTCTTATTTCGAAGATAAAGTTGGGATGGGTCGAAATCCTATCATCCAATAGGATTTAGACAAGTTTAGGGTATTATTTTAACCTTATCAATTAGATTTAACTCTAAGTTAAATAATTTAACTTTTACCGTGTCTTTTTGTTTTCTTTCACTATATGGTTAATACACTTACTATAACATGCCAAACGAACCCCAAATTGTTTATTATTAATATATATATCCTTATCTAAGTCATTTGGCCGAACCTTAGATTTTTAGGAATAAAATTACAATTAATAATATAATATTTTATTTAAAAACTATTTTGTGTCAATTTTGACACTATTTGTTATATGATTTTTTTGAAAGTCATAAAAGAATTATATGTTCGAAAAAAGTTGGTTAAATCAACACTAATATATCATAGTAACCTATAAAATTAGTGGAATTCATAAAAAGTCTCAAATTACATTTATTTTGGTGTTTATAACATCAATTATGTCAATATTTCATAAATAAGATAATTACTGCATCATCTTTGTGTCATAAATAAATTAACTTATTTGATGTCTAAAAATTACAAATAAAATACCATTATGTAGTAAATCTTTTTATCGTTCTAATGAATATTTACAATCGAATTTATCTTATGTACAACCCTATATTAAAAATATTTTAGTAAATAATCTTTGATTTTAACTCTTTTAACTCTTCTTTGAATTTAATAATAATAAATGTCCTAATCTAATCCAAGTGGGCCTAAATGATAATATTTTACACTTAAGGATGTTTTTGGTCAAGATAAACTTGTCCAATAGAATTAGGACATGTGTTAAGGTAATATTAATATCATTCTTACCCTTAATTACCCTATTTACTTTTAACCGTGGTAAATAAAAGTAAAAAGTTACTATTCACCAAAAAATTATTTTCATCTCATTGAACCAAATTTTACTTACTGACATCAACCGTGTCTCTCGGATTTTTGAAATTCCATTCACAGAAGCGGAAAAATTATGTTTTATGAAAAATTCAGTTTTTTAACTGCCACTTAGTAGTTTTACTATTCATCAAAAATTGATGTTTTTCAGAACAATGCCAAAATTTCATCCTAAGCTATATTTCATGTTCCGAATTCAAAAATGAAGTCTATTTTACCAAATTCATAACATAGAAGTTGCATTAATTAATTTTATAATTAAATCCCGCTGTTAAAACAAATAGCGTGTTTTTAAGAAACAATATCTATCAAAAAATTGACACTTGATTATGTCTGGTTTAAATGTGAAATTACAACCAATGACCAACATTGTATTAAATTGTAAAAATATATTCTAAATATACTTTAAAACCACTCAAATTAATAATTTATCACTATTAATTATTTCGATTAAAAAAGTTGTTTTTAATTATAATTTAGTAATTTTCACTATTCATCAGAATATGAAAGTTATCCGAAAAGTACCAAAATTTCACCTTAGGCTAAATTTGATACTCCGAATCCAAAAAATGAAGTCCATTTTGAAAAATAAAATTTACAAAATTTCAAAAACTTGTTATTACTATTCATAATGGCTAGTTTTAATAATATTTTAACAGCATATTGTTGTTTAGTGAAACTCGTTATTGCGTACTACACACTCTATCGAGGAAGGTCGCGATTGCGTTTAATGAAAGGCAAGTCAAGGATGCATGTTGTGCAAGCTCCTTTTGGTGTAGCGTACAACACAAGACATTAATAAAATTAAAAAGAATATTTTTCATAAAATCTCGGGCTGTTACATTCTACCCCCCTTAAAATGAATTTCGCCCTCAAAATTCGTCGGGGTTATAAATGGTTTACTATACGAAAGTTTCTTTAATAGAAACCCACATCGTAAAAAGGAATACCAAAACCAATCTTTAAAAACAAAAGTATGAAACGTAATGGTTACCCAAATAAACTAATCATTGGGTTTCCACATAGGTGAAAATATGGATATGGAAGAGAAATCTAACCATCATGTTCTGATAGAGAGTGGTAGAGAACATGGCTATGGAAAAGCCAACAATCACAAAGCCATAGATTTGTGATGATCTAGGGTACCATCTGATTCATCGGATATAAGGGCACTAGGACAACATTTTTGGTTTTCAAGATCATTTCCCTAAAGTTGAAGAATTTGAATTAGAATAAATACTTAATTTATTTTGGTACAATCTCACTGTTGTTCGTGCCTTTAACAATTTCCACTTCATATCTTAAATAAATGAAGTTGAATTTATTATTCGTGAAGTGTTAGTAGATCATGTGATAGAATGACGGGTCATTCCATCTGTCTCAAACAAAAGGTTAGCAAAAAAATTATATACATAAGTCGATCTATAGTGAGATTAATCATATATGGTTCCTAAAATGGACTTATACTTCATATATCATACTTCTTAATATAATAAAACTAGTTTCTACTAAACAGGGACTTCCTGTAGGCCAGTGGTAGGTGATAAAGGCCAGTCGCACTTCGGTTGTGGGTTCGATTCCTATAGCCTTGTCCGACGCGATGGGTTGTCGCCCGTCCTGCAGGTTGTCCATTTTCTAAAACTATATTACTATAACATCCCATCAATAATATCGATAAAAATTTCTATCCTTAAACAATACTAACTTATGTCCAACATAATTCATTCCAATCTTTAGGCTTATCCATAATACTGTAGTCCACTCTCATAACAAAGTGAAAACGATTACCAGAGATTTAATACCATCGTTGATCCCTATATATAATAAGATATGTTTTGTTGGTCACATTCCAAACATTCAAAGTCCTTAATCATGTATTCTCTTGAATAACTTAGTGAAAACATGAATGCAGTTAAAATTTAACACTTTCCACATACCAAAATCCTCAAAATTCTATATACTCAAACCATGATATCACTTAGTCCTTATATCAATCATGAGCTCATGAATACTTTCAAACATTTCATTTTCTCCTTATCCCTTCATTATGCGCATATCATCTACTTTCCAAAAATATATCAATCACTTTGAATACCACATTATACCAATACATAAATATTCCAATACTCCATGATACAATATTATTTTGGAATCCCATTACATAAACACTTAATCATTCCACCACATCGTTGTCATATTCAACATCACCAATAGTGATCTCATGTGACTTCCCTTTGTCCTTTCCCTTAAGCGGTTGCTCATGTCGATCATCACTAACCCTTGGATTAGGGCATTTATTAGCATAATTCCTCATTTCCTTGCACTTGAAGCATTGAAGTGTTGGTGGTGCGTTTTCTGTAGTGTTTGCTTTATTCACATCATTAGAAACCCTTTTTCCATTACTTCGACACTCATCTACTCGATGACCTTCTTTTCCATACTTAAAACATTTTCTAGTCCCTTTAAGACAATCTCCACCATGATTCTTTCCACACTTTGTGCATAAGGAAACATTCATCTTCTTTTCACCATTATTCTGAGATTTCTCCTTGAACTCCATCTTTTGTTTCTTGTCAAAACCATGAGATTGATATGTAACACCAACTTCCATTTCTACCTTGATAGCACAACGCACAATTTCTTCATAGCTACTAAAGTCTCTTATAGCTAATGCCCTTCGAAGACTTGGTTTTAAGAAACTGAAAAATCGATCAACTTTACTTTCAGGTTGGATGATAATACCAGAAGCGTACCTTGCAAGTCTTGTAAAATTCGCTTCGTATATACAAACAGATTCATCATCCTTCTGCTTCAGCTCAATAAACTCCTTTTCCATCTTTGTTCGAAGAATACGAGGGAAGTACTTACTGAAAAACAAGTTCTTGAACTCGTCTCATTCCATGGACTCAATTTCATCTCTTGGCCTCGTATTCTTGATAAGATTCCACCATTGATCAGCTTCACCTTCCAAACGATATACTGCTAAGATGACTTTATCATGTTCAGAACATTGAATAACTGAAAATATCTTTTTAGTAGTATTGATCCATTGTTCAGCAACAAGTGGATCAGAAGACCCACTGAAAGAAGGTGGACGTTGCCTCATGAAGGACTCAATAGAATATTGTTCCCTTCTCTGCTCATTTGGAAGTCCAGAATGATTCATAGCTTGTGTAAGTATAGAAATAAGATTTTTCACTCCATCTCCCATAACATTTGTTTGTTCAGGAGGGAAATCATTGCATTGTCCATTGCATTTATCAACACGGTTCCTTCGGGTTCCATCCATCGTCTAAAACCCAAAAAGAATAGTGTGAGAGGCAAAAATCATGCTAGGGAAAACAACATAATAAAGGGGGAGTACCTTCAATATCTAACATCTTAGGTTTAATTCTATGATCGTTATCATAATTCTATTACTATAACCTATACGTATACTTAACCTTAGGGACATCCCTAGAAATACCGTAGAAATATCTCTAGGGATCTCACTAACGTTTTCGCATCCTAGTTTCCAAAGGTTGACTAAACCTTTCCTTTGATACCAACTGTAGAGACCCGAAGCCTGACGTACATGGACATTACATTACTTTTGCAGAATACTTAGTACATAACAAAAACACACTCACAAGGATCGTAATAGTTTAGTGTCTTTGGAAACTCGGAACGTAATCATCTAATCGTGGTGAAAGATCTTCAATATCTCCCATAAAGATCTTCCCCTTTTTTTTTACCTAGAACCTTTATTTATATCCTGTGGAAAAGAAAACATAAAAGGGTGAGCTCAAATTCTCATTAAGGGTAAACAAAAGAAAAATCAAACACATCATATTCATAAGAACATAACTTTTGGAAATCTTAACCTGCAAAAGAGAGCATAATTTCATAACATGGGATAAATAATAGTAGTGAAATGAAATCCCATTAAGCATAACATAAAACATGAAACTTTGTGACATACACACATAATCATGGAAAATCATTTCTTGTTGGTCATGACTCATTGCCAAGACTATCTTAGTGGACAAAGTCCCTTTCTGAATCGAGTCACCCTCGTTCCAGTCCTGTTTCACTGAACCGGTATAACATACCGTTCCAGCCATGTCTATCTCATGAGATATAAAATCTTTACCCAATGAATTGGAGGGAGATATAGGTCCCACCCATCTTATAATGAATCCTTTCTTATGTGTGCCACATAATCATAAACCATACATCATAGCGTAACCTATGTAATAAAAATTGGATTCTTAAACAACATGACATCATAAAAAAATTCATATAAGATAAAGGAATTCATAAAAATATATCCATCACAACATAATCATATCAATGTAATTATAAGGATAAAAACAGAACCCTATATTATCTTAGATGGGAAATAATTTTGATAAAACATTTGAACTCCATTCTTGAGGAAAATATCCTTTCTACTTCAAAAACATTTTTCCATTCATAACATGTCATACGACTTTAAAATAAAAGAAGTTGATTAAAAATAAACTTTAAAACTTGTAAAGGAAGTTTCTTGGAAATAATGTTTTAAAAATCCATTCATGCCGTATAAGTTAAAAAAAACATTCTTCGTACTTTTGTCGGAAAAGTCAAAAAGTACCTCGTACGAAAAATGACAAAAGATTCCTTTCATTTCTTTTACTAAAAACTCGTCGAAGGGTAAAAATGGATTTAAACAATTGTAGGTGGATGGAAATAATATTACATATTTATGAAACATGGATGTGGATGATAAAATACACCCCAGTAAATACTTACGAATAAACAATCTCGGATAAAAATGAGATTGTGATATTTCCCTTACCTTAGGTCCGACTTGCTTTGTAAGTGTCCGAAACTCCTGTATAATAATTTAAATCATGTTATTGACTTATTCCATAGTCATATTCATTGTTATTATATCATATATGGTCCACTTATGACTTTATATTACCCGTTCTTTTGTAAATTCATGTTAAAGTAGCGTTTTGGGTAGAATCGTCTCATTTGTCGTTCGTGTTTTTAACTTGTAATTATTCATATGATTACTTAGATCATGATTACTTAATTCAAGAATATAAAACATGATTTATATATATATATTCAGAATATAAATATATAATAAATCAGTAAATGGAAAGAAATACACCGTTCATGGAGACGGTAGTCCGTACGTACGCATGAACGCTGTTTTCGTTTCCTTATTGAATTGAATGGAATTAAGTAGATAACATACATATAAATATAAATAATTATAGTATCATTATCAGGTCATATATTTCATTAGTACTTATTATATATACTTTATAATCATTCATGAATGGTTAATCATTGATAATGAATCTCATCGCGTCGTGGAGACGGTAGTCCGTACGTACGCACGAGCGATGATATCATTCTCATGGTCGTGGAATTGTGTTTAAGTGTATGTATACTATTTAAGTATCAATATCACTTTATAATAATCATATATAGTTACTCATTACACCTTTATACCCATCCAATTAAGGTGGTGGTGGAAAATAGATTACACCACGGCGTGGAGACGGTATTCCGTACGTACGCACGCACGGTGATTTCCTTTTTCCGTAGGATGGATAGAAGGTTAATTAGAGTTGTTTCATATTTATAATAACATATCGGTATATAAGAAATACTGATGTTATTACTTTATCATGAAACAACTAAAGAAGAAGAAGTTGAAGAAGAAAGAAATTGAAAAGATCGGTAATGGATATTACATCTTCTTTGAAACGCCTCTTTGAATCCTCCACTTAGGGAACTAAGATTGGTCTTTGAAGAAGACCAGAACCTCTAGGATTATTATAGGGAAGTGGAGAAGGTATTTTGTCAGGGTTTGTCCGAGCTTGAGTGCTCAAATTGGTGTGAGGAGGAGGGGGAGGAGGTGTCCTTTTATAAGGGAGGAGAGGGGCACCTTAGGAATATCTCAAAATATTATTTTATATTAAAGTCAAAATAGGTTTATAATGGTTCCAAAGGGTCTTATTTAGAAGCTAAAGTGGGTATGGGTCAAAATCCTATCATCCAATAGGATTTAGACAAGTTTAGGGTATTATTTTAACCTTATCAATTAGATTTAACTCTAAGTTAAATAATTTAACTTTTACCGTGTCTTTTTGTTTTCTTTCACTATATGGTTAATACACTTACTATAACATGCCAAACGAACCCCAAATTGTTTATTATTAATATATATATCCTTATCTAAGTCATTTGGCCGAACCTTAGATTTGTAGGAATAAAATAACAATTAATAATATAATATTTGATTTAAAAACTATTTTGTGTCAATTTTGACACTATTTGTTATATGATTTTTTTGAAAGTCATAACAGAATTATATGTTCGAACCAAGTTGATTACATCAACACTAATATATCATAGTAACCTATAAAATTAGTTTAATTCATAAAAAGTCTCAAATTACATTTATTTTGGTGTTTATAACATCAATTATGTCAATATTTCATAAATAAGATAATTACTGCATCATCTTTGTGTCATAAATAAATTAACTTATTTGATGTCTAAAAATTACAAATAAAATACCATTATGTAGGAAATCTTTTTATCTTTCTAATTAATATTTACAATCGAATTTATCTTATGTACAACCCTATATTAAAAAAAATTTAGTAAATAATCTTTGATTTTAACTCTTTTAACTCTTCTTTGAATTTAATAATAATAAATGTCCTAATCTAATCCAAGTGGGCCTAAATGATAATATTTTACACTTAAGGCTGTTTTTGGTCGAGATACACTTGTCCAATAGAATTAGGACATGTTTTAGGGTAATATTAATATCATTCTTACCCTTAATTACCCTATTTACTTTTAACCGTGGTAAATAAAAGTAAAAAGTTACTATTCACCAAAAAATTATTTTCATCTCATTGAACCACATTTTACTTACTGACATCAACTGTGTCTCTCGGATTTTTGAAATTCCATTCACAGAAGCGGTAAAATTAAGTTTTATGAAAAATTCAGTTTTTTAACTACCACTTAGTAGTTTCACTATTCATCAAAAATTGATGTTTTTCAGAACAATGCCAAAATTTCATCCTAAGCTATATTTCATGTTCCGAATTCAAAAATGAAGTATATTTTACCAAATTCATAACATAGAAGTTGCATTAATTAATTTTATAATTAAATCCCGCTGTTAAAACAAATAGCGTGTTTTTAAGAAACAATATCTATCAAAAGATTGACACTTGATTATGTCTGGTTTAAATGTGAAATTACAACCAATGACCAACATTGTATTAAATTGTAAAAATATATTCTAAATATACTTTAAAACCACTCAAATTAATAATTTATCACTATTAATTATTTCGATTAAAAAAGTTGTTTTTAATTACAATTTAGTAATTTTCACTATTCATCAGAATATGAAAGTTATCCGAAAAGTACCAAAATTTCACCTTAGGCTAAATTTGATACTCCGAATCCAAAAAATGAAGTCCATTTTGAAAAATAAAATTTACAAAATTTCAAAAACTTGTTATTACTATTCATAATGGCTAGTTTTAATAATATTTTAACAGCATATTGTTGTTTAGTGAAACTCGTTATTGCGTACTACACACTCTATCGAGGAAGGTCGTGATTGCGTGTAATGCAAGGAAAGTCAAGGATGCGTGTTGTGCAAGCTCCTTTTGGTGTAGCGTACAACACAAGACATTAATAAAATTAAAAAGAATATTTTTCATAAAATCTCGGGTTGTTACACTCACATTGGTTGAGAGGTTGGGTGGTTGATCTCATTGAACCATTTTTATGGAATAATTACCTACTCTAGGACTCTCTTATAGATTTAAGATATGTTTGAGAATCTATTCCTAATCCCGATATGGGACAAGTTACCCTAATAAAATGATCATTGGATAACTCCTTTTATGTGTAGAATAAGAAGGGGATCTCATTATTTAATTCATTTGTATGTATTTTTGGTTCTTCTACCATTTTAAAGTAATGAATAGCTATTTATATTCTAAATCCACTTAACCTAGAACTTCTAAATTTTCTCTCATGTAGGGTGGCGGTTAATATTCCAAGGACAGGATTGAGTGATTATGAGGAATCCTGCACATCTTATTAATATTAGGAATCAACCCCCTTGGAGTTCTTCAAACCCATTTAGTTTAATTTCATGAGGAAAGGACATGTGTATGGGCACATAGGTTCAAAATACTTGAGCTCGAGTCTCTAGGAGACATCCTACATATCTTAGTTATATTAATAATCAGAGTTACCATAGTTTGTTCACAACATTGTGACTGGACCCTTAGTAGAATCCCTTATATTGGGAGTTTTTATATAATTCCACTCATTGTGGATTACATACTGAGATTTACCTTACTTGTGTAGATTCATGATGTCAATGATGTGTTCATTGTGTCTCACTAATCCCACATGTGTAATACTCGGTGTGAGAAACAAGTGATGGAAAGTGATTAGACTCATTGAATATGTATATGGGTCTGATGTATTGGTACATTCCTTGGGATTTTTAATATAGATATTGGGGATTAGTAAGGTGTCCTACATATCCTGGTTGTAGTAGGAATCAGAATTATCATAGTTTAATTGCCTTCTTAGTCCACTGATGGATGAGGTAGAATGATCAGTCCATGGGAATTATTGGGTCCTGATGGTTGAAATGATAGATACATGAGGTGAATTATACCAAAGTGGGTTCCCATTTCAGTTAGGGCTCAGGAAATTTGAAGGAATCCTACATATCTTGGTTATGGTATGATTTAGAGTCCTCCTAGTTCAATGAGTTCTCAATTCGTTGGTGGATGAGGGAAGATGATCATCCCACGGGAATGATTGGGTCATGATGGTCGAAATTTTGGATACATGAGGGGAATTATACCTAAGTGTGCTCCCATTTGAGTTTGAGATCTATCCTTAGGAAGCATCCTATTTATCCTAACTATGGAAGAAATTATATTTCTCACAGTTCAATGATTCCTTAATCTGTTGGTGGATGAGGAAAGATGATCATCCCATGGGAATGATTGGGTCACAATGGTTGAAATTTCAGATACACAAGGGGAGTTATACAAACTTTGGTTCCCATTTTAGTTTGGGATAAAGACTTAGGATAGATTCCTATGTATCCTAGTTATGGAAGGAATCAGAGTCATCATAGTTCAGTAAGTCGGGTCTTACACACTAATGTTTCCCTTATACGCAGGAAATATCATATTATATAACTAATAAAGGATTACACACTGAAGTTTACCTGATACAGATAGAGACTTCTCACATGAATGATATTATCACTCTTACTCCCTTAGACAATGTGAGCTATGATTGGTGTTGGAAAAAAGGGATGGAAAATAATTAGTCTCATTGCTTGTGGATAGGGGACATATGTACTGCGACTACCCTTTGGATGCTAAATATTTTGGGTCAGGCCTTTGGGAGGCACCCTATGTATCCTATTTGTGGTAGGAATTAGATTCATCATACTTACTTTTATTGGGGAATACACACTAGTGTTTCCCTATTAACTGGGTCTTACACACTAGGGGTGTACAAGGTTATCACGTCCTGGGATGCCCAATTGACCTGGAATGCTTATCTTCCTGTCATGCATTGATTTTCTACTCAACATACCTTGATTGTATTCCTAAAATGTTATATTATGTCTACATGAAATTTCCAAAGACAATTTTATGATTCATATTACTTGCCTAAGGGAAATCACATGACATGTATGGCATATCTAAAGGTTGTTTCATGATAAAGGATAACTTGTCTAGAGGACCTCATAAGACCTTACTGTCTTTTCCTGGAATCCATCACATAATATCAGAGGACCTGATTAGAGGGTGTTTCATGATTTAGTTGATATGCCCTGGTGTCATCTCTAAATATGAATGACACAGATGGAGGGTTCCGTGAGACTTGGTGTGACATATCTTGGCCGCATGTCATAGCCGACTTTTACATGTGTCATCACAAGATCTAGTTGGCATGTTTGTGGGACATCGTAAAATCCATATAACATACCCATAGGGAATTGAAAATTATTTCTAACTTATCTGGAGGATTTTTCAAAGGATAGTTGACATGAACTAGTGATATCACTAGACTTATATGACATGTATTGATGAATCCATATTAGTCGGGTAATATGTCTAAAGGACAATGTGAGGTCGGGTTGGGTAACCTGGAGGGTTTCTCAAGACTTTGGAGGTATGATCAGGGGGTTCTGTTCGACTTGATTTGACATGTCTAGAGGACTTCACATGATCCAAATAGTGTACCAAAGGTGCATTGTGAAATATGGGTGACATGACCTAGTGTTTTTGTGTGTCTTGGGTGGTTCACATGAAGCATATAAGGATTAGTGTATATGTTCTTTGCATAAGTATCTCATCTATTAGTCTTTCTTTAAACATTTTTTTGCATATGCCTTATATTTCTTTAGTGTTAGATTATTTTAAGTCTCGTGTGTTTTAGAGAATATGTGGGATGTCCATCACATAACCCTCCAAAAAATCTTCACATGATCTATGAGTGATCACATGTTGTGTTTATTCATGCTTCATTCTCTCTCTAGTTGTTCCCTAAATCTTATCTGATGGAAAACTTTCCTGTCCATGAGATCTTCCACTCCAAGAAATGTGCTCTGATTCTTGGGTGAGCCAGTGTGAGGTTCTAAGAGTTCTCTCATCTGCATAAATTTCTTATTTTTAATTATGGTGTGGAGGATTTATAATCCTATCCACCTTGTTTATCCACCACTTAGTGTGGCACATATTTCAAAAGTCCAAGCTGGATTCATTTGATGGATTTAGTTTCATGCATCTTTATGGGGTCCTACTATAGGTAATTTTGGGGGAATATCATGCCTTTTAGTGACCACTAGACCATCCCTTCAATGACCCATTTATTGGATTATATCTAATTAATGGGGTATTGATAAATTATGCATAAAATCCAAGGGACTTTCATATTTTTATTATTGACATGTCCAATGGTCTTTGCGAGATCAGTGCACCTATCAAAAGGCCTTTTGTGTTCTCAATTGTCTCGTATGGGAGTTTTTGTGAGATAATTATGGATTTTTAAGAGTATTTTAGATATTTTGTTAGTGTGTCACATGAGTTTTATAATCACAAGAGGGTCTCTCCATTCCCCTTCTTTATTTTCTATTCTTTATTGGTCGAAGATTAGGGATTTGACAAGATTTATGAGTGTTTTCAAATAAAATAATGTTCCACATCAGTGATGAACCACATGAACAAAAAAAGTCATTTTGGTTATGTATGATCACTTCATTGATAAACCCTTCCACTTATTTTTGAGCCAAATTGGGATCACAAGACTTCCTGGACATCTCAGAAACATTTTTCATGATGAGGGTGACATGTCAGTGGGCTCCTGCGCAACCAGTCATACATGTCACTGGGGCTTCCACAATGTCTTGTAGGCTTCCTAGTTCACGTCGCATGATTTTTATGACAAAAACAGGCTCCCTCCCTTACCCTTATTATTTCATTTGTTTATTTTACAAAGGTTGGGGATCTCACAAGGTTGTATAAGTGTTGTCAAAGACAATTATTCTACCTATCGATGATGTGTCATGTGATATTTATGGTCGCAAGAGGATCCCACCCTTTTTGATAATTTCCTCTTATTTTCAAAATATTTTCATAAGGTCTTGTTGAAGGGACTCCGTGGGTCCTTCCATAGACTATTTTCTATGAAAGGCCATCTGCATGACCTTTTGTCGGTCTTTCGATCATGTGTCTCCTAGGGGTTCACACGATCCGAATGATCATGGTCACCTTTCTATTCCTTTTCTTTCTAGGGAAAATAATACCCATATTCAGGTATTTATTCCTTTTTAAAATTTCCAATTCTCATTTGGTGGGTGTCAAGAAATCACCCCCCCCCCTCAAGAGTGACATCTATGGGGAAAAGGGATCGATTTTGAGTAAAGTAAATGACCGCATAAGGCTTTGGAGCTATCACTAATTGACATCTTGAGTAGTGCTTGGTCTTCCATGATATTTTTGATATTTTGAAGAATGTCCTATAAATATGGGATTAGATAAGGATTAATTAACCTTCTAATCGATTCTCCAATTCTCTCATGCCCTACTTCCATCATATAACCTCATCGCCAGACCCTTCCATGAGAACCCCTCACGATACCTCACCATGATCATGTTATGTGAGAACTACTCTGCAATACTTATTTTTCCCACATTCCTATTCAATCCAATCCATTTACTTATCTTCAAAAAATTTTAGAACTTTGGATGTGTGGATTCATGATCGTCTTAAGGGTTTTTTGAGATTTTTTGACTTTATTTCATGTTATTTTGACTATTTGAGGCTCGCATGACCATTTTAAAGTACAAAAATTATGATTCTTTAAAATATTCATGTAGTATCATGATGACTTTAATGCTTATTAAATATGTGATATCTTCATGAAGTTATGTGATTCATGATTCCTTTATTCGATCATGAATCCTTTAAGCGATTATGAATCCCTTAAATGATTCATTTAATGCACATGATGCTGCTGGTTTTATGAATTTCCTTTGAAAATATTTTATTTTATCTCTCTAACATATTCCACTTAATTATTTCCATATTTCTTCCATATCTCATCAAATTTTATATACTGTGGCTAATAAAAGGTCCATGATTACTAGAAACTACAATGTTAACCCTCGATATTGCGTGAATTCTGATAATGACATTCTAAAATGGATTCTTCTGTTTGAACTTCAAAACTATTATTTATCTCACTGGATTCCTCTATACAGGTTTGGTTTTCTTGAAAATGTTATCATTCCTCCTTTAGACCTCAGTCTTCCATCTTGCTGGGTGTCAACATCTCTAGACTATTATTAGATGAAAATTTTCAATGATGTCCAACTAGTCATAATTCGATCCTAGGGATTATACTATATGTTGGAAAACTCTTACTTGGGTCTATATGGCCCTGATTTTTCTCATCATCCCATCTCATAAAGAAACTTGAGTATATTAATTTCCTCTATAAACAACCCCAGAAAAATATTGTACTTGAAATGGTATCTCCATACTGGTGATAATTTTTTTAATTAGTGGCATGGTTATTCTGGGTTAGGCATAAATTCTTAGAGTTTTCTAACCAGTTATATATTTTCCAACTTTATGAAGCAGTGTGGATGTACCAATTTATTTTCTATCGTCATCCTAACCTTCTTTAAGAACTGGTCATCCATTGGTTTCCTAGAACCACATCACTTCATTTATCCCATGGTGAGGTGGGAATCAGCCTATGGGATATCTAACAATTGGGAAATATCCCCTAACTTGGAGAGATGTACGCTGAGTTCCTTCCAGTCATAGATTTTTGCGATGACCTTTTAAATACTCCAGTATTAGTGAGGAACTTACTCATCATTTTAAAGGAAAATATAATAAAGGATTTGAATAATCACTCTCTTATCTCTTTCAAATATTGGATCAACATTTTCCTTTTCCACTATAGAGTTAGGCCAACTTCTATAAAAACCCATCAGTGCCCTTCTCATCATGTTCAGGATAGTGTTGGATCTTATTAGGTAATTTTAGAATTCAGGGATCATAATTCATGTGGATATCGAGTAATTCTAGATATCTCTCCAAGTTTTAGGATGGTGGGCTTCATGGCCATGTTCCTGAATGGGTTTCTTTTCCCAGTTGGGGATGTAAGTTCAAGAATCCAGGTTAGTAAACTAGTAATAGAAGTGTGTCTAGTGGAGGGATGGTTCCATGATCTAGTGGTGTCAACCCTTTCATGTCTTTAACAAATCTTGGGCTACATTGAGAAAGGAAGCATCCCCTATAGTATTAGTGGTCCATTTCATTTTTTATTTGGCTGTATAGGGAAGAATTTCTATTTCTATGAATACTACAATGCCACAAGGATCCCCAATTCCTTATCTCATCTCTAGTTTCTAAACATATCTGGTGTTAGGGCTATGTCACTAAAATATTATTAGGTTACTACTATATTGAGTCGGTCTGATAGATTTGATTATACCCCTTATCCCACACTGATTAGGTAGATCATTGACAAAGGAAGTGGATATCTCGACTAATGGTTGTAAAGGATCTCCCTTCGAGACATGGTTTTTTCAACCAGGATGGATGAAATGATCATCTACAAGCTATATACACCTTATTAATTCTCTCATCAGTTTGTATGCACCAAATGGTTATCCCCTCTTTCTTTGGACAACGTATGAGGAGAGTGAAACCCTAGGATCATCCATCAGTTTTTAATGATGTGGGCATGTGAAGACATTGATGTTGAGATCATTTTTCCATATATTAATGATCATTCCTCTCTTAATTAGTATTATTCCTAGTCTTGGGAAGCAAACTACCAAGGTATATTGCTAAGTTGAATGGTTTTTCATTTGGAAAATCCTTTTTCCTCACCTACCCCTTTATATGTGGTGATTATAGAGTTGATTCAGGAACTGGGTGAGACTCCTAGGAAGCACCGTCATCCCGGTGATGACCATCCTGATGGTGGGGCTGAATTTATTAATGAAATTATCCCTCCAACATAAGAAATGGGTTATGCCTCTATTGATGGCAGGATATATTGATCCTCCTAAAATATTTCCTTTCCCAATAATCTAGATATTCCTCCTTTTATAGTTCCCATCCCATCAGTCATAGAAGCTCATACATGGTGGGGGATGATCTGGAAATAGATACATGCCTTTTTTACCAAGACTCCTTTAGAAACATTTTTTTCCCAAGGGTAATTCCTTCATCATATATTTAATGACATGGGCCAGATGGTTTTGATCAACAACCACTTCATGAAATCATGAAACAAATCATCCTTTCTCAGAATTATTTGGATGCTAATGAGAGGGTATTACATGATCTTAAAGAAGAGGATCCCCTTTCTGAAGAGATAAAGTATGTGTTGGAGGCACTGGAGTTGAGTCAGAAGTTTATATCTAAATTGGAATCTCATATGGATGTCTAGATAGTAAAAATATAAAGATGTGAGGAACTAATAGATTTCCTGAGGTATTACCTTTCAACATCATATTCCCCATTGGAAACTTCTCGAATAAGATTTGATGAGATGACTACTATAGTCGAGACTCTTCATCCTAGGGGGAAAGCATAAGAGGAAGGGTGAGCGGAACTTCAGCGTTAATTTGATACTTCTCTCCAGACTCTTGTCAACTTTTCCAGCTTAGCCAATATAATATTTTTGTTGATCAACCATTAATATTCCCTTTTTTTATAATATTATTGAAGAGAATCTGAAATGTTGAGATTCCACCTATTTCATGTTATCAATGATTGGATTTTATAAATGTTTCATGTTACATTACAATTTTTATTTAATTCATGATATACATGACTCTTCACTAATATGATATTATATGAATAACCAAAAATACCCATTATTTTCATAATATCAAGTAAACCTACATATCTACAACTGAATATTTAAATAATAACATATTCATTTAAATAAGTTCTCATGAATTCCCACCAACATGAGATTCTTTACTGATATAGCTTCTCTAGCTATCTTGATATTAACTAATTCACAAAAGGATAGTTGGGTTGAATATATTTCCTAGAGGTAGAGTTCATTATCTTTTGATGAAACTAATGGGATTGGCGAGAGTAACTTGATTTTTTCTAAGGTCATATGGTGTGATATACAATCTTTTCCATTCTTAAAGACTAAATCATTTTTGTCCTATTTTTTAGGGTATTTTAGCTCATACCTAGTATATTTTTAGTTTATGGTTTTCTAACTTGGACCTTCTATTGTTGTAGGTTAGGGTATTTTAGCTCATACATTCTATTTTTATAGTTTAGGGTCATTTAGAACGGACCATCTATCATTGTAATTTAGGGTCTTTTAGCTCATCAATTCTATTTTTGTATTTTAGGATATTTTAGATTAAACCTTTTATCACTTTATTTTAGGGTCTTTTAGCTTAGAATTTATATCATTATATTTTAGGGTATATGAGCTGAGAGCTTCTATTGTCGTAGTTTAGGGTCTTTTAGCTCGGCCCTTAAGATTACATGTAGTTTGAATTCTTACTTCCAAAACATGATCAATGATCATGGAATATGGTTTAGAAATACCAAGAATGACCTAAAACATACTAAGATGTTGATTTATTTCATGGTGTTCTCAAGTCTCATTAGGATTATATCTCCTTTACTGTAATGAGGAGGTGCCTAGGGTTGGTAGGTAAAAACCCTTATGCGTTGGTAGTATTTTCAAACAGAGGTGTATCCACTCTTTGAAAAGTGTCATTGAATATTTATGAGGGGAATATTGTTTGAGGGAGAAATACTAGGGATTCTAGGTCCACCTGGATAGTTTAATTATGGGTGATATAATTCATAACCCAAAATCTTGATTTAGTGAATATAGGATGCGGCAGACAAGTTGGGGATGACCCATAACACCCTTAGGTGTCTGGTTCCAATGTGGTGTTGTTATGTCTCATAAGGATTGAAATTACTTTCTTGAAAATAGGAGATGCTTTCAATTGGTAGTTCAAATCCCTTATATTCTGATATCATGATCAAGAAAAGATGATCTCCACTATTTTTTGAGGTCCATGAGATATTTGTAAAGACTAAAACATTCACATAATGAGGTTGGGTATGGAGGAAATATATATAGAAAGGTTTCTTTCACCCTAGGGTATTTTAGATATTAATTTTGATGCTATATCCCTACTCCATGAGGTTTCTAATCATGTGGTGTGAGCCATCAATGGTTTAGGAGTGGAGTGTCTCATTCCTTCTTTGATAAAGGGTACAAAACAAAGTGACATAACATCACGGATGTTGAATCTACTCAGAGATTTTGGTATGGAGATTCTAAATAATGGTCCAAAGTTCTCAGGTTAGGAGGATGATATGGGACAATCTTACTTGGAATGTCCTAGAACAAACCGATGTGTTGATTTCTGCTATGGTGATGTCATGGATCACATGGATCAGAGATCCCTTTTTATAGAGTGACACATTTGGTTGATGACCATAGGCACATATGTAATATCCATAGGCATATATTAATAGTCAATAAAAGGGTCCCTTGAAGCTGGTTATTGTTTTCCAAGGGCTACATAAGGTTTATGGTGACCCAAATCTCTCATATCATGAATTTTAATTTGTGAAAATTTTAATATCCAATAAGGGTTTGAGCACACAAAACTTTTTTCACCACCTACTGAAGTTATTATCACAGAAAGAAGATGTGTAAAAACATTAATCTAACATTTTCATGAAATAGTAGGTGCATCTATCATAGATTAGATTTTAATAGGGCTACAGAGTAGGCCCCATATGCTTTATACCTTATTTATTTGCACCGTAATTATTTCCTAAACTCTGATGATGAAGAGTTTAGAGAGAGAAGATGTGACTTTTTCTCATGACATCCTTTGTGAGGTTTCAACCTGAAATTTTTTTGTCTCTTTCACTAGAAGTTTAAGTTCATCCAATTTGTACCATTGTAGGATAGAGTTTAAGTTCATATATCTTTGACTAAAGTGCTGGCAGTTTAACATTATGATGAAGATGGATCTAATATGGGCGATGATACTCAAGATCCAAATTAGGATACCCAGGGTCAAGAGTACCCTGTAATCTTTCTGAGAAGGAGATAAAAATATTGTAAATCATGGATCTAGATTCTCAGGTCATGAGTAATTATATGATAAAATCATAACCAGAATGGACCAGAACACACTAATGTGTTGAGTTCTACCGCGTTGATGTTATGGATCACAAGGATCATAAATCCATTTTCCCATAGTGATGAATTTGTTTGACGACCATAGTTACATATACAGGAGCCATAGGAATTCATGAATAGTCAAACAAAGAGTTTATTGAGGGCCATGAAAGGTTTTTGATAACTTGAGGTGCTTAAGAAATGAATTATGGTTTATGTATTAAGTTTATTAATAGATGGTAGAAGCACCCCATATTCAAGCTGAATAGGGTAAGGCTCCAATTTTCCTTTGATAAAAAATAACAAAGGATGATGATATGCATAATTTAATGTCATGTGGTAAGGATATTTTCTTTTAATTTTAACTTCATGTGGTTAGGTCTAATTTTTTTTGATGTTTTTATGTCATACAACTAGGATGTTTTCCATGAAGTTTATTCATCATAGAGTAAGGAAGTGGGTATCAATTGTTTTAGATGGTCCCAAGATTGTAGATATGGGTATCACTACATATCCAATAATGATAGGAATCAATAAAGATGCAATTATTGAACGGAAAACTCTCTACATAGGTCTAACCCATATGTAGAGGTGGGAATTGATTCTATTTATTATTATAGTTGGGCCCATGATCAGGGATCCATGCATCACTACATATCCTTTGATTACAAGATCAATCCACATGTAGTTCTTGAGGAACCTATCATTTTAATGTCATTCGACACAGACGTTATCTTTCCAATATGAGAAAGGGTATTTTGGGTAGAATTATGGTTGGAAATCTTAGTGTCACTAGGTATCCATCAGTAATAGGAATTAAACCAAACATAGTTCTTCAAATAAAAGATTCCTTCACAAATTTTACATATATGCATGGAGGGGTGGAATTTTTATGTTTATTTGTTGTGAATGGACCTGAGGTTTGAGATTTGGGTGTCACTACGTATCTTGTGATGTCATTAATCAAGTAATATATTGTACTTGGAAACCCTTGTAGTTTAATATTGTTAAAAAGGAAATTTTTTGTGTAGTTTAATGTCATGTAGTAGGGATGATGATCACCTGATTTGAAAGAGAAGTAATATTGTAAAAAATCTCAAGACTAGATGTTTGGGCCTCCCTATGTATCTTTTGATGGCAAGAATCAAGACACACATATATCTTGGAAGAAGTGATTCCCTACATGGAGCTGACTCTCACATGGAAATGATGGAATTTCATCCTTCCTTCACACATATCAATCTTGTGTGTAGTGAGTTATTGGAAATATAATGCTTACTATGTAGTTTAACATCATGTGGTGAGAATGTCCTCCATATAGTTAAGTTTCATCTAGTTAGGACATGAGACATTGTGTAGTTTAATTTCTTGCTTTCAGGACATGAAATGTTGTACATTATAACATATTTCTTTCTGGACTTGAGATGATGTGTAGTTTTACCTCTTAGTGCCTGAATGAGCTTGTACTGTTTAACATCATGTAATCAGGATGTTACGTGCTTGATGGAAGCTATGAAAATTATTTCTCGACAAATATCACATTTTTGGGTGTTTGAAATGCTCCTCATCCATTGTTTTCAATGAGTAAGCTTCATTTTGATAGACCTTATGTATGATGTAAGGCCCTTCCCATTTGGGTTCTATATTTGGATGCATCATGATCAATATCATTGGGGCCTTAAGAGAGAACACAAGTTCTCCTCAAAGTAATGAATAGAGAAAAACATATTTACTAAAGGATCATTCGATATGATTTTGATGGATATCGATGTTGTGTAATATACACAACTAGGTCTCATCGAGACACTCAAATTTATCTAGTCTCTTTTTTTATTTCTCACTATCCGAGATTTTTCCACAATTGGATATTCATAGAGAATGTAGATATAATTCTATGGGTAACACTCCCTTGGTCCTATACACCAATGAGTATGGTGTTTCATGTATATCAGTGCATGTGGTGGTACGACATGGCCATAAAGAATGGAGGAGCTTGTCTAGCACGGACTTCTTGTCCTTCTTCAGCATCTTCTAGAGTATATTTGATGGAGTCTTATTGAAGGAATATACCTCTCTATTTTCTATTTCATGATATCAATATGATTGATTGGACTCAATATTGTACTCATGGTATAGTTTCTTTATATCTATAAAATAGAATTTGGTGCAATTGTCCATCAATATCATGTTAGGGACTCTAAACATGGTGATTATATGGGACTTTATGAAGTTGATTATATTATTTTTCCTACCTTATTTGTGGGGTATTTCCTCATCCAATTTTGAAAATAATTCTATAGTGGTAAGGATGTACTTGAACAACTTGAATATGGATATGGGATATGGCCATACAACGTCCATTCCCTAAAAGGAAAATGGCTAGGAATATTTAGTTTTATGTAGCAATTACGGAGGTGTATGGATGAGGTTTTCATGGATCTGGAATGCATGAAATTTCCTAGTGAAATACACAGAGTCCTATATCATTATTTTCTAGTAATATCCCAACCTCCTGATTTAGTGGAAGAACCTGGTCCCAGACCGTTGAGTTTCATAAGAGCCCACATGGACTTCTTCTATGATGGAATGTATCTCTCTTTCTACTATGCATCTGAGGAGGATTCTGTCAAATCATTTCATGTAGAGGGATTTCAACTCATTTGGGTCATCCCGTAGGGTGATGTTCATTACACGATGCAAAATATCATCCCTTCTAGCTCAGTATATCAGGAGAACTCCATTTTGGAGTTATCCAATTATGGACTCCATCTATCCAGGGGAGGATATCGGTACATCATGCTCTGTTGTGGTGTTGACCTAGTTGATTTCTTCCATATCACATAAAATGATTTACAAGACCATTATTCAGTGTGTTATATAGAATATTTCTTCCTCCTGACTAGGTTCATCCAATACTATGGATGCATTAGCCAATGTGTCAGCGCGATCGTTTTGTGATTAGTGAACATGGTGTAACTTGGTCTCAAAAGGGAACTCTTCCATTATTCCCCTAATGTAACCGGTGATAGGGGATAGTTCTTTATTTTTTATGGGTTATTCTCTATTGATATAATTTATCACTAGTTTTGAATCCCCTTTGAAATTGGGTTAGGATATCTATAGCTATAGGTCCAATTCCAAGCCATCGATGAGGGATCGATATTCTGCCTCATTAATCATGTTTCCTTTGGATAGTGAGAAATATTATGAAAAATTGATTTTTCTGGTGAGAAAAATTCAGTCCATAAGAAGACCCCATTAACCTTTGGTTCTTCCATCTTTTTCCTAATAGCACTTTGGGAGGCATTAGAAAAATACATCTCCCACATCCAAGGAGTGTCATGGGAATAGAAGGTCCACTTATGTGGGGGTGAAGTGCTCACAAGTGTATTCTTTATGGTGGGATTTTCCACGAGAAAATCATTTATCAATTTCCCTTTGACCACCTTTTGCAACATGAAATGGATGTCATATTGTTGAATAATGACCGTCCATTCGGCTAGACACCCAGTTAGCATACGGCAGCCAAGGATGTACTTGATCAGATCAATATGAGAGACTAGATGGACTTCATGGTGCAATAAGTAATTCGTCATCTTTTCCGATAAAAAGATGAGTACAAGGAATATTTTCTCAACATTTTAGTATCAGGTCTTAGTACCTAGTATTTCTTGGCTAATGTAATAAAAAAAATTTCTCGCTCCCCGCATCATTTTTCATTGTGAGGAGGGTGACCAGTGAGCATTCCATGGTAGCCACATATAGGATGAGTGGCCTACCTTCCACTAAGGGAATCATAACCAATGGGTACAATATATACTTCATGATAATTTCAAAGGATTAATGAAAGTCCATGTCCCATTGGTAGGTGATTACCTTCTTCATTAGCCCTGTGGAAGGGAGATCTTTTTCAGCCAAGTTAGCTATGAAATAGAAAATGTAGGAAAGGTTATCTTAGATTGACATTAGTAATTTGAGACTTTTGGGGTGGTAAAATTTCTAAAATATAAATGTTCATATCTGGTATGGCCTCAATACCATGGAAAAATACCACATATCCAAGAAAAATCTAATATTTTACCCTGAAGATGCATTTTAGTAGATTCATATTCAGACTATATTGCCGTATCTTGTCGAATATTGTTTGAAGATCTGTGAAGTGATCACATTGTTGTTATAATTTGACCACTAGGTCATTGACACAACCTTCATTTATTCTTACCAAGAATGTTTTAAAAATAAGATGCATGTAACATTGATATGTATAGCCAGTATTATTTAACCCAAAGTGCATAACATGATAGAAAAATATCCCATGAGGTGCTCTGAAGGTAATGTATTTCTCATCTTCAGGGTCCATATTTATTTTATTGTACCCTAGATACCCAACCATGAATGAAAGGAATTAGAATCCAACATTTTCATCAATAAATAAGTCTGTGATTGAAAATGTGAAATAATTATTTGGATATCAGTAAATATTTAGAAATGAAATATGCATATCTTACTCTTTGAGGTGAATAGTGGAACTAATCAGTGTGGGCCACAGGTCTTCTTACATTTCCATATCCACCTACCCAGTCTCATCAATGGTGGTAGAGACACCTTCCTCTAATGTGAGATGGGAATTTCATGGGTCTACCTCTTTTTGTTCCATCTCTAATTCTCTAGAGGTATTATTAGAAAGAGACAGAAATATAGGGGCATCTCTATCATTGTGGAGGTGAGAGAGGCTATGAGAAGAGACAATATCACCCCCACTACATGTTTTCTTATAGAAAGATATCGATGTTGATTTTATTTTACACTATTGATGGAGACAAGAGGGTCTTAAACCTGTGGGACAAAGTTTATAACCTAAAATATATTTATGGTGAGAACATATTCATTATCGAGCATACTCTCGGGTTTTTCAGGGGTGGTCCCCAAGTCATTGGGGGCTGTAAATGGTATATCATCATCTACCATTTTTTTTATCCCCTTTTGTAGAAACCTACTTCATCCTATGTGTCTTTTCAAGTCTCAAAGGGAGCGCTATCACTATGTAGTATGTCAACTATTCAATTGATGGGGTATTTCATATATTGATGGAATGTTGAAGGTACCTCCATGTGGCTATGGATGTAGGGCCTTCCGAGAAGGAAATTTTATATAGTGTCTTGCTGGATAACCATAAACTTAGCATCATATGTGAGATCCCCAAACTAAGCCTTGATTTTGATCTTCTCAAGAGGTCTTTGATCACGCTTATTATACCGTTGAATGGTAATCTTTGTGGGAGACAAATTTCCATCACCATATCCCAAACATTTAAGGGTTCAAATCAGGATGAGGTTGATCTCATATCCATTTTAAATTAGAGACCTTTAGATATCAAAATTATCTATTATACCATAAATATATTGGGGTCTAATGATTCCATAGATGGCCTATTTTGGATCATGCTCTATGAACAAGATAGTGACATGGAATTCTGCCAACATTGTCTCTATTTGATAGTCCTTAGATATAGTGAATTCTATATTACATAGTTGGGGGATTTGGATGGATTTAACAAGAGCCTATTTTAGTTCTTTTGAAATATGGATGGAATCAAGGATTGAGAGCTTGGTTGGGACTACTGCTAGCTATTTTAGAATTTTGTACCTTTGTGCCAAAGGTTGGTGCTTCCTGAGGAGGGTATTCTCCTAGACATGTGAGCTAGGAAATGAGGAATTTTATGTGGATGGTCTTGTTGCTTTTATAGAGGTTGTAAGAGCATCATTTTCCAGTGGTTTGGATCATGTCGACCATCCCTATTTTCTAGACTGATAAGATAATCAAACCCCAGTTGGGTGGTAATGTAAGAAAACTATATACAGATGATAATTGGAGTGTTCTTGGACACCTCCATGTCTTTTATGTGCTTTTTGGAGTGCTTTCCAATGAGTCTCAACTGCATATATGTTCTCTATGGTGACATGACCAAAATATTGGTTCCAACCATGCCTTTGTTGTCCCCTTTATCCTCAGTTCCTATGCATGCAGCCTCCTATTCCCCAGTTTTGTGTAGGAAACTCATAATCAGAGAAATATTCATAATTAGAGAAGGTTTATTCCAAGTGTATCACATTGAAAGAACCAAATATGATTTCCTCATCTAATGAGGGTCATATTTGGTGGGGAACTTCCCATGATTTAGATATTGCATGGAAGAAATTTTTAAAAGTCATATCTCGTATTGGAGAAGAATATGACTCCTATTATTATGTTTGTTTCTACTTATGGTGGATACTCACACTTTTGGGAGACATATTTAATGCTGACTTCTTGGATGGTGGAGCTATTTTTGGTAGTTTTATGTGTGATATCATGGTGTCATGAGCTTAGTAAATTGTTTTTCAAGTCCTCAAGTTGTTGAACTTCTCATCATGCCTAGCCAAAAAATTATTTCAATCACCCTCTTCTTCTAACTGGGTAATGGTTATGTAGGACACTTTCTCTGACGAGTTATCTAACGTCTCATGTCTAGAATCGATCATGAATTGAATGAAATATTTTAAGCTGAATCAATCATGGATATTATGACCCAGCCTTCTATGGAAAGGGAAGTAGTTGAGATGGTTGGTGAGGTTGACCTCATTAGGCTTCCTTGGTTATGGTATCTTGAGAATGAAATTAATAATGGATACTAAGAAATAACTAGGGAAATGTTCATTTCAATAGGTGTATGATTTATTCATTCATTCCTCAAATCTCTAGAGATTTTAATTTCTCTTTGCTTCTAGCCGAGGGTGATTTTGTGGTTGTCTCCATTCAATAGGAGGTGATGGGTGTTTCAAGAACTGCCTAGGTGCTTGGATGGGCACTAATTCTAGATTGTGAGTGATAGATGCACTTCTTCTTTGCCGATCATTCTGAGGCTATGAGTTGAGATTTGGATCAGGATCATTGAATGTAATCCTCCAGACATTGTACCATTTTTTTAAACTCAATGAATCTACCTGGATACTTCATTGGGATCATAGGTGTCTACAACTAATTCCAAATATTTTCAACATAGAGGTCCAGCAGTTTCTCCAGTGAGAGAGGGATGCTGAGTGAATAGGTTAAACCTTACCAACTAGATATGAAGTTAGACACCCTTTCATTTTCACATTTTTTTCATTTAATCAGGTTGATGATTATTGTTTTACTTAGTGTGGATCTAAACTCACAAAGAAATTTACAATGAAGGTATTCTTAACCTAAAAATTATCCTGATTGTAGACTGATGTAGTAATCAAACGTTGGACCTGTCAAAGTCTATACAAAACACCTCTTCTTTGTTACCTCATGTTGATCTTGAGGGACCATCATTGAAACACATCAGGATATGAATTTTGTGAGATGTTTTCTAGGTTCTCATGCACTTTTAAAGGTATAGAAGGTAGGATTTTCGAAATGGGGTGGAGGCATGGTATCATCCACCCACTCTAGATATGGCTTCCTCTCGGGATGCACAGGTATATGTCACCCTTCCATGGATTTTTTTAGATTATCTAGGGACTCGATGACATTAAGAATCTCTAAGGGTACAACTATCTGAGCCACATCTTCTTTATAGGGAGTGGGTGGGGTTCTATGAGGCGGCCCTACTTTCATCTCCCACTAAGTCTCGGTTTTTCCTATAACTGAATGATCTTCCTTTTAAGGGATAGGATGTCACCGCAATAGAGGTAAGTCATGATCATTTTTTACTTCCTCATTTATGTAGACCAAAAACTTAGATCTAGATCCAGTCTGAAACTTAGATACAACTCTTGTTGGTGGCTCAGCTATGGGATAGAGAATATTCATCTCTTCCTGAAGATGATACCTAGTGGGAATATTTCCCCAAGGTAGCTCCTTGTTGAGTTGTCTAAGAGTTTGTATCTCACTCTCGTATTTTGATAATTTTTTTTCCATGGAAGGAACCTATAATCTTTTGGGTGGTTATTAGGATGTATCCACACCTTTCTCTTGGTCTTTGGTAGTGTTCCAATGGAGGTATGGAAACTTGATATTCAGAGGTGCCAGATTTTGGAGCCTTATTTGGGTCTGAGTGTATGCATCCCCGGTTGGTGAATACAAATCCCCCTCCTCTCAGGGTATGTTTTCATTGTTTTCTCCCTCCACATTTATATCTTGATGCTCCATATCTATTCTATTGACAATAATTAAATTCATAGAGGTATATCGGCCAATGGTGTGTATCCCATTAATTTCGACACAATATAATGATTTTATACTACCTTCATCAGGGTCATTTCCCAAACCCCTAGCCATATTGGGATATTTTGTATTGAGAACCCAATAGGGTCTAATTTCCTTCTCTGTAATATCCTCTTGTCTCATCCTCAGAGTAATGACCATCAGGGAGTTTCTGATCATGATTGTCAAGTGGGCCCTAAATTGTAGATGTTTCTCTTATGGTGAGTGGAACAGATCCGATGCTAACTATTGATATTTATCTCCCAACCTAGATAAGACTGATTCTCTCTACGGTAATGAAGACAATAAAAATTCCCCCAACCCTATTGTATGGGGTTATTTGGGGCCGCAATTTGGAATTTATGGATCATGGGTGTTGAGGATCTAATGATTCCGATTAGGGATTTGATGACTCTAGGGACAGACATTGAGATATAAATACCCCCAGCTCAGCATGATGGTTTTGATCTATAATCACCATTAATTTTCCTAAGATCCTCTCATGGGATGATGAACCTGGTGATAGTGATTGAGATTTAAATTCACTCAGCCCAATGGGGTTGGGTTTGTTTGTAGCAACTGATGATATGTCATGAATCCTATCAGGAATTGATGATTCGATAGGAGGTGGTGGTTGTAGATATCCCCCTAGACTGGGAAGATGGGTTCTCTCCAAGATTTTTATTATAGTAGCTACTACTAAGGCCAATTTTATGTGGCGTAGGTGTGCTCATATAGGAGCAGGGTGAAAAGGAATCCCATGATGGGAACCATTATTTACGATAAGTTTTATGGTTGATCACAACTTCAACTTCCGTGTATGAAATGTATTACCATTTCTTGAAGAGGACCAGATAAAAGAATTTCTGGTTATCCTCTCCCTTCATTCGTGATGTATGAATTTCTTTAAAGCAGTGTAATTCTATTGTAGTGACCAACTAGATCACGTGTTACCTGATCCTCTAATTTTGTTGAAGTCTATTACATTACAGGATGTTGTATATGAAGGTTTATATTATTTTGGGGACATGTTTAAGTGTAATTCTCCCTATTTCACTCATCCTCATATATGGACAAATGGATATTCTCTATAAATCCGTTGGTAGAGGGTTGTCATAGTGGCGAGACAAACACTGCATAGGTGTTTGTCATGCTCCTCCATTCCCAGCTTCCAAGATATGGAAAAGGTGGACAAATCCAACTAATAATAGAGTGTATTGATTTGATAAAGGTGATACACTTACTATGGATAAGGGATATTTCTATTCTTTATTCATTGATGAGTATTACGTATATTTTGGCACAGATAAGGCATGCACTCTTTTTCTGGATCATCTAGGACCTCATAGTCAAAAGTGAAGAGGGGTCAGATCATTATGGGGATATTGTTTCTAAATAAATCTCTCCATATGTAAATTTTTACCTCATATTCATCAGAATTACATGCCTCCATCTGATCAGACCATAGAAGATTCTTCTTGGGATCATCTTCTAACTGGAGTGGAGTGATGCTAAAATTTGATTGGGAAATATATGTGGTTGACTTCGATGTTTTCAGAACCTCTTTATAATAAGGAATAAGAATTTTGGATACCTCTATATATATGGGTATTTGGGAAAGGGGGATTTTCTTGTTTATGAGAGATATCACCATGGTGAGGTTGACCACAATGTATTTAGGCGTATAGTTCATGTTTTCCATCTCTACACTACCATAAGAAGGACTATCATGGTAGGGTTCATCTTCTTCTTAGGTTAAAGTGTTTACAAACCCTTTTAGTTTTTATAATGTTTCTTGAACAACCTCAAGGACACTATAATTAAGCATATTAGGGATATAAGCCTCATTCTTTGTTGTGGCCAAAATATTCTGACTTTCCTTTTGGAATTGTGCAGGAATGTGATCCTATTATATGATGGTTTCCAAAAAAAATATTACCATCTAGTGTTGTGGGACTAGGATGCGACTATTGAGAGTCTACTAGAATATTCTAATGATATTACTTATTACTGAGAGGATATGAGCCTTTCCCAAGCCATGTTTCATTCTCACTTGGTGAGCCTCGGTTAAAATATGAATGTGAGCTCAATCCTAAGCATTTGGAATTTGTCACTAGTATTTTATTGTAGGGATATGAGACCACCCAAAGGCATGTGTCACTATCACTTAGTGTTCCCTGGTTGGATTAGGGAAATGATCCTAGTTTTAATATTCATTCCCAACCAAAATCTGTCAACGAACCTTCAGAATGGGAGAAGAGATATAAGCCTCCTCTTGTATTTCCTCATAAGGATGTTGGTGTAGTTTTTCATCAAAGTAAGTAGAAATATGAACTTATATTTCATGATCTACTAGAATATTCTAGGAATATCCACTGATAGAAATATGAACCTTTTTTGTGGTGTGTTCCATTATCACATGGTTATCCCCATCCAGAATGGGGATATGATCCCGATCATGGGGCTTTGGAGTATGTCGTTGGTCATCTTCTATATGAATATAATCCTTTTCCAAAGAATTTTCCCCTATCAATTGGTTAACCCCTTCTATAATGGGGATATGAGCCCAATCCTGATCCGTTGGAATATGTTGGTAGAAGTTTTAAACCAGTTTGTTCCCTTTTCCCAAGGTATCTTCCACTCTCACCTAGTGATCCACGGTTAGAACGGGAATATGATCCTGGTATGATGCCTTTTACTTTACCAGAATGTTATGATAATCCTCCTGGATGGGAGAAATAGTGTGAGCTTTCTCCAAATAAACCAATTTTTCATAATGATCACTATGTTGAGCTACCTTGGATGTCATGAAAAGAATATGCACATATACCTATATAAGTACCAGTGCCAAAATTTGTCGGTAGAGTTCTTAAGTTGTTGCTAAGATGTAATTGAATTTTTGAAAAGTGTTCATAGGGGATATAATCCTTCACATTTTCTATCTATACTCTATACTATTAGATATTTTATTGATGTAGGTATATAATCCCAATTATATCCTCCTTGTTCCAATGGAATATACTGATGGGATTCATGCACAAGGTCAGGGATATGCACCTCCCTAATGCTTGTTGTAGGAATATTCATATAGAATTTCTCCAAGTGAGCAAGGATATGAGCCTACTCATTGGTTAAAGATGGAATATACTAGATAAAACTTTTAGTATGAGTGGGTATATGAGCCCACTCATGGTTATCCAGGGTTTTCCTCTCCCATTGTGTCATCCTTGTTGCAAGTGTAAGGGTATAAGAGGTGGAAGTGTGTCAGATTTTACCCTCATCCGGCAACATGTGTGCATTGGTAGGATGGTTCTAGTGATGTTTCTTGACCGTAGCCCTCCTCAGTGGCCCCTGATTCAGAAGGGATCCATATTTGACTCCACGTTCCACCTTCATTAGAGACTAATAGGGCGATTTTCAAACTTCAGGGATAATCTCCTAATGTGGTTTGTTGTGGAAACAAGGGACATTAGCTTAGAAAAAAAATTCCTTGGATGATGAAGACTCATTGGTTTCAGTACATAGAGACCCTCACAGGTATATTGAAGATTCAATATTGTTCCATGTCAATGGTATTACCATAACATTGTGTTCTCCACATGATATTGAAGCTATCGAGCATGTGATATCATTTTACATCCCATATGAGTTGCATCCATATGTGATTTTCTAGAATGGACACATGATGAAGACATTATCTCAGATCAGGATGCTTTTGATGAAATAAGTACTTGTAGACATAAAAAAAATGGGTATCATAGTCATAAATTAGTTAAATATTGCAGTCATGATATGTCCTCAATTAGATATGTGTGGTTAACACAATTGTCCTTTTATTCTAGATATGTCCATTCTTCTCATGTAGAATCTTAAAAGAGAGGATAGACTTATTTAATTGGAACCTCAGTTAAATATTATTGGTTATAATATTTATTCTAGTATTATTATCTTTATTTTATATGCCAACAAAGTGTCCTGACAAACGGCAAACTGACCATCATTTCTATTTTAGGGTTTTACATCGGGCTCATTTTTTATAAGAAAATTATAATGTCCTGATGCATAATTAACCAATAATTCTATTATTCGAAAGATTCATGTCTGGTTCACATTTTGTTTTTTTCACATAAAATGAATACAAATTGTCTAGATGGATGATAACCTAATAATGTTTTTTGTTTGAGAGATTCACGTTAGGCTCACCATTTTTTTGATAGAGAATATATAACTGCTAGGTGAATTTTGTTTGGACTGTTGAATTATTTTGAGCATGGGGGAGCTAAATGTTCTTCACAACCATTTGCATTGGGTTGCCATTTTTTTCTTAATAGAAACTCCCAACGGTTTCCAAATCTATAACTGGGTACATAAATGCTTTCCAGAGGAAGATGTTCAGTTGGGGTTTCTGAACCAATGACACTTAGGAACTCACATTGGTCAAGAGGATGGGAGGTTTGGGTCACCATACCCTTTTAGGGAGAATTGTTTCCAACTCTAAGACTCCCTTATAGATGTAAGATATGTTTATGAATCTCTTGATAATCCCGATACGGGATAGTTTACCCTAAAAAATAATTATAGGATAACTCCTTTTATGTGAAAAAAAAGGTATCTCATTATTTAATCCATCTATATGTATCTGAGGTTCTTCATCCATTTACCATTAATGAATAGCTACTTATATGATGAAGTTGTATAACCAGGCACTTCAGAACTTTCTGTCATGAAGGGAGGTGGTAAATATTCTGAGGAGGGTATTAAGCTGTAATGATGTGTCCTATGTATCCTATTTATAGTAGGAATCAAAACCCACATATTTTGTAAAAATCATGATTTTTAATATCATGTATAAAGGAAATTTTTTCATGTAGTTAGGAACCGAATATTTGATCTTGAGTCTTGAGGAGACATCCTATATATCCTAGTAATAGAATGAATTAGAGTTATCATAGTGAATTCATGTCGTTGGGAGTATCCCCAAGATAGCTTCCATTATATTGGGGTTTTATATCATTATACTCATCAGGGCTTTCATAATGAGATTTCCATAACTGGTGAAGATTCAAGATGTGAATGATGTGTTCATTGTGTCTACCTATGACTATGTGATCTATGCAAGATGTGAGAAATAAGGGATAGAAAATGATCAACCTCATTGCATATGGATACGAGAATTATATACTAGGACTTCCCTTTGTATGTTTAATATAGATATATTTCCATAGGAAGGTGTTCTACAGATACTGGTTATAGTAGGCATGAGATTCATCATAGTTCAATTAGATTCTCAGTCCGATGATGGATATGGTAGAATGATCAGCTCATGGGAATGATTGGTTCTTGATGGTTGAAATGTCAAAGGCCTGAGGGGAATTATACTAAAGTGGGTTCCCATTTTAGTTTAGTCTTGGTCCTTGGGAAGGTGTCCTGTATATCCTGGTTATGACAAGAATTAAATTCATCATGGTTTAATATATTCTCAATCTATTGTGGATGATAAAATTTGTTCAACCCACAATAATGATTGGGTCTTGATGGTTGAAATGTCAGAGACCTATGGGTAATTATACTGAAGTGGATTTTTATTTTATTTTAGTCTCAATCCTTTGGATGGAATCCTACATATCTTGTTTGTGGTAGGAATCAAAGGCCTTTTAGTTCAATGAGTTCTAAATTCATTGGTGGATGAGGAAAGATGATGAGCCCATAATAAATATTAGGTCCTAGTGGTTGCAATATAGGTGACATGATGGGACTTATACCAAATTGGGTGCCCATTTGACTTCGGGATCAGGCCATAGGAAGGCATACTATGTATCCTGGTTATAGTAGGAGTCATATTACTTGTAGTTCAATTTATTGGGCCTTACACATTGATGTTTCCCTTATATGTGATGCATATCATATTATACAACTGATTGGGGGTTGCACACTAAATATTCCCTTGTCCTGATAGAGACATTTTGTCTGAATGATATGATCATTGTGACTCCCTAATACCACATGAGCTATGCTCAGTGTTTGAAACAATGGATGGAAAATAATAAGTATCATTTCTTGTGGATGTGGGAATTATGTAAAGGGACTTCCCTTGGAACTTTTAATATAGATCTTGGACCTCGGGGGGTATCATAAGTTTCCTAGTTATGGAAGTAATTATATTCATCATAGTTTCCTTGATTGGCGATTACAAATTGGTGTTTTCCTACTGTTCGGGGCTTACACACTGAGGGTGGACAAAGTTATCAAGTTTTGGGATACTCAATTGACCTGGAATGCTTGTCTTCCTTTCATACTTTGATTTTCCACACAACATTCCTTGATTATCAACTTGAAATGTTGGAGGATGTCTTCCTAATATGTCCAAAGACAATTGTATGATCCTATTGACTTGTTTGAGGGATGTCACGTGACTAGGATGGAATGTATGAAGGTTATTTCATGATCAACGATGACTTGTCTGGAGGTTATTGGAAGACCTAGATGGATTTTCCTAGAATCCATTAAATGATCTCGACTGACATTTTTAGAGTACATCACATGTTCCAGCCAACTTTCCCTGGTTTCATTGCTAAAGTTTTCTAACACGCTTGTAAGGTGCCACAAGAGTCTGTGAGACATGTCTTTAAGGGTTCTGCATGTCCTGGATAACTTGTCCAGGTGTCATCGTGAGAGCCAGATGACATGTGTGGGGTATATTGAAAAATTTGGATGACATACCCATAGGGTATTGTGAAGTCTGGATAGATTATATGGAGGATTTTGTGCGAGACAGTTGACATTCCATGTTGATATCGCAGGACATAGCAATCAATTACTAATATCTCCATATGATTCAGGTGATATATCTGAAGGACATCTCAAGGTAAGGATAGAGAACCAGGGGGTTTCTTAAGACTTGGGAGGTATGCCCAGGGGAAACCATGGGAATTTATTTGATATCTCTAAAGGAATTCACATGATGTAGATATTATACCAACAGAGCATTGAAATATCTAGCCAACATGTCTTGGTGTTGTTATGGGTCTTGGTTGGTTCATGCGAAGCACATGAGGATCAACATATATGTTATTCTCATAATTCTTTCATATTTTAGTCTTTATTACAGCCTTTTATTATATGTGCCTTATATTTTTTTAGTGTTAGCTTGTTTAAAATATCATATTTTTTAGTGAATATGTGGGATTTCCCTCACATAACCCATTAGAAGTCCTTCAAGTGATCTATGAGTGACCACCAATAGTGTTTATGCATGATTCATGATCACTTCATTTGTTCCTTGGATATTACTTGATGGAAAACATTCCTGGTCATAAGATCGGCCACTCCGAGAAATCAGCTCTGATGCCTGGGTGCATCGGTGTGAGGTTCTAAAATTTATCTCATCTGTATAAAATTCCTCTTTTTCATGTTCATGTGGGTTATTTATTGGTCTTACCACCCCAATTATTCACCATTTTACATGGTGCATATCATGAAAATCTAAGATAGAGTTGATGAAGGGAGTTTGCATCATGTATCTTCATGAGGCCCTAATTTATGTCATTCTGGGGGCTTCGCATGATTTTTAGTGACCACAAGACCATATGATAAATTCCCTATTTATTTCATTATATCCAATTAATGGGGTCTTGTTTATTCATGAGAATATGATAAGGGACTTTCATATTTTTCATACTGACATGTCAAAGGGTCTTCACAAGATCAGGGCGTCCCTCAAAATTCCTTCACGTGATCTCAAGATACTTTTCTAGGACTTTTTTGAGACAAGGATGTCTTGTTAAGGGGCTTTACAAGACCATTATGGTGTGTCGCAAGAGTTTTATGATCAAAAGAGGCTCCCTCATTTCCCGTTATTTATTTTCCTTCATTTATTTTTTGAAGGATTAGGGATCATGTGAGCTTGCATGAGTGTTATTGAAGATAATCACTTACAATATCGGTGCTACACCTTGTGACAAACAAAAGGTCTTTTGGTGATGCGTGATAATAAAATGGATAAAACCTTATGCTTATTTTTGAATCCAAAGTTGGAGAACAAAAAATCATAGACATGTATGATGATTTTTGAGTGATGGGGGTGGAATTTCGATGGTCTCTTACGCAACCAAGAGGACATGTCACGGAAGCTTCTACGGTGTCTCACAAGATACCTAGGGAACATAACATTATTTTTATGACCACAAGAGGCTCCCTATATTCCCCTTATTATTTCGTTTCCCTATTTTAAAATAGTTTGGGATCTTGTGAGGACATATGAGTGTTATGGAAGAAAATAACTCTACCTATCAGTGATGCGTCGCATGATATTTTTGACCACGAGAGTCACTCACCCTTTTGGATATTTGCCTCCTATTTTACAATAATTTTCATAAGTACTTGTTTAATGGAATTCACAGGGCCTTTCATAGGATATGTGTTTCATGTGGTTGTCTGCATGAACTTATACTAGTCTTGTGATCATGTGTATCTTTGGGGTTCACATGATGTAAGTGATCATGGTCACCTTCATCTTCTTTTATTTTCAGGGAAAATAATAAACATATTTATGTATTTCTACCTTTTTGAATACGTCAATGCTCATTTTTCGGGTCCTCAGCCCCCAGAGCCACTACATCAGTGCCTCCTACCTATGGAAAATTAAATGGACATGTTGATCCTACATCCTAAGATGAGAGTGATTTGGATTAGATCTATTCTATGATAGTGACATTGTTTTATTTTACCTTATATTTTATTTTTTCCTATAACTCACAAGAATTCTGTTATTAATTAAATTTTTCTCTTATTATTCATACTTTCCTTATTAGTATTTAATGGTTCTTATCTTATATTTTTGATAATCCCAAAATGGGGAGAGATTATTTGGATGGAATTTACCATTGATACCAAAATTATCCAAACTTATCCTTTGATCCCATTCTAATTTGGGTTCCTTCGACTATAGTTGTAATGTTTATGTCATTGTTTGACTTTTTGTTTTATGTTTTAAATTATTTGTATCCCAAATTTTTCATTTGATATTTTAAGAAGAATTTTACTCTTCAAACTCATCTACTTATTCCTAATTGTGTTTTATACATGGTTTATAGAATGTCATGATTTGTGATCATCAAAAAAAAGGGAGACTGTTAGAACTTCCTTATTTTAATGGTCACAAATCATGATTATTATGTTATTAAATAGCTTAATGTTTTATGATATTATATTATTTTATAAATCATAGTTATGGAAAAAATATATATTTGTGTTAAAAAGTTCAACCGTTAGTTCAAATCCTGCCACTGGCAGCTTTGTGCTACCGCTGGAAGCGTTCCACTGCCAGACACATGACACCGATGATTGTGTGCTACCATTAGAGTTTTTCTTCCACCATCCTCATGCTACCATCATATTTTCACTACCATAAGACTCCTCCTAGATCCAAGTTTTTCTTCTGATGGTAGTGTTCCTACTAGGCATGCTACCACTGAGTCATGTTACTGCTAATTGTGCCACCATCATAATTTTACCATAGTTTTTCTACTACATTTGAATTAAATGATTCAACAACTATTTCATTGGAGTAAATTCATAGGGTTTATTTAATTATTATACCTTTACCATTACATAGACACATTGAATATTATTTAGATGTTCAGTACAAGGATCCAAAAAATAATTTTGATTATTCTTCAATGGGTATTCAAACATGAAGTTATATATATTTATGAAGGACTCCCTCATGCACATATAGAAATGAGTTGGATGCATGTCTTATAAACTGAACTCATAAAAGTTAATTTTACTATGAATGAGTGGAGTACATATAAGGGATAGATTATTTCCTAAAAAAAGATAACTTCATGACACCCTATTTTCCTAAAACATTTATATAAACCATTTGAGTTCCTCACTAAGAAAAATATGAGTACTCTCAAGCATCTGGAGCATTAAAAACTAGGAATAACTTAATTTATTCATCCCAATTTATTTTCTCTTTTTTTTTGTTTTAATTTAGATAAGTGTGAAGTTTTACTCTATATATCTACTCAAACTGACTCATGTACTTTAACTGTAGAATACCTGATATTCTCTCTATCATTTTTCATTTGTTTACCCATGTTCATTGCATAACAGGTCTTTGGGTAACCATCATTGTATTTCTTCCCACATATAATTATGGAATTCACTTTGAGCCTAAAAATCTTGTGATGTTGTTGTTAGGTTGGAATAATAAAAAAATACACAAGAGGGGTTGAATTGTATCTTTTTTATAATCTTGACAGATTTCGGTGTTTAACTCTCTTTATGATTTATATAGAAATGAAACATTCTCTTCTGTATAGAATATGAATAGTTGATAAATAGTAAATAAGAACACATAAATTTTTATAGTTGTTAGGGGAACAAAGATCCCCTAGTACACTCTTCCAATTCTCTCTCTATGATCATGATGATTTTCACTAGAAAATTTCCTCTTATCAGAAGACCTTCAAATCCAAAACTGAGTACATGCATTTGAAACCTTTAAAAAAAGGCTAAATGGGTCCTTCTAGTTCTTTTACCAGGAACCAATTATCCAAAACTTAGTACAAGAAGATGAAATTTAACCACAACTATATACAAGCTGTTGAAACTTCAATAAATCAAAATATTTTTATTTGTTGATGGTTCAGGTTGAACTTCATAGTTGTAGTAGTAACAAACAAAAAATGTACCATGTTCTGAAAAGATGAATGTCTTCAAGAAAGAATATCTTTGAATAGATCCTGGTTGTAATTGATCTTCAACAAAATTATTAATGAATAAGAGTTTCTTGAATATCACTGAATTGAGTATGAAGTTCCTCAAACTTAGCTTGAGGAATAGTTGAACTTATGAGATCTTCCACTTTTTTCTTTTCAGCTTATAATTATTCTCTCAGGGACAAGTTCTGTTCCTATAATTGATTTTATTTATGGATTAGAGCTTCAGTATTTCTTCTCAAAGAGTCAGAATACTCAGTAGAAAGTGATCTAGAAGGTTGTTCATCCTCCACTAATGCCAACCTTAGATCTTAAACAAAAGTATTTTCAATCCCTTATTTCCATTCTCTTAATGCATACACCTTTTCATATACAAAATTAGCAACAAAAAGAGATATATTAATAGGGGAAGATCCACTAGAAATAGGGAAAACTTCCCAATGTTTATCTTCCCCTTGAGTTTATTGCTCAATATTCTCAAGCCCTTTAAACACATTCCCATCTCTTTATTCTTCTTAAACCTCATTCACATCCTCTTAAATTTCAACATATATTATTTTCCTTTGATTAAGACCAATATCTTCAATTCTCAATTCACCTTCTTCCCCAGTACCAATTCTAATAGAACCAACATATGGTAACAATCTCTACTCCCCCTGAGTAGGATCTATTATCCTTTATTTTTCTTCTATTCTAATGGGTAATAGACTAGCACAATAATTTCTCCAAAAATATCCTAATTTCCTTACTATTCCAGCATTAAAAATGTTAGTGTAAAGGAATCTCTTTCCTATTGATATGTCTCGTACTTTTCCCAATCTGAGTAACAAGAGAGAAATAATCCTTACATAGGTATGGAAACACATTATTTCATCTTTATAATAGAAATGATGTAGGTATCTCAATATATACTGACTAAAATTCATCTTAATATTATTCAGAAACCAAAATATAATATTCATATTCTAATACAAATTTTTTTCCAACCCAATAGTTCTCGGCACAATTGCTGACTGAATAAATTTTATTAAGATATTTTGATCTGTATGGAGGTCTTTTGTTATCATACTTTGGATAGTTTTTGTTCCAAAAATATATGACATTATATCAAATGATTTATATTTTTCATCTCTCGTATTTCATAAATTGAAATGATATTTCCCTTTATGGGGACAAGCCAGCTGCTTAGATATTTATAATTAAGAAATTAAAAATTCATCGTGGTAAATATTAGAGATAACAATGTCTTCATCATCTCTGAACCTAAATGAATAATTTATAAAAAAACTCTTTTAATTCAATTCTAAACACAAAATTCATATGGATGTCTCTAAAAATAAACTCCAATCCTTAAAATCTAGTTGCATTATTCAACAAAAAAATCATTTAACCAATCGAAATTTATTACCTTTCCTTAAAGAAATTTTCTATGCACTACATATTAGCAAATAGGATCACTCAAACCAACTTCTTCAAATCATCCTGAAGTTTCCATTAGTGAATTATTCAGGATTGAAGGTTCAAAGGTTCGGGTTTTAGAAAACTGTAATGAGAGACGCTTTGTAATCTGAAGGGTTGTGAAGAAGTAATGATGATATCAGGAAAAGTATGATGGTTTAGTGACATGGTTTGGTTTCGCATGTAGATTATGTGGGGGTAATCAATAAAATTTTAATTTTGAAAATATGTGTTTTAAAAAAAATCAAAAAAATATTTTATTTAAAAAAATAAACAGACAATTTCTAAATAGTATTAATTGAAAGTGAAATTAAAATAAATTAATAAAAAATTATTTAAAATTAAATATTCCTAACTCCCACTTAATAAAATGAATACCTAAAGTGAGAAGTGGTTTAGTAAAAATATCAGCTAATTGATATACAGTACTAAAAAATTCTAAAGATATATCATTTTTAAGAAAATATTCCCTTAGAAAATGATGTCTCAAATCAATATGCTTAGTCCTAGAGTGACTTATATGATTTTTTTTAAATATCTATTGCACTAGTATTATGAAATAAAAAGGGAATATTATTAAAATTTAGTCCAAATTCTAGTAGAGTGTGTTTTATCCACAACACTTGTGCACACTAACTGGCAGCAGACACATACTACGCCTCGGCTATTAACAGGGAAATTGATGTTTGTTTCATACACGACCATTATACTAAGGATTTCCCTAAAAAGTGGCAGGTTCTAGAAGTGATTTTTCTATATAATATACATCCTCCAATGTTTACATCTAAATGTGAAATTAAGTTAAAATCATAAGTTTTTTGGGAAATGAATATATTTAAAAATAGTTTCTTTTAAATATATAAAAAATAGTTTAACAACAATAAGATCAGATTCTTTTGGATTTGACTAAAATATAGAATATAAACATACAGAAAACATTATGTCTAGTCTTCTAGTAGTAAGATACAGTAAACTTAAAATCATACCTTTGTATAACTTGTTTTTAACTAGTTTTCCAGCTTCATCCAAATCATGTTTTAAATTTTTACACCTGGGAGATGTGCATATTTTACTATTTTCAAGTCCAAAATTTTTCAATAACTCAAAAATATATTTACTATGATTTAAAACATTTCCATAATATTTTTAATAAATTTTAAATCCTAAAAAGAAATTTAATTCTCCCATCATACTCATTTCAAATTCTTTTTTATTTAGATATGAAAAATAATTACAAATATTTTTTTTGAACTTAAAATAACATCATCAATATAAATTTGTACAAATAAAATAATAGAATAAATAGTTTTATTAAAAATATTAGGATCTACTAATCCTACAGAAAATCCATTTTCCCACATAAAGGAGTTTAATCATTCATACTAATCTCTAGGTTCTTGTTTAATACCATGAATAGGTTTAGTAAGTTTAAAAATAGAATTTGGTTTGTGAGGGTTTTCCAAACTAGGGGGTGTTCAACATAAACTTCCTCCATTAAATATCCATTTAAAATGGTAGATTTTATATCCATCGGATATAATTTTAAATTTATATGAGATGCATAGGCTAAAAATATTTTTATGACTTCTAATCTAGCTATTGGAGTATAGGTTTCATCAAAATATATTCATTATTCTTTATTTTATACTTTTTCTAATAATCTATATTTTTTTCATTTATGATCCTTTGATCATCCTGTTTATTTCAAAAGATCCATTGGGTTCCTATCACTGGATAATTGGATGGTCTTTCTACTAATTCACAAACTCTATTTCTTTTGAATTGGTTTACCTATTCTTTCATAACTAATAACCAGTTTTCATATTCTAAAGCTTCTCCAATAGCCTTAGGTTATAACTTAGATATAAAGATATAAAATTCATCTAGGTTTTATATATTTCTTCTAGTTATAACTCCTTTGTATAGGTTTCCAATAAAATATTCTAAAGGGTGGATCTTTAAGGTTCTAGACTCCCTGGGTAAAAAAATTCAGGTTCTTATGTCTCAGGTTCTTCTAGACTGGATTGAATTTTTTTTCTATTATTTTCAAAATCAGACTAGGGGAATCAAGTCTCGGGTTTTCAAAAGCGCCAATTTTTTCATCTATTTGATATTTCTCTTTAATTAAAGGGTCAGATTCATCAAACATCACATGAAATTATTCTTCAACAATCCTTGACTTTGTATTAAACACTCCATAGGCATTAGAAGTAGCAGAAAATCTTAGAAATATTCCCTCATCAAATTTTGGATTGAACTTACCAAGATTATCCTTAGTATTAAAGATGTATACCTTTCATCCAAAAACACTAAAGTAATTTTCATAAGGTTTTTTGTTATTCTAAATTTCATAGGGGGTATTTTTAATAACTTGACTTATTATAACTCTATTCATGACATAGCAATCTATTCTTACAGCTTCGTATCAGATATATGTTGGAAGGCTATATTAATTCAACATGTTCCTTACCATTTCTTGAATAGTTCTATTTCTTCTTTCAACAATCCCATATTTTTGAGGTTTTATTTGTGATTAAAAGGTGTGTTTTATACCCATATTTGAGAAAACATAATTAAATTCTTTATTCTCAAATTCTACACCATGATCACTTCTCAATAAAACTATATTAAAATTCTTTTCAATTTGAAAAATTTTGAAAAAGTATTCAAAAATAGTGAATACCTCACTTTTGAGTTTTAGAATGTAAACCCAAGTAAATCATGAGAAATCATCAAATAATACAAAGACATAAAATTCTTTAGCCAAAATTTCTACCCTAGATGGTCCAAAACGATCCATGTGGATAAGTTATAATGGTTTAGATGAAGCAATTTTGTTAATATATTTTAAATATTATTTATGTTGTTTTCCAATTTGGCATGCATCCCAGAATCTATCATTATGAAAATTAAGACTGTGAAAATGAGAAATTAATTTTTTCTGAGATAATTATGTAAATCATATATATTTTAATTTAAAAGTCTTCTATTCCAGATCCATGACTCATTTTTCTTTTTAGTTAAACAATTACCTTTCTATTTACACACAGAATTAAGATCCAATGTATAAACATTTTCAGTTCTTGGTAATCTTAATTTAAGCAATTTATCTTTCAAAATTGAGATAGAATTATTAGAAAAATCAACACAAAAACCATCATCAAAATATTGATAAATACTTATAAGATTGTGTTTTATCCCTTGTAAATGTAGTACTTTTTATTGAAATTGTATTTTGATCTTTAACATTCCAAACTCCAACAATCTTTTATTTTCCATTGTCATAAAAAGTGACTAAACCTCCATCCATTTGTGTCAATATATGGAAATTTGTAGAGTCTCCTCTCATATGTCTAGAGAATATACTATCCATATACCATATATCATGTTTTTTCTGTGGTCTTTGACCTACAAGATCAATTAAACACATGTTTCTTTTAGTACCCATATTTTCTTGGGTCCATCTGTGTCAGCAATCAGTGATCTGGGAATCCAGATTTACCTTATTTTTTAAAAAAATTATATTAATTACTTCACACATGTTTTTGGAAATAATTTCTTTTTAATGAAACTTATTTTATGATTTATTAAATAATAGTTGTTAGTGTAATGACCTTTTATTCCACATAAATATTGGGTATCATTTTTTGAATTGGACAAAAAAATAATTTTTTTTATAATTTTGATTTTTCACCTGTGCTTCCTATTCCATGATTTTCTCTTTTAATAACATTCTTTCCAAGAATCACATTCATAGTTTTATATCCTTTATCTAAAATACTTTCAATACTCTTATAATATTCTACTTCATCTTGTAATTATTTTATCCTTCTTTTATGAACAATACATTTTGACATAGATGAATTGATGTTTTCCATTAGTTCTTGATGTTATTTTAGTATCGTGTCTCTTTCACCTAAAATAATATATTGAATATTTTAAGTTAATTGTGTTTCTTAATTAAAAAATAATATTTATCTTATATCATTGAACAATAAGCATCCAATTTACCATTTGAGTAGCTATCAGATTCAGAGGAATAAGATTAATAGGATTGTAACTCTTCTTCTTCCTTAGCCATAAATCACATACTGGCTTTGAGATTTTATGGCTCTTTCTCTGAATAATATTTTGAGTAGATACTAGATAATCTAGATATATTTCACATAGATTTTATATCTCTATTATCATTATGTTCATAATCATATTTCTTTTGATATTTCATTTCTATCCTTCTTTTTTCTTTCAATTGGGGGAAATCAGGTCTGATGTGACCCATCTTCTTTCATTCATAACATATAACTTCTCTAGGTTCCATTTCATCCTCCTTAAAAAATTTAGTGAATCCTATTTTTTTCTTGTATAATTTTCTAAAATATCTATCTAGCTAAGCTAATTTCATATTAGAGTCTTAGAACTCTGAATTTTTGTCTATTTTGACATTTTATTTGGATTTTCTATCATTCTTCTGAGATGTTACTTTGAGAGAGGTGATTTCATTTTTCATTGTCTTGTGATATTCATCTTCATCGTGAATTTCTTCTTCATACATCATCAATATTCCAATTACTTACTTCATGGTGAAATTATTAATAGGTTATGATTTTCAAATAGCTGCAGTTATGCCATTTCATTTAGAGTGAAGTATTTTAAGTACTTATAGTGCTTGATAGGATTGTGGAAATTATTCTCCCAAGGAAAAAATATTTTTGACAATTTTTTTTAATCATATTTTCATTTGAGTAATCATTTTATGATCAATAATTATGAATGTGTCAAAAATTAGTTTTTCAATAGTATACCTCATCAATCTGATTTTATCTATTCCTTCATATGTCACAGTTATTGTATTCTTCATTTCATAGGTAGTAGGGAAATTGGATACATGATTAAATTTGTCGGGTCTAAGTCCATATTTGATAGAATTTATTACCTTTGATTTGATTTCATATTCAAATTATGTTGTTTCATCCCAAGTCTTTGGTTTCTCAAGAATTACATAAGGAGTGAAGATAGTTGAATAAACTCTAAATCCCATATTAATCAGGTAGATGATCATGCATGATTTCCAACATCCATAGTTATCACCATTAAAATATAGATCTCAAAGCATAGAATACTCTCTTTTGGATCATCCATTTATATATACATTTTATAGACCTTATTATTTTAATATTGCTAGATTTTTATCGTCTTTATCAAAAAAATCACCTTTGATACCAATTTTTAGGTCATAATAATACAATGATACCCAAGTGGGGCTCAATTGTGTTGTTTCAATAATATTGAAAGATTCAGGCATTTTACTCTCTTTGTGATTTATGTAGGTATGAAACATTCTCTTTTTTATGAAATATGAGTAGTGTATAAATATTAAATAAGAACACATACATTTTTTTAGTGGTTTGGGGCACAAATTTACCTTAATCCACTCCAAAAATTATCTCTCTATGATCTTTGTGATTTTCACTAGAATCTGTCCTCTTATCAAAAGACCTTCAAATACATAACTGAGTACAGGTAGTTGATACCTTTAAAACAAGGCTAAATATAGCCTTCTAGTTCTTTTACAGAGAACCATTTATCCATAGCTTAGTATAATAAACTTACACTTAACGACAACCGATTATGAGTATTTGAAACTCTAATAAAGAAAAAGAGATTGATTTTTTATGATTTAGGTTGAACTTAATAATTGAAGAAGAAACTGATAGAATATGGACCTTATTCTAAACATATTAATGTATTTAAGAAATAATATCTTTTAAGATATACTACTTTTAATTTATCTTTAATAGAAGTATCAATGAATAAACATAAGTAGTTCCAGCAGAAATAGGTTGAAATTTATAACATCAAATCATATCCTCTTCAGGAGAATAATAGATTCCTTCATTATTTGTAATGCTTATTTTTATAAGAGACCCAAAAAATAAATAATTTAGTTTTATAACATATATATCACATTTATAAAAAAATTATTCTAATTGTATATAGCTTTATTTCAGTTGAGAAAATCCAAGAAAGTCACCTGATAGACCACTAATGTTCAAATTCAAAAGTAGGGCTTATGTACTACACGTTGTTTCTTAAATTTAGGGTACCTTACTTACGTAGGGTTTCTTAACCATAATTTCCCATAATAAAAACATAAGGTTCCATCCAAACAAAGGATTGATGAGACTTAATTTCTATCAATGTAGGGTATATGATCCATACGTGTTTCTTTAGGCATAGGGTTCATTTCTTACTTTACATTTACCAATTTATGGTATGAATAGTGTTTCTAGAATATTTTAAAATTCATTCTGAACACTTTAACGAATATTATTTATCGATTAATAACTTGAAAATAATTCCTGAATAAATATTGCAAAGAATATTAATTTCTTGAAATTCACTTAAAGTAATATCATTGGTAAAACAAACAAGGGTATTTTTGAGAATCAAAATCAATAATATTTATAGAGTATTATCGAGTCAATACATTCACAACAGTTGTGTGTATACCCAATCTAGATTATTGGCTATAATAATCTTCTTGGAATAAAGTGATTTCCAAGTGGATGGGGTTAGGTCTCCTCTTGAGACCGAACCCCCTATTTATTTTTTTGTTTATTTGTGTTTTGTTTTTTTATTTCAAATATTAAATTTCTTTTTTTAATCTATAAACAAAATTTATACTTTCATAGTTAGTCTTAAATAGTGTTTATATAAGAATTTTTTTTCAATTGATTTAAAAAGTTAATATAATTTTAAACATTGTTCTAATTGATCCCTAACCAAGATTTGTGAAATATCTTAAAAGATAAAAATCATATTAAAATACTACTTTGATTAACTTCACTATTTTAATTAAATTTCAGGATTTTTTTTGATTTTTTTTAATATAAATTTTATTTGGTACTCAATTCACCCCCCCCCCCCTTGAGTTACTCACTTTGACCAAAAAATATGTTTTTACACGTCCCATTTATATCCTTATGATTCCCATGTAATTAGAGACCAAATTTCACTATAATTAAAACCTTAAATTAAACATTATGTACACTCGATATACTATCAAAACTATCCCTCTATTTTCCATAACAAGAATTTTTGTTGTGTATACCCATAAACATTTCTACTTAAGTGTATTCACCTAGTTATACCTACCCTTATTTTATTGGGGAATTCAATTTATATAACACACACTCTCTAATCATTAGATTAAATGTGATAAAATATGTTATTATATTGTATGACCATTATGATGCACAAAATACATGTTAATGATATGAATGTTATGTGTGGAAGTATAATTATATAACTATATAATGAATTTAGTGATGTTTTAATCTTATTAGATACCATGTATGGTTTATAGTATGTTATCCAAGGAAAAATATGTTATTATGTCTAGGTATTTATCTTTAAATTATGCTTCTCATGTCATGTTTTATGTTGTTCCTACATTACTATGTCTCCTTAATGTTATCATATTATATAATGGTTATATGTTAAAGTTAATGATTCTCACAACTTTTATTTCACCTTTATATGCCTCTGGAATCACAAGTATTACCTTCATCATGTTATGCATTGATTAGTCCCTTACTGACCTATATAGCTCAACCCTTTATTGTATACATCCTCAGGTTACCCCATGTAATATTAGAAGATTAATAGATTTTATGGGTATGTTATGGAGTTTTAAATAAATTCATTTGATTCATATTTGGTGTTATTTTTCTATGTATATAAATAACTAAATAATCTAGGCCTCCTAATCTTTTAGTATTGTATTATGTGTATATTTATTTAATAAATCCTAAAATATGATTTATCAAACATATGGGTTTTAGTAATTTAGTCCATTTAGTCATATTAAAACTTTTTTGTAAAAAATAATTCATGTATAAAAATGAAATTAAAAGTTCATATAATAAAATAAAAAATAAAACCTTGAAATAATTATTATAAAACATGGATATGGATGAAAAAATTACTTTTGACCGATGATGGAAATAATGTTTTCTTATTAAAAACATGTTTATAGTCTCTTGAGTAAATAATGTGGGGGAAATGGAAGGAATACATGTAATCTATTGAAATAAAAAGAGTATATGAAAATTCATGGGATTATTGAGAGATAGGTTCTAATATTTCTTCATTAAAAACTTAATTATAAACAATACCAATAAATAATGAGATCGTAACATAAAACCCTTACCTTATGTTCAAATAAATTTGAAAGTAGTGTAACCTCTTATATAATAAATTTAAAAAAATTATTCTTATATATGAAAATAATTTACATGATTATAATACCATATATAATTTACATAAAACATTTCAACACCAATTTATTAATACTTCATTATTAAAATCATTGTTTCTTAGTGTTAATTGTTTCATTCTTCATGAGAATTTCAGTTTGGTAGTTATTATCCTTGTACATTGATCATGGTTTCTTCATCTAAAAAAATTTAATCATTATATAAATATAATATATATATATATATGTATATTCATCCTTAAACATTTGATATATAAAATTTAATTACACCGTTCATTAAGACGTTAGGATGTATGTATGCATGAATGTTGTATTCACTTTTCAACAGATGAGAAGAAAGAAAGGTTAAAATTAACTCACCATTAAAGAATCTTTATTATATCATATATGAAATATTTACTTTTTAAATTTATTCTTATTACTATCCATGTAAATTTGAAATGAATAGAATGAATCACATCACTTTGTGGAGGTGGTAGTCCACACGTACGCACGAGCGATGTTATCGTCTTCCAAAATAAGGAAAGGTGAGAAGATAAATGTGATATTATAATTATAAAAGAATAAGTATATCCTATATATCATATATAAACCTTAATTACATCATAATATCCATTCATGAATGATGGTGATGGAAAATGAATTGTATCACTATGTGGGGGCTATAGTACACATGTACACAAAGGGGATATTTCTCTTCCCATTTGATGGAAAAAATGTTAATAATGGTGGTTCCATATTCACAATAATATTTAATGATATTTAGTGTACTGAATTTTTTATTTTATGATGGATACTAGAGAATTTGGTGAGGTAGAAGAAGAAATAAATTGAATGTGGTCGGGTAGGATGATAACCACTTCTTTGGCATGCCTCCTTTAAATCCGTTATTATGTACCCTTATAATTATATTTTAAGAAGACCAGAATAGATAATTTAGATAAAATGATGTTTATAAGGGAATTGGGTAGGTTTTTTGGTTTAAAAGACTCGATATTGCAAAAATAAAAGAATATAGGGGTGTCCTTTATAAGTGGGGGAGAGGGCATAGTTGAAATTCTAAAAAGATTACAATATAATAAAGTTATACTGAATTAAAATGCTTTCAAATGGAAAGATATTCAAATTTGGGATAGTATGAGTTCTAAATAATTCTATTAAATGATATTTAGATTATTTTAATTAGAATAATTACAATTATCTCTTATTTTAACCCCCAGTAAACCTATTTTAACCTTTACCATGGTAATGACTTTTTACTATTTTTCCAATCGATTATGGCCAAAATTAAGTAGAAATTATTATGTAATATTATATATTATGATTAAAAATATGGAATCCATTTTATTAAATTCAATTAATATACATATAATAATTTTATTTAAAATTGAACCAGCAAAACACGATGAAAAAAGAATTTTCCAGATATTATTTTTTATTAAGTAAAAAAAATTATATAGAGATACAACAAAAAAATAACTCTAATGAGATTAATTGAATTATTTTTAATAAAAATACCTAATTTTTTTAATTAATTTTAATAATATATTTTTCTTTTTAATTTATTTTCAAAAAAATCCAGCTTTCAATAAGATTAAGTATTTTTTATTATTCATTAAAAAATCAATCCTTTCATAAAATTATTAAAAATTCACTCTAATCTATTTTTTACATCTTAATTTTGAAAAATAAATTTCATTTTTTCAATAAAATTTCATAAAGGGTGTTTTTTTAATAATTATATTTTCTACTAAAAATAATATTTTTTGATGAAAAATGTAATTTTATGCATATATATACTTTACGATAAATTCAGTAGTGATTTATCAATATTTTTTTTTTATTTTAAACCTTTTCAAAAAAAATCAATATATGGTTATTCTTATTCACTTCTCTAATTTAACAGATATTCTATAATGATATACTATATTATGGTTCCATTATACTTGATTTTTTGTGTATCGTAAGATATTGAACAAATTAAATATATTTAAAGAGAAATATATCATAAAATCTCAGGGTATTACAAATGTGGGACCCTAAATTTGGTAAAAAAACATGAGAGAATTTATCACCCCTATATGAATACCCTTAAATAGATTATGAAAATCCTTAAGAATTATTATCCCCATGTTATTAATAGAGGATATGAAAGGATTAGAAAATCACCATTTTCCTCTCCTATACAAACAAAATTGATCGCACAAGGTCATTCTAAATGTAATTTCAACATTCCAAGTTTGAGTTTGATGAATGTAAATAATAATTAGTTATTATTATGAGATAAAACTATTTCCACAGCATTACAGAGATATACATGATGATATTGGGTAATTAAAAAATCATTTATTAAGTTATTAAGATTGTAAAAGAACTCATACTGGATGCATGAAAAACCAATAATCAAATAAACATTATTTATAGTGTGAAATGATAAGCTAGTATTTACAAAAGTTACAACAAATGAAAAACTCATTGGAATTCTTTCCCAAGAAGTGATATATGTTTCTGTTGTAGTTAAAATCAAAATGGGGCATCCATGGCTCATATGGCTTATGGAATTTTCATCCATACTATCACCCCTCAAATTTTTTATCAATAAAAATGGTACCTATATAATTATCATGCCTCATATTATAAATTCAGTATTCAAAAGGATAAGGTAGCTGTATAGATAGCTTTTGATTCAACTCTCTATATAGATCATGACTAGTTGTGGTTAGAGGAAATTCTATTACAATCACTTACCATAAAAAATATTAATTAATCATAATAAAAGCATGAAAATGATAAAGAAGAATGATACAAGACCTATAACTATATAAAACACTATAATAGGTTAATAATAAGAGATTATTATGCATAGAATATTTAGGGTTACATTAAAATTGATGAAAGATCTTACTTCACAAATACTAATGAGGAATTATATCCCATGGGAATTATATCAGTAATATTTATTTATTTTAGTCTTGTCAATTCCTTAAAATTCTATAATGATTATGAAAAGGATAAGTATGAGGATTCTATATAGAATTTCACTTTTATTGAGGTATATAAAGAATGGAAATGCACTTTGTTTCAAAGGTAGGCACCAAAATTAGAGTCCCTACATAATCTATCATTTTCTACAACCCCAACATAATTTACAAAGAAAATATAATTGATATATATTTATCTCAATAGCCACATGAATCTATCAAGTAAATTTATACCAGTGATACTCGTTTCTAGTTAAAGGAACAGTTTTAAAAAAACCAAAAGTATTAATATTTTTTTGTTTCATGACTCTTTCCATTGGGTAATGCATTAAAGTTGAAACACATTATTCCTACCCTATATTCCCACTTTCCAAAGGTGAGCAGACTCTGCCACTATGATTGGTGTTGTTATCTCCTTGATCAAAATAGGATGATGGGATGTCAATTCCCACTTCTATGGATTCCTCCTTAGAGATCATTTCCTAGTCTGGGTCTCCCTCATTGATTTGATTTATAATAATGAAACTTGTTCCCAATGAAATATCAATGTGGGTTGTAGTTAATTATGTTATTCCTCTCTTGAAGGGCAGAAACCTACAGTCAGAATAGATGAAGATGTTGGACACATCTAGATATTGATAGACATTGGTTTTTTTATTCAAATTTATGATCATACACTTTTGAAGTCAACAGAATCTCATATATGAGGCATATTGGGTATTGAAACCAAGGAATCCATGTTCGTTTCATGAGGTCGAGATTCAAATACTTCTAGAGGAATGTATTTATCATCTTGAGGGGATGTCTTAGTCATAGATTTAATACCTTTTTGGGATTGTTTGACTTTAGATTTTACATCCTTATGCGGATAGGTAGGTCACAAATTTAGAATATTGTGGAGGCATGTTGGATATAGATTTAACATACTTTGGAGATAGGTTAGTCATATATTTATCATTATGTAGAGATAGGTTGGTGGGGTTTTGTGTGTACCAAGTTGGATATGATCACACACTGATGTTGTATCCTTAAAAGTATAATACATGTAGATATGGTGGTAATGTCGGGGTATCGGGATTGAACATCATTGAGGAATCCCAATTATTTTTGGTTGTCATTATTGATCATTATGAAGGTTTCCTACTTACCATATTAGAATAAATGGATCAAAACCCATAGAGTAAGATACCGTAGTTTAATTTCATATTATTGTACTGATATATGTAGTTTAATGAAATGTGGAATGGATTCTCATGTCACAAAAGGAGAAACATCATTGGATGGTGTGGGGATTACATATAACACTTCCCTTGTGTTTGATGTCTTCATCTCAGGTGTGGGGGATTCATACTAGGTGTGGGTTCTTCATCCCATTTTCATGGGTTTCATCCCAAGGGTTGTGGGTTCACCCCAAGTGTTGGTTTTTTATTCTAGTTATGGTGTTTCATCCCATGATTGTGTGGGTATTATGCTTATGGGATGCTCGGTGCAGGAGGATCATCTCGTGGTGGGGAAGGAGGTGTCATCTCATGATGATCGTACATGGGGAATCTTGTTTTTATCACATAGTGTTGGATTTGAGGTTTTATCCTAGGACATTAATTCATGGGGAATCCTATTTTCACCACATAGGGTACTGATATAGTATAATTTCATATATCGGGGATGTTTTCATGCAGTAAATCATAATGGGACTATAGAATTTGGATATTTAGTTTTAAATCATACATCATGGACATGGGATGGGCCTATACCCAAGGATAACATTTCTTGGAAGGAGAGGAGTGTACATAACTAGTCCTCCATACTAGGAAATGTGTGTTGTTTCCCTTGATGATGCCACCTTTAGAACTTACACATCTACTAAACATGTGTGTATAGGTAGTGTATGGTGTAAACACTACCATGGGAAAGTGGTAAATGGGGATCCCAATGTTAGGGTCCTTGTTTATAGTAGAAAGACACATTAGTGTTCCTATGCTATGGAGAAAATAGTGAAGACCCCATCTAGGTCATCCAAAGAGGTTGGACACCAAGGATGGTGATACGGGTTTCACGGGTGATCGATTCATTGAATGGACTTATTGGAGTAGGTGTGGGGAACTTGAGCACTCAAATTGTGCACAAATGTGTTTGGAAGAAGGATGCATTGATTTAGGATCCTGAATTTTATTTTGTGTTACTCTACGTCTCTCTGTGTAGGTGGGGTTTCATGAAACAAAGGCTCTAGAATAAGGCCACTATATGAACCATGGAGGCATATGTTTGCACAATATCCTGAGATGCGTGAAACTTTGTGTTACATAATGAATACTTATCTTGAATGCACCCTCCTGGCCTTTAGGGGAAGTTGTGTGAAGACATCACAGACACAAGACCGAACATGATGGGGCCCATGCAAGGTCATTAAAGAAATATCTATAACTTTGGGGTCCATCAGAGGTTTGGAGTTGCACGATGTCACAGAATAAGGGATTTCATGAGAGAGATATTATACTTCAAATTCTGGAAGTCCATCCCCAAATGGTTAGGGGTTCTCTATTTATAGTTAGAATGGGTGGATTCGAGTGTGCAACTCTTCCCTATGTTGTGAAAAGTAGTTTCACAAATCACAATCCTTTTCCATTAGGGAAGTATCATTCAATGAATTGGTTCAATGGTTTATTTCTCACATAAATATTTTACATGATAGAATTTAAGGTTATTTCATTAGGAAAATATTATAAAACACCACCATTTTGGAATTGGGGATCTTTTAGAATTTCTAAGAAAATGGTCTCTTTGATAACTCCTTGTGCATGTAAGTTAGTTTCATGCATAAAAAGAGTGTTTCATTTAATTTTCATAAGTTTCATGCACTTACTCCATTGGATTTGAAATATTCCCTTGGGTCCAGTTCCTTCCAGAGTTAAAACATGATTTTTGTGCCTAAAAATTCCTCCCCCCCATAGAAAAATTGGAGCAGAAGGGGGATCATAATGCTATGTTTTGAATAAAATTCTGAAGTTTAGTGCATTCTTCCATAGTATTGAACAACTTTTTATCAGGTTTATGAAAAATGGTTTCACACATTCATCCTAGGGGGACCATGCCTATAAATAGTGTAATGGGGGTCCTATATAGTAACTTGACATTTTTTCAGGGTAATACATATCTCATGTGTATAACTATAATATTTATCAGGAGATCTCTGGATTTAAGTCGTGATGTTTGAACAAGTCCTCCTTATGTGACATATTTACACATATAAACTACAATTTTGTATGATACAGTCTAAAGTTTCATAGAACTGACCAGTTTTCATGAAAAAATAACCAGTTGTGTGATTCTTCCTTAGTAATTTTTTAGGATAAATATCCAATCATGTTGATAAATTTGTTTTTGCCACTACAACTTCTTCTAAGAGGGAATAAATTGATAGAAATCCAAAAAATACATGGTAAAGGAGAGTTATTTATAAGAATACTGAGCTATTGATTCTATTGACAGAGTCCTAGAGTAGATATTATATTGTAACATAATACCACTATACAACTTTAGGTTTCTAAATGATGTGGTTATCCCATACATGGAAGTGAACACACCATGGTTTTGGTTTTCTCATCATGTTGATCTAAACTAAAGGAGTGTCACTGCTTCTAGTCATCTGGTTTAGGAGTAATAAAATACTCTTGTCTACACCTTGAGTGTAAGGACATGGAAATTGATAGGGGAACATCTAGTGGATGAATAATTCCCTTTACACTATATTAGCATCATCCATACTAGTATTCAGAATAATATAATGAGTTTTTATAAGGACTGGGATCTCTTATATTGTGGGAACTTCACTAATAAGCCGGAATGAGAGTACTATGTACACTTCACCAAATAGGTTTATGGTACTGATATGTGACATATCATGTTGTATTAAGTAGTGTGGATATACTTATTCCATGTTTACTTCCATCATGGTATTCTATAAGATCTCCTCATCTAGTGGTCCTCAGACACCAACACCTTCAACATCCATCATGGGGAGGTGGGGATCATCTTCTGGGATATTCATCACATTAGTGGAATCCTGCTTACGGGGTTCCAGTATGATGAGTTTCTTGCAGTGACCAATACTTGGTAGAATATGGAGTATACCCCCATCATATTGTAGATCCTTTTGGATTAGATAATACATGTATTGATCCATCAAACTCCTTTCCACAAAGATAATGCATTCAAGATGTGGTTTGGAGAGTTATAGAATTTTTCAGCTGTGAAAATACTAGGGTGGGTGAAGTGGTGTCCTAAAACACAACAGATGAGAAGGTTAAGGTTCTACTGGATGATCCTATTGGAAGGTTTCTACAAAGAATGGGGATACAGTGTGAATTATTGGTAACTAGTGGTCTGATAAATAGAATTCCTATCTACTTTTCTATGTCTTTGGATGCTACTTGTTAGGGATACCCACATGGGCTAGCATATTATGACACTAGTGATAAAATTGATCATGAAATCTGGAAACCGGTTCAAAATAGGATTCCCAGTTCTATCCTGGATCTACAGTAAACTATGTAACGTAGTAAGGGGATGCATGTAGAGGCACATTTTTTGTCCATTCTAGTTCCTTCATGGATGGATCATGGAACACTTCAATGGGTCTGACTTCCCAAATTCTATTACTCCCCAGAATATATTGTTGAATGCTTCACTCATTAACAATTTTTCATTTCAACCATTTATGATCAATGAGGCTATAGAGATAGAGATATCATCAACTCTAGGGGTTTCAACATTCATTCGTTCCTAACCCTTTTTAGAGATATGTTTTACAATTTGGAGGTGATGATGGAGTAGAGGGTATATCTATAGACTTTTCATAGTGGATTGATGGATATGATGATTTATGTAAATAGATTTTGCATATCATTCACACCACAAAAATCATATGATAATTTGGATTCATCTAGAAACCGATGAAGCAAGTGTATATGGGTATACATGAGGAAATTCATCCCTGTGTACTTTTTCTATAATGGTGAATGTTTTTGGATGAATAAACTAAGAGAAACATTATATTTCCACCCAAAAACTTCAATGTCAGCCTCTCCTAGAATTATACTGGTCACTGGGTGGTGGAAAACCAAGGTGAGATCTTACACCACTAGGTAAGAAAGGTGACACCATCAGGTGAGTCATAGGAGAAGCAGGTCGTTAGAATGGATTCTCTTCAGAGTTCACATAGTGTGGTGGTGTCTTGAGATAATTTCTCTATGGTAGCTCAGGATCCCACCCCAGCACCCCCCATTGGTAGGGTGGGGTTCCCTTATAAATATCCACAGGATTAGGTAAATAGATCACGTTCCAGGGTGAGTCATCCCAAGGAGGATCCATAGAAAAATCTATTCTATTTGGGGAAGCAAACTGATGATTCCTACTTCCCTAAATATTAGATAATGGGGGTATTTTTTGGCTATCCAATTTGGAATAGAAATAATGGTATTGGATTATATGAGAGGGGATCAAGTTATTAGTGGTTAAACATGCAAGGATCGTTTCTCAAGTGAGCATCTAGGAGATGTTCAACTATCTAGAAGAAATGGATTCTTTCACATGCTAGTACGAGTGGGGGGGGGGGTAACCCACTACCCCTGGGTACAAGTGATGTTTGTTGTGGGTCCTAAAGTGTCAATATATGATAATACACCGACCCAAGATATTACCTCCCCCAGCACCAAAAAATAGGGACCCAATGATGAGGAGTCTTGGGTATACAAAACCGATCGGGAAAGTTCCAAAGAGAGTGGGGAGGTTACTCCTGAGGAAGACAACCTAATCAAGATCTTGTTTGGAAAGGTAATTTTCCGCAATTGTTAATTTCAGCTTCCATTTTCAATAGATCCAAAAAAACATAATCTTGACTCATATAGTAATGATATGAGGAGAGTTAATAAACCTCTGATGAGGGTGAAGATATCACCTCAACATACATCGGGGAGTCCAACTCAGGATCTTCTCTCGATATCCTAGAGGAATAGGAATCTACTGAGGAAGATGGAAGAAAATTTACTAATACTTATGTCCTATTAGTCATCTATGGGGGTCCTTGACCTGGGATCCCAATATAATCTCCCCATGTTGGTGGGGGAGGCCTTCCATTATGGAATATCATCAATATACTTATTATTTACCAATGCGATGTTTCAAATCCCAGCTACCCCCATTCCTCCTACAACATTTATAAATAATCCAATATTTCATACTGATGGATTTATTTTCCTCCTATATCATTCAGATATATAGTTATAAGGAATCTTAGGGTAATTATTATTGTCACTACTTGAACCAATGGATATCCACTAGTGTAATTCTTATTTGTGTCCTCATACATGGACATCCATCAATCCCTCTTCTCATGTGCATCTCTTTTTTCATAAGTTATGTTCACCTCATTTTTTCTATAGTTTGAACTAACTAGAAATCCATTATTTGTAACAGTTCTCTATGTAATTAATAATTAATAATAGATCATGGATGAGGGATTTAGGACACTTGATCAAATATATGATCCCACTCTCGGTGATCCTATCATTCAGGGTGAGCTGACCTTGATCCAAAAATAGTATCCTATTTTAGATGATTATGTGGCTATGAGAGAGGTAGATCTCAAGGCTAGTAGAGATTATTCCATCAATAAAGAATTGTATTAATATGGTGACCCTATCAAATAGCATCCTACCACATTTGAGAGGCTACCCTAGGAGGAACCTGCTATAGTGGTTCTTGCATCTATAGTGGTTTTTTCCATTTTTGATGAGAATCACATTTTATGGAACATGTTCTGGAGAAGCATCCAGACTTTCATCACCCCCACCTCAGGGAAATACCTAGTGAGCTAGATGGTGTCTCTCCACCACTAGTTATTCAACCAGGATACCATAGGGATGGAATCTCATACTCTATGTTCATTGGATCATGACTATCTCACTATGCAAGCCTATGTATAACATCAATAGTGTGATGCTTCCTGGTATAAGAATATTTCTATAGGTACCAAGGTTCTCCAAACAGCTAAATAGTAATATTCCTAACTGGTGGATAAATAGAAAAAGAATGAAGTAGTCATCAATTCCCAAACTAATATCATCATCCAATTAAGGTACTAATTGGTGGAAATTGAGACTAATGTTGTAGGGGTATAATCTTTGGTGATAGAGTTATTGGTTGAGTAGGGTCAGGTTTGGATCCAGGATAGGTCTTTCCTAGGGCCAAGGAGGAATCAATGGAGCTTAATATGTGATAAAGGGAATTAGATCCTACTTGGTAAAGGCTAGCTAAGATGGTGATCTTAATTTTTGAGGATGAGCCTGAGGGAGCATATCTTTTTTGTTAATTCAATGATAAGATCCAACCTATGGATAAACCTTCATAATAATGCCTTTAAAGCTATTTATTTCAATTTCCTTCTTGTTTATGTCTCCTTTTACTGCATATTAATCACACTTATAAAGATAATAAACTATAAACATATAATCACATGTCATTCAGGATCATTATAAGAAATAATAGATAAGCAGATGACTGCTTACTTATATGAGAGTATCATGCAGGGTGCGGTTACAATGATCCATCAACCAGTAGAGGAATCCCGATAAGGAATGCCTTAGCTAGAGAGTGGGACTCTATACATCCTACTTACTTTCCCCAATGTGTATAGGTTCATGAGTGGTTTAATTACTAGGGTTTTTATTCTACTTGAAACAGTAGGAACATTGAAGGAGGTGAATCGATACGCCCATTATCAATAACATAAATGGGATGATAAACCAATATAAGATGATTACTGACCATGTTCGAAATGAAAATTCAGTTTTTGAAATCTCAAGGAAGGGTAAAAACAAATTAGGTTTGACCATTGAATGTGTAAAAAATATAGGACCAGTTAAATATCTTTATATGTCCTTTAAGAAATGTTCCTAAGATGGTGGGTGAGCCAGTGTGGCAAAAAACAATTGTTACTTGGGGTTCCATTGATATGTGGAAGATGATGTGGATCCAAATATAGGATGGCACAAATCATGGGGATGAACATATAGGATTTTTATATGGATTTAAATACTCTTGGGATTACAACACTGTGGTTCTGAGCACAATTGGGGAGTATATAAATCTATGAAAACTCTAGGCAAACCTTCTATGGGGAATGTTTTCTTTGCTATTTTGTGATGGTGAAATAATATAAATAGTGTTTTAGATGACCAGAACTGAAGGGGGAAAGGTCCCCTCAAATGAGGGCCCGAGATACTCTATAATTTTACTTCTTACAATGTAGACAATAGGTGTTCAATTCATAGACTTGGAGAAATGTTGTTGAACATTCATTTTGACATCATACATTGAGGATAAGATTTCTGAAGTTTAAGGTTACACATATTTAACCATAATTTCGTATAGTTCAAGGTCATAAGTTAAGGACGTATAGAGTATATTTTAATGTATTTTTAATAGGAATAATGGTTCATCGTGAATGGGGGGAAGGGTTAATGTTTGGACCAATGTTTTTCTGGTCCAATTGGTCTAGAAATCACATCTAGGATTTTTTGGGGCTCATGGAGGGTCCCATTGACTTTGTATCTCTTTATTTACACCCTCATTTTTTCCCAATTCACATTGGAAACTTGGATTAAAAAAATTATTAATTTTTTATTGTTTTCCCCATATGGGGGTTTTCAACATGACAGATATATCTACCTCTTTCCTAGGGAATTTTAACATCATTCCAATAAAACCAAACATGGACATATTTATGTTCATATGAAAAGGTTGTCGTAAAAATGTTTGGAATAGGACTCCTATTTTGAGTCCATAAAGTTCAGATCGAAGGATCATGTGGTGAAGAAAGCACTATAGACCCAATGTAAAGAGAGGTAAAAGGGGGATTTCATACAAAAAAATCATATGTTTTAAGTTTATAATTCATGAACATCCTCTACATGAGTGTCACGCCATCTAAGGCCCTCCATATAGCAGAGGGTGAAAAAAATGTGTGGTTGGAGAAAATATTTTCAACTAGTCCCGTTATAGAAGATCTAGAAATCACTATATAACCCAGGAAACTAGGAATCAAGCCACATATAGTTATATAATATGGAATTGTAGGAGACCAATGTCATTGGTGGAAATTCCACTCAAACAATGAGGTGGAAAAAATTAGGGGCGTTAGTTGGTCTATGCTCGAAATGTGAGGAAAACTAAATGATGATTATGGACACTGAGGGCTAGATGGACATGGTTCAAGGATATAAAGTTCATACTATAGATTCTACTTATTTAGGGTCATAGAGCTCGGACCCAATATTAACACTCCATGAGGACCCATGTGGAGCTAGGGATTTTGAAAAAAAACATGAATTGGGTCCAATAAATCCTTGAGCCTAAAAAATAGTCCAAGGAGAGTTTCACACCATTTAAGGTCATGGTTCTTGGACCATGGATTTAAAAACACTTTAAATTAGTGATTGTTAGACGAGAGATGTGTACCTAAAGGAAGTTGTATAGCATTATTGAGTGGTAACCCATCATGGAGCGAGGGACAAGAAGACCCAGTGCCACATGAAACACCTCTGAGGAAAGATTCACATAGATTAGGGTCGTGATGAATAGAAAAGGGGGGAGGGTTTCTTAAGGAGTCTTGTGTGGCATGGAAGAGTGATAGCCCTAACATGAAAAGGGGGTAAAGGAGGCCCGGTTCCACAAAAACATCCAAGACAATACATGCACTATTTAAGGTTAGGATTCATGGATCAAAACTCCTATTATAGAGTCATAGAGTTCATGCTGAGAATAGGAAACATTCCATTTAGATAATTCATGTGTGTTTTAATGATCCTTGGAGAGAAAGTTATAGCATAACACCTAATCTCACATGATCCATTTTTTATGTGAGAAACAAGGAGTGGAAGGGTGTTCCGTAGTCGTAATGGAATGAAAACATGGGGAAAATGAGAATATTTATAAATTCTATATTGATTCTGAAATTCATTTCTATCATTCTTGAATTCATGGGTAATGAAACCAAGGGTGTTGAAATTCCACACGGGGACAAGGGGTGGTGGAAAATATGGTAAATCGTGATTTACATGATTCAGACCATAAAGATGGGGGGGACTAATGGTCATAGAATGACTATTATACATGTCCAAAACATATGTTAAATATACACATTATTCATTATAATATCCCTCCTTTTATTTACAAAAATTTTCATTATATTTTACAAATAGAGGATCTTTTAAAGTTTAGCTTCAAGGGGAAAAGGTAAATAATACATGAAAACATAAAAATTATTATAATACACTTTAAAGAATTCATCATAGGTTCATCCTAAGAATATTTAATGCATATCATAACCTCGGTAAATACATCAAAAGAAATGGTGAGCACAAGGCCCAGTAATGGAAAGCAAGGGAAACAGTTTAAAGTGATCATGAGATTTATTGATAAGAACATGAAGAATATCATAAAGGCATGAGAAAAGAAAAAAAGTCATATAATAGTAAAATTAACATTAATGATCACATGAGATTTGGATATAACATTTAATTGATACATTCATAATCATATCATTAATTTTTATCGTTGAGGTGTCATAAAATTTACCAAAGTTATTCACCAAGGTATTGTAAAACATGTAATCTCTATAGATTAAATACTTTACCCAATGAATTGGATCCCTATTAGGGTGCACCCTTGATATTTATTAATTAATATTATCCACATATATCATAATAAATAATTTCATAAATAAAATTTGGAGAATAAATGAAATGGGTTTAAAATCAAAATCATGGTGTTTTAAAAAAAATATTATAGACAAGATATTTATGTCATTATTAACCAATGAAAAAGGAAGGTTGGTTTAATGTATGTTAATAATATAATAAAATATATAATTTTTAAATCTAGTTGAATACCCATATAAAATAATGATGTTTGGGTATTCACAAAAGAAAATTAGATAATTTCTTGAGAAAAAGAAGCAATTTTGAGAAGAAAATATGGCAACATAATGGGTATGAAACATGGTTTTACAAAACTTTAAAAATATAGGGAACAAGGGTATACCATTAAAAATATACTCTTAATATAGTAAAATGATAGTATAAAATTAATATAAGAATGTAGTATAGAAATTTGAAAGACATACCACATAATAAAGGAACTTGAAATGAAAATGAAGTTGAGATTTCCCTTACCTTGAATAGTAACTCCTAATACTCAATGATTGGCACCTTGGGGGCCTGATGACACCTTGAGAGGACTCTTTGGGAGATAAAAATATCATATAATCATGTATTATGAATTTTAAGTGAAAGGAACTGAATAAATGGGTGGGTATTTATAGAAAAAGAGGGGGATTTATTTCTTAATTTCCTTTGACACCTAGGTAGTGGTAAATGAAAAATCATGGGATTGTCCATGGTATTTTATCATGATATTGGAATCTTGGGGAACATATTATCATATTTTAATCCAAAATATTCATCCATTATTTTATATTATTTATTCTTTCAAATAAAATTGATTTTTTCCCAAAATAATATTTTTAAAGTGAAAGTTTCCATTGTAAAATTTGTTAAGTAAATTATATATTTAGAAATTGATTAAAATTTATTATAATACTTTATATTAATAAAATATAATATATTAAGTCATTTATTATGGTTAATTAGTTATGAAATCATTATTACATAATTATGATGTCATTATTCATACAGAAAAACTCAACTTGTATTTTTACTACTCACAAAAAAAATTAAGTATTTTTGAAAATTCACATAAATTCACCCTACCCTATTTTTGGTATGATTATTCCAAAAATAAAATTTATTTTATCATAATATTTATCTAAATATTATAATTTTTACTTTTAAATATAAAAAACCTTATTTATTAAAAATAATAGCATAAACAAAATGCATGGTGAAGTTTTTGACACTTGAAGAATTTTTTTTTAATTTATATTTAAATATGAGTGTTTTAACCATACTATTTCATTAAAATAACAATTTTTCATAATATATTAGTTTATTATAATATTTATATCTTTTTTGAAATAAACAATTTCTGTATGAAAAAAATCAATTTATCAAATTCCAACTCAATTTTATTAAGACAAACTATTCTTAAAATGGAATTGATGAAACAATAAATTTATTTATACAATTTTATTACACTTTAAGTAACTAGGGCCTTAGAAAATAACCCCTTATATCACTCACATACAAACTAAGGGTAAGGTGTGTGATGGTGATAGATTTTTGGGGCGTCTCAGATAATATTTCCAGAGTGGTAATTTCCACTAACTTGAACCTCTCTTGTAGGTGATTTCATTCAAGATTAACATGTTGAAGCTTAGCTTAGGCTTGGTAAAGAGTGAATCCTAGTGACTCTAACTCCTTCCCAAGAATCAAAAAATGGGATTTTTATGGTACGGATCTACTAGTTGAGGTTTCTATTTCTTCTTTCTTCATTGATTGACCACAGTCATTTCTATTTATAACACATATTATAACGTTAAAATTATTATTAAGAGTTTTGTTTCCTATGGTATTATTGACCAACTGTCATATAAAGGTCAAACCTTGATAGTCACATTTCAATTTATACTCACATCATTATTAAATGGATATGGTTTTTTGAGTATAATATAACACATATTTTTAGTAAACAATTATCTTTCAAAAAGTTTGGGTCGTTATATTATTCCCCCAAAAGAAATTTAATCCTCAAAATTTCATCTCAATCCCTTAGTTGAGAAAAGATGTGGGAACTTCAAACTCATTATTTACTCTAGTCCCACATGGTTTCTTCAAAATTTTGGTTCCACCACAACACTTTAATGATATGGTTAGTCTTGTTACATAGAACCTTGTCTCTATAGTCCAAAATCTCTACCCGCTACTCCTCATAAGAAAAGTCGTGTTCAAGTTATACTAACTCCAGATTCAGTACATGTGTAGGGCCGGGTATGTACATACTTAAGGGAGACACAAGTAAAACATCATTAACTTGATCTATGTTTGGTACAAGTGAAATCCAATAGTCCACTATGCCTATGTGATCAAGGATTTCATAGGGGCTAATTTACTTGGGGCTGAGCTTCCCTTTCTTCGTAAACTATATGACTCTTCTAATTTAGCATGTTTTCATCATGTCCTTGAGTGTTTGAATAGTCATTTCAGATTTTCCATCAGTTTGGGAGTGATATTCCATACAAAAATTCAATTCAGTAATCAGATCATGTTGAAGAATTTTCTAGAACTTTTATATAAACCTTGACTCCTAATTACCAATGATAGAATGTGGAAATCCATGCAACCTCACCACTTCCATTACATAAATCATCAAAAGTTGGTCAAGATAGAAATCATCTCGAATAGAGATAAAATTGGTAGTCTTGGTGAGACAGTCCACTATAACCCATATCTCATTGTTTCCTTTGGAAGTATTCATGACACTAGTGAAACATTCCATAGTGATATTGTTGCACTTCCATACTGGTATGGGTAGTGGTTATAATATCCCTTTAGGAAGTTTCCACTCTACCTTTACTTGTTGAAACCCCAAAGAATCCTATATTGTAGATGAAAATCTCCCATTTCACGTTATCCCACCAATAATAATGATGTTACCTATACATTTTCATACTTCCAGGATGCATAAAGTAAGTAGAGATAAGAGCTTCATCTATTATCTCCTTATTTATTTCCAGAAAAAATGGAACACATAGCCTTGTAAGAAATTTCAGTATACCTTATTGATCAATATTGAACTCAGGAAATCTCACATTCTCCATAGCCTTTAACTTCTTCTATAACAAAGGATATTATATTTGATATTTCATGATATTCTTTAGTACCGATGGTTAAGAAATCATTTGGGATAGGGTTGATGATGTCCCTTCCCTTAAGATTCCCATGTCCAATTTTACTAGGTCTTTGATCAAAGTATCTCCTTGAATATTAATCATTTCTATAAAAACAGGGTCCTTTCTACTTAATTCATGAACAACTTTTTTCTCTTATGGGGTGATAATGAATTGATCACTCATAATCTTTAACAAGTTCCAACAATATCCTCTATCTCATGTTCAATTCCTCTTGTATGAAAATATACTTCAAACATTTATGGTCTATGAATATATCACATTTCTCCCCATAAAGATAGTACCTATATTTATTTAAAGAAAAAAAATGTAGCAGGTCCAAGTCATATGTATGATAGTTCTTCTCATTATGATTCAACTATCGAGATGAATACGCAATCACCTTGTCATTTTTTTAATAGGACACTCCCAAACCCTTTCAGTGATGAATCTCTAAAAATAATGAATCATTATCCTATTGAAGGTAGAGTTAACATGGGTGTAGTAACCAATCTCTTCTTCAGCTCTTGGAAACATTCTTCACACTTCTTTATCTAGATGAACATGACGCATTTTAGAGTTATCATGGTTAGTAGATTAGAAAGTCATGAAATTTTTTTCAAAGACTTCCCATAATATCCCTCTAATACAAAGAAACGATGAATCTCAATTATTTTTTTAGGATGAGTCCACTCCTCCACAACCTTTTTCTTGGTAGGATCAACTGATATTTCTTCATTGGTTACAATGTTCCCCAAAAAAGAAACTTTTTGTAACCAACACTCACATTTTCTAAACATTCCAAATATCCTCTCATTCCTCTTATTTTTCAATATAACCCTTATATGATCCTAATTCTCCTTGAGAATATTGTAATATATCATAATATCATCAATAAAAACTACCAAAATGTTATCATGGTAGTTCTTAAAGACTCTATTCATAAAATCCATAAAAATGGCATGATAATTAGTCAAGACAAAGGGAATAAAAGCTCATAATGTCCATATCTTGATCATAAGGAGGTCTTTGGAATATCTTTATTCACCCTCAATTGATAACCAGATTGAAGATTAATATTGGAGAAGAATTGAGCCCCATGAAGCTGGTCAAATAAATCATCGATTCTTAGAAGAGGTTACTTTTTTTCAATTTTATCCCTTTAAGTTCTATATAATCAATGCATACCTACATTGATCCATACTTCTTCTTTATAAAAAGAATTGGTTCTCCCTAAAAAGACACACTTGGTCGGATAAACCCCTTATCCAAAAGTTCTTGGAGTTACTTATTTAATTCATCCAGGTCCAAATTTTCCAATCTATATGGGGTCCTTGAAAACGGCATGGAACTAGGCATGAGCTCAATAGAGAACTCTACCTATCTTTCTAGGGGATTTACATGTAAATCTTCAGAAAATACATCAATTTATTCCTAAATTATGGGAAAATTTTCTATTTATATACCTTAATTTCCTTATTCATCTTCACTAATAATTTCCATAAAGAAGGCTATGGTAGGTGCTTCTAGACAAAGATCAGGTCAAGATGTCTCTCCTTTGAAAACTAATTTATATTTTTTAATTAATACTACTGATATTTCATTACTTATACAATTGATAATAGAATTATACTTTGAGAACCATTCCATCGCAAGTATAATTTAAAATTCAATAATGTGAATGACTACTAGAATTGAGATGATATTATTATCACCAAAGTAAGTACTAGAGTTCTATACACTGTTGATTCTTGGATAATTTATCTAGGAGTATGGACTGATAGTTCTACTTATAATAATTTAGGGGTTTATTCTATATTATTTTCAAACTTGGAATAAATAAATAAATTAATAGAACCAGAATAGAAAAATTACTTACTAGTCTTAAGATAATAATAAGGTTACCTTCCACCACATCATTTGGAGCTTCAAATTCTACTTTTGTGATAAAAAAATCACAACCTTTATCCCTTTTACTATGTTGATGTTGATGGTGATTATCCTCCACTATTTTCATATTTGGAAAAAGATTGGAAGAGTTCCCAGGTTTTCTAAACTTAAAGCACTAAACTTCATGTTGGGCATGCACCATATTCCATTTTTCATTAGTTTTGATAAGTTGAGGCTTCACCTCACTATGATAGTTCTGAGAAATATGGGAATCTCTTCCACACTTGTAACATTTCTCTCTCTCGATCTAGGAGTTATCCAATTTCCTCTTCCCACATTTGTTGCATGTGGAAAGTTTCACTTGCATTCCTCCTCCTCCTTGATCAAATATCCTCCCCAAGTTTGGCTCCAAATATCTCTTATTTTCATTCAATCTATAGGACCACTACATCTCTCCGAACCCCATTTCAGCTTTCATATCACTGCTCATTATCTCCTCATAGTTGTCATAATCTGAGTTGGATAGATCCTTATATAGATTTGGACTTATTCCACTGAAGAATCTATGAACCATCTCATTAGGATACATGAAAATACTAGAGGTTTAATGGTAAGTCTTGTGAAATTCATCTTATAGCTTCCCACATATTCATTTTCCTTCCACTTTATCTCTAGGAATTTCATCTCCATTTTTGTTCACATTGAATGGGGAAAATACTTTTTGAAAAAATTTCCCATGAACTCTTCCTACTTCATTACATCAATATCTACTCTTTATTTCATGTTTTAAAAAGTTTTCATCGCTGGATAGCTTCTCCATCTAAGTAGTACATGGACAAGGTGACTTTCTCTTGTTCTAAACAACAAAGTATAGAAAAGATCTTTTTTATAGAACTTATAGACTTTTCATAAATCAATGAATTGGTAGATCCAATGAAAGAAGGTGGTTTTTTATTAATAAAGGACTCAATGGAAAGTTGTTCCCATTGAGTTTAATACATTATGAAAGATTGATTCAATTTATTACTCATAACTTAAGTCATTTGATTAATCATTCACATGAGGTTTTCCATTCTAGATTCCATCGAAATGCCATCAACCCCTAGTCCTTTGTGCTTACCATTTACATGGTTTCTTCTATTTCCTGCCATTTTATAAAAGAGGAAAACCTTAGTGATAAATTTGTTTAATTGAATAATATTATAATTATAATGAAATTTCATTTTATGAAACATCATGCTTAAATATGTTATTCTTTAACAACAATTACATTTTCTATAAATCCTTTATAACGGTTTGTAAAAATCATGTCATTAACCAAACCTATCCCTCGGGAGTGTCAAAATAGGTGAATAGTAAGACCCATTGTCATGTACCAGGTTATATCAAGTTAGGGATGATACACCTTTTAAGAGTATTTACCCCTAGGTACATCTGTTCCAGAACCATGTCCACTTGTTCATATCCATACAAGTATTTCCTTGCTTAGAAACCACTTAATTAATACTTCACCAAAATACCAAGATATTTTCCGATATTTAAAATTTTCTCTATGGTTATTCCTAAATTTTTCAAATCATAATTTCCACAAATAACTAAAACTTCCTCTAATGCCAACTATAACATCCCACCTTTTATTTACATAACTTTTCATTACATTGTACAAATATAGGATCTTCTAAAGTTTAGTTTCTTAGAAAAAAGGTACATAATACATGAAAACATAAAAATATAATAATAAACTGGAAAAGGCTTCATCATAGGTTCATCATAAGTACATTTACTATATATCATAAGCTAAGGACATACATCAAAGGAAAGGGTGATCATAAGCCCCATTAAAGGAAATCAAGGGAAATAGTTACATGTGATCAAGAGAATTATTGATAAGAACTTGAAGAATATAACAAAGGCATTATCAAATGAAAAAATAGAAATTTAATTATAAAAATTACATAAATAATAACATTTAAATGTGTATAAAACATTTAATTGAGTCATTCATAATCATATCACCAAGTTTCATCATCGAGGTTTCATAAAAATTACCAAGGTTATTTACCAAGGTATCATAAAACATTTCATCTCTAGAGATTAAATTCTTTACCCAGTGTATTGGAGTGCTATCAGGGTTAAAACTTAATATTCATTAATTAATATGATCCTAATATATCATAATAAAAAATTTCATAAATAAACCATGTAGAATAAAAGAAATGGGTTTCATATCAAAATCATGAAATTTTAAAAAAATAATTAAAGATAAGATATTTATGTCATTATTAACCCATGAAAAGGGAAGGTGGGTTTAATATATATTAATACCAGAAAAAATGGATAATTTTTAAATATAGGTTAATACCCTTATAAAATAAAGTGTTATGGGTATTTACAGAAGGAAATAACATAATTTATTGAGAAAAAGATATAAATTTTGAGAAGAAAATATGGCAGCATAACGGGTATGAAATATGGTTTTAGAAAACATTAAAAAAATAGGGTAAAAGGGTCTCCCATTCATAAAAGACTCTTAATAAAGTAAAGGGGTAGAATAAAATGGACTGAAGAACATAGTATTTAAATTTTAAAGATATACAACATAAAAATGGAACTTGAAAAGAAAAGAGAAGTTGAGATTTCCCTTATCTTGAAGTAGAAGTCCTAAAACACAAAGATTTGGACCTTTAGGGGCTTAAGGACACCTTAATATGACTTATTGAGAGGTAAAACAATCCTATATTCATGGAGGATTAATTAGAAGTGAAATTAAATGAATAAATGGGAGGGTATTTATAGAAAAAGGGTATGATTTTTTTATTAATTTCACTGGACACCAATGTAGTGGTAAATGAAAATCCATGGGATATAACATGGTATTTTCCCATGTTATTTTACTCTTGGGACACATATTGTGATATTTGAATACAAAACACTCTACCATCATATTATATTACTTATTTTGGAAAAAAAATTAAAAGTTTTCAAAAAATAACATTCCTAAAGTTAAAGTTTTCATTTTAAAATTTGGAATGTAAATTATATATTCAGAAATTGATAAAAATATATTAAAATACTTGATATTAATAAAATAACATATATTAATTCATGTATTTTATTTAATTATTTGTTACATCATTATGAAAAAATTAGTATTTCGTTAAACAAACTGAGAAACTCAGACTATATTTTTACTATTCATGAAAAAAATAAATTATTTTAGAAAATTTTCATAAATTCACCATAACCTAATTTTGAAGTGATGATTTAAAAATTTATATTTATTTTTTCACGATAATTATCAATATATGATAATTTTAAATTTTAAATAAAATTTTCTTATTTATTGAAAATAGTTGCAGATAGAAACTTCATAGTGAAATTACATAGTGAAATTTTTGACACTTGAAAAAAAAATTATCCATTTATATTAAAATAGGAGTGTTTTAACCATGATATTTTATTAGAATAAGTATTATTAAAAATATATTAGTTTATTATATTTTTTATATATTTTATGAAAAGTATAATTTTTGTCCGAAAAAAAATAAATTTATCAAATTCCAACTCATTTTTATTAAGAAAATTGTTCTTAAAATGGAATTAATGGATCAAAAAATTTATTTATACAATGTAATTAAACTTTTAGTAACTAGATACTTGAAACATAACCCCATATAACACTTTCATATGACCAAAGGATAAGGTGTGTGATAGTGATATATTCTTGGGGTGACTCAGATAACATTGCTCAAGTGGTAATTTATAGTAACTTGAACTTATCCCATAGGTGATTTAATTCAAGCTTAACATGTTGAAACTTATCTTGGTCTTGGTCAATATCTAAGCCTAGTGACTCTAAATCCTTCCCAAACTTCAATAAATGGGATTTTTATGGCATGACTCTATTGGTTAAGGAATTTTTTTCTCATTTCTATATCAATCAACCACTATCATTTCTATTTATAACACTAATTATAATGTTAAAATTATTATTAATAGTATTGTTTCCAATATTCATATTGACCAATAGTCATATTGACCAACATTCATATAATGGTTGAAACTTGATTTTTGTATTTCAATTTATACTCAAATCATTATTAAGGATATATAGTTTTGTTGATTATAATATAACACACATTTTCTGGAAACAATTATCATTCAAGAAGTTTGGGTCATTACATTCTCCCCCCCCCCTTAATAAATTTCATTCTTGAAATTTCATCTCATTACCTCAGTTGAGAAAATGTGTGGGTACTTCTACCTCATTGTTTCCTCTAGTTCCCACATGGATTCTTCATATTTGTGGTTCCTCCACAACACTTTAACATGGTGGGTTTTTGTAGAACCTTGTCTCTATAGTCCAAGATCTACACCTGATTATCCTCATAATAGAGGTCATGTTCATGTTTTACTACCTCTATATTTAGTACATGTGAAAGGTCATGTATGTACTTCCTCAAATAAGATACATGGAAAACTTCATGAACTTGAGCTAGGTTTGATGGAAGTAAAAGTTGATAGGCCACTACTCTTAGGCAATCAAGGATTTCATAGGGGACAATGTACCTGGGACTAAGCTTCCCTTTCTTCCCAAACTGCATGACTCTCTTCCAAGGCGAAATTTGAAGAAATAATTTTTTTCCAACATCAAACTCAATTTCCCTTCAATGGTTATCAGCATAGCTCTTCTACCGACTCTATGAATCCTTTTTCTGTAGTTGGATCTCATGAACATTTTCTATCATATCTTATACAATATCAGGTCCAAGAAGTCTATCTCACCAACTTTTTCCCAATGAGTAGAATCTATACAACTCTTACCATATATATCTTTTTAGGGTTCCATTTGAATACTCAAATGGAGGCAGTTGTGGTATAATAAATCAACTAATGGAATATGTTTATCCCATCAACCTTTAAATTACATTGAGCATGTTCTTAGCATTTCCTTGAGTGTTTGAATAGTCCTTAAATATTATCCATTACTTCTGGGGTGATAGGACGTACTGAAATTCAATTCAGTAATCATAGCATGTTGAAGACTTATCTAGAACATTGATGTGAACCTTGGATCATGATCAGCAATGATATAAAGTGGCACTCCATGCAAACTCACCACTTTACATAAATCTTGGAAAATTGGTCAAGTGATAAATCTTCCTGAATAAAGATAAAATGGTAAGTCTAGGTGTGACGGACGACTATAAACCATATAGTATTTTTTCCACTATAAGTTTTTTGGAGACTAGTGACAAAGTATATATTGATATTGTCCCACTTCCATGCGGGTATGGGTAGTGGTTGTAATACCCCTTTAAGAAGTTATCTATCTACCTTTACTTGTTGACACACTAGGAACTATATAGTGTAGTCGAAAATATCCCTATTCATGTTATCCCATTAATAATTATCATGAATATACATATATATTTTCATGATTCCATGATGTATAGAGTAAATAGATCTATGAGTTTCATCCATCATCTCCTTCTTTATTTCTAGAAAAGGTGGAACACATTTCCTTGTATGAAATTTTAGTACACCTTATTGATCAATATTGAACTTAGGAAACTCCCCATTCTTCAAAACCTGTAACTTCTTCTTAAAAGAGGATCTTCTCTTTGATATTTCTTGATATTCTCTAGCAATGATGGTTTAGAAATCATTTGGTACAGGGCTGATGATGTCCCTTCCCTTAAAATTCCCATGCCTAGGTTTTCTAGGTCTTTGATCAAAGGGTCACCTTGAATCCTCATCATTTCCAAAACAAGAGGATCTTTCCTACTTAATTAATTACCAACTTTTTTTCTCTTTTGGGTGATAATGAATTGAACAAGCATAGTCTTTAAGAAGTTCCAACCATCTTCTTTGCCTCATGTTCAATTCCTTTTTCATGAAAATATACATCAAACATTGATGGTCTATGTATATATCACATTTCTCCCAATAAATATAGTTCCTCTATATCTTCATAGCAAAAAAAACCATAGACAGCTCCAGTTCATGCATAGGATAGTTTTTCTCATGAGGATTCAACTATCGATATTCATAAGCAATCACCTTGTCATTTTTCATGAGTACACACCAAATACCTTTCAGATACGCATCGCTAAAAATAATTAATCTTTTTCTAATAGAGGGTATAGTTAACATGGGTGCAGTAACCAATCTCCTCTTCATCTCTTGGAAACTTTTTTCAATACCCTTTTTCAATATTAACTTGACCCCTTTTTTAGTTAACTTGGTTAATGGATTATAAAGGTGTGAAATCTTTTTAACAAACATTCTATAATATGCCTCTAATATAAGAAAACTACGAATCTCAATTAGTATTATGGGATAATGCCACTCCTCCACATCCTTTTCCTTGGTAGGATCATCTGATATTTCTTCATTGGTTACAATGTTCCCCAAGAAAGAAACTTATTGTAACAAAAATTTACATTTTATAAACTTTCCAAATTTCCTCTCCTTCATAAGAGTTTTCAATATAAACCTTAGATGGTCCTCATTCTCCTTGTGAATTTTGGAATATATCTGAATATCATCAATAAAAACTACCAAAAAGTTATCAAGGTATTCCTTAATGAATCTATTCATCAAATCCATAAAAATAGTAGGAACATTAGTCAAGTCAAAGGGAATAACAAAAAACTCAAAATTCACATATCTTGATTGAAATGAAGTTTTGTAATATCTTATTTATTCACCCTCATTTGATGATAACAAGATCAAATATAAATCTTTCATAAGAATTGAGCTCCATGAAGCTGGTCAAAGAAATCATCAATTCCTAGAAGAGGGTACTTTTTATTTACTATGATCAAGAAGATACACTTGGTCTGATAAAGTCCTCCAAAATATCTTGGATTTTATTCTCTAATTCCTCAAGCTCCACATTTTCCGTTCTATATATGTTATTTTAAAATGGCTTAGAATTGGGCATGAGCTCAATGGATAACTCTACCTCTCCTTTTGGGGGAGGTCCAGGAAACTTATTGAGGAATATGTTAATGTATTCATAAATTATGGGTACATTTTGTATTTTTATAATTTCATTTCCTTCTTTATATTAAATGTTCATTTCCATAAAGAATGATATGGGAGGTGCTTCTAGACAAATCTCAGGTTGATATATCTCTCATTTCAAAACAATTTTAGGTTGTACAATCAATACTATTTATATTTCCTTGATTCTTCATTTTATCTTAGAATTATACTTTGAGATTCACTCCATCCCTAGTATAATGTTGAAATCCAACATGGGAATGACTACTAGATTTGCGATGATATTATTCTCCCCAAAGTAAATGCTAGTGTTTCTATACACTTTTGATGCTTGGATAATCCCTCTAGGAGTCTTTAATGATAGTTATAATTCTAGTAGTTTAGGTATTTATTCTATATTATTTGGAAACATGGTGGAAATAAATTAATGTGTAGAACCTGAATGAAACAAAGTAATTGTTCGATTTGAGAGAACAATGAGAGTACCTTCCACCACATCATTTAGAGATAAAAACATCAATTTTTATGATATAAAAATCATGACATTTATCCCTTGTCCAATTTTTAGGTTCATGGTAATTCTCCTCCACTATCTTCAGATTTGGAAAAAGATTGGAAAAGTTCCCAAGTTGTCCACACTTAAAGTATTGAGCATCATGTTGGTCATGAACCATCTTCACTTTGTTATTAGTGTTGATAAGTTGAGGATTCACCTCAATATGAATGTTTTGATCAATATGGCCATCTATTCCATGCTTATAACATTTCCCACTCCTAGTTAAGTAATTCCCATAATTCTTCTTCCCACATTTGTTTCACGTGGGAAGTTGCACTTTCATTCCTCCTCTTCCTGATCAAAGATCCGCCCCAAGTTTGGATCCAAATATATCTTCTTTTAATTTGATCTATGGGACTAATTAATCTCTCCAAACATCATTTCAACTTTCATATCACTCCTCACAATCTCCTCATATTTTTCATAGTCTCATTTTTCTAGATTATTTCGTAGATTTGGTCTTAGTCCACTGAAGAATATATCAACCTTCTCATTTGGATCCATGACAATGCTAGAAGTGTAATGGAAAAGTCTTTTGAATTTTACCTCATAGATTCCAACATATTCATTTTCCTTCTTCTTTATCTCTATGAATTCCTTCTCTATTTTCGTTTACATTGAATATGGGAAACATTTTTTGAAAAATGTTCCCTTATACTCTTACCACTCTATTGCATCAATATCCACTCTTGGATTCATGTTTTTAACTAGTTTCAACCATATATTAACTTCTCCCACTAAGCGGTACACATCTAGGGTGACATTCTCTTATTCAAAACAATAAAATACCGAAAATATCTTTTCTATAGAGCTTATCCACTATTCAGTAATCAACAGGTCGGTAGATCCACTGAAAGAAGGTGGGCGTTGATGCATAAAGGACTCAATGTAATGTTGTTCCATTCGAGGTGAATCTGGTCTCTTGGATTGATTCAAGTTATTAATCATAAAATGAATTAGTTTATTCATCCTTCTCATGAAGTTTTCCATTCTAGCTTCCATAGAAAGGTCTCCAGCGCTTGATCTGTTGTGCACACTATTTATGCGGTTTCTCATATTTCATGCCATTTTCTAAAAGAATAAAACCTTAGTGAGAAACATGTTTCATTTAATAATGTTATAATTATAAATTAATTTCATGTCATAAAACATCATTCTTAAATATTTTATTCTTTAACAATAATTACATTTTCTATAAATCCTTCATAATGGTTCATAAATACCTTGTGATTAATTAAGCATATCCCCTTGGAGTGTCAAACCAGGTGCGCAGTAAGTCTCGTTTTCATGTACCAGGTTACACCGAGTCAGGCCCGATGTACCTTTTCAGATCTTTCACCACTAGGTATATCTATTTTAGAACCACTTCCTCTTGTTTGTATCCAAATAAAGATTTATTTTCTCAGAAACGACTTACTTAATACTTCACCAAAATACTAGGATATATTCCTATATTTAAAAATTTCTCTAAGGTTCTTCCTAAAGTTTTAAAATCTTAATTTCAAGATATAACCAAACTTTCCTCTGATTCCAACTATAATATCCCACCTTTTTTTAATAGAACTTTTCATTACATTGTACAAAAAGAGGATCTTTTAAAGTTTAGTTTCTTTGAAAAAAGGTACATAATAGATGAAAACCTAAATATTCTTATAATATACTTGATAGGATTCATCATAGGTTCATACTATGTAAATTTAATGCATCTCATAACTTGGGGATATACATCAAAGTAAAGGGAGAGCATAAGTCCTAGTAAGGGAAAGCAACAGAAATAGTTTACAAGTGATCATGAGAATTATCGATAAGAACTTGAAGAATATAATAAAGGCATGAGTAAACTAAAAAAAGAGACATATAGTAGTTAAAATTACATGAATAATAACATTTAAATATGGTTACAACATTTAATTTATTTATTTATAATAATGTCAATAAGTTTTATCACGGAGGTGTCATAAAAATTATCAAGGTTATTCACCAAGGTTTCGTAAAACATATCATCTCTAGAGATTAAATTATTTACCCAATGAATTGGAGTGCTATAAAGGTGCACCCTTCATGTGTATTAATTAATGTGAGACACATGTATCATAATAAAACATTTCATAAATAACCCATAGAGAATAAAAGAAACAGTTTTCATATCAAAATCATCACGTTTTAAAAAAATGCTTAAAGAGAATATCCATATGTCATTATTAACCCATGAAAAAGGAGGGTGGGTTTAATTTATGTTAATACTATAATTAAATATATAATTTTTAGATCAAGTTTAATACCCATAGAAAATAAATAGGTTTGGGTATTCACAAAATAAAATAATATAATTTCTTGAGAAAGAGATATAAATTTTGAAAAGAAAATTAGGTAGCATAACAGGTATGAAATATGGTTTTAGAAAACATTAAAAAGAGAGGGGTAAAGGTTATACCATTCATAAGGTACTTTTAATATAGTAAATGGATAGAATAAAATGTATAGAATAACATATTATATAAATTTGAAAGATATACCACATAAAAATGGAAGTTGAAAGGAAAAGAGAATTTGAGATTTTCTTTACCTTGAAAAGTAACTCCTAAAACTCAATGATTGTGATCCTGGGAGATTAAGGACGAATTTATAGGACTCTTTGGGAGTTAAAACTATCATATATGTATGTATAATTAATTTAAAGTGAATATAAATGAATAAATGGGTGAGTATTTATAGAAAAAGATGAGTATTTTTTTATTAATTTCCTAGGATACCTAGGTAGTGGTAAATGAAAAAACATGGGCCTTAAAATGGTATTTTTTCCATGGTATTGGAAACCTGGGACACATATTATGATATTTTAATCCACAATATTCTACCATAGTTTTATATTACTTATTTGGTCAAATAAAATTAAAATATTTACAAAATAACATTTACAATGTTAAAGTTTCCATTTTAAATTTTGGAAATTAAATTATATATTTGTAAAATGATTAAAATATATTAAAATTCATGATATTAATAAAATAACATATATTAAGTCGTGAATTTTGGTTAATTAGTTATCACATCTTTATTAAATAATTATGATGTCATTAAACATACCGAAAAACTCAAATTTTATTTTTACTATTCACGAAAAAATAAAGAATTTTATATAATTCTCATAAATTATCCTAACCTAATTTATTCATGATGATTTAAAAAATGATATTTATTTTATCATAATAATTAACTAAATATACTAATTTTAACTTTTAAATATAAAAATCCTTATTTATTGAAAATAATAACAGATAGAAAATGCATAGTGAAATTTCTGACGCTTGAAGAAAATAAAAATATTTTATAATTTCTATTTAAATAGGAGTGTTTTAACCATAATATTTCATTAAAATAATTATTATTTATAATATCTTAGTTTATTATAATATTTAAATATTTTCTAAAAATTACAATTTTTTACTGCAAAAAATCTATTTATCATATTCCAACTCATTTATATTAAGCAAAACTATTCCAAAAATGTAATCGATGAAAAAAATTATTTATACAATGTAAATCACCATTAAGTAACTATATACTCAAAACATAACCCCTTATAACACACTGCTACGAAATAAGGGTAAGGTGTGTGGTGGTGATAGATTCATGGGGCGGGTCTAATAACATCGTACGATTGATAATTTCCACTAACTTGAACTTCACCCATAAGTGATGTCATTCAAGATTAATATGTTGAATCTCAACTTAGTCTTGGTAAAGATAGAATCCCAGTGATGATACCTCCTTCCCAAGATCTAGAAAATGGGCTTCGTATGGCATGACTCTACTAGTTAAGGACATAGTTTCTCCTTTCTTCATTAATTAACCATTATCATTTCTATTTATAACATTTAAATTATTATTAAGTTTATTTTTTCCAATGGTCATATTGACCAACATTCATATAACATTTAAAACCGAAAAATCGCATTTCGATTTATACTCACATCACTATTAAAGAAATATAGTTTTTTGAGTATAATATAACACACACTTTCAAGAAACAATTATCATTCAAAAAGTTTAGGTCATTACAAACATGGAAGGGGAAAAATAAATAATCTATCATTAACCATGTATGAAACATAGGATCTTCCAAATTCTATCGATGATCCCTAAAGAAGTGATCCTTAAATGGTAGGTGATCCAATTTGACCATGCATCATTGCCACTAGGGGGATCCTGTTTGAATTGGGATACTATTGAGGATCCAAATTAGTGGGGGGAAAGTATGAAAGTGGAAGTGGGGAATGCCTCAGTAGAAGTGAAACTTGCTAGGAGATAGTCCACTGTATGATTGAACATGCTTTATGGGTGTATCAACATGTAATGATAAAGCCTTTCCATGATGGGGAAGACTCAAACATAATTTTTTGGTGGGTATTGACCGAATATATGAAATTTGGGCATCACTACATATCCCATGGGATAAGGAATCAACCCACACATAGTTTTGGAATGTGGTGTGGAGACCAATGTTGGAAGCGTAGCATCCTCACTGGAGAGGACTATAAATCATACCATAGTTATCATATGAATCATTTGGTGATTTTTACACAGGAAAAGGATACAGTTTAATTTCATGTGTAAAGGAAGTGGGGCATAGGGATTATGCATTAAGATTCTTATTTTTTATTCCTCATGTCAGATATGAGGTCATCTCGACTCATTGGTGGTTCAAGGAATGAGACTGGTGTATACACCCCATGGGGCGCATTGAGGTTCGTGGGGATAAATTTGGGCTTATTCCCTTGGGCTTCCCATTGTCTCATCCTAATGAGGAGATTTTAGAATTCTGATAAACTTGGGAAGTATAATTTAGGGTTATACATTAGGGGGGATGATGATTGTTTGGAATAATTATGGATATATAGGGGTGTCTCAAACCACAAGTGAGTTGAGCAAAATTATTGATGCATTCTGGTGGTCATATCATGACTACTACAGGAGGAATCTTATGCTAGACACATGAGTTACCTCATGCTTACAATAGAAGGAATCATATGATTGTCACATAGGTTAACTTAATATTTGGTTGTTCCCATAGAAGGGGGTCTTGGAGTCACTATGTATCCAATGGATTTGGGAGGAAATTCACACATGGTTCTAACATTGATCATCTCATATTGATCATATAAGTCATCATGTGGTTATGAGGGTTGGATAATGTATGTTGGAAGTGGAAGAGGCCATTAGAGCTAATGGAGAGACCTAATGTCAGATAGGGTTTGTGGTCTTCCCATGTAATCAAAATCGGGGGCTTTGGACTAGGTCCAGTGTAGTAGGGATGTGATCGACCTTCTCATTGGAATGTAGGGATTGTCAGCGTTGTTGACATGGATGATTGGGAACCCTTCTAGGAATATCCCTGGCGTTCTTATCCATGGGTGTGACCTACACATCCCCTAAATCATCAACGTATGGGAGAGAGATGTTGGACCATCCCAGGTAGAGGCTCTCAAAAAAATATTTCAATGAAACTTAAGGGGTTTGTGCCCCTACGCATCCCATGGGAGTGGCATCGGTGGTGAAATTCCGATGATTCCAAATATTGGATGGTCATTTATGTGGTTGGTATGATCTCATTCTATTCATATAATTTAACAAGGTAAATGATAACCCTTTATTGAATGACTTATATAGGATAGACAATGTGAGGATTCATGTTAGCTTTATAAGTGGTGGTGATTTTCATAGTAGATTAGCTTTGTGGGATTTCCACATCACTAGTTCTCTTTCCCCTGATGCTTTCTAACATTGAGTCCTCAAGTAACATGCATCAATTAAATCATCACTATAGGTTTCATAAATGTGATTCCCAATAAGCCCAAAATAATCCATTTTATTCTAATATTAAGGATTTACATCAATGGTTTCTTAGACCAGAGATTCCCAACATCCTTCATCTACCTCTGGTTCTTGAAGAACAAAGACATGTTGGGCCCACCATGCTTGTTTGGTGAGCCTAACACTAAATTTCTGAATCTGGTGACATCCAAATATGGTGGTGTCCAATGTTACTGATATACTCATGGTTAGAGGATAAGAGTTTCACATTGGGTTCACCATTTTTTTCTGATGTTTCTTCCAGGGAAAGTATCAAGGTGGTGATGTAGAGTTCTTATCCAACATTCCCTCATTCCAAAGGCAGGAGACCACTATCATCATGGTTGATGATGATGTATTCTTTATTAAACTATGATGATGAGATGTTTATTACTAATTCCATGGATTCTTCCTTGGATATCCTTTCCTAGTTTGTGTCTCCCTCATAGATTTTATTCATGTTAATTAAACTATTTCCTTATTCCATCTCAAGGTGGTTTCCAGTTAATTACGCTTCTCTTGTCTCAACAGTGTAGTAACCTATGGTCGGGACATATGATAATGAAGGAAACATATGAATATCAGTGGATGTTGGGTGTGTTGGTAACCTATATGATCTTATTCATTCAATGTTAATGGAGTCAAATATATGAGGAATATTTTGTTTAGAACTTAAGGTAACCCATATCCATCATGGGGTAATTTTCACAATAAGAATAATTCATATGAGGATGTTTACCTTGAGAATATCATGTTCATTACATCTGGTAGATATTATGATATTTTTGTGGGGGTTATAGATTTGACATCAGTTGGATATGTGTTAGTCCTAGATATAATGTCTTATAGGGAAAGGTTTGTCACGTATTTAATGTCCTGTGGGGATTGTTTGGTCATAGATTCAACATCATGTGGTGAATGGTTGGTCATAGATTTAATATCTTATGGATACAGGTTGGTCATAGATTAACTATCTTATAGATACAGGTTTATCATAGATTTAATTTCATGGGGAGATAGGTTGGTGGGGTTATGTGTTTCCCAAGGTGGATATGATCAAACCTTAATGTTTCATCCTTCTGAGGGGAAGACATGAAAATTTTATGGGAATTTTGGGGTGTCAGGATTGAACCTTATAGAGTTATCCCACTTGTGTTGGATTTCAGGATTGAACCTCATGGAGGAATCCTATGTACCTTGTTAGGAGACAAGGATTTGAACCCATGTTATTCGATGCCACAGTTTATGTTCATGTGAAGGGACAGTTCCATATAGTTCAACATCATGATGTAAGGATGCTTGTGTCACGAAAGGAGTGACATCAAGGGATAGTGCGGGTCTTACATATATAACTTCCCTAGTTTCTTGGGGATTCATCTCATGTGTGGGAGTTTCATCCCAATTGTGGGGTATTCATGTCAGGTGTGGGGGTTTCATCCCATGTGTGGGGGTTTCATCCCAGGTGTGGAGTTTCATCCCATGATTTTTTGGTACTTATGCATATAGGATTCCCAATGTAGGGAGATATTTTCATAGTGTGGAATGAAGTGTCATCCCTTGATGATTGTAAATAGGTCATTTTTTATTTATTTCATAGGATGGGATCTGAGGGGTCATCCCATGCCTATCATATATGGGACATTTTTTGTTCACCGCAGATGGTAGAGATATAGTTTAATGTCATGTACTGAGGATTTTATCATGAATATTAACATCATGGGACTAGGAAATTAGGTTATGCAGTTTTACATCATACAGATCATATGTGAGATAGGCCTACACATGGGGAGACTATTTCTATAAAAGATAGGATTATATGGAATTAGGCCTCCATACTAGGAAAAGTGTATAGGTTATCATGATTATGCTACCTTTGGGGCTTACACATCTATGAAACATGCACCTACGGGTTATGCATGGCATAGTCAATGTCGTGTTGAGGTGGAAAATGGGGATCTCGATGTTAGGGTGTCTGTTCTTTGGATAAATAAGCATTAGAGTGTCTATTATTAGCAGAAAAAGGACATGAAACCATCCAGGCCATGTAAATCTTCTAGACACAAAGGATGATAATAAGGGTTACATGGGTGATTGAGGTGCTGGATGGGCCTATTAGAGTAGGTGTGGGGCACTTTAGAACTCAACTTGTTCACAAATGTGTTTGGTGGAATGAGGCATTAAGCAAGTTACCCAAAGGTTGTTGTGTGAAAATCTACATATTTCCATGAAAGTGGGGTCGTATGAACCATAGGTTCTATAATAATTCCACCGCATGAACCTCAGAGGTATACATTCACTAAAATTCTAGAGTCATGAAAAACCTGGTGTTATGTGGATGAATCTTATCTTTCTTGCACCCATGTGACCCATTAGGGAACTTATTTGAGGACATCTCGGATAGAAGATAAGACAATTTGGGTCCCATTTTCATTCCTTCATGAAATTTATCTTGGTTTGGGGTCCATCATAGGTTTGGAGTTACACAACATCACATAATAAGGGGTTGTGTGAGTGAGATCTCATGCTTCAACTTTTGTAGGTCCATCCAAAAATTAGGGGTGATGCTCTATTTATAGAAAAAATGGGAGTCTTCGGGGGCACAAATCTCTCTATTTCATGCATAGTTGATTCTCATATCACATTCCTTTATCTTTAGGGTTGGTTTACATATGGTATTTCTTCAATGAAACCTTTCTCACACAAATATTTTTCATGCCATTGTTTATGGTTGCGTGCATGGGACACAAGTTTCATTCCATCGCATTTTTGGAATTGGGGCTCTTCTAGAATGACTTTGAAAATTTGTCTCATTGACATCGCCTTGTGTTTGTAAGATAATTGTGAACCTAAACAATTATTTTTGTGAAATACCTATAATTTTTTTACCCTTACTCCCTTTCCTATGAAATTTCTCTTTAAGCTGAGTATCATCTCTATTTTGGAGAATACCCTCCTCTAGAGGCTGAGATTTGTTTTAGGAACCTACATGATCTACTTAAGGTGAATATACCTAATTGGATGGATTTATAGGCTAATTTTATCCCTATAATAACCAATCTTCCTTAGCAATAAGTGACTTCTGAACCCAAAAACATTAAACCAAGACATCCAATTGACCTGTTGTATAATCCTACAATATGGTTAATAACTTCCCTAATAGATTATCAGGAGTATAATCCTTTTTTTCAAACTCAGTATTTTTTTATCCATTTTGGATTGAAATCCATGCAATAATTTGAATCCCAAATATAGTTACATGATTATAATAACACATAAATAGTTTTCGTGAAATCTTAGTGTGCACTAGAATAAATTAACATGAATCTATAACTTTAGTTGGTTAACTTGATCACTCCACCACCTATATAATCAAATTATAAATTTTATCACTCAATGTAATGAGATATCTAAATAAATACCCCACTCATTTTACTTGATAGATTCTCTAAATACTGGGAACAATCGAACAATGTGATGTGGAAAAGTTTAAATACTTTATATAACCTTGAATGGAACCACATTTATCTAGTATAACAACCTAGAATCCTAATACACTACTAGGTCAGAACATCTTCATAAAAATTTTCTCTCTAAATTTAGTTATATTATATGGAAAACAATTGTTATTGACCTCTTAAACTATAAAAAATGGATAATAAAAGAGTTATATATTTCATCACTAGATGGAAGTATATTACATATTCCCTAATGATATAGATTCTCCATGAGTAATCACATAATATGTTAATGGAAAACATGAAATATGAGTTAGATACCATGATTATCATAAAGAATATATGTGTGTGGATTTAGATATATTGTTGAAATATTAAAATTTTTAGAGGACACCTTCTACTAAATAAGAAGAATATATCAAAATTTTATTTCATCAGCATCATGGATGCCCAAAAAGGAAAAGGCAACCATTGTCCCTATCAATCTAGTAGAAATATGAAATATATCTATTGATCTAGTTTTGTTTAATACATTAAAAACTTTTTTGATAAAATAAAATCAATATAGGTTACCAAATTTTAATACACTAAAAATTAACAAGGAGAAGTGGTATCGTGATTTAGAGAATAAAAAAATAGGTTATATTAATTTAAATATAGTTAGATACTAATTATTTTCTTTTATACCTTATAAAATAATTTTATCACATTGCCTGAGGTTGAGAAATATAAAGAAGTGAGGATAAATGATCATCCAAATTTTTATCCCCACCATCATATATTGATCCAAATGATCCAATATTTAATTTAAACAAAGTATTATAATAAAATATGCTAGATAAAGGCCATGTAGTATTGGATACTTACAAGGATCACATAACCTACATATCAGATAGTTTACTTTATAAAAAATAATAATGGTAGAAAATGTTTAATGTAATTAATTAGATATTTGATTAATGAATAATCTATAACTTAGTGAATCATGATCATGCAATAATCAAGGAATGAAAGAATCATCCATTCATGTCCCATCTTCCCTCTACAGCCATAGTAGTGATGTACTATATTACATTTCATTCTAGAATACATAAAAATAGTATCTAATATTGTTAATATCATATGGAATAATTTTTTTGAGTTCCTAAACATGTTCAATATCTCAATAAATTCATTCCCCAATAATTGAGTGGATGAAAAATACCATGCTAAATAAAATTCTATTTTGAACAAGAGTATCTATTTTTTGTTTTCAATATCATTTGTATAATTTAAATGTGTAATGGTAAAGATGATTTTTATGATATGATATATTTTAGTAACTCTCATAGAAGTATCCAGGGTGCTGGAAGACACCCTCACAGAATAACCAAAATTTCACGATCCATCCCTGATTGTAAAATACATTCAACAAAAACTGAGATATGTTTAATTCAACAATACTAATGTGAAAAATAGTTATACATGGGATATTATAATTCCCATCCTACTTATTTCCTAATATTTTATCAATTAGAAATGAAAATTGTAACATACCAACCCGAACTACAGGGTGTAAGCATGATTGATACATGACCTCATGTGTGATTCCTCATAAGTAAGAGGTTTTCAAATAATAGCGAGGGTCACAAGTGGAAACCTAAGGAGACTATAAACTTTTTTAATGTTTTCAAGAAAAATAAATAACCAAATTATACCAAAATATAGAATGAACATAATTATATTACATTTTGAAAGTGAACTAAACATGGAATACAAATAAATTACTTCCAAAGTAGAAATCCTATCTAGTGTACATATCAACAGATAAAATATATAAATAATTAAACTATGATTCCTATGAAGTATACCTTGGTCCGAAACTAGATTGATGATCCACTAACTGGAAATCCACCATGGATCCCTTTCTATTCTCTATATCCCTCTTAAAATCTATATTCTTACTAAAATGATTGAGTCGGGTGTGAGCACATGACTTAGTAGGACACCATTAATGAATCCTTAACCAAGTATGCTCAATTATACATGTGTATTCCATAATAATCCAAATTTTATAACAATAAAATAAACATGAAATCCAAAACCAAGTGTTCATACACTTTTCAATCCACCACACACCCTCGTTCATACCTGTTAAATCTCCATGATGGAAGGATAGGATAAGATTTCAAAATTAACTGAACAAGCTACCAGTCTAGTGAATTTGTTTCTTAAAAACCTCATAGAGTCCAATGTAAATGAAAATAGTTTTTATCCTAGGACTCAAGTATGGAATATTTCTCATAAATCAACTATTCATTGAGTATTATGCTCATAAATCAACTAGGCATCAATCAGGTTGCTCGTAAATCAATTGGTCCTCGAGTTCACTCCTCACAAATCAATTAGGAATCAATAAACTAATACAGGGAATTTAAGAGTTGAGTGAATATCCAACAAGTATTTCCATGTTACAATCATATCACTAATATCAAGTATGGAATGGTTCTTGTAAATCAACTAGACATCAAGTATGCCACTCACATATCAACTATGCATCGAGAACACTGCTTGAAAATCTACTAGGAATCGAGTGTTCTCATAAAAATAAACTAGGTATTTAGAAACCAATTAATGGATTCTTGTTACCTTAGTGAATCCTCATCATGAATATATGGTATAATTGTATCTCCACACTATTCTTAGGTCCATAATATCCATCATCACAAATCATGCATACCCCCACACCCTCTAAGGGACAATCATATCATGATTTTCCACCTATTTCGTGCACCAAGAATAATACCTCTAAGGAAGGTAACAAATATACTTGGTAGAGAATTAATGGCATGAATATCAACATGGGAAATAAAGAAACATCATATAAAATCATTGAACTATAATCAAACATGAAAATAATATACTCAAACAAAACTCATGGAAAAGAATATTGTAATAGGTCTCATGGGCTATAAACACCCACATAGAATCACAATCAAGCCTATACCAACACATAAATTATAACATGGAAACAAGTGTAACAAGATCCCAATATTTAAGGAACTTCTTACCATATGTACAATGATTATTAATGACAAGTTTGGATGTATGAGTTTAATTGCACCATTGAAACCTCACTACATACATAAGAAAATTGGTTTAAATATTTCTCATCGAGGTGAATCTGACAACACCAATTCCACATCAATCCAATCAATACTTCAGAATATATTGGTAATATATGTTTAGAATAAATAAATAAATAATGTGATAGAAGTGAGAAGAGTGAGGGAAAAATGCTTGATGGTGATAAGCAAATAGGTGGTGCGCCTCCCAATTTGGCTTCCTTTTAAAAAATCATTTTATGTTATTAATTGTTTAACCAATTCATCACACAATTTATTTTTTATTCTTGATCCTCTTAATCCATGTTCCACACCATTATACTATTTTTAAAAATTACCCTTTTAAACACATTAAAACATTCATGAAATATATTTAAAGACAACCATATATATTAATTTATTTACACACTTATATATTTAACCCATGTATATACACCCTCATATACATTCATATATTTAGACACACACACACTCTCTCACACACACACACACACACACACACACACACACACACATATATATATATATATATATTTAACCCATATAGAGATATATATATACACATTATATATATAAATATTTTAATATTCCACAAAAAAATATTATTTTCCAAAATTAATAATAATAATAATAATAATAACAACAAAATTTATTATTATTATTAAATATCTCACATCATTTCCACCATTAAAATTTTTAATACAACTTCCATTGAAACTGAATTGTTAATATATTATTTATTAACCACACAATTTCATTTATTTAAAATAAGTAACAATTTAACTATTATTACTTTGATCACTAATAAATATACATACATGGAGATACATTTCTCAACAGTTAAGAAGAATTCAAATTATTTAATTATAAATGTATATTTCCATATTTTTATTCTTCAGCATTAATAATGATAATAATAATATAATTATTATTAATCTTACATGTCATTTATCCAAACACCCAATACACATAAATTTTATACCATGCTTAGGGTAAACCATGTACAATGGACCAAACGGTGGTCTCAGGTTTCTTATAAAATACACTATTTGATAGATATTTCATTATTTTTAGATGAAATATAATAAAAATATTAAATAAATTATCCTCATGTGAGATTTTAGTAAATTCATAACATGTATAAATGTTATATCATGTCTAGTAAAAAACCTACAATCAAGACCTAGCAGATGTATCGAATTTATCATATGAGACACCGTTTGGGAGATATTTCCTTTTTTTGGAAAATTATCATGCGCGTTATATAATATATTTAATATTTTTATTTAATCAAATATTGATTCTCTAAGGGCCACATAATTACATTCTAATCATCATTTGACTTTAAATATATTCCATAGAATATTCCAAAATGTTAACAGGTCTTTTATCCTTATATAAATCCTTTAAAACATTTATTAAGTGTTTTTTATTGAAAATTTATATTTTTCACATAAAAATACTCATATATTATTTAAAATAGGGGCTTATTATCCTTAAAAAACTGAATATTTTATAGTTACCCCACCCCCTATCTACTTATAATCTGTGAGAAGTATCAATGGCGATCTTGTTCAAACAATTCAGGACACTGATCTTAAATATCAATCTCTCGCTCACATGTTTCAATAAGAGGGGAGAACATTATAAATATAAAAGGTATTATCTATTCTATGGGATTACACAAGGTTATCATAGTATTCTACCTATAACCCAAGGTATACCCCTCATAGCATTAACCTTGTCCTTCATCCCTTTAAATTAGTCATAGTCATCATATATACACTAAAATAGTAGCATGATTAGTTCAAGTAATTAATGCTGATAAATATATATCACAAGAGAATAAAATCTATCCAAATAAATAGTACAAATTAAGTAATTTATTTAAATAACTAATATGCAACACAATAATAAGTATATATATGACATATGATGTTATGTGCCTAGTCATGATGCATGAAGGCACCTAAAATATTATAAATCATATATAAAAATCATGTTCATCAATAAATGTGAATTAAATCAACCTTAATATAAAAAATAAATTCCCAATTTTTTGGAAACTCAGAGGTCCACTATGAAATGATATCCAGACACTAACATAGTTCCCCTAACTTAGTCTCAATCATCCTTACTTATGTCCATATTTCCCCAAATCAAAACAAGAGAAAAAAAGAAAATATAGTAAATAATAGTTCTCTAAAACCATTTTATAACATCCTAACTGGAACCACTGGGTCTGGTCCAGATTTCCACATGAACACATTTACGGATCCCCTTACATAGGAGGTTTCGACTAGCAGTCAGGCTCTCAAGTGGAACCCTTGGGAGACTATACCAAACATTAATGTGCATAGGAAAATTAATATACAATCTATAACATTAAAAAAATTGGAGTATATGAGGAAGGTGAACCAAACATGTTGTGTAGATAAATGACTTCTAATATGGAAAGCTTTTACAGTGTACAAAGCAGTAGATACAATAAATAAATAAATAGTGGGTCTTCCAGAGTCTGTCTTGGTTTGTAACTAGATCCATACTCATCAACTCAGCCATCCACTATGGGTCCCTTTATCTTCACTAGATTCCTCATGAAATCTATAGGCACATTGAAATTCCTTAGCGGTTTTTGAGTACAAGACTCAATAGGAATATTTCCAATGAAAATAGGGAATTCATTAGGGAAACTCTATTTCCAAATTGTTTCCAATGGGTTTGTTCATGGAACCAAAAACACCCAATGGTTCTATATCTAAAGGGAACTAATTTCTAAAGGAAGGTACTCGTTATTTTTTTTTATCAATGATGCTTAAGAACTCACATTGGTCGAGAGGATGGGAGTTTGAGCTCATCACACCCTTTTGGGGGAATTATTGCCTATTTTAGGAATCTATTATAGATTAATGATATGTTCATGAATCCTTTATTAATTCCCAAGCATGATGTGGGTAATCCTAGATTAGAAATCAATTATTATCATATATAGATCTTAGAATCATCTATATGTATCTGAGGTTCTTCATCATTGTAGATATATATTTATCCAAGGTTATATATCTATGGTATCCTCTTATGTACTACTTATAGATTCTTTAGTCATTATTATGACAATAATGGTTTTCTATAAACACAGTGGTTCAATCTAGAGTTTATTTTCATCCAGGGAGATGAAGGTCACTCTGGATTTTATCGTCATCCAAGGAGATGAGATTTTTTATGATATTGGTATCGAACCCATAGATGGTCTTCCTATGTATCCTTTTTAAAGGAATAAGAACCCACATAGTTCATTTCCACTTAATAGGGAACATCATACCTTTTAATGTCGTGTGATAAGGACCCAACCGTACAGGTTAACATTATGTGTCAAGGAAATCTAGGCAGAAGGTGCCTAGTCAAATTTTAGTGTGGGATATACAATGAAGTATCCAAGATAAATAGAGAGAAATGCATATTCTTAGGTTGAATTAAACCCTATCGGGAATGGGCCCCATAAATAATAGGTTTGATTTGAGGTTTTGGTTTTAAACCTAAAGGGGGATTCCTATATATCCCATTTAGATAGGAATAAAATCCTACATAGTTTGGTGAGTTTCATGGGGGAATATGGCCCTTTGAGAGAATTAATTTAGGGATTATTCCTAAATAGTATACCTTTATAAAAGGGGACCATGATGGAGGTTTAAACTCATGGTTTCATGGAGGATTATTTGGGTCTTACATATAAGGAGGAGGCCCATATGATGGATTGTTTGGCTTACTTATATGGAGTATTCCCTAATAAATTTGGGTTTATTGTAACATCCCAAGTAAGTAATGAATAATAGATATTTTTATCTATGTCTATTAGTGAATTAGATAGTGTTTTAGAAGCTTAAAATGAGAATAAATCCAATCTTAAGCATGGAATACACTAATATTTTTAAAAGATTGTTTTACTGCCTTTTGATGGAAAACCATTTTTAAATATATCTTTTGAAAATTTTATAATCTATGTTTTTCAAAATAAACTTATTCTTTATGATTGGGACATCAAAATTTACTTTGTGTGAATTTTTGGTATTTTTCCGATAAAGTTCATTTTTTTAATGAATAGTGAAAAATGTTGTATTTTAATTCAAAACCTATTTTTAATATAATTTATTTATATTATTAGATTATCTTTTGAATTGGTTTTAAAGTGCAACTAGAATATATTTTTACCATTTAATCCAATAGTGGTCATTGGAATCGATTTCACTTTGAAATTGGACTTAAACTAGTGTCAATCTTTTGATACTTATTGTTTCATAAAAACACGCTATTTGTCATGACAGCGGGAATTAATTATTAAATTAATTAATGTAACTTATATGATTTGAATTTTGTAAAATAGACATCATTTTTGAATTCATAATATCAAATATAACTTAGGGTGAAGTTTTGGTATTTTTCTGAAAAACTTCAATTTTTGATGAATAGTGAAACCACTAAGTGGTAGTTAAAGAAACTGATTTTTCTTTTAAATGAAACTTTGTCACTTCTGTGATTTGATTTTCAAAAAATCTGACATACATGGATATCATTAAGAAGTAAAATGTGGTTCAATGAGATTAAAATAATTTTTTGGTGAATAGTAACTTTTAAGTTCTTAATCGCGATTAGTGGTAATTAGTGTAGTTTAAGGTAAAAATAATGTTTTAATAATATAAGATGAGCTTGAAACATGTCCTACCCTCATTGGATGTGTCATGTCAGACCAAGAAAATCCATGGGTCAACTTGGGGACCCCATGGAGCCACTTTGGTTAGGAAATGACATAAATAACTTTTTATTTAATGTTAAAGTAAAAAATGACACAAACATGAGATGTTTTACTAAAACAATTTTTACATGGGGTTATACAAGTAAGATTTTTTATTATAAATAGTAATTGTAAAGCTAAAAATATTTCCTACATCATAGTATTTTTTTTATAATTTTTAGACATTAAATAAATTAAATTATTAATGACATCATGATGATGCAGCGATGACCTCATTATTTAACGATTTAAATAAAATGGAAAGATAATGTAATATCTAAGACCTACACATGTCCAAAACCTATTGGATGAGTGGATTTAGAACCCTTATCACCTTATCCTCGAATTATATCAATGTGGGACCTCTTAAATCCAAATACCATTTTAAAATAAAGTGACTTTTCTTTACTTTCCAAGAGTGCCCCTCCTCTCCTCTTATAAAAGGCCCCCACCTCTACCTCCTTACCCACACTTACAAAGCCTTTGGCTCATCCAAAACCTGATCACTTTGTCTCTCCAATTCCCTATATTACTCCTTTAAGCCTCACTTTGGGAATAAGTCTTTCCAAGGAAGCCTTTGAGCTCAAACCAAAGGGAGTTACCCGATTTTAAGGTAATGTCTTCACTTGAGTCCTTTTGTTTTATTTTGCTTCTCCAACCCCCTAAACTCTTTTTATTCATTTATTTTGTAACAACTCCAGTATCTTCAATATACTAGGATGTTTTTATAATAAGGATTCGAGCTACACTTACACACACCTACATCTAATGGTTAAAGGACATACTATTTCCGTGGATGGTGAATTTATACCTCCCGAAACGATGATTGTTCAACATTCTTTTAACACCTTCAAAGGTGGCCATTAAGATGTAACTATATTTATATATGATATATAATATTTTTATATTTTACTTAAGCTTCTGTATTTTTCATTTTGGGCATACCTTTATGGTTTCCATTATGGGTAAACGCGATATCTTCATTTAAGGAAGTGCGGACTACCGCCCCCTCAAAGTGATTTGATTCGTTAAATACCATATGTGGGACGTATAAAGGATGGAACTATGATATTATATATGATATTATACTGGAATTATAATATACCTTTATATCATTATGATTCCATTCTATAAAATACGAAATAGAAATGAAAGTAGCGTTCATGCGTGCGTACGGCTTACCGTCTCCATGAACGGTGCATTTCATTTCTTAACTCTAAATGATTATGTAATATTATAAATGCATGCATGTACTGGATATATATGACATATATGATATCTACATCATGAATACCATTCTGGATATAATGGATACATGAACAACTTGTAATTATAAAGGGTTTATTTTTGACTAAAGTACCAATGATCGTTAAAATGACCGTTATTAACTTAAATAATTACATAGTGTTCATGACATGGAAATAAGTGATATAAAAGGAATAATGAACTTGAAAAAGGTTCTTAAGAAAGTAGAAATTAACTCAAGTTTATTATTCAGGACATTAAAGAACGATCGATTCAAGTCGGACCCGAGGTATGGGACTTCGTCTCAATCTCCTTTCATTGAGGCATATTTTGTTTTATACACAACCTTCTTTTATATGGTGTATAAACCCCTTTGACTTTTACGTTTATTCAAAAGTAATCTTTTTTATACGAAGCTTTTACTAAACGAAAAAAGGGAATGTTTTTGTCATACGTATACGGCGACAACGACTTCTCCGCCGCCGTGACCATTATTTGAGTTTCGGCTTCCTCTACATACCATAACTTTTTTAAAGAAAAATAAATACCATGTTTTACTTTTCTTTTATTTTGTTATTGAAAATGGTTTTCATAATATTTTTATATCAATGTGTGGTATTGATATCTTGTGATTGAAAGGTGGAAATGTTATGTTTCCTTTATGCATGTTTTATGTGATACGATTATGTTGAGGTTCTTGGGCATTATTATGAAGACGGGTGGTTCCGGGATAGACTAAGGGCGGGTGAGCCCGATATAGCTCTCCAATGCATTGGGTAATGCGAAGGAGTGAAACGGTAAGGTTTCTCTGAAGAGATTTAGGGAATATACTTTGATGGGTATTCCAAACGTAACCAAGAGGGTTACTCCCTACGTAAGAATGTTATGAATGCCTCAAGTTACCTTTATGTCTTATGATTTCTATGATTTATTCATGATTTGATGAGGTATGTTAAAGTGCTTATGTTTTATGGGTAAAGTATGATTTCATTCTTATGTATATATGTACCCATGTTTCCTTTCCATATTTTTATATCCCTTACTGAGCTTTTTATACTCATCCCAAGTTTTTTTGAAATTTTTTTCACAGGTCAAGGGAAAGGTACATGATATGATGATAGTGTCAAGGAAGTGTCAAGAAAGAATCCATATTTTATTTTAAATATGTTTCCATTGATGGGAAAGAAGAATACTATTTTTATGTAACCACTTTGTTTATATGTGGAATGTAATGCAAGTTTTATGATCTAATTCTCTAAAACTCTAAACCCGAAAAGATCCTCAATGTGTAATCTTATAATAACTCAAGATTAAGTAAGGTTTAAGGCTGGGGCCTTATAGTTGGTATCAAAGGTCGGTTTAGATAACTTTAGGAGTTAGAATTCTATTAAATGATTATCCAAAAATATTTTTTTTATGGTCAAATTGAAGTGATATAGCATTTGAAGATTACCATGTTGCTTCATCTAAGACATGTTTGTTCAGAATGGTTTTCCGTAGAGGAAACAGGGAAGCAGTGCTAGGAAGGCATACAGAAGGAAATAACCTTTTGAATCAGCATCCTGAGATGGTCGGAATTGGAACTGAACAGTTTGTTGCAGTAATGGCGCAGTTGACTCAAGTGATAAATGGTGGTGGTATCCATGCACGAGATCAGCCAGATCAACCGCAGAGGAACATGTCAGTGGTGGAACATTTCATGAGGCAACATCCCCCATCATTCAGAGGATCATCTGACCTTGTGCTAGCTGAAGGGTGGATTAAAGAACTGGAGAAGATTTTCGATGTCATGGGATGTTCAGACAATCAAAAGGTTAGTCTTGTTATTTACCGTTTGGAGGGTGAAGCAGATCAGTGGTGGTCGATGGTTAAAAATATCAGGGACACTGATGAGATTGATTCTCTCGACTGGGATGAATTCAAAGGTATGTTTCTTGAGAAGTATTTTCCTAAGGCTGTTTGACTTAGGATGGAAAAACAATTCTTGTAATTGAGGCAAGAGGAAGACTCAGTAGCTACCTATGAAGAAAGGTTCACTCGATTGGCAAGGTATGCTCCAAATTTTATCCAAGACCTTGATAGTAAAATAAATCGTTTTTACTCAGGATTAAAGCCAAAATATCGAAGGGCATTAGCTTCTCGTGAGTTTAAAAGTTATGAAAAGCTTGTTCGATGTGCTGAGAAGGTGGAAATGGAGTTTTTCGATGATCAAGTGTTCTATAACAACCAACAGAAGAAGAGACCGAGGTGGCAGGAGAAAGGTAAGAATTCTTCAAAAAAGTCTGATGGTAAGAAAACTAAGTTTCTAGTTTGTGATAAATGTGGAAAAAGGAATGCTGGGGAATGTCTTCTGAATTCTGGAAAGTGCTACCGATATGGTAAGATGGGACATAAGGCTCGTGATTGCACTGAAAAAGATCAGGGTGATGGTAAGAACAAATTTTATTTACAGTTAGTGAAATGTTATAAGCGCAATAAGATGGGTCATTATGCAAACGAGTGTCTGACAAAGAGCTTGAGTGATGGGAAGTAGTTAGACTACAAGCAGAAAGGGGTGGTGAAATCCTTTACAACTACTTCAGCAGATGTCGGTCCATCAAATGAAGTTGTATCAGGTACTTTGTTTGTTTTTTCAGATTATGACAGTGTGTTGTTTGATTCGGGGTCTACACATTCTTTCATCTCTGAAAACTTTTCTAGTAAAATGGGAATACCATCTCAAGAAATGACTCCTGAACTTTTGTTAAAAACACCTGGGGGAAATGTTGAGGCAAAAAGAATTTATAAGAATCTTCCTATCCTTATATATGGAAAGAACCTACTTACAAACCTTATTGTTTTACCTCTAGTAGAGTTTGATGTTATCCTGGGTATAGATTGGCTCTCTATTTACCATGCTAAGATTGACTGTAGAGATAAAGAAGTTTCTTTTCAGAAAGACTTTCAGTTTGTGTACAAGAATGAACCCTTACTGTTGATAACATATCAAGAGGCCGAGAAACTTGTAAAAGATGGAAATGAATGTTACCTTGAACACATCGTTGAAAATAAAGGAACTTTTCAGATTAATGATGTGCCAGTGGTAAATGAGTATCCTGATGTTTTTCCTGATGAGTTTCCTAGAATAATACTAGATTGGGAAGTTGAGTTTACCGTTGACTTAGTTCCTGATGCTAAGACAATTTCAAAACCCCCTTATCAAATGGCTCAAATTGAACTTTTATAGTTGAAGGAGGAATTGCAAGATTTATTAGAGAAAGGTTTCATTCGACCTAGCACATCACCATGGGGTGCTCCTGTTTTATTTGTTAAAAAGAAAGATGGTTCAATGAGACTTTTCATTGATTATAGAGCCTTGAATAACATCACTGTTAAGAACAAATATCCTTTGCCTCATATCGATGATTTGTTTGATCAGCTCCAGGGAGCTCAGTATTTTTCAAAGATTGACTTGAGATCGGGGTACCATCAGCTGAAGGTAAAGGAAGCAGATGTTCCGAAGACCGCGTTCCGTACAAGATATGGCCATTATGAATTTGTAGTAATGCCTTTTGGGCTAACCAATGCACCTGCTGTATTCATGGACTTAATGAATAGAATTTTCCATGATTTCTTGGATAAGTTTTTTGTGGTTTTCATTGATGATATTTTGGTGTTTTCTAGAAGTAAAGAGGAGCATGAAAGACATTTAAGGGTTATCATGCAAACCTTAAAAGAAAAGAAACTGTATGGAAAATTCAGCAAGTGTGAGTTTTGGTTGCAACAAATTTCTTTCCTTGGTCACATTGTTTCTAAAGATGGGATAACTATTGATCCTGCAAAAACAAAAGTTGTGGAAGATTGTCCAAGACCCACAAATGTAACTGAGATTCGTAGCCTCCTTGGTTTGGCAGGTTATTACCGAATGTTTGTTAGAAATTTTTAACGGTTATCTAGTCCAATGACTAAGCTAACTCGGAAGTGTGTTAAGTTTATCTAGACAAAAGAATGTGATGATTGTTTTCAGGAATTCAAAAGAAGACTGGTGAATGATCCAGTTTTGGCACTTCTTTCCAGGAATGGTGAGTTTGTTATATACAGTGATGCTTCGTTAAAAGAACTTGGTTGCATCCTAATACAGAATGATCAGGTAATTTCTTATGCATCACGACATTTGAAAACTCATGAGGTAAATTACCCTACACATGATTTGGAATTAGCTGATGTTGTTTTTGCTTTAAAAATTTGGAGGAATCATTTGTATGGAGTAAAGTGTGAAATATATACCGATCACAAAAGTTTAAAGTATATATTCACTCAGAAATAATTGAACATGAGACAAAGGAGATGGATAGAAATAATCAAGGATTATGATTGTACAATTCATTACCATCCGGTAAAAGAAAATAAAGTGGCTGATTCTTTGAGTCGAAAAAGTAATGCTTCATTAGCAATGTTGTGTTTGGAACGTGATCCTTTGGTTAAGGATTTGATGAACTTTGGAATAGAAGTTGTTGGTGCAGGATGTTCTTCTGTTTTGTTTCAGGTATCAGTGAAATCTTCTCTATTAGACAGAATCAAGCAAGAACAGAAGCAAGAAAGTGAGTTGCAGAAAAAGGTAGATCTGGTTCAGAAAGGTAAGTTGCCTGAATTCAACATTGATAATGATTGTGTTTTGAGATTTTGGAAGAGATTGTGTGTGCCTTGTGATTCACATTTGAAGAGAGAGTTGTTATGTGAAGCTCATAGTTCTCTGTTTTCAGTTCATCCTGGCAGTACTAAGATGTACAGAGATCTGCGGGAGTATTACTGGTGGGATGGAATGAAAAGAGATATTGTTGATTTTACTGTGAAGTGTTTGACTTGTCAACAGGTTAAAGCAGAGCGGCATTTACCTAAAGGGATGCTTCAGCCTTTACCAGTGCTAGAGTGGAAATGGGAGACTATATCCATGTATTTTTTTGTGGGATTACCGAATACATCTCGAGGTAATAATGCAATCTGAGTTATTGTTGATCGCTTGACTAAATCTGCTCATTTCCTTGCTATACGAGATACTTTTTCCCTAGATCAACTTTATCGTTTGTATCTTAAAGAGATAGTCAGGTTACATGGAGTTCCCATCTCCATTGTATCTGATCGTGATCTTAGGTTCACTTCTAACTTTTGGAAAGTCCTTCAGAAGTCGTTGGGTACTGAATTAAATTTTAGTACAACATTTCATCCTCAATCAGATGGGCAGTCAGAATGAACAATTCAGACCTTGGAGGATATTCTACGAGATTGTTCGATGGATTATCAGGGAAGTTGGGACCAACATCTTTCTTTGGTTGAATTTTCATATAATAATAGTTTTCATTCCAGTATACAGATGGAACCATTTCAGGCATTATATGGGAAGCAGTGTCGAACTCCATCTTTCTGGGATGAAGTGGGTGAAAGGAAGTTGATGGGACCAGAATTGGTAGAAGAGATGGCAGAAAAAGTTCAGCTGATTCAGAAACACATGAGAACAGCTCAAAGCAGGCAGAAGAGTTATCTGAACAACAGGAGGAAGGATCTCTCTTTTGAGGTAGGTGATCATGTTTTTCTCAAAGTATCACCATGGAAAAGTGTGATGCGATTTGGTAAGAAAGGAAAGTTGAGTCCAAGGTTCATCGGACCATATGAAATTCTGGAGAGAGTTGGATCAGTTTCATACAGAGTGGATTTACCTCCGAGTTTATCTCAGGTACACAATGTTTTTCATGTTTCGATGCTGAGAAAGTACATGCCAGATCCATCTCATGTTTTGAGTCCAGAGGCAGTTCAGCTAGAAGAGAACCTATCTTATGAGGAACAACCGGTCCAGATTCTTGACCACAGGGAGAAAGTGTTACGGAATAAGGTGATTAATCAGGTAAAGGTTTTGTGGAAAAACCACATGATGGAAGAGGCAACATGGGAATCTGAAAATGAAATGAGGGATAAGTACCCCCATTTATTCGATAAGTAAATAAATTGCGGGGACGCAATTTTCTAAAGGGGGGAAGGATGTAACATCCCAAGTAAGTAATGAATAATAGATATTTTTATATATGTCTATTAGTGAATTAGATAGTGTTTTAGAGGCTTAAAATGAGAATAAATCCAATCTTAAGCATGGAATACACTAATATTTTTAAAAGATTGTTTTACTGCCTTTTGATGGAAAACCATTTTTAAATACATCTTTTGACAATTTTATAAGCTATGCTTGTCAAAATAAACTTATTATTTATGATTGGGACATCAAAATTTAATTTGTGTGAATTTTTGGTATTTTTCCGATAAAGTTCATTTTTTTAATGAATAGTGAAAAATGTTGTATTTTAATTCAAAACCTCTTCTTAATCTAATTTATTTATATGATTATATTATCTTTTTAATTGGTTTTAAAGTAAAATTAGAATATATTTTTACCATTTAATCCAATAGTGGTCGTTGGAATCAATTTCACTTTGAAATTGGACTTAAACTAGTGTCAATCTTTTGATACTTATTGTTTCATAAAAACACGCTATTTGTCATGACAGTGGGAATTAATTATTAAATTAATTAATGTGACTTATATGATTTGAATTTTTTAAAATAGAAATCATTTTTGAATTCATAATATCAAATATAAATTAGGGTGAAGTTTTGGTATTTTTCTGAAAAACTTCAATTTTTGATGAATAGTGAAACCACTAAGTGTTAGTTAAAGAAACTGATTTTTCGTTTAAATGAAACTTTTTCACTTCTGTGATTTTATTTTCAAAAAATCCGACATACATGGCTGTCATTAAGAAGTAAAATTTGGTTCAATGAGATTAAAATAATTTTTTGGTGAATAGTAACTTTTAAGTTCTTAATCGCGATTAGTGGTAATTAGTGTAGTTTAAGGTAAAAATAATGTTTTAATAATATGAGATGAGCTTGACACATGTCCTACCCTCATTTTATGTGTCATGGCCGACCAATAAAATCCATGGGTCAACTTGGGGACCCCATGGAGCCACTTTGGTTGGGAAATGACATAAATAACTTTTTATTTAATGTTAAAGTAAAAATGACACAAACATGAGATGTTTTACTAAAACAATTTTTACATGGGGTTATACAAGTCAGATTTTTGATTATAAATAGTCATCAGAAATATAAAAAGATTTCCTACATCTTATTATTTTGTTTATAATTTTTAGACATTAAATAAATTAAATTATTTATGACATCATGATGATTCAGCGATGACCTCATTATTTAACGATTTAAATAAAATAGAAAGATAATGTAATATCTAAGACCTACACATGTCCAAAACCTATTGTATGAGTGGATTTAGAACCCTTATCACCTTATCCTAAAATTATATCAATGTGGGATCTCTTAAATCCGAATACCATTTTAAAATAAAGTGACTTTTCTTTACTTTCCAAGAGTACCCCTCCTCTCCTCTTATAAAAGGCCCCCACCTCTACCTCCTTACCCACACTTCCAAAGCCTTTGGCTCGGCCAACCCCTACTCATTTTGTCTCTCCACTTCCCTCTATTACTCCTTGAAGCCTCACTTTGGGAAGAAGTCTTCCCAAGGAAGCCTTTGAGCTCAAACCAAAGGGAGTTACCCGATTTTAAGGTAATGTCTTCACTTGAGTCCTTTTGTTTTATTTTGCTTCTCCAACCCCCTAAACTCTTTTTATTCATTTCTTTTGTAAAAACTACAGTATATTCAATATACTAGGATGTTGTTATAAGAAGGATTCTAGCTACACTTACACACACCTACATCAAATGGTTAAAGGACATACTGTTTCCGTGGATGGTGAATTTATGCCTCCCGAAACGATGATTGTTCAACATTCTTTTAACACCTTAAAAGGTGGCCATTAAGATGTCACTATATTTATATATGATATATAATATGTTTAAGTTTTCCTTAAGCTTCTGTATTTTTTATTTTGGGAATACCTTTATGGTTTTCATTATGGGTAAACGCGATATCTTCATTTAAGGACGTGCGGACTACCGCCCCCTCAAAGTGATTTGATTCGTTAAATACCATATGTGGGACGTATAAAGGATGTAACTATGATATTATATATGATATTATACTGGAATTATAATATACCTTTATATCATTATGATTCCATTCTATAAAATACGAAATAGAAATGAAAGTAGTGTTCATTTGTACGTACGGCTTACTGTCTCCATGAACGGTGCATTTCATTTCTTACCTCTAAATGATTATGTAATATTATAAATGCATGAATGTACTGGATATATATGACATATATGATATCTACATCATGAATACCATTCTGGATATAATGGATACATGAACAACTTGTAATTATAAAGGGTTTATTTTTGAATCAAGTACCAATGATCGTTAAAACGACTGTTATTAACTTAAATAATTACATAGTGTTCATGACATGGAAATAAGTGATATAAAAGGAATAATGAACTTGAAAAAGGTTCTTAAGCAAGTAGAAATTAACTCAAGTTTATTATTCAGGACATTAAAGAACGATCGAGTCAAGTCGGACCCGAGGTATGGGACTTCGTCTCAATCTCCTTTCATTGAGGCATATTTTGTTTTATACACAACCTTCTTTTATATGGTGTATAAACCCCTTTGAATTTTAAGTTTATTTAAAAGGAATCTGTTTTATACGAAGCATTTACTAAATGACAAAAGGGAATGTTTTTGTCGTACGTATGCGGCGACAACGACTTCTCCACCGCCGTGACCATTATTTGAGTTCCGGCTTCCTCTACAAGCCATACCTTTTTTAAAGAAAAATAAATACCATGTTTTACTTTTCTTTTATTTTGGTATTGAAAATGGTTTTCATAATATTTTTATATCAATGTGTGGTATTGATATCTTGTGATTGAAAGTTGGAAATGTTATGTTTCCTTTATGCATGTTTTATGTGATACGGTTATGTTGAGGTTCTTGGGAATTATTATGAAGACGGGTGGTTCCGTGATAGACTAAGGGCAGGTGAGCCCGATATAGCTCTCCAATGCATTGGGTAATGCGAAGGAGTGAAACGGTAAGGTTTCTCCGAAGAGATTTAGGGAATATACTGTGATGGGTATTCCAAACGTAACCAAGAGGGTTACTCCCTACGTAAGAATGTTATGAACGCCTCAAGTTACCTTTATGTCTTATGATTTCTATGATTTATTCATGATTTTATGAGGTATGTTAAAGTTATTATTTTTTATGGGTAAAGTATGATTTCATTATTATGTATATATGTACCCATGTTTCCTTTCCATATTTTTATATCCCTTACTGAGCTTTTTATGCTCATCCCAAGTTTTTTTTGAAATGTCTTTCACAGGTCAAGGGAAAGGTACATGATATGATGATAGTGTCAAGGAAGTGTCAAGAAATAATCCATATTTTATTTTAAATATGTTTCCATTGATGGGAAATAAGAATACTATTTTTATGTAACCACTTTGTTTATATGTGGAATGTAATGCAAGTTTTATGATCTAATTCTCTAAAACTCTAAACCCGAAAAGATCCTCAATGTGTAATCTTGTAATAACTCAAGATTAAGTAAGGTTTAAGGCTGGGGCCTTATATTTATGATTGTTACTAACTTCTAAGGAGGATGTCCCTTAATCTTAGGTCTTAGATAGGCATTATATGTATTCTTTTTAGAGCAGGAATCAGAGTTCTCATAGTTCAGTAGGGTCACATGGATCATGTGGATATCATGATCACCACTAAACTATAATCCCATGTGAATCATGCTCGGTGTGAGAAACAAGAGGAAGTGGAAGATCTAACAAAATACACAGTTTTCCTTCTCCACTGATGGAGGAGGAGGAGGACGATGGTGGAAGAGGTTGAGGTTACGGTACTTCCCTATCTTCACATCACCCTATAAATAATGAAGTTTAAGGATGTAGTGGTAGAGAGGAGAAGGACTACAACATCATATATGAAAGGCTATGGGATTAATCTAGGATGGATGACCTAAAATTGGTTTTATAGTATGATGAGGATCTGATTCCATGTTTAATTGAAAATAAAGCATAATCTTCACCATCCTTGCTGGGAACTGGAGTCTTCAGGTCTTATAGATGAGAAGAGAATAACATGGTACAACCCCCAATCCTTTATATTGGGAATTCCCCAATACTAACCCTAGGGTAGGGGTCCTCTTTTCCATAGATATAAAAATATACAAGTGCTCTGAGTATCCTATCCATCTGGTAGGATCAATGTAGGAAACCTCTAACCATAGAAATACAAATTCAAATGGGAAACACTCTGGAATTCCTTTTCCCATTTTTTTGTAAGTCATGAGGCCTTGGTGTAGGTTTTGATTTTACCACTCTCCGAAAAAGGAGCCAAATTATGAGAGGGACTTACATGGATGGAATTTAAGAATATCTAATGAATGGATCGCACAGGTAGGATGGTAGGGCGAGCCAAGGGTCTAACACAAGGAGTGCTTCACGCAGGAAAGTCTGGGTGAACTGATGGAACCTAGTGTGAAAGACAACCTAGATGAATACACTTGGGTGAGTCTTTACTTTAACCTTCAAGATTATCTATAGGTATTCCTAGAAGTAATTTGTGAAGTTCCCTATTTGAGGAATGGGGCCTCACAGTATTCTTCGTTAAACAGGGGTTGGGTGAATTTCTTGTGTAGGTGTTGTTTGTTTAAAACTCTACGAGGACTTTATTTTCACTATTCCCATTTAATTCCATCTTATTACATGTTAAAGAACTTACTAGATAGTTACTGAGGGCTTGAGAGAAATAATAGGGTGATCAGAGCATCAACTGGACTTCATGGAAATCTCTCCATAAAAATAAAGACCCCAGGGGCCTATTTATAGGAAAATATGGGACCATGGGTGAAGGAGTAATCTCACACAGGTGTTTCATGTAGGTCATCCTTATAGGGTTATACATAGGTAGTTTTCATGATGACAGTACTCTGAGGTGGGAATTCACCAACAGACTTTGGGGTCTTTGAAAACCTTGACCTCTTCCACTCATACCTTCTCTTTTATCTAAGGTATTTCCCTTCATCACCTTTTCATCCATGTGAAAAAAATAGAGTGTCAACAAAATCTCCCCCTAGTATTGGATCCAATATGAAATAGGAGGGTCTAATCCTAAGGAAAAGGGATGAAAAGGATGAATGGTTTGTACATGGTGTTCCTATAGGGATTTTATGATGCTTGTTCACTAAAATTTTATGGGTAGGCAGAGTACATACATAGATCCCAAAAGGAATATTTCTTTCCTATAAATAGATCCCTCATTTTATCAAACAGCTCTCTTGAATTTGAGTTTTCAGGTCTCTCCATGGTAGTCTATCACGTAGATCATCCGCTTAAGTTCTTTCACTAAAGATCTCATTCACGGAGACATGGTATATATCTGTTTGTGTGATGCTTAGGCTTGGAAGAGTGACTTCCATGGGTATAATTAATTATTCTCTTGTGTGAGGAACTTTTGTGATGCACTTGAGTGACCCACTTGCGCAAAATAATGCATTTTCCAAATTTTCTTATTTTTTTGGATTTCTTCAAAATGAACCTACTTTAAAATGAATTGGATGATTCTTTACTGTTTCAATAGTAACCATAAGGTTTTTAGTTTCTAATGAAAAAACTAGAAAATATATTGAGGAGATGATGAAATCCATAGGGCATGACAATTTTGACGTATGTGACACTACTCTTTCTGATTTGGTGGGTTCTTTGAGGAAATATCACCACAATTTTATAGATATTTCCTATCTGCTGATTTGGGGTCATGGTCATCTATTGGAGGTTCTCACACCCGTTCTAGAGAACTACCTCCTAGTCTCTTAGTTTCAAGACCAAATTAATTTCTCAACTACCAACATTCATAGAATGGGAGCTTACATCAATGTTTGGATGTCATCCACAACCTTTTTTATACATTATATCCCGTGTTCTTTAGATATGAAACCACACATGGTTGAAAAAATGTCTCATTACTATTCATCCATCTTTCATGATTCATAGATAGATCAATAGAAGTGCTGGAAGAAAGATTGGGACTTTCTCCTAGGAGGGGGTGTTAAGACTACATGGATGTAGGCATAATGGGTGCACCAAGTCTATTCAGAATTCAAAAAGGATCTGGAAGATGTTTGAATTTATGAGACAGTGTGGGTAGGGGAAGACTTGTGTGTATGGAAATGACGAGTTTGTTCTGGATCTGTTAATCTAGTGGAGTCTACATATGAATTATTTTCCTCTAGTGCATGGAGATGTTGGTATCAGTCTGGGGGATGTTCACAAGATCTCTAGGGATCTGATCCTCGGATATATGTATGGATAACTCATTCCTCTGACAAAAATGCGGTGTGACACTGAGAGGATGCTAGATTTAGCATGTGAGATACTGAAAATATCTCATGATATTAATAAGACAAACCCCACTTAAAATTGGATATTCATTTAGAGACGTGGATGGATATTTTCTTGGGGAATAAGGGGAAATTCCCCACTTTCAAGTGTCCAATGAACTATCCCAATATAGTGAAGATAATCATACCTGAAATCGGTTGCAGTAAGGATTTACTTGAATTATTTGACCATAGCTGAGGGGTATGGCCCCAATATATCCATTAACCATATGGAAAATTCCCATGATTATTTGGATATATATGTAAAATCTAGAAGTTGGTGGATGAATTTGGCATGCACATGGAAGGAATGACATTTCTTGGTAAGTTCTGTGAAATCCTACATCATTGAAGTCCAGAAATATCCAATCCACTAAATTTGATCAGAAAGCCTATATCCTGACTAGTGTGTGCTACAAGATCCTACATGTACTTCTTCTATGATAGTAGAAGTCTATTATAAATCAATTAAATTGTAAATAATTCCATCAAATCCTCACTTATAGAGGATCTTCTGTTGATTTAAGCTATGATAAAGGGTGGAGTTGACTGATAGTAATCAGATTTTCTCTCTTCCATCTCTATCCATTGGAATAAATCCATCTTGAATATATTCCATGATAGGCATCATTTATCCCATGGTAGGACCATATGGCTCGATAATGGGACTGATTTCACTAATCTCCTCTATTCTGGTTCAAAAAAAATGTGAGACCATGTGATGATGATTGTTTCATCCCAATTTTGATCTTCCAAAATTGTGAATGCATTTTCCAAAGCATTTTAATAGTAATTTTGTGATCGTGGGACATAAGACAATGTTGTCTCTGAGGGAAATTCTTCCATTAAACCTCGGACATAATCCTACAAGGGAATTAGATCCTTTTTTTGATGGAGTAATATCCGTTGATTTTCTTGATTACCAACTTTGAGTCACCCTTTACCTCCAAGTGATTCACTGACCCTTGGAGTGATAATTCTAGGCCTGTAATGATATATTTATATTCTGCCTCATTTTTTGTACCACCTTTAGATAACAGGAAGGAGTACGGAAATACTACCTTCTCTGGGGAGATAAGAACAAGCATTAACCCAAATTTGATGAGCTTAGGGTCTACCATTATATTCCCTAATAACCTAATGGACACACTATCAAAATATATTTCCCATGTTTGGGGAATGTTCGGAATAGAAAATACCTCTTCATCGGTGATTCTATATCTAATGGAATCCCCTATGCAAATGTATTCTCAGCAAGGAAATCTAACAATCCCTAGCCTTTAACTACTTTCTAAGGCACAAACTGTATATCAAACTATTGTAGAATAACTGACCATTGTTCCAAACATCCTATCATCATAGGATGACTGAGGATAAATTTGAGTGGTTTATTATGAGATACCAAGTGGGCCTCATTATGCTATAGACTCAGCTTCTTAACCACAAAGATTAAATCTAGGAAACTATTCTCGATATATGAATAACGAGTCTTTGTATAAAGTATGGTTCAAATGAGATAATAAAGGCTATTTTCATTCCTAGAATCATTCTTCTGTGTAAAAAAGACACCCATTGATCATCCCAGTGTAACACCCCGACCCTATAAGCCCAGAGTCGGTGCATTATTTTAATACATTGGCATGATTACAAGGAATCAAGTCCTGAAAGACCTATTAGTTTAGCATTCTTGGAAAATAGATTACATACATGAATGTTATATTACATTATAAAATAAAAAACAACAACAAAATTGTCTCCATTGACCACATTCATATCCCTTATACTATCCCTTTAGGTCAGTCATAATATACTTCTTCGCATCCTGGTAAAAATAAAACATAGAAAGGGGTGAGCTCAGATCCTCAGTAAGGATAACAATATAGCAGAAACTTTCATAAATAAGCATAAACATTTAATTCAATGTATAAGACTAAAACATAAGACTTTTAAACTTAAACTTCAGTATAATATGGAAAATATAAATAAAATAATTCCATTTACTTATTCACGTGGATATTCTACTATTCAAATAATCACATGCAATATCAATAGTCAATTTCATAATGATGGAATGCATAATTCCAGACTTCATAACCACATAGTCAAGGCCTTGTGACAAGACTACAAATAAGATTTTGTCAAGGCCTTATGTCAAGACACTAGTTTGTCTCATGAGACCTACCAATGCATTGAGGATCTATAGCAGGCTCCACCCATCACTTACTAAGTCCAATGCATTCCTCATATGAAAATGTTTAAACATAACATAAACATTCATATTAAAACTAGCATAAGAAATGTCAATAAATTATTCATAAACCATGAATAGTATAAAAATAACACATCCACAGTCAAACATATCACAAAACCTTCAATACAATATGGAATATTTTTATCATAATAAATCAACCTCAATCAAGAATAATATCCCGTAAAGGATGTTGACATTGTTGAAAATGATCAGTAAAAATTTTTGAGAGCAATATCCCTTTTTCATGAAATCATTTAAAAGTCAAAAAATTTATAAAGGAAGTAATTTAAAAGATAGTTTTCAATAAAAGTGTCACATACCACTTTGAAACTTTTTAAAGGAATTGCCATTTTAAAACATTCATGTCCATATAAATAAATCCTTAAAATCATTTTGAAAATATGGACATTAATGAGAAAGGTTTAGAAGAATAAATATTTAAAACTTTTAAAATAATGTTTTAGTAAAAAATTATCTAAAAAATAATCCATTTGAAAACTCTTTTATGAAGCATGGACATGTATAATAAATATTTCCCAGTATATACTTACGTAAAAACAACCTCGTATAATAAATAGATTGTGAAATTAACCCTTACCTTGCACTTTCCTTTGGTCGAGGGTATGTTTAACCTCCTATATAATGAACATAGTATGTTATTAAATTATAAAAGAACCATATTAAAATTTATTATATCATACATGTTTCATTTATGACTTTATACTACCCATTTAATAATGATTTCCATGTTAAATTAACATTACAGGTAATAATCGCTTTCTTTATCGTACGTGTTTTAACTTGTTATTCTTGATCATATCACTTAGATCATGATTTAAATAATTCAAGAATATAAAACAATATTTATATATCATATATATAGAGATAAAATATAAATATGTATAATATATAGATATATGAAATGGGAAAACACCATTTATGGAGACGGTAGGCCGTACGTACGTACGCATAAACGTTGTTTCCGTTTTTATATCGTATTGAATGGAAGTAAGTGAATAGGATATATGTAAGTACATAAATATATATATATATATATCCAGTAGAATTATTATGTCATATATTACATATTTATTAATAATATATATTTTTATAATCATCATTGAATGGTGAACGTGGAAATGAATCTCATCGCGCTGTGGAGACGGTAATCCGTACGTACGTACGAGCGATAATATCATTATATTGATAGTGAAATCGTATGTAATTGGATGTTATATCATATATAAAGAATCATTAACATGTTATAATTATTATTTACATAAGTTATACTCATTATTATACCCATCCAAATAATTAAGTGTTTGAATAATTAACTACACCACGACGTGGAGACGGTAAGCCGTACGTACACACATATGGTGACTTTGTCATTTATAGGATGGATAGAATAAATAATATGGTTGTACCATATTTATAATAACATCATAGTATGTATAAGGTACTGTATTTAATATTTTGGTATGGAAACAACAAAGAAAGAGGAAGTGGAAGAAGAAAAGAACTTGAAAGAGGGTGGTGAAATTATTACCTCTTCGTCGGGTGTTTCCTTTTGAGTTGATCAAAAGGGCTCCTTAAGTTGGATTTATGATCAAAGTAAGGCCTATAGGCTTAATTGAGGGAATTTGGGAGGGTATTTGTTCATGGGATTGCTGATCCAAATGGATTTTGAGGTGTGATTTTTAGATAAGGGGAAGTGCCCTTTTATAAGAGGGGTGAGGGTCACTTTAGGAAAAGATTAAAATATTAATTTATTATACAATCATATTTAGTTTATAATGGATTAAAATGAATTTATTTTGAGCCTTGGGTGTTTATGGTTTTAAATCCTCTCAACCAATAGGTTTTAGAGAAGTTTAGGTTACCATTTTAACCTTATCTTTAAGATTTATCTCTTAGTTAAATAGTTTGACTTTTACCGTGTCTTCTTGTATTCTTACACTATATGGTTAATAAAATTACTATAAACTTCCAAGAGAACCTCAAGTGGTTCATTAATGACATATATAATATTATTTAAGCTCTTTGGACGAACCTTATATTTTTAGGAATATTATATCAACCAATAATATAGTATTTGTTTTAAAAATTAATTTATGTCAATTTTGACACTATTTGGTATTTTGTTTTTGTGAAAGTCATAACAACCTTATCACTTAAAAAAATTATCTAATCAACCCTAACATATAATATTAATATATAAAATTATTTTATGGCATAAAAACTTTTAAATTATATTTATTTTAATATTTATAATATAAACTATTTTAATATTTCATTAAGAAGGTAATTACTGCATCATCATTGTGTTATAAATAAATTTATTACTAAATCTCTAAAAATTATAAATAAAATACCATGATGTAGGAAATAATTTTAGATTTCTAATTAATATTTATATTCGAATTTATCTTATTTATAACCCTATATTAAAAATGGTTTAGTTAATAAACTTTGCATTTAACACTTTTAACTCTTCTTTAAATAAAATAATAATAAATGTCCTAATCTAATCCAAGTGGACCTAAAGGAACATATTTTATTCCTAAGATTTTTTTTGGTCGAAATATACTTATCCAATAGAATTATGACATGTGTTGGGGTAATTATAATATCATTTTTACATTTAATTACCCTATTTACTTTTAATCGTGGTAAATAAAAGTCAAAAGTCACTATTCACCAAAAATTAATTTCATCTTATTGAACCACATTTTACTTAATTATATCAATCGTGCCTCTCAAGTTTTTGAAATTAAACTCACAGAAGCGGTAAAATTATGTTTTATGTCAATTTTTAAAAATGCTCCTAGGAGGTGGGTAAAAGACGGTAAAAAGTTCAATAAAATTTTTATATATCTAAACTTATTATAAAATGACTCTAATGAATTAAATTTAACTTATATAGGTATTATGTATATATTTTGACCTAAACTAAATTTAAATAAAACAAATAATTATTTAAATAAAAAGTCAGTTTTAACCAATAACACAGTGTTTTCACTATTCATCAAAAATTGAAAGTTTTCATAAAAATACCAAAAATTAATCCTAAGATAATTTTGATATTATAAATTCAAAAATTTACTCTATTTTATCAAATTAAAAATATATAATTTTCATTTATTAATTTAAAATTAATTCATGTTGTCAAAACCAAAAGGCAGGTTTTTAAAAAGTAAAAACTATCAAAAGATTGACATGTGTTTATATAAAATTTAAATGTGAAATTACTTATAATGACCTATATTGTGTTAAATGATAAAAATATAATCTAATTATACTTAAAAAACTTTCAAATTCATAATTTAACACTATAAATTATTTCGATTAAAAAAGTTGTTTTCAATTAAAACATAGTATTTTTCACTATTCGTCAAAATATGAAAGTTATCTGAAAAGTACCAAAAATTTATCCAAACTAAATTTTTATGTCTCTATTATAAAGAAGAATTTTATTTTTTCAAATTTAATATATAAAAGTTACAAATATTGGATTTAAAAAGGGTTCGCCATTAAAAGGTGGTAAAATTGCATTTTCTGAAAAATACTTCCTTTATCTGAAAAATTGAATTTGTTCTTATATTATGTCTAAGAAACACATAATATGGATTTTAAAATTATATTGAGTTTATAAAATTCAAATTCTAGTTAATACTATTCATAATCATTTTTGAACGGCTAGTTTGGTAAGTCGTGGTGCGCTCGAACTCAGTGTTGCGTGTAGCGCAAGTTATCGAATTACTTTGAAGCGATAACGTACTATGAAATCTTGGGGTGTTACATTCTAACCTACTTCAATAAATTACATCCTCACAATTTTAAATTATTCTTTGAAAATAAAAGGTTAAAAATAGAAAAATACCTTTGTGGAAAACCCACATCGGAAATTGGGTTAACAAAATTTAGTCTTAATAAGAGGGAAAGAGAAATGAAAAAGTCACCACCAAATTATGATCTCAATTAGGAGAAAATTGGTGGCAATTAGAGATACATAATTGGAGGGAAAATTTAAATATTTATAGGGATTGATTGAGGTCATCAATCACAAACAAGTGTAAAATTGAGGTCCTCAAAGCCATCAATCTATGATGATTTAAAATATCATCGGTTCAACAAAACATAAGGTATTAGGATAACACATTTTTTATTTTAAGATACCTTCCCTAAATTTTAATAATTGATTTATTCATAGAATAATAGGGAAAAATATACTTGACAAGTAGAATTTCATCCTTCAACTAATTCCTACCACAAACTCATCTTTCACTCCAAAAAGATAATAGAATTCAAAAATATTCTATTTATCCTAATCGTATAAGATTCCAAAAATAATGAATTTATAATTCATTTTTTAGACTATTAAAAAACTAAATTATACAAACCAGGACATCATGTATGCTATTGGTAGGTGATCTACCCTTGTCGCCCTTCTGTTACGGGTTCAAGTCTCACGGCCTTTCCGGACGCGACGGGTTGCCACCCGACCTCCAGGTGGTCCTTTTTATGACAATCCAAAAATAATATCAAGAAATGATTTAACCTTAAAAATAGTATCCAAAGTAAAACTTGATCAATTCCAACCTTTAGACTTATCCAAAGTACTTTTTCCCAAACTCACAATCCAAAATTTATATGGAAGGTAAATACAATGAAGATCCTTTTTCCCATGTAATAACATGTGAATACCTTCATCATGTATTCTTTTAAAACACTATAACACCCGGAATTACCATAAAACCTTATTGATTACATTCATGCTCCCTTATTCCTTATAGAATATTGGATATACTCCTTCTATCCAAAAATGTTGTAAACTCCAACAATTATGGAATATACAAATCATTAATCAGTTCCAAGGATGTCAATAATATCCAATATATTTTATCCAAATCAATCATCTCTTATTCCAAAATAAATACCTCAGTATTAGGACCATATTAAAGTTTTATCTTTCCTTCAACCGTGTATTTTCCAGAAATTTTAACTTGCTATTGAGTCACTTTTCTTGGTACCACACAATCTCAAATCCTTAATGAAATAGTAATCCAGTACAATCCTTATATACTCCATAATTATTATAACTAGTACATCATTGATATAATACTCAAATGACATAATTCTTTAATATCAACATAAGAACACTAGTCATTACTTGTAATCTTTGGTAATATCATAACTTGATTATTATCCAACAATATCATTTTTGGTATACTCTAATGATTTGGACATTGATTTGCATAGTGTACCAACTCCTTGAAGATGAAGCATTGTAAATTTGAAATGTTTTTCTTACCCTTGCAATCACTTACTCGGTGTACTTTTTCTACACATTTATAACAAACTCACATTCCCTTCAAGCATTTACCAAGGTGATTCTTTCTGTAATTATCACATATGGGAAAATCCTTCTTTCCCCTCTTCCCTTTATCCATATTTCTCTCTTACATCCTTTTCTTATCTTTCTTCCCTTCAAATCCATAGGACTCGGAGAATTACTTACTTATCTTATTAACACATGATATTATTTCTTCATATGATAAGAATACATGGAAGACTATTTCCCTTTTAAATGTTGGCTTAATACCATGATAGATATGATCCTTCTTAATCTTTCGATCATGCGTATTGTTGGAATTCTCATTCCTTCTACTAGGAACCATTTCTAAACAATGGCATACAATAGATTAGTTTATGAATCATAATTAATAATTCCAAACTTGTAAAATACCTAACATAAATTGAAAAGATTATGAATATAATCTATAATCATAAAATGTTTTCTTTGGGGAAGTATTTACTCTTAAATCCTTCATAATGGCTTGTAATGAAAATGTGAATTATCCTAAGAATATCCCCCAGGGGTGTCGTAACTAAGAGTGCAGCAAGGCTTGTTGTCATGTACCAGCATACCCTGGGTCAAGCCCAAAACTCCTTGTCAGAGTTTTCACTCCTAGGTACATATGTGCTAGATCCACCTCTACCTGCTTGTATCCAGACAGGGATGTATTGCTTGGAAAATACACCAAATCTATACATTACCAAAATTCTATGAAGTTCTTCTATACTAATCCTCAAAGTCTAACTTAGGGTATTGCTATCTAATCATAGTTTATCTAAATCTATTTCCAAGGTCGTTGCTAAAATTTCTTTGATACCAACTGTAATGCCCTGACCCCAAAAACCCAGATTCGGTGCATTATTTTAATACATTGGCATGATTACATGGAATCAGGTCCCGAAGGATCGATCAGTTTAGAAGTCTTGGAAAATAGATTACATAAATGAAGATTACATTACATTATAAAATGAAAAACAACAACAAAATTGTCTCTATTGACCATATTCATATCCCTTAGACTATCCCTACAGGTCAGTCATAATATACTTCTTCACATCCTGGGAAAAATAAAACATAGAAAGGGGTGAGCTCAGATTCTTAGTAAGGATAACAATATAGCGGAAACTTTCATAAATAAGCATAAAAATTTAAGGCAATGTATAAGAATAAAACAAAAGCCTTTTAAACTTAAAATTCATTATAATATGGAAAATATAAATCAAATAATTCCATTTACTTATTCACATGGATATTCTACTAGTAGAATAATCACATGCAATATCAATAGTCAATTTCATAATGATGGAATGCATAATGCCAGACTTCATAACCACATAGTCAAGGCCTTGTACCAAGACTACAAATAAGATTTTGTCAAGGCCTTGTTTCAAGACACTAGTTTGTCTCATGAGACCTACCGATGCATCGAGAAGCTATATCGGGCTCCACCCTTCAATTACTAAGTCCAATGCATTCCTCATATGAAAATTTTTAAACATAACATAAACATTCGTATTAAAACTAGAATAAAAAATGTCAATACTTTATTCATAAACCATGAATGGTATAAAAATAATACATTAATATTCAAACATATCACAAAACATTAAAAACAATATGGAAGATTTTTATCATAATAAATCAACCTCAATCAAGAATAATATCCCGTAAAGGATGTTGATATAGTTGAAAATTATTAGTAAATTTTTTTGAGAGAAATGTACCTTTTTCATGAAATAATTTAAAAGTCACATAATTTATAAAGGAATTCATTTAAAAGATAGTTTTGAATAAAATTGTCCCATACCACTTTGAAACTTTTTAAAGTAATTTACATTTTAAAACATTCATGTCCATATAAATAAATCCTTAAAACCATTTTGAAAACATAGATATTAATGAGAAAAGTTTAGAAGAATAAATCTTTAAAACATTTAAAATGATGTTTTAGTAAAAAATTCCCTTAAAAAGAATCCATTTTAAAACTATTTTATGAAACATTTACATGGATAATAAATATTTCCCAGTAGATACTTACGTAAAAACAACCTCGGATAATAAAGATATTGTGAAATTAATCATTACCTTGCACTTTCCTTTGGTCAAGGGTACGTTTAACCTCTTGTATAATGACCATAGTATGTTATTAAATTATACCAAAACCATATTCATATTTATTATATCATACATAATTCATTTATGACTTTATACTACCCATTTAATAATGATTTTCATGTTAAATTAACATTTCGGGTAATAATCACTTTCTTTATCGTACGCGTTTTAACTTGTTATTCTTGATCATATCACTTAGATCATGATTTAAATAATTATAGAATATAAAACATTATTTATGTATCATATATATTCAGAAAATAAGTATGTATAATATATTGATATATTAAATGGAAACCACCGTTTATGGATACGGTAGATCGTACGTACGCATAAACATCGTTTCCATTTTCATATCGTATTGAACGGAAGTAAGTGAATAAGATATATGTAAGTACATAAATAAATATATATATATATATATCTTCAGTCGCATTGTTATGTCATATATTACATATTTATTAATAATATATATTTTTATAATCATCATTGAATGGTGAACGTGAAAATTAATCTCATCGCGTCGTGGAGAAGGTAATATGTACGTACGCACGAGCGAAAATATCATTATATTGATGGTGAAATAGTATGTAATTGGATGGTATATCATATATAAAGAATCATTAAAATTTTATATTTATTATTTACATTAGTTATACTCATTATTATACTCATCCAAATAATTAAGTGTTTGAATAATTAATTACACCACGACGCGGAGATGGTAAGTTGTATGTACACACGTATGGTGACTTTCACATTTGTAGGATGGATATAATAACAAATATGGTTGTACCATATTTATAATAACATTATAGTATATAGAAGGTACTATATTTATTATTTTGGTATGGAAAAAACAAAGAAAGAGGAAGTGGAAGAAGAAAATAACTTGAAAGAGGGTGGTGAAATTATTACCTCTTCTTCGGGTGTTTCCTTTTGAGTTGATCAAAAGGGATACTTAAGTTGGATTTATGATCAAAGTAAGGCCTCTAGGTTGAATTGAGGGAATTTTTAAGGTTATTTTGGTAGGGGATGTCCGGTCCAAATGGCTTTGGGGGTGTGATTTTCAGAGAATGGGGAGTTCCCTTTTATAAGTGGGGTGAGGGTCACTTTAGAAAAAGATTAAAATATTAATTTATTATACAATCATATTCAGTTTATAATGGCTTAAAATGAATTTATTTTGATCCTTGGGTGGTTATGGGTCGAAATCCTCTGAACCAATAGGTTTTAGAAAATTTTAGGTTACCATTTTAACCTTATCTTTTAGATTTATCTCTTAGTTAAAAAGTTTGACTTTTACCGTGTCTTCTTATATTCTTATACTATATGGTTAATAAACTTACTCTAAACATACAAGAGAACCTCAAGTGGTTACTTAATGACATATATAATATTATTTAAGTTATTTTTCCTAACTTTAGATTTTTAGGAATATTATATCAACCAATAACATAGTATTTGTTTTAAAAATTAATTTATGTCAATTTTGACACTATTTAGTTTTTTTTTTGAAAGTCATAACAACATTATCACTTTAAAAAAAATATCTAATCAACCCTAACATGTAATATTAACCTATAAAATTCTTGTATGGCATCAAAAATTTTAAATTCTTTTTATTTTAATATTTATAATATAAACTATTTTAATATTTCATTAAGAGGGTAATTACTACATCATCATTGTGTCATAAATAAATTTAATTATTTAATATCTAAAAATTATAAATAAAATACCATGATGTAGGAAATATTTTTAGATTTATAATTAATATTTATAGTATAATTTATCTAATGTATAACCCTATATTAAAATTTTTTTAGTTAATAAACTTTGAATTTAACACTTTTAACTCTTCTTTAAATAAAATAATAATAAATGTCCTAATCTAATCCAAGTGGAACTAAACGAACATATTTTATTCCTAAGGTTTTTTTTGGTCGAAATACACTTATACAATAGAATTATAACATGTGTTAGGGTAATTATAATATTATTTTTACATTTAATTACCCTATTTACTTTTAACCGTGCTAAATAAAAGTCAAAAGTTGTTATTCACCAAAAATTATTTTCATCTTATTGAATCAAATTTTACTTAATGATATCAACCCTGTCTCTTGTATTTTTGAAATTCAATTCACAGAAGCGGTAAAATTAAGTTTTATGCAAATTTGAAAATGCTCCTAGGAGGTGGGTAAAAGACGGTAAACAGTTCAATAAAATTTTTATATATCTAAACTTATTATAAAATGACTCCAATGAATTAAATTGAAATTATATAGGTATTATGTATATATTTTTACCTAAAATAAATTTAAATAAAACAAATAATTATTTAAATAAAAATTCGGTTTTAACCAATAACGCAGTGTTTTTCACTATTCATCAAAAATTAAAAGTTTTCAGAAAAATACCAAAAAAATCACCCTAAGATAATTTTGATATTATGAATTAAAAAATGAAGTCTATTTTAACAAATTATAAACATATAAGTTTTATTTATTAATTTAAAATGAATTCCTGTTTTCAAAACCAAAAAACGGGTTTTTAAAAAGTAAAAACTATCAAAAGATTGACATGTGTTTATGTCAAATTTAAATGTGAAATTAATTATAATGACCTTAATTGTATTAAATTATAAAAAAATAATATAATTATACTTAAAAACCTTACAAATTCATAATTTAACACTATAAATTATTTCGATTAAAAAAGTTTTTTTCAATTAAAACATAGTATTTTTCACTTCGTCAAAATAGGAAAGTTATCAGAAAAGTACCAAAAATTTATACAAACTAAATTTTTATATCCCAGTTCTAAATAAGAAGTTTATTTTTTCAAATTAAATATACAAAAGTGTCAAATATTGTATTTAAAAAGGATTCTCCATTAAAAGGTGGTAAAATTACATTTTATGAAAAATACATCCTTTATCTGAAAAATTGAATTTGTTCTTATATTATATCTAAGAAACACATAATATAGATGTTAAAATTATATGGAGTATATAAAATTCAAAATTCAGTTAATACTATTCATAATCATTTTTGAACATCTAGTTTAGTAAGTCGTGGTGTCCTCGAACTCGGTGTTGCGTGTAGCGCAAGTTATCGAATTACTTTGAAGAGATAACGTACTATGAAATCTTGGGGTGTTACACTCAGGGCCATCACATATAGAATGATAGTATTTTCATCTACAGGTGGCATTAACACTGGTGGGATCAAGTGGTATTTCTTGAGGATATCAAATTCTTCTTCGTAGTCATTGTTCCATTGATATGTGACCTCCTTGTTCATTAATTTGGTGGAGGGTAAAAAATTACCTACAATATTTTCTATAAAGAACCAAATATAGAACAAGATTCCTTAGAGTCCTCTAAAATCTTTCAGATTAAGAGGAGAATACATGCCAAATATAGCATTAGTTTTATCATGGTCAAATTTTATGTCGTGATGGCGTACAATGAAGTTGAGAAATTTTCTCGAGGTTACTTGAAGGAAAATTTTAATGGGTTCATCTTCAGGTTATATTATTGTAGATTTTTTAAGATGGTTTCTAGGTCAGAAAGGTGGTCAGAACTTTTTCAAGACTTTGACTACTAGTTCATCAACATAACATTTGAAACACTTCCCTTTGAAGGGTTTGAATATGTGGTGCATGTCACGTTGATTTGTGGAATTGGCATTCTTCAAGATAAACGACATTACCCAATAACAAAATACTCCCTAAGGGGATCTGAATTATTTGGTTTCCTCATCTTCTAGGGCCATAAAAATTTATTTATACCCATAGTATCCATCCTTGAAGGATATTTCTTGATAACCATTCATTTCATCAATAAAGAGTTTTGTGATTGGAGCCGGGAAGTCATATTTGGGACAATGCTGGTTGAGATCTCTAAAATCAATAAAAACTTGGATTTTACCATTCTTATTCTTTAGGAAAATATTGTATATCCATTAAGGATATTTTATTACTTGGATAAAGTCATCCTTAATGATTCTATCCACCTGAGCCTCAATTTTAGAGGCATGAGTTAGGTGTGTCCATATGGCTGCTTGTTTGTATCCTCGATGGTATTCTAGAAAAACCAAGTGATAGGTGGACACCTTAGGATTGATACCTGGAATCTCTTTTTAGTTCCAAGAAAACATGTCCCGATTCTATTTGAATAAGTAAGTATATACCTCTTGTTTTTTGCGGACCATGGCTGCACTAATTAGAGGGGTCGGGGATCATCCTCTATGCCCATATTTATTTCTATGAGTTCGTCCATAGTGGTGGAGATGCATTTCTCAAATGTTGGGGGGAATCCCTATGATCTTCCTTAATTTATTCTTCCTTTTACTTTATTTCATTCACCTCTATTTTAGAATTATGTGGTGAAGAAATAATTTATTCTGGCTCCATCAACGATGAGGGACCTTTTGTAGTTCAAAGGGAAGACATGATATTGAGAATGTGCATCCTTGTTCTTTTCCATTAGTATGACAACTTCTACCAACCTAGATGATGAAGCAGGGACTTGTTGAAGCTCAGGGGATGGAATTAAGGCATTTCCATCTAGGTTTTCATTACTGCTCAGAGGGTCAATGACTTCTCCTATGCTGTCAGGTTCAGTTATCACAACTGAAATTACAGAATATGATGAATGAGTTTTTAATGCGGGCCTACCCTTTAAATTTGGTTGATGGGAAGTATATATTCTACACTAATATTATTGAAAGGATTATCCATAATTATCTCGAGACTGCTTGGGGAATTGATTCGAGTAACATCATCTACCATGGAATATTTTCCTCCATTATGATAGAATCTTTCACCGATGTATTGTGACTCGCAGGATTTGAATGGAGCCTTGTCACCATGAAATGTCCTAATTTTGTATGTTGACACAATATTTGAGACATTACTGGTATGATGAAGTAATGGTCTCATGAAAATATATCCAAGGTCTTACTTAAAAAACATTGAAAGTTTTATCCTGCCAGACATACATTATTTTTGAGTTGGACACGTGATCCCGGAATTGATTTCTGAGCATGATCTCGCCAAGAGGTTCTTGCTCATTCTAGTAATATATTTTTAACATCAAAGTGGGGGGAGACAAGTGGGAATCATTGATACCCAGTTGGAAAAGTTTTCAGACCAGATTGAGGTTGAACCCTAAGCCATTGTCAAAAAAATCTCATCGGATATCAATTTCATTGATCCAGTCGGATATATACATGGGTCTGACATGTCCTTACATGATAGCATCATCGTCTTGTTCTGTGAATGAGATAATCACATGTCATTCTATAGTATTATTCTCTAAATGATATACCTCATATGTAGAAACCTTTACTTTAAATTCTTGAGGGCTTAACAAGGCTTCAACGAGTGCTTCTTGGAGGTATTTTTATAGACTCAGACCATCCAGGATTGACAAATTATCTGATACTTGGGATAATTGTGTCAAACATCATATTTCTGATCCAAAGGCCTGATTTATCTCACATAAGGGTGTTCTTTCACATGATATTTTGGATTTTATATTCCTGGTGTAGATGGATCGTCCCTCGGAGTATGATTTAGTAGTGCTTCCACTCTTGGAGGGTTAGGTTAGCTGGGTATGACCACACATCTTGGTGGATCAGAATATGGAATATCCTTAAATCTATCTTACAGGATGATTATGGTAGGGTGTATCATGTCTTATAAGGGGATATTACCCTATTCATATTGGGATCATTGAAGAGATCTTCCATGAGTTTCGGTTACATAGACAGTTCGAGCAGGGGTGTGGTTAGAGTAATGACTTCTATCACGAGAACATATTCCTATATAACCTTTACCTTGACAACCTCTTCCCTCAGTTCCCCAATAAAGTGTGGGTAATTCGGGTTCATGATAGTAATAATCATATGCGAAGGGATCCATTAAGTGAATAATGATAATAGATCTGAAGATGAACTCCTCATTTGATAAAGATTCAGTCTCACATGTCAACTCTTGTTGTGTAGTCTGGGGGTGGTGCCCATTCTTTTAAGATAGTTGGCATGAGATCTTATAAGGTCAAGAAAAACTTTTGCCTTGATATGAGCTCATATTCTTTCATCTTCATCTTACCCTTTTTTTATGTTGCTTATTGGAGGATTGGACTTTGGATGATTGGGTTTTTGATGAATTTGTTTGTCCTATAGGAGAAGTGGATGGGGGCATAATTGTCTATTTCAACTAGGTTAGAATAACATGAGTCTGTTTGATTATTTTCCTAACCATACAATCACCAAAATTTTGTACACTTTTTCTCTTAACCTCTTTCCATTTGTTTCCCTACTATGGTTTAATAGCAGAAACACACACGACCTAAGCATGTGAATTTTTCAACTTCACTTTCTCATAGTCCACCATCTTTTGTAGGAGGTCTTTGAAGACAAAACAATCCTGGATATGGTGCCCTAGAATTTGGGGGAATGGGAAATAATTTTATATATCTTTATCATCATCCTTTATGGGCTTCTTAGTCTTTGGAAAATTAACAATATTGTTTTCCAATGTCGAGATGAAGTAGTCAGGGACTTGGTCATTTCGAAAATAATAGACCATGTTTTTCATATCCTCAAACTATTTCCTCCTTTGATATCTCTAATCATCTTGATGAGTTGAGAATTTTTTTCAAAACTTAGGATGTGGAGCTACATGATATGATGTTGGCTTTCAAATAGGAGCAGGTACATGGGCATTCTTAAGTGTAACTATATAGGCCTCTGCTTTTCTTGTTCTCCTTCCTTGAGTTGATGGAATTACTCAGGACTTGGCTCTAGTCTCTACAATTGAATCTTCTACCTGCTGAGAAATTATGTCAAGATCTCAAAACCCTCTTTTTTATTTCACATGGATTAACAGTGTTCAAAATTCATCATGAAACTTTTCTACACAAATGGGTAACAACTCCTCTTAAGGGAGTGGTAGGTTCAAGGAGTATGTCATTTCTTTCCACCAGGAAATTATATTTGAGAATATTTTATTCTTCCATTGTTTGAAGTTAGTGAGATCAAAGACCATAATATTTTGTAGTGTTTAACTGAACTGAAAAATAACTTTTGACGAAGTTCCTCTCATCCAGTAATTTACTGAACCTGTAGGCTTGTGTACCATGCAAAGGCTAGTCCTTGTAGTGATTTCATGAAGTACCTAAGATTTACCACCTCCTACTATTTTTGGGTACACATCATGGGGTCATAGTGAGAGACAAAATGCATCAATTGTTGTTCAGGGTCTCTCGAACCATTGAATATTGGAAATTTTGGATTGTCAGAGTTTGGAGGGGGAGGGGTTGGGTCTACCTATTCAGGGTAAGCCTTCTTTTCCATCTATATCGATGCATGAATTTCCTTTTTGGATTCTAATTGATCCATTAGGGACTCAATTGTGTTTATAAGAATTCAAGTAATGTCTGGATGAGTTGGAGCCTGGAAAAGTTCGGTAGATGGCAGGGCCATTGGTGGTGGTACTACTGGTATCTGTTATGAGTAACCAATAGGGACCTGCCTATAAGGATGTGCCTAACCCTACTCTGGTTGTGCACCCAATAGAGGGAATTCTTGATACTTACATGGGATCCAAATATATTTGTGTTTGGTATCCTACACTAAGTGGATTCTCTAGATCTTATTTGGTTGTTGTATAAATCCTTCTTTGTTGAGGTGTACTAGCTAGAGGGGAAAGTTAAGGATCTGCTTACCGAGCCTATCTGGTAGGAATTCTACCTAAAAGTAATTTTTCATTGAGTATCTTTAACTCTTCTATATCCTCCTCTTACTGAGTGAACCTTTCCTCCAAAGAGAGGGACTTATGTTCTCTATAAGGGAGGTGAGGTACAATTTGATTCTTACCTTTTTTATTCTTTCGAGGAGGTAAATGTGGATTGTTCTAGGGACCGTTTAGATTTAAGGAAAGCATTTGGTTTCAAGTGCACACACCTTATTCAAATATTTCAGTGTGGACCACATCATGAACTATAACTTAATCCTCTAACTCTTCCTTGGAATTTTCCTTGTGTTCTGTAGAATCAACGGGGACAGTATTGATGAGATTCACTTAAGAAAAATGCATTAGGGGAACTCTATCAGTGCCTTTGTGGGACTATCTTATTCTATACCCTCCACGATTCCATATCCTATCCTTTTCTGATATTTTAAGTGTTTTTTGGTATATAGTAATCTGAAGAGAAACTTAAAATAATTCAGTCATATGTGTTCCATGTGATGACACCAGATCATGGGATGGGAAAAACTAATAGGATCTACTATGCGGCATCTTTTTTAAATGGGATAATAATTATTCTTACTGAGGAAGAGATTATTGAAGTGATACATTCCCCATATCTAAGGGATGAGTCTATTCCTGTTCTGATTTTTCAACCCTTTAGGCATGATTGGATGACCCCGAGGGTTGGGTTAAAAATCCCCCATCCCTTCAGGATGGGGTTTCTCTCAAACTATCATGGTTGATACTATCGTGGATTCTCTTTTTATTTTCATGATTTTTTTTAACATGGGTGGGGTGCATTATTCATAACTCACTTAAGTTACCTGTTTTTTAATATATATTTTCTATATCTGACATCTATGCTATCTAATGGATGACATCCTCTAAGAGGGAGGCCTACTCAATATTCTCATATTCTTAATGCAAGAGTATTTCAACAACTTTCTCTCTTTTGTTCTAATGTCAGGGAGAGTCACTTAGGGCCTATTCTTGTTGAGCATTGTAAGAACCCAGTTCTTCCTTTGAGTTATGGATCATTCCTTTTCAATTTTTACTTAATAAAATGGGGGAAAAGAGGTCGAGGGGCTGGCTTCAGGCCTGTTACACAATGTGACTAAGAACTACACATCGTGTACTTATAGGTACACACTATGTATGTAAGGCTACACTCCATGTAATCCTAGTACATGATCATGTAATTTCAGGCCAGAAAACTATACGGACACGGCGTGTAGTCTCAAGTATACACCATGTACTTTTTTTAATTGATTAAATTGTCCAGTAGTGTATTTTTTTGTCATATGGATAGAAGGATCATACGAGTTCACAAACATCAATGTCGAGAGCCTTTTTCCTCCCTGATTAATCATCTGAACCCAGATTCCTTCTCCGTCGGTTGCGTTTGAACCCGATCAGTGAGTTCTCAATTCCTCTTGAGCCTTTCTTGCTAATTTATTCTCTCTATCTAGTTATTTAAGTTTTAATTTTTATACCCATTATGTATATTTACTCTGTTTTAGGCTGAATTAGAGCCCGAAGCTAGACTAGGAGAGTCGTATGAGTACGAGGTAGGTGGTCTTGTGCCATTCTTAAATTGTATTGATGTTTATATATGCCGAAGTGTCACGCGCCCACTTTTAGGGTGTATCTTTATTGAATAATGAACCTTTTTATTGTTAATTGATGATTTAGTAATTGATTAGATGATTGGAAAGCATGATTAGGGTTCTAAACCTTGATTTAGGGCTACCCCATGGGTGTGTTTCCCTTGGATGGTTGTATGGCTGAGAATGCCTATGAGGCTTGAATTGAACTCCCATTCTTGGGTTGTTGAAAATTTATTGCTCTTTATATGAATTTTCCACATGACATACTTATTGTGTTAATCCATTTAATTGTATAAATTTCATAATAGGCTTGTTATATGTTTTCCCATGTGAGTTGTCCTTGTATGACTATGTAATAGTTTAATGTGTATGTGTTGGTTATTATGTATATTGATCCCACATGAGTTGATTATGTTAAGGCCATGTGATAGTTTAATTCACATGTGTTGCTTTTGATATGGAATGTGTAATTGAATTAAATGATAAAAAGAGGTAATTAGCCATGGGTGAGCCATAGTCTCTGTTAAAATACAAGGTCGGTCTCATGTGACTAATTACACCTTATGTATGTTGGGTGAACCACTATCTTGGTTAAAAGACAATGTATGGGATCAAGATGTTAACTATGTAAAGGTTGTGAGAAATCTACATATATAATGGTCGGGATCATTGAGTCTTGTATTTAAAATTCTGAGTGAACCTAGGATCCATTGAGGGATACCTATGACAAACTCTATTGTAAAATGATTAAATTATTATTATGTCACGAGTTTATGGTTACTTTTATATGGGAGGTTTTCAGGCCTAGGATGAACCTCGAGACCTTATATAATTCAAAAAACTTGAATAATGAAATGGATGACTTATGACACATCTACCAAGACAAAGAACATGCTTGGATTCGGTCTTCACTTATATCTATTTACCATTGTCTTTTGAGACATCTGTTGTTCTTACTTTTGACTACCTATTATTTACTACTTTCCCTATTGTACATTTCCTATTATATATATTCACTAATAGATTGGAAGAGACATTTGGTGGTTTCCTACTACTATTTAGTCACACACCCTATTTGGGTCATGCTTTTGGGCCCAAAAACATTATATGATTACAGATATTGATCAGGGAAAGAGCCTTGCTACTGATAATTGATTTAATACTTAGGATTCAGAGATCATGGGACTGAGATGAGGTTTTTAATGCTTCCTAGTCTCTTTTTATTTCTTTTTTTATTTTTATTCATATATTATATATTACTCCAATATACATTTTTGGATTATTTCCTAGAATATTTGACATGCTACATCATCTTTTGTATTGGATGATGCTTAGTTATTTATCTTATCAGTCTTCCATTGTTTATTCTAGTTTTATGTTGCTTACTACTTTTTCTATTGTATATTATTATTCCTCTATGTTACACTCTGCCAATGAGGTCATAGTTTCTCCACTATCACACCCTAGTCCCTCACTGCAAGTCAGAGGCCTCTTGTGTTTGGGGAAATGTGCTTGAGGCCATGTGGCCAACCGGGTACGGGGCACCAGATGTGTGGCATATGGATCCGGGACATTACAAATTAGTATCATAGCATTTATTTCTGGGTTAGATTTACTATTTGGAGATGATATAAAGGAAATGGGATTTGGTAATTAGTTTTGCTTGGGAGTAGTTACCCCGTGTATAGGGAAAATCCAAATTACCTCAAATTGACTTGTAATTTTTGGATTTTGTGTTATTGCAATTGATTCCATTTCACCATTGGGTGATGCACTTGTTTTGTGTTGTTATAATTGATATCATTTTGGTTCTATTTTTTTGTAACCCAATGAGATGAGGGTATGCCATCACATGCACCATATAGGCACTTGTTAGAAATCACATTTCATGCATTCTTTCCATGCCATTTAGAGATCATTACGGATTTCATGATATTGTGATATATTTCATGCTATATATTCATGCTATTGTGATATATACCATGGTAGATATGCATTCTATTTTGATAGGTGTATTGGTACGTGTTATGGTTGAATTGGATAGATTCCAAGCTTTGGTCCTTGAGAAGTATGGTCCCTCTTGTATCAGAATTTGGTGGATTATGTTTAGGCCATGGGATATAAATTGTGTTATTATGTGCTATATTTTTATTTTAATCTTTGATTTGTGGGGTGTATGGGGCCCCAAGGATTGAAATTTGGAAAAAAATTGCTTTATTTTTAAAAAACATGGGTTCTGAGGAAGTTTTTGAGGCTTACAGTCTAGAAACCCAAACAACACAGCATGCGGTCCAATGAACACATGCCATGTGTTCTATTAGGGAAGAAAGAAATTTTCCAAGTACACGCCATGTACTCTGAGTACACATTATTTGGTATATGACCGTGTTTCCGGTAGTGTGAGAGAAAAAATAGGTTAATGAGTTTTGATCTGAACATGTCGTGTACCTTATGTACACACTATGTAGTTTTATATAGGTAGGTCCATGTGGCTCTATCCATGTAACAGTACATGTTCAGAAGGGAAGGCCTGAGTACACGTCGTGTGTAGGTCTAATATTCCATGTACCTAGTACCTTTACATGACCAAAAAGGTGGATTTACACACCCATGTGAGAGTTTAAATGGACACGCCATGTGTTGGGATGACACATTGTGTACCCAGGGTGTTTACATGCCCAGGCCAGAAGAAGTACACGACCATGTAAGGGATTAAATGCACATGTCGTGTATGGTTCCTACACACCGTGTACTCATATTTTGTTAACTATTGAGGATTTTCTTCTTCTTTTTAGTTCTTACACTCAGTAACTTAGTACCTTGATAAATAATCTGATATTGAGTTGTATGTGCTAGACATTAAGGAGAAATTCCACCACGATGACATCTAATGGTATGCCAGGAGGGTGGTGGTGACTATACACTAAAGGTGGTAGGCCACAGGCTACCAATGGACCCTCCAGATTCCCCAGTTGTGGAACCGGCTATTATATCAGATGCAGTTGCGAATTCACTTTTCTGTGAAAGATTTATGAGGTTCATGAAAACCTATCAAGGAGAACCATAGCCTACCACATCTATGGAAGAACTGACATGATTGTTCCCACAGAAACATCCACCCATGTTTTCTAGGGAAGTTGGGCCATAGGATACAGAGCCCGGTCTAGAGGCTATGTTATCGATCTCTGAGAATATTGAGATTCCTCTTGATAGGAGGGTCAAGATCACGACTTATATATTGCGTGATTCCATGAAGAGGTGGTGGGATGTTACCACACAGACAGGAGCGTCAGTAGGATATGGCATGGGGAGATTTTTAGATAGTATTCTATGACTACTTCTATTTTTAGATGTTGAGGGCTGATAAATCCCGTGAGTTCATGCATATGGAGTGGGGCTCTCTATCAGTTATGGATTACTCTGCCCATTTTATTAATCCCCAGTGCTTCGCACCTATTCTAATGAGTGAAGAACTATCCAAGTCTAAGAGATTCAATGATGGTCTCAGGTAAGAAATTTTCTCGCAAGTGAATATATTTTGGCTGACTACTATATCTGCTTTAGTGATTTAGGCACTGATTACCAAGCGTAATCTATGGGAAGATGGAGGTACGATCCAAGGTAGTTTGGCACTGAGATTTGGTACTGTTTTGACCAGTAGTAGGAATAATCATTTGGATCTTACATGCAGAAAATTTAGTACTCAGAACGTATCTTATAGTATCCATGTGAGGTGATTCCAGTGAGGAATAATTACGAATACTAGACCTTAGTTCCCGATAGACCCAGTTGAGTACCGATATTGCGACAAGATGGTCCACTTACAACATTTTGGTAGGACGTTTCCACTATAATCTAGTGAGAGAGGGTATGTGCTAACTCTAAATTTAGGAGTAGGGTTTTCAGCTTCTCAACAGTCAGGGAACTAGAATGTGTCGGGTCGTTTAGGTTGAGGTAGTTATCGTGTATATGGAAGATAGACCCCAGGATCTCAATGATAGAAGGGAAGGTTAGCTCAGGGTAGCTAGGTAGTGTCTCAGGACCATAGTGTAGGACAGACTTATGTAGTATAATAGACCCGGCAGGAGCAGGATCCCAAACCTTCTACTGTCAGAGGTAATATTCTAGTTGCCTTTTTTTATTTTTTGAATTCTTTGATACAGGGAATTCACATAGTTTCATATATGTTCCCATTGTTGAGAGCCTAAGGATCCTTGTTTTTACTTATGATGACATTATGAAACTAGACACTTCATTGGGTATTAGAACGGTATGTGTGCGACAGTGCAAGGAGTTCCCCCTTGAAATTGGTGGATGTCACTTCATTTGGGATCTCTATGTATTAAAGATGATAGGATTTGATTTCATACTCAAAATGGACTGGTTAGTCTCCTTTCAAGACTTCATTGATTGCTATCACCACAGGGTGAGTTTTACATCACCAGAAGAAGAATCATTTCTACACAAGGGGGAGTGGGATGTCCAAGAGAGCTGAGCTGGGCCCGAGCATCATGGGTTGAGTGGGATGACAATACATATTTCCAGTTTATATCTAGATTACCAGGGAACACATCAGATATTTTTCTCTCTAGTGGTGGATCATTTCAGGGATGCTTTTTCAAATGAATTTTCAGGGTTACCTTCAGAGGGGGAGGTGGATTTCATGATCGAGCTAGTTCCACAAGCTGCACTAGTATTCATTGCTCCTTATAGAATGGCTACGATGGAGTTTCAAGAACTCCAGATGTAGCTAGAGGATTTAGAGGATAATGTTTTCATCTGAACCAATACTTCTACTTAGGGTTCTTTAGTCCTTTTGTGAAAAAGGTAGATGGTACCCTCAAGCAATGCATGGATTTTTGGAAATTGAACCAGTTGAGGGTTAAGAACCGGTATCCTCTTTCATGAATAGATGATCTCTTTGATTAGCTCCAATGATATCAGGCATTCTCTAGTATTGATCTGAGGTATGGTTATCATCATGTGTATGTTTGATCATCATACATACCTCATACAACTTTCCTAAGTAGATATGTTTTATACAAGTAAGTGGTTATGCATTTCGGTCTCACAAACACTCCAATGGTCTTCATGGCACTAATGAACTAAGTGTTCCATCACTATCTTGATTCTTTTTTGTGGTTTTCATGGATGATATCTTGGTATATTATCATAATCAAACACATCTTGAGATCATTTTGAGTACACTGAGAGAGCATCACTTATATGCTAATCTCTCAAAGTGTCACTTCTGGATGGATAAGATTCACTTACTAGGTCACGTCATCTCAGAAATAGGAGTATCAGTGGACCCATTGTAGGTGAGAGAAGTAGATACCTGGGAGAAACCCAATAACAAATTTAAGGTGAGGAGTTTTATAGGGCTGGATGGTTACTACAGGCATTTCATACAGGACTTCTCATGATTAGTATCACCGATGAAGAGATTGAAAATGAAGGGTGTGAAGTATGTATGGATAGATTCTTCTGAGACAGACTTTCAAGATCTTAAAGGGATATCAACATCAGCACTGATACTACTTTTTTCTGATTCGAGTAGGAGTTACACTATCTACTACGACACATTAGGTATCGGGCTGGGGGTAGTGATTATGCATAGAGAATGAGTCATTATGTGTGGGTCTCGGCAGTTGAGGCCACATGAGAGGAACTACCCGACGCACGATCTCGAGTTATCAGTGGTTGTTCATGCCTTAAACTATTGGAGACATTACTTATTGGTATAGCATTTTGTGGTGTACACATACCACAAAAGTCTCAAGTACAGATTTATTCATCATGATCTGAATTTGAGCTAGTGAAGGTGGGTGGAATACCTTCAGTCTTTCAACTTTGAGATTTCATAAATGTCATAAAATTTTAATGCAGTGGTTGATGCACAGAGTAGGAGGACTCAGATGCAGGCATTGCAGGAGGCCAGCAACAAGTGGAAGCTTATGGTGTTGTTCTCTAAGATTCATTTGGAGGTGCATGACAGTTAGGGACAGACTTTTCTTTCTTGTTTAGCTATGAATTCTACCCTCCTATATTGAGTGAGGATTAGAAAACTATCATATTCAGAGGGCCTAGTCTTGTGAGAGAGTGTAGAAGGTGAGGATCCACCTCTTGGTTGGATGGTAGGTGATGATGAGATCTTGTAGATCTATGGATGTGTTTGGGTTTCGGTGGAAACACATGAGGATTTGATGTAGGAGTTTCACACTTCCGTTTAGGCAGTGCATCTCGAAGTTGCCAAGATGTGTCGTGACTTGCATTTTCCATACTGGTGGTCAGGTATGAAGAGAGGGGTGGCTGGTTTTGTTACGAGATGTTCCACCTATCAGCAGGTGAAGGCAGAACATCAACAGCCAACCAAGATTTTATAGCAGTTACCTATTCTAGAGTGGAAATGGGATGATTCTGTGATGGATTTCATGATGGGTTTGCTGAGGTCACCCTGAGGTAATGATGCAGTGTGGGTGGTGGTTGATAGACTTACGAAGGTCGCTCACTTATTGCCAATCAAGGAGACCTTCAGTGTTGATGAGCTTGGTAATATGTATATTCATGGGGTGATATGACTTCATGGGGTCCCATTTTCTATCATTTTAGATAGGGATGTCCATTTTACATCTCATTTCTGGTAGATTTTTCAGAGGGTGCTGGGTAAATAGGTTCTTCTGAGCACAGCATACCACCCTCAGACTAATGGTTAGTCAGAGCATATGATAAAAGTGTTGGAGGACATGCTACAAGCATGAGTCATAGACTTTAGGTACTCTTAGTATAATTATATTCCCCTAGTTCAATTTTCCTATAATAACAGTTTCTAGGTGACCATAGAGATGGCACCTTATGAGGATTTGTGCAGTAGGCCATGGTTGAGGCAGCTTTACTTGGACCACATCTCACGCAAGAGACTTCTGAGTAGGTCTAGTTGATTCAGAAATAGATGGATAATGCAAAATCTTGTCAGAAATCATTTTTTGATTGTCGTGGACGACCTTTAGAGTTTGAGGTCAAGGATCAAGTTTTCTTTTATGTTGCACTGAGGTTTAGATTCAACAGAATCAAGAGACAGGGTAAGATTTCACCAAGATACGTCGGTCCGTTTGAGATTCTAGAGAGGTTCAGGCCAGTTGCCTATCGATTTTAGTTACCTCAGAGTTATAGGGATATGCATGAAGTCTTCCAAGTTTCTCAGTTGTGACATTACTTTTCAGACCCATCTCACACCTTTCAGCATGAGGAAGTGGAGTTGCAGGAATATGTGTCCTTTAAGGAGCATTCCATTCATATTGTGAATTGTAACATGAAGGTTCTATGTGGATGGTCTATTCCTTTTGTACGGGTGTTATGGCTGCACAATCAAGTGCATGATGTTTCTTGGGAGAGGGAGGCTGACGTACGAACATAGTTTCTAGATTTGTTCTCAGATATTTATTCACCTTCCTTGGAAGGTCATTTCAGGGATGAATTGCTTTAAGTGGGAGTATTGTAAGAACTCGATTCTTCCTTTGAGGTATGGATCTTTCCTTTTTGGTTTATACTTAATAAAATGCGGGAAAAGAGGATGAGGGTCTAGTTGTAGACCTTTTACATGACATGATGTGGAACTACATTTCATTTACTTATAGTTACACTCCATGTAAGTAAGGCTACATTCCATGTAGTCATAGTACACAGCCACATAAAGGTTGGGCCAGAAAACTATATGGAAATGGTGTGCAGTCTCAAGTGCACACCGTGTACATTTTTTAATTGATTAAATAGGTAAGTAGCGTCATTTTTCATCATATGTATAGAAGTTTCACCCGGGTTTGCAAACAACATTATCAAGAACCATTTTCCTCCCTGATTGATCATCTGAACCCTGATTCCTTCATTGTCGGTTGTGTTTGAACCTGATCGGTGAGCTCTCGATTCCTCTTGATCTATTCTTCCTGATTTATTCTCTTGATCTAGTTATTTAAGGTAGAACATTTATACCCATTTGTATATCTATTCCATTATAGGGAGAATTAGAACCTGACGTTGGATGAGGAGAATCATATGATTATGAGGTAGGTGGTCTTGTGCCTATCATGAATTTTCTTGATATTTATATATGTCGGAGTATCATGATCCCACTTTTAGGGAGTCTATTTATTGAATAATGAACCTTTTTATCACCTATTTATTATTAGGTAATTGATTATATGGTTTGAAATAATTTTTAGGGGTTTGCACCTTGATTTAGGTCCACCCCATGGGTGCATTTCCCTTGGATAGTCACGTGGACGAGAATTCCTATGAGGCTTGACTTGAACTCCCATTCTTGGGTTATAGACACTAGTGGAAAGAAAATTAACATGTCACCATTTTTTACATCGGTTCTATATAACCGATGTGAAAAGATGTAAAAAATGATTTATCATGTCGATTATAAAATAACTGGCGTGATAAATTGATGATAATAAATTTTTTACGTCGGTTATAAAATAACTGATGTGATAAAGCGCCATTTATAACATCGGTTATAAAATCACCAACATGATAAATAATTTTCTACATCAGTTATTAAATAACTGATGTTATAAACATAAAAAACAGTTTATCATGTTGATTATTAAATAACCAATGTGATGAAGCTTTTAAATGATTTATCGCGCCCCGTATTCATTCATTATATTTTCTTCGATCGGGCAACCTACGAATCGTCTCTCTCGCGCAAAAATCCTATAAATTATTCTTCGAAGTCGTTCCATCTAGCCTCATTTTTCCAAAATCATTCATCATCTTTCTTATCACCAGATCTATCAGGTCGACTCGAAACACTCAAGTAAGCCTCACACGGCTCGGTTTCATTTTTTTATTTTTTGTGATGCCCTAAAATTATGTTTTGAGATGTTATTTTTTTATATTTGTTATTGATATCATGGTAAGTATCATAGTGTTTTTCTATACCATGCTAAATTATTTTCTGGTAAAATAAACCAAGGAAGTGATATCATGCAAGTTTACGATTTTTGTGTGTTCTATCATGTGTTTGTGTGTACAGGGGGTGTCCAAGGGGGTGGGGGTGGCCAGGGGTGGGGGTTTTCCAGGGGGTGGGGGTGTCTAGAGGGGTGGGGGCTATCCAAGGGGGTCAGGGTGTCCAGGGGGTGTCTGAGGGGGTGGGGGTGGTGTTCAGGGGGTGTGGGGGCTGTCCAAGGGGGTAAGGGTGTCTAAGGGGGTGGGGTGGTGTCCAGGGGGTGAGGCGGCTATCCAAGGGGTAGGGGTGTCCATGGGGTGTGGTGGTATCCAGGGGGTGAGTGGGTTTTCCAAGGGGGTGGGGGTGTCTGGGGGTGGGGGTGTCCAGGGGGTGGGGGAGTTTCCAGAGGGGTGGGGATGTCCAAGGGGGTAGGGGTGTCATGGGGGTGGGGTGGTGTCTAGGGGGGTGAGTGGGATATCCAAGGGGGTGGGGGTGTACAGGGGGTGGGGGTGTCCAGGGGGTGGGGGTTTTCAGAGGGGTGGGGGGCTGTCCAGGGGGGGGGGGTTGTCCAAGGGGGTGGTGGTATCTAGGGGGTGTTTAAGGGGGTGTGGGTGGTGGCCAGGGGTGAGGGGGCTTTCCAAGGGGGTAGCGGTGTCCAAAGGGTGGGGGTGGTGTTCAAGGGGGTGATGGGGATGTCTAGGGGGGTGGGGTGTCCAAGGGGGTGGGGGTGTCCAGGGGGTGGGGGTGGTGTCTAGGGGGTGAGTGGGCTATCTAAGGGGGTAGGGGTTGTCCAGGGGTGGGGGTGTCTAGGGGTGGGGGGCTATCCAGAGGGGTGGGTATGATAGGGGGTGGGGGGATATCCAAGGTGGTGGTGGTGTTCATGAGGTGTACAAAGGGGTAGGGGTGGTGTTTAGGGGGGAGGGGGATTTCCAAGGGGGTGGGGTGTTCAGGGGGTGGGGTGGTGTCTAGGGGGCGAGGGGGTTGTCCAGGGAGTGGGGTGTCTAGGGAGTGGGGGTGTACAGGGGGTGTCCAAGGGGGTAGGAGTGTGGGTGGTTTCCAGGGGTGGGGGTGTCCAGGGGTGGGGGTGCTGTCCAGGTGGGTGAGTGGGTTGTCCAAGGGGGTAGGGTGTATCTAGGCGGTGGGGGTGTCCAGAGTGGTGGGGGTTGTTTAGGGGGTGGGGGATTTCCAAGGGGGTAGGGGTGTCCAGGGGGTGGGGTGGTTTCCAAGGGGTGAGTGGGCTGTCCAAGGGGGGTAGGGGTGTCCAGGGGGTGGGGGTGTCCAAGGGGGTAGGGGGTTATCCAAAGGGGTGGGTTTTGTCTAGGGGGTGGGGGGTTGTCCAAGGGGTGGTGGTGTCCAGGGGGTGTCCAAGGGGGTTGGGGGTGGCATCCAGGGGTGAGGGGGCTTTCCAAGGGGTTAGGGGTTTCCAGGGGGTGGGGGTGGTGTCCAGGGGGTGGGGGGACTGTCCAGGGGGTGGGGGTGTCTAGGGGGTGGGGGTGTCTAGGGGGGTGTCCAAAGGGGTAGGGGTGGGGGTTTCGAGGGGGTGGGGTGGTGTCCAGGGGGTGAGTGAGTTGTCTAAGGGAGTAGGGGTGGGGGTGTCTAGGGGGTGGGGGTGTCCAGAGGGGTGGGGGCCATTTAGGGGGTGGGGGCTGTCTAGGGGGGTGGTGGTGTCCAGGGGGTGTCCACCGGGGTGGGGGTGGTGTCTAAGGGGGTTAGGGGGCGTCCAATGGGATTGGGGGTTGGACAGCCCCCTCACCCCCTGTACACCACTCCCCCACCCCTGGACACCCCCTACCCCCTTGGACACCCTGGAAAGCCCCCTACCACCTTGGACATCACCTACCCCCCTGGACAGCCCCCACCACCCCCCCTAGATAGCCCCCTACCCCCTTGGAAACCCCCTTGGTATATATAAATCCCAATAGTTTCATTGAAACCATTGGAATATATTAACTTCATTCGGTCTATACCAACAGTTCCTGTAGAACTATTGGTATAAGGCTATTGCAATGACCATAATGCCAACATTGTGTGAAACCGTTGGGATATTCTATCCCAACAGTTTCAGGGGATATCCCATTGGTTTAAAATCATTGGGATAGGTGTAATTTTTAGTAATTAATTTATACATATTTTAATATTTATACTTCATATTTCTTGTTTACGAAAGGGTAAATTTGGAATCCAGTTGCACCAGGATGTATTAGGATCCAAGATGAATTTAAAACTATTATATATAACTATATTTTATTTTTAAAATAATTTTCATGCATATATTTTTCAAATATTCATAGATTATTTTTATATTTCAAAATTGTTTTACATTTAAATTATGAAATTTTTCATATAAATATAAAATTGGCTTATCTTAACAAGATGTATAATTTTGATATTTTTTATATGTAATATTGTGTCAAAGTTGGATTACGGTACATAGAATGAGTAATGAATATAAGGAAGGTGTTGATTCCTTTTTTTTGAATTTTCTAAACAAAATGTTCCAAGCAGTGACACATTCTTCTGTCCATGCCTCAAATGTTTGAATATGAAGAAGTTGAAAAGTATAGAAATCAAAGATCATCTGATTTGTCATGGTTTTAATCTGAGTTACAGCCCTTGGATTTGGCATAGTGAAACTGGACAGAATGTCAGATCTACTGATGATGATGATTTGCAAGATGGTAACTCTAATTGAATTGAAGAAATGATTCATGATATTGTAGAAGAACAAATTGAGATAGAACCGACAGTTGCGCGTCTATATAGTGATGCTGAAAAACCATTATATCCTAGTTGTATGGATTTTATTTTTTTGTTTGTGATGTTAAGATTTATTAACATGAAGTAGAAACATGGATGGAGTGATAGAATTTTTACAGAGCTACTTCAATTATTGAAAGACATTCTTCTAAAAGACAACGATCCTACAGATTCACATTATAGGGCCAGAAAAATATTATGCTTGATTGGATTGGGATACAAGAAAATACATGCATGTATGAATGATTGTATGATATATAGGAAGGAATATTAATTTCTATTAGAGTTTCCTAAATGTGGGACATCACGGTATAAGTTGAAAGAAAAATCATAGGCTGATGTGGAGAATACAAAGATCCCTACCAATGTATTTTGGTATCTTTCTATAATTCATCATTTGAAACATTTATTTTCTAATTCACATGATACAAAAAGGTTAAGATGGCATGCTGATGGGTGGATATGTGATAGAAAAATACGATATCCAGCTGATTTTCCACAATGGAAGAAAATTAATGAGTATTATCCTACATTTGGAAATGAAATTAGAAATCTAAAACTTGGGTTGTGCAAAGATGGAATGAATCCATACCGAACCCTCAGTAGCACACATAGTTTATGGCCTGTTTTATTGGTAATTTACAACCTCTCTCTTAAAGTTTGTATGAAGTGAAAATATGTCATGTTGAGTATAATGATCTCTGGTCCAAAGCAACCCAGAAATGATATTGATTTTTTCTTATCACCATTGATTTATGATTTGAATCTTTTATGGGAGGATGGTATTAGGGTGTATGATTCTGTCACGATCCGCCATCACCAAAAGGAGGGAAGGGTTAGCAGGTTGTCAAGCCCTTCCTTCTTTAAGTTGAAGGAGAGATAATGACCCCTGAAACCCGCCTTCTATAGGTCTTGGAGTGGCGACTAGCACCAAGGGTATGGAAATTACACACAAATGGAAGGAATTACCCTTTTTGTTTTATAGGATCGGGAGATAAGATGATGAAACCCAACAACACCAAAACTAAAAGAAAAGTAAAGCCAAAAGTAAACCACTCCCACATGCATGTTCCAAAAGTAAAAGCCACAAAGTACAAAAGTGACTACAAGGGTAAGTACCAAGAAAGAAAACAACAACTGCAACTGCCCAAAAGGTCTGAGCTAGTATGGTCCTACGCGATCCCCGAAGTCCTCCTGGAAACCTGAAATCAGTTTTATATACGTAGGGTGAGCATACAAGTACACTCAGTAGGGAAAACCAAAGACTCTCGTGCACAAGTGGGGGAACGTACTAAAGTCCCGTGAGAAAAGGAGTAAACCAAACACCTAACAAGGTAAACTATCCACCCAAGCCTCACCAAGGCACACTCCCCAAATAACGTAAGTCAAGTAATATATATAATAAGAGCACATCGATGTTTGGGTACCCCGTGCCACTTTACCACTGGTTATTGAGACATCCTACGCATCGAACCAATCCCGCCATTCTCACCGCAGTCTCACTACCACACCCGCCCACACACACCTGGGCCACAACTATCACACGTAACCACACCTACAAACACCTAGGCTAGAACAACCACTACCACGCCCGAAGACACATGGGCCTCATCCTGAAGATACTTGGGAAACTACCTGCCCGCACACACCTAGTCCATAACCACCACACTACCCCGCCCGAAGGTTCTTGGGCTAATAATGGACCTCAGGCCATCACAGCCTGCCCGAAGATACTTGGGCTATCCAGGAAAGGGAGCAGAAAAGTATCTAATAACCTGCCACTAATAATAGTGTTGGGAAAAACACCCTCCCCCATAAAATGGGGGTGTTCGGCACTAAGTGCTCAACTTGGGTGGGGTACGAATAAGAAACACAAAACTACAAGTATATACATAGGTAACAAGCACTCACCCAAAGTTAGGTTTTTCTTCAGCCAGCCTAAAGGACACAAACAGCCCTCAAGTCCGAGTCACGAATCTCACCAACAAAACCCATTTATCCCATTCTTGTTTTAAAGTTCATTAATAATGTTTAAATAAGTTTATGAACTACTGGGAAACTAATATCATAAGAACAAACCAAAGAAAAGATCCCGTCAAACGTCAATTTAAACATTCAAACCCGGTTTTCTTGTAAAGTCACAACAACAAAGGGATAAGTGAGATCCCTCGAAGTACTGGAACCAAAGACAACCCCGAGACACTGCCCTGTGTCCCCTGCAAAAAGGTTTCTCATCAACAGAGGATCCCACCCCAATTCGTGATGTAAACAAAGTAACCTCCCGATCTTAAGACTCACAACCACTGAATCCATAACAACAGGGGATCCCATCCTCGATTTCACAACCATCGAGAGTATAAAAACAGGGGATCCCATCCCCTCCCACATCACCCAGCAACCGGCCCGTGAAAGAAGAACAAACAAACCACTACCACCAAACAACACAGGCCCATGCGGGTATTTTCAGATTTAAAAGATTTAACACACTCCATGATTTCAATTTCTGTGTGCTTTAACCGGGGTTATCACAGAAGGGTTGATCCTGGTGCTTTCAATTTATTTAGCCAGGTGTACGTGATTAAACAATTTCCCTTTAACAGCAGGAGTTCACAACCACAAACAAGCCATTTAAAACACCACTGGGGGTTCATTAGTGCACAGAGAAAGACCACCAATGGCCATTATTGTCAGTAGGCATAAGCCTGCACAATTCAGAAAGATGATCATAATATAAAACAGCATCAATGATCACATCCCCCCTTCTTTCTTTATAGAATCCATTCATTATCTTTATTTAGGTCTGGTTTATCCAATTCTATGGAAACAAAATTACGCCCACCCCGCATGATACACAAAAGGGAGAGACGAAGGAGAAATTCCCTACTTGTTGATCAACGATCGACGCTAAGGTCGGGCGCGGAACTTCACGGATAGCGATGTGGCTCGCCTAAATGAAAATCGCCTCATCTGAACGAAGGGTACTCCTCGCAGAGGGTGGTCGAGAAAATAAGAAACCCACGATGAACCCTTTAGTTATAAGGTCGGGGATGGTTGAGATTAGAATGCGAAACTGCGTAAGGTGCGGGGTCGTGGGTTGACCACGCGGCCCCACACGTTATTAAAGGGGTCGGGTGATTTAAACCAACACACACACCAGGTTAATTCATTAAATATTTAATTAAGACATTTATGGGCGTTACCGGGCTTTAAAACACGCTTAAATGGGTCAAAATAGGGTTTAAAACCCTGTTTGCACAAGAAGGAGCGCTACTGGAAAGAACCTGCGGGGGTAGGCCAGAGCCACCGGTAGCTAAGAGCTACCGGTGGGTGACAGCGACCGATAGCCAAGCTACCGGTAGATAGAGCTACCGGTAGTTGTAGCTACCGGTAGACCGAGCTACCGGTAGACAGATCTATCGGTAGTCGTAGCTACCGGTAGACCGAGCTACCGGTAGGCTGCGGCTACCGGTAGACTGAGCTACCAGTAGGCCTGCTACTGGTAGGCCTACTGTTACCGAGATTCCCAAACCAGAAAAACCCAACTTGAGATTTTTGCAAAGTAATGGACCCCAAAATCCTGGGCCATTACATCAGATGCCTATTAAACGATTCTCGTCCTCGAGAATCAAAAGTGCCCAGGCATGTGGGTTGGGGAGTCTCCTTCTCCATGTCAAGATATTATCCGTTTTGGGCGGCACTGACTCGCCCGCACTGGTTTAATCGCATCCTCCTTAATGCATCTTGATTAGGGGTCAGGTTCTCTCCTCCCCGTAGCCAGGTCTTTTCACACACATTCAGAGGAAAGAAAACTAGTATTTCATATCCAACAAGGTAAAACGTTCTACCACAACAGGTATAACAAACAGAACATCACAAACTCAAAACAACTCTGGGTACTGGGCACGCATCTATGCTTCCCTCTCCCACATACTCTCCTTAAGCCTACCATGTCTCCATAACACACGAACCAAGGGAATGGTTCGCCCACGAAGCACCTTTTCTTTGTGATCCTCGATCATCACTGGTCTCTCCACTAAAGTCACGTCGTCCTCGATGTCTAGCTCTCCCCATATGAGGACATGTGAATCATCATGCAGATATCGACGGAACTGGGACACATGGAATACATCATGTATCCTCAGTAGCGGCGGTGGTAATGCTAGCTGATAGTCCACTTCACCGACCTGCCGCAACACTTTGAAGGGCCCAATGAACCTGGGAGAAAGATTACTCCCCTTGTCGAACCTCCATTGTCCACGCCGAGGGGAGACCTTCAAGAACACGTGGTCTCCAACCTCAAACTCCAAGGGCCTCCTCCTGGTATCAGCATACGACTTTTGTCGGTCCTAGGCCGCCTTCATCCTTTCCCTTATGAGCTGAACCTTCTCTGTCGTGCTCTGCACCACCTCCGGGCCAAGGATGCCCGCCTCTCCGAATTTGGTCCAACACACAGGTGAGCGGCATGGCCTCCCATACAAGTCTTAAAACAGGGCCATCCCAATGGTAGAGTGATTTTTGTTATTGTAAGAAAACTCTACTAGAGGCAGGTATTGCACCCACGATCCTCCTGAGTCCAGAACACATGCCCGCAGCATATCCTCCAAGGTCTGGATGGTGCGCTCTGTCTGTCCATCTGTCTGGGGATGGAAAGCAGTTCTAAGATGCATATGGGTGCCAAAGGCATGCTGCAATCCTCTCCAGACTCGTGAGGTAAACCGTGCATCCCTATCTGAGACTATAGACCTCATAACTCCATGCAATCGCACCACCTCATCTACGTACCTTTGTGCCAAAGCTTTCACTGCAATCAACTCCTTGACCGCCAGAAAGTGAGCTGATTTCTTCAACTTGTCCACTACCACCCAGATGGAGTTGCATCCCCCTTGGACCTTGGGTAGTCCCGTGACGAAATCCATCGAGATTTCATCCCACTTCCACTCGGGGACATCTAGAGACTGCAGTAGGCCGCCTGGAACTCGGCGTTCAGCCTTCACTTGCTGACACACTAAGCACTTGTCCACAAACTCTGTCACTGCTCGCTTAACTCCGGGCCACCAAAACTGCCTCTTTAGTCCCTGGTACATCTTGGACACTCCATGGTGTACTGCTAGGGGTGAGATGTGGAACTCACTAAGAACCTTGTTGCGCATCACTTCGGGAATAAATAAACTTCCCTAGAAAAGCATCTGGTTCTGACCATCCTCTGTCCACCCTTCCGGAGCATTCCTCTAGTCAACTCGGTCACGCATCACTTTTCACTCTAGGTCTCCCCACTGAGACTCCTCCACTTGCTGCAACAGAGACGACTGCACTGCAAACTGACACAGGAAACCTCTACCGCTATCCATCCTCGCATCCAGGTGTAAGGCAACCAACTCCTCCATCGCCTTCCAGGCATCCACCAACTCTCAGACAACATCCTCCTGCGTCCTCCTACTCAAGGCATCGGCCACTACATTTCCCTTGCCCTCAGTATAAGAGATCTCGAAATCGTAATCCTGGAGGAACTCCACCCATCTCCATTGTTGCAAGTTTAGGTCCTGTTGGGATAAGATATACCTCAAGATTTTGTGATCTGTGAAGACCACAAGGCGTCCTCCAATGAGGTAGTGTTTCCATAACCTCAGTGAAAAAATGACCGCTGCAAGCTCCAGGTCGTGGGTGGAATAATTACGCTCATGACGGCATAGCTGTGTAGACACATAAGAGATCACCCCTTGTCGCTGCATCAACACACATCCCAGTCCTTGTCCTGAAGCATCACAGAACCCCTCATACGCCGCCCCTTCTTCTGGTAATCTCAACACTGGGGCATTAACCAACTTCTCCTTCAGATAGCTGAAGGCTGACTCGCACTGCTCACTCCACACGAAAACATGGTCTTTCTTGGTCAGGGTTGTCAAAGGGGCTGCTACTCGGGAGAAGTTGGGTACGAACCTCCGATAGTAACCTGCCATCCCGAGGAAACTACATACCTATGCCACATTCTTGGGTGCTGCCCAAGAAACAACTGCCTCAACCTTTGATGGGTCCACTGCTACCCCCTACTTGGACACCACGTGCCCGAGGAAGTGCACTTCTCGTATCCAGAACTTGCATTTTTACAACTTACCATAGAGCTGGTGCTATCGGAGGACCTCCAAAACCATCCTCAGGTGATCCACATGGTCCTCCTCTGATCTTGAATAGACCAGGATGTCGTCGATTAAAACAACCACGAACCGATCCAAGTACTCCTGGAAGATGGAGTTCATAATCCCCACGAACACAGCCAAGGAGTTAGTTACATAGAAAGACATGACTACGAACTCGAAGTGTCCATATCTGCACCTGAACGCCGTCTTCGGGATGTCTCCCTCCTTCACTCTCAGCTGGTGGTACCCAGACCGCAGGTCGGTCTTCGAGAACCATCCTGCCCCTTTCAGCTAGTCGAAAAGATCATCTGTCCTCGGAAGAGGGTAGCGATTCTTGATCGTCACCTGATTCAGACTCCTGTAGTCTATGCACAACCTGAGACCACCATCTGCCTTCTTTGTGAACAAGACTGGAGCACCCCACGGTGACGCACTCAGCCGAACATAACCCCTCTTAATCAGATCGTCAATCTGGATCCGCAACTCCCGTAGCTCTGAAGGTGTCATCCGGTAAGGAGCCATTGATATCGGATGAGCGATGGGCTGCAGGTCTATCCCGAACTCGATATCACGTCGAGGGGGTAGAGTCGTCACCTACTCAGGGAATACGTCCATAAACTCACAAACGATCTCTGGCACCTCCACCATCTCAGCATCTACTGACTCTACTGATAGCTCGGCTAGAAAGGAGAGGAGGGGTTCCTCTCGCCTGCTGCCCTTCTGATTTCCCTGCTTGCTGGTGAAAGTAACATGCCGGCCGCCCAAGTCTGAGAACACAACCCTTACTCAGAAACAGTCGATGACGGAACACATAGATAATAGCCAGTCGATGCCTAGGATGACATCGTATGGATGTATCTGTAGAAGAAGAATATCACTAACCGACTGATGTGGCCCTATCATCAGTCTGCATCCCCGACAAACAAACAACAAGTCGGTCTGACCTCTGACTGGTGTGATCAACACCGGGGGCACCGGAAGTCTCTCGGCATCTAGACCCAAGGCACGGGCTAGACTGGGTGAAACAAAGGAGTACGAAGCTCAGGTATCGAACAAGGCATAATCAAGGGTACTGAACAAACTGATCGTACCTCGAACAACCTCCAGCCCTGCTGGAACTGCTACCTCCACGGCGTGTAACTATCCACTCCCAGCTCCTCTACCCCTCGGCTGTCGGCCACCTCCCGTACCACGCCCTGGTTGAGGTCCCTAAGGAGCGCCCTGAGGTCGGCCTCCTCCTCCTACGTCTTCCCGCGGAGGAGTGGGAGCTCGATGTCCCTGCTGCTACTGCTGGAAAGGCCAGGCTGGAAGCTGCTGCTGGGGTGGGTGTTGGGGCTATTCGCCACCGCCGTACTGTACCCGGTCTGGGAACTGACTCCGGAGATGTCCAGGGCTCCCACAGACGAAGCACCGTGGCCCTGTGCCCGAAGAAAAAGGGTGAGGACCAGGGGATCGAAACTAAAACTGTTGCGGTCTGCTCCCTGCTGGTCGAAACCTGGAGGGTCCTGACGTTGGAGGCCTAGTGCTGACGGCCTTCCCCTTCGATGGTCCCAGCTGGATCCCCTCTCGTGACACTCCTCATAGAGCTTGCATCCTCTCCACCACTTCGGCCTTCTTCTGGACCTCCAAGTACGTCGGCAGGGTAAAGGGGGTGACAGCATACCGGAGGGAGGGTCGGAGCGCTTCCTCTAAACGTCTTGCCCGAGACTCCTCGTTGGGAAAGAGGTCTGGAGAAAAATGTAGGAGGTCCTTGAACTTGATTCCTAGCTCCCTCACTGACATACTCCCCTGTTGGAGGAAGAGTATCTCCTGTCTCTTTTCCGCCTTCATCGTCGAGGAGAGGAATTCCACCCGAAACTCCTTCTCGAAATCAGCCCATGCCACCTCAGCCTCTCTCCTCTCCCCCAGGTAAAGCGTCCACCACTGACGCACCACTCCCCGCATCTGGCTGATGGCCAGCGGAACTCAGTACTCGTTCGGGGCCCGAATCAGGCCGAAAGCTATCACTAGCTCCTCTAGCCAGCCTTTTGTCTTCATGTCAGAGGTGCATCCCTCATACTTCTCGAGGGTCTTTCACTGGAAGGCCCGAAGTTTCCTCTGCCATTGTTCACCCTCCTCCTCTCGATCAGCTCTCTGACGATCGTCCAAGGTAGTCTTCGGGGCCTCGATCTCCTGTACCACACGTGGTCGCCTTCCAGGTGCCATAGCTACAAGGTAAACAAGGAATGCCTAAGCCCAAGTAGTTCAGTATGTTGTTCTCAAAACTTCTTAAGCTTTTTATTTATTCTTAATTCCCAAGACACCATAGAAACATGAGAACACAAGTCATTATGATGCATGTACATTTCCTAGGGTCTCTACCCTGCAATCAGCGTGGCCTCACCTGGTCGTTCAGTAGGTCCAGAGTCCTTGCATCGGATCACGGGGGGCCCTAAAATATCATGTCCTAGCCGGTCTTCTCTGGCCTAATTCACGCACCAAGGTCACCCAACATTTTTTCCCTACCATCCCATGCAATCGTCATTGTGCCTAACTCTAGACTTCATCCTATCTCTCAACCATCACCTCTGATACCATTCTGTCACGACCCGCCTTCACCAAAAGGAGGGAAGGGTCAGCAGGTTGCCAAGCCCTTCCTTATTTAAGTTGAAGGAGATATAATGACCCCTGAAACCCGCCTTCTATAGGTCCTGGAGTGGCAACTAGCACCAAGGGTATGGAAATTACACACAATTGGAAGGCATTTCCCTTTTTGTTTTATAGGATCGGGAGATAAGATGATGAAACCCAACAACACCAAAACTAAAAGAAAAGTAAAGCCAAAAGTAAACCACTCCTACATGCATGTTCCAAAAGTAAAAGCCACAAAGTACAAAAGTGACTACAAGGGTAAGTACCAAGAAAGAAAACAACAACTGCAACTACCCCAAAGGTCTGGGCTAGTATGGTCCTGAACGATCCCCGAAGTCCTCCTGGAAACCTGAAAGTAGTTTTATATACGTATGGTGAGCATACAAGTACACTCAGTAGGGAAAACCAAAGACTCTCATGCACAAGTGGGGGAACGTACTAAAGTCCCATGAGAAAAGGAGTAAACCAAACACCTAACATGGTAAACTATCCACCAGGCCTCACTAAGGCACACTCCCCAAATAACGTAAGTCAAGTAATATATATAATAAGAGCACATAGATGTTTGGGTACCCTGCGCCACTTTCCCACAGGTTATTGAGACATCCTACGCATCGAACCAATCCCGCCATTCTCACCGCAGTCCCACCGCCACACCCGCCCGTACACAGCTAGGCCATAACCGCACGCAGTCCCACTACCAAATTCCGCCTGCAAACACCTGGGCCACAACTGTCACACGTAACCATGCCTACAAACACCTAGTCTATAATAACCACTACCATGCCCGAAGACACCTGGGCCTCATCCCGAAGATACTTGGGAAACTACCTGCCCGCACACACTTGGGCCATAACCACCACACTACCCCACCTGAAGGTTCTTGGGCTAATAATGGACCTTAGGTCATCACAGCCTGCCCGAAGATACTTGGGATATCTGGGAAAGGGAGTAGAAAGGAGCTAATAACCCGCCAATAATAATAGTGTTGGGGAAAACACCCTCCCCCATAAAATGGGGGTGTTCGGCACTAAGTGATCAACTTGGGTGGGGCGAGAATAAGAAACAAAAAACTACAAGTATATACATAGGTAACAATCACTCACCCAAAGTTAGGTTTTTCTTCATCCAGCCTAAAGGACACAAACATCCCTCAAGTCCGAGTCACGACTCTCGCCAACAAAACCCATTTGTCCCATTCTTGTTTTCAAGTTCAGTAATAATGTTTAAATAAGTATATGCACTACTGGGAAACTAATATCATAAGCACAAACCAAGGAAAAGATCCCGTCAAACTTTAATTTAAACATTCACACCCAGTTTTCTTGTAAAGCCACAACAACAAAGGGATAAGTGAGATCCCTCGAAGTACTATAACCAAAGACAACCTCGAGACACTTCCCTATGTCCCCCCCAAAAAGGTTTCTCATAAACAGAGGATCCTACCCCAATTCGTGATGTAAACAGAGTTACCTCCTGGTCTTAAGACTCATAACCATTGAATCCATAACAACAGGGGATCTCATCCCCGATTTCACAACCACTGAGAGTATAAAAATAAGGGATCACATCCTCTCCCACATCACCCAGCAACCGGCCCGTGAAAGAAGAATAAACAAACCACTACCACCAAAAAACGTAGGCCCATGCGGGTATTTTCATATTTAAAAGATTTAACACACTCCATGATTTCAATTTTCGTGTGCTTTAACCGGGGTTATCACAGAAGGGTTGATCCTAGTGCTTTCAATTTATTTAGTTGGGTGTACGTGAGTAACCAATTTCCTTTTAACAGTAGGAGTTCACAACCACAAAAAAGCCATTTAAAACACCACCAGAGGTTCATTAGTTCACAGAGAAAGACCACCAACAGCCATGATTTTCAGTAGGCGTAAGCCCGCACAATTCAGAAAGATGATCATAATATAAAACAGCATCAACGCATCCCCCCTTCTTTATTTGTAGAATCCGTTCATTATCTTTATTTAGGTATGGTTTATCCAATTCTATGGAAACAAAAGCATTCCCACCCCGCATGATACACAAAAGGGAGAGACGAGGGAGAAATTCCCTACTTGTTGATCAATGATCGACACTAAGGTCGGGCATGGAACTTCACAGATAGCGATGTGGCTCTCCTGAATGAAAATCACCTCGTCTGAACGAAGGGTACTCCTCGCAGAGGGTGGTCGAGAAAAGAAGAAACCCACGGCGAACCCTTTAGTTATAAGGCTGGGGACGGTTGAGATTAGAATGCGAAACCGCGTAAGGCACGGGGTCGTGGGTTGACCACGCGGACCCACACGTTATTAAAGGGTTCGGGTGGTTTAAATCGACGCACACACCAGCTTAATTCATTAAATATTTAATTAAGACATTTATGGGAATTATCGGGCTTTAAAACACGCTTAAAGGGGTCAAAATAGGGTTTAAAACCCCATTTGCGCAAGAAGGAGCGCTACTAGAAAGAACCCGCGGGGGTAGGCCAGAGCCACCGGTAGCTGAGAGCTACCGGTGGGTGACAGAGATCGGTAGCCGAGCTACCGGTAGCTGACAGCGACCGGTAGCCAAGCTACTGGTAGGCTGTAGCGACCGGTAGACCGAGCTACCGATAGACAGAGCTACCGGTATCTATATCTACCGGTAGACATAGCTAGCGGTAGCTGTAGCTACAGGTAGACTGAGCTACCGGTAGACAAAGCTACCGGTAGGCTGCGGCTACCATTAGACCGAGCTACCAGTAGGTCTTCTACTGGTAGGCCTGCTACTGATAGGCTAAGGCTACCGGTAGGCCTACCGTTACCAAGATTCCCAGACCATAAAAACCCAACTTGAGATTTTTGCAAAGTAATGGACCCCAAAAACTCGGTCCATTACATCAGATACCTCTTAAACGATTCTCATCCTTGAGAATCAAAACTACCCAGGCATGTGGGTTGGGGATTCTCCTTCTACATGTCAAGATATTATCCTCTTTGGGCGGCACTGACTCGCCCACACGGGTTTAATCGCATCCTCTTTAATGCATCTTGATTAGGGGTCGGGTTCTCTCCTCCCCATAGCCAGGGCTTTTCACACACATTCATGGGAAAGAAAACTAGTATTTCATAGACAACAAGGTAAAACGTTCTACCACAACATGTATAACAAACAGAACATCACAAACTAAAAACAACTCTGGGTACTGGGCACGCATCTGTGCTTCCCTCTCCCACGTATTATCCTCAAGCCTACCATGTCTCCATAACACACGAACCAAGGGAATGGTTCGCCCACGAAGCACATTTTCTTTGCGATCCTCGATCATCACTGGTCTCTCCACGAAAGTCACGTCGTCCTCGATGTCCAGCTCTCCCCATCCCAGGACGTGTGGATCGTCGTGCAGATATCGACGGAGCTGAGACACATGGAATACATCATGTATCCTCAGTAGCGGCGGGGGTAACGCTAGATGATAGGCCACTTCTCCAAGCCACCGCAACACTTCGAAGGGCCCGATGAACCTGGGAGAAAGCTTACTCCCCTTACGGAACCTCTGTTGTCCACGCTGAGGGGAGACCTTCAAGAACACGTGGTCTCCAACCTCAAACTCCAAGGGCCTCCTCCTGGTATCAGCATAAGACTTCTGTCAGTCCTGGGTTGTCTTCAGCCTTTCCCGTATGAGTTGAACCTTCTCTGTCGTGCTCTGCACCACCTTCGTTCCAAGGATGCCCGCCTCTCCGAATTTGGTCCAACACACAGGTGAGCGACATGGCCTCACATAGAAGGCTTCAAACAGGGCCATCCCAATGGTAGAGTGATAGCTGTTATTGTAAGCAAACTCTATCAGAGGAAGGTATCGCACCCATGATCCTCCTGAGTCCAGAACACATGCCCGCAGCATATCCTCCAAGGTCTGGATGGTGCGCTCTGTCTATCCATCTGTCTGGGGATGGAAAGCAGTGCTAAGACGTAGTTGGGTGCCAAAGGCATGCTGCAATCCTCTCCAGACTCATGAGGTAAACCGTGCATCCCTATCCGAGACTATAGACCTAGGAACTCCATGCAATCGCACCACCTCATCCACGTACCTTCGTGCCAAAGCTTCCACTGCACTCGACTCCTTGATCGCCAGAAAGTGAGCTGATTTCGTCAACCAGTCCACTACTACCCAGATGGCATCGCATCCCCCTTGGACCTTGGGTAGTCCCGTGATGAAATCCATCGAGATGTCGTCCCACTTCCACTCGGGGACATCTAGAGACTACAGTAGGCTGCCTGGAACTCGGTGTTCAGCCTTCACTTACTGACACACTAAGCACTTGTCCACAAACTCTTCCACTGCTCACTTAACTCTGGGACACCAAAACTGCCTCTTCAGTCCCTGGTACATCTTGGACACTCCAGGGTGTACTGCTAAGGGTGAGCTGTGGAACTCACTGAGAACCTTTCCGCGCATCACTTCGGGAACAAACAACCTACCCTGGAAAAGCATCTGGTTCTGACCATCCTCCGTCCACCCTTCCGAAGCATTCCTCTGGTCAAATCGGTCACGCATCACTTCGCACTCTGGGTCTCCCCACGGAGACTCCTCCACTTGCTGCAACAGAGACGACTGCACTTCCATCTGACACAGGAAACCTCTACCGCTATCCATCCTCGCATCCAGGTGTAAGGCATCCAACTCCTCCATCTCCTTACAGGCGTCTGCCGACTCTCGGACCGCATCCTTCTGCATCCTCCTGCTCAAGGCATCGGCCACTACATTTCCCTTACCCTCAGTATAAGAGATCTCGAAGTCGTAATCCTGGAGGAACTCCACCCATCTCCGCTGTCGCAAGTTTAGGTCCCGCTGGGAGAAGATATACCTCAAGCTTTTGTGATCTGTGAAGACCACAAGGCGTCCTCTGATGAGGTAGTGCCGCTATAAATTCAATGCAAAAACGACCGATGCAAGCTTCAGGTCGTGGGTGGAATAATTACGCTCATGAGGGCGTAACTGCCTAGACCCATAAGAGATCACCCCTTGTCGCTGCATCAACACACATCCCAGGACCTGTCCTAAAGCATCACAAAACACCTCATACGCCACCCCTTCTTTTGGTAATCTCAGCACTGGGGAACTAACCAACTTATCCTTCAGATAGCTGAAGGATGACTTGCACTGCTCAATCCACATGAAAACCTGGTCTTTCTTGGTCAGGGCTGTCAAAGGGGCTGCTACTCGAGAGAAGTTGGGTACGAACCTCCAATAGTAACCTTCCATCTCGAGGAAACTACGGACCTATTCCACATTCTTGGGTGCTGCCAAAGAAACAACTACCTCAACCTTTGATGGGTCCACCGCTACCCCCTGCTCGAACACCACGTGCCCGAGGAAGTGCACTTCTCACGTCCAGAACTTGCATTTTGAAAACTTACCATAGAGCTAGTGCTGTCGGAGGACCTCCAAAACCTTCCTAAGGTGCTCCGCATGGTCCTCCTCTGATCTTGAATAGACCAGGATGTCGTCGATGAACACAACCACGAACCGATCCAAGTACTCCCAGAAGATGGAGTTCATAATCCCCATGAACACATCTGTGGTGTTCGTAACACTGAAAGGAATGACTATGAACTCGAAGTGTCCGTATCTGCACCTGAACACCATATTCGGGATGTCTCCCTCCTTCACTCTCAGTTGGTGGTACCCAGACCGCAGGTCGATCTTCGAGAACCATCCTTCCCCTTTCAGTTGGTCGAAAAGATCGTCTATCCTCGGAAGAGGGTAGGGATTCTTGATCGTCACCTGATTCAGCCTCTTGTAGTCTATGCACAACCTGAGACCACCATCTGCATTCTTTGTGAACAAGACTGGAGCACCCCACAGTGACACACTCAGCCGAACATAACCCCTCTTCATCAAATAGTCAATCTGGATCCACAACTCCCGTAGCTCTGAAGGTGTCATCTGGTAAGGAGCCATCGAGATCGGACGAGCACCGGGCTGCAGGTCTATACCGAACTCGATATCACATCGAGGGGGTAGAGTCGTCACCTCCTCATGTAAGACATACATAAACTCACAGAAGATCTCTGGCACCTCTACCATCTCAGCATCTACTGACTCTACTGACAGCTCAGCTAGCAAGGAGAGGAGGGGTTTCTCTCGCCTGCTTCCCTTCTGATTGCCCCGCTTTCTGGTGAAAGTAACACGTCGGCCGCCCAAGTCCGAGAACAAAACACTTTCTCAGAAACAGTCGATGATGGCACACACAGAGAATATCTATTTGATGCCTAGGATGGCATCGTATGGCTATATCTGTAGCAGAAGAAGATCCATAACCGACTGATGTGGCCCTATCATCAGTCTGCATCCCCGACAAACAAACAACAAGTCGGTCTGACCTCCGACTGGTGTGCTCAACACCAGGGGCACTGGAAGTCTCTCAGCATCCATACCCAAGGCACGGGCTAGACTGGGTGCAACAAAGGAGTGCGAAGCTCCGGTATCAAACAAGGCATAAGCAAGGGTACTAAACAAACTGATCGTACCTCGAACAACCTCCGGCCCTACTGGAACTGCTGCCTCCGTGGCGTGTAACTATCCATGCCCATATCCTCTACCCCTCAGTTGTCGGCCACCTCCCCGACCATGCCCTGGTTGAGGTCCCTGAGGAGATACCTAAGTTCGGCCTCCTCCTCCTACATCTTCCCTCAGAGGAGCAGGAGCTCGCTGTCCCTGCTGCTGCTGCTGGAAAGGCCTGGCTGGAAGCTGCTGCTGGGGCGGGTGCTGGGGCTGTCCGCCACTGCCGTACTGTACCCGGTCCGGGAACTGACTCCAAAGATGTCCAGGACTCCCAGAGACGAAGCACCGCGGCCCTGGGCCCAAAGAAAAAGGGTGAGGACCATGGGATCGAAACTAAAACTGCTATGGCCTGCTCCCTGCTGGTTGGAACCTGGAGGGTCCTGATGCTGGAGGCCTAGTGCTGATTGCCTTCCCCTTCGATGGTCTCAGCTGGATCCCCTATCGTGACACTCCTCTTAGAGAATGCATCCTCTCCACCACTTTGGCCTTCTTCTGGACCTCCAAGTACGTCAGCAGGGTAAATGGGGTGACAGCATACTGGAGGGAGGGTCGGAGCGCTTCCTCTAAACATCTTTCCCGAGACTCCTCATCAGGAAAGAGGTCCGAAGCAAAACATAGGAGGTCCTTGTACTTGATTCCTATCTCCCTCACTGACATACTCCCCTGTTGGAGTGAGAGTATCTCCTATCTCTTTTCTTCCTTCATCGTCGAGGAGAGGAATTCCGCCCGGAACTCCTCGAAATCAGCCCATGCCACCTTAGCCTCTCTCCTCTCCCCCAGGTAAAGCATCCACCACTGATGCGCCGATCCCCGCATCTGGCTGACAGCCAGAGGAACCCAGTACTCGGTCGGGGCCCGAATCAGGCCGAAATCTATCACTAGCTCCTCTATCCAGCCTTTCGTCTTCATGTCAGAGGTGCTGCCCTCATACTTCTCGAGGGTCTGTCGCTGGAAGGCCCGAAGTGTCCTCTGCCACTGGTCATCCTCCTCCTCTCGATCAGCTCTCTGCCGATCGGCTAAGGTAGTCTCTGGGGACTTGATCGCCTGTACCACACGCGGTCTCCTTCCAAGTGCCATAGCTGCAAGGTAAACAAGGAATGTCTAATCCCAAGTAGTGTAGTATGTTGTTCTTAAAACTTCTTAAGATTTTTATTTATTCTTAATTCGCAAGACACCCCATAAACATGAGAACACAAGTCATTATGATGCATGTACCTTTCCTAGGTTCTCTACCCTACAATCAGCGTGGCCTCACCTGGTCGTTTGGTAGGTCCATAGTCCTTGCATCGGATCATGGGGGGCCCTAAAATCCCGTGTCCTAGCCATTCTTCCACAGCCTAATTCACGCACCAAGGTCACCCAACATTGTTTCCCTACCATCCCATGAAATCCTAACTATGCCTAACTCTAGACTCCATCCTATCTCTCAACCATCACCTCTGATACCATTCTGTCACGACCCGCCTTCACCAAAAGGAGGGAAGGGTCAGCATGTTGCCAAACCCTTCCTTCTTTAAGTTGAAGGAGAGATAATGACCCCCGAAACCTGCCTTCTATAGGTCCCGGAGTGGCGACTTGCACCAAGGGTATGGAAATTACACACAAATGGAAGGCATTACACTTTTTGTTTTATAGGATCGGGAAATAAGATGATGAAACCCAACAACACCAAAACTAAAAGAAAAGTAAATCCAAAAGTAAACCACTCCCACATGCATGTTCCAAAAGTAAAAGCCACAATGTACAAAAGTGACTACAAGGGTAAGTACCAAGAAAGAAAATAACAACTGAAACTGCCCCAAAGGTCTGAGCTAGTATGGTTCTGCGTGATCCCCGAAGTCCTCCTGGAAACCTGAAAGCAGTTTTATATACGTAGGGTGAGCATACAAGTACACTCAGTAGGGAAAACCAAAGACTCCCGTGCACAAGTGGGGGAACATACTAAAGTCCCGTGAGAAAATGAGTAAACCAAACACCTAAAAATGTAAACTATACACCCAGGCCTCACCAAGGCACACTCCCCAAATAACATAAGTCAAGTAATATATATAATAAGAGAACATCGATGTTTGGGTACCTCATGCCACTTTCCCACTGGCTATTGAGACATCCTATGCATCGAACCAATCCCTCCATTCTCACTGCAGTCCCACTGCCATACCCGCCCGCACACACCTGGTCCACAACCACACGCATTCCCACTACCGAATCCCACCCGCAAACACCTGGGCCACAGCTGTCACACATAACCACGTCTGCAAACACCTAGGCCAGAACAACCACTACCACGCCCGAAGACACCTGGGCCTCATCCCGAAGATACTTGGGAAACTACCTGGCCGCACACACCTGGGCCATAACCACCACACTACCCCGCCCGAAGGTTCTTGGGCTAATAATGGACCTCAGGCCATCACAGCCTGCCCGAAAATACTTGGGCTAGCCGGGAAAGGGAGTAGAAAAGGAGCTAATAACTAGCCACTAATAATAGTGTTGGGAAAAACACCCTCCCCCATAAAATGGGGGTGTTCAGCACTAAGTGTTCAACTTGTGTGGGGCACGAATAAGAAACAAAAAACTAAAAGTATATACATAGGTAACAAGCACTCACCCAAAGTTAGGTTTTTCTTCAGCCAGCCTAAAGGACACAAACAGCCCTCAAGTCCGAGTCACGACTCTCGCCAACAAAACCCATTTGTCCCATTATTGTTTTCAAGTTCAGTAATAATGTTTAAATAAGTTTATGCACTACTAGGAAACTAATATCATAAGCAAAAACCAAGGAAAACATCCCGTCAAACGTCAATTTAAACATTCACACCCGGTTTTCTTGTAAAGTCACAACAACAAAGGGATAAGTGAGATCCCTCAAAGTACTGGAACCAAAGACAACCCTGAGACACTGCCCCATGTCCCCCCCAAAGGTTTCTCATCAACAGAGGATCCCACCCCAATTTGTGATGTAAAAAAAGTAACCTCCCGGTCTTAAGACTCACAACCACTGAATCCATAACAATAGGGGATCCCATCCCCGATTTCACAACCACCGAGAGTATAAAAAAAGGGGATCCCACCCCCTCCCACATCACCTAGCAACCGGCCCGTGAAATAAGAACAAACAAACCACTACCACCAAACAACACAGGCCCATGCGGGTATTTTCAGATTTAAAAGATTTAACACACTCCATGATTTCAATTTCTGTGTTCTTTAACCGGGGTTATCACGGAAGGGTTGATCCTGGTGCTTTCAATTTATTTAGCCGGGTGTACGTGATTAACAAATTTCCTTTTAATAGAAGGAGTTCACAACCACAAACAAGCCATTTAAAACACCACCGGGGGTTCATTAGTGCACAGAGAAAGACCACCAATGGCCATGATTTTTAGTAGGTGTAAGCCCGCACAATTCAGAAAGATGATCATAATATAAAACAGCATCAACAATCACATCCCCCCTTCTTTCTTTATAGAATCCATTCATTATCTTTATTTAGGTCTGGTTTATCCAATTATATGGAAACAAAAGCACGCCCACCCCGCATGATACACAAAAGGGAGAGACGAAGGATAAATTCCCTACTTGTGGATCAACGATCGACGCTAAGGCTGGGCACGGAACTTCACGGATAGCGATGCGACTCGCCTGAACGAAAATCGCCTCGTCTGAACAAAGGGTATTCCTCGCAGAGGGTGGTTGAGAAAAGAAGAAACCCACGGCGATCCCTTTAGTTATAATGTCGGGGACGGTTGAGATTAGAACGCGAAACCATGTAAGACGCGGGGTCGTGGATTGACCACGTGGCCCCACATGTTATTAAAGGGGTTGGGTTGTTTAAACTGACGCACACACCAGGTTAATTCATTAAATATTTAATTAAGACATTTATGGGAATTATCGGGCTTTAAAACACGCTTAAAGGGGTAAAAATAGGGTTTAAAACCCTGTTTGCGCAAGAAGGAGCGCTACTGGAAAGAACCTGCGGGGGTAGGCCAGAGCCACCGGTAGCTGAGAGCTACCGGTGGGTGACAGAGACCGGTAGCCGAGCTACCAGTGGATGACTGCGACCGGTAGCCGAGCTACCGGTAGATAGAGCTATCGGTAGCTGTAGCTACCGGTAGACCGAGCTACCGGTAGATAGATCTATCGGTAGCTATATCTACCGGTAGACCGAGCTACCGGTAGACTGAGCTACCGGTAGGTTGCGGCTACCGGTAGACCGAGCTACAGGTAGGCTTGCTACCAGTAGGCCTGCTACCGGTAGGCTAAGGCTACCGGTAGGCCTACTGTTACCGAGATTCCCAGACCAGTAAAACCCAACTTGAGATTTTCGCAAAGTAATGGACCCCAAAAACCCGGGCCATTACAGATTCTTATAAAATTCAATATTTTCAACTGCATGCAGTGCTTATGTTCACTATAAATGACTTCATAGAGTATAGATATTTGTCTGGATATAGTGTTAAGGGGAATAAAGCATGTCCAATTTGAGAACAACAGACTTCATATTGTCAATTGCATCATGGGAGGAAAATAGTATACATGGGTCATCGAAAGTTTTTATCTATGGATCACTCTTATAGAAGACTAAAAAAGACATTCAATGGCTCACAAGAATTTGATATTTCTCTAAAACCTTTATCCCCTGATGTTTATTTTGATAGGGTGCAAAACCTTGATGTGTCATTGGGAAAGACACATAAATATGTTAATGATAGACATATTTGGAAGAAAATGTCAATATTTTTTGAGCTACCATATTGAAGATATCATGAATTGAAACAAAATATTTATGTAATGCACATGGAGAAGAATATGTGAAATAATTTGATTGGAATGTTGTTAGATATTAAATAAAATACTAAAGATGGGTTAAATGAAAAATTAGGCTTACTATCAATGGTAATACATTTGGAGTTATCTCCCACTTATAATGAAAGACAAACATTTCTTCCCCCGGATTGTCATACATTATCCAAGAGGGAGAAAATTAGCTTTTTTCAGTGTATTCATGATATCAAAGTGCCTCAAGGTTATTCTTCAAATGTAAAAAATTTTGTATCTTTTAAGGATTTGAAGTTGATAGGTATGAAATCTCATGATTTTCACGTCATGATAAAACAAATTCTACTAGTTTAATTGTGTGGAATATTTCCCATCCATGTCAGAATGACTATAATTAAGTTGTGTTATTTTTTCAATTCAATTTGTAATAAGGTTATTTATGTGAATTTTTTGAACATTTTGGAAAAGGATGAAATTTCTATACTTTGTAAATTGGAAATTTATTTTCCTCTATATTTTTTTGATATAATGGTGCATTTAATGGTTCATTTGTTTCGAGAAATAAAGCTTTATAGACCAGTTTATCTTCGTTGGATGTATCCTTTTGAAAGGTATATGAAAATATTGAAGGGGTATGTTAAGAATCTATATCGACCTGAAGCCTCCATTATTGAAAAGTATATTTCTTAGGAGGTTGCGGAGTTGTGTACGAGCTACTTGGCTACGGCAGAGAACATAGGTTTTCCTCCATATCACCATGAATGAGTTAATAATGAGGGCAGGGGGATTCGTGGATTGAAAGTCAAATCGTTGTTAACTGAACAGATAAAGAAGGTAGAATTATACATCTTGAATAACATAGCTAATGCTCAACTATATATCACATTGCATATTAATGAGTTGAAACAATTTCATCCAAAAAAGAAAGAAATGAGGATTTTGAATGAGCATAGGAAAAAAAATCCATTGTTTAAAAAGACCTTGCTCGGTAGATCATATGTATTAGATACATTAATATGGTTAGTGGGTGTTCCAAGTTTAAATGTGATAACATGGTCCGGGTATGACATTAATGGCTATATATTTTATATGAAATCTTGGGAAAACATAAGTTTAGTTTAGAATAGTGGTGTATTGGTGTTCGCTGAAGCAATGCATTTTTCGAGTTTTAAAGACAAAAACCCAATTTCTACATCAAGTGAATATTATGGAGTCATTGAAGAAATATGGGAGGTTTATTACTTTAAAATTAAAGTTCCTATTTTTAACTACAAATGGTTTATCAGTAATAACAGTGTCAGACGCGATGAATTTGGAATGACAATTGTTAATCTGAATAGATTGGAAGACACGTCAGATTCTTTTATAATGGCAGCACAAGAAAAATAGATTTTCTATGTAGTTTATCAATCGGATATGCAGTGGTCTATTGTTTTACAAGGGAAAAACAATATGTTGGTGAGGATCAACTTGATGAAGATGCTGATTTATGCAATATTCCTACTTCCATGGAAAGATTAGCATAAAATAATGATGATCATGTTGAAGACATGGTTTGTACCATAAGGAATGATCATGACAAAGGAATTTGGGAAAACAATCCATTTGTACATTCCTAATATTATAGGCAACATATGTTTATTTCTTGTTTACACTTATTATTTTCATAAAATGTTATATATTGTAATTTTTTCTTTATTAAAATGCATATTAAAAAAAATAAGTAGAAATTTTTGTTTATTTTAATTTTGTTTAGTTTAGTTTATCATGTTTACCATTACGTAACTTATATATCTATTGATTTTGTTGAATTACAATTAATTTACCATGTTTACCATTTTTACCATATTTTACCATAGTTTACATTTACGTATCTTATATATTTATTGATTTTTTGAATGAAAATTACACTACCATGTTTACCATGTTTACCATTTTTACCATTTTTTAACATTCTTTCCAAATTTACCATGTTTACTATTATGTAACTTAGTTCAGTTTTTCATTTTTTGTTTACATTAGTATTATAATATTTGAATTTTTTTATTCTTGGACTAATGTTTTCTTTTTTGATATGAAGGATAATGACAGGTCAATCAGTTGATCAACCACGTAATTCTGGAGATGAGAATCATGATCATACCTCTAGGGAGGAACATTTACATGCTCCTCTTGATGTTCCCCAATATTCCTCATGTTCTCCCATAACGACAAATAATATTTCAAGAGTTGGTAAATGTGTCTTCACACATCTACCAAAATTATCACTTGCCTGTAGCTAGGACCAAAGGATACTGGTTAATTTTGATGAGAATGATATTCCTAGAGGTCCAAATGAAAAATATTTTAAGATTTTTGTATCAACTCAGGTTAAAATAAAAGTATGCATTTTTTATGATGATTGGAGAAGTGTGGACAAAGAAATAATATCTCAGTTGTGAGAGATGATTTTGGTAAGATATTTTTCTATTGTTTGACTAATCTTTAAATGTTTCTAGTATAATATGTTTTACCACTTCTTTATTAGATGAAATTTGATATTCCTGACATTGGAGGAGTTAGGAAGAAATATTTATCGATATATTATAGGAGATGGAGGGATTTCAAATCAACCCTCAAATATGATTTCATTTTTGGTCATAGAAATCATGAAAATCCATGTCATATATATCCTTTCATTGATGAAGACACATGGAGTCAATTTGTTGAAAGTAGAATAAAAGATTCATTTTTTGTAAGGTAAATGTAAACTCGTATAAGGTTTCTTATATAAATGATCTTATTAATGTTTTTTCAATGATTTATTATTCTTAATTTACAAAAAACAAGGACATCTCATCAGGAGATCCAATATAAAAATGTATACCCTCATAGTTGATCTCGGGGAGGGTATACATTATTGGAAGAACAAATGATGGCAGAAAAATTACAAAAATTGAGAGATAAGTCTTCAAGATCTAGAGAGTTTTACCCTCTCTCCCCTCCATCTAGAAATGAAAAATGGAAGAGAGGTTAGATGAGAAAAAAAGGGACAATATCTTTCGGAAGAATCGAGAATCATAGCTGAGCGGATTATAAGATATTTATTTTATTTATTTAAGTTAATTGTATTATTTATATGATTTGAATCATTAAAGAAATGTTCAATTAATTAATATAGGATTCTCTTTTTGAGTATAGCTTATAGGGGGTATTTACAGCTTCTGGGAGGAAAGATATTTTATCTACAGCATTGGGAAAGCCTGAACACCCCAGTTGTGTATGAAGATATCCGACAGGTGTATTAGTAAGAAAAGTGTTGTCATGTTCTTCAACTTCTTCTATTGAGGGTGTTTATAAAAAAATAGAATCCTTGGAGGCTTAAGTTAATAATATTAATGTGATTATGGAGGAAAATATTAGAGCGTCGTTATGGTCTATGTTTACATACATGCAATGACAATTTCAGACTGCAGCTCTCACTCCTCCACCTCCCCCTACAGACCCCATTATTTATCCTCCACCTCCTCCAGTATCTCCCACTCCCCCATCTCATCCCACATACCCCATTTTTTATCCTACTCCTCCACCACAGCTTCCTACTTATTGTGATTTGTGTTTTGATGATCCTCACCATCATACAGTTTCATATAGGCTAGTATATTGTATAGGAGATACGGTTCATCATTAACAGTTAGAGGTAGAGCATCATAGGGACACTGTACAGGATATTATAGATGGATAATATTGACTACCATTACCTACATATGTGGTGAATATAGTTGGACATAGTATCATCCACTTTTTAGTTTGGCCATCCAAACTTCTGCGACTCATTACCCTAGAGGTATATATGTTATATCTTTTATTTTATTTTTTATTAAAGTTTTAACATTTGAAAACTAATATATTTTTCTATTTATTTTTATAGGAATACTTCAAAGGTAAAGAAATATTGTATCGACAACAACAAAGACAAATGGCTATGACATCAGATACAGATTCTAGTAGTCTTTAAAGATTGTCAAGATATTCAAATTTCTTGGAAGATCATTATGAGTTTCTAATGGAAGCTCATGTTTTTGGACGTGAAATAAATGTGGGGATTGTGAAAAATTATATCGTGGATCTTTTTACTGGAGATAAGTTGGGCATCAACGTGGTACATATTTTTTCCATGTAAGTCTTAACACCTTTCCCTGTGTTATATTTATTAAAAATGTATACTTATGTCTGTTTTGTATTAGGTATCTTTATAACATGTGGGAGAAGAATGAGAGGACATATGTATATGGATTCATGGACCCGCAATTGATTTCCCCTAAAGGACATGCATTGGATGAGGAACAAATAACACTTTATATTGATGAAAGATTTGAACAAAATATAATCACGCAGTGTTGGATGATGCCTTTTTGTGAGAGGTATGAAACATATATCTGGAAAAGAGTTCATTATTTTAACATAAAAATCCACTAACCTTAAATTTTCTTTTATATAAGTGATCATTGGATTTTATGTGTTTTTTTCAAGGGATAAAACACTTTATTGGATATGCTCTGTCTATGGCGATGTGCGGGGAAGTTTTTAGAATATGTTGGAAAAGTAAGTTTTAATTTATTAATAGTTGTTTATATTATAATGAATTTTAAATTTATCCCATTCGTATTATTTTATAACAGGGTATGGGTCTACTTTAAAAAAAACAAAGAAAAAGAGTGCCAATATCAAATATGTAAAAGTAAAGGTAAATATCCATTTATAATTTGTAATTTTCGATGTATTACATAAAAATGATATTTTGAATTGACACTCATTTAAACAGAATTTTCATGAATAACAAGGCGTCGTCGAATGCAGATATTATATGTTAATATTTATGTATGAAATAATTATAACTGGAACACTTGTGAAGTTTTACCTGGTAATATTTCCTTATAAACTTTTCCATAATATTCCATTTGATTTATTGATTATACATGTTCACTACTATCCTTTTAATTTTTAGCTATTTGATGAAACTCAACCATATAGTCCTCAAGAGGTCAAACACTTATAAGAGGAATAATCAAATTATTTTATAGGTTTGATTAGATTTTAGTTTGTTTGTAGTGTAAAATGTAATTTTGAATATTGTAATTATAATTGTGTATTTGGTAGTTTTTTTGGTTGGATTTATGTTTTTTTAGTTGAAATTGTAAGTTTTGAATGTTATATATGCGAATGTTTAATTTTTCTTTGGTTATTCTTATTTTGGTCTAGTTCTGATGTTTTTTTGGTTTGGATTTTGGTCTGGTTTAGGTCTGCTTTTGGTCCAGTTTCTACTTGTTTCATACTTTGGTAGAGAATATTAATGGTTTCATGGGGGTGGGGGTGTCCAGGGGGCTGTCCAAGGGGTAGGGGGTGTCCAGGGGGTGGGGGTATTCAAGGTGGTGGGGGCTGTCCATGGGGGTGGGAGGGTCTAGGGGGTGTGGGGGCTATCTAAGGGGGTGGGGTGTCCAGGGGTGGGGGTTGTCCAAGGGGTTAGGGGGTGTCCGGGGGGTGGGGGTTGTCCAGTGGGTGGGAGTGTGTCCAAGGGGTGGGGGTTTCCAGGGGTGGGGGTGTCCAGGGGGAGGGGCTATCCAGGGGGTGGGGGTGTCCAGGGGTGGGGGTGTCCAAGGGGGTTAGGGTGTCCAGGGGGTTGGGGGTTGTCCAGTGAGTGGGAGGGTGTCCAGGGGGTGGGGGGTTTTCAGGGAGTGGGGGGTGTCCAGTGGGTGGGGGTGTCCAGGGGGTGTGGGTGTCCAGGGGGTGGGAGGGTGTCCAGGGGGATGGGTGGGTGTCCAGGGGGTGGGGTGTCTAGGGGGTGGGGGTGGTCGAGGGGGTGGGGGTGTCCAAGGGGGGCAGGTGTCCAAGGGGTGGGGGGCTATCCAGTGGGGTGGGGTGGTGTCCAGTGGGTGGGAGGGTGTCCAGGGGGAGGGGGTGTCCAGGTGTGGGAGGGTGTCTAGGGGGTAGGGGGTCTCCAGGGGGTAGGGGATGTCCAGTGGTGTGGGGTGGTGTCCAGTGGGTGGGGGAGGTCCAGGGGGTGGGAGGGTGTTCATGGGGTGGGGGTTGTCTAGTGGGGTGGGGTGGTGTCCAGTGGGTGGGAGGGTGTCTAGGGCGTGGGGGTTGTCCAGGTGGGTGGAGGTTGTCCAAGGGAGTAGGGGTGGGGGTTGTCTAGTGGGTGGGAGGGTGTCCAGGGGGTGGGGGTTTTCAGGGGTGGGGGTGTCCAGGGGTGGGAGGGGCTGTCTAAGGGGCGGGGGGTGTCCAGGGGGTGGGCGGGTGTCCAGGGGGGTGGGGGTGTCCAGGGGGGTGGGGGTGGGGGTTTTTCCAAGGAGGTAGGGGTGGGAGTTGTCTAGGGGGTGGGGGTCCAGGGGGTTGGAGGGTGTCCATGGGGTATGGGATCTCCAATGGTTTTAGTGTGGTTTTGGTATGTTTTCTGCTTGTTTCAGGTCTTCTTTGGTAGCGCATTATAATGGTTGAACTGTTTTATTAAATAAAATTGGTTTTTACATCAATTATTTTATAACTGATGTAATAAATGCATGGGAATTGTTTTTTATTTCAGTTATTTAATAACCGACGTAGTATATATGTTTTCAAGTTAGTTATTTTTTAATCTATGTGAAAAACTGATTCACAGACTGGTTTATCATGTTAGTTATGAAAATAACTGACATGATAACCTTGTTTTTCACATTGGTTTTCTAATAACTGACGTGAAAAATGCTTCGTAGGGGTTTTTTATTACATCGTTTATTTAATAACCGATTAAATAAACAACATATTACATCAGTTATTTAAAAATCGACGTAATAAATCGCTACTTCGAACTGTTTTCCACGTCGACTTTTTAGGAACCGATGTGAAAATGGTTTCGTATTTGTGTTTTTTACGTCGGTTTTAAAATAACCGATGTAAAAACCAATATTTATAATGTCCCCTGCAATAACATTGGCCAAAAACCAATGTAAAAAAAAGAAAAATAACCGGTGTAAAAAACGTTTTTTGCACTAGTGTGAAAATATATTGCTCTTTATATGAATTTCCCTTATGAGATACTTGTTTTTTTAATCCTTGTAATTGTTTAAATTGCATAATAGTCTTATTATATGTCTTTCCCATGTAAGGTATCCTTGTATGACCATGTAATAGTTTAATTTACATGTGTTGTTATTATTTATATTGAGCTCACATGAGTTGATTATGTTAAGGCCATTTGATAGTTTAATTCACATGTGTTCCTTTTGATATGGAATGTGTAATTGAATTAAATGCTAAAAATAGGTAATTAGAAATGGGAGAGCTATAGTCGTAGTTAAAAGACAAGGTCAGGCTCATGTGACTAATTACACCAAATATACCTTAGGTGAAGCTATAAGAACTCAGTTCTTATTTTTAGGTACAAGCTTCTTCTTTTCTCTTTTCTGTAAGTGTTTTTAAGAAAATATGGAAAACTGGGAAAAATCCTAAATTTTGGAAGTACACGCTGTGTAATTTTTCCACACGTCGTGTACTTTAGGCCGTGTGGGATGAGTACACGGGGCGTGTAGCCATGTCGGCGACAAAGGGTGTAGGAACCGACAACACGCCGTGTAGTCAGTCGGTAGGCCAAAATTGTAAGGCGGTGGAGCAGCCGCCAGCTGGGCGACAGTACACGTCGTGTACTCAGGAGTACATGTCGTGTACTCATGTCGACAGGTGAACAGTATGGAGGTGCCGCTAGAGGAATAGTTAAATAAAGGGAGTACACGTCGTGTACTTGGAAGTACACGCCGTGTACTTTGTTTTTTTCACTTAAAAAGGGAAGTAGCCAACCCTGTTCACAGGATTGTCTTAGAATCGGAGGAAGGAGCTCAGGAGGAAGGCTGGATCTTCGTGGATCAACCGATCGAGCACCGGGAATCCAATCTCACTTCTGTTGATCACGTTGGAACCGCATGGGTAAGATCTCTCTTCTCCTAGTGTGTTTCATACCAATTATTTCCCAAATGGGAGTTATTTGAGGTTGAATGAAAGTTTTCTTACCTCAGATCTACGCCGTTCTTGGGCGTTTCTGGAATCGGCGTTCGCGTATACCACTCATTGACGTATAAGGTAGGTGTCTTGGTGTTTGTTTTTCCAACTTCCGTGTGTTTTGTGTGTTTTTATGCCATGAAACCATGTTGGGGTGTCGTGTGGATGAATTCGTTGCTATATTAAACACCTAGAATTTATTAGGTATTTAATTATGATAATAAAATACTGGTTGGGATCATTGCTTGGATCCAGGACCACCCTGAGGGTGTGTTCTACTGTTTAGCCATTTGGCCAGGATACCTGAGAGTATGCCTTTAAAGTAGTAATTGTAAAATTGCCTTGAGAGGAATTGCTAATTTAATGCTTGTTTACATGTTGGGCATGGCCCGATTACCTGTTTAGCCTGAGGGCATTGTTATGATTAGCCTGTGGGCACTGTACTGTATTAGCCTGAGGGAGTGACTATATTAGCCTGAGGGCAACATACTATTTCGCCTTAGGGCAACCTTTTATGACTGAGGGATTGACTTATGTGCCTGAGGGCGACACTTCCTATGCCTGAGGGAAATTTATGTTACGCCCAAGGGCAATACCTGCGGGTTGGATTCTGTATAGCCTGAGGGAAAGCCTGAGGGCGTGGTTCACTATATTAGTCTGAGGGCAAGATAATGGTTGTCCTAAGGGCTTGGTGCTGTTGAGCACAAAAATGTTACTAAATTAAATGGATTAAATGAATAATAAAATGGCAATTTGACTGTTAAGTTAGTTACTTTTGAGTACTGCTTACTTTATTGCATTTTCCTACTGCACACTTTTTGCATGTCTTACATGCAGTTGGGCACGGGCCTTTGGTGGGTGCCTACTGAGATATATTTCTCACACCCTATTTCGGTCATGCTTTTTGGCCCAAACAGATTACATTTCTGCAGGTTTGGATAGGGGCCAGAGTCCCTATACAGGCACTTGACTATTGCTGAGGAGTAGGAGGGCATGGGACCGAGCCTAGGCTCACGATGCCGCTGCCAGCTGTTTTGCTTTGTTTTGTTGTACTCTTCTTTTGTTGTATTGTATTGATGTATAACATGTTATGGCTGTTTTATTAGAACTTGAGACATGTAGCATCATTGTTTATATACTATTGGTTGTGTCCACTGCAGTTGTTTACTTCAGTTATTTATGGTTTACTGCTTCTGTTGTTCGTTGTATGTTTTATTTTGTATTTTGTTGCACTACACTTTGACAAATGAGGGCATAGTTTCCCCACTATCAGACCTGGGCCCTCACTGCTAGTCGGCAGCCTCTGCTGTTTGGGGAAATGCGCTTGAGGTCACGTGGCGAACCGGGTTCGGGGCACCCGTTGAGTGGCACCCGGAACCAGGACGTTACAAAGTGGTATCAGAGGGGTTCTTTTCTTTGACTTACTATTTGGAGTCATAGTCAGGGATAGGACGAATGGTAGTTGGTAATAAGTTGTTCTCGGGCGTAGCTAACCCGTGTACAGGGAAAAGCCAGTCTACCTCGTATTTTTCAATTCTTTTGATTTTGCAAATTTTACTGTTGATATGTTTTCACCATTGGGTGACGCACTTGGATTGTGCTGTTTATGTTTTATTAATGGGTTCTATTTAGTCGTAACCTGATGAGATGAGGGTATGACATATCATGCATCATATAGTCACATGCTAGAAATCACATGCCATGCATAGTTCCATGCCATGTAGGTGCATTAGAAATTGCATGTTGTTGTGATATTTGTTGTGCTAGAAAAGCATGATGTTGTGATAGCTGCTTTGATAAAATACCTGCTACGTGATAGGGTAATTTTATTTGATTCTGTTATATAATGGACTCCAAACTTTGGTTTTTGGGGAGTATGGGCCCCCATTGACCGGAATTTGGTGGATTGTTGACTGTTTATTAGTTATAACACAGATAAGATGTCAAACTTTGATTCGTGGGGAGTATGGGCCCTCACAGGTCGGAATTTTACACTTAGGTGTTGGTTTTCAGTATTTTATGGGTTCTAGGGAAGTTTCTGAGGCATAATGTCCAGAAACCCAGTATACACACCGTGTAATATCTTTAAACACGCTGTGTATGGCCTTCTGTTCGGGAAGAAAAATGAACTTTTTAAGTACACGCCGTGTACTCTGAGTACACGCTGTGTAGTCTCTTCCCGTGTCACAAACCGTGTGGGTGGCGACACAGGGTAGGAAAGGCTTGGGTAACACACGCCGTGTACATGATGTACACACCATGTAGTTTTGACCCGGAGTCCGTCCGTGTAACTAACAACACGGGTCGGTGAACTCCTGTATAGAACACGACGTGTCAATGATGAACACACCGTGTAGTGTGACCTAGAGACTCGGCCGTGTAACTAACAACACAGGTCGGTGTCACCTCTCCTTGAACACGCCATGTACCTGTGGGACACGCCGTGTAGTAGTGTCCGAGGATAGACCGTGTGGTGTTAGCCATGTGGCTAGGAAACGGGGTGAAGTACACACTGTGTGCGGGTGTAACACGCCGTGTAGTGTCAAGCCGAGTAGTCGGTCGTGTCACAAACGACACGGGCAGTTGGAAAATAACACCATACATGCCGTGTAGATTATATACACACCGTGTAGTTTTTTTCAACGGGATCCATGTGGATTAGCCGTGTAGAAGGACCCGGGTAGGGGAAGGGGAAGTCAAGTACACTCCGTGTAGTCATTGTACACGCCGTGTATTCTTGTTTTGCAAATCTTGAAATTCCATCTTCCTCTTGTTCCCTTTGTGGTTCCTTCACTTTCGGTCTTTGATAAATCTTGAATCTAAGGCGTGTTTTGACTTTGTAGAGTCATGCCGCCGAGACGACCACGCGTTGTTCACCAGGAGAGCGGAAACTAGTATACTCCAGAAATGGTGGGCCATGGGCTACCAATTGATCCTCCAACAGAGCCAGATGCGGTGCCAGCCGTTATACCGGACACAGGCGCGGAGGCGTAGTTCTGTAAAGGCTTTATGCGGTTCATGCAGACCTTTCAGGGAGCACCGCCGGCTGCCACATCTATGGCTAAACTTACTCGTATCTTCCAACAGCAGCATCCGCCTACGTTTTCAGGGGATGGAAGACCACAGGCTGCGGAGTCTTGGCTAGGATTGATGTAGACTATTTTCGAGCATCTTGAGATGCCTCCAGGGCAGAGGGTCAATCTCGTGACATACATGATGCATGATTCCGCCAAGAGGTGGTGGGATGTCACCACCCAGTCAGAGCATCATAGAGACATGGTGTGGGAGGATTTTCAGGCAGTCTTCTATGACTTCTTCTTTCTCGAGACGCTGCGGGCAGACAGAGCTCGAGAGTTCATGAATCTGCAGCAAGGCGCTATGTCAATAATGGACTATTCTACTTGTTTTACCGAGCTTCAGTGTTTTTCACCCGTGATGGTGGGTGATGAGACGTTGAGAGCCAGACATTTCGAGGATGGTCTTCGTTATGACATCCAAGCGCTGGTGAATGTGTTCAGGTTTCCTTCAGTACACGCTATTGTGAACCAGGCGCTGATTATAGAGAAGAACCTGCGGGAAGCTAGTGGTGTGGGCCAGGGCGGTTCAGCACCAGTTACTGGTACTATTTCTACTGGCAAGAGGAAGAGACAGATGGACTTCTCTCAGGGTGGCAGCACCAACCATGCAGCTTCTTCAGGTGTTCCGATCAGGTGCTACCAATGTGGCAGAGAGGGGCACAAGAGACCACAGTGTCCACGAGACCCAGTGGAGTGTCGAACTTGCGGCAAGATGGGTCATCTGTAGCGCTTTTGCAAGGCGTTTCCACCAGTGGCTAGTGAGAGGGGTTCTGTGCAGACTCCACGTGCGGGAGCAGGACTAGTGGCTTCTTACCAGTCTGGGAACTGGAATACGTCAGGGTGTGCAGGTAGAGATGGTGGTTGTGGACGTGGTATCCAGACACCAGGATCTCAGAGGCAGTAGGGCGGGACAGCTCAGGGTAGTCAGGCAGTGTCACAGGGTCGCGGCACTGGGCAGGCATATGCAGTGCAACAGACCCAGCATGAGCAAGATCTCGGACCTTCTACAGTCAGAGGTACTATTTTAGTAGCTTCTGTCTTATCTTCAGTAATTTTTGATATGTTTGTTACGCATAGTTTCATATTTTTACCCGTCGTGGAGAGCCTTGGGCTCTATGTTTCTACTTCTTCTGATGTCATGATGTTAGACACTCCGTTCGGGACTAGGACGGCTGGTGTGCGTCAGTGCAAGGAGTGCCCCCTTGAGGTTGTTGGGTGTCACTTTCTTTGGGACCTCTATGTCTTAGAGATGATGAGCTATGACGTCATTCTCGGGATGAACTGGTTGGTTCCCTTTCGAGCCTTTGTAGACTGTTATCGTCACAGGGTGCATTTCACGTCACCAGAGGGCGGAGAGTTTCTATACAAGGGTGAATGGGATGTTCAGGCGAGTCGAGATGGACTGGAGCATCATGGGTGAGGTGGAGTCACGACCCAGATTGCGAGCTTATATCCGGATGATCAGGGGACTTGTCAGACGGACTTCCCTCTAGTTGTTGATCGTTTTAGGGATGTCTTCCCGGATGACTTTTCAGGTCTACCTCCGGAGTGAGAGGTGGATTTCTCTATTGAGCTTGTTCCAGGAGCATCACCGGTGTCTATTCCTCCTTATAGGATGGCTACACCTGAGTTGCAGGATCTCAAGAGACAGTTAGAGGAGTTTCAGGAAAAGGGCTTTATCTGACCCAGTACTTCTCCTTGGGGTTCTCTGGTCCTTTTTGCGAAGAAGGTGGATGGTACCCTCAGACTTTGCGCAGACTATCGGAAGCTGAACCAGTTGACGGTTAAGAACCAATATCCCTTGCCTAGGATTGATGATCTTTTTTATTATCTTCGTGGAACACGAGTGTTCTTGAATGTTGACCTGAGATCAGGATATCATCAGCTATGCGTGAGACCATCGGATATACCTCTTACAGCTTTTCGGAGCAGATATGGTTTTTACGAGTAATTGGTTATGTCGTTCGGACTCACAAACGCGCCAAGGGTTTTCATGGATCTGATGAATCGTGTGTTCCATCCGTATCTTGACTCTTTTGTGGTAGTATCTGTGGGCGACATCTTGGTGTACTCTCACACTCGACACGACCATGCCACCCATCTTGAGATTGTATTGAGTACACTGAGAGAGCATCGACTATATGCTAAGCTCTCAAAGTAAAACTTTTGGATAGACCATATTCACTTCCTGGGTTATATCATCTCAGAGGTAGGAGTTGCAGTAGACCCAGAGAAGGTGAGAGCAGTAGTTTCCTGGGATCAACCTAAGAACATGTTTGAGATACGGAGTTTCTTAGGGATGGATGGTTACTACAGACGCTTCATACAGGACTTCTCCCTCTTAGCAGCTCCGTTGACAGGTCTGACTAAGAAGGGTGTGAATTTCGTTTGGTCGGAAGCTTGCGAGACAGCTTTTCAGGACCTGAAGGGAAGGTTGACATCAGCACCGATCCTGATACTCCCAGAGCAGGGGAAGAGCTATACATTTTACTGTGATGCATCGGGTATTGGGCGGGGAGCAGTGTTGATGCAGGGAAACTGAGTTGTTGCGTACGGGTCTCGGCAGTTGAGGCCACATGAGCGGAATTACCCGACGCATGATATCGAGTTGGCTGCAGTTGTTCAGGCGTTGTGCTGTTGGAGACACTATCTGTTGGGAGAGAATTTTGTGGTTTTCACTAACCACAAAAGCCTCAAGTATATCTTTACTCAGCGTGACTTGAACCTGAGGCAGAGGATATGGGTCGAGTACCTATATTCCTTTGATTTTGAGCTTGCCTATACCCCTGTTAAGGGTAATGCAGTAGCTGATGCACTGAGCAGGAAGACTCAGATACAGGCAGTGCAAGAGGCCAGTGGTGAGTAGTAGCTCATGGCTTTGTTCTCTGAGATGCATCTGGATGTGCATGATAGTCAGGGGAAGTCTTATCTTTCGTCTTTAGCTGTGAATTATACCCTCCTGGATAGAGTGAGGATGAGACAGCTATCAGATTCAGAAGGCCTAGTTCTACGGGAGTCGGTGGCAGGTGGGGACCCTTCTCCTGGTTGGATGATAGGTGATGATGAGGTTTTACGTTTCCATGGATGAGTATGGGTTCCAGTGGATATACGCGGGGAGCTGATACAGGAGTTTCATGCTTCAGCTTGGGCAGTTCATCCTGGGGTTACCAAGATGTACCGTGACCTGAGATGTCAGTACTGGTGGCCGGGTATGAAGAGAGATACATCTGGTTTTGTTATGAGGTGTTCCACCTGTCAGCAAGTGAAGGCGGAGCATTAGAGACCAACTGGGCTGTTACAACAGTTGCCCATTCCTGAGTGGAAATGGGATGATGGCGCGATGGATTTCGTGACTGGATTTCCAAGGTCACCTCGTGACAATGACGTCGTGTGGGTTGTTGTGGACAGACTCATGAAGGTATCTCACTTCATGCCAATCAAGGAGACCTTCGGTGTTGACGAACTCAGGAAGTTGTATATCCGAGATATTGTATGTATTCATGGGGTCCCTCGTTCTATCGTTTCAGATAGGGACGCCCACTTTACATCTCGTTTCTGGAAGATTTTTCAGAGGGCACTAGGTACACAGGTGCTTCTGAGCACAGCATACCACCCTCAGATAGATGTCCAGTCAAAGCGTACGATATAGGTGCTAGAGGACATGCTGCGTGCATGCATCCTAGACTTTGGGGGCTCTTGGGAGAAGCATATACCCTTAGTCTAGTTTTCCTATAACAATAGATTTTAGGCGACTATTGAGATGGAACCATACGAGGCTTTATATGGTAGGCCATGCTGATCACCTTTGTGCTGGTTAGAGGCAGGTGAGGCAGCTCTACTGGGACCACGTCTCATGCAGGAGACTTCTGAGCAGGACCAGTTGATTCAGAAGTAGATGGATACCGCATAGTCTCTTCATAAGTCTTATGCTGATCGCAGCAGATGGCCTTTGGAGTTCATTGTCGGGGATCAGGTTTTCTTACGTGTTTCGCCGAGGCTGGGACACAAGCGGATCAGGAGATAGGGTAAAATTTCACCGCAGTATGTGGGGCCATTTGAGATTCTAGAGAGAGTCAGGCTGGTTTCCTATCGGTTGTGGTTACTGCAGCGATACCAAGCCATACACGACGTCTTCCACGTATCTCAGTTGCGTCGCTATCATTCGGACCCGTCTCACATATTTCAACCCAAGGAGGTTGATCTTCAGATGGATGTGTCCTTTGAGGAGCATCTGATTCGTATCATTGACAGGAGCACGAAGGTTCTCTGAGGCCGGTTAGTTCCTCTCATACGGGTTCTATGGCAGCATGACCGAGTGCAGGATGAAACTTGGGAGTGGGAGACCGATGTACGTGCTCAGTGGCCGGAGTTTTTCACGACTATATCTTTGCCACCCTTGGAAGGGAAATTCGGGGACGAATTGCTATAAGGGGGGGGAGTTTGTAAGAACTCGGTTCTTATTTTGAGGTACGAGATTCTTATTTTCTTTTTTTCGTAATTGTTTTTAAGAAAATATGGAAAATGGGGGAAAATCCTAAATTTTGGAAGTACACGCCGTGTACTTTAGGCCGTGTGGGATGAGTACACGGGGCGTGTAGCCATGTCGGTGAAAAAGGGTGTAGGAACTGACTACACGCCGTGTAGTCAGTCGGCAGGCCAAAATTGTAAGGTGGTGGAGCAGCCGCCAACTGGGCGATAGTACATGCCGTGTACTCAGGAGTACATGTCGTGTACTCATGTCGACGGGTGAACAGTAAGGCGGTGCCGCCAGAGGAACAGTTAAATGAAGGGAGTACACACCGTGTACTTGGAAGTACACGCCATGTACTTTTTTTCGCTTAAAACGGGCAGTAGCCAACCCTGTTCACAGGATTGGCTTAGAACCGGAGGAAGGAGCTCGGGAGGAAGGTCAGATCTTCGTGGATCAACCGATCAAGCATCGGGAATCCGATCTCGCTTTTGTCGATCACGTTAGAACCGCGCGGGTAATATCTCTCTTCTCCTAGTGTTTTTCTTACCAATTCTTTCCCTAACGGGAGTTATTTGAGGTTGAATGAAAGTTTTCTTAACTCAGATCTACGCTTTTCTTGGGCGTTTCTGGAATCAGCGTTCGCGTATACCGCTCGTTGACGTATAAGGTAGGTGGCTTGGTGTTTGTTTTTCCAACTACCATGTGTTTTGTGCGTTTTTGTGCCACGAACCCATGTTGGGGTGTCTTGTGGCTGAGTTCGTTGCTATATTAAACACCTAGAATGTATTAGGTATTTAATTATGATAATAAAATGCTGGTTGGGATCATTACTTGGATCCAGGACCACCGCGGGGGTGTGTTCTACTGTTTAGCCGTTTGGCCAGGATACCCAAGGGTATGCCTTTAAAGTAGTAATTTTAAAATTTAATTGAAATTAATTGCTAGTTTACTACTTTTTTACATGTTGGGCATGGCCCGGTTACCTGTTTAGCCTAAGGGAGTTGTTGTGATTAGCCTGTGGGAATTGTACTGTATTAACCTGAGGGCGTGATTATATTAGCCTGAGGGCAACATACTATTTCTCCTGAGGGAAACCTTTCATGCCTGAGGGATTGACTTCTGTGCCTAAGGGCGACACTTCTTACGCCTGAGGGCAATTTCTGTTACGCCTAAGGGCAATACCTGTGGGTTGGATTCTGTATAGCCTGAGGGCAATCCTGAGGGATTGGTTCACTATATTAGCCTGAGGGAAAGATATTGGTTGGCCTGAGGGATTGGTGTTGTTGAGCACAAAAATGTTACTAAATTAAATGAATTAAATGAATAATAAAATGGCAATTTTACTGTTAAGTTAGTTACTTTTGAGTACTGCTTACTTTATTGCATTTTCCTACTGCACACTTGTTGCATGTCTTACACACAGTTCGGCACGGGCCTTTGGTGGGTGCCTACTGAGATATATTTCTCACACCCTGTTTGGGTCATGCTTTTCAGACCAAACATGTTACGTTTCTGCAGGTGTGGATAGGGGAAAGAGTCCCTATACAGGTACTTGACTGTTGCTGAGGAGTAGGAGGGCATGGGACCGAGCCTAGGCTCGCGATTCCGCTGCCAGCTGTTTTGCTTTGTTTTTTTGTACTCTGTTTTTGTTGTATTGTATTGATGTATAACATGTTCTGGCTATTTTCTTAGAACTTGAGACATTTAGCATCATTGTTTATATATTTTTGGTTGTGTCCACTGTAGTTGTTTACTTCAGTTATGTATGGTTTACTGCTTCCGCTGTTCGTTGTATGTTTTATTTTGTATTCTACTGCGCTGCACTTTGAAAAATGATGGCATAGTTTCCCCACTATCATACTTGGGCCCTCACTGCTAGTCGGCAGCCTCCAGCATTTGGGGAAATGCGCTTGAGGTCATGTGGCAAACCAGGTTTAGGGCACCCGTTGAGTGGCACCCGGAACCGGGACGTTACAGAACCATTGTCTTAGTTAAAAGACAATGGATGATCTCAAGAGGTTAACTATGTAAAGGCCATGAGTGGTACACATATATGGTGGTCAGGCTCATTAATCCTTATTTTTTAAATTCTGAGCAAACCTAGGATCCATTGAGGGATACCCCGGCCAAACACTATTGGAAAATGATTAAATTATTATTATGTCATGAGTTGATGGTTATTTTATAGGGGGTTGTTAGGCCTAGGTCGGACCTTGAGACCTTATATAATTCACAATACTTGATTAATGAAATGGATGACGTATGATGTGTCTTCTAAGCCAAAGCACAAGCTTGGATTCAGTCTTCACTTATACATGTTTACCACTATCTTCTAAGACATCTGTTGTGCTTACTTTTGGATACCTACTATTTAATGCTTTCCCTATTGTAAATTTCTTGTTATATATATTAACAAACAGATTGGTATATACCTTTGGTGGTTACCTACTAGGATTTAATCTTACACCCTATTTGGGTCATGCTTTTGGGCCCAAACAGATTATATGATTGCGGGTACTGATCAAGGAAAGCACCCTACTACAGGTACTTGATGTTCTGTTTAGGAGTCAGAGAGAATGGGACCGAGATTATGCTTGAAATGCTACCTAGTATCTTTTTATTTATTTTGTGGTTTTGAGACATATATTGTGTATTACTATAGTGTACTTGTTTGGATGCTTTCCTAGAACATGTGACATGTTGCATCATCTTTTGTATTGAATGATGCTTGGTTATTTATCTTATCAGTCTTCCACTATTTATTCTAGTTGTATGATGTTTACTACTTCCACTATTATATATTATTATTCTAATATTTTAAACTCTGCCAATAAGGGCATAGTTTCCCCACTATTACACTCTAGGCCATCACTACTAGTCGGAAGCCTCTAGTGTTTAGTTAAATGTGCTTGACACCATATGTCCAACCGTGTACAGGGCACCAGTTGAGTGGCATCCAGATCCGGGACGTTACAAGAATATCCTTGGCCATGATCATATTCTATTTTTTGTAGTCATTCTGATGTTATTACATTTCATGATACCACATTTGTTGGGATTTGTTCATTAGGGAGTGTAGTGAAATGAAATTCTCTATGTCCACCCCATCCTCTGATACAAATAGCAGATGGGGTATCTACAATCATCTATTGCACCCTCATTAGTGCACTGAGGCTTGTGCATTGAATATCTCTTAGTTGTTTCTCGATCTTTTGTTGTCTCAAATCAAGGAGTGATCCCAAGTCAATTTGGTGATGCAACCCTCATATTACCTTGACATGATTTTGATATTATTCATAAGGTAATACCTTTTCTTTTAAGTGGTAAATATTTTTCCATATGTTGAGGGGGATTTCATCCATAAAATATTCTACCAATACCTCTGAAATGCCATATTTAGTGGTGGAAAAAGGCTATAATACAAATTATATATTGTATTTAGCCAACTATTTCCTCGTGTTTAGCAGATCTTCTTCATCTTTCACTAGAGGTTCCTCAACTTGGTCTAACCAAAGTGGATTCTTCCCAAACTTTTTACAAGAAATAGTGGGATTTGTTGGGATTTCTTCAATTATATTGGAAGGCCAATGACCCAGAGGTGGTTTAGAGAATGATCGCTTCCTTAGGCTATCTTTTGGTTGAGAAATGATTTCAACTTCCAGTAACAAGGCATCAGACATGATTGGACTTCTATTTGAAAGCACCTCACAATATGAGGGCTTTCTCATCACTACATTTTAAATTGGATAATTATTTTTGACAATGTGAGTCACTAATATGGAGAGAACTTTCGTAGTAAATTTCATCATAGGGAGGACCGTTATAGTGGATGGAAGAAAGGGGAATGCCCTTTTTTTCCTTGGTCTTATGGCCACATGGAGGGTTGTCGTGGATCTCATCAATAGGATCTCGAGATTGACTAAATCGTTGTCATAAAGAAATACTTCACAATGAAGTGTCTGATGAGGACCTTCATAATTACTGTTATTACTCCCATAATTTGGTAACATGAGGGTAGGATCTTGAGCTATGATAGATAAACATCTGAGGGAATCAAGAACTCCAATGATAAGTGAAGCATGATCATAGATTGAATCTTGATTTTAAAATCATGATTGATGAGGCTTCTTCTTATATTCCTTCTTATGAGTGATTAGGGCCACTTGTTGGGAGAATTGGTCGTCATGGGTAGGTGTTGGGTCCTTCCTTGGAGTTTCCATTGGGATAGGTCAATTGCCTCCAGTCGAATCGGGTGTATGTTACCAGTGAGATTATTTTTATAATATGGGAGAGATTTCTCCATGACCCTCATGGATGGGAGAAGAGGTATATATATTCTCTAAGGTGGCATGGTGATGAGTTACCCCACTTGGGGGGGAGATTTTTGCTTCCATACCTTGGGTACTATGGTCGTTTCCCTTATGATATCCTGACAAGACTGTAGGATATAGGTAGGGATTTGTGTCTTCCCTTTCATCATTGTTAGGATGTTCTTGGTAACTTCAGTGAATGAAACAAGGATATATTCTCATTCCATATCTTGAGTAGGTGTATGTGTATGTTCATATCCTCCCTTTACTGATAGTGGATACAAACAGTACTCATGTGTGGGGGAATAAATTTTACTTTCCCCTTTGCTTGTCATCAGGACTTTCTATCTAACTTCTCCTAGTGCTACCAAATGAGGCTATTGGCAGACTTGATGGGTGCAAGAAGGGTTGTGTTCCTACTTTCATTTCAGCACCGTATTTGGTAGGAGGGATCCTTTGAATACCACCATGTGAGTCTATTGGCTGGATGAATGAAGGAGAACGGGTGTATGTGCCTACTCGTTATCTTCCACTAAAATGGGTTGGTGGGGTTCTACGTAGGGATAAAAGGTGTGAAACTAATACCTATTGGATGGTTTTCATCCCCAGTGGCCCGTCTTGTATGTCCAAGTCTGAGGTACTAGGGTTGGATATCTAAGAACAACACCCTCATCATGTTAAGGGTTAACTGCTATGCGGCATTGGTGGCGATGATTGGTGGAAGGGGCCCTTGAGAATGACTCTCATGTATTTGAGGTAAGTCCATATACAGCCTCAGGTTCCACCTCTTTGGGATATGGGAGGTACTTTTTTCATGTTCTAGGGATAGACTTCTGAAATGGTTGAAGATGATGGTCGGTGTTGTCTGCTTTAGGACCATTGGTCATCATTAACCAGACAATCGGTGGGGTTTGGTGAGTTGGAGGGCTTATCAGGTGGTATCCATGTTTGGTATAGTACCATGTTGATGGTACTCTCTAAACAATTCATTAGAGACCCATTATTGAAGACACTAAGTTGGTGATGGTGTCTTCCACATGGATGAATTCCCATCCTAAGCGATTGTTAGGGAATTCATTGATAAGATTGGGAATGATTCCATTGGATTGATGGGAGTTCTGAAAAGTGCCTATAATATATGAAAGATATACAAACAACAAAACCCTATTAGGGAATCATTTTTTGGATGAACACATGCATGACTGACTGCCTTTTTTTACCTTATTTGGTTAAAGTGAAATAGGTGTGATAGATGGGTTACAATATCATCTTGGTGAAGGATTCACATCAGGTTCACCATTTTTTGATTTCGACAAAAATGGGGACTTCATTAGGGAAACACTATTTATGATTGGTTTCCAATAGGTTTGTTCGTGGAACCAGAAACACCCAATGGTTCTATATCTGAAGGGACCTACTTTCCAAAGGTAGGTACTTGTTAGATTTTTTGACCAACGATTATTAAGAACTCACATTGGTCGATAAAATGGTATTTTGGGATCATCACACCCTTTTTGGGGGAATTATTGCCTATTCCGGGACTCTCTTATAGATTTTATATATCTTCACGAATCCTTTATTAATTCCCAAGCATGATGTGGGTTAACCCAGATTAGAAATCAATTATTAGTATGTATATTCATTTGTATGTATTCGAGATTCTTCATAAATTCAGATATCTATATGTATATGAGGTTCTCCATCAATGGTATCCTCTTACGTACTACTTGGATATTATTTAGTCTTTATTGTGATAATGCCAAGTTTCTAACAACATAGTGGGGCACTCTAGAGTTTTTTGTCATCCAGGGAGATTAATTTCACTCTGGAGTTTATCGTAATCTAGGGAGATGGGATTTTTTCTGATATTGGGATCAAACCCATATATTGGATTCCTATGTATCCTTGTGAAAGGAATCAGAACCCATGTAGTTTTGTGGTTCTTAATAGGGAACATCATACCTTTTGATTTCATGTGATAAGGACCCAACCATATAGTTTAACGTCATGTGTCAAGTACGTCTATGAAGAAGGTTCCTATTCAATGTTTAGTGTGGGACTTACATTGAAGAAGCCCATAGAACCTGAGAGATATTCGAATTCTCAATTTGAATTAAACCCTACTAGGAATGTGGACTAGAAAAAATGGGGTTGGTTTGGGGTGTCAAGTTTGAACATCAGGGAGGCTTCCTACATATCCCATTTGGATGGGAATCAAAACTGACGTAGTTCAGTGAGTCTCATTAGGGATTATGGCCCTTTGAGAGAATTATGTTGGGGATTATTCCAGAAGAGGATGCCTTTGTAAAAGGGGCCATGATGGAGGTTTTAAGTCCAGGTTTCTTGGAGGTTTATTTGGGAATTACACCTAAGTAGGAGGCCCATATGATGGATTTAAAGGATTACTCCTAAGGAGGATTCCCTAATGAATTGGGGGTCATGATTGGGACTGACTTCTGAGGAGTATTTCCATTGAGCTAGGGACTTAGATAGGAATAATATGTTTCCTAGTTAGAGCAGGAATCAGAGTTTTTATAGTTTGGTAGGGTCGTATCGATCGCTCAGATTTCATGATCATCATTAACCTCTAAGACTATATGAGTCATTCTCGGTGTGAGAAACACGAGCAAGTGGAATATCTAATTAACCGTTCAATTTTACTTCTCCACTGGTGGAAGAGGATGAGGTTTATGGTGGAAGAGATTAAGGTTATGACACTTCACTCTCTTCACTTCACTTAGAAAAGGAATTAAGGTATAGGACAAATTGGTAGAGAGGAGCAAGACTACAACCTCCTACATGAAAGGCTATGGACTTACTCTAGGAGGGATTCCCTAAAATTGGTTCAACAGCTGGATGAGGATCTAATTCTATATTGAATGTAAATTCAAGTGTTATCCTCACCCTCCCTGCTAAAAACTAGAGGCTCCGTGACTTAGAGATGAGAAGGGAAGGGCATGGTCCAAACCCTAATCCTACAGACTGGGAATTCCTTGACAGTTTCTATGGGGTATGGGACCTCATGGTGGTAGATATACAAATATTCATGTGCCCTGAGGATTATAACCATTTGGTAGGACTATTGTGGGAAACCTCTGACCGTAGAAATACAAATCCATATGGGAGACACTCTGGCGTGCATTTTCCCATGGTTTTTAAGTCAAGAGGCCTTGGTGGAGGTTTTGATTTGATACCCCTCTGAGAAGGGATCCAAAGGAGGGGAGGTCTTTCCATGGATAGCTTTGTAGATGTCCTGATGAATGGATCTCATAGGTTGGAGGGTAGGGCAAACCAAGGGGGCCACAGAAGGGGTGCTTCGTGTAGGTAGGTCTAGGTGAACTGATGGAACCTAGGTTGAAGGAAAATCTCAATGACTATACTTGGGTGAGGCTTCTCTCTAACCTTTAAGGGTCTCTATAGGTATTCTCAGAAATAATTCGCGTAGGTCCCTGTTTAAGGAAAGGGACCTCATGATAGTATTTATTAATCAATGGTTTGAAAAATGCCTCATGTAGGTTTGGTTTGTTTAAAACCATGGGAGGACTTTATTTTCACTATTAACCCTTTAATTGCCTCTTCTTTAGGTGTTAGAGAACTACCTAGAAAGTTAGAGAGGTCTTGAGCGAAGGACTAGGGTGATCAGAGCATCGTTTGGCCTTCGGGGAATTTCTTCCGTACAAATAAAGACCCCAGGGGATTATTTATAGGAAAATATGGGAACCTGGGTGAAGGATTAATCTTGTTCAGTTGTTGTGCATAGGTCGGCCATGTAGGGTTCCGCGCAGGCAGTTTTCTCACCAATGGTACATTGAGGGGGGCTTTCAGGAATGTCCTTTGGGGCCTTTCCATCCTTGACCTCTTCAAATTATTTCCTTTTATTTTCTATAAGGTATTTCACATTGTCTCATTTTCATCCATGTGACAAAAAATGAGTTTCAATAGGAACACCACCACTACATCCTTAACCAAGTGTTCTAAATTATAAAAGTGTATTCCATAATAATTATAAAGGTATAAAAAAAATATACAATCCAAAACTAAAAATTCATGTTCTAACCAAGTTTTCATACAACCCTGTTCATACTTGCTTCAACTCCATGTTGGAAGGACAACATAAGATGTTAAAATTAACCAAAATATCAACTAGGCTATAGTCCATTTGATTCTTGACAAGCACATCTCATTGTGTGTACATGTGAATCAGTTCTCTCATGGGCCTCAATTATGGAATGCTTCTCAAAAATCATTTAGGCATCAAGTATTCTGCTCAAAAATCAACTAGGTATCGAGAAGACATCTAATAATTCAACTTGTAATTGAGTATGCTCATTAAAAATCAAATAGGCATCAAGAAACCAATACATGGATTCCAGGAATCGAGGGATGGTATCTATATTTCATGAATGTATTTTATGGTATTTTAATATTTTCATTTCTATATTTAAATTATTATTCATTCCATTCTATGAATGGTTTAACTTATTTTGTGTGTTATGAAAGGATACAAAAGATAATTGAAAATGGAGAAAAAACACCCTTTGTGTTGCAAGAAAGGCAAAGTGGTGTGACACCTGATTTTTTAGGATGATCATGGAGAACTTCAAAGGAATTGCACTGAAGAACTAAGGAAAAAACAAAGTTTTAGGAGTAAAAAAATGGAATTACTCATCATTAAATAATTACATGTCATTAACTGGTGAAAGTTGTGCAATATAGACACATCATGAAGTGAAGAAAAGTGAAAAATACATTCACACATGGTGTAATAATTTACATGTGGTGTAGATTATCAGGACGAGATTTAAATTCCCATATTTGACGCATCTTTATTTTTTGACACAATTTAAGACTTCCCCCCCCCCCGGACCACTTTTGGACCAATCCTTAATGACCTTCATCAATACCAGATTCCATTTGGTGCCTATAAATTGAGGGTCATCCTTCTTCTATGAGGGATCCTGGAGACCAAATCTTGGAGCAAGAATCTGTATTGTGCAGGGTCCTCCCCAGTTCCATCTCTGATTTCATAATGCTTTATTTTTATTCTATCCTTCCCTCTTATCCTCTCATCACTGGGATAAGAGGGCAAACCCTCCTTTTTTATAGGGTTATATAACAGAAGGGGAAAGGTTTCATTGGACTAATTTATTTTTATTTTATTCATGTATTTAGTTTGCTACAATTCAATCTTCGACTTCATATCCCTTTATTTTACTTTCATCATGGTCGTTGATAATTGAATCTAAAAGGAACCTTAAAATTATGAAACTAACAACCCTAAATAAGGCATGTCCATTTTCTTATTTAGGGGAAATTAGGTATAAATATGTTATTGTGAAAAACTTGATTTGTTGAAACCCTAAATTACCAGACAAAGGGAAATAGGTGATTCTCACATTAAGGAGGGGATACCATAGCCATTAGATCTTCCTCATATCAACTCCAACACCAATAATGAATTAATCAACCTAATTTTTAAAATCCAATTGCACCTAAACCCTAATATTACAAAACCCTTGCATGATTTTCCAAACCTTTTTCAAACCAATTAATCAATCAGTTTCATTTTCAGTCTGCTTTCATAAAATTGATCAAACCAATCTTCTCTCAACTATTTCTTCAATATAATATAATTAAATCTTTTGAAAGCATAATAAAACTAATTCACCATATATTTGGATTGATCTCAACCAACTTCTTAGCTACATTCTAATTAATTGAGTAGCATATTTGAGTTTTTATAAATTATGTATTTTGATTGTACCCATTGGGAAATAACGACGCACCACAAGCATGTCAAGTGCATTTCCAACACAGTGTGTTGTGGTAACATCGTATCTCTAATATAAATTATGTAATGTTTATCATAAATCAACAAGGCGTCGAATATTCCACTGTAAAATCAACTAGGCATTGAGCGCACTACTCGCAAATCAACTAGGCATCAAGTGCTCTCCTCACAAATCTACAAGGCATCGAGCAGCTGATATTTGGATTCCAGTTCCCTGAGTGATCCTCATCATGGATCCATGGTATCATCATATATCCACCCTATGTTTAGGTACATCTTCACCATCATCAAAAATCATTCTTACTCCCCCTCTAATGGATAATCATATCACGACGGTCTACCTTTGTCAAGCACCAAGAATGATACCTCCAAGCAAGGTAACATATACACATGATAGACCATACATGGAAAAAAAATATCGTCATAAGAAATAAATTAGCATCATATAAAAGAATGTGATCGTAATTAAACATGAAAACATGCTACTTTAACAATACACATGGAAACAAATATAGTAACAAGTCTCATATGCTACACACAAACACACGACCACAATCAAGAATATGCCAATACATAAAATATTACATGGAAACATGTGTAACAAGATATAAGAGGGAAATAAATTCCTACCATATGTACAATGATGATTGACAAAAAAGTGTTGATGCCTGAGCTTAATTTCAACAACGAAACCTCACTATATTAAAAAAATAGTTTTAAATTTCTACCTGTTGATAAGAATCCATTGAAACCAACAGCACATTAATATAATCAATAGGATAAATAATAAAATAAAATAATAAAATAAAAGAAAGGGAGGGATGATAGAGGTGTGGGGGAGAAAGGATTGAGGGTGATAAGAATATAGGAGGTGCACCTCCCCATTTGTCCTCCTTGTAATTTTTTTCATTTTATTTCATTAATTGTTTAACCAATTTATCACTCAATTTATTTTCTCTTATCTTTCCACTTACCCCATGTGTCACCCCATGATACAGTTTTTCAAAATTTCCCTTTTAAACACATTAAAACATTCATTAAATATATTTTAAGACAACCATATATACATTTATACAGCCACATATATATTTATATAAATATATATTTAACACATGTATATAAACCCGCACATAAATACATAGATATATATTTAACCCATATATATACAGGCACACAATATATGTATATATGTAGTTTAATGTTCCACATACTAATATTATTTTCCAAAATTAATAATAATAATAACAAAAATATTTATTATTATTATTATTATTAAATAACTGACATCATTTTCATTATTAACAATTTAAATACAAATTCCATTAAAACCTGAATAGTTAATAATTTTTTTTAATAACCACACAATTTAATTTATTTATAATAAGTAACAATTTCATTTTTATTACTTTGATCACCAATAAATATACACACATGGTGAAGCGCTGCTCATAATTTAAGCAGAATCCAAATTGTTTAATTACATATGTATATTTCTATATTTTTTCTTCAATGCAAATAATAATATTATTATTACTCATATGTGTGATTTATCCAAAAACCTGACACACATAAAGGTTATGTTGCACTTTGGGTAAACCTCATATCCTGGACCTAACAGTGGTGTTAGATTTATCATACTATACACCGTTTGGGAGATATTCCAATAATTTTTTAAAAAATATAACAAAAATATTAAATTAATTATCCTCATGTGTCTTTTTACCAAATGCCCGATGCACACAAATGTTATATCGCACCTAGAGAAAACCCAACATTCTATACCTAAAGGCGGTCTCAGCTATCTCATTCAAGACACCGTTCATGAGATATTTCATTTTTTTTGGAAAAATCACTCACACATAATATAATATATTAAATATTTTTATTAAAAAAATACCGAACCTATAGAAGCCTTGTAATTCCACCCTATCTCACTTTCTACCTCTGAAAACATTTCAAAGATTATTTTAAAGTGTCAACAGAGAATTTACCCTCAAATCAGACCTTTAAATAATTTCTTAAGTGATTTTTATTTAAAATTTACATTTATCACAGAAAAAATTTAATAAATTATTTACAAAGAGTGTTTTATTATCCCTATAAAAAATTGAGGATATTTTAAAAATCATCAATTAAACCTCAAAATATATTGTGATCTGAAAAACCTAACTTGTGAACAAAAGGAGGCCCATATTCAATATCTAATCTGGCTTATATTATTCTTGTTCAAGAATAAGAACATAATTGGAAACATAGTACTCTAATTTAGATGTATGAATCATTTCATTATAGAACAATACTGAAAAACAACCTTACATGTGCACATTAGTCCCTTATATGTATTTCATAATATCATTAATGTCGACATATTTATTTTATAATTATAATAATTTTAACATTCATTGAGCCCTAGTAGAAAATGTTTTATATAATTCTTTCATTTCATACTAGGATCTCAATAGTTTATGATATAAGGAATCTAGTTTAGCGTCATATGATTAGAAAATTCAGGTTTATGAAAAGATTGAATAAAAAATATCAAGTAAAACCAAATTGAAGACACGTTTTTTGAATCCACATTCTGACATTGAGTTTATAATGTTTCACTGATACACCACTTTGACTGTGAATGATGTGACTTTGTTTACATGTGGAAATACCCTCTTCATATAATTAATTCCTTGTGGAAATAGTTTCCCTTTCAACTCATGCAATGATCAATACATTGATGTGAGATACAATATATTGGAGGGACAACACACATAGATGGAATAGATAAGTAAGGTTGTAATTATAAATTAATTAGAGGATCCCCCATTTAATTTCTAGAATGTTATGAAGGATATTTTCTATAGAGACCTACATCATTCATACTTTGTTATAACGTCATTTGTAAGATACAAAATCATTTAATAATATATTTTTTAGTTGAAAGGATTAGTGTACTGGGAATATTATTTTTATACATCATGAATATATATATAATTTTAAACCTGATGTAAATCCTTCCATAAATCTCCTTAAGACATCTAGATTTCTCATAACATATGTATTCACTTGAGGATATACATCAAATAAATCTTGTGTTAAAATACAAATAATGTAATGTCACAAACATAACTATCCTATAATTGAAATATTTATGGAAATTTTTTCCTCACTTATAGGTAAATGAAATTTTAGGATTAAAGTATCAGAGAACTAGGAAAATATATTATATAAAATGACATTTTTACACTAAGGATAAACACCTCAAACCCTGATCCTTGAAATCCTGATCACTCAAACTCATCCTTTAGACCTGTGAAATCATTTGAACCGGGATCATTATTGAAGCCTCTGAGTGGCGTCAAGCTTATCCCCCTCTTGGCCTAGGGTTTCCCTCGGCAGCGGCGTTCGGGAGTGGCTGATTTCATTCTCCAGTGCTTCCCTCTCCTCCTCCTCCTTTCTCTCTCATCCCTGGCCCTCCTTTCCCCCTTCTATCTCGACGCCTTCTCGCCAGTGCTTTCTTCTTTCACCTTCGATGGTGTTCTTTCTTGATGGAGAGGGGTGATCCTGACGAAGGGTGTGGCGTCGATGCCCTAGGCCGCTCAAACCACAGCTCTGACCCCTCGATCCTATGCGTCTCTCCAGGTCAGATACGGTGGGGGTTTCATAGGTAATTTGGGTTCGATGGTTCGGCGGTCGATGGTCCTAGTGCGTCCTGAGTCGGCCTACCCTGTTTTGATGGGCATTTATTTCAGCTTTTCTTCCCCGTAATCAGTGATGAAGGTTTCTTGTTTTGTTTTCTCTATGAACGCTCAAGCTTTCTTTCCCTTTTTGAGTTGTTTGGCGATTTTTTTTCCTACTATTTTGCTGTTTTTCTTGATGTTTCTTCAATCCTTCTTGCCTCTTTCTTCATTTCTGGCCCGATTTCTGGCCCGATGCTCTTAATCCTGTTGATGGTTCCGATGAATGTGATCTGCAGTTTTGTCGATGGATGCCTCTTTTTGTTTTAGCCTACCCTCTCTGAACTCCGCTCTTCCCTCTTGTCCCTTCTAGCCAAGCCAGGTCAGCCTGGTGCGAGGTTCCTGGTGAGGCTCTGGGATGGTGTTGTTTGAGCTGCAGCAGGCGTTTCATGAGGGTTGCTCAGATGCTGGTGAGGCATTTGGGAGTCATCTTTATGAGAGATCACATAAATTCATATTAAAACCTTGTAGTTCTTTTGAAAACTGATTACTTTTTTCCCATTGTACTTCTTCTATTCCTATGAAATATATTTTCCCCGTTGTAAGTTATGTTTTGTATTAGTATTCATTAATTATATGTTATGATAGAGTTATTATCATCTCTTGCAAAAATATACTACATTCTAATACTAATTTTGTTATAGGTGATTGTAGAGATTAAAGGAAAGAACATGAGACATGTATAGATGTGATAACATGGGTGGGTCTAATATCATCATCAAATCATAGACATATGATCATCATCATAAGAAAATTGAAATAATTTGTGGGAGATATGAAATGTGGGTTAATTATAATAATGAAACATTATATCATTGTGGGAAATTTACATACATAAATGTGAATAAATTTAGCATCATGTTCGTGTATAACATATGTGTACCAAGAAGACTTCATAGCATCATGTTAATGTTTAGCATAAATAATATCATAACATATATCATTTTTACCATTCAATTATATAGATATATAATTATATGACCACCCGTTACATCATAAATATCTATAATCACACATTTTACCTAGAAAGGGATATGTATCAATCACAAACATTAAATTAACCAATGATAAAATAATTTTATTCCTAATGGTGTCATAAAAAATATATAAATGGTTAAAATATAGAGGTTCCCCAATAATTTAATGGAATATGTAATTATAAAGTTTTAAGGGTAGAATTAACGATGATATTAGCATATTTTTTGGGAGGAAGAAAATACACATAAGAAGAATTGAAGTGTTTCTGGAAAAAAAATGTATTTTATCAAAAATCATGTTGATGTCTCAAAATGAATTCTAAAGTATATAGAACATGTATATTCATAGAAGAAACAATGGAAGTGAATAAATTTGGATTGGGATAAGAGGAATCATGTTGAAAATCAAGAGAATGCTATAACAATCTCAACTTGGGAGAGATGGTTTCAAAAGTCCCTTTACTATAGGTCTTGTTTTGTTTCATCACATTTATGGATCTATTTTAATAAACTTTTCTTTAATAATACATTAATTAGGAATTATATTAAATTAAAATTTTTCATTATTGTTCAATTATAATCATTGTAATTTATTTATTACTAGATGAGAGAATATCTCAATGACATGTTTGATTGAATTTTCCTTTTACATCTTGAAATTTTAATTTTAATTATTTATTATTTACGAGTTCATAAAATTAATATTATATATATAAAAATAGATTACTTTACATGCATATATATTATATATCAATTATAGTAACCAACCATGACAATAGTGATAATTAATGAATTGACAATGTCCCCCCATAAGAGGTTAACTGGCCATTAATGGGATGTTCCAATAGAGGGAAAGAAAGATAATACCTATACATTTTATATAATTTTAGAGTTAAAATATATGTGAATAATTTAAATTTTATATATATGTAGTCCACACTAACCAATCATATAGGCAGTGATACATAATTAATTTACATCATCCTCGTAGGAGGTAAATCGACCATTAACAAGACATGTCAGAAAAGAGGGGGTTTATATATATACATATATATTATTAATTGATTATATTAATTTAACAATAGCAAAAATAAAATTAATATACTATTTCTTTAGGAATTGATTTATTTTAGTAGGATTGGTTAATAGATGAAGAGATAATAGATTAATGAACAATGAAAATGAATGTAAAAAAGTATTTTGTAAAACCAAAGGAAAAGATTCATGGATCTCTCATGTGCTCATGAGAACACATTTCACATCCCTAATTTATTATAAAATATTTTAATTGTTTATTTGGTTTTTTCCATATTCTTGAAGGCATCACTTCCCTCGATGGCTTCAGGGCTGCTTCTCCAACCCTCTCATCTGTCTAAGGGTTTTTGGGCTCCCCTGGATGGACAATCCTCTCATCTGACCGATTGGGCTACAAAAGATGTCTCCCTGAAACATTTTCTTCTTAGGACACCATCCTCTTAGTTGGATTATCATCCATAGGTCCCTAAGGTTCCTCTTGTGTAGCTCTGATCAATCTCAGTGGAGGGTTCTTTGAGGATTTATTTCTGGGGTGCAACTTTGGAGGCATGACGATTTTTCATATTTGGACCATGGTGGATAGTTTCAGTCTATATAGACCCCTACATCTATTTTTCTTGAATTTCACCAGGTCTTAGGGGATAGTCTCTCCAGATAGGGTCTCAGAGCTGAATTGAAAAACCATTTGTGTGGTGCTTTCCTCCAAGGATTCTTTTGTGAAGTTGTGGTCTCATAGCACAATATTTCTTGGTAAGTGGCACCACAACCTCTTCAGACAGTGTATGGGGGTCCATTTGGACTGAGAATCTCCCTAGATATGGTGTATAAAAATCAACCTAGCCTTTTTCCTCCACTACCCCAACCTCTCAATTCATTGGTTCATTGGCGATGTTGTTGGTTCCCTTCTATATGAAGATGATTGTTCTTTCCATTTGATAGAGGCCTCTATGGACTGAGATATGTGTTGAGGTGGATATTTCCAAACCTATTCCCCAGAGAATCCTTCTCTGGGAATGACATCCCCAATCATGGTTATTGATGCTCATGATTCTGCATCACACACTTTTTCATGGAATGACACATATCACGAGTGATTGGATGATGCATACTGCATAATGGAACATGCTAATGATGTTTGAGATGTTTTCATTGTTTACAACAATTGAAGGAGTGAAATTATTATTATTATTATTATTATTATTATTATTATTATTATTATGTGTTTTCAATTAATTATAATAATAATAAATTGAATGAAATAAAAAATGGAACTTTTCATTATATATATACGTTTCTTGAGAGGAAGTCTCAATGCCTCACATGGATCCATACCTCGTGCGAGGACTCTATACGCAGTCTTCTATGAGGAATCACCTGCAGAACAATATATCACACACGCCGATTTTCCTACTGTGAAAAGGGAGGATAATACACGGTTCCCCCACAGATGGTAACCATCTTTCGCTTCACCTTCATCAGCCAAAAAAGAAACCAGGGGATTGGCGTCATCATGTATAACTCCTCATGCGGACATTACCATCACATGAATACCCCACGCTTGATATATAGTATCATACAAAGAATAATGAAACTCCATATGCCCAGACTGCCATATAAATTACCTTCATAGGAAGATCAACCCACGTGTCTAAGCCTCTTCTCTTCCATGATCGATCTTGAGGGCCTCATGAACCGATTCGACACCATTTACACAACATAAGTATGTGAATAATAGGGAACCCTCTAAAAGGAATATTTTCACAATGAATATATTCTTTCATGTAGATTTTGTGTGTGTAGAAGGTTCCTCATGATAAATAGTGGAATTGAAAATATTGGTTTCAAGATATGCTCGTTGGAGGACCATTTTGTTTACTCAAAGTCTCGACGCTATGATATTGGGAAATTCATGATGAAGATGAGCACATGAATTCTGTTGCATTATAAGAAGGATGGTATGTGACTGCTAAATGCCACTAGACTCATCCATTGGATAATTTGAAAATGCTAAGAGTTTCAGTTATTTGAAGACATATCTTGACATAGAAGAATCCTCTAATCGATGGCTATGTTAGTCGGTGTGATGGATGATAGATCATTTTTACAGGACACGACACCTTACTCAGATGAGCATATGTAGTGGGATATTTAATCTATAAATACAAGGAGATCATGAGTTGCAAAAGGTTACTGCTAGTCAAAAAAATAAATCTTTCATTTTACTCAAAAACAGAGTATGGAGAGCCCACATAAGGATTATGTGTATGAGAATATGTGATAAATCTATCACATAATCATCTACGTGAAGAGGTGAGACCCCATGAACTTTCTCCTCATAAGCAACCAATTCAAAAAATGAGGTGTTGTGTAACTACTCATGTGACAAAATGAAGAATCTATGGTTGGTGAATGTACCACCTAATGTTAAATTCTTCTGGTGGCGGGTTTGCTCGGATGTTCTCACGATCTTTTAGTCAGGCGCCATATAGCAAAGGATGATTTGTGCCCGATGTGCACTCATCACTTTGAAACTCCACAACATACATTCCTTCTTTGTCGTGGTGTGGAAGGGGTGTGGAAGGAATGGTCCTAAGGTTTGTAAAGTTTTTCAACCCTTCCTTGAGAATGACCCATAATTTCAACGTATGGTTTTCCTCCTTGGATACAAAAGTGGTTGGGAAGATTTGTACGTTGGCCTAGTTTGTTTGGATTAGAAGAAATGATTGGATCTTCCAGAAAAGTTCAACTAATGATCGGATCTGGGTTAAGAGGGACTCAGAGTGGATGAACTATTGATTGGCTTCTGATGAGGATCATTCATTAGCCCACTTGGGACATGCACCACCTTGTCGGTCCCCCCACCAGAGGGTTTCACCAAGATTAATACTGATGTTGAAATTTATAAAGGTTCAAAGATTGGAGTTGGGTTCATTTCTCGACAATGTGATGGTCGAATGGTGGAAGCTCGCTATTTTAATTTCCATTTATGATGGATTACTTTCATGGAAGTGGCATCTAATTTACTACAAGATATCCTCTTTACTTAGGAAAAACGATGGACTCAGATGGTGTTGGAGTCTGATTGCCTCAAAGTTATCACTACTTTGTCAAAAAAGGGGAGGATTCTCAATTATTTGGGATTAGCTTGAAGAATATATGGGCTGTTGTTGACTCATTTTCCCCTTGAATTTTCTCCTTCATTGAGTGTGGGGGGTAACTTTCTGGCCCACCGGTTAGTGGGTTTTGGGATGCATTAGGGGTTTCATTGTTGGCTTGATTCTTTCTCTGATTGGATTTGTCTGTCTAGTTTGATTGATAAGTAATATGGTTTCTTGGTTTAAAAAAAATGTTTCCACAAAGATAAAACTTAACTCTTCTGAATATACACTTTCTTGAGAATATTGAATAGAATTCATATCACAGACCCGCATTTGTAAAGTATGAGATCAAATCACTGCATACCCAATTCTACGATGTATTTTGGATAGTATCTTGACATCTGGCTATGATCAAGCACTAAATAATTTATTTTATGGATCATGAAATCTGAGAAATAATAACATTCAAGACTCAATTCACCTTACTGGTCCGACGGAAGTCCACACTGCAGACGTAAAATATTTATGTGTGTATGAGAAGCTCCATGTCACACTTGATATCATCATGTGAAGAGGATAAATATTCCATGTATGTCTTTCATGGTATTAGGTTATGAAACATTCATCCAATGGATTGAAACACTAGACATGCACCCTTTTTCATGGATCCTTGACATGCAAACATCCTCAGTCATACTATGGCATCATACATCCATGGACATGTGACACATCAAAGGCAATAAAAGCGACTGTCCCTGTCTTCACACCATTGTGAGATATATCATTGAATACATGACACATCAATGGAAAGCAGAGCGACTATCCCCAAAAAATTCTACATGTTGTTGTGAGATCCATCATTGAACACACGATGCATCAATAGAATGCAGATCAACATTCCCTATTAATGTCCTCATGTCGTCATGAGATTTATCACTGATCATGTGACTCTCCATAGACAAGGAGAATGGTTTTCTATATAAATGATCACGTCCTATATTAGGATTAATTATTGATCACTTGATGCATCATAGAAAATAAGGGTGATTTTCTTCAACAACACTCATACAAATTCATGGGATCCCCATCCCATGTAAAATAAAGAAATAAATAAAAAATGTAAAAGATAGAGGCTCCTTGAAGAACGAGGATATGATGGTATTCATACAAAAGAGGTCATATTCCCCAAGTGATCATCATAGATCATGTGAGGCCAACTCATCAAGCCAGTATGATCTTGAAAAGTCCCTTAGTCATGTTGGAATGATCACGCGAATGTCCCCTGAAAAGATAGATTTATTTCAGAGAAGATCCCATACAAGTCATCTGCAATCATGAGATATCCTTTCTATATAAATCCTAATTTTGTGAAGGAACCTGGACATGTTTGAATGACATTGTGGAAACTCCTTGACATGTCCACATGGTGAGGAAAAATTCCTCTGATCATCTTGGGTCTAATAAAAATGGAAAAGTTGAAACATTCTCACTATCACTGAATATCATGTGATGACATAGATGACCCACGACAAGATCATGTGAAGTACATGACACCAAATCCCTTCACTAAATCTAGCCCAAATCTATGAGATACACACTGCACAATGTTAAGTATTACTAGGTTGGAGAGGCCTATAAATATCTACCTATTAGCACAAAAAAACCTATCAACGATCCATCATAAACAGGAGGGCATGAATAGACTTCTCAAAGTGGATAGTAATATGATTTCAAGGTATTACCCCAGGTAAAAATCTAGGGAGTGAACTAAGGTATAACATGAAATGAATATGTACTTCACTTAATCACTCATAGTTCATGTGAAGGACTTTAGGTGTGTCAGCCGAGTCATGTGAAGGAAGTCCTGCATGTCGGCTAGGTCATGCAAAACCTAAAGTAAGTTAACACTCAGAAAACCTTGAGGAACATATGAAATAAAGGATGTAATTAAAGTCTATAAAAAGGGAGACTTATGCGAAGATAGATACATTGTTTCATATGTGTTCTACATGACCAACTCAAATCATGCGATGAAACTGGGACATGTCACTCAAATCATATGATGCTCCCTTGACATGCTATTTGGATAATGTTTTGTCCCTTGGAAATGTCAAACTAGGTCTCCCAACATCCTCTAGGAATTCCTCCCAAGTCTTGTGGAGTCTCCTAGGCTTTCAATCCAAATATTGTGATGTCCTCTAGACATATCACTTAAGTTGTGTGGCAATTCCATGACATGTCACCTTGGTCTCACAAATACACCAAGACATGTCTGCTAGGTATCCCAACAACACCAAGACAAGTCATCCAGATCATACGACTTCCTTCGAATATTTCATTTAAGATCATGCTATTGTCTTCAAACTTATTCAGTAGACACTATGATATGTATAGACATTCTTATCTAGGTCTTGTGATAACCTCTAGAAATGTTATCCATGTATTGAAACACCCTCCAGACATGTCAGATAGGTCTTACAACACCCCCCAGACATTTCATCTAGGTCTTACGACACTCTCCATACATGTCATCCTTTTTCAGGTGAAGTCCACTATAAAATCCATCCATATCATGTGATGTCCTCTAAAAATTTCATTCAGATCATGTAATGTACCTCAGAAAAGTCAACTGGATTAGGTGATTATCTTTGAACATGTCTTCTAGTCGACCAAGACATATACAAACATCCTCAAACATGTTTGGAAGATAGTCAGAACATGTCACACAAATAATTAGGACATGTCGAGCTGGTATCCCAAGACATGATAACCTTGTCCAATGGATATGTTAGGAAAACCTCATTGTGTAAGACCCAATCAAACTGAACTATGATAACTTTTATTCCAACCATAACCAGAATATGTAGGATTCATTTCTAAGTCCCTAGATTCATATCAAATATCCAATGGGAAAACTTATTGTGTAATACATGATCAAAGTTTACTATGAGGACTCTGATTCCTACAATAAAAAGGATATATAGGATGACTTCATAAGTCCCAAACTAAAATAGGCATCCACTTTGGTGTAAGTCCCTCCATTTCTCTAACATTCCAACCATCAAAACCCAATCTCTCCCATGGGATGATCATTCTTCCTCATCCACCAGTGAATTGAGAAGTCAACTAAACTAAACTAACTCTAATCCCTACCATAACCAAGATATGTAGGACACCTTCTAAAGACCCAAGCTCCATATCAAACATCCAAAGGGTTTTCCTAGCACATAACTCTCACATCTATATGTAGTGAGACTGATTACTTGTTATCCCTTAATTCTCACCTTGAGCATGACTCATGTGGGATTAGGGATTTGAAATTGTTGTATCATTTTTATCATCAATATCCACCATCCAGATCAACTTGAATGTGTAATCCTTGATTAGTGGCCTAATAAAACTACTCTTGTATAAGGGAATCTACCTCACAGAAAGTCCCAAAGGCATGATTGAACTATGATGACTCTAATTCCTATCATAACCAAGTGATGTTGGACAACTCCCAGAGGTTTGAACTCAACATATAGTGCCTAAGTTCCCTCATATGTGTCAATTCCACATGACACTAAACTACACAGGTTTAAATAACTACATGGGTTTTTATTCTTTTTATAAATAAGATATATAGGATGCCTTATAACGGTTCAATCCCATCCTCAGAATGTTAATCACCTCCCTAGATGGCAGTAAACTCTAGTGTGCCTAGTTATATGGATTTAAAATATAAGAAGCTACCCATTAATGGGAATTGGATGAAGAACCCCAGATACATAAACATGGACTCATTAATAGACCTCCCTTTTCACATAGAAGGATTGAATACATGATCAATTTATTAGGGTAACCAATCCCATATTGGGATTAGGAATAGATTCTTGAACATTTCTTAAATATATAAGGGAGTCCCTAAGTAGGAAAAAAAATCCTCCCAAAAGGGTGTGATAAGCCCAACCACCCATCCTCGAAACCAATGTTAGTTCTTAAGTTCCATTAGGACTAAAACACCAAAGGACCACCTAACTTTAGAAAGTAGGTCCGTACTCAGTTATAGATGTGAGATCTATTAATATTTTCTATTATAGATAAAAATAGTGAACCCGACTTGAATGATTGTACAAGACATTGAACCCCCTATAGTCAAACCACCAGGTGAAACTATCCACATATTCCAATGAAATAAAAATGGTGAACCTGATGTGAAAGGATATCACTAACTATTACATATCCTTCAAATGTTAAAGTGGATAGACTTCCTAGTTCTCATCAAAACATTTTTTCCCTACTAAGGCGTGTGATATCTTTTGAGGAAACAAAAATGGTGAACTTAATGTGAATCTCTCAAATATAAAAATGATTGGTTTACCACGCGTCAGTGCATTTTGTTCACATATCCTACAAAATCAAAAACGTTGAACCCGACATAAATATCGAAAATAGAAAAATGAATGGTTTACCAGACATTAGGATATTTTATTCACATATCCTACACAAAAAAAAATTGGGGAACTTAACATGAATATTTCACATGAATAAAATGATCAGCTGGTCCTTTATGGTTGGGGTTCTCATGAAATAAGTCCATCCTCATTGTGACAAGTCCACATAAGAAGATTGGTCAGACCGGGAATAAGAATGGACAATTATGTTACCCATGCATATTGGATTAAGCATACATCATTCATATGATGATGAACTAATTAGTGACACTATTAATTATAGTCTTTGTGGCTGTAGATATTACACTCACAAACAACACCATGGAATGAGGCAATTTCTTCATCCATTTATTGTTCTAGAAAATCAACTATAGCCGCAACCCCTATAGGACTCAGAATGGACTCACCCACCCAACACCATCATCATTAGGTGGAAAATGAAATGGTCTGGGAATACCATCAACGTGGTACGATCCTGACCCTTGAGGCTACCCATGAGGGTCTTTAGATTCTAAAACCGACGAGTTCATATCATCCAATGAAATTTTCAGTAAATACAACAACCCTCATTTCCACCACCAACCACTTTATAATCTTATCCCCAGAGCGCAAAAATTACCACCATCATTATCTGATCAAGGAAGCTCAAGGAGCCAACTACAACTCCCTTTAAGTTCAAGTGCTAATGAGGAGGGGTCCTGTCAACCTCCATCACCATCACCATCATGTTTGTTCCCTTTAGTTGTCGGCTGAGGGTACCACCCAACACACTTCCACCTATAATACCCATGCACAAGCAATAAATAAGAAATATCAAGTGTGAAAAACAATGGATAACCGAGAGTTGGATCATATTCTTACTTTTTCTAATGATTCCTACCAATATATTTTGGTAGTAGCTAGTTAGTAGGATATCCCTGCTCACTCGGAGTAAGTATGCGGGCATATTCTTGTAGCAGGAATGGGGGAGGTACATATCCCTACCCCCACACATGAATCCCATCAGAAAATTTTTCTTTTACAAGGAGGAAAAAATGGGGTTCATATCCTCGATTCAATTGAATAAATTATTTAGTATATAGTCTAAACAAATAATTTGAAAGACTACATTCATGCTCACACTTTTCTAAAGCGTCACTACATCTTAGAACCAACTAAATAACTCCTCTAGAAAATTCTATAATTGGTACAAATATAGGGATAGGTGCATATTCATATCCCTACTACCAGGATCAGTATAAATAAGTAGTTTCTATGGAGCAAGTGCACATTTTTTCTCCCATCTAGGTGGATTATAAGCATTTTTTGGAGAAGGGAAAGGCACTGGACTGGGCTCATATTCATGTTTCATCCAGGGTTCACTAAGTGAGATCAGCACATGCCTTGGGGTAGAGGCACATTCCTATCGAAAAAGACTGGGGGTATAGTCCAAAGGCTCAGGATTAGGCTCATGTCCCCATTATGACAAGGGATCACCAAGTGATAGAAACAAATTCCATGTAACAAGCTCATAATCCTATAAAAAAAGATAGGCGCATACTCCAAAGGATCAGGACTGGGATCATATCCCCATTCTGTCCTAGGGTCACTGAGTGAGAGAAAAACATAACTTAGGATAGGCTCATATTCTTATTAGTGAAGATACATAGAATATTGTATTAGTTAATAGAATCCATGTGTATATTCCTACTTCTACAGATGGAAAACTACACCATCATCCTTTAGAGACTATATAAGAGGAGGCTCACAACCCTTCTCCCATTTCAAAGGTTCTTCAATAGATTCTGATGGAGAATTCATATTCAAACTGGGATCGTATTCCTATTCCAAATAGGTCCCACCAAGTGAAAGTGGAATATGCCTCAGGAAAAGCTCATATTTGTATAAAAAAAGACTGGCGACAAACTCCAAAGGCTTGGGATTGGGTTCATATCCCTTTTTTTATTTTAGATCACCAAGTAAGGGAGGAACATGCCTCAGGATAAGCTCATATTCCAATCATAAAATCTCATAGGCATACTCTAGTAGCTTATAGACAATGGTATCATATTTCTATAGCACCAAACAATTATCCAAATATTATAGTATCCATCGTATATCTAGCTCATATCCCTACAAAATCCCAAAAGTTAGGTTGGTAAATTTCATCCATGATGTAGAATGAGGCTCATATCCCTAATATTCTCAATGCTAGTGTCCTTAAAGTTATTCATACACATTTTCAACACCATAAGAATCTGTCGACACCTCAATCAATTTAGAAGATGATAATTACCCTGAATTTCCTCCTCACGATAGTACAAAGATGGATCGTAAGGAATATACTTATGACATCCACTGTGGTCAACCTCCCCATGGTAATATCTCCCATGGAAAAATAAATCCTCCCCATTCCCATACACCTCTGTATATAGAAGTTATCAAAACTCAGATACCTTCATATAGAGAGGTGCTCGAAACATTGAGGTCAACCGTATATAGTTCCCCATAAAATTCCAACAACACTCCACCCTGGTCAGCATGCAACCCCAAGAAGCACCTTCTGTGGTCTGGTTAGATGGAGGCATTTAATTCTGATGAAGAGGAAGCCAACATTGAAATATGGATAGAGTTTTATTGGAACAACCTCCCCACCATGTTCTGGCCCCTTTCTATTTCTGTCTATGAGATCCCAAATGAGCTAGAAGAAGATTGTATGACTTATCTATGCCAAAATATGTGGGAAATTCATTAGCGACTAGATACTAGACAAATCCCCTAAATTGGATATGAATGTCACCATCAGACCATTAAGATACTCTATTATCAACTAGACCTAGCTATTATCTCAATGGATTAGGGCCCAAAATCCAAAAAGCACAGTGGAAATATACAACACACTTTCCTCCATTTCATCACAACTCTTTAGAAACTAATCATTGAAACCTCTTCAAGCATCTTTATTCAAGGATGGGGAATTTATGGAGGGTCACACTTCATCGAACCCCTAGAAAAGTAGAGTCCCTTAGATATAGTGTCATGTAATTTCATGGAATCTAGATATATCATGGGTCTAGGTAATGGATGATCCAGTTGGTCATTAAAATAGAATGCCTCACTTTAATGGTGAAAAGATATCGTGAATAGGGGGTAGGAAATCCTACAAATCATTGAATTAGGCCCCTTGAAACAATGCGAATTCATTTTAGACACAAAAACTAAAGTTTCAATCAACTCAAAAACTTCCCATAGAAACTGAATCTCATCATGGGCTACCATTTCACCTAGCTCCTACACAAGTACAGTTACACCCCATCAAAAAGGTTACAATAGTAGCTACCACAGTAGTCGTCCAGGAGAGAACCCAACCCACCAGGTCAGGGGTATATCTAGAACTACATCCACAACTCAGATCATCAATTCCTAATAGGATTGAGTACATATTGGTAGAATCTTCAAATCAACCCCATCCCACCGGGATGCGGAAATTTATATCTCAATTTCTATCATTAGGTTCATCATTCCCTGAGAGGGTCCTGGGGAACTCAATGACAGTTCTAGATCAACCCCAACCCACTGGTATGGGGGAATTTATATCTCAATGTTCATCCCAGGAGTCATCAAATAATTAATTATAACCATTGAATCCTCAACAACAAGATCAATCACTACTGTAATTTGATCCTATACCAATGGACCTATACCAACGGTTTCCAAAAACCATTGGTATAGTTCCCATATACCAACAGTTTACCATAATTGTTGGTATATGATGATATATCAAAGGATATGCCAATGGTTACTTTTAACCATTGGTAAATTAGTGGATATTCAATGGTTATGCCAACATTTACATTTAACTATTGGTATATTAGTGGATATACTAATGATTACTCAGAACCGTTGGTATATTAGTGGATATTCCAATGGTTACTCATAACTATTGGTATAGTTTATAGGTAAAATACTATACCGACAGTTTTAAAAAACCATTGATATAGACTCCCTCCTAAATTCCTGACACACAGGATTTCCCTCCTTAGATTTGAATCTTACACAGATTGATCTATATCGCTTACAACATTCCATTTTATTCCACATACACGATGATATATTTTCCATTTTCATCCCCATACATGATGAGAAGTGGTCCATTTTACTAGTTAGTAATATTATATTTATTATTATTTAATTTAGTACTGTGTTGTTCTCTTTAACTAGTATAACTTCAATTAATTATGGTATAGTTTGATTCGTTTCAATTTTGATCGATTTGTTTCTATTTGTTTCTATTATATTTCAATTTATTAAGATAGATTCCATTCATATTGATTTAAGTATAATCAATTTTCTTTAGTTAGATTTAGTTTCTTTTTGTTCTGTTCTTTTAGAGTAAATTCAAGGTGAGCTGTTTTGATTTTATTATGCATAATTTTCTTTGATTTCAGTTTGTTTATTTGATTTATGTTTATTATAGTTGATTAAATTTGGTTTGAATCAGTTTGAATCATGTCAATTCAAGTCTATTTTGATCATTTTTTGTTGTTTGGGTTCATTTTATTTATGTTTAACTTAATTTGATTCATTTTGGATTATTTTCACTCTATTCATCCCAGTTAAATTAATTTCCATTCAATATTTATTGGTCTTACTTGGTTTGATTCTAAAATGATCAAGATGAATCCATTTGGGTTAGTTTTATTCTTTTATATTCCATTTAAATAACTTCTTATTGATTTATTTTACATTAGTTTGGGTTATTTTGTTATATGTTTGTTCTATTTGGTGGGTTTTTGGTTAGGTTTGTTTAAGATAATTCAATATGCTTTTATTTAATTTGGGAAATGATAAATATAGCAGTCACATCCCAAGTTACTCCCTCAGTGGAATCATCAAAATCATATTCCACTATGAAAAATCATAATTTTCATAAACATTGTAATGATGTGGATGATCTCTTATAGGTACAAAAGTTATCCCATACCTGCATGTAATTTATTCTCATAATAAATTGTGGGAAGTAATTATCATGCCAAAAAAATAGGTCACTCTTTTGATTTATAATCTCAGTTCCCCATTTTTCAATTTCATTTGACTATCTTATAGGTTCCCAATGATATTGCATGATACATATAAATAAATATTTCCAAATAAATCTCATGGAAAAGTTTTAGTTAAATGTTAGAATGCTTGAGGTTTGATGTATATTTAATATATGATTCCTTGAACATCCCATATATCTTCTATATATATATGAATTAAAGAGATAATGACAGCTCAATCAGAGTGATAGTTTGATATGGGATCTTTTAATACTCCACTAAACCAATATGGATAGTCTATTAATTGGAATTATTTAAATAAAAAATCTATTTTTCGTTTCTTATAAGACCAAATTACCCTAGAACATAGTTAATGGGAATATCACTATAAAATTCTCAAGGTATTTATCATAATAGATTCCTAAAACAATTGTGCCACAAACTAGAGGATGAAATCAAGGTAAGAGAGATAAAAAAATGGGAAAAAGTATGCTATAAATTGGTGTCATTCTAATATTAACCCATAGATATTGGTAATAGTTTCTCTACTTTAGAAAAGAACTCAAGGAAGTTCATATTTAACTAAAATAAAATATTAATTATTTAAAAAATTAAGTGGTTGTAGGTGATCCATATTAGGCTATTGAAAGGCTTATATGGTTTATCATAAAGAAATCTCCTTAGGAAAATATTAATGATTATCCATTCTGAGAATTATTAAGAAACTTTATATCTCTAGAAGAACAATGTAATTTTTAAAATTTTTTTCTTTTAGGATAACCTTTCTTGATTATACCTTTAAGGATTTGGTATTTAACACCATGCTCATGGTGGTAGATAAGAATACTATAACTAATTCTCTACTATAGTGGTCATGGTTGTACTTATATGGAATTATCTTATTATTATAGCAATTCATGAAATATTGTGTTGGTGAATGAGTGTGAGTACCCAATAGTGATACCCCCATCCAAATTCCTCCCATTCCCTTTATATTGACTTCTAGTAGTAAAAAATTATGTTGAGAAAATCATAAGCGAATTAGGTTCATTAGTGAAAACAAAAAATTCATTATAGATTACAACAATTAACCACAATCATGATGTGAATTAGATTTTAAATCCCTTGGTCCATCAAACTAATGAAATAACACATGATATTGTAATTTTCCATTTATATGTTAATGGAGATGTTCCAAAAATGTACCAAATTTTCGTAAAAGGAGAGTAGTGCATGTTACCTAAACCTTCACCGTTTATGGGGGAAACTGGTCAACCCTTCACTTTATTCTGTACTGAACATATATGTACTAAAAAATTTTCTTATCCATTGAACTATTATCCATGTTATTTTAAATAAATTTGAAAAATAAATAACAAATGTATATGTTATATGTATTGGTCAAACTTAGATTTTTGAAAATTGTTTTAGAGAATCCATAATTCCATAATATCACATTTGATATACATGTGACTATGGAAAAGGATACAAACACAATAGAACCATCATTAGATGAGGAGGTGGTTTATCTCTCTATTTATTCTGATCACGATGAAGTGAAACATGAACAATCCTTTTTCCATTTAATTAATAATTTCTTCCATCATTTATGGGTATAGAAAACTAAACTTTTGGGCTATTAACATCCCAATGCACTTGAAGATTTATAGGATTATAAGTAATATATTATAATTTTTAATGAAGAGTGCTAGGAAAACTTATATGCAATTGATATTATTCATACAATAGTATCTGAAGACCAATAGTTGATCTGATTTGATGCAAATGAAGCAACATGAAAGAATTTAAGCTTATAATATATACTGATGTGAAGATATGTTATTTAAGGAAGAAGATCATATTCAAATTGATATAGTGAAATCCTTAAGATAACTTATGATTTTATTCAAGGGTTATAAAGAAATATTACTAAAGGAAAGTGTTATATGTAGAAATAATGCTATAATTCCTTTATAGAATGTATATAGTACCTTCCAATCCATTTTTTGTGAATTAAACATCACTTATAATCATTGTAATTTTATGGCGATAATAAAATCCTAATACCAGAAAAATGTCCAACACTGTAAGGAATAGGGTCTTGCATCAGTACAGAACCTTATATCATTAAGATATTACTTTAAATGAGGTCTTATAAAACTTTTTCTTTTGTAGGTACTAGTTCTATATGGTTTTTCAGGTGCTAGTTCAATATGGTACAATTTATTTTTACAGGTGCTGTGTATTTTTACAGGTGCTCAATATTTTTACATGTGTCGTGTCATAAAGTTACTCTTACATATTACATAATAAAAATTTGAATCCTTCTTATATAGAATGATTTCAAACTGACACTTATATACATATTATAGATTTATAATAACACTAACATACAAAATTTGTTGTGAATTAATTAGTATCCTGAAACTCTAAGAACATATAAAATTAATCTCGAGAACTATGAAAACATCACCCTAAATTTTTATCCATATCAAATTAATATTCTCATGTATTGATTGTAAATCTATCAGTCTTTGGTTTTTAAAATTTCTATAGAATTTATATCATTAAGCTATTACATTAAAATAGGTCTTATAAAACTTGTTCTTTAGGAAGTTCTTATTCTGTATGATATTGTACTAGTTATTTTGATGAATGTAGCTCTATCTTGTTATTAGAATAATAAATATGATATTATAATGTAGTAGCATTTTCATAAACTATGTGTATCCCCTCAGTTTAATTTAATATAAATCAGCTGATACAAAATTCACATAGAATACTCAATCAGTAAACTTTTAGGCTAACAAAATATTGAATTCTGAATGTATTATATTCATAATTAAATTATGAATTCTATATATCTCATGGTAATTGCCTTATGAATTCTGAATTGAATTCTAAATTGAATTTTATATGTATTTAATTACCTTATGAATTATGTGTTATACTTTCAGTTAATTGCAGGTAATTTTTGAATTATTTAGTCCAATCTAAATGTGTATACTTGTAGGTAATTGTACAGGGGAGAGGTAGTGCGATTGCTGGTGGAATTGCAGGAAGGATATGCCAATGGTTGTAAAACGTTGGTATATGTGTGAAAAAGGACTCTATACCAACAGTCTCATGTAAACCATTGGTAAAAGTCTATACCAACAGTTTGTAAAACATTGGTATAAACCTCTATACTAAATATTTACCAATGGTTTACTAAAACCGTTGGTAAAAGTGTATTCTTACAATTTTAAAACCATTGGAGAAGACATGAATATTAAACTTTTGAAATGGTATCAAACCATTGGTAAACATTTATACCAATGGTTTACTAAAACTGTTGGTATAAAGTGATTTCTGAATCCATATACAACTGGTTATTGAAGAACCGTTGGTATATAGCTATCCCCATGCCTAATCATCAAATGGTTTGTACAACCATTGGTATATGTTATACCAACGGTTATCCAGGCTTTACCAACGGTTTAAAACTATTTGTATAGACTAAGTTTCCATTAGCGAGTCAATTCCAATTGAGGCCTAAGTAGTCCCCTGCCTATAGGGATAAGGGTATTTTCATCATCATCATCACTGTATAGGGAATCCATCTTCTCTGGATTGGGAGGTAAATATATATAGTCATTATCCCATCCTTTCCTCTAACCACAAGACAAACCCTAACTATACGGGGACTGTTCGACAAACATGACTGGAAAATCTCTCAAGGTCACTACTCACTGGTCGATCTGAGAGGAGCATATGGTGAAGTTATCCAAACCCCACTGTGGTTGTAATCCAAAAAGGTCTAATATGGCCAATGGTTTTAGAAACAACCCTAATATAAGAAGTGTAAAATCATCTTGTTGTACTGAGAGTAATGGGATAACTATCATTTCCCAATACACCTCTATGAATTTTGTCACTATAAAAAAAGATAATGTTGATAAAGACACAAATTCAGAGGGACATAACATGGAAAATATACCATGAGAGTAGGATCTAGATGCAGCCACTCAGGCTTCATGTACTCAGAACTAAAGGAGGATCCAAAACATGGAACCTATGACTATCAAGATGCCTCCTATATGGAGAAACACAACCAAGGATAAAGGGAAATGTGTTTCTATATCCCAATCACCACCCAGAAGATCCAAAATTCATTCCATGGAGGAATTAATGGGAAATTATGAAAATGAGACATAAACTCTCAAAAAAATGAGGATATACTTAGGGGAAACATTCCCACTAGGTATCGCCTTCAAGCGAAGAAGAATATCCCTCCTATGTTACATCAAGAATGAGCCAATACACCTACAAGAGAGGAATATGAGCATCAGATTCGATCTGAATTTAGGTATTCAGTATACATAAATAAGAAGGTTGAAAATAATTGTGACTTCCCTCCATTACAGTGACATACTCTCCCACTATAGGGAAATAATTTAGTCCTAGAATGAATTGAAAATCACTAGGAAATAAAAACAAGGCCACCTCATCAGAACATGACCACTCCCTGATGATGGGAGGAAGCTTATATAGAAGTACCTATAGAATTTCCCAATGTCAATGAGTCCCTTTCTACTTGAATGGAGTCCATGGAAGGGAGACTCACACATGTGAAACCTAATAAGATGACATATCCCAAATGGGTGGATGATACCTTTACCCATCCAATTTTGGAAATCTTACTTTCTTCACCTTTGACGTGATGGGATACCACAAATAGAATTTCATGCATTTCATATCTCAATTTGGTCCAATTATGGGATCTCAAGATCTGCAGGAGGTGGCCAAGATGAGGTGTTTTGAATAGTATTTGATAGGCCTGACCATTGTTTGGTAAAATAGTCTTTCAGCGGGATCCATTTCAGGATATTAAGACCTTTATTGTCAATTCCTTTTCTAGTTTACCTCCATGATGAGGAAAGAAATAATTTTCAACCAACTGAAATGTAAGAGATGTGAAAATGATATGCTTTATAACATCAAAGATAGAATGAATTGTTTAAACTATTCTCTCAGCATCCCTCTCTCATAGGATAATTTTTTGGAACTCTATTATGAAAATATCTGGTATAATATGCAGACACCTCTAGTCCAAATGAAATATCTTGGTGGGTTTTGTGAGTTCATATAAATGGAACAATGTTTAGAAGATTCCATTTACTGTACCCGAGTAAAATCTTAGATCATCCCTTTGACATAATGGTAGGATCAACATGGTAGAGACTACATCTGTTACTCTCAAACTAGTAGCAGTGCCTATCCAAGCACCTAAGTGGGCCTCAAATTTCCTAGTGCATCCTACTGAGTGGAAACAACCACACAACCTCCCTTGTCTGTAAGAAAAAAGAGACCAGGGTCTCCTGGGAGTTTAGTAATGGATGAGTAAAACATACTTCTTTTGAAATAAGAAAAACCTGGATTATTTTCTTGTATCCATGGTTAATAAGTTACTCAAGCTTCCATAGCCCAGGAAGCCCAATGAGGTCAACCTCACCAACCATCCCAACTGTTGTCCTTTTCATAGATAGTTGGGTAACAACATCCAGTATTACTTCATCTTAAAATAAATACTTCAAATCATTGTCGATTACTGAAATTTGACGTTTTAAAACTCCCCAAAACAAGTGACATACATAAAAATTTCCCATTAAGAAGAAGGAGGTGATTGGAAAACAGTTTCGGCAAGGCAGGGACAAAATTTCAACAACTGGATGACTCGAAAGAAACTTAACTGAGATCATTGCCACCCCTAGAGCACAGCTTCATAGACCCATAATGGTTCTACCGATCAAGGATGTGTCATTGAATATGCATCCAGAGGGTGGATGTGATCATTATAAATAGTAAGACATAGAAGAGTAAGTGTCATATTCAGCTCTGACGCAAGCTCTAACTCTTGCAGATTTTTTCTTGCAATATCCAAAGCATGGTAATCACCCCACCAAATAGACCTCTCATTGTATATAGAGTACATATTTTGTTTTGTTAACATAATACACATGGAATACCACTTCTCTGATGATGAATATGCATCTAAGTGTGAGTTACTCGCACCCAACTAGGGAATAGAAGGATGCATGCATAGGAACCGAGAATATAGGGGATAGTGCAGGTGTGGTCTAACCCAATATTTTGGTCGCGTCCCCACATAGAAAATATATGAAGGTGATACCCATGGTAAAACACTCTAGTAAGAGCAATAGAGACATGGGGGTGTTTCAAAGACCTCCATCTATTATATGAACATAGTCATCTTACATAACCACCTACCAGGGTGTGATTATTTTCTCATCCTATATAACAGGGAAGGCTGGTATGACCTACACCACTAGAAAAATATTCTTTCTTGACTTCTACACAACCACCAGGCATGCCCACCTCAAACTCCTCAGCTCTTGAACCACAGAATTAGGAGAAACCACACCTTAGTAAGTGCTGAAATCTGGCATAAAAGTATGATATTTATAAATAGTTGGTGGGTTTTCCATCCAAACTCTCAATCATGGATACACTACATCATTCAAAATAACTTAGGGAGGCACTTGTCGAATCCCTCTAGATCCCACAAAAATTGATATAGAATTCACTGCATATGAGATTTATTGAGTGTATACCATGCCATTAGAATTTCATGTCACCATCTCATTTATAGAGAAGGATCAAGAAGAGGTCATCCGGGGACACATCATAACCCTATATGTTTCTTGTATACTTCATGATGTCTAAATCTGAAGGGATAAAATTGAAAATGGTTCTAGGTTAAATCTCATCCTAATTCGGACCCTCCAATTTTTAGGATATAGAAAGGGGGATCTATCTATCACAAAGATGACCATTCAAGGGTATGATAAACAAGAGAAAATCCCTCTTAGGAAGATCAAGAACAATGCTCAGTTTGGGGATCTCACATTTAATGTTGAGTTTATGGTTATCCCACAAGACACCACATAAAATATGCAACTCAGAAGTCCCTAGAACTATATCCATGTGGTGGTAACATAAAATTTATGTTATTGTTGGAAATACCCCCATTGATGGAAACTTCATCATACTAAATGGTGATAATTCCCCTTTCGATAATTGAGAAGCCACATATGTTGAGACTGGATTCTAAAAATGGGGACTAAAACAACAAATGGGGGATGAAAATATATAGGTTGTTTCCCAAAGTGGCTTGGGGACCACCCATAAGAATCCCTGGTCTATGCTTGATAGAGACTATGTGCTTCCCATAAACCTGATTGTGGTAATAGACTTAATTTTAGATGTCTAGGATCCTTCTATACACAACTAAAGAATTAAAGAGAACTATATCTAGGATCTCTCTGTATTGAATTTTGTAGTAGGGGATGAAAATTTCTATTACCATGGAATCCCTCATCGCGACAGTGATATATATTCCATAAAATTTCCTACCTCATCTGAATGTGCCTTCTGAGACTCAGAGATGGAAGAGGAAGAGGATGACCTCAAGAATTACCCTCTCACATTTGAGGAAGGCATCTACACCACCATTGGTGATCTTAGAAAAATAAATATGGGAATAAAATAATACCCACTGCCTACACTGATTAGTGTCTCCATGCCTCTCAAGGAGAAATAGATGTATATTTCATTTTTAAATAATTTTCTATATGTGTTCATTTGAATTATACAAAAATTACAAAAATGAATTCAAATGTATCTATGAACCATATCGGCTTACCCAATGACCATAGATATTTCAAGCAGGTGACTAGGAGGATTCACACCTCTCTCACCACTAATATAGAGGCAATAGTTGATAAATTAATCAAATCCAACTTTGTATGATAAGTTTAATACCAATGATGGCTTTCCAACATAATTACTATCAAGAATAAGAATGGTAAGATTAGGGTCTTCATCGATTTTAGAGACCTTAACTGACATTCCCTAAAGGATGAATTCCCATTTCCAATAATAGAACTCTTGATCGATGAAACTGTTTGACTCCAAGACCATTATTTTATGGATGGTTACTCATGGTACAACCAGTTAAATATGTACCCTAAAGATGAGGAAGCCACTTCCTTTAGAGAAACCCAGGGGGTCCTTTTCTATTAGGTAATTTCCTTTGTATTAAATAATTATTTCACTACTTATCAATGCTCCATGAATCATATGTATAAGACTATTTGGGATGAATAGTCTAATGTTATGTTGACAACCTGGTGGTCAAATATCAACAATGAGGTGATCAATTCATGTATCTTCAAAAATTATTTTTCAACATTTTGTAACATATTATAAAGATAAATCTACTAAAATGTGCTTTTTGGGTAACATAATGGAAGTTCCTTATCTTTATGGAATGACACTGTGTCATTGAGGTCAACCCTAAGAATACCAATGTAATCCTAGAAATTTCACCCCCTTATAATATTAAATAGCTAAGGGGGATTCAAGGGAACCTATCCTACATTAGTTGTTTCATATCCAACCTAGAAGAAAAATCTCTCCGCTTCACCAAGATAATGAAGAAGGGAATCACCTATCATTGGGATGGGAAATTCTAATAATCCTTTGAGAGTCTCAAGCAGTATGTGTTTCACCCACTAGTCCTAATGTCATAGGTGGAAGCACAACCACTAATATTATATGTTTCTATAATGGAATGACCATTTTACTCCCTCCTCGAACATAAAAATGACACAATAAGTGAGAATATCCTCTACTAACTCAATCCAATGATTCTAGATATTGAAACACAATATTCTTATGCCGAGAAGAACAGCCTCAGGCTTATCTTTGAAGTGAAAAATATGAGGAGTTACCTACAAAAACATGAAGTCAACTTGGTCTCTCATATCGACCCACTCAAGTAAATCATTGTTCTTCCCTTTTTGAACAATAATTTGGCCCTATGGGTGATCATTCTATAATATTATGACATTGAGTTCATTCACAGAAATAAGTGAATGATAGGCCCTAGCTAATTTCCTCATGGAACATCCTACCCTAGAATGTACATTGGTGGACACAAAACTTCTATATAATGAGGTTTTATATGCCTATTACACTCCATGGATATGGGAGATGTATTTTGATAGCACATCAAAATGTCCTATAAACAAAATACATGAAAACCTAAAACTGAATCAAGTTGGATTAGGAATTTTTTTTGCTTCTTTTAAAAAAGAAAATTTTCCCTAATCTTTCTTTCTATAATAAAACTGAAAAATTAATGAGGAAAAATAAAAATAAATTTTTTTTGGCTTGGAACTATCCCTACAAATGAAAATATCCTATCTGTACATCAAAGGGGATTCATAGATAGTGTTAAAATAGATCAATGAACAACATTCCATCAAAAAAGAAGAATTGGTCCCTTTCACTAGCTACACCAGGGGTCTAATGTTATAGTTTCCTTTTGAACTGACATTACATAATGTTCCTTGATCATAAAATTCTTGTGTCGACTTATTGGATAATGTATCCATAGTTCTAGTTGACCCTGATCCGAAGGAAGAGATTCTACATCACGCACCAGAGGATAGTTGCATTGATCATCCTCTATGACATGGAAGTTATCAATCTGGTCAACACCACCCTATAGTGTGGTGAACTGATATCCACCCTTATATGGATAGAGCCCATAATTTTTTATCTCTAAAATGGGACTGTCCCAGTAGACTGATCTGTAGGGGAACAAATACAGCACCGAGCAGTGAAATTTACCCTTCAGGATAGACCAAATGAGAAAAAATACCTATAAAAATGAGGATTTGATGGAATCATCTTCATATGTATAGTAGAAAGGGATAATCCAGATTTCATGGATGATGTCCATCTAGGATCCTTGGGTGCTCATTAGTCTAGGACCAGGCTCTCCCATCAAATAAAGAGAATGGATTATTATTGGAAAACAATGAAATATGACTACATTATATTTACCTATAAATATCATGCATTCCAGATCCATGAATACTTCATCCCTTAACCCCTATAATTTTTATATACATCTAAATATTCCTTTCCATTTTCTATATGGGGAATGGATTTTTTCGGGCCAAATCTCCCTGCCATAGTTAAGCAGTTTAAGTACATCCTTACTGCTACTAACTTATTTTATAAATGGGATGAGAAAATACCCCTTAATGAATTCAGGACAATGAATATCATCAACTTCTTACAGTCTTGTTTCATCACCAGGTTCAGAGTCCCTCAAACGATATTGATGGAAAACAACACCAAATTATATTCTGCAGAGTTGAAAAAATTTTACAAGGAGTACAACATCAATTCCAATCATTCATCTTGCTATCATGAAGTGGAAATTGGAAAAGTAAAGGCTTTCAAAAATACTCCATCAAGTATACTCTAGAATATAAAGAACAATAGAAATAATTAATGGTTGGACAAGCTCCTATATGCTTTATGGTATTACCATACCACCATACATCTTACTATGCAAGAAACTCCATATTCATTGGTGTAAAAGTCAAGTTAGTGTTTCCCATAGAAGTATAGTTTCCCTCGTTTAGAATAGTCATCTGTGAGGAAATATATAATGATGAAAAATAAAAAAAGTGGTTGGATTATTTGGAGTAGCTCGATGAGAATATGTTCCATACATTGCACGACCTTGAAGTCCATCAAAATTGGATCACACAAGTCATAAATAAAAGGGTTCACCTCTGATTGTTCATTCAAGGAGAACTGGTATTGTATATTAGGACCCTAATGATACTAGGGAAGAAACCTCTAATTTACTAACCCAAATGGTAAATAAATTATATCATACATAAGTTATGTCATAATGTAGCATACTCACTAGTCATGATGAATAGGGAACGAGTCACCCCCACCAATGTATGGTTTCTGAAGAAACACTTCGCATAGCTACCATAAAGTGTATTTCATAATGGTCACATAATGTTAAAATCCACAAATATGTCTTGACCACAAAACATTAAAATGTATGGAACATGTACTAACCACATGAATTTAAACTGTATTAAATACATCTAGGTCTCGTGACATTAAAGTACAAAAATAAGTCCTAACCACATAATTATAAACTTTAAAAAAACTAACCTAGCATCAAGAAACTAAATTTCATAGTATATTTTCCCCTTACCACACGATTCTAAACATAATGGAAGATGTTCTCACCACATGACATAAAACTGCATGGATCCCCCACATTTATCTTCATTCACGTCGAGTCACCTTAATCTTTACCTCATGATGTTAAACTATATGGCTAAATTATTCTCGATATGAACATAAATAGAATGGTTTTCCAGTTAACAACCCATGATTTTCATACATTGGCATTACATCATTTTTTCAGAACATTTCATACATTACACAAACACATGTCTAAAGACTATATTAGTTTGGTGCCTTTGGAAACTTGAAAACATAAATAACTGGTTCATAACACATCTACTTCTTCTCTTGACTATTTATCGATAACTATACCCCTTTTTGACGTATCATACTTACTACCTTTATTCAGATCCTGGGGAAAAGAAATATAATAAAGGGTGAGATTAGATGCTCAGTAAGAGTAAACATAGAAGATACATAAGTATAATATGAACATAAGGTTATGAAAACATGAGAATAACATTTAAAGATCATACATTTCATATCAAATATCATACAAATGAGTCATGGAATAGAGATTTTCAATTTATAAGACATGAATTCTAAGACAATAAAATCACATGATCCATGTGAGTATAATAATAGAATAAGACATTGAAATTATGGCATACACATAATCTTAGAATAACTTATGTAAATGATTCATACCAAGAAATTCATAGAATGTTAGGATTGGTTTAATCACCCTTGAACCTAATTTGGTCTTGTGATGGCCTCATGTGTACCATCTGGTTTCGAGCTTAGGATGACCTCATATGCACCTTCTTGTTGTAGGATTAAGATGCCCTCCCATGTAACCTATTATTGTGGGCTTAGGATGTCCTCACGTGTTCCATGTAGAGCTCATAGATCATTTATCATTCCACAATTCATTAGAGGGAGATATAGGTCCTACAATCAAATAAAGAAAACCATACATATGTTTTCCAAAATAACATAAATCATTCATCATAACATAACCCATAGAATGAAATGGGTTTCATAAACATCATTCAATCATAACATAACCCATGTAAAAGAAATGAGTTACATAAATATCATTCCATTTCAAACAAAATCCATTATTAAAATGAATAAATATGGTTTCATTTAATATTATCCCTAGTAAAACATAAGTAATATAAAATAATGTAATCTTAGATAGGAAATAATTTTGACAGATCACTTGAAACCATTCTTAAAGAAAATATCTTTTTCATTTAAAAAATGCCTTTTAAATCATAAAACATTTATTAAACATTTTTCAATGAAAATAATATTGAAATTTTTTAAATATTCTTTGAAAACTATTTTAAACTTCTTTGAAATTCACTTTCTTTAAAATGCTTAAAAGATCATTTAAATCACTTTAAAGCTTTTTTTTTTGAAAACATTATTTAAAGGGACATAGATTTCCGACCAAAAAAAGAATAAAATTACATGAAACATATAATATAATGAATATAATTATATTCATCATACAAAATTTCAAAGGACAGTATATAAACCTTGTAAAAGAATATAGGTGTATAACATAACATGTGTCTCAAAGAAAGAAAATTGTGACAAAATTACCTTACCAATTTGGTAACGTTTGAACCATAAACCACATGAAAAAGACATCATAAAATAGATATTTAATTACCCATAAATTTAAGGAAATATGATCATATATTACATTCATGGGTAGTATATACACTATGTATAAGAAACAAGTAGTGTATAATACATGTGTCCCGTAGAAATAAAAGTCAGACATAAATCCCTTGCTACTTGACTAACTATAGAATCATGAACCCCATAAAATAATAATATCAATTAAATATTTTAATATAATAAAATAAAATAAATTATTGATATAACATTTCATAGGTCCCTATATACTCCATAGAAAAGAAGCGAGTGGTGAATATGGCATGTATTTCACGGAAATAAAAAGTGTGATGAAATTCTCATACCTTAAGTCCTGACTTCCATAATTTTTTTTAAAAATCATGTATAATAAATATAGGTTTATTATAAATTTAAAAAAACCATATTCATATATTTAATACCATATATAATTTTCTTATGACTTTATATTACCCTCTTATTAACAATTCCATGTTAAAGTTATGTCTTGGGTAATAAACACCTTGTTTTTCATTTATGTTTTGGCTTTTTATCCTTTTTCCTCTTACATAGATCATGATTTAATAATCTACAGAATGATAATCATGATATAAATATCATATATTTATTCATTATATAAGTATTCATGGTGATTCATAATAGTTGGTGATAGAAAATAAAATACACCATTCATGGAGATGGTAGGTCGTACATACGCATGAACATTGTTTCCATTTTCATAAAATTCATCCTTATTACCATCCATGTAAAATATAGGTGAATAATGAATCACATCACATCATGGAGATGGTAATCCATACATATGCACGAGCAATGTTACCATTTTCTAAAAATATTAAATGATAAAAAGGTAGAAATGATATTATAATTAAACAAGTATAATTATATCCTAAATATCATATATATATATATATATATTAAAAATATAGTATCCATCATAATTCCCAATCATGATAGGTGGTAATGGAAAAATTAACAACATCGTTTTGTGAGGCGGTAGTTCACCGTACACAAGAATGGTAAATTCATCACCCATTAGATGGAAGTGTTTGTGAGTGCAGGTCAAACCATTAATTTAAAAAAATCCCAATATATTTAGGATAATTAGGTTATTATATAAAAATTAAATAAAAATAATTTAATTGGTTTGTGGAATAAATAAAATAAAAAATGTTTGTTGATGAACATTACCTCTTATTTGGGTATATCATTTTGATTTGCACAAAAGGACTTCATTGGTTTCCTTTTTTCCCAAATTAATACCCATAGGATGAATGGAGGGATGATGATAGGATAATTAGATAATATTGGCAGAACCAAATAGGTTATGAAGTGTAAATAGAAGATAAATAGAGGTTCCATTTTATAAGATATGGAAGGGTCACTTCAGAAATTCTCAAAATATTAATTTTATAATAAATTCCTTCTCAATCCAAATACCAAAAAAATTAAATTTAATCAAATATAAGACATTATAAGGTTTTAATATCATTAAAAAATAAATTTTATACAAGTTTTGATATAATTTGTAACCTTTTCATTTTGATTAACCTTTAGTTAACCTATTTAAATTTTAACTATTCTAACAATGTTTTTAATGCTAAGAGAATGTAATTTTTACATATAAAGTTTAAATTGGACTATACATGGACAATTAATGAATTTTTAGATGATATATCATCCCCTTGTACTTATTTAATATTTTTTTTTTATTTTTAAATAATTTAATAAAATATTATTTTCCCAAAATATCACAAGTGTCAATTTTGACACTATTCATAACTTTGACTTTAAGAAAATACATATATCTAGATAACTTCAAAAAAATTCACTTAATAGACCCCTAACATGTCATATTCACCCAAAAAAAATTATCGCCTTAATTAAGCCAAATTATATTTCTTGTAATATTTATAATATCATTTAATTGATTGTCTCATTAATTGAGTAATTATTGCATCATTATTTTGTAAATATTTATGATAATTATATCTTCACAAAAAATTAAAAATAAATTTATATAATGTATATAAAAATTTTATACTTCATAATAATATGTATCATCGATAATATATTCTATTTATCCCCATATTAAAATATTATACGTATTAAAAGTAAGAGTGCGACATTTTGTCACTCCCATTGAGTTTAACAAAATTTAAGTCATTTTGATGGGAAAGTGTCTGTTAAATTATTAAATTTATATCCATATGTGTTTAGTGTCAAATTAAAGTCATCCAATATCTTTTTTTTCAAGTGTTAGGGTAGTTTTCTAATATTTATCATTTCATTTTTACCCTTAATTACCTTATTTACCCTTAATCATGGTATTAAACATTACTTATGTTACTATTAATATTATCTAAAAATAAAAGGGACATATTTAGTAAATTTTGACCTTATGATTCCAAACATTAAATCAATTTTTTACAATTAAAAACATATAAATTTATAAAATTAATTTAAAATTAATCACGTTGACCCAATGAGAAAATGGGTTTTTAAAGTGAAAATATCCAAAAGATTAACATGTTTTTATATCCAAATTCAATATAAAATTGATTCCAATGAACTAAATTGGATTAAATAATAATAATTTTATATAATTATACTTTAAAACTAATAAAATATATAATTAAAAACTAAATTATTTCGATTAAAAACTGGTTTTCAATTAAAATTCAGTATTTTCACTATTCATAAAAACATTAAACTTATCAAAAAAATACCAAAAATTAAACCAAAGTAAATTTTAATATCATTTTTTCAAATAAAAAATTTATTTTTTCATATAAAAATTCTTAAAGTGTCAAAAATTATATTTAAAATGGGTTCACCATTAAAAGGCGGTAAAATTACCCTTTTGAAAAATTTGGGTTTGTTCATATCTTATGTCTATAAAATTTATTTTATGAGTTTAAAAAAATTGATTGAATATATAACACATATATTTCATTAATATAATTCTATAATTTTAATAACATTAATTTATTAAGACAAAATAACTTTAGGAACATCAAAATAAAAATATTTCTTTTATAATTAATTGGTATATATTTTTGTTTCTAATTAATTTGTAAACAATTAATTAATATTATAAACCTTATATTTTTATAGTATAGTCAATAATATTTATAACCACCAATTTATAGACTAGGTTATATCTTATTATAATAAATAATAATATTTTAATAATATATTATTGTTTGGTAAAACTTGGTCTTGCGTGTAATGAATGCTATCAAAAGAACATGGCGTTTTGTGTAACACAAGACAAACATATTTTTTTCATATAAAGAAATCTCTATTCAGTATTGTGTGAAATGGTAAATATCAAAAATATTAAATTAATTTGAAAAAAAATATTTCACAAAATCTCAGGGTGTTACATTCTACCCCCCTTAAAATGAATTTCACCCTCAAAATTCATCTGGGAAATCAATGGTGTAATACAAGAAAGTTCCATTCATAGAAACCCACATTGTAAAAATTAATACTAAAACTTCCCTTTAAAAGAAAATTTGGAAACATAATGGTTACCCAAATTAACTCATAACTTGGTTTCAATATAAGAGAATATTGGTGGAGATTTGGGCATAGTGGAAAAACATAAATAGTTATAGAGATTGATAAATAAGACTGATCACAAGAAAGTGGGTAATCTAGTGAAAGTTAACAATACCAAAATCGTAAACTAAATAATAAAGATAGAGGTTAATGAAATCATACGTAATAATGATTATAGGAAAACATTTTATTTCAGGACCATTTTATTAATGTTGAACAATTTTCAAGAGAAGATATATTTACTTGATTTCATCTGTATCCCACCCTTTTTCAAGCATTGATTAATTTCCACTTTATCTCTTATTCTAAGAAATTATGGTGATATTTTTTATTCCTAAAGTACTAATTTATCATAATATCTCTAAATATAATGATAGTTAATCACAATAAAAAATGTTATAAAAAGTTATCAAATATATATAAATCCACCTATAGTGAGATAATATTTTAATCTCACAAATTTCATATAATGTTTAACATAAAATTTACATAAATGGATAACCTTACAATATTTCTAAAATATGAAAGTCCATAACTTTAGAAATAAGGTCACGAAATTTCTCAAAAACAACTTAACATTCATCCCATGTATATCATAAAGTATCTCTTGTTTGTCACATACCAAACATGTGAATACATTTATCATGTATTCTCTTGAAACATGGTAACAACCTAAATTAGCATAAATCCTTTTCAAAAACATGAGTTCTTCCTTATTCCAAAGATTACTGAATATATTCCTTTAATAAAATAAGATTTAAACTTAATCCATGATGATATTGATTACTTTTTCAACAAATCCTTAATTGGTTCTAAGGTCATTGATATTATCCAATTTACTTCATCCAAATAAATCATCTCTTTATCCAAGCTAAACACAATTTTTTAAACATCTTGATCACATTAATTGTTACCTTACCTTGATAAAAATATCACTTTTTTAAGTCTTCATAACTATTCAACATATCCTTTTCAATCATTGATGAAAAACATATATTGAAAATACTTATATATTTCATGATTCGTATAACATAATCATTTAATTCCAAAACATAAACACTTCAATCATCTAAATTTACTCTTAAAATATTACTTAAGATTTATCATCCTATTACATAATAACTTTTCCCTATAATATGAAATATGTATCATGTATTATGGTTCCTAAAACTAAATCTAATCAAGCTTCTTACATTTAATATAAACAATACTAGAAGAACATCCCATACCTTTCACATGTTGTTTGTGGTATCTTTATCTTAAATAGTATAACCAATACTCTTGGACCTTCCTGATTCTATTGATGAGATTTCCATATAGAAAGTCTATTTTTATCATTACCATACTTTCCACATCAGAAACATTCAATTTTAACCTAGTTCTTTCTAGTTCCCACTATTGATTATCATTAGAAAGTATATGGTGAGAAATATTTATCATAACCAAAAACCACCTAGTCATGAAAAATTACTTATAGGATGTCTAAATCATGAAACCTAATTTTTAATAAATGATACCTTACATTTATACTAGGTTATTCATAGTCATATTTTATTCAAATCTTTCATGATGGTTTATAAATTTTTTGATTTTCAAAATATATCCCTTGGGAGTGTCAAACAAGGTGTGATGAAGACCCTTTGTAATGTACCACGTTACGCTTGAGCCAAGCCCGACTCACCTTGTTAGAATTGTTACCCCTATTTATGTCTATGTAAGAGACACATCCACTTTTAGTATCCAGATAGGAATGTAATTCTAGGAAACCACTCACTCTAACCTTTACTAAAATTCCATTACTTTTTCATAAACATTAACCCATCCATATAATTATCCTTAGAGACATATTTCGACATATCCTTACAAATATACCTAGGGATATCACTAAAGTTTTCTCATCCTAGTTTCCAAAGGTTAAATAAACCTTCACCTTCATACCAACTATAATGAACCATACTTTTCACACATTGAAGTTATGTCACTTTTGTGGAACATTTCATAAATTACACAAACACATTCCCAAATACCATATTAGTTTAGTGCATTTGGAAACATGGAAACATAAACAACTGGTTTGTAACACATCTGCTTATCTCCCACCTATTTTTTCATAACTAGAAGCCTTTTGAAATATCATAATTAACACCTTTCTTCATATGCTGGGGAAAATAAACATAAGAAAGGGTGAGATTAGATGTTCAGTAAGGGTAAACATGGAAGATATATAAACATAACATGAAAATAAGGATATTAAAACAATATCAAAATATTTTTATATCATAACATGCATATCAAAGATCATATGCATGAGTCATGGAATAAATATTGGTAGTTAGTAAGACATAAATTCTAATATAATCAAATAACATGAGCTATGAGGGTATAACAATGGCATAAGACATAGAAATTGTTCCATACACAAAACCTTAGAATATCTTATGTATATTATTCCTACCAATACATTAAAAATATGTTAGTCTTGGTTTAATCACCTATGTACCTAATTTGGGCATGGTATGGACTCCCATGTAACTTTTTATTTCGGGCTTAGGATGACCTCCCATGTACCCTATTGCTGTAGGCTTTGGATGACCTCTCATGTACCCACTTTTTGTGGGATTAATATGAATTCCTATGTACCCTTTTGATCTCATGGATCATTTATCATAACCCAACCGTTTGGAGGGAGAAATAGATCCCACCCATCACATAATGAAAACCATACATATGTGTTCCAAATGAACATAAATCATTCATCATAATAGAACCCATGGAATAAAATGGGTTTTACAGGCATCATTCAATCATAACATAACCCATATAAAAGAAATTGGTTTAATAAATATCATTACATCATAAAAATAATCCATTATTAGAAATAATAAAGAATGTTTCATTGAATAATATCCCCATTAAAACATAATTAACATCAAATAATGTTATCTTAGATGGAAAATAATTTTGAGAGATCACAGGAAATCATTCTTGAGGAAAATATCATTTTCATTTTAAAAAATACGAATTTTAAATAAAAAAAAATTTATTAAAACCTTTTAACTGAGAATAATATTTTAAAATTTTAATGGATTATTTTAAAAATATTTTAAACATATTTGAAATCCATTTTCTTGAAAATGCATAAAAGATCATTTAAAACACTTTTAAAGCATTTTTCGAAAACATTATTTGAAGGAAGACGAATTTCTGAACGATGATAGAATAACATTACATGAAACTTATAATACCATGAATATAATTATATTCAAGATATAACATGTAAAAGGAATTTATACACACCTTGTAAAATAATATTGGTTTATAACATAACATGTGTCTCAAAGAAGGAAAATTGAGACAAAATTACCTTGCCAATTTGGTAACATTTAAACCATAAACCCCATGAAAAATATACCATAAAATGGATATGTAATTACTCATAAATTTAAGGAAATAAGATCATATATTAAATTCATAGGAATTACATACACTACATAGAAGAAAAAAGTAGTGTATAATACACGCGTCACACAGAATTAAAAGTGAGACAGACATCCCTTACTACTTGAGTAACTTTAGAATCATAAACCCCACAAAATAATAACATTAATTAAATATTTAAATATAATTAAATAAAATAAATTAATGATATAACATGTCATATGCTAGTATATACACTACACAAAAGAAGTGAGTGGTGAATATAGCATGTTTCTCATGGAAATAAAAAGAGAGATGGAATTCCCTTACCTTAAGTCTTGACTTCCTTCACACACATTAAAACATCATGTATAATAAATATAGGTTTATTATAAATATAACATAAAACCATATTGTCATGTCCCAACCCGTACCGGGGATCGAGCCGCAATTACCCCAATTCCACCTCTATAGGCCACGAGCTGGAGACTAGTTCCGAAGGCACAAAAAACTAGGGGATAACTTTTCCTAAGAATCTGTACACACACACATAGCTAACTCAATGCAAAAGTTTAGAGAAAATAAAGCAAGATACAACACTGCTAAAAATGGGAAACCAACATACATGCATCGACCTCTAAACAGTATAAGTAAAGTGCTGAAAAGTACTGACAAGTAACCTAAACAGTAAAAGGGGAAAAATATGCGCCGAACCAGAAAGGTGCCACAACCCAACAATAGGTAAAATGAAAGTAAACCACTGGTGAGTCTCACACCCATAAATCCTCTTACGACCACTGAACGCATCCCCAGCTTCTATGTCCTCTACGCTCCTCTGTAGTCTCGATCGACCTGTCCATCATCTGCAAGGTCACACCAAGTGCAGGCAAAGAACAAACAGGGGTGAGTATAAAGATACTCATTAGGATTCCACGAAATCTTGAGGGAGAAACAAAGGAGATACTAAAAACGGTGAGCAGTAGACAGAGCAAGAATAGTGTAAGAGTACAAAAGAGAGAGTGCAACTCAACCCGACAAGATAAAGGAAGTAGGCTCATCCAACCAAGAGGAACTAGACATGGAAATCACATGGAATAACCCACACGTCTTTGCCTCTCCTAGAAGGAGAGTAACTGAACCAAATGAGTGGGAACAAAAGTAGGGTGTATATATATATATGCTCAACAAGAATCCCAAATGGGTGTGTAAGGGGATCTCTATCTCCAAGCTCAGCCCAAGAAGAGTCGCCAACAGTTCAAAGGATATCTATCACCGATGCCCAAAAATCCCATACGTCAAAGCTGTATCATCACTGAACCGTACAACTAAGTGTACCACTCTGATAATAATGGAGAAAAGTTACTTAATAGCCTCATAAAAAGGGCTGAGTCTGAAAGAAGTCATTGGGTAACCCACTGCCCAGCCCCGCCGGAGGGTAAACCACAAGAGGTTGTCGGGTAACCCACTACCCAGCCCCGCTGGAGGGTAAACCAGAAGAGGTCGTCGGGTAACCCACTGCCCAGCCCTGCTGGAGGGTAAACCACAGGAAGTCTTTGGGTAACCCATTGCCCAACCCCACTGGAGGGTAAACCACAAGGTGAATGGGTAACCCACTACCCAGCCCCGCTGGAGGGTAAACCCCAAGGTCAACGGGTAACCCCCTGCCCAGCCTCGCTGGAGGGTAAAACCTAAGAGGTCAATGGGTAACCCCCTGACCAGCCTCGCTGGAGGGTAAACCCTAAGAGGTCAATGGGTAACCCCCTTCCTACTCTCGTTGGTGGGTAAACCCAGAACTGGTATGATAACTCCGCATTGTCCATGCCATCACTAGGTGTCACTAACACCGCTACCATGCGTAGGTTCGGAGTGCGTTAAAGGAACCTCCGACCAATGACCTTTCATTTTTCCACATTTAATGAGATCTCTAAGGAGGTTCCGCTCTCCCAAATGGGTTACACCGTTGTAATCCTCACGAAAAAACACGCGAGATAGATTATTTACTCGCTGGTAATGGATCCTGATGGAAAAGTTATTCAACACCGCTTTATGCCCATACGACGTCTCATGGGTCCCGCACCTCGGTCCCGAAAGAGGTCAGACGAATTTTTCCATCGCGATGCACTCGGGAAAACACGCCAAAATGACTACTCATACGCCCCAAACATATGTCGGAAGAAAAAGGCGAGGTACGCTGCTAACAGCTTAAGAGACAGCCCGTGGGGCCCACGCCTCAACTCCGGATTCACCGCTAGAAACCACCTTGGTCAACTTCGAGTTGATGCGAGGGTCACAACACCGCTGACAGCGCCTAAAATAGACTTCAGATGCGGAAGCTGCAACTCCCCACGCTATATGAAAACAAGGCCCTGTGGGGCCCACACCTCGACCCCGAAACACGCCACACAGATCGCACCATTGCATTCCTGGCAGATAACCACGCGACATAGGCTATTCATTTTTCCTGAATGGATTTATGAAGCACAAGTATGAACAGAATTGTATCCAACCCAAACGCTTCGGAAAGCATCTCAAAAAGTCCGCACGAGGACTGGGTTCACACTGCCGCTAACAGCGCATCAATCGGACATCCCAAGTAGGAGTTAGGTCCGACAAAAGAATAATTAATTAATTAAACAATCAATTAATTATTCTCATTAAGTGTTTTGTGCCACCAAGCAACGAAACCAAACTGCAAGGTTCCCGAACCCAATTTAGAAGGACCGACTCAACTCCAGAGCCACAAGGCCTCTGACTGCGCATTAAACGGACGTCCGACTCACGAAGCATGTTCGTCAAAAGTTTTAAAAATTTAATATTTTTAAATTAAGGTGTTTCGGGTCACATTCCTTCAGGTGTAGAACTTAAAAACCGCGAAATCCACTTCAAAAATCCCGTCTCGCTGACACGAACCCGCAGCCGCTGACGGCGCGTCAAACGGATGCGCCGTTTAGGAGTGTGCCCCCTTGAACGAAAGGGTCCCCAAAAAGGGCAGGCCCGGACCGGCCGACCCGGTCCCGACCGCCGGACCGCGGCCCAGCCGCAGGTCCGGTCCAGTTCTCCGCGGCCCACTGGCCGTGGCCTGTCCGAAAACCGCTGGACTCCTCTGGTCCGACTCCTTCAAACAGACCTTCCAGTTGTCCGGTCTTCGATCCATGCTGCACCCCAGCAGGACCTGCGTTTAGCGGGTCCTTGTCCGCTGCTCCACCTCCCCGAGGCACTGACCTCGAGTCTCTTCCCGACTGCGAAAACTCGAAGGCGTCGCCCGCGTCGCGCTCCTCCATCAGCTTCCCCTTCAACCGCGACAGACCCAGGGTCGACGCCTCCTGCAACGCACCACCACGCCTCGCCGCGGCCCACGCCACCTGACGCTGCCTGTGCCCGCTGCTCCGCCGTCCCGGGCTTCACCACCCACACAAACCGGCACCTCCGAAGCCCTGACTGCCACACACCTCAGCTCCTCTCAGAGCTACCCCGACCGCGCCGATGACACCCGATGCCAGCGACTCGTTCCGAAACCCATTCCGCACTGCTCGGCTCCTCCCAGAGCTACCCCGACCACCGCACACCAGCCAAACGCCGTTTACCCCGCTACGCCACCCCGACCTCCGGCCACCACCCTTGCTGGATCCGAGGATTTTGACGGCCTCCGCCACTGCTCCGGTGACCCGATTCCAAATCCGAAAGAGGATTCGGAACCCTCGGGGTAAGGCCTTCGCAACGCCTGCCCCCAATCGTCGATCCGACTAGATTTGGAACGTCCGAAAATTTGGACAAAGAACGCCCAAGAATGAAAATTAAAATGGGGCTCAGGCATTGGCCATGTTCGTTCGGCCAACACCCAAATTCTAAAATTATCAAATTTTAAACAATAAATCTGAGGAAAATTTAAGAAATCAACAAAGGTTTGAAATTTAACAAGAATCCTACTTCGATCCGACCGTTCGTCGTTGGCGATGCGTTCGCTGCGATCTCACTTCGATCCGCCAAGGTTCTGGCGAAGGTTTCTTTTTAATTCGGTGAAGAATGGTGAAGAACAGCTAGAGAGAGAGAGAGAGAGAGAGAGAGCTTGGGTGTTAGAGAGAGAGAGAGTGAATTAGAGTTCTTCCTTAACCCTAAACACCTACTCTCTATTTATTGGGATCCCACTCAGCACAAAATCTGAATCCACCACGCCCTCTCATTTTATGTCACACCTAGGAAAAAAGACCCTTTTCAAACTCAATAGAAGTCTCATATTTTCATTCTGAGGCTTCGTTCAAATGTTATTCAAAAAGAATTCCATTGATAAAAAATCACTAAGTCGTTAATTTAAAATGACGATTTTTCCCCTGGGTGACATCTCTCACAGCAGGCCTGCACCTGTAATTTTTACACCCCTCCTAGGGTAAAAGACACGCTCTAGACGCAACCGTGCCCTCATATTTCCGATCCGAGTTACCATTTAGGAGAAAAAACAACCCCACCACGTGCATAGTATAAAAACACTTAATATTTTTATAAAGTTTATTCCGGGCACACCGGGCCTCAGAATCGCACGCCGTCTTCGCGCCTAGCTCTAGAAATATATGTAGAAATTTTCTAAAGTCAGAAATGGCTAAAAAGGGTATCTACATCATTCAATAATTCAATATTTTCATCCTCGAAAAGAAAAACTAGGAAAACAACTCGGGATACAGAGTTCACACCTAGCTCTCCCACTCCCAAGAAAACTTGCACAACACCATATTGGCACAAAACGTGAACCCAAGGGATGGTTCGTACTTATAAGGAATTATACTCTCAAGGTAATGATCAATAATACACACACATCTCATCAACTGCGATATGTGGAAGACTCCATGCACCCACTCCTACTTTTGGGAGGGTAGGGCAAGACGGTAGGCAACCTCTCAACTGCTTGCACGATTCCCGAACGACCCAAAGAAACTCGGGGGCATTCCCCAACTGAACCTATACTTTCCACCTTGTGACTGAAATCAAGATTTGTTCTGGGAACATGGTCTTGTGATTCCCTCCTTCAGAATACCCATCTAGTGAAACACCCAAGGATATCCGGTCACAAATGTTTTCACAGTCGGTGCATCAAAACTGAGGCTCTCTGCTAAGGGAACCTGCTACAACACTGCCATTTTCCCGAAACATAGACCACCTCGACATCATAGTCCTGCAGAAATTTCAACCAGCACCGTCGCCTCAGGTTCAAGTCCCTCTGGGTGAGGACGCACCTGAGAAAATGGTGTCCTGAGAAAACCACAAATCACTCTCCCAGAAGATAGCATCTCCACATTCTCAAGGAAAAGACTACCACTACCAGCACCACATAGTGAAATACGTAGTTCTGTTTATGGGGATTCCATCACCTCGACCTGTACTTGATAACAGTATCAAGATTGACGTTGAGCATGAAAGGTACCAATGAACAGGGCAGGCGAGCAAACTCATCCAACTGCCAGAGGCTAGACACAGAAAGCATGTGGCATACCCCACGTGTCTTTGCCCCTCTTGGAAGAAGAGTAATCCCCAAAATAGGCACTTCGCCAAACCCACTAGTGGAACATCAAGCAAAAAGGGGGGGTCAAGCAGAAAACCCCCCCTGGAAAACCCAGAACCTGCTCTGACACTCCACCGCACAAGCCTGACATGAATGCACCTGTCAGAGGGACTCATCCACTGCACCTCAATACCATCCGCTTTGGGAGGGACTGACTCTCCCTCACAGTTTTGATCGCATCAAAAAAAACACATCTCAGTGGGGGAAGAACCCCTCTTTCCTGTGCATTCAAAGCCACGTTGGACAACACCAACACAGGGTTACACCGACACCCTGCATCACCCTCGGTAACCCCTCGAATAAGGAGTTAGGCGAAAGGAGTACCTCACGTAGTGTCTAAGAAGTTATACTAAGAAAAGTAGAAAAATACACAGATCGTACCTCTTATCATCTCCTGCGTTGCAGGATTGTAGAAATCCATAGCACACAGCTGCCTGCGACCCCGTCCGTCAGCTCCCTGGGCCTGACATGGGCCTCCTAGTGGTGGTGGAAGGACCTCGAGACGTTGTCCGCCAACCACAGTTCTTCCTGCTTTTCAACCAACACCGCCTCCCTGGGGACCACCCTGTCCTCACCTAGGGGTTATCTGATCACGACACTGACTCTTTTCTAGTGGTACATCTACCAACTATCTGGAAAACTCATCACATTTGGTCGAGTAGTCTCACGCCACGTGACCTCGCACATCACAAACATAGCACTAGTCCTCCTTGGGCTATCTTGGTTCTCTATGCTGTCCTCGACCATGTGCCTGAGTCTCATCAACGGGAGACCTCCGACACCGAGTCCCTTCTAATCGATGTCCCTCTAACAGAAATTTATCTGTCACCAGTGCCTGCTCTAACACCCTGAGATGAGTGAGGATACACAAGGGCACTATGCTGGAACGAATCTCCTCTACAGAGACGTCGCTCAAACTTCTATGATCGGAAGTTGCCGTTATGGAATACATCCAAAGAGTATTGAGTAAGGTCTGTGAACCTAGTTGCGTACTCATCCACTTCCATCAATCCTCGCTAAAGCTCCAGCATCTGCCGAAACCATAAAAAGAATAAGTAGGAGAGGTAGTAATCATCACAAAAATAGCTGCTAGAAATCATCCCATGATAGTACCAACTCATCATGCATTTGAGTAACCCTGGATCTACTAATACCAAACTACTTGGTGGAAAAAGACTGGCTGTCAAATCCACCATCCAACCTGTCAGTGTCTGAACAATCCTGAAGAGGCGAACCACCGACTCTAGCCAACCATTCACTGTCTGAGGGTATGGCTCACTGTGGAACATCAGTGGTATCTAATGCTGGAACTCATGTAGTGTTACCATCCCGTGCTTGTCATCGGCCCTCACTGCCAGTACTATCTGCTACTCCACAGGTGGAGGTGCTACTGCCTGTCCTCCTAAAGAAAGGGTAATCGTATGATGGATCTTGAACTAAGGCCTCATCGCTCATGGTGTCATCGTCACGAACTAGAGCTAGTATCCTGGCTGGCTATCATCTCTAAGACATCTTGAATCTGATCAAGGTGTAACGTGGTCAAATGAGCATATATATATCAACAACGATGGAGAGATGACTCAAGAAGGGCAGTCAAAGACTAAATCCTATATGGTGCACAAACTAAATTCCCTGCAACAAGTGTCTCAGTGTGCCGAGTCGACAAGCGGGTTATCCGGGTCCTCATGAATGGATACGTTGGCTACCGCACCATCACTGGACTCCCTGGCCTAAGAGTATCTCTTGAGACACGTTGACACTATTTCCCCAAAACTCAACCAATTCCTTTTTAGGGACGTCCGAACAACTCCCCAAGGAACGAACCACCTCTGATACCACTTTGTCACGACCTAACCCATATCGGGGCTCGAGCCGCAACTACCCCAAGCCTGCCTCCATAGGCCAGGGGCTGGTGACTAGCACCGGAGGCACAACAAACTAGGAGAGGCCTTTTCCTAAGAAACTTTACACACACACACGTAGCTAACTCAATGAAAAAGTGTAGAGAAAAGAAAGAAAGATACAACACTTCTACAAATGGGAAACCAACATACATGCATTGAACTCTAAACAGTACAAGTAAAGTGATGAAAAGTATTGAAAAGTAACCCGAACAGTAAAAGGGGAAAAACACATGCCCAACAAGAAAGGTGCCACAACCCGAAAATAGGTAAAACGAAAGTAAAATGCCGGTGAGTCGTACACCCGGAAATCCTCCTACGACCATTGAATGTAGCCCCATCTCCTTTTTCCTCTACGCTACTCTGTAGTCTCGATCGACCTGTCCATCGTCTGCAAGGGCACACCAAGTTCGGGCAAAGCCCAAGCAGGGGTGAGTATAAAGATACTCAGTAGGATGCCCTGAAATCTCGAGGGAGAAACATAGGAGATACTAAAAATGGTGAGTAGTAGACAGAGAAAGAATAGTGTAAGAGTAAAAAAGAGAGAGTGCAGCTCAACCCGACAAGTGAAAGTAAGCAGGCTCGTCCAACCAAGAGGAACTAGACATGGAAATCACGTGGCATATCCCGTGCGTCTTCACCCCTCCTAGAATAAGAGTAACTGAACCCAAGGAGTGGGAACAAAAGTAGGGTATATATATATATATATATATGCTCCACAATAATCCCAAACGAGTGTGTAAGGGGATATCTATCTCCAAGCTAAGCCCAAGAAGAGTCGCCAACAGTTAAAAGGATATCCATCACTGATGCCCAATGATCCCGTATGTCAAAGCTGTCTCATCACTGAACCATACAACCAAGGGTCCCGCTCCAGTAATCACGGAGAAAAGTCACTGACTAGCCTCATAAAAAGGGATGAGTCTAAAAGAATTCATCGGGTAACCCACTGCCCAGCCCCACCAGAGGGTAAACCACAAGAGTTCGTCGAGTAACCCACTGCCCAGCCCCGCTGGAGTGTAAACCACAAGTGGTCGTCGGGTAACCCACTGCCCATCCCCGTTAGAGGGTAAACTACAAGAGGTCATTGGGTAACCCACTACCCAGCCCCACTGAAGGGTAAACCACAAGGCAAACAGGTAACCCACAACCCATCCCCATTGGAGGGTAAACTCCAAGGTCAACGGGTAACCCCCGGTCCAGCCTCGCTGGAGGATAAACCCTAAGAGGTCAACGGGTAACCCCCTGCCCAGCCTTGATGGAGGGTAAACCCTAAGAGGTCAATGGGTAACCCTCTACCCAGCCTCGCTGGAGGGTAAACCCGGAACTGGTCTGATAACTCCGCATTGTCCATGCCATCACTGGGTGTCAATAACACCGCTACCGCGCGTAGGTTCATAGTGCGTCAAAGGAACCTCCAACCAACACCCTTTCATGTTTCCACATTTAATGAGATCTCAAAAAAGGCTCCAATCTCCCAAACGGGTTACACCATTGTAATCCTCACTAAAAAAACACAAAATATAGACTATTCACTCGCTGCCAACGGCTCCCGATGGAAAAGGTATTCAACACTGCTTTATGCCCATACAGCGTCTCGTGAGGCCCGCACCTTGGTCCCAAAAGAGGTAGACCAAACTGCACTATCGCGATGCTCTGAGGAAAACACGCCAAAATGACTACTCATACACCCCAAACGGACGTCGGAAGAAAAAGGCACAGTACGCTGCACACGGATTAAGAGACAGCCCGTGGGGCCCACGCCTCAACTCCAGCTTCACCGCATGAAACCCCCTCGGTCAACTTTTCCTCGATGTCAGGGTCACAACGCCGCTGATGGCACATAAAATAGACTTCAGATGCAAAAGCTGCAACTTCCTAAGTTATATGAAAACAGGGCCCTGTGGGGCCCACACCTCGACCCCGAAACACGCCATGCAAATCATACCATTTATTTCCTTAAAGATAACCACGCGGTGTAGGCTATTCATTTTCCCTGAATGGACTTATGAAGCATAAGTCACAAAAACGCATCATACGTCCAAAAGCCTCCTCATGGGGCCCATGCCTCGGGCCTGAATTTAGGCGGCCAGATTGCACCGTTGCAATCCCCTCAGAAAAACAATCAGAAACGAGTACTCAAAAACCCGAAATGGATGTCGGGTGAAAAAGTGGCATTTCCCCATAAAATGTGCGAACTAGGCCCTGTGGGGTCCGCACCTTGTCTCCCACCCGAACGCTTCGGAAAGAATCTCAAAAATTCCGCACGAGGATTGGGTTCACGCTGCCACTGATGGCGCGTTAATTGAACATCCCAAGCAAGAGTTAGGTCTGACGCAAGAATAATTAATTAATTAAACAATTAATTAATTATTCACATTAAGCATTTCGTGCCACCGAGCAACGAAACCAAACCACAAGGGTCCCAAACCCACTTTAGAAGGACTTGATCAACTCTAGGGCCATAGCTCCTCTAACGGCGCATTAAACGGACGTCCGGCTTGCGAATCACATCCGTCGCAAGTTTTAACAATTTAATATTATTAAATTAAGGTGTTCCGGGTCACACGCCTTCGGGTGCAGAACTTAGAAACAATGAAATCCACTTCAAGAAGCCCGTCTCACTGACACAAACCTGAATCCACTGACAGCGCATCAAACAGATGCGCCGTTTGGGAGATATGCCCCCTTGAACGAAAGGGGGCCCAAAAAGGGTCGGTCCAAACCTCTGGCCCACGGACCAGCCACGGGTCTGGTCTAGTTCACCGAGGCCCATTGGCCCTGGCCCGTCTGAAAACCGCCAGACCCCTCAGGTCCGGATCCTTCAAATAGACCGGCTAGTTGGATGGTCTTCACTCCACGCCGCACCCTAGCAGGACCCGCGTTCGGTGGGTCCTTGTCCAATACTCCCCCTCCACGAGGCGCTGACCTCAGGGCTCTTCCCGACCGCGATAGCCCGAAGGCGTCGCCTGTGCCGCACGCCTTTGCTGGATTCCCCTTCGACTGCGACGGACCAAGGGCCGGCTCCTCCTGCAGCGCGCCGCCGTGCCTCGCCACGACCCACACTGCCTGACGCTTCCTGCGCCTGTTGCTCCGCCATCCCATGCTTCACCACCCACACAAATCGGCACCTCTGAAGCCCCGGACGCCGCACACCTCGGCTCCTCCCGAAGCTACCCCGACCACACCGACGACACCCGACGCCGACAACTTGTTCTGAACCCCCGGCCATACTTCTCGACTCCTCTTGGAGCTACCCTGGCCGCCGCACACCGGCCGAACGCCGTTTACCCCGCTGCACCTCCCCGACCTCCGGTCACCGCCCTTGCCAGATCCAGGTCTTCCGACAACTTCCACCACTGCTCCGGTGACCCGATTCCAAATACAAAAGAGGATTCGGAACCCTCGGGGTGAGGCCTTCGCAGCGTCTTCCCCCGATCGTCGATCTGACAAGATTTGGCGCGTCCGAAAATTTGGACGAAGAATGCCCAAGAATGACAATTAAAATGGGGCTCAGGCATTGGCCGTGTTCATTCGGCCAACAGCCCAATTATAAAATTATCAAATTTTAAACAACAAATCTAATGAAAATTTAAGAAATCCACGAAGGTGTGAAATTTAACAATAATACTACTTCGATCCGGCCATTCGTCGTTGACGACGCATTCGCTGCGATCCCACTTCGATCCGCCAAGGTTCCCACAGAGGTTACTCCTTGATTCGGTGAAGAACGGTGAAGAACATCTAGAGAGATAGATATATAGAGAGAGAGAGATTGGGTGTTAGATGGAGAGAGTGTAAATTAGAGTTCTTCCTTAACCCTAAACACATACTCTATATTTATAGGGATCCCACTCAGCGCAGAATCCGAATCCACCGCACCCTCTCATTTTATGTCGCACCTAGGAAAAATGCCCCATTTTGAACTCAACGGAAGTCTCTGATTTCCATTCCGAGGCTTTGTTCGAAATTTATTCAAAAATAATTCCAATGATAAAAAATCAATAAGTCGTTAATTTAAAATGACGATTTTTCCCTTGGGTGACATCTCTCACAGCAGGCCTGCGCTCACAACTTTTACACCCCGCCTAGGGTAAAAGGCACGCTCTGGATGCAACTATGCCCTCAGATTTCCAATCCGAGCTACCGTTCAAGATAAAACACAACCCCTCCATGTGCATAGTATTAAAACACTTAATATTTTTATAAAATTTATTCCGGGAACACCGGGCCTCGGAATTGCACATCGTCTTCGCCCCTAGCTCTGGAAACATATGTAGAAATTTTCCAAAGTCTTAAAAGGAAAAACATGGTCTCTAAATTATTCCATCCTTCAAGATTTTCATCCTTGAAAAGAAAAACTTGGAAAAAAACTCGGGATACAGAGCTCACACTTAGCTCTCCCACTCCCAAGAAAACTTGCACAACACCATGCTGGCACAACACGTGAACCAAATGGATGGTTCGTACTTATAAGGTCTGATACTCTCGAGGGCATGCGTAAGAATACGCATGCACCTCATCAACTACGATACGTGGAAGATGCCCTGCGCCCACTCCTACTGTTGGGAGGGTAAGGCAAGACGGTATGCAACCTCTCAACCGCTTGCATGATTACTGAATGGCCCAATGAAACTCTGGGGACTTCCCTGGCCGAACCTATACTTTCCACGTCACGACCAAAATCACGATTTGTTCCTGGAACATGTTCTCATGATTACCTCATTTAGAATACCCATCTGGTGAAACACCCAAGGATATCCAGTCACACAAGTTTTCACAGTCGGTGCATCACAACTGAGGCTCTATGCTAAGGGAACTTGCTACAACATAGCCATTTTCCCAAAACATAGACCACCTTGAAATAATATTCCTGAAGAAATTTCAACTAGCATCGTTGCCTCAGATTCAAGTCCCTTTGGGTGAGGACGCACCTGAGAAACTGGTGGTCTGAGCAAACCACAAAGCACTCTCCCAGAAGATAGCATCTCCACATTCTCAGGGAAAAGAATACCACTACCAGCACCACATAGTGAAACACGTAGTTCTGTTTATGGGGTTTCCATCACCTCGACCTATACTTGATAACGGTATCAAGATTGACGTTGAGTACGCAAGGTACCAACGAATAGGGTAGGCGAGAAAACTCATCCAACTTCCAGAGGCTAGACATAGAAAGCACGTGGAAAACCCCACATGTCTTTTCCCCTCTTGGAAGGAGAGTAATCCCTAAAAAAGGCACTTCACCAAACCCACTAGTGGCACCTCAAGAAAAGGGGGGGGGGGTCACGTAGAAAAGCCCCACTGGCAAACCCAGAACCGGATCTGACACTCCACCGTACAACCCCGCCATGAATGCACCTGTCAGAGGGAATCATCCACCGCACCTCAATACTATCCGCTTTGGGTGGAACTGAATCTCCCTCACAGTTTTGATCGCATCACAAAAATGTGTCTCAATGGGGAAAGAACCCCTATTTCCTGTGCATTCAAAGCTACGTCAGACAACACCAATATAGGGTTACACTGATGCCCTGCGTCACCCTCGGTAACCCCTCGAACAAGGAGTTAGGTGAAAGGATTACCTCACACAGTGCCTAATAAGTTCTGCTGAGAAAAGTAGAAAAAGACACAGAGCATACCTATTATCATCTCTTGTGTTGCAGGATTGTAGACATCCATAGCACACAGCCACCTGCGGCCCCGTCCGTCATCTCCCTAGGCCTGACACGGGCCACCTAGTGGTGGTGGAAGGACCTAGAAACGTCGTTCTCCGACCGCAGTTCTTCCTTCTTTTCTACCAACACCGCCTCCCTGGGGACCACCCTGTCCTCACATGGGGGTTCTCTGATCACGACACTTCCTTTGTCATGGTGGTGTATCTACCAAATATCTGGAAAAATCAGCACATTTGGTCAAGTAGTCTCATGCCACGTGACCTCGCACATCACAAAACATAACACTAGTCCTCCCTGGGCTATCTAGGTGCACTACGCTGTACCGGAACATGTGCATGAGTCTCATAAAGGGGAGACCTCCGGCACCGAGGCCCTTCCAATCGACGTCCCTCTGATAGAAATTTCTCTGTCACCAGTGCCTGCTCGAACACCCCAAGATGGGTGAGGATGCACAATGGCACTATGCTGGCATGAATATCCTCTACAGAGACCTTGATCAAACTTCTGTGCCCTCAAAAAAGAGCTGCTAGAAGTCATCCCATGAGAGTACCAACTCATCGTGCATCTGAGTAACCCTGGCTCTACTAACGCCAAACTGCTTGGTGGAAAAAGACTGGCTGTCAAAGCCACCATCCAACCTGTCAGTGTCCGAATAAGCCTGAAGAGGCGGACTACTGACTCTATCCAACCCTTCACTATCTGAGGGTATGGATCACCGTGGAACCTCAACGGTATCTGATGCTGGAACTCACGTAGCATGCCTAGACCACCCTCTTCATTGGCCCTCACTACCGGTACTATCTTCTACTCCACGGGTGGAGGTTCTACTGCCTGTCCTCCTGGAGAAACGGTAATCGTATGATGGATCTTGAACTAAGGCCTCATCGCTCACAGTGTCGTCGTCATGAACCAGAGCTAGTATCCTAGATGGCTATCATCGCAGAGACATCTTGAATCTGATCAAGGAGTACCTCGGTCAAATGAGCACATATATATCAACAATGATGGGGATCTGACTCAAGAAGGACAGTCAAAGACTCAATCCTATATTATGCATGAACCAAATTCCCTACAACAAGTGTCTTAGTGTGCCGAGTTGACAAGTAGGTTATCAGGGTCCTCGTGAATGGATACGTTGGACACTACACCATCACTGGACTCCCTGGCCTGAGAGTCGATCTTGATACACGTTGACACTATTGCCCCAAAACTCAACCAATTCCTTTTTAGGGACGTCCGAACAATAACCCAAGGAACGAACCACCTCTGATACCACTTTGTCATGACCCGAACCTTACCGGGGATTGAGCCACAACTACCCCAAGCCCGCCTCCACAGTCCAGGGGCTAGCGACTAGTTCTGAAGGCAGTACAAACTAGGGGAGGACTTTTCCTAAGAAACTTTACACACACACGTAGCTAACTCAATGCAAAAGTGTAGAGAAAAGAAAGCAAGATACAACACTTCTACAAATGGGAAACCAACATACATGAATTGACCTATAACCAGTATAAGTAAAGTGCTGAAAAGTACTAACAAGTAACCTGAACAGTAAAAGGGGAAAAACACGCGCCCACCCAGAAAGGTTCCACAACCCGACAATAGGTAAAACGAAAGTAAACCTCCCGTGAGTCTCACACCTGGAGATCCTTCTAGAACCAATGAACGCAGTCCCAACTCCTGTGTCCTCTACGCTCCTTTGTAGTCTCGACCGACCTGTCCGTCATCTGCAAGGGCACACCAAGTGCGGGCAAATCCCAAGCAGGGGTGAGTATAAAGATAGTCAGTAGGATGCCCCAAAATCTCGAGGGAAAAACAAAAGAGATACTAAAAATGGTGAGCAGTAGATAGAGCAAGAATAGTGTAAGAATACAAAAGAGAGAGTGCAACTCAACCCGATAAGAGAAAGGAATCAAGCTCATCCAACCAAGAGGAACTAGACATGGAAATCACGTGGCATACCCCGTGTGTCTTCGCCCCTCCTAGAAAGAGAGTAACTGAACCCAGGGAGTAGGAATAAATGTAGGGTGTATATATATATATGCTCAACAAGAATCCCAAACAAGTGTGTAAGTGGATCTCTATCTCTATGCTCAACCCAAGAAGACTCGCCAACAGTTCAAAGGATATCCATCACTAATGACCAACAATCCCATACGTCAAAGCTGTCTCATCGCTAAACCGTACAACCAAGGGTCCCAATCCGGTAATCACGGAGAAAAGTCACTGAATAGCCTCATAAAAAGGGATGAGTCTGAAAGAAGTCACCGGGTAACCCACTGCCCAGCCCTGCCAGAGCGTAAACCACAATAGGTTGTCGGGTAACCCACTACCCAGCCCCGCTGTAGGGTAAACCACAAGAGGTCGTCAGGTAACCCACTTGTCCAGCCCCGCTGGAGGTTAAACCTCAAGGTAAACGGGTAACCCACTGCCCAGCCCTGCTGGAGGGTAAACCCCAAGGTCAACGGGTAACCTCCTGCCTAGACTCGCTGGAGGGTAAACCCTAATAGGTCAGCAGGTAACCCCGTGCCTAGCCTTTCTGGAGGGTAAACCCTAAGAGGTCAATGGGTAACCCCCTGCCCAGCCTCACTGGAGGGTAAACCCAGAACTGGTCCGATAAATCTGCACTGTTTGTGCCATCACTAGGTGTCACTAACACCGCTACCGTGCGTAGGTTCGGAGTGCATCAAAGTAACCTCTGACCAACGCCCTTTCATGTTTCCACATTTAATGAGATCTTGAAAGAGGCTCCACTCTCCCAAATGGGTTACACCGTTATAATCCTCACGAAAAAACACACGAGATAGACTATTCACTCACTGGCAATGACTCTTGATGGAAAAGTTATTCAACACCGCTTTATGCCCATACGACCACTTGTGGGACCACACCTCGGTCCCGAAAGAGGTCAGGCAAACTGTTCCATCATGATGCTCTCGGGAAAACACGCCAAAACGACTACTCATACGCCCCAAACAGACATCAGAAGAAAAAGATGCAGTACGCTGCACACAACTTAAGAGACGGCCCGTGGGGCCCACACCTCTACTCCGGTTTCACCGCCTGAAACCACATTGGTCAACTTCGCCTCGATTCTAGAGTCACAACGCCGCTGACGTCACCTAAAACAAACTTTGGATGTGGAAGCTGCAACTCCCTACGTTATATGCAAATGGCCCCCTGTGGGGCCCACACCTCAACCCCAAAACACGCCACGTAGATCGTACCATTGCGTTCCTTTCAGATAACCACACGACATAGGCTATTCATTTTCCATGAACGGACTTATGAATCATAAGTCGTAAAAACGCAACATACGTCCGAAATCCGCCTCGTGGGGCCCATGCCTCAGGCCTAAATTTAGGTGACCGGATTGTGCCGTTGCAATCCCCTCGAAAAAATACCCATAAATGAGTACTCAAACACCCTAAACAGATGTCGGGTGAAAAAGTGGAATTTCACCGTAAAACATGCGAACTAGGCCCTGTGGGGTCCGCACCTTGTCTCTAACCTGAACGCTTCGAAAAGCATCTAAAAAAGTCCACACGAGGACTGGGGTCACGCTGCCGCTGACGGCATGTCAATCAGACATCCCAAGCAGGAGTTAGGTCCGACGCAAGAATAATTAATTAATTAAAAAATTAATTAATTATTCACATTAAGCATTTCGTGCCACCGAGCAACGAAACCAAACCACAAGGGTCCTAAACACACTTTATAAGGACCATCTCAACTCCAGGGCCACAACGCCTCTGACGGTGTGTTAAACGGACGTCCGCCTCGCGAAGCACGTCCGTTGCAAGTTTTAACAATTTAATATTATTAAATTAAGGTGTTCTGGGTCACACGCCTTCGAGCGCAGAACTTAAAAACCGTGAAAGCCACTTCAAAAATCCCATCTCGATGACACAAACCCGTAGCCGCTGACGGCGCATCAAACGGACGCGCCGTTTAGGAGATATGCCCCCTTGAACAAAAGGGGGCCCAAAAAGGGCCGGTCCAGACCTCTGGCCCGCGGCCTAGCCACTGGTCCGGTCCAGTTTGCTGCGGCCCACTGGCCGCTGCCTGTCTAAAAACCGCCGAACCCCTCAGGTCCGGCTCCTTCACATGGCCCGACCATTTGGCCGGTCTTCGCTCCACGCCGCACCTCACCAGGACCCGCGTTCGGCGGGTCCTTGTCCGCTGCTCCCCCTCCTTGAGGCGCTGACTTTAGGGATCTTCCCGACCGTGACAACAGGAAGGCATCGCCCGCACCACGCTCTTCCACCGACTTCCCCTTTGACCACGACAGACCCAGGGCCGACGCCTCCTGCAGCGCACCACCGCACCTCGCCGTGGCCCGCGCCGCCCGACGCCGCCTGCGCCCGCTGCTCTGCTGTCCCGGGCTTCACCACCCACATGAACCGACACCTCCGAATCCCCAACCGCCACACACCTAGGCTCCTCCCGGAGCTACCCCAGCCATGCCGGCGACACCCGACACTGGCGACTCGTTCCGAAACCCCGACCGCACTGCTCGACTCCTCCCAGAGCTACCCCGGCCGCCGCACACCGTCCGAACACCGTTTACCCTGATGCGCCACCCCGACCTCCGGCCACCGCCCTTGTCGGAGCTGGGTCTTCCGACGGCCGCCGCCACTACTTTGGTGACCCGATTCCAAATCCGAAAGAGGATTCATAACCCTCGGGGTGAGGCCTTCATAGCGCCTGCCCCCGATCGTCGATCCGACAAGATTTGGCATGTCCAAAAATTTAGATGAAGAACACCCAATAATGAAAATTAAAATGGGGCTCGGGCGTTGGCCGTGTTCATTTGGCCAATGCCCCAATTCTAAAATTATCAAATTTTAAACAACAAATATGATGAAAATTTAAGAAATCAACAAAGGTGTGAAATTTAAGAATAATCCTACTTCGATCTGGCCGTTCATCGTTGGCGACACGTTCGCTGCGATCCCACTTCGATCCGCCAAGGTTTCGGCGGAGGTTGCTCCTTGATTCGATGAAGAATGGTGAAGAACAACTAGAGAGATAGAGATATAGAGAGAGAGAACTTGGGTGTTAGAGATAGAGAGTGAATTAGAGTTCTTCCTTAACCCTAAACACATACTCTCTATTTATAGGGATCCCACTCATCGCAGAATTCGAATCCACCACGCCCTCTAATTTTATGTCGCGCCAAGGAAAAACATCCCATTTTGAACTCAATGAAAGTCTCGGATTTCCATTATGAGGTTTTTTTGAAAGTTATTTGAAAATAAAGCCATTGATAAAAAATCAATAAGAGATTAATTTAAAATGACGATTTTTCCCCTGGGTGACATCTTTCACAGCAGGCCCGCGCCCGTAACTTTTACAACCCGCCTAGGGTAAACAGCACACTCCGGATACAACCATGCCCTCGGATTTCCGATCTGAGCTATCATTTAGGATAAAACACAACACCGCCACGTGAATAGTATAAAAAAACTTAATATTTTTATAAAATTTATTCCGGGCGCACTAGGCCTCAGAATCGCACGCCGTCTTCGCGCCTAGATCTGTAAACATATGTAGAAATTTTGCAAAGTCTTAAAAAGAAAAAAACGGGTATCTACACATATTCTTATATTTAATACCACATATAATTTACTTATGACTTTATATTACTCAATAATTAACAAGTCCATGTTAAATTTATGTCTCGGGTAATAACCACTTTGTTTTTCATTTATGTTTTGACTTGTTATCCTTGGTCCCCTTACATAGATCTTGATTTCATTGTATCCATAATTATAATCATGATATAAATATCATATATATATATATATATTAAATAGTTATTAATAGTGATTAATAATAGTTGGATATAGAAAATAAAATATATCATTCATGGAGACGGTAGGCCATACGTACGCATATACACTTTTTTCATTTTCATGTCAAGTTAAAAAAATGGAAAGTATATGATAAATTATTATTAAATAATTATATTTATTTCATATATAACATATGTTTTCATAAAATTTATCCTTATTACCATCCATATGAAATATAAGTGAATAATGAATCACACCACATCGTGGGGATGGTAATCCATACGTACGCATGAGTGACATTATCATTTTCCCAAAATATTAGATGGTAAAAAGGGAGACATTATATTATCATTAAAGTAGTATTATTATATAATAAATATAATATATATCATAAAAATATAGTTTCAATAATAAATCTCAACCATGATAGATGGTAAAGGAAAAATGAATAACATGTTTCGTGAGGCGGTAGTTCGTCATACATAAGAACGGTAAATTCATTACCCATTAGATGGAAGTGTGTGTGAGTGTAGGTATAAACCTTAATATAACAAAATTTTAGTATATTTAGGATATTTAGGTTATTATATAACATTAAATATAAAAAATTTAATGGGTTTAAGTAAGAAATAAAACAAAAATGTCTGTTGATGAATGTTACCTCTTATTTGGGTATCTCTTTTTGATTTTCACAAAAGGATGCCTTTGGTTGTATTTATGCCAAAAGTAAGGATTATAGGATGAATGGAGGGAATATTTTAGGATATTTAGATAGATATTTATGGAACCAACTAGGTTCATAAGTGTAAAGATAAGAAATATAGAGGTGTTGTTTTATAAAAGAGGGGAGGGGAACTTTCATAAATTCTCAAAAGATAAATTTATAATAAATTCAATATCAATAAAAATACACAAAAAATTAAATTGATTTGAATATAAGACATTATAATCTTGTAATAAAATCAACCAATAAATTTTAGACATTTTTGTATGTAATTTAAAATCTTATTGTTTTGATTAACCCCCAGTTAACCTATTTTAATTTTTAACTATGCTATCAAAGTTTTTAATGTTAAGAGAATGTAATTTTTTAAATATAAAGTGTAAATTGGACTTTAAATGTAAAATTTATGATATTTTAGACCATATATCATCCCCTTAACCTTATTTTATTTTTTAATTATTTTTAAATAATTTAATAAAATATAATTTTCATAAAATATCACAAGTGTCAATTTTCACACTATTTATAACTTTGACTTTAAAAAAAATATATACAGCAAAATAACTTCAAACGAATTCACTTAAAACACAAATAAAATGTCATATTCACTAATAAATTTCATTTATCACAATAATTAAGTCAAATTATTTTTCTTTTAATATTTCAAATATCATTTAATTGATTGTTTCATTAATTAAATAATTACTGCATCATCATTTTGTAATTATTTATGATAATTATTTCTTCACTAAACATTAAAAATAAATTTATATTAGATATATAAACATTATATATTTATTAATAATATATATAGTCAATAATATATTATATTTATACCCATATTAGAATATTATACATATTAAAAGTGAGATTATGACATTTTGTCACTCCCTTTGAGTTTAATAATATTTATGTCATTTTAATGGAAAAGTGTCCATTAAAAATTATTAAATATCAATAATTATATGTTATGGGTTCAATTAACCACATCCAATATCTTTTGGTAAAGTGTTATGATATTTTTATAATATTTATTATACCATTTTTACCCTTAACTATCTGATTTACTCTTAATCGTGGTATTAAAAATTAGTAGTTACTATTCATATTATGAAAAAATAAAAGGGTCTTATATAATAAATTTGGACCTTATGATTATAAATATGTAATAAAATTTTCCTAATTAAAAATACATAAATTTCTAAAATTATTTTAAAATCAATCCTATTGATGGAACAAGAAAATGGGTTTTTAAAGTGAAAATGTCCAAAATATTAACACGTTTTTATATCCAAATTCACTGTCAAATTGATTTCAATGACCTAAATTGGATTAAATGATAATAATTTTATATAATTATAATTTAAAACCAATAAAATATATAATTAAAAACTATAAATTATTTCCACAAAAAATGTGTTTTCAATTAAAATTCAGTATTTTCACTATTCATCAAAACATGAAACTTATCCAAAAAATGATAAAACATAAACCAAAATAAATTTTTATATACTGCTTTCAAATAAAATTTTTATTATTTCTTATTAAAATTATAAAATTGTTAAAAATTAGATTTAAAATGGTTTCTCCATTAATAGGTGGTGAAATTAGCCTTTTGAAAAATATAGTGTTATATGCGTAAAATTGGGTTTGTTCTTATCTTATTCCTAGAAAATATATTGGATGAGTATAAAAAACATTTTATAGAATATATAAAAAATATATTTCATTAATATCATTCACTAATTTTAATTACCTTACTTTATTAAGACAAAATGACTTTGGGAACATAAAATAAAATTATTTCCATTATAATCAATTGGTACAGATTTTTATTTCTAATTAATTGGTAACCAATGAATTCATATTATAAACCTTATATTTTTATATGTTATTTAATAATATTCATAAATTATAATTTAAATTATAGTTTATATCATATTATATTAAATAACAATATTTTAATAATATACTATTGTTCGGTAAAAACCAGTCTTGCGTGTAATGCATGATATCAAAAGAACTCGGGGTTCTGAATAACACAAGCCAAACATCATGTTTTTAGTATAAAAAAGATATTTTTAGTACTGTGTTAAATGAAAAATATATATAAAAAATGAATTTGAAAAACAACATTTCACAAAATCTCAGGGTGTTACATCCAGAACTATGTACAACTTGATTCTCATTCTGACGAGATGCATATGGACGCCTCGATCCAATATCTTGGCCCAACTACTACATGAGACAAAATTCCCCTATCCTATATTTTATTTCTTATACACGGTGAGAGGAACCTTTTTCATTCTTTATTTCTCACATTGATCACATCTCACATGATCATAGGAAATTTGGTGAGGGCTTCCCCGCATGACCAAAACACATCAGTTCATGAAAAGGTTATCATGGTCCTAGATGTATAGCCTTAAAAGGCATACTATGAGTCCTTTCTGTATGAAGTTAATCTGCACAGTTGATCTCTTTATAATGACATAAAACCATGCATTGCCATGTGCCTCTCCCAAGACAACCACTATCCTCAGTGTTGGTCTCCCACCGTAGCTCCATTCCAGAACTACGTGTGTCTTGATTCCTTCAATCACAGGATACATAGTGACACCCATACCTCCATTCATAGTCCCAGTCACAACATTACATTTTCATATCTAGGAGCCTACATCTTTAACACATGATAATACACTACATGGTATCTCAAGAACTACGTGTTGATTGATTCTAGTCATCACAAGATACATAGTGACGACCGAATCTCCAATCATAAGCCCAGCTACACCAATCATCCAGAATAATTCCCCCCTCTGTGTATGGGTCAAACCTTTATAGGGAGTTTCCTATCTAATAACTACGTGTGGGTTGATTCAGATCATCACAAGATATGTAGTGATTCCTAGATCTCTCATATGAGGTCCTGCTAAAACAATCAACAGGAACAATACCCCCCTCTATGTATGGGTCAGACATGAAAGGAGAGTTTCTCATTAAAAAAATATGCGTGGCTTAAGTCCTATTATCATAGGTTATGTAGTGATTCCTGGATCCCCAAACCCCTATCCAACTATAACATTAAACGAAAAAAATTCCCCCTATTCGTAGTCGTCATACCTGTGTAGAGAGTTTCATGTTTAAGAACTATGTGTGGCTTGATTCCTATCATCACAGAATATACAGTGACACATGAATCTCCAATATTGGGTCCAGCTACAATAATCAATGGGAACAATTCATGTGTATGAGTCAGACCTATATAGATATTTTCCTATTCAAGAACTACATGGGGCTTGATTCCTGTCAGCACAAGATATATAGTGATGCCCAAATCTCTAATATCAGGCCCAACTACAACAATCAAAGTGAACAATTACCCCCTATGCATATGGGCCAAACATGTATAAAGAGTTTACCATTCAAGAACTACATGTGGATTGTTTCCTGTTATCACAGGATACATAGTGATTCTAGGATCTCCAATCCTAGTCCCAAGTAAAATAATCAACGAGAACAATGCCCCCTATATATATGGGTCAGAACTGCGTAGCGTGTTTCCTATTCAATAAATATGTGTGGATTGATTCATATTACCATATAATATTTAGTGGCACCTGGTTATCTAATTATTGGGTCTATCCATGTTAGTAAAATGTCCTCCCATCCCTATATACAGGTTAAACTTGCGCAAGGAACATACATTAAATAACTACGTGTGGCCTGATTCTTGTGACACCCAGATCTCTAATCCTAGGTCTAGTTGCAAAAATAAATTTAAAAATACACCCCTAACTTCATATAGGTCAGTCCTATGTAGCAAATTTCCTAGAAGAATGAAATTAAACTACATGAACAAACTGTGTATACCACTTTTGAAGAAAGGGTTGAGTCATACCAGCTAATTTTACCTATGTATGAGTCATATCTATGAATGGCTTACTTGCGCATGTGGTAAATCTCTGCAAGAAGGGATGTACCACAGATCGACATAAGGGCAGTGCCAACTTTTATCAGTGCTAAGAAAGACACACTGATAAAATGGGGGCCTTTATCAACACTAGCTAAAAGTGCTGATAAAAGTTTTAAAATAAATAATAATATTAATTTATATAAAATTATTATATTTTATATTAAAAAAATGTTTATTTATATACATTAAATAAAAAAACATGTTTATTATTAATATATATTTTCTAATAATTCAAATATATATTATGTTTTAAAAAAGTATTTATAAGATTATAATTAAATAAATATATATTTAAATAATTATAGGATTTTAATAAATTTTATTAAATAATTAATATATTTATTATATTTATAATTATATATTTATGATTATATATTTATGATTATATATTTATGATTATATATTTATGATTATATATTTATAATTATATTTTATAATTATATCTAAATACTTTTTAAATATAAATATAAATATATATTTAATTATAAATATATATATATATATATTTAAATAAATATATGTTTCCAATGAATTTGATCAATAAATATATTGATGTGTGAGTATAATTAATGTTCATATGTTATGTATTCATCATTAATGTTCATTTATACATTACACCCTTCTTATTATTCATGTTGTCCATATATGTGATGACTCATTTTTATGATCTATACTTTTCTTGGTATATATTTCATTCGTGTTATAACCATTAATCTATTATGTTCTCACAAATACTTATAAAATTACAATAAATATATTTCAATAATAAATATATTTATTATATATATAATTATAAAATTTTAATTATATATAAATACTTTTCAAATATATTTATTTATAATTATAATTATATCTAAATAGATATATATTTAAATAATTATAAAATTTCCATAGATACCTCTATTATAATTTTATAAATATATATATATATATATTTATAATTATATACAAATATTTATAATAATATTTATTTATACATATAATTATAAATAAATATATGTGTGTAAATAATTATAAAATTATAATTAATATATTTATTATTCTTAAAAAGTTATAAATATATATAATTAAATATATACATATTAGATGTTTGGTGTATAATTACCTTAAACACACACCCCACACACATATGTCGGAAAGGCAGATCATTGCCCTCCCAAGGGATAGTCCACCCATCAAGCCTTATTTATTCAGTACATGACCCGAAGACCCAGTGGACAGGAAGCCCATAACATGGCCCAAAGGCCTAGTGCTGCATCATGCATGCATCATACTGCATGTGTTATGCTTGCGTCACCGCATGCCTCCATCATGCCTGTATCACTGTCTCCCTAGTTGTAATAATAACCCCCAACTGCTTGGACCACTGTCCAATTATCATTGACTGTACACAGGGCGGACGAAATAGACAGTTCAGCAGACCCTTCAGATTTGAGAGTTTGTGGTCAAAAGATCAGGAATGCAAAGAGGTGATCCGGTCAAGCTAGAAAAGTACTCACGAGGATGTTTACCTCAACCTCCAACAGGTCACATCCGATCTGAGGTCTTGGAGCAATAAGAAATTCTGACACCCCGACTAGTAATGTGGAGTCCTTGAAAAGAGACTGAACAATATCCTCAAACAAACCACATCCAATTACAATCTCTCTAAGATTGGAGCCACTCAATGCTTTTGCATAACTCTCTCCCAAACCCGCCTTCTCCTTCTCCTATGCCATCACCGTTTCTCCTGACCTTGGGATCGTCTCTCCCACCTCATTATTCCCTACACTTCTATCATCCCCCTGCTGGTGTTGCTCTCTACTGGCATCACTCCTTTCCGTCGTCTCTCTCAGCCATTGTCGTTCCTTGAAAGGTAAGCTACTTTGTGATCTCATCAATCACTAACACCTTAATTTTATGTTGTTTTCAATTAGATTTTGGTTTTTTTCTTGATTATTTATACCAGATCATGGAGTAAATCATCCCAGTCAATGGGGAATTTTCTCAGCTTGTGTAATGAAGGACCTGAGATGATGTATGCATGTTGATTCATGCCGTTTCGAAGAAGTTATATTGTTTTTTGTTTGTTTTCAAGTCTTTTATCCTAAATTAAATTAAATTTATGATCAAATCAGTGTTGTTTATTCAGTCTTCTACCTAAAATGGTATTTAGAGTGTGTCTTAGATATTCTATGGGTTTTTGGTTGTGGTTTTGATGTGCTGGGCGTGCCTAATGATTTTTCATAATTATCCATGTTTTGATTAATTATGAAGTTAATTAACATTGAAATTATAAAATGATGGTATGTTATGGTTTATTTCCATAAAGTGGCACCCCCCATTCCCAAATTGGTCAATCATAAAAGGTTTTAACCCTCTATATAACACTTTTGTGAAACGATTATCCAACATTGACACTCTACTTATTTGCAATATCCCAATGTGGATGCCAGACTCATTTATGATCATACATGTCCTACACAACCCCCTCTTTTCCACATGGTCTTATATTTTGGGAAACAATTATCTAAGGTTTCCTATAAATACCCCATACACACCTCAAAATAAAAAGAAGATAGAATGAGCAAGTTATATTACTTTTGAGTATAAAATCTATATCACCCTCACCTGGATATATTCCCTCTGAAACTCAAACTCATATCTTCATTGTGTCATACCCCCTGTCAAACCCATCATGAAAAATCATAACCATATTGGTTTATACTCCCCTTGAGTCATACCCTCACATTACTATTTCCCCAATGAAACTAAATTCAACTTAGAGACCCATATTCTCTTTTCTCATATTCTTAATAATGAGTACCTCAAGTTTTTCAAGAATTTCCAAAGCTCTAACTTGGGTGGAACCAAAATTTAGAGAAGTGATTTAGTAAATGAAACCCTTGAAAGCAGTTCTGTTATAGTGAATATTTCTTCTTATTCCATATTCTCATGACTTTCATTAGTAATCATTTTGGATTTTACATTAATCAAGTACATTGTACCTTTTCCTTCAACCAATTTTATTTTTAATTGTCTATAATCTTCATTAGTGGTGATGAACATATGAAAATCATCCTACTCATATACTAGATTCACCTCTTTCATCAAGACAAATTGGAATTGGTCCTCTACAATTTAAAAAATAAATAACCCTAGATTAAAATTAATGAACAAATTCCCCATGTATATGAAATTTCATCCAATAATATTAGTACTTATCATTCTTCCATGATTTCTAGAATGATAATATCAAAGGGAATGATTAATTTCCCTACATAGACCAAGAAATCATCCTAAATTCCATTGACGTACTCAATGGACTAGTCATATAGATAAAAAATAACATCTATTTTATTGGGATTACTTTTCTTGAAAATATTTAGCGTCATTGGCTAGATATCCCCTTATAAATCATAAAAGGGAATTCTACAAAGTTCAAGAATTGATATTGCATGTAATAGAAAAGCTACATGTATCTTTAAGTTTTAGTGGGATATTTTATTGAACAATAACTAATAAACCCCCTATTAGAAAAATCACTCCTATATCTTGTAATTTATTTTTATTATAAACGAGTTCTTTAATGAACTTGGCACATGATGGCATTTGTGAGATTTTAATGGAAATTGGGATGTTGATGTACTATTTCTTAAAAATTTCCATTAAATTTTTATATTACTCTTAATCCATTCCATGGATCATCCTATTTATAAAGGTATTATGTGTCATTCACAGATATAATTTGGTTAGATTTTATGTGACCTCATCCCTTTCTACATCATCTTATTATTACTGGCTTTCTTATATATGATGTTCTCTTTATTTTTCTTTCTCCTTCATATTTTCTTTATCTTTAAATTTTTTTTGTTTTGAAAGTGTTTCTTTATTATACTTAGTACTAAATGAGTTCCCATTTGGGATAAATGGTGTTTTCCAAGATGTTTTATCGCTTGTTATTGAATGATATTCGATGAAAAATGTTTAGGAAAATGCATAAATGGATTTTTTAAAATAATTATTTTGGTTTTAAAGTAAGTTTTAATCACCAACATGATGTTTTAAAAATTATTATTGTGTTAACTGGATTTAAAACCAAGAGTTTGGGTGATTTTAAAGTGCTAAAATTGTTGGAATTTTTTTTTATTTTTAAAGTGGTGAGTTAAACCTTGTCATCTATATTTAATACCACTTTTTTTTAGCCTTTGTTAATTTTTATATCAACATTTTTAGGGTGTTTAAAGATGTTAAAATTTCCAAATGGGATGGATTATTTCAAAAGGGTGTTTTTCCCATGGGGATTGTATTTTGAAACTTATTGTGTTTTTGAATGTTTTTCAATGGCTATTTAAAGGGTAGTGTAAATTCTCATTAGAGTTTCAAAGGTGTTTGGATAAAATTGGTCCAAATAGTAGATTGGGATGGATTTTATAAATGATAAAATGGATTATAATTCAAATAATGTTTTGAAAAGAGAAGGACCATTTTAAATTTTATAAAATGAGTTTTCATAAAAGGTGTGACACCCTCTTTAGCCCCTTTGATTATTGTATGACCATTATAGCTTGGGATCCCTTGTAGGGATGTTTATTATTGAAAACCTAGTTTGATGGGACATATGGGGGTGTGGATAGGTCTATTAGAGATGAAATAGTGTCCTTATATCTAGTTCAAGTCCTTTTATTAATACAGCCTAGTAATGATGCCCATGAAACTAGAATCCTTTTTAGGATTATTTAGGGGTTTTATCTCTCAGATTCTATTATATCCCCTACTATTTATATTATTATTTTTTCACATATTTTCTTTTCATTTTCCATTTGTTTTGTGGCTTGAAATACCGGTTCTTGACCGTGTTCTTTCTTCCTTCATTATATTGTTTTTTAAGATTTTTTGAAAAGGGGTTATGAAAGGTTTTTAAAGAAGGAAAAAAGGAAAGCGTGATTTTGAAGTGCTTTCAAATTATTTTAACAATGGTTTTAAAAAGTGTAATAAAATAAGAAAAGATATAATGGTTTGTATTTGAAACTCCAAGAATGTGTGAGTTTTGATAATGGGGTATTAGGACACCATGCCTAGTTTTATGTAAATGGTTGGTTTTCAAACATGTTTTTGAAAACTATATGATAGTTGGAAACATCATTGAGTTTTTAAATTTTAATTTCAAAAAAGGATGTTTATGAAATAGTTTAAAGTCATATTTTAAAAAGGTTATTTTACCAAGAGGTATTGGCTGGGGAAAAATGATTTCCATGTGATTGTTTACATTTAATTAAAATCTTATAAAAAGGATTTAACTCACTTTTATGTGTTACTAATTATTTGGTAAAAATTTATAGAAATTTTTTATTTCTATAATTTATTTAAAGATATATTTCTTTAGGATGTAATATGAAAGTGATCAATTTGATTTGGTAGGTTTTGGTGTCCTACTCGAATTTTAGATCACACCTATATTTTATATGTTCAGGTTTGTTTTGGCTTGTTTCTCTTCCTTGGGATCTTATGAGAGGGATATATAGTCAGATGAAGACCCTAGTTGAACTTATTTTGTGTATTTATTTCATTAAATATTTATATTACCAAATCACATATGATGGATATGAATAAGGAATGGATGGATTCCAATCATATGACAAAAGAGTATGAATATGTAGTGAAAGAGTTCATGAGGTTTACAAAAGATCATGCATGTGAACATTATCAAATCCTTTGTCTATGTTTATGCTATTGTTATTCAAGACTAATTTGTCCAGAGGAGTTGGATGAACACTTGATCTTTTAATGAATAGATCAAAGTTATAAATTTTGGAATAAACATGGGAAAAGAGAATGTAGTTAGAGGTTGGGATAATAATATGTTTTATGGATCATCTGATATGATTACAAGTGTGTAAAATGAAGAAGAATGTATCGAGGATGTGATTAAAAATGTAAAATATAATGAAGATAATATTTATTAAATGATAATTACAGTTTAATATGAACTTTTTTGGTTTCCAAAAATTGTTTGGGAAGTTAAAGAGTTGTGAAAAGAAGCTATTGTATGCTGGTTTCACTAAATATACAACATCATCAGCCATAATGAAGCTGTATAATTTGAAAGTAGGCAATATATGCAGTGACACTAGTTTTATAGAACCAATTTCTCACTTTAATGAAATGATCCTTGAAGATAATTAACTCTTGAGCCGAACAAACGATGCTAAATGAATGCTACGCTCGATGGGTATGATCTCTGAAAGAATACATGCACTCCCGAATGATTGTATACTATTTTGTAAGGACCAAAATTTATAGAAAACTGTCATTATTCTCAATAAAAGAAAGGTGAATCAGGTCCTATGAAAGTTGTATGGAACATTCCAATAATTCCAAGGTTTAAGCACCTATATGGAAGTGAGGAGACCACATGGAAATTGACGTGGCATGTAGATACAAGAAATAAATATGGGAAACTATATCACCCATTAAACTCTCCTCAGTGAAAGAGAATTTATCATGAGTATCTTGAATTTGGTAATGAGATGAGACACCTTCATCTTTTTTTATCTACAGATAGAGTGGATCCTTTTGGTTTTAAAAGAAACACTCACAGTACATGGCCGATTATGTGGGTAAATTCTAAATTTCCATTGTGGTTATGCATGAAACAAAAATAAATCATGTTATCTATGATTATATCATGATTAAAACAACTAGGTAATGATATTTATGTTTATTTTTCTCCATTTATCGAGAATTTAAAATTATTATGGGATTTAGGTGTTACGTTGTATGATTCTTATAGAAATGAAGATTTCATTTTGAGATCCATGTTGTATGCGATGATAAATGAATTTCCTGCTTGTGTAAATTTTTCAGGCTATAACATTAAAAAAACTCATGGTTGTACCATTTTTGAACAAGGTACATAATCAATTAGGTTGGAACATTCATTGAAAACTATGTTTCTAGGACATCATAGATTTCTACCCTGAAGTCATAAGTACTGATCTTGGATGACATCATTCGATAGAAGTTCCAAATAATGTACAATACTGTCTTCACTAATTGGTGATCAACTATTTGGGAAAGTAAAATATTTGGACACTGCTTTTGGTAAACCATTTTTTGAAAAAACTTATGAAAACCAATTGAAAAAAGAGATTTGTTTTTTTAATTACCATACTAAAATTTTCTGTAGGTCAGAAATTTTCATAATACTATGCATGTTGAAAAAAATTTATATGACAGTGTCATAAACACATTTATAAATTCACCTAGAAAAAAAAGGATGAAATTAAGTCTAGGTAGGACATGGTTGAAATGGGAATACATGAAGAGTTGGCTCTTGTAATGGGTGAAAAAGATACTTTTCTTCCTCTAGCTACTAATACTTTTTTCTTGGAAGGAGAGATATCAGTTTTGAAACTTCTTGAATGACGTAAAGGTTACAGAGGGGTATTCATCGAATATCAATAATATCATGTTAATGAACAATTTAATGTTAAAGGATCTTAAATGACATGACTACCATGTTTTGATGAAAGATATAATTCTTATAGCTTTATGTTTCATTTTTTTCCAAGAATGTTTATCATACATTAACCAAGCTTTGTTTCTTTTTCAAATCTATATGAAACATAGTTATAGACCTAATGAAATTGAAGACTAGGAAAGAGAAATTTCTATCATATTATTTGAATTGGAAATGTTATTCTCACCAACATTCTTTGATATGATTGTTCATTTGATGGTTCAGTTGGTGAGAGAGATTAGACTATGTGGTACAGTATACTATAGATGGATGTACCCCATTGAAAAATATATAAAGATTTTGAAAGAGAATGTCAAAAATAGAAGTCAACCAGAGGGTTTTATTGTAGAGAAATATATTTTTTAGGAATCCATTGAATTCTGTGCTGAATACCTGTCTGGTGTAGAAAGAATTGGTCAGCAGAAATCTCATCACACTGGGCGGCTGGCGGGTGATGGAATTTCAAGAAGAGATGATCTCACAATCAATATTACTAATCAGGAGGAGGCTCACCTTTACATTTTTCATAATAGTTTTGAGGTTTCCCAAATGTTGAAACCCACAAAGAAAATATTATCCATTTGAATCCATCAAGGGATGAAAGGAGGAAATCAAATACACATAATCTATAGATTATTTGATGGTTAAGGGACCATATTTTTAAGGATTTTAGATGAAAATTCAGATTCATTTTCAGAATTAATTCAATGGATAACCGAAGGACCAAGTGTATATTTATTATCTTATAATGGTTATGTAATTAATGGTTATACATTATATACAAATGAACATGATAAAGACCATACCATGAAAAATAATGGAGTAACACTTGTGGCTATAACAATTCATGTTTTTTGTACTAAAGAAAGAAATCCAATTTATGTGAATATATCATACTTTGAAATCATCAAAAAAATTTGGGATTAAGATTATATAACATTATATGTGATGATTTTTCAATGAAAGTGAGTTTATAATAGGAGTGCTGTTAAAATAGATGAATTGGGATTCATGAAAGTTGATTTCGTAAGGAAGGGTACAAGTATGTACTGTTTATGATGGAATAAAAAGAAATACAAGTATTTTATATTCTAGATCCTAGAAACTGAAAGTGGTCAATTGTTCTATTATTAACTAAAACCACTGAAGAGTTGGATGAAAATTCAACTGAGGATAACCCTTTCATTGGGACATTGCAATCATTTCATTGTGGACCCAATGTAAACAGAATTTTTTATGTCATATGAGACCATAATGAAGGGATTTGGATAGTCAATAGAGGGTTAAAATCCCTAAATCCTTTCAAAAAAAGAGAGTTCAATAATCAAAATATTTTTTTGTAATATACATTTTGTTACCACAAGTTATTATCTATTCGCTGCTATATTTATGTAATCTAAATTAAATGTTAAACCAATTCTATATATAATGACTTTTGGCATGCCTGTGATCTAAATATTGAGGAATAATAGATCTCTAAACCTGTTGTTGCTCACAATGTAGAGGAACAACGACCTTCTGCAAGTGCTGGTGCTCCCAATCCTGAGGAACAACAGGTTTCTAAACCTTTTTATACTCTTAGTATAGAGGTTCAATGACCATATTCACATGCCGATGCTATTGATATAGAGGAACAACATATTAATGATGTTGAATCTGAGGAAATGGTAGAAAAAAAGGACTAGTGATGCAAAGAAAACAGAAGTTTTGTAGTTTGATGGTGTTAGAAAAAATCATTAAGGAAAAAATCAAAGGCATCAAATATGAGGTCAGATGGATTGTGCAGGGCCAGCATGTTAATCCCTACAATGAAATGTTTAGTAGTGACATTGGAATTTTCACTTGGATACATGTGTCGATTGGTGTCGATTCATGGCACCATGTTGTGCCCACACTTAAGAGAGTAATGTGAAAAGTGATTATAGTAACAATATGATATCATTTCATTATTTTACTAAAAAATAAAATAATAAAACATTAACTTACTCTTCATCACCCCTTGCAGAGTGCGTTTATAGTATATAACTCCCATAAGAAATATGTATTAATGCTTTCCGAAAGAATTCATAGAGGATTTCAAAAAATTCTAACAAGAAATCATCTTAAAGATGTTAAAGGTAAAATAAACCCACACCCACTACTTATTTATGCACACATGATAACCCAAGAAGAACAAGATTCATTTATTGACCATCATTCACATGTGTCTTTTTAGGTACATTGTTTATAGTAATACATTGCATGACAATATGTGTATTCAACACATTGATTGAATTTTTATTTATTTATGAAATAAAAATTGAGTGCTAAAAATAAGGAATGAGAAGAAAAACTAATTTACCCCCATCATAATGTAAGGATGGGGTATGCTTCACTTGAAAAAAAATTGGTAAATATTTAAAATCTACAGTAATAATTTTATGTGATAGTAAAGAACAACATAATTATGTTCCACTACTTATATACATATTTATGGCTGCAAATCCAAAGCCACTTCCATCCCACACCATGTTCTATGAAAGGAGCCACATGATAATAAATATGGGATACTAATTGATGAAAACACAAAGAAAGTGTGGAAAAAATGTGTAAATATGACATAATAAAAATTATTTTACTTTAAATTTCTATTACATAACAATGATTACTTATTTCCCCATATTTTCTATCCGACATATTACAGGAATTAGAAACACCCATACTAGATGAACACATATTTTCTGTGACCTTGAAGCAGCCAAAATAGTATGGTTGCGGTAGATGTGCGGGTTTTGGGGTGACACCCCAAACATATTTTGAGAAAAAATGATGAGGATAAAGATAAATAAATGAAACAGATGAAATAAATAATAAACATCCTTGAAGAAAAATTCCAATTGGATAGCGAGTTGCATGAAACTTTTATGGGGGGGGGGAGAAAAGATAAGAAATAACTCAAGAACAACCATTGAGTTAAGACCCCACCACTAACTTTAAGGTAAGACATTCCACTAAAAAAGCTATCTTAGTTGTGGTGATCAATATTCTAATAATTGTTTCTATGAAATGTGAATCAGAAATACACTGATATATTTCATGTACTAATATTCTACAGGATGAAAATGAATGTGATTTATATCTATCAATACCCACCCATCGCCTTATAGAAAGGGCTATGGTGTTCAATATCCATGACAACATTTTACACAATAGACCACTTCCAACAATCCATGTGACAGTAGTGATTAGCATAGATCATGATCTAAGCACTGAGCTACCTATTCCACTTGATGATGATGATGTTCATACGGTTGACTGTGCTATTGTAACATTCCTCTCATGGATGTAAAATATAGTAAAAAACATGTCGGCAAGGAGGTATTCATTTACAATTTATTTTTCAAGAAAAATATTTAAAAACTAATGAAAAAAGGTATGAAAAATGAATGTTATGATAGAAGGACAAAGATAATATGGTGAAACTAAATATAGACTCAAAACCATCTAAAGGATCAACCAACTAATCGAAAATATCTTCTGAAATCACCTTTACCCCACCCATTTCATATCCAAATTTATTAACATTAAAGGTTTATGTGGACACAAACATAAAAAATCGTAGTAGTCACATAGTTTATTTTGAAGAAAGTATGTACGAAGATGAATGTGAAGACTATATTGGTGTTGAGAATGTAAATGAATTCCTAAACTATGATTGGCTAGGTTCTTTAGTTGTAAATGTATACATTAGGTCTATTTTCATGATTTGATTTTCCAAAAGCTGATATACTGTGTTAATTATGAATAAATACATTTCATATTTTTGGCAGGTGTATATATAAAAAATAATTGATTGGATTTTCCCATTAAAAAAATTGGACACACTAGTCCTCACATCTCCTCTAAAGAACAAACAAAAATTTAATCCAAAAAAGGATGAAATAGTGTAACGCATGGTCAAATCGTTTGAAAGAAAATTTTTGGATTACATAATCTTCTTAATACCAACGATGCAGGGGTAAAACTCAATAATTTAATCATATCAATTATATTTTTATTTCTTTCTTTAGTTATTCCTTTTTTTGTTTTTAGGAAACATTAGATGCTCATTTTGGTCAATTTGGATACTCTAAAGATTTATTTCCTAGATTCACTACATGGAGACCAAGAAAACCGACCACAAATGATGGAGTTTTTCAATTTTTAATACTCTACATACAAATTTTTATAACTAAGAATCAAGTTATATAATTTATATTATCTTTTAATGAGGATTCTGTTATGATAGGGTGGTGAATAAATATCATGAAAAATAAGGACTGAGTCCAGGGGTTAACCACAAGAACCCTGAGATGTTCTAAGACATCACAAGTATCAGGGTATATATAATAAGATTTCACTATCCAAACACATATGAAAAAATAATTATTATCCTCAATGTTTATTCAGTGTCTGAAACAAACAAATGGAAAAGATTTTTCTTATTATGTTTGTAAATGTATGAGAGATCATATTCCATGAACAAACTAGCATCCCTGAAGAGGTATTTTTGAAGATGATTACTGTTTCATTTAAAATATTTATTAATCCTCTGAGTATTTATATTTTTTCGGTACTACTATGACTTTCTAAAAGACTCATATTCACATGACAATATAGATTCTCTTAGAAAATAATAAGCAACATTCCTGATAGAAGAATGTACACAAATAGAATGAAGATGAGACTTCCATAGAAGTAGTGGATTGTTTCATATTTATGTTTAATTTAATTATTTTTAGTATTACGCACATAAGAATTATTTTCTTATATAGGTGGATTCCTTTTTTCGAGTTGGGTTGGTTTGTTTGAAGCTACTCAAGCTCATGAGAGATTGGGCTTCGAGGCTGCAACTAAGATAATGAAAACAATGAAATGGGTCAAGAATGTATACAACCATCATGAAAATGTTAATTCCTACTCATTATTAAATTAATTTTTTCATCATTTTATCAAATCTGTTTAAGTTAATTTCCTTATCATTTTTATTTAACACTTATTTAGTTTTTTTCATATATCTTTACACTTTCCATTTCTTCTCTTTATTGTGATTCCAACACTTCATGGAGTCGATGTTATTTAGCTGAAAAACCTTTCTCATTGAAAAACAGAAGAGTGCAGGAAACTCATGTTTTCATTGAGGTGACTTCGCATGATATAATTGGAAAATGATCTTCCTATAATCTCTAATATTTCAATAACTAGAAAGGTTTTTCAGGTAAAACCATTGGGTCAATATGCATTGTTGATAGTTCGACAAAGAAATGAAATTGAAATCATGAAAAAGTTGGAATTTCAGGTTTTATTCTATACTTTGGGATATGTAGGAATCAACCTCACTTAAATCTGACACACAGTGTGATAGTAAAGACTCCAAGTGATTCTTTCTAATTAAAATTGACATAAATTTTAGTAAAAAAGACAACTGACATACTGAAAATTGAGAAAACATATTCATATTGTTTTGATACTTTAAAAAAGCATCCCATAAGTCATTTATGACATGTAGGAATCATATGTATATGAATATGATACGCGATGTGCCCAATATGACTCAAAGTGTATCTTTTTATTTATTATTGGAATTAATTTTAGTAAAAAGAACAAGTGACATACTAAAAACTAAGAAAATAAATTCATATTATTTTGATAATTAAAGAAAATGATCCATAAGTCATTTATGATGTGTAGGAGTCCACCAAACCTTAATATGATGCACGTTGTGACCTGTATTACTAAATGTGTGTCTATTTATTTTAAATTAACATTAATTTTAGTAAGAATAACAGTGGACATACCGAAAACCCTGTAAATGCATTCATATTGTTTTAAACATTAGGAAAATGATCCAAAATTCATTTTTTATGTTTATGAATAAACTTCAACTTAATCAGACACATGCTCTGACCACTATAACACTAAGTGTGTCTATTTAATTAAAATTGACATTAATTTTAGTAAAAATAACAAGTGAAAAACTGAAAACTGATCAACTACATTTTTATTGTTTTGATACTTTATGAAAATGATTCAAAATTCATTTGTAACATGTAATAATCAACTGCACCTCAATATGATGTATGGTGTGACCATTATAATTCCAAGTGTGTCTATTTAAAATTAACATTAATTTTAGTAAAAAGAATAAGTGACATGATTAAAACCAATAAAACATATTCGTATTGTTTTGATACATTTGGAAACCAATCATCAAGTCATTTTGGCATGTAGGAATCAACTTCACCTCAATCTGATGCACAGTGTGACCGATATAGCTCTAATTGTGTCTTTTTATTTAAAATTTACATTAATTTTAGTATAAAAAACATGTAACATACTGAAATCTGAGAAAAACACATTCAAACAATCTTGATACTTTATGAAAAAGATCCATGAGTCGTTTTTGATGTGTAGGAATCAACAACACCTAAATATGATGCACAGTGTGACCTATATAATTCAAATTCTATCTATTTATTTAAAATTGACATTAATTTTAGTAAAAAGTACAAGTGAATTATTGAAAAATAAGAAAATGCATTCAAATTATTTTAATACTTTAGGAAAATGGTCCATAAGTTATTTTTTATGCATAAAAATCAATCTCACTTCAATGTGATGCATAGTGTGACCACTATTACTCAAAGTGTCTCTTTATTTAAAATTGAAATTAATTTTATTAAAAAAACAAGTAACATACTGAAACCAATAAAACACATTCATATTATTTTTTATACTTTAGGAAAATGATCTATAAGTCATTTTTGACATGTAGGGATCAACCGCACCTCAATATGATGCACGTTGTGACCAATATCACTCAAAGTGTCTCTTTTTATTAAAAACCGACAATAATTTTAGTAAAAATAAAAAGTGACATATTGAAAAAAATGAAAATGCATTCAGATTTTATTGATAACATAGGAAAACAATCCATGAGTCATTTTTATGTGCACGATTAAACCACAACTTAATCTGATGCACTGTAGGACCTTTTTGACTCCAAGTGTGTCTTTTTAATAAAATTGACATCGATTTAAGTAAAAAGAACAAGTTTCATACTAAAAACCAATAAACCACATTTTTATTGTTTTTATACTTTCAAAAAATGATCCATGAGTCATTTTTTACATGTAGTAATCAACCAAACCTCAATCCAACACATGGTGTGATCGGTATGACTAAAAGTGTCTATTATCAGTTTAAAATTTACATTTTAGTTCAAAATGTGTCACTCATTAAAAACCATGAAAACATGCACTGATTTTATTGATAATTTAGGACCATAATTCATTAGTTATTTTTAGACGTGTATAAATTTGTCTCACATAAAATTGATGCACGATGTGACTGGTATGACTCCAAATGCATGTTTGTAGTTTGAAATGACATTTTAGTAAAAAACTAAAACTAGCATACTTAAAATCAAGAAAATGAATTCATATTGTTTTGATACTTTAGGGAAACCATCTATAAGTAATTTCTGACATGTAGGAATCAACCACAACTCAATATGATGTACGCTGTGGCTGGTATAACTTAATGTTTCTTTTTTTATATAAAATTGACATTAATTTTAGTAAAAAGAACAAGTGAAATACTGAAAACTAAGAAAACAAATTCATATTATTTTTATAATTTAATTAAATGATCCATGATTCCTTTTTGATGTCTAGGAGTCAACCTCACATCAATATAATGCGCTGTGTGACCACTATGACTCCAAGTGAGTCTTTTTATTTAAAATTGACATTAATTTGAGTAAAAAATAACAAGTGACATACTAAAAACCAATAAAATGAATTATTATTGTTTAGATAATTTACTAAAACAATCCATGAGTCCTTTTTGATGTGTATGAATCAAGAAAAACTCAATCTAATGCATGGTGTGATAGGTATGACTAAAAGTGTATGTTATCATCTTATAATTGACATTTTATTTCAACAAATATTACTCACCAAAAACTAATAAAACATGCTCTTATTATCATGATAATTTAAGACAATGATTCATAATTCATTTCTGATGAGTATGAATCATCTCACATCAAACTGACTCACGATGCGAGTGGTATGACTCAAAATTTGTGTTTTTAGTTTGAAATGACATTTTAGTAAAAAAACAAAACTGACATAATGAAAACTGAAAAATGCATTCATATTGTTTTAATAATTTAGTAAAATGATCTATAATTAATTTTTTATGTTTAAGAATCAACTTAACCTCAATATAAGGCATGGTGTGTCCTGAATAACACAAAGTTTCACTTTTTATTTAAAATTGACATTAATTTTAGTAAAAAGAACAAGTGGCACAATGAAAACTGGGAAAACACATTCATATTGTTTTGATAATTTATTAAAATTATCCATGAGTCATTTTTGATGTTTATGAGTCAACCACACCTCAATATGATGCCCGATGTGATCTCTATGACTCTAAGTGTGTCATTTTATTTAAAATTGAAATCAATTTAATTAAAAATGAAAAAGTGACATACTGACATCCAAGTAAATGCATTTGGATTGTTTTGATATTTTATGACAATGATCCATGAGTTATTTTTGACATGTAGGAACCAACCAAACCTCAATCATTTTCACAATGTAACTGGTATGACTAAAAGTATCTATTATCTGTTTAAAATTGATATTTTAGTTCAAAACATGCCACTCACTGAAAACCATGAAAACATGCAACGATTGTATTTATAATTTAGGACATTGATTCATAAGTCATTTGTGATGTGTATGAAGTATTCTCACATCAAACCAACACACGCTGCAACTATTATGACTCAAAATGTGCGCTTCTAGTTTGAAATGAAATTTTAGTAAAAAAAAACTAGAGTATTGAAAACTGAACAAATGAATTCATATTTTTTTGATACTTTAAGATAAAGATCTATCAGTAATTTTTGATAGGTAGGAATCATACACACATCAATTTGATGTACGGTGTGACCGGTATAACTCAAAATGTGTCATTATTGAAAATTGACATTAATTTTGGTAAAAGAATAAGTGACATACTCAAAAATGAGAAAACACATTTGTATTATTTTGAAATTTTATGAAAATGATTCATAACTCATTTTTGACATGTAGGAATAAAACCCACCTCAAAACGACTCATGGTTTGATTGGTGTAACTCCAAATGAGTTTTTATTAATAATTGTAATTTTATTAATGTATTATTTAATATTAATATTTAATTTATTTCCTTATAGTATTACTAACATAATATTATTTTTCTTATATAGGCAGAATATTTTTCTCAGGTTGAGATGATTTGTTCATCAACTAATACCATGGGAAGACATTTTTGAGAGGTGATCATGGGCATCAAAAGATGAAACATTAATGATTTTAAAATATTTGTGGGATATATTTAAATGTAATTATATAGAACATTTTTTGAAATGTATATAGCAGTGTTTTTGTATTCTTGATTTAAAATTTATTTAAATTAAATTATATGTTTTTTTGATAGTTTATAGGTTTTTTCTCGGTGTGATGTTATATTAACAACACACTACAATAATCTATGACTTTATCAATTCTATTTTAAGTATTGATAAAGTCCCCCCTTTATCAGCACTATTTAAATCACTGATAAAGGGGGTCTTTATTATCACTTTTTTAGCATGAATAAAGGACCCGTGTTATCAAAACGTTTTAGAACTGATAAAGGGGACCCCTATTATCAGTAATGTGATTAACAATGCTTTCTTTTTTCACTGTTAAAAGCCTTTTTTTCATGCTGTAAAAGGGAATATCTGTAGTAGTAGGATCTATAATAGGGATACACACCAATAATCATGTTCAAGGATAAAATATTCCCCCTAAATATAAATTCCCAATCAGTAAAAAGTTTCCTCAAGTACATCTTTCACAATTATTCTCATCGGTTCCCACATCCTTTCCACGGGATGTTGAACTGCAAGGAAACAAATATTTTCTTACCGCATGACATTAAAATTCATGGAACATGCCCTAGTCATGTGACATTAAAATGGAATGTAAAATATTTCCCCACTAAATGATGTTAAAATGTGTAGTCCATCACCCATTGTTATTCCTTATCCAAGGACCACATGTGTTTGACCCCGGTCAACCAAAGAATGGGGTGATTTCATCATCTTTTAATCCCTCATCCCATAAACATGACATCATGTCTTGAGCGCCTCAGGATTCCATAAAACGTGCATTTCCCCTATAAAGGAAAATTGATCTCTTGTTTTGACCTTGATATAGATGCATAAGGGCTCAAACCTACCAAGCAGAGATATCTTGGCCCTATATGAATGGGTTTCTGATCCTTGTGAGCCTGATGTCACCATGGCAGGACTCCACACCTAAGCATGTTTTGGTCCATCTCCTATGTGATTGTACCATATCATTACTCATGACCTAAGAACTTCAATCCATTATTTAAAAAAATTTCTTCCCCCACTCGGAAGGATGTTGGAGTACTCTTTACCCTAGGTATCCTTATTTGGCTCATGTGTAACATTTCCCACATAATAGGTCGATGTGCATCATGACCTAAATCTATCTTCACTTTGGTTAAAGCTATATGACCATAAATTCAAGCCTCTGATGGTCTAAATCAAAAGTCCCTCAACTTCAAGTAAAAGGTACATAAAACTTATCTGGTTGAAAACCCACAATGTGTGGCCTGAGAAAAATTCCATTCTCCACTTTCTAGACTCTTTATCTCTAGAGTTTAGGAAAAAGTTAGAGTGTATATTAATGAGGCATAAAGATCACATAGTTCACATTATGGCCTTAATAAAAGAAAATCTATCTTCATTGGACCCCCTGGTCTAGGAAAATGTTAGGTTAATTATTTTCTATATCTCCTCATCATGAAATCGTGTTCACTTGTGGCAAAATAACTTTTATGGTGCTCAAACACTTCTTGAATATTACTCTTTTCATATATCCCCTTTATGACTTTGAATTATGATCTCAAAAAACTAGTTCCTATAGTTGATATCATTCTATTAAAACCCCATAGACCTTGGTATTTTTTTCTCTTAGATCTTCCATATAGTAGACTGGTAACAAGGATCGACTCCTATAAACATACCATTGGATCCCAATAAGGCCCCCTTAAACCCATGAGTTATTTTCCTGAAAATGTGGAACATTAGAGGCTCACACCATTACCAATGGTTCACCTACATCAACCAGTTCCCACCTTTAGTTAACTCAAATATTCTAGAACCATGATTTATGATCCACTTAACTAGACTATTCCAGCAGATTCAACATCCTCAATGTTATGTCACCATGTATTGTACCCCTTATCAAATAAGGAATGATACAATCCATTCTTGCACCTTTTGATGGCCCACAACACATGACTTGAGACCAATTGGTGTAGGGTCTGAGACACTCCATGAAAAGATAAACATCCATGGGGTTCCATAACCATTCCTGTATAGATTTCAATCCATATCCAACTTCATCACCCAGACGTTTGATTATTCACAAATCTTTCATGGACCTTAGAAAAGAGTGGGGTCAAATATACTTGACCATACATGTAATCCCTTTTGACTCAATAATAAGGTCTTTGACCTACCAATTATAGTAATATCCTATTTATTGAAAGGGAATTCCAATCCTCATGAGCCTCAGAGACACTATGGTGGAACTCAGAAACATAGGGTGTTTTGGGTCACCCTAGTATGTATTACTTATTCCATATTCAACAGTTCAAACTTTTGAGTTATGATTTACTTAATTAATATTCTAAATATCAATGTTGGATTGGAATCATTAATGTTTCACTATCCACCACCACCCTTTAAGGTAAGGATGCAGGTGTCATGACCCATCATGGATATTCATCCCTCATGATTTATATAAGAACGGAAGGTGTTGAAACCCTTTATGAACATTCATTCTTTAAAATATCAATTAATAATGTTGGGTTTCAAAACTTTTCATGAAAACTCATTCTTTTTAATCCCATAAAGTATGCAATGTTCTCAAACCATTCATGAATACACATCCTTCAGAGTGATAGAAGGTCTGATCTAGTAGACCATAAACTATAACAACATAAGAAATGATCTAAAAAATAATATACTAAAGAAACAAAAGTTCTGATATAAAGGACATTAAACTACAATATTATGAGGTCCGATCTAGAAGTCCTTAATCTACAACAATAAAAGGTCTAATATAAAATACCTTAAACTACTAAAATAAAAGGTCCGTACTGGAAGACCATAAACTACAACAACATAAGGTCTGAACTGAAATACCTTACTCTACAATGGTATAATTTCTGAGCCAGATGAACTTAAACTATAGAAATATATGGCTTGAGATAAAATACCTTAAACACAGCGATAAAAGGTCTAATATAAAAGACCTTAAACAATAGTGATTGAATGTCTGAGCTAGAATAACTTAAACTACAACAACATAAGGTCCAAGCTAAAAGACCGTAAACTACAACAATAAATGGTCTAATATGAAAGACCCTAAAATAAATAAATAGAAGGTATGAGATAAAAGACTCTAAATAATTATAATATAAGGTCTATTCATGAAGACCCTAAACTACAGAAAAATAATGGTCTAATTTCCAAGACTTAAATAGGCACAATGATCATCAAATTGAAACCCAATAAAGGAATCCTAGGGAAAATTCAGGTCTCTGCTTGCTGGACACACACTTTGTATAATCCAGGAAATATTTATCATTTATACAATGGAAAATGCACAAAACTTGTCATTTCAAAAAAATTTAAGAGGGTATCTAGAAAAAAATCAATGTTCATTCCCACTATGTATTTCCCTATATTAATCTTAGTCAAAATTTAAGAAAATATAAAATAAATAGATACAATGCTTATGGGGACCATCATATGGCCTCAAAAAAATAAATATATGCTCGCTAAGTCCAATGAATTTTTCCAAAATTAGAGCATCATCCCCCCGAGATATGTTTACCCAAATCATCTTTATAATTCATGTGATTTCATGATAATTGAAGCATATACATCAATAAGGATACTCAAATTGGTGGAATTCATGATAAATTCTCATAAAAAATAAGTTATGATTGGATAATTTAAATCCAGGTTATTGAGTTTACTTGGTATTAAAAAAGGTTGGGTACCTTTGATGATATATAAAAAATAAAGAAAATAAATATCCAAGAAATCATGGTCAGGGGTATCCGCTTGATAATACCATAAATCCATTAGTCGACACACTCATGAAAAATTATCTCATGGGTCTCAATATCAACAGACATCATATGTTCAAATATGCTCAAAAGTGATCTATGTTTACCTTAGAATTGGATTATTTTGTTCCAAACTAATCTCATTATAATGGGGTAATTTTTGGTCACTAATAATTGTGCATCACACTCTTTTCTATATAAGGAAACATATAATGAGTGATTGGATGATGCATAATGCATAATGGCACAGTCAAATGATGTTTGGGATGTGTTCATTGTTTATGACAATTGAAGGAATGTTATTATTATTATTATATATTTTTAAGTAATGATAATTATAATAAATAAAATGAAATAAAAATAGAAATTTTCATTACATATATAAGCATTGGGTTTCATGTGATGGATAAATGAGGTTGTATTTCGTCTTCAACCCATCACTCAACTACCAGGGTTTCTTCCATGGGAGATGAAACAACACCTTCAATAGACAATATGAAAACCATGAAAGGATATCTTGATGCCTCACATGTATATATACCTCATGCAAGGATTCCATTCATGGTATTCTAAAAGTTTTTTCCTAAAGAATAAGATAACATTCACTTCAATTTTCCAATTGAGAAAAAGGAGGATAATACATGGTTCCCTTGCAGATGGGAATCATCTTCCACTTCACCTTCATCTATTGACAAAGAAAACAGGTGATATGCCTCATTGAGTATAACTTATTATCTTGAAATTACCATCACATGAAGACCCCGAGATTGATATATAGTATCCTATGGGGAATAATGGAACTCCATATGACTAGACTATAGTATTATTTGTTTTCATAGGAAGATCGCCCCACATGATGAACCTTCTTCTTTGGAATGATTAATCTTGAGAGTCTCATGAAATAATTTGACACCATTTTCTTAGTGTAAGTATTTTAATAATAGGGTACCCATGAGAAAGAATAGTTTCATGCTGAATATAGTATTTCATGTAGATTTTGTGTGTGTCAGAAGTTCTGCATGATAAATAGTGGTGTTGACAATATTGGTTTAAAGATATTCATGATGGAGGACCAGTTTTGTTTAATAAAATACTTAAAGTAATGATATTGGTCATTGCATGAAGAAGTTGAGAACATGGGCGCTGCTATATGAGAGAAAAGATGGTATATGGTATGAAAAATCCACTAGACTTAGCTAATGGATAGTTTTAAAATTCAAAGAGTTTTAGTTATTTGTATACATATCTTGACATAGCAGAATCCTCTAATCGATGGCTGATTAAGTCAGTGTGATGGATAGAAGAGTGTGTTCATTTAAAATTCCACCTACTTTAAATTAGAAATTTAATTGAGAAATTTAATTTATAAATTAAATGATATCATGTGTTGTAGAAGGATACTTCCCATCAAGAGAATAAATATCTTTTTTACCTTAAGAAACATAGTATGGTGAGCCCATATAATGGTTAAGAAAGGAGAATATATGAGAAAACAATTTCTTGAACATCCTCATAAAGTGGCAAGACCCCTCAATATTTCTCCGAATAATCATCCACGCAAAAATCTGAGGCATCAGGTAACCAGTCATGCGATGGGATAAGGCACCACGTGACAAGTAATCTGATAGACTATAATAATATGAGGTATTATTGTTTCCACAAAGATAAAACTAAAAAATTATGAATATACACTATCATGTGAATAGGGAAGAAAATTTATATCACAAACCCACATTTTCAGAGGAGGTCAAATTACTACTTACCCAATTATGAGATGAATTGTGGACACAAGTTTCATGTCTCGATATGATTAAGATCTAAAGAATTTATAGGATTTTCCATGATAGTCAAGTATCAATAACATTCAAGACTCAATGCACCATACTGGTCTAATAAAAGTCCACACTGCACACATGCAATATTTATGTGTGAATGAGAAACCCCATGTCACACATGATAAGTTTATGTAAAGATGATAAATATTCCATGTATGTTTGTTGTGGTATTGGGTTATGTGATATTTATGAGACAAATTGAAACACTATCCATGCACCCTTTGGCATGCATCCTTGACATGAAAACACCATTAGTCATGTTATGGAATCATACAACCATGGACACGTCAAACATCAAAGAAATGAAAATATATTTTCCCTAACATTTTCAGCATGCCATCGTGAGATCCATCATTAAACATGCAAAGCATCAAAGGTAAGAAGACTGACTGTCCCTGATAAAGTATGCATGCATTTTTGAGATACATCATTGAACACACAACATATCAAAGGCAAGAAGAGTGACTATCCTTGATAATGTCCACATGCCATCATGAGATCTAGCACTCATTATGAAACACACCATAATTAAAAATAAGGGTTTTCTGGGGAAAAGCTCACGTGTCGTCATGAGATTCATTATTGATCACGTGACACATCATAGACAATGAGGGTGATTGTCATCGAAAAAATTCACACAACATCGTGATATCCTCATCCCTTTTAAAATAAAGAAGTAAATTAGAAATGGAAAATACATAGGATTCTTGTGGAATGAGTTTACACTTTTCTTCACCATAAAGGGTACATATTTCATAGGAAATCAGTATTGATCACTGGAGGACCCCTTGAAAATATGTCACGATCTTGCAAAGACCTTTAAAAAATTCAGCATGATCTCATGAAGTTCCCCTAACAATCTACCATTTTACCTCAGAATACCCCAAGAAAGTCATCTACAACCACACGAAATCCTTTTCATAGACATCCTAATCACATGAAGGCCTCTATACATGTCATCCTCACCTTGTGTAAACTTTTTTCCATGTCCACATGGTCACTAAAATCCAATATATTGGACTGTATCCAATAAAAATGGAAAAGAAGAAACATTATCACAATAACTGAATATCATGCAATGACATGGGTGAACCATGGAAGGATCATGTGAAGAAAATGACAAAAAATCCAACCAATGAATCAATACCAAGTCCATGAGATACATTCTACTCAAAGTGGCATATAACTGGGGTGACGAGACCTAAAAACCCCTCCCCCTCCTCAGAAAGAAAAACTGATCAATGGTCTACTGCACATGGGAGCAGATGAGAAGACTTCTCAAAGTGGCCATTCATGTGATCACAAGGTCTTATACCATGTATAAATATGGGTAATGGCCTAATGTATCACATGATATGTATAGTCACTTCACATAATCACTTATAGATCATGCTAAGGACTTTTGACTTATCAAACGAGTCATGAAAAGAAAGTCTTGCATTTCAGCTAGGTCATGAGAAACCTAAAATAATATAACACTAGGGAAACCATGAGGAATATATTCAATAAAGGCTATAATAAAAGAGTACAAAATACAGGAGAAATATGTGAATATAGATTTGTTGATCCTTATACACTCTGCATGACCAAACCAGATCATGTGATAGAACCATGAAATGTTGCTCAAATCATGTGATGCTTACTCGATAGAATATTTGGATCATGTGATGTCCCTTAGACATGTCAAAACAGGTTGTAAAACTCCCTCCCAGAATTATAACTAAGTCTTTTGTATTCCCTTAGGCTTTCTAGATAAATCTTATGATGTACTCTAGACATATCGCCCATGTTTTGTAGAGATTCTAGGACATGTCATCTAGGTCTTGTGATGACATCAGGACATGTCATTTAGGTCTCGCAACAACACCATGAAAAGTCAGCCAGATCATGCAATATTCATGGAATATATCATCCCCGATCATGTGATAGTCTTTAGACTTGTCCTCTCTGCACCAGGACATGTCCATAAATCCTCAGTAAGTTCTTCTATGTCCCTCCATACATGTAAAAAGGGTCTTGAGACACCCTCCATGAATGTGATATAGGTCTTACATCACCCTCCAACATGTTAGCTAGTTCTTACGACACTCTCTAGGCATGTCAGCCTCAGTCATGTGACATCCTTTAGAGAAGCCATCTAGATCATGTGATATCCACCATACATGTCATTCAGATCATGAAATGTCCCTCTGAAAAAGTCAAATATATCATGTGATTGTATTTGGACATGTTTGGTAGTCAACCAAGACATGTCTATACGTCCTCAAACATGTTTGAAATACAGTCATAACTTGTCAGGCAGACAATAAGGACATGTTCAGTTGGCATCTCGAGACATGATAACCCTATCCAGTGGATATGGTAGGGAAACCTAAGTGTGTAAAGCTCGATCAAGAGTTCACTAGTTTTAATTTTTTTCTTTGCTGGTTTCAAAATGCATAGAACAACTCTCAAGAGAGTAGGGCACAGATGATGTTCATGGCCGCAGGTTTCTGGACTCTTTGTAATGCTCGCAACAAGTGGTGGTATGAGGGTAAGAACAACTTGAATATGGTTGTTCTCATTTGGGCCTGCTCTTTAAACGTCGACTTTGCTCCTCTTTTTAAACATTGGAAAACTTCTCCTTATCTCCGTCGACTCTTGCAGGGTAAATCCTTACTTAGAATCACTCTCATATCGTCTTCATAGGGAAAGTGGGTGCAATGGTTCCTTCCTGTGGCTGGTCTCAAAATGAATATTGATGGGGCTTGCATCAATGTTATAATGATAGGGGGAGGGGTTGTCTGCAACCAAGACAAATCTATCATCTTTTCCTTTAGTGTTTCTTTTGACACGGGTGACTCTCTCTGTGCTGAAGCATTGGCCATGAATAAGGGTCTAGATCTGTGTCTTTTTCACAATATTCTGCTTGCAGGAGTGGATACAGACTCCTCGATTCTCCAAGGGACTCTCAAAAAGGCTATCACAATTCCTTCATCTATCATCTATACTGTTCGTAGATATAGAAACTTGATTTATAGTCACATGGATATTTCCCACACGTTGTGAGAGGGTAATATGGTACTGGCCTTCCATGTATCTCCAGTAAATTCATGTACCATTTTTACCACCACCGGGTCCCTTCCCCACGAATGTGTAAGTCTTGTAATGGCTAATGCTCTCGGACTTCACTACTTTTGCCCACCGTGATTTTTTTTGGGGTTTCCCACCTTTTATCAAAAAAATATCTTAATGTTGGATGGATGTTAAATCGTTTTAGAATAATGTTTTTTTTAAATAAAAAAAATAAAAAAAATAAAAAATAAAAAATAAAAAAATAAGGCCTGAGCTAAAATAGGAATTGACTTTTGGTGTAAGTCCTTCCATTTATATGAAATTACAACCATTATTACCCAATATCTCTCATGGTATGATCATTTTACCTCATCAATCAAAAGATTGAGAAGGCCACTATACTATGATGAATCTGATTCCTACCATAACTAGGATACATAGGATGTTTTTTAAGGCATGATCTCCATATCAAACTTCCAAAGGGATGTACCAACACATATTTTTCGCATATATATATTGTGATACTGATTAATTTCAATCCTTTTTTTCTCACACCAAGCATGAATCATGTGGGTGTAGGGACTTTAAATGGTCATTTCATTTGCATCATGAATCACAACCAGCTAGGGAAACCTCAATGTCTCAGCCCTAATCAGTTTCATGATAAAACTACTCCTGTATAAGGGAATATACCTAATAGAAAGTCCCAATGTCATTATTTAATTATTAATAATTTTACTCCTACCATAACCAGGATTTGTAGGATGCCTCCCTGAAGTTCAAGATCAATATCTGGTGCCTAAGTGACCTCATATATTTCCTTTCCGCATAACGCTAAACTATACAGGTTTATCAAACTATGTGTTTTTATTCCTATTATAAATTGGATACATAGGATGCCTCATAATAGCACAATTCCATCCTAGTAATATTAATCACCACCCTAGATGGAAAAAAACTCCATAGTTTCTAGTTATAGGGCTTAAAAATATAAGCTTATACCCATTAATGGGAAATAAATAATGAACCTTAGATATATACATATGGACTCATTAAGAGACCTTCCTTTGCACATGGAAGGATTCAACTCTTGATCATTTTTTTAGGTTAACTTGTCCCATATTATGACTAGGAAGATATTCTTGAATATATATTAAATCTATAAGAGAGATAAAGAGTAGGAAACACCCCCAAAAGGTTTTGATGAGTCTGACCTCCCATACTCTTCACTAATGTGAGTTCCTAAGCATCATTTGGTCTGAAACCCCAAAGGATCCCCTGCCTTTGGAAAGCAGGTTCATACTCAGTTATGGATGTGGGATCTTTTAGGAGTTTCTATTAGAGATAAAAATGATGAACCAAACTTGAATTATTGTAAAAGAAATTTAAACCATGACAATCAAACCACCAGTGATGCCATCAAAATATTATATTGAAACAAAAATGGTGAACCCAATGTGAATCAATATCATTTAACTATGGAATTTCCTTTCCATGTTAAAGAGGGTAAACTACCCAATTATTATTAGAAATTTTTTCCCTATCAAGGTGTGTGAGATCTTTCAATGAAACAATGATGGAAGATTTTTTTGGTATTCTCCAAATCACATTTTTTCAGAGCTCCATCATCATGGGAACTCACTATCAACCTGCAGTAAGTGGCACAACAAATTCAAATTTTCTCATCCTATGGATATCTATGATCTAGTTTTTTACTGACCTTCTCCAAAAGACTGGATCTTAGTTATATTAGCTCATATGGTTTCATCTTTGGCTTTAGTTATTGGTCCATTAGCTTCCCTTTCATCAGGAGTGGGTGATTCTAGTTCCCATACTGTGTCCCCATCTACCATTCATAAGATTTCTCATCTTTCTTTCCACCTATATTTCCAATGAAAGAAATTTACATGATATGGTGGTCTTTATTCCATGGTTATCACCTAACATAATTGGTAGTTAGACTTCAAATCCCTCATCAAATCTTGGTAAATCCCTTCTTAAAGGTAAGTCAGTTGAGCTTCCCCCAAATTTTGTCACCCAATTAGGAGACCATGGTCCTTCTAGTATATTTTCACTCCCATGTCAAATATTTTTTCTTCTCTACTAGATTCTTCTAGATTTTGATCATCCTATTCGGTCCCCTAGTTCTCTGTATTCAACTACCAGTGGTTTCCACACCATATCCCACTCTAATCGTGAGTCATCCGTATTTTATCTTTATTCAATGTATTCTTCAACATTGGGATCCAAAGAAAAGCATCCCCTACATCAATGAATCCTATATTATCTATAAATACCATGGACATGGAACTCAGGTGATGTTAGATTTCATTTCTAATGAGTTCCATAACAACATAACTTCTCTTATGGTGGTGGTTAAACCAATGCATTCAATTTTCAGAATAATTTATTTTTCTCATAAGATGGGACTACATGACTGCATGCATGGATAGACATTTATCCAAAAAATATTTATTTTTTATAAAACCATTATTACAATGGATATGATCAATTTTTTATTATTAATTTATCATTTCCAATGTTAGGTCATGAGATCCTAGATTCTACCCCTCTTTTGTTTATTCCAAGTGTGATGCATCAACTAGGGAGTCACTATGGTATGAACTTGTATCCATGAATCTAGGGGACTTATATTGGATCATTGGAGTATAATTTAATGTTATATTGGATCATTCAGAAAATAAAGGAGTAGGAACCAACATCTTGTAGGCAATACATGATTTCTATTTTTCTGTGTCCTATAATGATCTATTGGATACTGGGTTTTTAGGAGTCAAATTCTCTTGTCGTAATAATAATAATGGAGGTAGTCTCACCTGGTGCCTCCTTGGTTGTTTCCTTTCTAACCACCCATTCATTTATAGTTACCTAAATGATATGATTTCCCATAATGCCTGGGATCTCTAGGAACACTCTATAACCCTTATAAACCTAGTGACTTGAAGGGAAGATAATGTTCATCATTTTATAATCAATGGAACTCTGATCTTAGTTGTCACCATTATTGTGTATGTCTTGAAATATTTCCTTGCATGCAGATCTTTGGGTTGGTTTCTATAAAAAACATGTTCTTGAAGGGTGATCCACAAAAATAAATTATCAACCACCAAAGAGATGGATTCTATTAAGGTAGATATTATTGAAGCCATGATCATTCTTGAATATGGTTGGGATAGAGACATTTTAGTCTTCTTGTCAACAAAAGAACCAAATAATAGAGATTCTTCTAGAATATGAGTGGATTACTTGGGTATTGTAAAAGGATTCATGGATTAAAGATGGAGAAATAAATACATCATATTTCCATGCTTTCATCAAGGAGAAGAATTAGGTCAACTACCAAAGAATCCTCTTAGAGGATGGTTCTTTTACTATTGATATCAATGTGGTGGGAGGTATAGATAAGTATCACATTAAATCACATATCATAGAATCTAATCCTTACTTGAAGGATGGTTACCTGAGGGGACATATAGATCTATTTGATGTTATTCCTCATGGGGTGACTGGTCAAAAAAACTCCTTCTTTGAGAGTATTTGGGAGGTGCGAGAGATCCGGTAAATAATTATTTCTATGAACTCTAAAATCTCTCCCACTCCTGAAATATTCTCAAGTTTCATATCTATGGAACATTGGGATTATTTAGGTTGATTTAATAGATGTTTTCCAAGACTCCCTTGAGAGGACCAATTTGGGATATACCTAACACTGAGGGGGGGGGGGTGAATCAGTGTTGAGGACTTTTTAAACCAATTCCAACTTTTATCCCTGTACCTCTTGACCTGTTAGGATCTTGATTCTCTAATTCTATTTTCCCTATCACATGAAATAATAGAAAGTAGTAATAAAATGCACACAATATTTTTACAAGGTTCACCACTCAATAAGAGAAGCCACGTCCTTTCCATGCATGGATATGACCAGTTCATGGATTCTTTAATATAATGTGATATTATTTTACAATGTAATAGCTAGGAAAATAATCCTCTAGCCACTGTGAGTCCCTACACTTTGGAGGGGGGTGGGAAAAAATCCTCTTCCCTGGACTGGTGATGGCCTAGTCCAACTTGCATCCTCTAGCTAGTTCTTTATACTGCCTATGGACACAGTCTTCTTCTTTCTTGATAAGGTATGTTATGCTCTTGATCTATTTCAGTGCTCTTACCTTTATTACTTGCAAAGCAGTAGGCAAACAATTCTGTTCTTTCTTTCTCTTCTTCTCTAGTGCAAAAACCAACTGTACTAGTTCTTTTTCTTTCTTCCTCTTAGTGCAACAACTGACTGCACTAATATTCTTCTTTCCTTAACAAGAATCACATAAACCAATGTGATTATTCAATCACTGAAGATCCGCTCACATAGCATCATCTGAATTAAACTGCCTTGAATAATTGTCATCCTTCAGTTGGGCATAATCTGTTCTTCTTCTTCTTCTTTTCTTTCTCTTTGACACAATATATTTGTAGTGTATTAATCTCTTTCTTCAATTCTCAATACCAACAAAGGAGTGTATTGGTATACTAACTTCTTCATTTGTGCAGATATGAATTCATTTTATCATCTATTTATTCTTCACTTTGCAAAGCACAATGAGAGTGTAAAACAACAGTCATGTGAGTGAGGATCTACTTCTCTTCGTGATACTAAAAGGTTCACGGTACTTACTTCTTCATAAAGTCAATTAGAGAGTGCTATGAACCCATCGAAGGCCTGCAGTAACCTCAAATTTTTCGCGCAACCTTCTAGGTTTCTTGCACGTAAAATTCAAGCCTTGCGCATAAAAACACCCTTTGGCGTGAAAAACCATTTTCACGTAACTCTTCTTTTTTCGCATAGAACTTCCCTTTTTCACGCAACACTTACTTTTTAGTGCATCACTTATTCTTTTCACGGAATAATATATACTTGAATTTTTCCACGCATCAGAGATCAGGATTTTTCTAAGTGTCGAGACTCTCTAAACGATAGGGGCTCACCTCATATTTATAGGCATTTTTGACCCTGCGCGTAAAACCCCTTCCTGTGCTTAAAACTCCTTCCAGCGCGTAAAACTATCTCTCACTTATTTAATTACGTGCACCTTCCATTATTTTCGCGCACCACCTAGATTTTTTTTGTGCACCTCATGACTTTTCCATTTTTCATCATTCTAAGACTAAAGCACCAATTGCAAGAAAAATTCCACACCGCATTCCATATTGCTCGGAAACCCAGCCTTTCACGCGACATCATATTTCGCGTAATGATCCAATTTTTCACGCACCTCATGCCTTTGCCAATTTTTGAACTTCTGACCTCGAAACACCTTTTGTGCGAAAAAACTTCATTCCTCTATTTCACACACCATGCCAATATTTCGCTCATCCCACTGATATTTCATGCAACCCGCTACTATTTCGCGCACCACTTTATTTTTTCGCGCAACTTTCCTAAATTTCCGCGCACTCCATGCCTTTGGAATTTTTCAATGTTCTAACCTTGAATCATGCCTTGCACGCAAAAATCTAAACCATATTCAATCTTGCATGCTCCATCCATTTCTAAAAGCGCATCTTCATCTTCCGTTTTTCAGGCCCTAAAATTTGGAAAACACTAGAAAACGATGCCACCTTAAACTGTGCTTTTATACCGCCCCCAGATTGTTCATTGCTTTGCCATTTCTCTCTTCACTGCTTCCCATAACAATTCTTCAGATTTTATCATGAATTTCACTATCATGATATGTATCCTTTGATAGACTGGATCTAGCATCGTCCGAATTACAATGGGAAGTACTGAAACTTCCCTATCTTCCAGCAGCATCACACCTTCAAATCAAAACTATATATGTCTAGCATCATCATTTCTCCCCCTTTCCTTCATAAGGCTTTCATCACAAGTTCTCCTGACTTATGATATTTGAGAAATACATATCAGCAAATCATGAACTGGTTTAGTCCATTCTTTTTGGAATACTAACTCCAAAGTACTTATTCATCCTCACCAGTGTTAAGAATAGTGCAACAATCATCTGATTTCAAGGAAATGTGTAATTCATGACATTATTAGAATTCCAACCCTGTCAAACTCTCTCTTCTTCTTCATCCATCATTATCTACTTCATTTAATTCATATGATTCTTTTCTACAAGTAAGATCTTGCATGGTTCTCATGCAATCGTGAAGCATTGCATGGTCTTCTTTAAATCCTCATACTTATTCAATAATCCTAAGATGGATGATACCTCATCATTCTTCATTATTGTAAAAAATGTGTCACCTTTGACACAAGTTCTTTGAACTTAGGATCAGTTCAACAATCGCCTGAATTGTCTTCATGGAGAGTTTCCCAAACATGACATCCAATGCTATGACTGCATAATAATTCTCCAGGCATCCTCACTTCAGCCGATCTCCATTAAATTTGGAGTTCTTCTCTATCTCCTTCTTCTTTTTGACCAGCATTGACAACTGTTGACCACAAATACAATCTTCATACACAAAGTGGTCCCAAAAATCTCCCCATTTGTATTTTGTTGTCAATACCAGAAAGTCTCCTCAAATGAATGTGTCAATGTCAAAATAAGAATCTTCACTCTCCCCTTTACTTATTTCTCTCCCCCTTTCATTTAAAACTTTCATTTCACTTTCTCTCCCCCTTATTGACAATAAATACAAAGTTCATGTTAGAGAGGGGTATCAATCCTTACTCAAGCAATGTGACATCAATCATTTCACTCTAAGTCTACTTGAGCAATGCTCAGTGTAGAAAACAAGAGGATTTGATTTATAAAACAAATTTGTCCATTATCCACTAAATCATGATACCTCATGAGATGAGAACTCATACACTTGTCTTCAAGGGTTTTCCAATTTCATTCCAAAAAAAAGATATTGAATGTGATGGGAAATAATCAATCCTGAAATTTTTTCACTCACTTCAACAAAAGAATCAAAAACATTCAAGTGCAATTAGCAGGATAAATTGCCTTTGGGGAACTTTCATTCTTCTTATGTCACTGATTGACATTGTTAATCCCCCTTTTTAGAATGATATTTATTTTGAGTAACCAAGGATGAGAGATTTAAAAATACCATACCTTTTCCAATGACATAGTCCTTAGACAATCTTCAGAGTAGTTTAATTTAGTACCAACTGAAGTTGATACTTATTGACATAATGACTTTGGTAGCTTCTTGATATGTCTCCCTCTCAAGGGAACACTTCTCATCACTGAATCTCAGGTAATCCCCATGAGATATTTCTTCACCTTAAATTCCATGCATTTAAATAACAAATACAATACACAAATATTTAAGGGAATAGGGTGGATCCTCCATGCTTCTTTAATGTGAGCAGGAAGGATGAGATGATTTTCTCAACCATGATTCTCTATTTTCTCTAATCCTCACACTTTCCCATTTGATCTTTAATTTTGAATGTGGCTGTGTGGATCTCAATACTTCTTTAATATCTTTGTGTGTGAATCTTCTTTATTCAAGTGATTTCATAGCACTAGAATATCCTGGTGCAACATGCATCTTCTTGAGGAATTCTTGTTGGGATGAAGTAAATTCAAAGCATCTTTTAACAGTATGACCAGCCTTTTTGCACCTCACACATAGAACTTATTTGTCTTCATGTAGAATCTTCCTTTTGTTTTTAGCACTAGCCTTAGCTTCTTCTTCTTCCATTTTCCTCATTCTGTCCAAATCTTCTGGCCAAACCACAAATATATCATTAGGGATTGAGGCATTAAGATTAGATCTTCTACATGGATTATTCTAATTGGATTCTTTCTTAGTAGTTATTTTGGATGCACCACTCTTCAACTTCTTGGATTTAGAATCCAAGGTCTTCTCAAATTTCCTTCTTGAAATCTTCTTGGGATAATTTGTTTTCACATTATTCATCTGATTCCTTCCCAAGGATGATTCTTCATTCTTGCCCAGCTTCTGTGGTATTCTTTTCTTATATGAACATGCACCATTCATATGACCACTCTTATTGCATACATCAAAGATTTTATCTAACATTCCAAATATATTTGTAGTATACATATGTTTTTGGATCTGTGGATGTTGCTTATTCTTCTCTAGATTTCTCCCCCTTGAGATGGGCTTTCTATGTACTTTTACATTTAAGGGATTGTACCAACAATCCAGTTCACAATGCCCAAACCTATTGCAACACCAGCATTGACCAACAAACCTTGACTTCTTGTCATCTTCTTGATAAGGTTGCATGGTCTTTTTCTTGGTATGTTGTGATTTATGTGGGGATATATATTCCACAATCTTTCCCTTATCCACCATATCCATGGTGATATGTTTCTTCTCACTTTTCTTCATCCAAACTTGTTTAGAATTTTTCTTCCAAACTGCACTTTTTGTAGAAGAAATTTTAGATACATTAATAAAAGTTGGTATGGATGATACCTTTACTTTATCAGCTACTTGTGATGGATCAATGAGTGAATTCATGATCTTATTATCACATTTTGAGGTTTTTTGACAGTAGAATCCTCTAGTGAACATTGAGTACTAGCAACAACTGTTTCCTTCTTTTGTGAAGACTCAATATGTTTCTTCTCAAGATTGTTCAACTGATCTTCCAACTCTAGACATCTCATATTGAGGATGAACTTTTGGTCTTCAATCATAGTCATATTATCTTAGCAAAACTTCTTCAATATTTCAACTTCATCTTCATGCATTTTTACTTTGTTTTGTAACAAAGAGTCAAGTTCATTGATCTTCTTGGAGTTATCTTCCAAATATAACTTCTTGACTTCATTTCCCCTTTTCATCTCATCTTCAAGTGCATGGATCTTCTCTTCCAGAGTCTTGTTGACTCCCTCATTTTCTTCATCATCTTTGAGCCACTTTGAAGATCTTACTTCAAATTCCCTCTTTGTTTCTTCAAAGGATCCAACCTATCTGGAGAGATTTAGACATTAAACAATTTTTACCTGTAATTATTTCTCCAAAACATCAGTTTCTTTTTCTAGCTGAGTGATATTTTCTTGCATACATTGAAATAATCCACAAACCATAGAAATAATTTCTTCAAGAATACCATGCATAATAAATCTTAATTTATCAACTGATATTTCTTGAGATGTTTTAGATTGATCATCACCACTTGTGATAGCATCTTCATTATGAGAATAATTTCCAAATGTACTAACACATACCTCCTGATCATTTGAGGTAGGAAGGTTTTCCAATTTCTTAGTGGGAACTTGAGCCACCTTCTCATTACTTTACACATCTGGTGTGTCTTTAATGTCATCCAAATATGGATAACCAGATGCTTCCTCTTCTTTAGATAAGAGGGAATTTTTCTTCAATTTTCTCTTCTCGTTCTTTTTTCTGTTCATCATGGTCTTGGTAGATATTTCTTTCTGCTCAGAGATAGATGGATCTTTACAAACACAACTCTTCATTGTTGACTCTGGAAAGGAGCTCAAGTTTTCAAAAGATAATAACTTCACTGTAGAGAATCCAATAGAGGTGAACCTATCCCTCTGATACCAATTGAGAGAACCAGTTTGGGATATACCTAACCCTGAGGGGGGGGGGGGTGAATCAGTGTTGGGGACTTTTTAAACCAATTCCAACTTTTATCCCTGTACCTCTTGACCTGTTAGGATCTTTATTCTATGATTCTATTTTCCATGTCGCATGCAATAATAGAAAGCATTAAAAATATGCACACGATATTTTTACAAGGTTCACCACTCAATAAGATCAGCTACGTTCTTTCAATGCATGGATATGACCAGTGCATGGATTATCCAATATAATGTGATATTATTTTACAATGGAGTGGCTAGGAAAACAATCCTCTAGCCAGTGTGAGTCCCTACACTTTGGAGGGGGGTGGGAAAAAATCCTCTTCCCTGAACTGGTAATGGCCTAGTCCAACTTGCAGCCTCTAGCTGGTTCTTTATACGCCTATGGAGACAGTCTTCTTCCTTCTTGATAAGGTAGGTTCTGCTCTTGATCTATTTCAGTTCTCTTCCCTTGATTACTTTCAAAGTAGTAGGCAATCAATTCTGTTCTTTCTTTCTCTTCTTCTCTAGTGCAAAAACCAACTGCACTAGTTCTTATTCTTTCTTCCTCTTAGTGCAACAACTGACTGCACTAATATTTATCTTTCCTTAGCAAGAATAACATAAACCAATGTGATTATTAAATCACTAAATATCCACTCACATAACATCATCTAAATTAAACTGCCCTGAATAATTGTCATCCTTCAGTTGGGCATACTATGTTCTTCTTCTTGTTCTTTTCTTTATCTTTGACACAGTATATTTGCAGTGTCTTAATCTCTTTCTTCAATTCTCAATACCAACACAGAAGTGTATTGGTATACTAACTTCTTCCTTTATGCATATATGAATTCAGTTGCTCATCTAGTTCTTCTTCACTTCACAAATCACAACGAGAGTGTAAAACACCAGTCGTGTGAGTGCGGATCTACTTCTCTTCGTGATACTGAAAGGTTCACGATACTTCCTTCTTCACAAAGTTACTTCGAGAGTTGTATTCACCTATCGAAGGCCTGCGGTACCCTCAAATTTTTCACGCAACCTTCTAGGTGTCTTACGTGTAAAATTCAAGCCTTGTGCGTAAAAACACTGTTTGGCGCGAAAAACCCTTTTCACGCAACTCTTTTTTTTTGCGCAAAACTTCCCTTTTTAGCGCAATACATCTTATTTTTGTGAAATACTCTATACTTTAGTTTTTCCACGCATCAGAGCTCGAGATTTTTCTAAGTGTCGATACTCTCCAAATGAGAGGGGGTCACCTCATATTTATAGGCATTTTTGACCCTATGCGTAAAACCCCTTCCTACGCGTAAAACTCCTTCCAGCGCGTAAAAATATCTCTCAATTCTTTAATTATGTTCACCTTCCATTATTTTTGCGCACCACATGGATTTTTTTGCACACCTCATGACTTTTCCATTTTTCATCATTCTAAGCCTGAAGCACCAATTGCGTGCAAAATTTCACACCACGTTCCAGATTGCGCGCAAACCCAGCCTTTCACGCGACATCGTATTTCGTGCAATGATCCAATTTTTCGCAAACTCATTCCTTTGCAAATTTTTGAACTTATGATCTCGAAACACCTTTTGCGTGAAAAAAATTCATTCCTCTATTTAGAGCACCATGCCAATATTTCGCGCATCCCACTGATATTTCTCGCAACCCGCTACTATTTCGTGCACCACTTTATTTTTCCACGCAGCTTGTCTAAATTTCCGTGCACTCCATTCCTTTGGCATTTTTCGATGTTCTGACCTTGAATCATGCCTTACATAGAAAAATCTAAACCATCTTCAATCTTGCATGCTCCATCCATTTCCAAAAATGCATCTTCATCTTCCATTTTTAGGCCCTAAAATTTGACAAACACTAGAAAACGACGCCACCTTAAACTGTGATTTTTTTACCACCCCTAGATTGTTTATTGTTTTTTCATTTCTCTCTTCACTGCTTCCCATAACCATTCTTAATATTTTATCACGAATTTCACTATCGTGATATGTATCCTTTGATAGACCAGATCTAGCATCGTCATAATTACAATGGGAAGTACCGAAACTTCCCTATCTTCCAGCAGCATCACTCCTTCCAATCAAAACTATATATGACTGGCATCACCATTTCTCCCCCTTTACATCATAAGAATTTCATCACAAGTTATCCTGACTTATGATATTTGAGAAATACATATCAGCAAAGCATCGACTGGTTTAGTCCATTCTTTTTGGAATATGAATTCCAAAGTACTTCTTCATCCTCACTTCAAATACTCAATGCCTTTTTAAGTGTTAAGAACAGTGAAACAATCATCTTATTTCAAGGAAATGTGTAATTCATGACCTTATTAGAATTCCAAGCCCTTCCACACTCTCTTTTTTCTTCATCCATCATTCTCTACTTCATTCAATTCATATGATTCTTTTATAAAAGTAAGCTCTTGCATGGTTCTCATGCAATCGTGAAGCATTGCATGGTCTTCTTTAAATCCTCACACTTCTTCAATCATCCTCATATGGATGATCCTCATCATTCTTAATTGTTGTAAACAATGTGTCACCTTTGACACAAGTTCTTTGAACTTAGGATCAGTTTAACAATCGTCTGAATTGTCTTCATGGAGAGTTTCCCAAACATGACATCCAATGCTATGACTGCATAACAATTCTCCAGGCATCCTCACTTCAGCCGATCTCTATTAACTTTGGAGTTATTCTCCATCTCCTTCTTCATTTTTACCAGTATTGACAATTGTTGACAACAAATACAATCTTCATACACAAAGCGGTCCCAATATCCCTCAGAGGGTGAGGCAACCCTTGAGTTTCTTTTGAAACTACTCAACTACACATTCTAAATGTTAAGGACCCATCCCCATGAAGAATATATAGAACCATTAGAATCTGTAATTACTCTTACAATGTTCATTCTAGGGTTATTAATAGAGTAATCTCTATGCACCATCATAGTTGGTTTTTTTGAGGAGAAACATGTCTTCTTTAAGGGAAATTCTATCCAATGTGAAATTATCATAGCTTGAGAAATGATCGACGTATCAATAATAAAACACTTGGTGCAATAATTTCCATCAAAATGGACATAGATAAATAATTTGATAGGTTTGATTGGGTATTTATTCTCTAGGTGATATCATGCATGGGATTCTCTTCATGGGTAGATGAACTATTCAACAGATGGTACAGTTTCCCTCAACCTCTATTACCCTTATGAGAAGGAAACTGGGTTTCTTTATGTTAGTTTAGGGTCCAGGATAGGGGTACCATTTTTGGTGATTGTGTTTACTCTAGTTTAGGTGCCTTTAGTAGACACATCACTAAGAAACTTCTCAATGGAATTCTTCGACCTTTTTAGTGCAAGACTCACTTCAAGGGTTTCTTCACATATTATTTTTGAGTATAATGTGCCTTTCATTGTTAATGAAAGTTGAAATTACATTAGAGTAATAAAAAAGGTCCTATAAGAGTTACATATGGATAGAACAACACATTAAATATCATATGGTTAGTGTTTTCATTTCAAAATTATATTCAGATATGTGTGGTAATATGATTGAGTCAAATATGGAAGCTCACAGGATGTTATTCCCTATTGATTACTTGGTATTACCAATTTCTTCTTGTCGATTTTGTATCTATATTTTCAAGGGGTTGGTTAATAGAATTTGTAACTACATTAAGAACTAAAGGAACCACATCCTCTATTTTAGAGGTAGAATCTATAAAGTCCCATAATTCTCATATATTGATATTACATCTTTTTAGATGAATATTAATTACATTAAAAACACACACACCTGATGACCATAAAGGTATAATTTCTTTGCAAACATGGAAACATAAAAAACTATTCTATAAGTGAGATACATCATATCCCACTATGTTCTTCATAACTAGAACACTTCTTAGACATATCATAAAAATATCTTTAAACATAACCAGGGGAAAGGAAACATAATAAAGGGTGATATAAAATTATCATTAAGGGTAAATAATAAATATATATACATATTATGAGTATAAGGTTATGAGAACTTGATAATGAAATTTAAAAAACATACCCTACAAATCATTGATCTTAAACATGATCCATGGAATAAATCATTCTAGTTCATAAGAGATAAATCATAATGAAATCAAATAACATAAACCATTAGATCATTACATTAGAATAATATATAGATTCATGGCATTCACATAAGTATAGAAAATAATTTTCTTAGTAGTTTAAGGTTAATTACCAAGACTATCACAGTGGATTGGTTTCACTCCCCAAACCATTATAGTAGTCAAGGGTCACTTCCAAGACTATCAAATTTTAAATAGTCCCTCACTAAACTAGGTTTACTCCCCTTTCCTTTCATGTTTATCTCAGGAGATATTAATCCTTACCAAATTAATTGGAGGGATGTATAGGTCCACCCATCACTTACTAAAAATCATACATATGTGTTCCAAAAGATAATAAAACATTAATTATAACAGAATCTATGAAATGAATTGGGTTTTTAAACATTTTTTATAACATAACCAATGGATAAAATAGGTTTCAAAATCATTTCATCATTTTATAAAATAATAATGAGTGAATAATGAAGTGGGATTCATAATAATTTTATCATGGAATAGCCCGTGGAAGAGAAACATGTTTCATAAACAAATTTTCATCATAACCACAAAAAATTTCAAGAAAGAACAAAAATTATATCCTTGGATCATATCCCAATAAAGATAAAGTAGAATCAAAGGATTTCATCTTAGATGGAAAAATATTTTTAAATAAAACTCACTTAGAACATTTCTTAAGGGAAATATACTTCCATTTAAAATCAATTTTTAAAATTAAAAATTAATAGAAAACCGTGTAAATCCTTTTCTATGAAAATAAAAATGAAATATTATACAAGAATATTTAATGAAAATATTTTTCATGACATTGTGAAATTTCAGTTAATGTTGTACACTTTACAAAAAAGATTCCTTTAACATTTTCAGTAAAATAAAAATGGTTCGTTTTCAGAAAATGAAAAAAAGATTCTAATTTACAAAAATGAAAAAAAGTCAAACTTGAATTAAAATTTATTTAATAAATATGTCACAACCAAACCCAATGGGGCCCAAGACACAACTACCCCAAGCCCGCCTCCAATATTTTAGAGGTCGGTGACCAGCTCTGAGTAGGAATATCACACACATGGGAGGAATTAACCTAATGTACCTATACACACGTGCAAATCTCCAAGCCCACACAATTCAGAAATGTAAAAAAAAATGAAACCAATTCATGTATATGTCTATATTCCTACAATCAGATTATAAAATTAATGTAATTAAAGTAATAAAGGGGTCCAAATACAATCCCAACCAAAAATATAGGGAGTCTAACTAGATCAAGAGCTAGGGACTACAATCAAATTCAACCACCAAAAAACATCTCAGTCTTTCTTGATCAAGTTATGCTCCACCGTCTCCCTTTCCACCCTGGACACCATCAAATGGGATGATGTATGCATAATACATGACACATACGGGCAGATCCCATGAAGGGGTGAGTATAAAAATACCTTGAAAGACACCCCAAAACCACTAAACTTGAAGCACCAAGAGTATTCAGGTCATAATAATGATACAATAGTCAAAGTAATAATAAGAACCCATATATACTTGGAAGTACACCATTCCTTCATAAGGTCTCAACTAAACTATCAACCATGAGATTATGATAAAATAAATTCTTGTTATGGGAGAACCCACTCCATGATCCATGCTACCACCAAAGACAATCATACAAGTGGTCACAATAACTAGTCCCCATGTAAGAAAACTCACTGGTATCTAAAGACCTTAATAATCAGATAGGGGATCACACCCAATACCACTAGGGGGACACCAAAAACCCAATATGTATCAACACTATATGTAGGTTTTTGATAATACTATGATACCACAAACCCTATTAAAAATTTCCTTCTAGATGGAAGATTAATTCCCTCCCCCAGGTAGTCACACCAATTCCATGAAACCCACATAGATTATAAGAATGAATTATAGGGGTCACACTCTGGTATCATGGAAGGATGCCAACAACTCTATCTGAGAATCATCCTCTATAAGGGATCACAATACATATGTGTGTATATAATTCTATGTTTTACCCTCATCATGGAAAAAGGAAACACACTCAACTGACACAGGTCCAATATTGAAGAAAAAAGGGATCCAAACACCTTCAAATGGGCTACATAGTGTGTATAAGGGGTACATGCGTGTCCATCCAACCCATGGTCTACTCGTGTGGTTTTTCCTCACACGACAAGTAAATATCAACATACAAGGCATGTAAGTAAGTACACACATAATGTAGGGGTCATCTGGTACCCTGATCCTACCAACTATTTGTGCTAGTGTATTGTAGGTCATCCCCCTATAACATTCCATGTACACCTGGTCATGCCTATGTACACCTGGCCATGTCTGAGTACATGGCTCTACTCATGTAATCTAGTCATGTTCATGTATCTCATCCTGCTAGATCCATTTTACCCACTATGGTATATACTAAGCTGCCAGTATGGTTCACATGACATGTGATTAGTCGCATATGGTGTGTGATACTTTTCTCTTTATGAAAACACTAATTCCACATAGTGGGTCCAACATGGAATGTATCTCCATATTACATGTTGTGCGGCCTATGATTTTCTATAATCCATAGGTTCTTCTCAATGAAATACTCCACACCACAATCACCATTGAAATTCTCACCAGAAATTTTGAATATAGGTTTGGCCGACCCCTTCCATCATCACTCATCAGGATCTAAGTTTAGATCTTCTCATAAAACATCACCATCGAGCTATTTGTCACTGTCATGCATCAAAATTGGGAACAATATAATATTTTGATCCATATTTTATACCTCCTATCATACTAAATCATCCTTGAACTTTGATCTCACCCTATACCCTAAATTTCACCAATGGTATGGTTCTGTTGTGGAGAATAATGGTCATGAAATGACCAAATAATGAGTATTCGTTGAACCATAGGCCAAATGAATTGTTTGTGATGACTGTGTGAAGAAACAGAAGAGAAATCTAAAGACTATAAGATGCTAGGAATGAACCGAAACCTTTTTTTTCATCCTAGATATTTTTTTAGAATTAGATGAAAGAAGATGTAAATAAACAATGAACAATAAATTCATAGTAAATAAACTCAACTGTTGAAGGGTGAATCAATACTTGTTCATGTAATTGAATGGAATTTGATTAGAATATAAAATTTTATGGAAATTGCACAAATAAAACATCCTACCTAGAGTTTGGATCGACCACTGATGAAGAAAAATATTATGTTTCCGTCATTGGTGAAATTCATGAACTTTGATGGTGAAATGATCCCTAATATCAACTTGATTTGATGTCGTTCACAAATATATCCTCCAACTCTCTATCTCTCATTGTGTAGTTTTTTGTGGCTAACCCTGAAAACTATACATAACATCATATATATATATATATATGAGATTATTAGGTTAGTATTTTAATTGGATAATAAAATAAATATATTTAAGTGTTATTCCACTTTTTTAGGAAAACTATTTCAATGTGATATTTAATATATTTTAAATATCAATCTTGGGATCATCAGGCCTTGGAATCTCACGACATCTTAGTTACTGACTCCAAAAATAATCCATATTAAAATATAAACTAATACATGAAAAAATTAGAGTCATTAAATTATCCCTACCTCATCAATTTCTATACCAAAAAGTGAAAAACCAAATAAAAACAATGAGTGTGATGAGATTTCATCTGGGTATCATGCTCCTAGGTTCTCTCTTGAAAATTATCATGCTGCCAATAGACATGCACTAGTGTAATAGATCACGCACAAAGAATCCTCTCTTGTTGATCCTTGATCCCCATAGGATACTTATAAAAGGTAACTCTATCCTAAATTTCTAGATTGCCTAAGTTGATAACATGTGATGGGTCATCCATATACCTCATCTACTGCAACACATGGAAGATACCATGTACCCTGACTAACTGTTGTGGTAGAGATAACAAGTGTGCTTCCTTGAAATCTCTACACAAAATTGGAAAGGGAAAATTAATCTCAGAGATATCATGCTGCCCAGCCAAATATCTGTAATCCATGTCAAGGTGAGACCCTCGGTAAAAAATTATCTATCTACTTAAAATATAAAGGCCTCCTTCATCAATCCATAAAGGAATTCTGAAGTCTCTTTTCGATCTTCATATGCTCCTATATAATATTCACCTTATCTTTCATAACTCACACCAACACTAAACCCATGGGTGTTGACTCACCTAGATCATCCCAACAAATTGGTAACCTATAGGGTAGCCCATAAAAGGCCTCAAATTATGTCATACTGATGGTGGAATAGTTGCTTATGTTGTACCTAAACTCCACTAATGGTAGTTGATCCTTCAAAATACTTCCAACATACAACATGAAAGCATAAAACATTACCTATAAGACCTGAATAGTCCAGTCAGTCTACCCACCAATCTTTGGGAGAAAATCCATGCTCAAACCAAAAAATTCCCAAATTACTCATGAAATAATATACATTAATGTGATGTGAATCAATCATCACAGTCTAAAATGATCATTGAGGAAACTCCATGGAGGTATACTCTCTTAGGAATATACATGTGTCCTAAGATCTCTGCTAAACTCTTCTCTCAAATAGCTAGAATGCGGGTTGATGTGGTGAGTCAGTCTAAAATCAACGAGATGAAATCGTGTCCCCTAGACATATGTGGTAACACCATCACAAATTCCATGGATATAAAATCCCATATGTACTATAGAACCCCAAGGAGTTGAGGTAAACTAGCTAGAACCTAATTCTTAGCCTTCATTTGCTAACATGTGAGCCATCAAGAGACAAACTCCCTAACATAAATTTTCATAACTGGGAACCAAAACTAACGTTAGAGGTCATGGTACATCATTTACACACCAGGATGTATCACCAAATGGGATATATGAAACTATATCATAACCTACTCTCGCAATGTCACTGATACCATTTTCTATCTTTTGAAAATAATAAAATTCTACCCACCTTCAAAAAATCCATTAGGAGCATATATAGTGTCTATTTGAGTACATAAGGTCTCAAAGTCAGTATCTCCATTATAAGATTCCCTAAAATTCTATAAAAGTGGTGGGGGTAACAGACATCAACTAAATATATGAATCCCCATCCTTATCCATTAAGGAAAACTATATCAAGGATAACTGATATGACTTCTCGTCCAAAAAATATGAATATGATCTCCTACTAAGGGAATATTCCACCACATTCCCCTTCCCAGGAGTATAGAAAATATTGAAGTCATATTACTAGAGGAAATCTAGAAAACACCTCTATCTTAGCTCTAAAAAACAATAATGAAACCTCTTCATCAACATGAAATTGCTCCCCCTTCATGTAAAATCTATCAAGGGCACTATATAACTTGAGAAATTGGGTACAAACCACTGATAATTCCCTAAAAACCCAAGGAATATCTTTACATAATTAACAATATTGGCTGGATCTCAAGATATAATTGCCTCAAACTTCAATGGTTCCACTTCCACTCTTACCTATACGATGATGTGCCTGATGAAGTGGAACATTCAAATCCAAAACATACACTTCAAGATCTTTCCATACTCATAGAGTCTGTCTGGGACCATTCTAAAATGTATCATGTTCTCCTCCTAGGACACAGAGTACACTAGGATATCATCAATGAATAATACCAAAAACCAATATAAGAAATCCTAAAATATCTAGTTCATGTGTCCCATAACACCATTGGGGAATTATTCAAATATAAATGCATTAAAAAGTACTTATATTGACTTTAGCAACATCTGAATTTTGTCTTCAGTATATCCTTGTCTCATACTCACACTAGGGATAACATGATCCAAGTTCAATCTTTTAGAACCACCATGCCCCTATCAACTAATCAAATAGGTCTTCAATCCTTAGCAGTGGATAAGTATTCTTCATAGTCACTAGGTTTAAGCACCTATTATCAACACATAACCACAAGATCCTATATGCCTTTTTTGAAAACAACATTGAGGCTACCCAAGGGAAAACATTGGGTCTCATGAATCCCTTCTTATTCAAGTCATATAACTACACCCTTAGATCATGAAGATAAATGGAAGCCATCTAATATTCTGGTGAAGATATTGGGTCCATCCAAGTGTGTAAGTCAATGCATAAGTCTGTCTCTTACCTGGAAGGTTGGACTGGAACTTCCTCAGGAAATATGTCCTCATACTCTACCATTATAACAGGGAACTGGTAGCCCATATAATCCATTTCTCACAGAGTCATGCTAGCCAACTAGTGAGTAATTGGTTGGACTCTACTATGCATGATCCAATCCTTCTCCACCAAGTTTTCCTTTTCACCCACAAAGGAAATCCTCTTCCCACAACTGTAGACACATCACATCCTCTTCCTAAAACAATCAACCAAGTAGTGATCTATGGAAATCCAGTCTATAACTAAGATGACTTCATAAGGCCTCATCTCTACTAAAAATAGATACTATACAAACCTCTTTCCAATGATAGTCGACATAAGTGTGTAATCATTGAGTCACATGCTATCAGAGTCTCCAAGTGAAAGGGTTGAGCCAAAGGCTCAACTGAAATCTCTATGTCCCAAACCAGATAATTGGAAATAAAGGAATGAATCACACATGTGTATATATGGTGTAAAAGAAATAGATTTTACCTATTATAATCCCTATAGCTTTAGGTCACAGGCCTCTACAGCATGTATCTATCCTTATCCCTAAGCATAAGATCCCTGAACCTAGTGGGGACCACATAAGGGTGGTGGTGATAATAGGTCAAACCTCTTACCACCTCCTTCTATTATACTAGCCTCTTTTCATGTCCCCCCCTTCAGACCTCACTGCTTTAGTCTCTATCTCTATCTACGTGGCCCCTCTACAATATACTGATCATCAGTACGAAGAGTTAGAAAATACCATTCAAGATGTCCCCTACCATAACAAGAAAAACATTGACTCTCCAATAGACGATTCGATCCATATTGATAGCCTTGTACCACCGATCCTCTATCCTAGGATCATCTTCTAAAGTTCCTGACATTCTTAGAACCCTATGGCTACAGTCATCTACCTACTGCTGAGGTATCATCTCCTGGGTTCCCACTACCAACAACCACTATCAGTGATTTATTTGATATAAATCTCTCCACCACTAATGCATACTCCATCACTCCATAAAAAGTGAGAATGAAAAGAGATATCACTAAATCCATGATATATTAGTGTAATCCCTAGTCAAAGTTTCGTTCTTTGAAGAAAATATCTCGCAACATATTCATAGAGTACTTTGATTGATCAGTAAACCACATTGAATATTTTTCCATTGTAATACTACCCTAATACATCAATAGAAGATCATGGATGAAAACTCATTGAAATTTGGCTAGTTAAAACTCCTCCCCAAAGAGAATATTTAATTCTGACTAGGAGAGAGTTGTATCGTTGTCTGATTGAGTCACTATACTCCACCATCACCCATCATAGATCTTAAGAAGACTCCTAATGATGAATTCAATCTGATCTGAAGGATCCTTAAGAAGGTATAATAATTAAGTGAATGCCTCTAGCTAGTTCTTAGCCACATGGTGGTTTGGATCACCATAAAACATGGGATTTGAATACCTCTAGAACTCATGCAATGAACTCATACTTTTTGCATCCACAACCGACACTTCTCAAGCTAACATCTACTAAAAAGGTGGTGGTATATCTAGAAAAACACTATGAGGTTCTATATTTGGTACATTCCCCAGCAACGAATCATCATCACTTATTGGTTCATCCTTATGATCACATAGTGGAATCCTAGATAGTTATATTTATAGAGGAATCCTGAAATAAAGAAGATGTACCACAGTTAAAGAGTATATCTGGGGAGTTGGCTCTAGAAGTAAATGGAAACCACAACCCCATTCATATATGATTCATGTAACAATGTTTACACTACAACCAATTTTGACATGTACTGAATTTAAAGGTAGGTGATTAGAGTCTTGGTGTGTGGATACATGTGCCGCCACACCAACAATAGAGTCCCTGACTTGAAATATGAACTCAAAAAACTTAACACTATTTCCAAAAAAATCCAAACCAATCTCACAGACTCTGGTCTTGAGGTTGAACAAACTCCCCTGAAACCTCTCTATCATTAATATACCTGACATGGATTGATCCATGATTACCACAATCCCACCTCTAATTGGCTAAAGGCTAGAGACCATTGTTGAGTAGGAATATTACCAAAATGTGATACCTTAGCCTAATTTACCTATACACATTCACACATCTCCATTCCCAAAAAATATTGAAATGTAAAACAATTGAAACCAATGCATGTATACTTCTATATTCCCACAATCATAGTACGATAGTAATGTACTGAAAGTGATAAAGGGGGAAAATATAAGACTAACCAAAACTAAAGAGAGTCCAACCTACTCAAAAGAAAAGGGATATAGTCAAATAAAACCACTTGAAAAACACCTAACTCATTCTATCTCAAGATACACTCCACCAAATCCCTATCCTCCTAGGAAACCGTCAAATGGGCTCTCTTCTAGATAAGACATGCCACATGTGGGTGGATCCCATGTAGGGGTGAGTATAAAAATACCTATTAGGATACCTAGAAAACACAAAATATGAAGTATAAAGATTATTCAACTCATAAAAATGATATAAAAGGAATAAAAATCCCCAGATATAGTCAGGAAGGACACCATGCCTCCAGGTAGTCTCAACCAAACTACCAGCCAAAGGATTTTTCTCAAAGAAATGATCATTCTTGGAGAACTCACTTCATGAGGAATTATATCAATAAATAAACTCTTTCAATAGGTAATAATAATTGGTACCTAACCAAGAAAAGTCATTGGTCTCTAAGGAACTTGAGAGTCATATAGGGGACTACACTTATGACCATTAGGGGACACCACAATCCTAATTTGGATCAAACCACTATGTATGGGATTATACTCCAAAGGTATGGTAAAAACTATTGAAATTATATAATATAATAAGGATCAACACCCTACTCAAGGAGTTAATTTCTATTTTATAAACCCCAAGTAGGTTATAAGAAGGAATTATAGAGGATCACACGGGACACCATAAACTCTATTTAAGACTCATCCTTCAGAGGGGATCACAATCCAGATATATAAATGTAATTACACATGGTAGACTCAAGGTTATAGAATAAGGGAACACACTCAATCGATAATGGTCTAATACTGATGAACGAAGGTCTCTAAATAGACTCAAAGGGGGCTTATAGTGTGTTTTCGGGGTATACAGCGTGTTATTGAACCCCTAGTCTGTCTATGTTGTGCTGCTTCACATAAAATGAAAACCTAAACATACAAGATGTGTATGTAAGTATAAATTAAATTTAGAGGTCATCCAGTACCCTACTCATGTTGTCTATTAATGGTCATGTACTACTAGCTATGCCCATGTACCGACCTATGTACACCTGGTCATGCCCGTGTACACCTGGTGGTCTTTGTGTAAATGGATTTATCCATGTATTCTAGTTTTTTCTATGTATCTCAGCATTAATATTCCATTTTATCCTTTTTGGTACATGTTGATCTACCATAATGGTTCAAAAAGTGTGTGATAGGCGTCACATGATGTGTGATACTTTTCTCTTTGTGAAAACCTAGTGTTGCAAAGAGGGTCTCATATGGCGTGTATCTCTGGATTACATGTCATATAACCTAGGATTTTATTTAACCAATGTTTTCTTCTTCACATCATCTTCCATGATACCATTTCCACAATTCTCTTCGAAAATTAGGGATCCAGGGTCGGATGACCCTTACTATCACCTCTCACTGGGATCCGAGTTTGGATGTGCTTAGAAAACATCATTATCAAGATATCTATCATCACTGTGTGTCAAAAGTGGGAATAATGGAATCCTTAAATCCATTTATTCTACCTATGATCATACTCTATCATCTCCTCACCTCAATATCACCTTCAATCACAAACTCCACCCATAGTAGTGATATGTTGCACTAAAGAATGATCGTATAATGATTGAATACACGATATTCATTGAACCACGAGACAAATAAATTTCCTGTAAAGACCCGTAAATTTCAAGGAAATTTTTTTCTTAATTTTCTTTGGAATTTTACAAGAGCGTAGTTTCTGATGGAACCTGATTCCGAGTCCCGGTGTGCCCGGAATCATTTTCCGAAGTTTGGCTCGGGTACGTTCAGTGAACAGACGAGCGGGTTTTTCTAACTTTTGAACCGGTGCCCGGAATCGAATTCTGAGGGCACCGATGAAATCTTAGCGCCGATATTCTTTTAGAAACGCCTCTTCCGGAGTTGCGTTTGCTCGGGTGTGGTTTTTAATTTTCGGGCTTAAAGTTAAGAAATAAAATAATTTTGCGACAACTTTATTTTATTTCACTTAAGCCACTTGGAAGCCACTTGAAGCCACTTAAAGGCAGCTTGAACTGAGTTGAACTGGATAGGATGCTATCCGGAAATATCCTACCCCCTTGGTAGGATATTTGTGAGGTGGGGCCCGCACAAGCACCGCCGTTTCTTTCCGCTAAGAAACGCACCCGTGAAAACCCGTCTTAATGAAAGTCAACCGACGCGTTTTCTAAATTCTTAACAGACCATTTAATTGGGCTGTTTCTCTCGTGAATTGAATGGGCTGTTTCTTTCGTAAATTTAATGGCCTGTTTCTTTCGTTGAATTAATTCAACGAATTAATTCAATCGTTTCTTAACCTGTTTCGTGTGTTGGCATATTAATAAAATAAGACCAACCCAAATCTTTGGAGAAGGTTTGAGAGGATTCTTGTTCTTCTTCTCCCTCGCGAAGAACACGAAGAACGCGAAGAACGCCGAACCCGGAAATCAACAACGCTTCCGTCCGTGACGTTCTTCCACGCTCCGATCTCCGATCACCGACCGTTTGAGGTGAGTGATTTCGGATTTCCTCTCAAAAGTTCTTTTCTTTTGGTTTTAACGAAACACAGATTTAAATATTAATAATTTAAATCTGTTGTTCTTGGTTTGTTGAGCTCGCCGACTCAACGCCGGATTCCGCAACGACGCGATGCCTCCCCGCGACGATGCGACGATCCCTCTCTTCCGCGACGATCCTTTCCGCGAAGAACGCCCGCGCGCGATGATCGACGACGCTTGAGGTAGGGATTTTATATTTTGAAATACCCCTCCTTATATTCCCATGAACATTCTTTAAAAATTAAAGAACCGGAATCAAAGAAACAATTTTATTTTATTAAAATTGTTGGTTCATGTGTTGAACATTCTATTTTTTTCTCCCGTTGTTTTTATCTAACGCGGAGGGTGCGGGTCGAATGAACACGGCCCGACAACCCTCCGCCGTTCTTCGTGTTTTGCGGATTTGGAGGGCGACGACGGAACGTGCCGCAACGGGTGTTTGATGATCCCGCAGTAAAGAACGGAACCCGGGAGGAACAACGGCGCAGACGGGAAGGAAAACGGGCCACCGGAGCGACTCCGGCGGCCCGCAGAAGCCGGAGGTGGCGCGGGTCGCCGGCGCGGCGGCGCCGGCGGCACCCCGCGGGTGTCCAGCGCGACACCCCGCGGGTGCCGCGGGTGTCCAGCGCGACACCCCGCGGGTGTCCAGCGCGACACCCCGCGGGTGCCGCGGGTGTCCAGCGCGACACCCCGCGGGTGTCCAGCGCGACACCCAACGAGTGTCCAGCGTGACACCCAGCGGGTGCCGCGGGTGTCTGGCCGACACCCCGCGGGTGCCGCGGGGGTGTCACGCGGGGCGGCGGCTTTCCCCCGCGTCGGCCGCTCGGCCGAGCCGAGCCGGACCGGCCCTGGCCGGGCCGGGCCGGGCCAACCGAGTCGGACCCGACCCGGTTCGGGCCAACCAGGGGGGGTCGAGCCGGGTCGGCCCGGGCCCGGACCCCCCCGTCTTCGGACGGACTTCGTTCAAATGGCCATATCTTGAGCTACGGGCCTCCAAACGACCCGCCGTCAGCGGAAACACGATCCTTGGATCGAGACGGTCGTTTTGGTTTATCGCACTCAAAGTTTCGGAATACTTGGGGTTCGGCCGGGTTGGTTCGTACACGAAACCAACCGGGCCCTCGGAGCGGAAACGCTCATATCTTGAGCTACGGACGCCCGATTGACGTGCCGTCAGCTTTGTTGATTTCCTCTAAGTGAGACGGATCTTTTGGCATACTCCGCCCGAGGTTCGGACGCAGGTGGAGTGCGGTCGAGTTGGTTTTGCCTTAAAAACCAACCGGGCCCCTGGGACGAAAATGCCAATATCTCTCAGACCGGGCGTCCGATTGACGCGCCGTCTGCGACGTTGAGTTCCTGTTGACGATACGGAACTTTTGGATACATCAACTTCGGACTTTGTGTCAGTTGATGTATCAGCCTCTCGGCTCGTGGAGCGGACCCTCCCGAACGAGCTTGCTGTGTGCGGGAACCCTAGGCTGGCTGCGACTGCTACTTCGACAGCGACGACCGTGCAGAGATTCTCAGTTGACTGCGACGACTGTGCAGAGATCCTCCGTGGACTCCGACCACGACCGTGCAGAGATCCTCAGTGGACTGCAGCGACGACTGTGCAGAGATCCTCCGTGGACTCCGACGACGACCGTGCAGAGATCCTCAGTGGACTGCGGCGACGACTGTGCAGAGATCCTCAGCGGACTGCGATGACTCCTGCACTCAGTGATCCTACGTGGATCAGTGCTTCAGGTCCTGCGTGGGCCCGATCCTGTGTGGGTCCGATCCTGTGTGGGTCATCTCTCAGTGGTTCTGTGTGAGCCAACTCCTATAGGTCCTGCGTGGGCCCGATCCTGTGTGGGTCACTGCGAGGATAGTACCTATCGATCCTTCGTGGGTCCGACGTCTCAGATGGTTCAGTGATCATCTTTATCGTCATCCGAAGAAGCATACCTGTGTGAGCTGAATCTTCTGTTTTACTCGATAGAGGTGGTGCGCTTGGTTGTAGCGGTAGACCCGCGATACTGGAGACGAGCGTACGGAGTACGGAGACCGTGTAGCCGGCTGAGACCTGAAGACTGCTCGACCGACTCGACTTGGAGTGAGTCGACTAGCCCAGTGGACGGAGCGCCCGATATTTGGCGGCAGACCCACGGCGGACAGAGCGCCTGGTAGTTGGCAGCAGACCCGCGGTACTCGACTGGAGGAGTACCTCTGTAGGCTATTTGGGTGAGCGCCCGGTATTTGGAAGCAGACCCTTAGCGGACGGAGCGCCCGGTAGTTGGCAGCAGACCCGCGGTACTCGACAGGATGAGTACCTCAGCAGTCTTAGGTTAGTGAGAAGTACCTCAGAGTCGTGACAGGACCACTGTAGACTTCAGAGATGGGGCTCTTCAGCAGTTATGTTTTTGATAATGAAAATCCTGGTTTGAGCTGAGTCAATGATCCTTGTGTTTCCTCTTGATTGAGATGGGTTATCTGATAATTTCGATATATGTATGGGCATATACCTATGAGAGTTATCTGTTGAGTTTTCCTGTGTGGATTACGTTTTCCTCTCCTTTGTGGATTGTGTTGAGTTATCCTGTGTGGATTTACTGTTTACTCTCCTTTGTGGATTGTGTTTTTCTATCCTGCATGGGTATGCGTTTTGCTTTCCTGTGTGGACTGGGTTGTGCTAGGGCTCGGACGTTGGAGCCGATCAGGGAATTGATGACTTAGGTATATGTATGGGCATATACCTAAGCCGTGTCAGATGTTACTTCGTGATTGTATCTATCCTTCGTGGCTTATCCTTTGTGGATTTCGGGAGACCTTCGGGGGTCTCGGGGTCCCTACTGAGTAGCTTATACTCACCCCTGCACGGGCTATGCCCGCACTTCGTGGTGTTGGTTGCAGACGACAGGCAGTGCTGATGGAGACCGAGTGTTCGAGGACTGGACGGTACCCGGAGGTGGACTACACGACGAGTCAGTACCCGGAGGTGGACTACATGACGAGTCAGTACCTGGAGGTGGACCACTGGGCGAGACGTGCTCGGAGCGGACGGCGGGACCCGAGGAGCATTGGAGCTATCTGTACCCACCCTTCAGGTGGGACTTCCAGAGGACGGCTCGACGCTGCAGTTTTTCCTTTCAGTTGCTGTTTTTCCTTTCAGTTGTACTTTACAGTTGGGCTTGTATTTCCGGCCCCTTTTTCTTTCAGCACATCTTGTACAGTTTTTACTTAGTGTTTACTTTTCCGCTTGTTTACGCCTTGGTGCTAGTCGCCAGTCCCTGGCCTATGGAAGGCGGGCTTGGGGTAGTCACGGCACGGGCCCCGAGGATGGGCCGTGACAAATTGGTATCAGAGGTGGTCGGTTCTACCGCAGACTCTGATCTTTCTTCTATGTGAAGCAATAGTGTTTAGCGTATTGAGTGTGGTTATCAGTCCAGGGAGTCCAGTGTTGGTGCGGCGGCCGACGTATCCATACACCAGGACCCTGACTTCTGATTTCCGACTTAATGCACGAAAACATTGATTGCATGTGTGTTTCAAGTTTTCCTTGTGATTACTTGTGTCAGCTCACCAGGTATACTGTCCTGACCGTGGCGCACCTATTTCTTTCAGGATGGCCCCACGACGACAGCCAGCTAGGATTCCGAGAGTGGAGCGTGATGACAGCCCACCGAGCATCGAGGACTCGGTACAGGGCCCTTTGACAGCTGAGGCACCGGCGGTACCTATACCCGCCGAGGCACCGATGCTACCAGCCCCATCCGCTGACGATGCACGTCGCCTTAGTGCACTGCATGAGTTCCAGCGCCAGCGACCACCCAGGTTCCGCGGGGAGACGGACCCTCAGGCCGCTGAGGACTGGCTGGAGGCAGTTGTTCGGGTTTTCAGATTAGTGAGGACACCAGCAAACCTCATGGTGATCCTCGCAGCGAGTCTCCTGCACGCGGCAGCAGGCAGATGGTGGAGCTTGATGCTCCAGGTGCACGATGAGGCCTCCCTCATCTGGACGGACTTCGAGAGCCTCTTCCACTCAGAGTTCGTCCCGGCCACCCTCCGTACGGTGCGCATCCAGGAGCTTCTTCAGCTGCGGCAGGGCAGCTTGACGGTCGCTCAGTACGCGGCGAGGCTCACCGACCTTTCTCGGTACTCGACAGACATGGTACAAGACCCCTTCTTTCGGGCCCGGACCTTCGAGCAGGGATTGAGACATGAGATCAGGGCATCGCTGATCTCTCTTAACATCCCGATCCAGGCAGGAGTGCTAGAGCGAGCCCTTCTGATCGAGAGCTTCCTGGCTGAGTCCACAGCGAGACCTGCCGCAGGGCGGCAGATAGCGGAGTCATCGGCAGTAGGTAGCCGACGGATGACTCAGGGTTCCAGGCAGACCAGACCTACCGGTGGCCGACTGCACGACTCAGGATCAGTTGTGCGGGGGAGCCGGGGTGGAGTCAGAGCCAGGCGTGCCGAGAGTGGGCAGTGTTACTCCTGTGGCGGGATTGGTCACATGGCTTGTGACTGTCCGACCCGCCATGCTGATGATCAGCAGTTAAGTGAAGAACCTCCCAGGCAGAGGCAGAGGTTCGACCGTGGCGGTCCGCAGGGAGGAGGCAGACGAGGCAGAGGAGCTGGCCGCGCAGCGGGAGGTGGGCGACGCTTTGAGGCTCTGCCACCACCACCACCAGGAGGTCCGCCCCAACCACAGGGAGTAGGTGAACATGCGAGAGCTCATCTTCAGGCAGCCGAGGCCTTCGATCATGGAGCTCTGGGAGCAGATGGACAGGAGCAGAACTAGTGGATATGTCCTTTGTACTTCTGGTTCCTTGTTTCTTTTGTGTAGCGTCTTGTATTATGAGCTGAAATAATAAAAGACGCATACCTTTGTGATATTTTCGTTCCTGTCCTCTTTCGTGATGTTACTAAGAGGTTCCAGTTTTGGCTGTTGACTTGACCCTCACTTGTGAGACATCTACTGGAGGAGACCAGTTACCACACACTGATGCCGACAGTGTGACTCAACCCTTGGAGGCGAGAGTAACGGTTGGATCTCTTAGTAGTAGCGTCGAGGCCTTACGACGTCATCCTTGGTATGGATTAGTATCATCCATGTTAGGATTGACTGTTTTAGGCAAAGAATGTGGTTCATCCAGGGGATGAGACCAGGTTTCTCTTATCGGCAAAGAAGAAATCTTACAGCTCTTGTGGGACCAGAGATGGTCCGGGCCATGTCAGAGGAGGTCCAGGTCATCCAGGAGCGGATGAGGACAGCACAGAGCCGGCAGAAGTCATATGCTGACAGGAGGCGGAGGCCACTAGAGTTCGAGGATGGAGACCACGTCTTCTTGCGTGTCTCACCTCGACGTGGTTTGCGGAGATTTGGCCGAGGCGTCAAGTTGTCTCCCTGCTTCATCGGGCCTTTCCAGGTCCTCAGTAGGGTTGGCGAGGTGGCTTATCGCCTGGCTCTGCCACCTCAGTTGCACCGGGTGCACGATGTCTTCCACGTATCCCAGCTGAGGAGATACGTGCACGACCCGACGCACATCTTTGACTATGGGGAGCTAGACGTGGATGATGGGGCGACTTTTGCAGAGGTCCCAGTGGAGATAGAGGATCGACAGGAGCGGGTCCTACGTGGGCGATCGATCCCTCTTGTGCGCATCAGATGGCGGCACGGGAACCTCCAGGAGAGCACTTGGGAGCGGAAGGCTCAGATGCGTGCTCAGTACCGCCTTGTATCCCTAGTTTGTGTTGAAGCTTTACGGGGACGTAAAGCCCTGTGGTGGGAGTAATGTAAAGACCCGTAAATTTCAAGGAAATTTTTTTCTTAATTTTCTTTGGAATTTTACAAGAGCGCAGTTTCTGACGGCACCTGATTCCGAGGCCCGGTGTGCCCGGAATCATTTTCCGAAGTTTGGATCGGGTACGTTCAGTGAACAGACGAGCAGGTTTTTCTAACTTTTGAACCGGTGCCCGGAATCAAATTCTGAGGGCACCGATGAAATCGCAGCGCCGGTATTCTTTTAGAAACGCCTCTTCCGGAGTTGCGTTTTCTCGGGTGTGGTTTTTAATTTTCGGGCTTAAAGTTAAGAAATAAAATAATTTTGCGACAACTTTATTTTATTTCACTTAAGCCACTTGGAAGCCACTTGAAGCCACTTAAAGGCGGCTTGAACTGAGTTGAACTGGATAGGATGCTATCCGGAAATATCCTACCCCCTTGGTAGGATATTTGTGAGGTGGGGCCCGCACGAGAACCGCCGTTTCTTTCCGCTAAGAAACGCACCCGTGAAAACCCGTCTTAATGAAAGTCAATCGACACGTTTTCTAAATTCTTAACAGACCATTTAATTGGGTTGTTTCTCTCGTGAATTGAATGGGCTGTTTCTTTCGTGAATTTAATGGCCTGTTTCTTTCGTTGAATTAATTCAACGAATTAATTCAATCGTTTCTTAACCTGTTTCGTGTGTTGGCATATTAATAAAATAAGACCAACCCAAATCTTTGGAGAAGGTTTGAGAGGATTCTTGTTCTTCTTCTCCCTCGCGAAGAACACGAAGAACGCGAAGAACGCGAAGAACGCCGAACCCGGAAATCGACGACGCTTCCGTCCGTGACGTTCTTCCACGCTCCGATCTCCGATCACCGACCGTTTGAGGTGAGTGATTTCAGATTTCCTCTCAAAAGTTCTTTTCTTTTGGTTTTAATGAAACACAGATTTAAATATTAATAATTTAAATCTGTTGTTCTTGGTTCGTTGAGCTCGCCGACTCAACGCCGGATTCCGCGACGACGCGACGCCTCCCCGCGACGACGCGACGATCCCTCTCTTCCGCGACGATCCTTTCCGCGAAGAACGCCCGCGCGCGACGATCGACGACGCTTGAGGTAGGGATTTTATATTTTGAAATACCCCTCCTTATATTCCCTTGAACATTCTTTAAAAATTAAAGAACCGGAATCAAAGAAACAATTTTATTTTATTAAAATTGTTGGTTCATGTGTTCAACATTCTATTTTTTTCTCCCGTTGTTTTTATCTAACGTGGAGGGTGCGGGTCGAACGAACACGGCCCGACAACCCTCCGCCGTTATTCGTGTTTTGCAGATTTGGCGGGCGACGACGGAACATGCCGCAACGGGTGTTTGATGATCCCGCAGTAAAGAACGGAACCCGGGAGGAACAACGGCGCAGACGGGAAGGAAAACGGGCCACCAGAGCGACTTCGGCGGCCCGCGAAAGCCGGAGGTGGCACGGGTCGCCGGCGCGGCGGCGCCGACGGCCGGAGGCGGCGGCACCCCGCGGGTGTCCAGCGCGACACCCCGCGGGTGCCGTGGGTGTCCAGGGCGACACCCTGCGGGTGCCGCGGGGTTGTCACGCGGCACCCCGCGGGTGTCTGGCCGACACCCCGCGGGTGCCGCGGGGGTGTCACGCGGGGCGGCGGCTTTCCCCCGCGTCGGCCGCTCGGCCGAGCCGAGCCGGACCGGCCCTGGCCGGGCCGGGCTGGGCCAACCGAGTCGGACCCGACCCGGTTCGGGCCAACCAGGGGGGGTCGGGCCGGGTCGGCCCGGGCCCGGACCCCCCCGTCTTCGGACGGACTTCGTTCAAATGGCCATATCTTGAGCTACGGGCCTCCAAACGACCCGCCGTCAGCGGAAACGCGATCCTTGGATCGAGACGGTCGTTTTGGTTTATCGCACTCAAAGTTTCGGAATACTTGGGGTTCGGCCGGGTTGGTTCGTACACGAAACCAACCGGGCCCTCGGAGCGGAAACGCTCATATCTTGAGCTACGGACGTCCGATTGACGTGCCGTCAGCTTTGTTGATTTCCTCTAAGTGAGACGGATCTTTTGGCATACTCCGCCCGAGGTTCGGACGCAGGTGGAGTGCGGTCGGGTTGGTTTTGCCTTAAAAACCAACCGGGCCCCTGGGACGAAAATGCCAATATCTCTCAGACCGGGCGTCCGATTGACGCGCCGTCTGCAACGTTGAGTTCCTGTTGACGATACAGAACTTTTGGATACATCAACTTCGGACTTTGTGTCAGTTGATGTATCAGCCTCTCGGCTCGTGGAGCGGACCCTCCCGAACGAGCTTGCTGTGTGCGGGAACCCTAGGCTGGCTGCGACTGCTACTTCGACAGCGACGACCGTGCAGAGATTCTCAGTGGACTGCGACGACTGTGCAGAGATCCTCCATGGACTCCGACGACGACCGTGCAGAGATCCTCAGTGGACTGCGGCGACGACTGTGCAGAGATCCTCCGTGGACTCCGACGACGACCGTGCAGAGATCCTCAGTGGACTGCGGAGACGACTGTGCAGAGATCCTCAGCGGACTGCGACGACTCCTGCACTCAGCGATCCTACGTGGATCAGTGCTTCAGGTCCTGCGTGGGCCCGATCCTGTGTGGGTCCGATCCTGTGTGGGTCATCTCTCAGCGGTTCTGTGTGAGCCAACTCCTATAGGTCCTGCGTGGGCCCGATCCTGTGTGGGTCACTGCGAGGATAGTACCTATCGATCCTTCGTGGGTCCGACGTCTCAGATGGTTCAGTGATCATCTTTATCGTCATCCGAAGAAGCATACCTGTGTGAGCTGAATCTTCTGTTTTACTCGATAGAGGTGGTGCGCTTGGTTGTAGCGGCAGACCCGCGATACTGGAGACGAGCGTACGGAGTATGGAGACCGTCTAGCCGGCTGATACCTGAAGACTGCTCGACCGACTCGACTTGGAGTGAGTCGACTAGCCCAGTGGACGGAGCGCCCGGTATTTGGCGACAGACCCACGACGGACGGAGCGCCTGGTAGTTGGCAGCAGACCCGCAGTACTCGACTGGAGGAGTACCTCTGTAGGCTATTTGGGTGAGCGCCCGGTATTTGGAAGCAGACCCTTAGCGGACGGAGCGCCCGGTAGTTGGCAGCAGACCCGCGGTACTCGACAGGAGGAGTACCTCAGCAGTCTTAGGTTAGTGAGAAGTACCTCAGAGTCGTGACAGGACCACTGTACACTTCAGAGATGGGGCTCTTCAGCAGTTATGTTTTTGATAATGAAAATCCTGGTTTGAGCTGAGTCAATGATCCTTGTGTTTCCTCTTGATTGAGATGGGTTATCTGATAATTTCGATATATGTATGGGCATATACCTATGAGAGTTATCTGTTGAGTTTTCCTGTGTGGATTACGTTTTCCTCTCCTTTGTGGATTGTGTTGAGTTATCCTGTGTGGATTTACTGTTTACTCTCCTTTGTGGATTGTGTTGTTCTATCCTGCGTGGGTATGCGTTTTGCTTTCCTGTGTGGACTGGGTTGTGCTAGGGCTCGGACGTTGGAGCCGATCGGGGAATTGATGACTTAGGTATATGTATGGGCATATACCTAAGCCGTGTCAGATGTTACTTCGTGATTTTATCTATCCTTCGTGGCTTATCCTTTGTGGATTTCGGGAGACCTTCGGGGGTCTCGGGGTCCCTACTGAGTAGCTTATACTCACCCCTGCACGGGCTATGCCCGCACTTCGTGGTGTTGGTTGCAGACGACAGGCAGTGCTGATGGAGACCGAGTGTTCGAGGACTGGACGGTACCCGGAGGTGGACTACACGACGAGTCAGTACCCGGAGGTGGACTACACGACGAGTCAGTACCTGGAGGTGGACCACTGGGCGAGACGTGCTCGGAGCGGACGGCGGGACCCGAGGAGCATTGGAGCTATCTGTACCCACCCTTCAGGTGGGACTTCCAGAGGACGGCTCGACGCTGCAGTTTTTCCTTTCAATTGCTGTTTTTCCTTTCAGTTGTACTTTACAGTTGGGCTTGTATTTCCGGCCCCTTTTTCTTTTAGCACAGCTTGTACAGTTTTTACTTAGTGTTTACTTTTCCGCTTGTTTACGCCTTGGTGCTAGTCGCCAGCCCCTGGCCTATGGAAGGCGGGCTTGGGGTAGTCACGGCACGGGCCCCGAGTACGGGTCGTGACATTTCCCATGATGAATGTGTAAAGAAATAATGGAGAGATCAATGAAATTGAATATGTGAGAAATAAACCTTGCCCTTTTTTATTCTATCCTTAATCGATTGTTTAATAATTAGTCGAATAAAGAGGTAAATAATCCATGAACTATAAATCAATAGTAAATCAAATCAACAGTCAATGCGTGAATCAATCCATGTTGTGGAATTGATATGCATTCTATTAGAAAAAATAACGGGATGGAAATCACAAAAATCAAACAACCTACCAAGAGTTTGGATCAATCAATGATAATAAATGGTCACGTGTTTCCATCATTGGTGATATCAATGAACTCTCCTGGTGAAAGGATCCACAGTCACAATTTGATCTGATATTGTTCACCATGATCTCCTCCAATGATCTCTCTCAATTTTTTGGTTCATATGACTAGACCTAAAAATTATACAAAGTAGAGAATATATAGGATATTTTTAGGTTATAGTTTCATTGAATAATTAAATAAATATTATTAAATTTGATTAATTATTCGCCCATGAAGGTGCTCAATCCCAAAACCCAATGCCAATAAAGGTTATGATGTACCTTGGATAAAAATCACATTATGAACTAAATGGTGGTATTAGAATTTTGATATGATCCCCCTATTAATATTTATTCCACATTTTCATGAAAAATATGCATGCATGACATTTAATATTTTTAAAATATTTTAAATATCAATTCGGGGATCACCGGGCCTCAGAGTCTCATATGGTATCAACAAATGGATCTGAAAATAATCCATATAATATTATAAAGTGATAAATGTAAAAATAAGAGTCATTAAAAAACCATTTGTATAATTTTAAAATCATTTTTTGGAAAACATTTTTATAAAATGTTATTTTGAATGAAAAAGGGTTTTCTGCTTAAGATAGAAATAAAGGTGATTTTTCTTAAAACAAAATTTTGAACTCTTGGGTACATAAGGAGACAGTACTAGAAATTTAGGATATATCCATGGTTTATAACCATTTCTATAGTTCCTAAAACCATGACTATATGTAATATCCATGGTTTGGGTAATCATGGATCCAATTGGCAGGGAAATAGGGACATGGCTATAGCCATAGTTAGAAACTATGGCTATTGGTCTATAAACATGGTTTCCATCGTGGATATAGGTAATTAAATTGAAATCAATAGCCATAGTTTGTAACATGGTATTATATCTAAAGCCATGTTTTTAAACTATGGTTGTAGGTATTTCCACTAAAATCTATTTCCATGGTTTGAAACTGCGGCGCTAGGCTAATAGCTATGGTTCAAACCATGGAAATATGTCTAATTACAAAATTTTCAACTATGTATATAGCCTTCACATTCTAGAAAAAAATCATCATCTATGCTTCCATGGTTTGCTGCTGTGACTATATCTTAATTTCCATATGACAAGAACATCATGTTTACCACGTCATTAACACTCGACACCCTGCACTGCACCCATCACTAGGAAAAAAACTCACATATGACTAAAAGAATTATGTAAAAAACATGTAAACAATCATAGAGGATTTTTAGTTTTTTAGTGAAAAATATTTTTGAATTATTATTAGGAATATTATTAGGTTATGAGAATAGCTAGAGAAGCGTTGGAGTAAGCATAAAGGCATTTGAGGAAGTTATGCCTCCTAGATAAGTACCAGGTTGTACTGTTCTTTTCAAAACCATTTCTAATGTTTTATGTGAAGTGAAAATGGAAAATTACTATATATTTAAGGTATTTTTAGTTTATATGTGTTTTTTTGAATATGTGTGAGTGATACTAGTGAATTGGAAGACCAATCCATGAAATAGAGAACCATGCTATGGTGGTTTGAAAACATTGATTACTTTTGCATCGAAATAACACCTCTGTCTAATGAGTACTAGAGAAACGTGAAATTTGGAATTCATAGTTTAGTTAAATGGTATTGAATTAAATAATAGAATATGGGAAATATTCCTAGTATATGTGTAATTGATAAAATGATAATGTACTTAGTGTAATTATTTTATTTGAGAATTTCAGTTAACAAAAAAATTAATGGATAGAAAATGGTGATGGATTTTACAATGGATTATCATAATCCCTATTAAAAATTTGAAGAGTCATAATAGGTGTTTATATTGTGGTGTGGGACTCATGAATGATTAGATAAAGTAGGATTATATAGTTCCCTTGCATATTGGTCATAGATATACAGTATTGGGGATCTAAATATGAATTTCATATGGGAAAGGTGATCTTCATGTTTGGTATTCTAAAGGGAACTTTTTATATAGATTAATTATGCCATGAATATCCCTACACCATGTCATGGTGTGTAAGTAAAAGGATTATTATAAAATATTATATATGACATGTTTATGGGTTTGTGTGAAGTATATATAGTAAACTCTAAAATAGTAATATCCATTCCATGGAGAATTAAAGTCAGAAGACTCAAAAGTTTTAATTTTCTATCACTCAAGAGGAATTCCCTATAGAAAAATGAATAATTTAGACTCATAATCAAAGGGGGTGTAAGAATGAATTTTCTCTACATAAAAAAGAATGATTTATGATCTATTTAGAGGTAATCAGGGTGATTATATAATTATATAAGAGATATCATATATTTAAATAGGATGATAAATGCTTATTAAAAAGGTAAAGAGAGAAATACTGAACATGGGAGTTCCAAAAATTTTCTAAAAAGTTAATATAAGGAAATCAATGAGATATTATTACTATATATTAAAAAAGTTCAATAGTGAATGAAATTGAAGTAGAATTGATACACCAATATTGGTTCAAACTCACACTTTTTTCATAAATATATAGAAAATAATACTCATGGATGCATTGAGAAATTAAAATGATTGAGAGTGGTGAGTTCATTATTTCTCTGTTGGTTGTAAACCTGGAGTCCAGTGGGGTCATTCTAAATTTTATTTAAGAAGAAATTTTCATAGTGTTTCTATTGAATGACATGTTATTGCATGTCCTATGTATTATCTTGATTAGGGAGAACCAAGAAAATTGGTTTTCCCCTATTTTACCACTTTTTCCATTTGTATTAGTTATGAGGGATTGTATTTTTTCTTCTATTCATGGAACAAGATCATTGGTGAGTTTTCTTTTCAGAAAGATTGTTATAGGGTAATATATTACCCTGAATTTCCTTCTCATTTGGATATTTTATCCACTGGAATTGAATTTTTAACATTTTTCAGTTCTTTTATAGTTACAACACCCCTACTATTGTATTCATGAGAAAATAAATAATATGGTAACATGAAAATTAATGAATTAATTTCATGTTATCAAGTACTAAACTAACTACCTTGAATTAAAACATGACCATGTTTGATCATCAGTGGTTAAGTATAAAAGTTTAATCAAGAACATTTCATAGACTAAAATGGGGAAATGGTTAAAAAACCAATTTATCATATTTATTTAATAGTATGAAGTCCTTGTGACACTATCCATTTTTCTATGAAATAAACTAGAAATGAGTATTGTTAATATAACTAGTCTATCTAATCCTTATTCTGTAAATGATTTATATTTACAATATTTATCTATTTAATCCTTTTAGTGGAAAATATTATTTATAACAAAAAAATTCTATATAGTTAATGGAATAGCATGGAGTATGGGTCACACAACCAAATTATCTAAGATATAAACTAATAATGATACCCAATATAATATTTTTCTATATAATACTATTTTATGGAGAAATATATATGTGATGATCATGGAAAATCTCCCAAATAAAATATATTCTATCCCCATCATTTTCCATTGGGTTCCAAGTATACGAATCACCATTAAAGATCAGAACCTTCTCAAAATAATGTTTTATAACAACATTATTAAGATATTAATAAAAATGAAATATGGAATATATATTCAAATCCTAGTAATCTAATAGTATTTAGAATATATAGTATTCAAGTATCCTAACAAACTTATATCTTGTACATGTCATCATTACATGACATACATTAATAATAATTCTATAACCAATCACTCACTAATCAACATAGGCTAACCCTTAGATACCATGCTCTGATATATAATCCATTTTAAAGTGAAAGGATTATCCATCCCACTCAATACTTGGGAATCTATCACACTTTGTTCCATAAGATCTATCTAAATTCCATACCTATTAAAATAGACTCATTTCCTTCTCATCCTTGGTTATTATATAGACTATAGAACATACCATTTTATATCTCAAGATAACTACTGATGTCCTAATATTAATATCATCAACTCAATACTACTTCTATAGTGGTTAAAACCTAAAGGTACATTCCCAAAACAAGCTCATTCACCTATGAATATTAGTGATCCCATCAATAAACCAACCCCTCACACCACACTTAAGATAATTACAAACCCATTCCCATGGAGATACTAAGGGATTACCCACACTAGACATGCCTTAATGGTCATTGTATATTTCTCAATTGATATATCATCTATCAGGAATTCATTATTTCAAAATGATATTATTTATTCTAGGAGATTAAATTTCCTAAAATTAAAGGGTATATGGTGAAGAAACACTGTAGTTCTTTCTATTTCTCACTCAATTATAAACCCTTTAACCTTGTTCCTTGATCACTTTAACATTGAACCTTCAAATGAGTATGGGTAAATCAAAGAGAACTGATGAAGGTGATTCAATAAGTTAAAAGAAAACTAATTAATTAGGTACTAATATTTGAATTCTTCCTAGTAAGGTAATATATTTTATCTAGTTCAATCTCGTAATGATGTTACTGAATAAAGTGTCTAGATTTCAAGGATTTTTTTGTGTTTTATGAAAATAAAACAAATATTATCCTTATGTTTTATGTTTTTATGAGAATTCTTGGTTCATGTTTTCTCAAATTGAGAATACTATCATCTCTAAAGTGAAAGAAATTTCATTTTCTACAATTTAGTTGGATGAAATTTTCTACTAACCATATGAATAGAGATTCATGTTTATCCATAAGATAGATAATGATGAGTTGTTTATTCCAGAATATTTTATATTCAATCCATTTATATCCCATACAATCATTAATATTTTTTTAAAGTACATAGAAATAGAATGAAAGCCCTTTTATGTTCATTTTGGAAGGAATTTCTCAAAGGAAGGGGATTTTGAAAAATTATTGTTTCAAGACATGTATTTCCTTTATTTTCTAATAAAAGATGAGAATGTAAATTTGAAATGATATATGTTGAAATACGTGTATCATTTCTCACATAGATAAGTAAAAATCATTTTTTATCCTTATGAACAGGTGTTAATCCTTTCGTTTGAAAAATTATATGTATATTCAAATCATCTAGTAAAATGTCATCATAGTTTCATTTTATTAGACAATAAACATAAAAGCATTATATTATTTTTAAATTCTTCCATTTAAAAGATAGTAGTTATTAGAAAGAAAAGACAAGAGGAAAGAAATGATAATGAAAACTATATAGATGATTAGGGGAACCATCATATAGAATATTCTTCAGTACTTGCATTACCTATAGTAACTAAGGTACAAAGACCTGCCTCACCTATTAATGAATTTATATCTAATGGGGTCAAAGAGACTTCTCTTGAGGATAAACCTACTATAAATGCTGATATTTTGGCTCCTATAGTTATAACTGATGATGTTTATAGGATATACAATGAGGAAGAATGAATTTCCAATCTTCTAAAGATATGATGAATGAGTTTATTTAAAATGTTATAAATAAAGAGTTTGAGGTTCATGTAAAAGGATTTTTTTATTTTGAACAGTCAAATTATTTATCTTGGATAAAATTTATGGGAAGGCAATGATAATTTTTAGGTTTGTGTTGATGATATTCCATTAATAATAAGGAATGATGTTTTTTTGGATGAAAATATTTCCTCTCATGTTGTTGATGAAAGTGCACAATATTTTAATAGAAATTAATGTAGTTCAGATACCAATGAATAGGTTCAGATACTGATCTATAAACAAGTCCATGTAGAAGGCTTAGATAAATCATGTAAAACATGTGAAAATACCATTTCCAAGAATCACAACCAATTTTTAGGGCATATACAGATTATATAATAATAATTTTTTTTAAATAAATCAAGAAATTATGGGATTCAAATTAAAGGGATAGGAATAGGGAACCTACCTCAACCTCAAGCCACACTATTTTTTATGATGATGACTTGAATCTTCCTTTTTTCCACTTGAATGAATATGCACCATCACATAAACATTTGGACAGTTATCCCCTATGTACATATTTTCATGGCCAAATATGCACAAGGGGTCCTTTGATATATGTTTATACTTTCATCTACCACTTTTCACTTACACATGTATGCATTTTTCATATCTATATATAATCACACTTCACCCCAATATATATATATATTCATACTTCCATGAGTGAATATATATATAAAGGGGGAACTTATATATGAATATTTCTACCTATGAGTTGGCATTTATGTCTCCTTTGACAACGACGACTCGAATCCACCTCAATGAGATCCAAAACAAAAATAGAGGGAACCCAAAAATCAAAAAATCCATGGTTAAGATTGGGACAAAGAATAATAATAGAATAAATTTAACCTGGATCTGATTTTGAACTCACTGCCTTCGATGGTGGTGGATAGAACTTGCCTCATCAAAAGAAACCACCTATAAGGAAATAATGGGAAAATATTTGAGATATAAAAAATTATTATATATATATATACATGAGATCAGTGTGTCAAATGTACATGATAAATAATACATAACTCCATAAACAACAATGAACCAGTAATATTATCATTGATATGTACATTCCAATACTAAATAACATGGTCAATAATAAAGATTTTTTGATCGAATGATATCCAATGTCATTTGATACATGCAACATGAAGTGGTATCATGAATCACCAGATAACACAGCCCACAACATGATATATTTTACTATATCATACATTATACATTGGTTCATATTTACAATAATCAACCACTTTCACATATGCATAATAGGTTTTATTTAAATCATTGGAAATCATTGTGAAATGATTACAACTCTTTTGGATATTATTTTCATATAAACACCCTCAATCATTGGGTGAAAACATTATACCAAAATTTATCCTAATTATATGTCATGTTTTATAACACTACATTCCTTTTTATAATTTAAATAATTTATAATTCCCTAATAAATAATTGTATAAAAAGGGTATCCAATAAAAAAATATCATTTCTACTCAGGCTATAAAGGGTTATATAGTGACGACAATCAAATTCATATCTTTAAATGAAAGTTTCCACCATAAGATATATATATATATACATAATTTGAATTATTTTATAATATTTATTTAGTTATTGAGTAAAAGATATAAATATAAAATGTTAATGTAATATATAAAATCTCATGTGTTCTTAATTATCCAAAATATATTGACCAATTTGAATAAATAAAAAACATGTCATTAATCTAAGTAGATCAGTATGTCATATGTCACTGAAAAAAGATGTGTTTAGTCCATTGGTGATATAAATTTTCATTATCTTGGATGAGATATTATTTTCAAAAGTGTGTTCATTCTAGTGGGGATAAGGTGTCTAAAAGATTGAAGTAGAGAATTTTTTATCTGAAAAATAGGGAAAGAGAAAGAAAAATATATAATAAAAAAAATCTATTGGAGGTAAAGGTGAATGTTTTGATCAAAATAAATCTATAAAATATTATTTTCAAGTTTTTAAATATGAAATTAAAATTACTAGTGATATATCTTTTGTTAATTCCTAATCTTTCATGATTTCAAGAGAAAATTTGAATCTGTTTCAACCAAAAAAAAATATGATAACTCATAATCTTATTACATATAGAAGGAAAAATATTTTGAGAAAATTTCTATACTAATATTAGATGTATAGATAAGTAGAAAAAATATGGTTTCGTAGAAACATATTAACTACAACCTAATAATTATTAGAGAAAAAATTATATAAAGAAAAATAATAATCAAAGAACAAGGTTTTAGGGGTACTATTGGTGTTTTGGTATAAATTTCCAAAAAGTATATATATTTTTGTATAATATTACTATTCTTAGTCTAGGGAAAGAAAATAGTGTAAGGGGTGAAATTAATAACAAAAAGTGAAGAACTATTTTAAGTATCAATTTCATAAAAGGAATATTGAGATGAAAAATGGTTTTGAATTCCTATTATAAAATTGTGGATAATGTGTTAGGGATGAAAATATTTCAAATTATTATATTGAATTTACCCTATCACAATTCAATTATAATCAGAAATTGGGTGCAAGGGGTGAATTAAAAAAACTAAAGTGATAAGAAATGAGAAAATAGATTCATATAGATTGTGAATATTATGAGAAAGAATGGTTAATTAAAATGAGTGGTTTTAAAATTATTTAATTTTTGTGTGAATATATATTGAGTATTTAAAGCATAAATTGAAAATTATTGGGAGTATGGAAAGAAGATCCTTTTCTTTCGAGTTTTAAGAATCTCAAGTTTTTTATTATTGAATTAGATTAAAATATTTCATATTGTTTATGTTTAATAAGAAATAATTTATACATATCTATTTGGTGCCAGTAACTTGTATCAGGTTACAGTTTATACCTTTATTTGTAGATATAACATAGTAATAAATGTATAGTTGTGTGTGAGTGAGATAAGAACAACCATGCATTCAGAATATAGTCATATATATGGAGGAAAACCTTGTTAACAAACATGTTTTGTTTTAAATTTCTATTCAGTATTAATTTGGTTTATGAGATTGAATATGAATAAGCCTAGGAGAATATATGTTACTAAAAAGGTTGAAATCACTAATTCACCCCTCACCCTCTTAGTATTTACCATTACTTGTTCCACACTTTTGAAAAACTACTATAAGTTATGAAAACAGGTTGTCCCCCAACTTGTGTAAAGGTGATACATGGTTCCTAAATTAAAGGATATTCAAGACATTATCCCAATAAAATCCACTCTAAATTTGAATAGAACATATATATGGACTTACCTGAGTCATCCTATGAGTTATTTCCACTAAGTAAGTCCCAACCCTATTCAATATTACCTACACAAAAAATTATAATGAAATAATAATCATCCTCTAAAACCATGGTAGAACAATCATCTCATAATAAAGAGAGTACAATATTGAAAAATAATAATAGAAAAAACAATAAAAAGTGAAATTATAGTAAAATAAAAAATATAAAGAGTCTCCACCTAAACACACAATCATGAAGGATCAAATTAATTTTCACCATTGTCTCAAATCCAAGAAAAAATAAAAAGTGAAATTATAGGAAAATAATTATCATATGATATAGGTGTTACTCTAGTAGAAGCGGTTGAACTAAGAATATTATTATAAAAAATAGTTGAACCTTAAACAAATAGATTATATATTTTAGATAAATTGATTGTTTGGATCCATTTTGGATAATTCTAATTTGTTTTATTTCCCAAAAAAATTATGGTAAGTAAGAATTTAAAAATTATTTATACGAATTTATAATATGGGAACTACTTGAAGTTTGATAAGGTTTGTAACATGATCATGATATTCAAATTATTTAATATATAATGTATTAGTAAAAAATAAACCAGTATGAGTAATTGAATATTGATATTAAAAAATATCTCTATATTTGTTTAATTTTTTCAAAAACAAATAAATGGTAGATGAGTACGCATTATGATATAGGTTAATGTTAAATTATAGATATTTTCAGAGATGAATATGTAATATTCCTATAGTGTATATGCATCATTCATATAAAGCATTTCCAAAATTAATATAAAACATATGTAGTTTGTATATACCGAGTATAAAAAATATGAAAAATGTAAATATAAAATATGAATTGGGAATAAGAATAATTTTTTTTATGAAATACAAAATGAAATAGTCATAAAAGGGAAGAAAAAAATGGATCTTTCCTACAGTAAGAAACTACTGTGCTGTAAAAAATCTTGATATCAAGACCAAATTAGCCTTAATGTTTCATAGTTGGTAAATATGGTATCATTGAAGAAGGGTAATGTGAGGCATAGATGAAGATAGATCTACTTGGTATCTTCTTTGAGCTTTTAATGTAATGGATCACTAAATATAAATCTACCAGCAAGATGTAAAATAATTTTTTTATTGCATTCTAAATAAAATAAGAATTGTGCTTACCTACAAGAATGGGTGAATCACAATAGCAGGGATCTAGAAGGTTTTTTACCTTGGATTTAAGGGTTCATCCATAAGAGTAGGGAGTTGGTAGTGTACCTTTGATTGATCCAAAGAGTGTTGGGTTCCTTTACATGATTCGATGTCAGGAGAGCGGGGAGCAGTTAGGTTTCCATCGTGTGAACTGATTTCATGAGAGTAAAAACCCAATTTGGTTCTTCATGAGAGTAGGAGGAAGTGAAGGGAAGTTTGATCATGCAGATGATGGGGGGCTTGATCGTGAATAGGGGAATTACCATCCATGAGAATATCTATGGAGGATGGGGGATCAATCTTGAGCACTGTCTAGGATATATCTATGGAGGATGGGGAGCATGATCAAGAGTATTGGCTATGAGAGATTTATAAAGGGTTTGGGGGATTGATCGAGAAATGGTAAGGGGTGCTTGATCACATGAGGAAATTCGGTTGGGTTGTCTCAATCCCAAAAGTGAAGGAGCTATATGACCACTATTTAATTTTACCTAGGACTTAGATATCCTATTTCCACCATTTTAGTAAACCGTTTAAATTAATGTGTGTCAATAGATCCATTTCGTAGTAGTGAGAGTAAAATGAAGGGAAAAAATACATCTAATGAAATATCTAGATGATAAGAAAATACATGAGTTTATTGGGAGATAGATCATAATATTTCATCTTTGGAAGCTTAATCATGAGTAATACTGATAAACAATGAGATTGTAACATATAAACCTTACCACTTTGGTAAATTTGAATCCTAATCCCCATTAAATAATAATATTAAATTTAATTTAGAATATAATGAGAATAAATATATTCATGATATTACATGTCAATTGGTCTTATATAGACCTCATAAAAGAAGATAGTTCCATAATATAACATATTTTTCAAAGAAGGAAAACCATGAATATAATTTTATTATAAAAAAATATAATAAGACCATGTTCAAACATTCTATTAAATAAATATAATTTTATTATACATATATTATAGAACCATGAATATATATATCATACCATATATAGTTTACTTTTGAACTTTTATTACCCATTTTTTAACAATTCCATCTTAATGTCACGTTTCTTGCAATAAATATTTGGTTCTTCATGTATGTTTTGATTTTTTTTTATTTTTTTGTCCTATTAATTTGATCATGGTTCCATAATCTCCATAATGTTAACCATGATATAATAATATATATATTCAGTATAAGAAAAAAACTACAATACCTTCTTGGATACATCACTATAAATTAAAAACCCTTTCCCAACTATAGAGTAGTGTAATAACTAGTTTAATAACTAATATTCCCAATAGATCCATGAAATTTTATACACATTCATCTATATAGGGGATCTTATCTCCCTTTTGAGTTAAAATTGTGAGTGGATTATATAATTGTGATAAATTATCCACAAACTGTTGATAATATCATGTTAAACCAAGAAAACTATGGAACTCAGTCATCATTATTGGTTTGGTCCAACATTCAATAGCCTCTATCTTTTTTTGATATATAGATATACCCACTCTTGAGATTATATGACCCAAAAATTAATCCTTTTTCATCTAAAATTCAAATTTTGCAGATTTTTCAAATTGTAACACCCCATTATTTTAAAATATAAACATAAATATGATAGAATATATGAAATAAAACACAAAAATTTGAAGTGAATATAACATCCCAAGAATTAATGACATATTTACTTTTAATACAATCAATCTCTTAGATATCTTGTAATGCACACAAAACTAGGTTTTAATGAGATATGATACTCTATTAAAATATTATTATTACCATTATAACCTAGACATTAAATTTGAGGGAATGAATAATACTAACTAAATTAAAAAAATATTGTTTACAGATTTATAAAATAAATAAAATAGAAACTTATTGATAATAGATAAAATTAGAACCATTTTGAAGAAAAAGAAATGTTTTTGGAAAAAATGTATTCTTCTGAAAGTAGGATTAGTCATGTTTTACACACCTTATTCAAAATTATTTTATAATTTTTTTACAAAATAAAAATTATTTTTTAAGTCATAATATCAAAATTATATTAGGGTGAATTTTTTAGTTTTTTCTAAAAAGTTTCATTTTTGGACGAATAGGAAAAAATACTAAATTTTAACTGAAAACTTCCTTTTGTTTAAATAAGTTATAGTGTAAAATTTTATTTTTAATTGATTTTATTGTAAAATTAGTTAAATAATTTATATTGTAATCCAATTTCAGTCATTGGAGTAATTTTAATATTTAAGTTTGATATAAAAATTGGGTATACTTTTGAACATTTTCTCTTTAAAAACTTGCTTTCTCATCACGTCTTTAGGATTAATTTTAAATTATTTCTTTAGACTTATGTTAATTGAATTTAGAACAAATGGATTTAATATTTCTAATAGGAGTAATTTATATTATATAATATGGTCAAATTAATTTTTAGCAAATTGAATAGTGAAAATATTAAAAATTAATTATCACGATTAAGGTAAACATGGATTTTCCAGGGGTTAAACTCAAAAGATAAGGGTTAAAATAACATGAAAACTTGTATAAAATATATTTTATGGCCAAATTTAGAACTTATATATTATATTATATATAATTATCCATTATGTTTTCCTTGGGACATGAAAAAAACATGGGTATATTTCATTATTTTCAAAACATTACAAGTGTACCATTCACCCCACCTATAAAAGTCCACCCCCTCTCCTATCTTCTTCACACATTAAAAACATTTTGGTTCATCCAAGACTTACCAAAATAACTTCTCAAAAACCATCCTATAATATTATAGGCATTATTTTGGGATGAAATCCAACATAAAAAGTCTTTAATGAAATCCTTAATAGGATACCTGAAGAAGATGTAAAATTTTAAACGAGCATTTTTACTTTATTTCTTCATCTACCCCTTCAATTATTATTAAACCATGATGATATATTAACCTAAGTATATTAAATATATTTATAATTTTTTATATTAATTTAATTTCTTACAACCACCACCACATCCATCAAATTGGTTACAAAATCATCATTCGTGTGTAAGGCGGACTACAGCCTTGCGAACCGCTGTTAGTATTTTTTTCATTAACACCTCCCACAGTTAGTTGTAATGATGGATATAAAGTATATATATGATATTTATAACATAATTATACCAATGGAGTTATTATATCATATAAATATTTTTAATTTCCATTTCGAAGGAGATACGATAACATCACTCATGTGTATGGTGGACTACCGCCTTGTGAAGAGATGTGATTCATCTTTCACTAACAATTCACATGGATGGTGATAAGAATAATGTTAATGATTATATGTGATATAAATGATATAATTATGATATTAATTTAATAATTATCATTTTAAAATGATAATATATATATCATTTTCTTTCTTACCTTTTCACTCAATAAAAGATGATAACGTCATTCATGTATTTGTGGAGTACCGCCTTCAAGAAACGATGTGACTATATTTTAATCACCATACAACATGGATGATATATATAAGTATATTTGAATTAATAATATATTATATATGATATTATGATCATTCTATAAATATAATATATTACTTACCTTCTTTTCATAATGATCATTGGAAAATGGAAATAATACCCATGCATGCATACGACCTACCATCTCCATGATCGTAACATAATTCATTTCTCAAACCCATAATTCACGATTGGTATTAAAATTATAATTGATTTATATATATTATAATTGTTTAATTATTATTAATATGGATATTATTAAACTATATAATATGTAGATGATTCGTAACTTTCATGACAATGAATGAGTGATAAAACAACGCTACACTCGAAACAATGAAAATACTAAATGATTATTAACGAATGGGGGATAAGATGAAATAAAAGGATTATATAAAATATTATAAATATTAATATGGTTCTGGTTTATGTATATTACATGTTTAAAACCACTATAAATGAGGTTACATTATGTTTAACCAAAGGGAATCTTGAGGTAAGGGACTTAATCTCAATTTCCCTTCATTGGGGCATATTGTAATGTTATGCTCATAATTTTATTTATATGGTGCATATACGCACATTTTAAATGTAAAATCATTATTCATTCATAATTAAATATATTTTATCTTTCAATTTGAATTATTTAATCCAAGGGTATTTTACTTTAAAATTATAATGTGGTAAAATTTAATGGTCAATCTTACTTTCATTTGTGATTGTTGAAATTATATTAAAACAATCACTTTATTGAGATAATTTTTTGTTTAAAATCAAATTTTTATTAAATATCCATATTATTTTGTTATGGATATGACTATTTACTAAACCATATACTTTTTTACATATGTTATTTACATTGAATTTTATTTTATTAACTTAGGAAATATCAATAAATATATATCCTTTACTCAAAAAAGATACTTAATGATAAGACACATTTTTTTATGAATTAAGTTGACTATTTGATATATGATGAATTCATTATATATGAAATACAATGGTGGGGACCAGTTATAGATATCCCCTCAATGCATCTCTAATCCCATTAGCTGAATCTGTTGGCCAAATCAGATGGGTTTCTACCCAGTAGTTTTAGACTTCCTTGAGGATAAATCTTGATGGGAAATGTATCATGTTCCTAAGAAACATGAAATCCCATAATTAAGAAATTCATTTATTAGGAATTTATTTATTATTATTATCCATCAAATTTTCACTATGATAATATCTATGGATGAATTTCATTCTAATTTTATTGATTAAATGAAAAGTGTTTTCAGTTATTTACCTTTCCATATTAATTCTTCCTTTTATTACCATGATAGTAAAGTTAATTAAATTGAATCTGTGTTCATTTATTTACATTTACAGGTTGATAATGCTTATTGATTCATGATTGATTCCACTATAATAAACCATTACTGATCATTTGATCTCACCTTTTTTTGTTTCCTCTCCCCATAATGTGATGAATAAATATTTGAATGAGTTTAAAAGGATTTATTTTGTTTTATTTTGTTATGTATTATATTTTTTTCCATTCCCAATGTAAAATGAGGATCATGTATGTATCAAGTTCTTTAAAACTGCTAAACTATTCTGTCCTTCCGAATTTGATTCCTTTTATATATACCAATGTAATAAAGTAAGACATCAACTCCAATATACTGTATTCGAGTTAATTATGTACATATTTTTCCTTCATTGGGGTATTTTTTAAAATTATCAAGTGGTCTTAATTATATTCTTTTATCTTTGAATATACAAGTACATCAATTATAAATACTACCAAAAATTGATAATGGTAATCTGTAAAGACTTAATTAATTAAATCCATGAAGATAATGGGGGAATTAGTTATAGAAAATGGAATCACTATATATTCATAGTTTCCATACCATATAATTTTTTTTATTCGGTATATCCTCATTCTTGAGATTAAATTGATGATATCTAGAATGAAGTTCAATATTGGAAAAGTATTGATCTCCAAACATTTGATCAAAAAGGTTATTAATATGAGGTAGAGGATACATTAATTTTATTTTGATCTTGTTCAGTTCCTAATAATAAATGAAGAGTTTCATCGATCCATATTTATTTTTAACAAAAAATAATAGGTTCACCCCAAGGTGATACACTTGGATGAATGAATCCCTTGCCAAGGTTTTCTGGGAGTTTCCTCTCCAATTCTTGTAACTCAATTGGGGCCATTATATAGGGATTCCTTGAAATTGGTGTGTCACCATGTATGATTTATATTGAAAACTCAACTTAACAATTTAATAGAAGACTTGAAAACTCTTCCAAAAAGACAAAAAAAATTATGCACACAATAGACATATTATTGATGTAAGGTTTCTCCCTAAACATCTGACATAAGAACCCATTATGAATGGAAATTTAGATCCATACAATGGATGTCATATTCATCGTATTTTCATACTTATCATCACATTTTTAACATCTTATTACCCACTTCCAAGTATTTTTATTCTCTTTATTTGTTTTTCGCTTTATTTGGGTGCATCTTGGGACTTCTGATGATTGAGATAATTTTCTAGGAAAAATTAAAAAATCTTATTAATGTATGTTTATTTTAATTAATAGATTCTGAGTATAAATGTTTTAATCACTTTTTGGGGTTCTCCTAGATTTTGGAAAATGTCCATAGTGGTTTGGAGTTTCTGCTAAAAAATAGACTTTTCTCTATTTTTTGGGTGATTAAACATCATGTAAAGGGATTACATTCCATGTGTTGTTCTCCATAAAGAATCTATGAACATAGTACACAATGTGTCTGTGTAAATGTTGTTTAAATAGTATATGTCGTGTAATGATAAGAATTGGGTTTTTCATAAAAAGGTGATGGAATTTTCATCATAATTGAGTAACATGGATTACATGATGTGTAAATAGGCTCTACATCATCTAGGTATCATGATTTGCGATTTTAGGGAATTGGGTGGCTGATCTCAATTTCATAATCTGCATCCATCTTCCCTCTAGAACCACTCTATGGGGATTTTGGGTACATCTTCTCTATTCGAATCACTTCATTCAATGATTTATCTTTTTTATTATTGGGTTTCATCTATATGGGGGAGTAATCTATTAATTTCTTCATTACCTCTAATCATGGTGTCCTTGTTTCACTATGATTTAGGATCTATTGATATGTGATGATGATTCTCTTGATTCATTTCTATATTCTTCATGTGATCGTGTTCTGGGGATATATCCTCTGTTGGTTTCATTGTGAAGGGTGTTTGTTCTTCAAGTTATGTTGTGATCTACCCTCTTCACTAACCCTTCTAATAGAGTGAATCAATTTTGAGTTGTGGATTGATTCTATGAACTCCATTTTATTAATTGGGTTCTTCCTTTTTGGTGGATTCCATTGTAGGCATGTGCATCCTGAGATTGAGGTAGGTGGTTTCATCTCTAGACTTTGTTGGGTAAACTTCATTACTATGGTTTTGTTAAATTGATCAATAGAATGAAATGAAATGAATGAATGATGGATTTTTGTGTATGGAAATGGTTTTTTGATAAAATATGGGTTTCCCCTTGTTTTGGTAAAATAAATGGTATTTTGAAATCATTTTGAAAAATATTTATAAAATGGTTTTCAATGAACATTTTTGATGAAATGTATTGGAAAATAGGGAACATGGGAAGCCTTGGGTACTTAGGTGGAAGGAGTAGTAATAGGACTCATCTGTCGATACTGTTATAGGGGGGGGGGTACTCTTATGGGGTGTTAGTCCACTCCTTAGTCATATTGTTATTGGGAATTGATAGATTTTTTTGGGAGTTTCACTTTATAGGTTGTTCTTATTCTCTATATATTTGATTCATATTTCTAGAGGCTTGATGTGCATGTGATTCTCTATATTGGGGGTATGAGTGTCCTAACTGATCTGTCTTGTTATGATCCTTAGTGTGATGTTACCTGTGCTTTGGCTTGTAATTTTTTATCTTATACTTCTATATATTTTATATGATATTTGGTATATTATTTTCTTCAGTTTGATATATCTATTTTTATATATTCATATGGAATGATTTGAAATTGTTTTACCTTATTTATTTGGAAATGTAGAAAAGATAAATTAAAAATTAAACGTTTTTTCATGCCTTTGATATAAAAACTATAAACTATTTATCCTGGATTTTTTATTTAAATTTGAGAATTTTTATATTATTTTACAAACACTTGTTGGAGAACACAATGGGTGGGAACCTATCGAGCATGTTAACTCAAACCCCGCACGCCCCTTCAATGGTGTGTAGATCATTATATGTCATTCAATGTAGGAAAAGGAAATGTGTTATAGTGAAGTGGAAAGGTTTTATATTAACTGGGTCTGGGTAGTTGGTGGTGAGATGTTGGGGGTTTTCCCATACTATCATATGGATATTTTTTGAGTAGCTATTTAGTTTTATTTTCCTTTGTTGTTTTATTTATCTATTGGAGATTATTTAGATACCTTTTAAGTTTTATTATTTACATTGTCTTCTTTTAGTTATGTCATAAATTTATTTCTTACATTTTTTATCACTATATATATATATAAACCATGTTTTTATGGATTTATGTTGGATAAAATCACTCCCTATGGTTGTTTTCTGATTCCTGGGTGCTTTTCGACAACTCATAGGGAATGAGAACCCCCTTCGGGTATGTGGAAGTTAGATTTGGTTACCTATGTGGGATTGTATCAAGGCCATGTTCATTATAGTTTGGTATCAACGATAGTATTTTACTCAAGATTCTTTGTCTTGGGATGTTTTATACACTGGAGATAGGGTTTTTGGGACTTCAGAGGTACGTTGTGGTGAGTTACTACCTATCTATTTCCATGACGAGACTCAAGTTACCATGGGATGTTGAGATGTGTGTCTCATATTTTGAATTTTAGATTTTAATATCAATTTTTTATTGTGTTTTTCTAATTTATACTGAGATTATTCCATTTTCTAATCATTTATTATGTTTATGTGTGTAGAAATATGCCTTCGAGACATCTTCCACAGGATCCTCAAGAGGGTACAACAGATGCACCTCAAAGTTAATCTACCCATATATCAGAATGTTATAAATTCCATCATGTAAGAATTTCATACTATCTAATAGAATCTTCCAAGAGTCCAAAACATTGTTTTTGAGTTATATATAGGATCTGAAGGTGAAATAGGTTGATCACAGGTGTTCTTGTGTGAGAAATAACGATCCATTAAATGTATGAATGAACCTAAAGAGGAGGATGACTGGCTGGAAATGATTTATTATATCATTGAATTATTGGATACACCTGAGAGTATCAAGGTGAAATGTTTAATGTTCATACTTGAGGGTCCCAACAAGGGATCATGGGATTCCATGGTACAGAAAGATAGGCATTTGGGAATGGACTATAAGGGTTTTAAGACCCTCTTCTTCCAATATTTTTTTTCAAGATTCACTAATGATGGAAAAGTATCTTGAGTTTATATCTTTGTATTAGGGATAGTGATCTATGGAGGAGTATATAAATCATTTTTCTGAGCTGGTTTATTTTTCTCCATAAGTAGTGAAGAATGACCAGCTAAAATCCCACAAGTACTTGTTTGGTTTTCGATATGATATTAGATCCTAGGTATTTATGCTGAATATTTTGGCCTATGGGGAGATGTTATTTAGGGATATAATAGTTGAGATAAATATAGATGTAAATTTTAAAAATTCTTCCTCTTCTCTTCCACCTAATGAAATCTTCTGTGGTTCATAGGAGAAGAAGTGTAAGAGGAAAGATCATCACAAGAGTGGTGGAGGTGTTTCTTAGAGAAAGTCCTCCTATGTACCTTTAGTTATAGCTAGTAGTGTTCCTATTACTTGATATCAATGTGGAAAGTTTGGACACACATTGTGTTCTTTTTATACACCTGAAAATATGTGTAATAGTTGTGGATGTTATGGTTATTTGTAATGTTTCAATTAGGCTATATTCATACCTTGCCCTGGTTAGGGATCATTAGCTCCAAAGGATATTGTGGAATAAAAAAACACTTAAATGACTATAGGTCTCCAGCCACAAGCCTCAGGAGTGAAGCACCTTCACATATTAGATGAGTTTCTGGTAGAGTTAGACATGGGTCCAGTGAAATTTATAGGTACCATATTTATTGCATCTTTAGTAGTGGTTTTTTATTTGATACAGGTTACTCCCACTCATTAATATCAGGAAATTTTTATATATTCTTAAACATACAATAGAGATCATGTCCATTTTTTATTGAGTTATAAACTCCTATTAGGCAGAGTAAAGAGCATGTGTTTTGATGTCCTTCCAGTGCGCTATCGATAGCTAATGCAGAGTTGGTATGGTATTTTCTAGTTCTCGATATAGATCCAATTGATTTCATCCTCAGGATAGATTGGATTGTTTCTGATCATGATAATATTGATTTTTATCATTGGTGTGTCTCCTTTAATGAATCCAATGGGAGCTCATAGGTGTTTTAGGGAGAGTGGGGTCCAAGGTTGGGTCATGCAGAACCTTCCCACCCAAGGATCAAGAGTTTGTTTTCTACTATAGTAGTTGAGCCTGGTGATATTTCCTCTGTTTTATATATTCCCTCTATTGTTTAGTACATTCCTAAAATTTTCCCAGAAAATTTCTCTTGGATTTCTCTAGAGAGGGAGGTAGAGTTTATGAATGACCTGGTTCCTGAAATGCAACCAATTTTGATAACTTTTTAATATATAGAACCATAAGATCTAAAAGAGATCAATATTAAGTTGTATGATTTTATGGAAAATGGTTTTTTTCTTATTGTTTCACCTTTTCCATCCCTAGTCATCTTTTCAAATAAATTAGATGGTTCACCTTGATTGTGTGTGGAATACCGGAAGTTTAACTAAGTGATGATCAAGAACAAATATTCTTTGCCTCATGTGGAATATTTTTTTAATCACTGAAAGGGTTAAAATTTGTTTTCAAAGATTGATCTTTGTTCATTTACCATCATCTCCGAGTTTTGGAGTCTGATATACCAAAGATGACTTTTAGGAGTAGGTTTAACTATTACAAATATCTTATGATGTCGTTTGGTCTGACTAATGCTCCTTATGTTTTTATGACCTCAATGATTCAGATATTATATTAGTATGTTGACACTTTTATGGTAGTTTTCATGGATGATATTTTCATTTATTCAAGATCCAAGCATGGGCATGAACACCGTTTAATTTTGGTTTAGGAAATCCTGAGAAGTCACTATTTTCATGGAAATATTTCAAAATGTAAATTATGGATGCATTAAGTGTAGATATTAGACCACATGATTTTTGATCATGGAATATATTTTGATCCTAAGAATTAAAAGGTTTCCTTGTCATGGTAAGTGCCACAAAATTTCTTTGATATTCATAGGTTTCTTGGTCTTACTAGATGCTATTGATGGTTCATCAAGGACTTCTCAAAGTTGGCATCACCTTTGACTAAACTTACCAGGAAAGGGGTGAAATTTATATGGGAATAAAGTTTTTAGTCTTCTTTTATCAAGCTAAAAATACTTCCATTTCTAATTTTTCCTGAGCCCAATAAGGGGTGTGTTATTTTCTATAATGCTTATACCATTGGTTCGGGTTGTGTGTTTATGTAGGATGATCATGTGGTGTATTAAAACTCTCAAAATCTTCTACCATTGGATAAGAATTACCTCACTCATGAATTAGATATTTTCCTGGTCATGCATTCACTAACTATTGATGGAACTATCTCATTAGGTAGAGGTTTACGATATTTTATGACCATAAGAGTTCAAGCTATATCTTTTCAAAAAAAGACATGAATCTCATATAGAGGTGATTGGTGAAATACCATCATATATTTGACATCAATATCACCTACACCCCAAGGAAGGGGAATATCATTTCAGATGCTCTCAATAGGAAATTTCCATCTTAGGTTGTTTCAGAGTCTAATGATGAGTGGAACCTTATGGGGGATATTTTCCTTATTTCATTTGGATTATTAGGAGGATGTTTCAGGTATGGTTATGACTAGTGTTCACATATCATCATCTATCCTCATGTCTGTTCTATAGATTTAGTAGTAGGATGATGATTTCAAAGTAATTTGATAAACCCTTTATAGCGGGGACACTATATCTAGTTAGTCTCTCTCTTCAGATGGTATTCTTCACTTTGGGAATTAGGATATCATCCCAACACCTATGAGAAGATTATCTTTTTTATATTTTCAAATTTTGTGGGTCATTCATCTGGGCAATATTAATATGTATTATGATGCGAGATGATGATTTTGGTGTCTGTGTATGAAGCGTGACATCACTGATTATGTGTCCTTCTGTTACACCTGCTTACAGATAAAGGTGGAGTATCTAAAACCTTTTGGGTTTCTCTAGATTATTTCAGTTCTAGTTTGTAAGTGTGATGAGTTATCCATGGAATTCATTATTATATTACCATGAAATCACTAAGGACAAAATTATATTTTGGTGGTGATTGATAGGTTAAAAAATTATTCACATTTTATTCCAATCAGAGACACCAAAAAAGTTAAAGATTGAGGTAAGATTTATATATATATGAGATAATGAGGTTACATGATGTTACTTTTTATATTTTTTCATACAGGTATCCTAGGTTTACCTCAATACTATATAGGATTCTCTAAGAGGATATGGGGACTGAGGTCTATTTGAGTATATCTTATCATCCACAGATAGATGGTCAGATGGAGCATGCTATATAGATCATGGAGGATATTCTCTGTGCCTATGTATTCGATTTAAGTGGATCTTGGAATAGCCATCTAATAATAATTGAGTTTTTTATTATTATATTTATCATCCATTGAATATAATAGATCCTTTTTAGGCTTTGTATGGTCACCCCTGAAGGTCACCCCTTTTTTGGGTAGAGGTGGGAAAATCCACTTTGGTGGGACCAAGTTTGGTTCAAGAGATTTTAATTTGGATTCAAGATATATGTCAGTGTCTGGTTATATCTAAGATTTGGAAAAAATCATATGTGGATTAGAACTTTCATCCTTCATAATTTTCCATTGGTGGATGGGTTTTTAAGAAAACTTCTCCTCGGTTGGGTCATCATCATCTTGGAAAATATGGAAAGTTAGATCCAAAATCTTTTGGAGCATTTGAGTTTGATGAGCAGTTTGGTCTATTTTCTTATCAGTTATCATTTCTAATTCAGTTGATAGGAATTAATGATGTATTAAACATATCACAGTTCTAGAAATTCCATTTTTATCTCTATCATGTTCTGAGTTGGGAAGATATAGTGTTAGAGAAATATGTTTCTATTGTTGGGAATCTAGTTGAGATATTTGAATCTCAATAGAAATTATTACAATGGAAGTCGATTCTGTTGGTCCGAGTATTGTGGAAACATAGATAAAATTATCATGAGACTTTGGATCATTAGTCATTTGTGAGGGAGTAGTGGTCTAACCTCTTTTCCATACATTATTCTTTCACATGACTTCCTGGGGATGAAAATTATTATAGTGGAGAGTCTGTAACATCTAGTTACCTAATTTCTAGTATATTTATTCTCTTTATTCATTTTATTCTTTATTTGGGTGTGTATTGGGACTCTCGAGGATGGATTGAATTTTCTAGGGAAAATGACCTAATGTTTAGGGTTGTATTTTTTTGAATTAATAGAGTATAGTTATAAATGTGTTGATGGAATTGTGGGTTTCTCCTCAAGTTTAGAGAATTTCCATGGTGGTTTGGCATTTCTTATGAAAACTATAATTTCTTATGTCTGCTAGGAAATTACATGACATGTAAAGTGAATAAATTATGTGTACTATTTTCCAATAAAAATTCATGAACATGGTACATAGAGTGAAAGAGTAAATGTCTTCTAATGTAAAAAAATAGGTTTTTTTAATAAGAAGGTGATTGGTTTTTTGGGAACTTTTCTGTTGGTGATTACATAATGTGTAAATAGGTCACACACCATGTATGCCTTGTGATATTTCCTTTTAGGGAGCTTTGTAGCTGATCCAAATTTCTTTCATCTGCAACCCTCTTCTCTCTTGACCTATAACAACTCTCAAATAATTTTAGGGACCTCCACTCCATCAGAATCGATCTGTTATGTGATTGGTCTTCATTGCGGTTGGTTTTCATCTCCCAGGCTATGTAATCCTTTGGTTTCTTGATTTCCTTTTATCACAGTAGCCCTATTGCACTACGATTTTAGACCTGTTGATCTATGATGATGATTTTCTCTATTACATTATAGATCCACCATGCGATCATGTTCTGAGGGCTGATCCATTGTTGGTTGTGGTGTATTAGGTTTTCGTTCTTTGAGGTATGTTGTGATCTATACTCTACACCAAACCTTAGGATAAAGTGAATCAATTATAATCTATTTGGATTGATTCTAGAGCCTATGTTGTCATAATTATGTCCTTCTTGGTTGGTGGATTCCATTGTGGGTGTGTGAGACCCGAGTTTGAGGTTGGTGGTTTAATCTATACCTTATAATGGATAAACTTTATTTCTATAGTTTTGTTAAATTGTTTACTAAAATGAAATTTCATGATTGAATGATATATTTGTGTGTATAGAAATGGGTTTTTAATAAAATATTGTTTTACTTTCTTTTGGTAAATGAAAAGGTAATTTAAAAGAATTGTGAAATGGTTTTCAAATCATAGTATTGATTAAATGTTTTGGAAAATAGAGAACCTAGTAAGACTTGGATAATTAAGTGGAAGGTGTCATAATTTCCCTCAACCATTAATAATCTCGAGGGTTAAATCATGGGGTGTTCCTCTACTCCCTAGGCATTTTTTTCTAGGGACTTGGTATATTTATTCAGAGGTTCACCTTAAGGTGTGTTTCTTTTCTATCTAGATTCAATGAATATGTATATATTCCTAACACATGCATGTTTATCCATGTTGGGGGTATGATTGTCTTAGCTGTCCTGACCTATAGTGATGTTTAGCATGATGTTACATATTCTTTGGGTTATACTGTTTTAGCTTTTACTACCATGTATTTGATATGTGACATGATACATACTTTTCTTTGAGTTTATAGATCTATTTTTATATATGTATATGAAATTAATTGAAATTGTTTTACAGGATTTATTGAGAAATTCAGAAAAACTGAAGGGAAAATTAAATGTTTTTCAATGATTTCGATATAAAAACTATAAAATGTTTATTTTTCCTTGTTTTTATTTAAATATAAGCATATTAAAATTATTGTACAGAGTCTTATTAAGGAAACATGGTTGGGATCCTACTAATATTGTTGTCTCACACCTTGCAAACCCATTTGGTGGTGTGTGGACATTTGTGTGTCTTTCGATGTTGGGAAAGAAAAGGCACCATAGTGAGGTGGTGAGGTTTTTTGTCAGTTGGGTCTTTGTAGCTAGTGGTGAGATGGTGGGGGTTTTCCAATTCTCTCACATGCATATTATTTGAGTAGTTGTTTATGTTTTTGTCCCTTTTTGTTCAAATTTCCTCTTAGAGATTGTTTAGTAACCTTTTGAGTTTTATCATTTCTATCATATTCTTTTAGTTATAGAATATCTTTATTTCTTCTAATATTTAGCTCTATGATATATATACCATGTTTTTGGGGCATTAGGTTGGATGATATTTTTCCCACTAGTTTTTTTAATGCTAGGTGTTTACCATTAACCCATGGGGATCAAGAACGCCCCTCGGTTATGTCGAAATTCAGGTTGGATACAAGTTTGAGAGGGTATCCGAGTTGGGTTCATCACAACATTGATAGAAAACCACCTGTTAGTTTGGAATATAAAATTTGAATTCCCATCCTTGACAATTTATTTGGGATTTATATAGGTAAATCCAATCCATTCCTAAGATAACATCAAATTTAACCAAAGTATTAATGACAACATTAGAGGGATACACATTCCCACAAATATCAACCGAAGAAAAATCATATACTTGATATGAAATCATCATACCATTAGAGGTTTTAAATTAAAATTCCACATCTAATAATTTGGATGGAATCTTGATACCCTTATAAAATTATTTATATATGAAATAATTGCTAGATCCAGAGTCAAATTATACATTATCAGTTCTAGAGTTGATGGTAAGTGTACCTTTCACCATATCATTATCACACCCCTCATATGAAAAGTGATCGCATAACATTTTACTTCATCCCTTGGATTAAGAGGTTTTTGAAATTGATCATCATCATTAAACTTCTTATTTTTGAACTGTTTAGATTTGTTCTGATACTCCTAGTACATGAAACACTAGAGTGTGGTTGGTACATTTTGTGCAGATTTTCCTCTATTTTCACCATTATCAAAATTATTCCCACCTATATAGAAATAAATTCCTCAATTAAATTCCTTACCACACATTAAATATTTTCTAGCCCCTTAAGAAAATTTCCTCTACATTTTCTTCCACAGTTAGATCATAATGGAAATCACATATTCTTCTCTCCATGGTTTTTTTGATTCCTTTGAACTCCATCTTCCTTTTCTTTTAAAGACCATGAGATTGATGGGTAACTTTGATCTCAATTTACACATTGAGAGAACATAGAATGATTTATTTATTGATAATGAAGTCACTTATGGATAAATACCTTAAAAGACTTGTATTTAAGCCACTGAAGAATTGATCAACCATACTTATAGGTTGGATGATAATTCTTGAAGCAGAAACCACATGTCATGTAAAATTTTCCTCATATTCACCAACATATTCATTATAATTCTTCATTAGTTCAATGAATTCCTTCTTCCTTTTTTTATGAAGGATAAAAGGAAGTACTTATTGAAAAATAATCTCTTAAACTCTCCCCACTCCATAGAGTCAATTTCATCATGTTCCCTTGTATTCTTGATGAGATTCCACCATTGATCCACTTCACCTTCCAAAATATAGACATCCAAAATGAATTTTCCATGATCTGAAACTTGAATACATAAAATATAATTTCAATTGTATTGATCCATTTTCAGTAATTAGAATATTATCTAAACCACTAAATGAATTTTGATGTTTCCTCATAAAGGATTCAAAAGAATGTCATTACCACCTTTTCTCATTTGGAAGTTCATCACGATTCATAGCATGAGAATGTAGTTTGAGAAAAGAAATGAATTTTTTATTTACATATCCCATAATTTTTGGCTTATCAAGAGGATATTCATTGAATTATACATCACACTCAACATTTACATAGTTATTTATATTATTTACACTTACTAACACTAACAATCATGGAGTAAGAAACAATAATCGTAGTAGGGAACAACATAATCAGATAAAATCACTTATAGGATGTATAAAACATGGGATATTATTTTTAATCTATGAAACCTTAGGTTTATCCATGGTCATTAATAATCATCATCAATTTAAATCCTTCATGATGGTTCATAAAGAGTTCATGAATTTCAAAATCATATTCCATAGGAGTGTCAAACCCTGTGTGTAGAAAATCCTGTTTTCATGCACTTGGTGTCGATCAAGTCCATCTCAATGAAACCTTTTAATATTTATTCACCCTAGGTACCTTTGTACTAGAAACACATCCACATGTAGTATATAAATAGAGATTTAATTTCCTAGAAACCACTCATGCTATCCTTTAACAAAATCCTATGACATTTTACTATAATCAGACAAATCCCTATACATGACCTCTAATGAATCCATAGATATATCCTTAGATTTCACATTAAAATTTTCATATTCTAGTTTCCAATGGTTAACTGAACCTATCATATGAAACAAACTATAAATAACCATACTTATCATACACATATATTACATATTTTTAGATGAGTGTTCATTACATAACAAAAACACACTTCTGAGGATCATAAAGGTATAGTGCCTTTGGAAACATGGATATATAAACAAATAGTCTATAACTGAGCTACATCTTCTCTGACTATGTTCTTCATAACTATAAACATTCATATAAATATCATACACAATATAATTCATCATAATCCTGGAGAATAAGACATATGAAATGGTGATATCATATTCTTATTAAGGATGACTCATGTAGATATCACAATATAATGAGTACATGGGTATGAGAACATGAGAAAAATATTTTAAAAACAAACCCTTCATATAATAGATTATAGAGATGATTCATGACATAATTCTTGGAAATTAATAAGACATGAATCATAATGGAATTAACAAAAATGAAACATTAGAATATAACATTGGCATAATACATATATTTTTTGTATACACATAAGAATATAAAATAATTTCCCTATTAGTTCAAGGATAATTTAAAAGAATATCATAAATAAAGATTATTTTTTATAAAAAAATAATTTTCAAATATTTATTACATAAAGAGAGGGAAATTATGGAAAATTTTTATTCGCAAAAAATAATAAGCTTAGAAGAAAAGACATGACTTTCTTGAAAGATGGATCATAATATTACATAATTGGGATCATAATCATGATAAATTTTGATAAAAAATGATATTGTAACATAATACCCTTATATTTAAATGGTGATATATATCTCTCTCTCTCTCTCAAAAATGAATATTGGTTCATAACATAACATATATCTCAAAGAAGGGGGATTGAGACAAAAATCTCTTACCTTATGTCTGGATTTCTTTATTACATGTTAAAAACAACTATATAATAAATATATGTTAATTTTATATATATCATAGATCCATAAATATATATATATAATTACATATATTATTTACTTATGACCTTTTATTACCCATTTATTAACAATTACTTGTAAAAGTCACAATTTGGATAATAACTAAATTATTTTTCATCTATGTTTTGATATGTTATTTTTTAGTACTATTACATTGATCAAGATTAAATTATCAAATTAATATTAAAAATGATATAAATATCATATATATTAATTAATTATGTATTTATATTAATTCATTAAAGTTATAGTTAGGAAATGAAATACATCATTCATGGAGACGGTAGGTCATACGTATGGAAGAATGTTGTTTACATTTTATTGAAGGATTGAAATAAATAAATTTAAATAATATATTAACATTCAAGATTAATTATTATATATTATTTATCAAATATTTTCATTAACCACATAATTATTAACTTCCATGTAAAACTTGAAATATGCTCTTTGATTCGCGAGGCGGTAGTCTTCCATACACACGAGCGGCGTTATCGTATTCCCATAGAATGTAATATAAGAATGTGTATGTGATATAATGATTCAATAATTAAAATTATATAATAAATAATATATATAAACATTTAATATATCATTATATTCATCCATGAGAGGTGGTGATGGAAAACAACTAACACTGGTTCACAAGGTGGTAGTTCACTGTACAAATGAATAGTGATTTTGTATCACATTTTATTGAAGTGGATACTGTTGATGGTCATGAAATTAATATCTCAAATATATAAGAATTTGGAATATGTTAATTTTATTACATCATAATTTTTTAGTAGTAATTGAATATTGTGGATGAATAAATAAAGTAAAAAAACATTCATTGAAGAACAACGCCTCTTCTTCGAGTAACCTCCTTAGGTTATCACCAGTAGCCTTTCTAGGATGGATTTATTATAGAAATAAGGATTATGGGATGAGTTAATAGAATTTAGAAAGATATATTTTTAGGTATTTTATAAACTAAATGGTTTTGGAACTTTGAACATCAGAGGGTAAGGGGTGGACTTTTATAAGTGAGGTGAGTGGCATACTTGTAAATATTTGGAAAGCAAAAGGTGTACCCACGTTTTGTTCCTTTTAAAAGGATAAAAAATGTACCATTATAAATTTTTATACATAATAGGTTTGGATTATGGCCATAAAATGGGTTTTAAACATGTTTTGTTTAATTTTTAACACAATTCATTTTAGTTTAACCCCTGGTAAACACATTTTTACCTTAACTATGGTAAATAATTTTTACTATTTTTACTATTCATTATAGTGAAAAATTAAGTTGAACCTATTATATAATATAAATTATTATGGTTCCAAATATATAATCCATTTTAAAAAATCTTATTCACATAAGAGGAAAATTTTAATTTAAAATTTAACTCGTATATGCAATGAGAAAGTGGTTTTCCAAAGAGAAAATGTTCAAAAGATTAAAATGTATTTATATCCAAATTATATTTGAAAATTATTCCATTGATATAAATTATATTAATTTATATATATAAAAATAATATTAATTTTAAATCCTTTTAAAAATAAAAACCCACCTTATGAATTCATTAAATTAAAAGCTAGTGTTCAATAAAAACTAGTATTTTTCACTACTCGTCAAAAATTAATCTTTTGAGTAAAATACAAAAAATTAACCATAATATAATTTTACATGATGATTTCAAAAATAAAGTTTATTTTATTGAATCTATTTTCTAAAAGATTGAAAAAATAATTTAATTATTTTTTATAAAAAAAATCATTTTTTGAGAAAATAGTATTTTCAAAACATATAAAGACTTTATAAAAAATTAAGCATTTTTTATCAATATTTTTTCTTTACATAAAACCATTATAAATACAATTTAAAATTTGGTTATTCTGATTCACACTTCCATTTTAATGGCTACGTAATAATGGTCTTGTTTAAATTATAATACTAATAATTTTTTTTTCTGGGTTCGTTAAAACTCGATGTTGCAGTTAATGAAAGCTATCAAAGAAATTTAATTTATTCAAAACAAAAATTCATAAAATATCATAGAGTTATATTCTTCCCCACATAAAATGAACTTATCCCTCAAAATTCTATCACTCTGATACAAATAGATTTAGATACTTCTACCTCATCACATTCTCAAGTTCCCATGTAGCTTCATTAAATTCATGTTTTTTCCAAAAAACATTGTTCAGGTGAGTGGTCTTGTTTCTTAAAACACTATTTGTATGATCCCTAATCTATAATGGTTATTCCTCATATAAATTATCTTTCTCCAATGGTATGACCACTGATTTCTGTACATATTAATGGTCAGGTATATACTTCCTCAAGAGATATACCTAGAACACATCATGAACTTGAGAGAGGTTAAGTGGATACATGAACTAATAAGATACCATACTGATACTATCATTAATTTCAAAGAGATCAATATACTTGGGGCTTAGTTTTAACTTATTTATAAAAGTCATTACTTAATTCCATATTTAAATTCTTAGAAACAAATTTTTAGCAACTTCAAATTTCAGTTCATATCGATGACTATCAGCATAAAAAATTTGTCAACCTTATACCACCCTTATGTGTTATCGAATGGATATAAACTTATATACCATTTCTTAAAATATTTCATGTCCCAATAGCTTTATTTCTCCAACATCATTATAGTATGTTGGATCTCTACACTTCTTTTCATAGAGGTCTTTATTATAAGCCATCTGAATGCTTGATTGAAATCTACTATTGTAAGAAAAATCAATTAATGGATGGTGTTAAACCCAAAAATCTTTAAAATATGGAGAAAAATATTTCAACATATCCTCTAGATTTTTAATTATTCTATTGGACTAACCATCTATTTGAGGATGATATATAGTGATGAAAATCTACTCTATATCAAGAGTTTGTTGAGGAATTATCTAAAATATTGAGGTAAACCTCAGATCCTGATCATAAATAGTTGAATGTTGTACTCCATGAAACCTTATGATTTCCTTAAAGTATATTCTGGATAGTAGATCCAGAGAGAAATCTTATTTGGTAGTGTTTAAGTGTGCTAACAATGTAGGGTCATCAACTATAAAACATATATAATTATTCCCTTTAGGTGTTTTGGTGAGTCCAATGACATAATAAATGGTGATATTTTCCCATTTATATTCTGGTATGGTTAATGGATGTAACATACCATTAGAATTTTGTCTCTCAACCTTAACTTATTGACATAAAAAGCACCAAGATACAAACTCTGTTATATATATCTTCATAACATCCCCCACAAATACTATTTCAAATATCTAAACATCCTTATAATTCCATTATAAATATCAAATTATGAACTATGAGATTAATATAAAAACTCATTTTTCAAATATGGTATGGAATGAACACATACATGGTTCCTAAAACTTTTAATTCCATCAAAATTAAGGTTAAACATATAAACATTTTTAACCATAATTTGTAGCTCTACATCTTCCTTTTGAGCCTATTTAATCTTTACTTGGATAGATAGTTGAACATTCTATTGATCAAGATATTATTTATCCCCTTAATTCATAAATTATTGATCCATCCTTTAAAATTCTATAAATATTGGATCTTTTGTAATCTACATCATGGATAATCTATCATGATCCTTTTAATACAAAGCATCGACCACCTTGTTCTTTTTCTAGGGTGGTAATGTACTGAGCAGACGTAATATTTAATCATCTCTAACAATATTCCTTGAAACATATTCAAATACTTTACAAATTTAAAAGTTAATATTTTTTTATTAGTATATATATCATAAATTTCTCTGTAAATGTAATGACTCTATATCTTTAATGAAAAAAATACCACGGCTAACTCCAAATAATGAATTGGGTAATTTTTCTCATAAACCTTCAATTTTCATGATGCATAAGAAATAACCATTTCATTGTGTATAATAACACAAACTAATACCTTATTGGATTCATCATAATTGATTACAAACACTTCTCTACAATAGGGTAATGTAAGAATAGGTGAGCTGAATAATCTTCTCTTTATTTCCATGAATGTTTCCTCACATTTATTTTTCTAGAGGAACTAGGCTTCCTTCTAAGTTAACTTGTGTATTGGGTTAGATAATCATGAAAAATTATGCAAAAACCATCAATAATATCTAGATAAACCAAGAAAAATAAACATCTCATTAATTTTTGTTGGTTTGGGATAACTTTGAATATCCTATTTCTTTGATTGATCTACATATATACCCTCTCTTGAGAATATATAACCAAAAAATGAAACCTTTTTCTGCCAAAATTCACATCTTTTAATTTTTTCATATAGTTTCTCCAGCTTTAGGGTCTTTAGTACAATTCTAAATTGATCTTCATGATCTTCATTTCTCTTTTAATAGATAATAATATCATATGTAATGTCTACCACAAACTAATCATGGTAATCTGTAAAAACTATAGTCATTAAATCCATGCAGATAGCAGGGTCATTAGTAAGACCAAATGAAATAACTATATATTCATAGTGTTCATACCTTGTATGGAATGATATCTTGGGTATATGATCATTATTAGACCTTAAATGATGATATCTATAATGAAATCAAATCTTAGAAAAATATTGAGTTCCCTGCAGTTGATCAAATAGGTCATCAATACCGGGTAGAGGAAATTTATTCTTGATTTTGATCTTAATCAACTCTCAATAGTCAATTCATAGCCTCATTGATATATCTTTATTTTTAACCAAATGAATAGATGCACCCTGAGGTGACACACTTTGCTAAATGAATCACTTGTCTAGGTTCACCTTGAGTTGATTAATCAATTCCTACATCTCAATTAGGGTAATTCTATATAGAATCTTTAAAATTGGTGTGAAACTATGAATGAGTTCTATTGAAAACTAAAATTCACGATTCAGTGGAAGACTACATAATTATTTTTGAAAGATATAAAAAAATTATTTCATAATAGGAATACCATTGAGTAAATGTTTCTCCCCAACCTTCTAAGATAGACACCCCTTATGAATGGGAATCAAGTCCCATATAGTGGATGTGATCTTCATCAAAAGTTCATAACCGTCATCATAATTATAGATGATTATAGGTTAGTTTGGAATATACAACATGAAATACCTTCATTGAAAATTGATGTGCTATTTTCATAGATAAATCCAATACATTCCTAAGATAACATCAAATTCAACTAGATTAAGAAAGACAAGATTTTCAAGAATCACATTCCAATAAACATCAACAAGAGAGGAATCATATACTTAGATGTGATCATAATACTATTAGGGGTTCTCACTACTAATTATATATCTAATAATTTAGGTATAATTTTGATACACTTATAAAATTATTCAGATATGAAATAATGCATAGTTTCAAAGTCAAATAAGATACTATCTGTACTATATTGGATGATAAGTGTACCTTTCACTAGGTCATTAACACAAAACTCTTAAAAAATAGTGATCAAATAAGATTTACCCTTGTCCCTTGACTTAAGAGGTTTGTGAAATTTATCTTCATCATTAACCATTAGATTTGGGCACTGGTTATGATAGTTCCTATACTCCTTGAATTTGAAACATTGGGGTGTGGGTGGTACATTCTGTGCATCTTTCTCTCTATTCACATTAATATCTAACTTCTTCCTATCACATCGACAATCAATTTCTCAATATACTTCCTTCCTAAACCTAAAAAATTTAGTAGTCCAATTAAAATAATTTCCTTCTTATTTCCTTCTACACATCAATCATGAAGGAAAGATCATATTCATCTCCCCATGGTTTTTAGAGCTTCGTTTGAAACCCATATTTTTTTTTCTTGTCAAAACATTGAGAGTGATGGGTAACTAACTTAACAATTTCAACCTTGAGAGCACATCAAATGATTTTTTGTTCACATATACTAAAGTCCCATATGGATAATTCCCTTAGGAGACTTGGTTTTCATCCACTGAATAATTTATCAACAATACTTATAGGTTGGATGATAATTATAGAAGTGTACACCTCAAGTCTTTTAAAATTTTCCTCATAAGCACCAAAAGATTCATCATACTTCTTCTTTAGATCAAGTAATTTTTTCTCTATCATTTTATGATGGATATGAGGGAATTTATTATTTAAAAATAAACTCTAAAACTCATCCAACTCCATGGAGTCAATTTTATCATGTTCCCTTGTATTATTGATGAGATTCCACCATTGATCTATTGATCCTTCCAAATTATAGACACCCAAAATCATTTTTTTTCATGTTTTAAACACTAGATAATGAATAATCTATTTTCATTGGTACTTATTCATTGTTCATAAATTAGCAGATGAGTGTAACCAATGAAATAATGTAGACATTTCCTCATGAAGGACTCAAAATAATATTGTTCCCTCCTTTTCTCATTTTCATGTTTAGTAGGATTCATATATTAAGAAATTTGGGTGAGAATAGTAATTAGATTATTAATTCCTTATCCCTTAGAATTTTGGATGCTCAGGAGAAAAATAATTTCATTATCTCATGAAAATAGGATTAACATGATTCCTTTGGGTTCCAACCACTAACTAAAACCAAAAATCATAGAATAAGAAACAATAAATATAGTGGGGAACCACATAATTATAAAAACTCACTTATAGGATTTATAAATCATGGAACTATATTTTTAAACTATGAAAATTAGGTTTACCTTTTGTAATTCATAGTCATAATCTATTTAAATCCTTAATTATAGTTCTTATTGAGTTTTTAAAATTTACAAATCATATTCCATGGGGTGTCAGACCTAGTATGTCGTAAGGCCCATTATCGTACACCAAGTGATGATCGAGTATAACTCAATGCACCCTTTTGGTAGTTATTATCACTAGATAAATTTTTACCAGATCCATAACCACTTGCAGTATCTAGATAGTGATTTAATTTAATATAAACCACTCACTCTATCCATTACAATAATTCAATGAATATTTTATATAATTTTACTTATCCTTATGATTATCCTTGATGATATCCTTAGGAATGTCCTTAGAGTTCTCATTAAAGTTTTAATATTCTAGTATCCAAAGGATACCTAAACCTATCCTATGATATCAAATGTAAATACTCCTATTTATAATACATTTATATCACATATTTTTAGATGAATATTCATAACATTACACAAACACACACCTAGGGATCGTAAAGTTATAGTGACTTTAGAAACATGGAAACATAAACAATTGGTCCATAAGTGAGATACATAATATCCCTATATGTTCATTATAACTAGAACCCTTCTTAGATATATCATACATTATACCATTCATCATAAACTAGGGAAAGGAATCATAATAAAGGGTGAGATCAGATGCTTATTAAGGATAAACAATGGATATTTCAACATATAAGGGTATGATAACATGAAAATAACCTTTGAAAACCATACCTAGTATATCATATATCATAAAATTCAGTAATGTAAAAAATCATGGATGTTCATAAGACTTGAATCAAAATGGAATAAAAGATCATGAACCATGAGAGTGTAAAAAATTCATAAGACATATATTTGTGTCAGAAACATAAACATATAAAATAATTTCCATATTATTTCAAGGATTATTGACAAGATTGTCATGGTGGATTAGGTTCACTTCCAAAATTATCATAGTTTTCAAGGTCCACTCTAAAAATTATCATAGTGGATATTGTCCTTTACTGAACTAGGTTCACTTCCCATTCCAGTCCAATTTATCTCATGTGATATCAATATTTACCTAATCCATTGGAGGGAAATGTAGGACCTAATAGTCAAATAATTAAAATAATAAATATTTTTTCACAATATCATAAAAAATAATCATATAAAAAACATGAAATTAAATGATTTTTATAAAAAGTTTATCATAAAATAACCAGTGTAAAATAAATAGGTTTCATAATCATTTCAACATTTAATTAAAGTATAACCCATTGAAAAAGAAGGAGGTTTCACAATCATTTTATCAAGGTATAACCCATGGAGGAGAAATGGATTTTGTAGACATTGTTTCATTATAAACATAAATCATTTAGATAATTAATAATAATGGTATCCATGGATAATATCACTAATAAATCATATGTAACATAAAAGGGTGTCATCTTTGAAGGGAAATGATTTTGAATGAAAATAACATGTAGAATTTCATGAGGAAAATATCCTTTCCTTCAAAATTAATTTTTATTTTAAATTAAAAATTCATAAAATATTATTTACATATTTTTAATAGAAAAAATTGAAAAATTATAAATCAATAGTCAAATAAAATAATGTTCATAATATCCAAAAATTTCAATTCATGATGTACGCATTAAAATAAATATTCTATTCACATTTTTTATAAAATCCAAATGAGCCTTGTTTTGAAAATGAAAAAAATATTTTAATAGAAATATTTTTTAAAAGAGTAAAACATGGGTAAATAATTATATAATTAATCATCTAGAAAATTTTTAATTTTTTTTGAAAATATTTTGAGAAGACATGGTTTTGGAAGAAAAATAGTTTTTGACCAAAGAGATGAATATAGAAGGGTTTTTTCTAAAAACATATCTTTGAAATTTGGAGTAAATTAAGAGATAAAAATGAAATGAAAACATGTAATATATATTAATAACCATAGGATAAAAAAGTATATGATATTTGTGATAGAAATATCATAATATTTCTTCATTGGAAGCATAATCATGAGGAATCCTGATAAATGGTTAGACTGTAACATAAAACCTTTACCAATTTGGTAACTTTAAATCTTAAGCACCATGAAATAATAGCATGAAATGAAAATTATAATATCATGAGAAAAAATAAATTCATTATATTATAGGTCAAATGGGCTATATAACAACTCCTAAAATAAGAAAGGTTCATATCATAACATATGTCACAAAGAAGGAAAATTGAGACAAAAATACATTACCTTAAGTGTCGACTTACTTTGTACATGTTTCAAAATCATGTATAATAAATATAATTTTATTATAAATATATTTTATAATCATAAATATATATATCATATTATATATGATTTACTGATAACCTTTTATTACCCATTTATTAACAATTCCATGTTAAAGTCGCAATTTGGGGATTAACTACTTTGTTTTTCGTGTATATTTTGATTTATAATTTTTATGTAATATTATTTTATAATGGTCCTATAATATCTAGAATGTTAATAATGATAAAAATATTATATATATTCATATTAATCTAAAAAATTTAGGTATAAAACGAAATTCACTATTTATAGAGACGGTAGACCATACATACACATGAATGTTGTTTCCATTTTCTCAAAAGATGGAAAAAATGGTAAATAATATTTTAACATTAAAAAAACTTTATTTTTTGAAATATTTATAATATATTTTCATGAAAACCATACTTGTTACCTTCCCCATAAATCTTGAACGAATAACATTTCTTCACGAGGCGGTAGCCTGTCGTACACACAAGTGACATTATTATATACCCAAAAAATGGAAAGTAATAAGGTATATGTGATATAATAATTATAAAAGTATAAAAATATAAAATATATAATATATTAAAATTTTAACTATAATTATATCTAGATGTGATAGGTGGTGATGGGTAGCAAATAACGTTGGTTCGCGAAGCCGTAGTCTACTGTACACATGAATGGTAATTTTTTTATTCCATTTAAAGAAATTGGACATAGGTTTAGGTCATTAAATTAACATAAAAGTATATATTTATATGGAATATACATAGGTAATTATATCATATTGTTTTAATACTAATTTAATAGTGTGGGGGAAGAAATAAAATAAAAATGTTCATTGAAGAATGTTACCTCTTCTTCATGTAACCTCCATAGGATTTCAAAAAAATACATAATAGGATAGATTTATGACCAAAATATGGATTCTAGGATGAGATAAGGAAAATAAAAAATATATTAATTTATTAATTTTCAGAACCAAATTTCCTTGGAATTGTGATGAAGAGAGGAGAAGGGGTGGCCTTTTATAAGTGTGGTGAGTGAAACACTTATAATTTTTGGAAATAAAAAGGTGTAACCATTTTTTTATTCCAAAAGGCTCCAAAATTGACCATTATAAATAATTATAAATTATAAGGTTGATATATTTCCATAAAATGTGTGTTTTGATAGTTTTGGGTCATTTCTAACCCATATCTTTTTAGTTTTATCCTCAGTAAACAGATTTTCACCTTAAACGCGATAAAGTTTTTTTACTGTTTTTACTGTTCATTATTGTAAAAAATTATATTGATCTTATTATATAATATAAATTATTCTTATTCCAGATATGGAATCCATTTTTCTCAAAAAAAATTCATATAATTTGGAAATTTTAAATTAAAATTAAACCTGCAGATGCGATGATAAAGGGATTTTATAAAGAGAATTCGTTAAAAAGTTTATAAATTTATTATTTAAAAATTCAATATGAAAATGATTATAATGAAATAAATTTGATTAATTGATATATAATTTAAATAATTTTAATTTCAAAACCATTTAAAAAAAATTATCTTTATAAATTCTTTAAATGAAATAAAACTTTTCAATAAAAACCAATATTTTTCACAATTCATCAAAAAAATATTCTTTTCAGAAAAATATAAAAATTTAAACCTAATGTAATTTTAAAATGATGATTTAAAAAATACATTTTTTTTCAAATAAATTTTCTAAATGTTTTAAAAGTTAATTTTATTATTTAAAAAAAAACACTTTTTTTTAGAAAATAGTATTTTGCAAAACATATAAAGACATTACTAAAAATTATGATTTTTTTATCAATATGTTTTTATATAAAATCATTATAATTAATATTTAATATGTTTTTATTCTAATTCATCCCATCAGGTTCAATGGTTAGGTACTAATGGTCTTTTTTGAAAGATAATATGAATAGTTTTTTGTGGTTCGTTAAAACTCAATGTTGAATGTAACACAAGCTATCAAAGAAATTTAATTTTCTCAAAATAAAAATATTTCAAAAATATTAGGGTGATACAAAATCACACTTTTCAATGGCATCCTTTGTCACAAACCAACCCGGGTCAACCCTGAACTGGTCACCCAATCCGGTCCACAACATAGTCCAAAGGGCGTTCTCGATCCCCACAGGCTGACAACTAGTATCAGGCATCAAAAACTAAGAAGTGTGAATGATTTGCCCAATAAATGAAAGAAGAATAAATAAATGAATAAATGAATAAATGAATAAATAAAAATTGAACAACACAAATTACCACTAATTATGGAAAGAAGATAAAATGCACATACCTCCATGTGACCTTCTATGTCACCACCCAACCAAAGACCAACCTTGATCCAATAATGAGAAACTAAGCCAAGAGAACCTGAGAAAAGGGAACCTACAACTAAAATGATAAAATAGGCATGAGAACCGAAATGTTCAGTAGGGATTCCAAGAATAAACCATTTAATCCAAGTATTTGCTTTCCCAAAACATTCTAATGACACTAGTTTGAGAATACAATTATAAAAATAGGGTTTTCTATAATTTTAAAAAACGACACACAACACATTTCATTCATAAACTAAATGCCATTTTGAAATCAAAATTTCAAAACTAAGAAAACTAGTTTAGTGAAAAAAGGAACCTGATAAATAATGCAATCAAATATCCTATTACAATATAAAGTAAAGAGGCAATGTAAATAATGACCATGGGTGATCCTAAACATCCCTAGACAACCACTGGATGTACTCAGTTCAGAACCACCTTTCGTCTTATGGTGAAGCCCCTAAGTCAATAACCAACTAGTTGCTCTAACCTGACCTCACTAGTGGCACATCCCTCCCAGACTATCTACAAATACAGAGGTACTAAACTGTCTAATCGGGGCTAGAAAAAAACCTTCACCCGATTATCCAAAATATTCCCAAGAACCCATGGTGGTAGTAAAACTATGTAAGTAGGAGGCCGTCACACACATGACTCACTTTACCTATCACCATCGCACTTGCCTACCCAAAACACAAACACCAATTTATGGCAACCCCTAAGTGAATTTCCTCTTATAAAGGTGCCCTGTATATGCATATATACCAAACATCATTAAGGTTCCAACTGGGCCATCCCATTATGTCCATATCAAAACCATTTTCTAAAAACATTTCAAGCTCCAACCGGGCACACACAATTTCCAAACTACATCCTTTACTAAAACTTTAGAAAAACATCACCTTTGAGTTCAAAGTTCCAAACATGCCTTTAACTCAACATAATTAGATGCATTCCAAAAACATCATACCAACACCGCTTTTATAGTTACAAAGACAAGTAGGCCTTTAAATCGAGCATTCATTAAAACCCACATGAAGATCCCAACAACCACACCCACTAAAACTCCACTTTAAACCATTTGTAGAAACCACACCAAAGACCCCAACAACATTTAGTAGATGATAATCATTTATGAAGCTATAAATTCAAGGAAAACACCAATTTAAGTAACCATATTCACTTGGAGACACATCTATGGGTTCACCTAATGTACCAATGGATGTGTCAACATCTAATGGTACATCACACATACAAAGAGTTATTCAATAACCATTTCCATAAAACACCATTTTCTTTAAAAAAACAGAAACAACCATCCACAATTATTTAGGGGATGTAAAATAATCCCACTTAAAACCACAAATCCCCTTTTAAAACACTTTCACACATATAAAAAACTATATCATCAAAAAAATAAACACCAAAACAAACACAAAACAAAAAAAATATCCACAAAAGATCACATGGGATAAAAACTTCCTCAAAACCTCCAATTTCACAAAATAAGATCATTATCATTTAAAATAAACACCATAGGTTCCATATCTAGACATTATACTCAAATAAATTTGAAAAACTATTTTTGATAAACCAATCCAACTCAAAAATGCTATATCAAGTTAAACATGGGTTCTATATAGGTGAAAATTAAAATTATAAATTTAATTAAAAATACAAATATCAAAGGAATGCCTTAGGAAAGTAATAATTGGAAACACCTACCTCAAATCAAGTGAGGATGGAATAAATCTCCATTGGGAGGGATAAAAATTCCTTGAGGACCAAAACCACACCCTAAGAAATGAGAAAAACATAAAAATTAAATATTTTGGAATTAGGGTTTGGTTAATCAAAGAAAAAAAATTAAAAGGGAAAACACACCAGAGGGGGGGGGGGGATTCTGCCTGTCTGAGAGGAGGTAGAGGCATTGCGATGGGGGGTTCAGGTTTCCATCGGGAAACCACCGGACATGGGGTGTTTGGTTCACTTGAAACATTCCAATGGGGAAGGATGGTCGAGTGATCCTTTGGTGTAGGAGGGTGCAGAAGTCGGGAGCTGGGGAGGAGGAGGTATGACGGTCGGGACACGACGCAAGGATGAGGCACTGTGAGGGGAGGTTGGGTCAGCCTAGAAGAGGGACCGCCAACTAGGCCAGTTCGTGCATGCACTAGGGAGCAGGGTGGAGGGCTTCGTTCACCTTTTGGGAGAAGAAGGGAAGCTGGACAAAGCACCCATACAAGGGGGGAGGGGGTCACAATATAAAAGTGGGGGGGGGGGGGGGCTTAGTGCACCGCAAGGAAGAAGAAGAGGGGGGTGAGACGCCCCCTAGGATTTCCACCATTTTTATTTTCTTATAATAATAATAATAATTACAATAATAATAATAATGATAATAATAATAATAATTACAATAATAATAAAAATAATAATAATAATTATAATAATAAAATTATTAATAAAAATCATATTATTGTAATTATTATTACTAACAATTTGGTAAAATTCTATTCTATTTAATTTATCTTATCATATTTATTTCATTTACCATTTAATTAATTAATTTTTTTATTCTAAATACTGGGCATCTGCGTGGTTCACTTGTCAAATACGCGGCTGTGAAAACTATACCCAAACTATTCCACCCGGCATTACCTGCTTACAGGTTCAAGCTATGTGCTTGTCCTGCGGTTTTATAAACTGCACAAAATTCGCGCACCATAACTCCGAACCACTCAACATCCACGTAGGCACCGATTGGTTACTTCTAACTGTGTGGGCTGACCGTACAATGGAGAAAATCATAAGAAATTCAAAACGATAATTAAAGTAACTAAAATAATAAATCAACGAGGTTGGGGTGCGACAATTCTTCCCACCACAGAACTTTCTTCCCCCAGAAAGTCACTAAGACAAAAGTTGGTCAAGAATAGATTCCATACCCGAATAGAACCAAAAGAAACAAGGAATTATGGGGTGACTATTTATCCTCCCCCAAGTCACACCTGACTGATATAGAAAAAAATACAACCCAAAACAAGTGGAGAACAGAAGGGGATTCTCCCCACCACAAGGATTTTACTAGCACATAAATTGAAATTCAAACATACCACCCTAGGAGGGGGGCCCATGCGAGAACTCCAAACTGATCCAAATTTACTTACATTGCACGGGCGAAACATTACCACCAAAAAACTCACACACAAACCTAACCCTATGTATCCTTGCGTACCATAATTCCAGAATGAGAACACTTTATAGAAGAACCGACAACCATTCAAACAAGGGCGAACAACAACGCTATTGGAATCAATAATCCCTAACACTGGCTGAATTTCACAACATTGGGGAAAAATCTGAGAAGAACTCAATTTAAACAGTGGACCCAAAACACTATCCACCCACTTCATAGACCCCAAATGTCCTCAAATGAACACAAATGAACTAGAATCAACACCTCACCTCCAAAGGCCGAATAGATCTTAAGAGGAATGAATGAATCATGGAGCACCATCCAAATGAACCAAACTATTTATATCACATCTAAATATATCGGTTGAATCTTATCACCGAAACAATGAACCTACCTTTACTAGGAAACAAAAGAAAGAAAATTTCAAATATTTCTATCTTAACACAGAAAACAAGAACCAGACTGAGGTTCCACACAGCCTCAACAACTTCTGACTATGTGTGAGCTTTACCCCATGACCTAAGGCTAGGGATCTGATGGATGAAGAATCTTATGTCTCACACTTAGGAACTAGCATCCCCCAGTCAAGATTATTTCCCCAAATAGTTCTTCTTACAAAAAATTTTCATAGAGACCCGAATGAACACATCAATGAAAAAAATTAGGAAGGATACGACAAAACATATTGGAATTCTTAAACTAGACACCCTAGTGGAACGCAAGAGAATGGTCTGACTAAATGGAAGTTGGCACTGACAAATTAGATTTCTTTAGGAATAGTTTCCTCTGGCACACCACACTCTTCAGATGGGGAACCTTCACAAAAACAGACCACCACCAATTACACCCCAAACTCCAACAAAAAAGATTCATTAAACCCTCATTGATCCAAAACCAAACCCACCATTAAATCTGAAATGGTTATAACTTTTACAAACCCAGGAGTTCCTAACAACCCGAAGAAACACTCCACTTTTACAAACCCATAACTATCCAAAAAAACCTTAATTGACTCGATAAACTAGAAAACAAAAAAAGAACTAGAACTGTTCATGACTCTCTAGCTATATTAGCAACCTTTATAGGATTCATACTCTAAATAACATCAAAAACACACCCAAAAGAAACACAACCAAGCCAAGGGTAACAGACTCATAATCCAAACATATGAAAACACATGCAAAATCCACTTTTCAAAAAACCACCATTTCTTTAAAATTTCAAAAATGCCTTATTCCAAATACACTTTCCAAATACCAAAACCAACTTTTTAAGAAAAAACATATCTCGAAATCAATTTTTCATTCAAGTACATTTTAGAAAAATCAATCCAAGCCTTAAATTTCAGAAACCCACCCATAGAATCCTATGAACCGCGACATAAGTGTTAATTACTATCCACTCAAATCACCCATACATATGTACCAAAGTGAACTTCATGTGCCTACCCACACATATGTAAACGATTCTAAGGAATACCAAGGGTCATACTTTCCATTCTGTTACCAAATAAAAACATAATCCACATTTTTCCAAATAAAATAATTCATCATTTAAAAACCCATTTCACCAATTTCCAAAATAATTTGATGGGAAACCCATTTTACTAGTTTTAAAACCATTATAAAAAGATACCTTTAATTTAAAAACCACATTTATTTCAAAAAACACTCTAACACCAACCAAAATTAATACAAATCACAACAAAAAATGAACAACCTGAATGAAGAACTAGTGATTACGGACAACCCGACAACATGGTAGTGAGACACACCCCGAGTAAGACATAACACCAAGATGACCTTGAACTAGGAACATGAGATCTACATGGGTTACTACTCATTGTGGGGTTAGAGTGTGACACCGAGTAACCTCTATTATCATACCTCAATCTAAAACAAAGACAAATGACTCAGAACCCAAACTATCCTTGGTAACTTAGGTCTCGTCATGAGTGGTGGTGATTAGGAACCAACCCGTAACCTACCTCATAATACCCAAAAATCCTAATATCTATCTAATGGAAACTTAAAATATAAAGGGCCTCCTATGATACCATTTGGTCATGAACCAAACCAAGTCAAACATAAACCGGTCACTCGAGCCGATCTGTGGTATGGCTCGAAGGGTGTTCTCGATCCCCATGGGCTAGGAACTAGTGCGAGGCATAAAAACTAACAAGTGGGAATGATTTGGACCATAAATGAAAGATGAATAAATAAATGAACAAACAAACAAATAAATAAATATCTAAAAAACATAGATAACCACTAACAGTGGAAAGAAGATAAAATGCACATACCTCCATGTGACCTTCTAGGTCACCAACCAACCATAGTCCAGCCTTGATCCAATAATGATAAACTAAGTCAGGAGAACCTGAGAAAAGGGAACATGTAATGAAAATGATAAAATAGGCATGAACAACGAAATGATCAGTAGGGATTCCAAGAATAAACCACTAATTCCAAATATTTATTTTCCCAAAACAGACCAATGACACTAGTTTTAGAATAAAATTATAAAAATTGTGATTTCTATAATTTTACAAAATAACACGCAACACATTTCATTTAGAAACTAAATGACATTTTGAAATCAAAATTTTAAAACTAAGGAAAACATTACAGTGAAAAAAGGAACCTGATAAGCAATGCAAGAAAAGATCCTATTACAATATAAAGTAAACAAGAAATGTAAATAATTACCATGGGTGATCCTAAACATACCTATAAAACCCCTAGATGTACTCAGTTTAGAACCACCTGTTGGCGTATGGTGAAACCCCTAAGTCAATAACCAACTAGCTAGACTAACCTATCCTCACTATTGGATCACCCCTCCTAACCTATCTTCAACTCTAGGGGGTACTAACCTGTCTAATCAGGGCTAGTAAGCAACCATCACTCGATAATATAAAAGATGATGGGGAACCTGTAGTGGTAGTAAAAATGTGTAAGTAGGAGACCCCCACGCGCATGACCCATCTTACATGCTGCCACCATACTTTCCTACCCCCAAAACATGCACCAATATATGACAACCCCTAAGTGATTTTCCTCCTATGAAGGTTCCCCATATAATCATATATATCAAACATCATTAAAGTTCCATCCAGGCTGTCACACCATTTAAATATCAAAACAATTTTCTAAAAACATTTAAAACTCAAATCGGGCACACACAATTTCCAAACGACATCATTTACTAATTTTTTTAGCAAACATCACCTTGGAGTTCAAAGTGGAAAATGGTCCTTTAACTCGACATAATTAAATGCATTTCCAAAATATCATACCAACACTGATTTTATCGTTACAAATCCAAAAATTCATTTAAATTGAGAATTCACCAAAACCCACACAAGATCCAAATGGGAACACCCTCTGAAACCCCACTTTAAACCATTTTTAGAAATCACACCAAAGACCCAAACACCATTTAGAAGACAATAACCATTTATGAAACCAAGGATTCAAGGAAAACACCAATTTAAGTCACCATCTTCATTTGGAGACACATCCATGTGTGCACCTAGTGCACCCATGGATGCATCAACATCTAATGGTATATCACACATCCAAATAATTACTCAAAAATCATTTCCATAAAACACCAGTTTATTTAAAAAAACCCAACAAAAAATCCACATTTTTTTTCAGGGGACATAAAACAATCCCCCTTAACCACAAAGCCCTTTCCAAAACACATTAACATATATAATAAACTATATCATCACAAAAATATACACAAAAAAAAACACAAAAAAAATAAAATATCCACACAACATTACATGGGATAAAAATTTCACAAAATACCCCCAATTTCACAAAAGAATAGAATTATCATTTAAAATAAACAACCTAGGTTCTAGAACTAGACATTGCACATAAATCTGTTTGAAACCCTATTTTTGATAAACCAAACCAACTCCAAAATTCTATATCAAGTTAAACATGGGCCCCTTAGAGGTACAGACAAAATTTATAGATTTAATTAAAAATCCAAACCTTAAAGGAATGCTTTAGGAAAGTAATACTTGGAAACACCTACCTAAAATCAAGTACGAATGGAATAAAACTCCAATGGGAAGGATAAAAACGCCTCGTGGACCAAACATACACCCTAAGAAATGAGAGAAACACATGAATTTAAAATAGTGGAATTAGGGTTTGGTTAATTGAAGAAAAAACAAATTTAAAGGGAAAACCCACCAGAGGGTAGGAATTCACACACCAAAGAGGAGGCGGAGGCACTTCAAATGTGGGTTTGGGTTCCCACCAGGAAAATGCTGGATGGGGGGGGGGTTCGCCAGATACAGGCTGCTTGGGAAGGGGGGTTGGGTGTGTCACTAGTGGAGGATGGTGTAGTGGTCGGGAGATGGGGTGGAGGAGGAGAGGTGATCATGACACTATGTAAGGAGGAGGAGTGGTGAGGGGAGGTTGGTTTGGCTGGGAAGGGGGAGCGCCGACTCGGCCAGTTCGTGCATGCACCAGGGAGTAGGGTGGAGGGATTCATGCTCCTCATGGTAGAATAAGGGGAGATGGCCAAAGTGCCGATGCAAGGGGGATGGGTTAGTGATCTTTAGATGGGGGTGGTGGTGTGCAACATTTTATAAGGGAAAAGAAGAGGGGGGTTATGATTCCCCTAGGGTTTCCACCATTTTTTTATTTTTTTATTTTCTAATTTTATTATAATAATAATAATTATTATTACAATAATAATAATATGAATACTAATATTAATTACAATAATAATAATAATAATAATATTATTATTAATATTAAAAATCATACTATTGTTATTATTATTACTAACCATTTTCTAAAATTATATTATATTTAATTTATCTTGCCTTATTTTATTTAATTTATCTTGACTTATTTTATTTTATTTACCATTTAAGTAATTAATTAATTTATTTTGAATATTAGGAAGTCACACAGTTTTCCTGTCAAACATGCGGTTGAGAAAACTGCACCCAAACAGTGCCACTCAACCCCTCTCTCTTATAGGGTCAAGCGGCGTGCTTGTCACACGATTTTATAAATCATGTGCAAGTCATGCGCCATAACTCTGACCCACTCAACATTTACATGGACACCACATAGTTACTCATAACTATTTGGGATGACCGTGAAATGGTGAAAATATTACAAAACTAAAAACAATAATTAAATCAATTAAATAATAAATCAACCAGGTCAGGGTGTGACATCCTTAGTTCCATTTCCATATATGCTCTATCATTTCTCAAGGTTCCAAATGAATTTCTATGGGATATGAAAAATTTAATGTAATCTTTTACTTGGGATGCTAAATGGGATTGGATATAAAACTATTCTTATTTGGCTATGATTTCTTAGGTGACAGATGAAGGTGATATCAATCTAATGAGCGTATTAGGAATAATTCATTACATGATTTCTAAAATGACATGGGATTTTATTAAAGGTCGGTCCATTTAGAGTAATGTTTATCATGTGTAAGTATAGGATGGACGTTTCTTTTCTATATGGAAGAGCCTCCAACTTATGTAAAGCACTATAAGACCATATCCCAGCCTTAAAAACCTTTCTCGATGGATTATTTGACGGGGAAATTAGCTTCTAGAACCAAAACTGGGTGGGTGTTACTTTTGGGTTCCTAGAGCACCCATATTTAGAACATAAATTTAAAAAATAAAGAATATGATATATTTCACATTGTCATGATGACACATGACCAATATAGATTCAATTTTATAGGATCCTCATCAGAGAAATTTTCTTCTAAGATGTACCATTTTGTGTTCTATGAAACTAAAGGGATGGATGACTAGGGTGGAATTATTCACCAAAGGGAAATCCCCATGAAGTATAACCTCTTAGTTTTTATAATATGGTACCATTCTTTATCGATGTACTCGGAGTTAAAATTCAATGGGAACAATATTACTTCTTGGTTACTATACTGCTAGAATCCCAATGAAGAGTCATCCAATCATATATCCTTTGATGAATAGTTGGTGACATTAGTGTGGAACTCCTTTAATAATTTTATAGGTCTATAATATTATGTGTTTACAACAGAAAACTTTCTATATATCTGGTTTCATGTTATGGAAAAAATAATGTGAAATGAATATGAATACAATTATCTTTACTTCATATTGTTGGTGTATTGGGAACGTAATAAATAATACCCTTCTCGAAGGCTACCCCTGCTCATTGTTGGAAAAGGTAGTGAGGATGAGAAATATAGTTTATGGACTATATTTCATTCTAAAAATTTGAGATAATTCCTATTATTTAAGGAATGTCATGGTCTACATGAGACACCACTCATCCACTCTAAGCTTGCTACTAAAAGGTCGTTGGATATGCCACAATCCCCCTATCAGCGACTTTTAGCTCAAGATCAATTGATCTTGAAACCTTCATTTAATTTTTGAGAGGTATAATTAATGGCTCCAAGGTATCGGTTGTCATAGATTTCATCACCTTCTATAATCAAGGAGACTCTTTCTTTCCAAATGCATACAAATCGCTTAATGGGATTGAGTTATATAGTTCAAATATCAATGAATTGACCTTGATTGAAATAGACCCTCTAACCATACATAACTCTGTTTAAGGCCTAATACCCACACCATGGTCTATTTCTTACCATATTAATATATATAATAACTTCATCATCAACCAGATATAAATGCTTCACATAAGGCCTGAGGGGAATAAAGTTGCTATTTTTATTTCATTAAGGACTACATAAGATAGTTTATTTATATCCTTTACAAGTATGGGTTCCATAACCCATGTTTTTTTGATCTTTCGAGAGGTGAAACACTAGGTTTACATTACATAATAACACCTTGATCCCTCATGATATTTTTTATTTTAATAAAAATTATTAAGTTTAGATGGAAAGTAATGATGTTGAAAATCTTACATCTTCCTTGATGTTTGATCTTTTGATAAGTTCTTAATATCAAGGATTCTTGGAGTCATATGACATGATAATGTTTATAATGTTACTATGAGGCTTAAGGTAATGTAAATTGTTTTATATTTATCTATAATATATTTTTGAGAAGTAATTTTTCATGGGAAGGACAATGGTTATTTATACTTTAGTGGTTGCTGGCTTAAAATATTGAATAATATATTATTCTAAAAACAAATTTTACATAATGAATAATATTTGAATAAAAGTATATTATTTTATTAAATTTACACATTTCAAAACCAAGTTATTTTTTATTCAAAATGATGGAATAAAAAAATGTTTTTTTTGAGAATATACATTAACGTTTTTAGACTTTAGAAAAAACATTTTATGTTTTGAAATTGATTTTGTTAAATGAATATTTTATATAATTTAACCTATTTTTTATTGAGATAACTTTTTTTGATTAATTAAGACATTATTATATTAATATTACATCATAAACCATCCATATTTTTAAAAACTATTTTTTACTATGAAACTAAAAGTCCACATTTTTCTAAAATTTACAAAAAAATATCTCGTAAAAAATTACAATGTGTTGATTATAAAAATGAAATTCAATTTATTAGAATAATTTTATATCATAGTTATTTTTAATTATAAACATCATTATTATTGTTTTTTATAAAGGTTATTAAAATACACTAAAAAAATTTGCTTATATTTTCTCTGAGTTTATAATTTGATTATTTATTTTGCATTATTATAATATTTATATTAACTTAATTTATTCAGGTTAAATATTTTTTGAATGAAATTATACATTTTTATTGGTTATGTTACTAATATAGTGGTATTATTTCTATTCTAATGGATATATTTTAATTCTTAATAACCTGGTTACAATTTAAAAAGTTATATTTGGGTTTTAATTCCTATTAATACCTTTAATAACTTTCAATAACCATTCAATTAATTTAATTTAAAGGTTCTATATTCCTAAATTTATTAATACCTATTATATTTACAATATCTATTTCTTTTAAAAAATGTTTTCTAGGACCATAATAATTGTAGTAGATTATGATTTTATAGAATTTAAAATTATTTTTATATATTTTTTTGTTTATTCTACCATTGTATTATTTTAAATATTAAAGACTATATTTTCCCCTTATATATAACATTTTGTTGAAGTATTTTACATGTTGAATGCATTTTATTTTATATCTTATGCCCAAATTTGGAACATATATATATTTTAAAATAAGATATATTATAAGATATCTTGGTTCATTTGAGTATCTTTCCCATGATCATTATCTTAAAGTAAAAAAACATAAAATTTGGGATGTCACATTGTTCTTCCAGCTATAGGGAAATAATAAATTATTAATTTATTCTATTATAATGTATAAAATAAACAGTCTTAGAATTGTCCATATGTATATATTAATATAATAATATTATATTATGAACCGTGATAATTGGTCATATCTTAGAGGGTGTCATTATAATTTAAGATTGTATTGTTAATAAAAGATAAGAAGACTGGGAAAATATATCACTATTAACATGGAGGTAGTATGGATTCAATAATTTTCAACCATTTGTAAAGAGTATGACACACAAAAACAATGAATACATCCCTATATAGTAATATAAATTTAAATAGGTTGATCCATCATCATCTAATTAAGTTGAAGTAGAAGGGATTGGATACTCTATTTATAAATTTTAATATATACTATTTTCTATTTCTGATGGGTTGAAATAGGTAAAAATAGTTACTAAATATGTTATATGACCTACTATAATCATTACAACATTAAATGATAATGATCTGGAGTAGTACATTGCATTCTATGAGTGAAATCAAGATTTCACTACATGAATTTATATCTATAATGAAGGATTGAATAACCAAGAATATATTGATCATTAATCTATACAAGATAACCACCATGGTTATAAATAATAAATGAGAAGGCGACATTAATCTGACAATGCTATTGTGGGATCTAAATATGATTTGTTAATAAAATATTTATCTATCTTGGATATTCAATACCCAAAGTAGTTATCTAAAATTTTCACCATTAAGAAGAAAATTGGATAGATATGGGTCTATATCATCTTTATGTATTCTAATAATAATTTTACAAAATTTATTTCCCTTCCTTGATAAAAAAATTTCTAATTGATTCAATAAATAGTTTTTATCCCCTTTATTTCATCAAATTATATTTTGGAAAACATCCAAAAACCATTAAAGATGAGGAGTTAATTTAATTTTGGAAACCCCTAGAAGTTTATTTATATAGAGTGATTATTTTTTATTTGAAGAATTATAGAGTTACATATGAAAGAGTAATTGACTACATCTTTAATCCCTATTTTGGATAAACTATGTAATATCATATGGATGATTTGATCATCAAATCACACCAGTATACCTACCAATTTTTTGAACACGAGGTTGTATTTTCTATACTTTAGTCATAAAATCTAATGAAAACCCCATTTAAGTGTTCGTTTAGAGTGACATACGGGGAATTTCATGGCTTTTTTATTTATAATCATAGTATTAAGGCTGAGCTTGAGAAAATAAAGATGATACTCGATGTTCACCCTTCATAGAATCTTATATAATTAATAGGACTTCAAGTAATCTTTAATTATATTATATATTCCATTTCAAACCTTGATTTAACATATTCACTCTTTACATAGACAAAGGAATAGGGTGTAACCTACCCGTAGGACATGCATTTAGAGAGAATATTTAATATCCTCAAGCAATAATTATTGTGTACTATTATTTTAATGACTCTTGTGGAATCCAAGATAGCCATTATCGATGTGGAATCTTTAAAATGATCTCATGGTACCCTTTGTTCCCAGAAAAAAAGATATAGGTAATGAATGTAGCATATATTACCATAGATGACTGTTGTTTGAGGTTGAAAGAAGAAATATAAAAAACATAAATAATTTCATCTCCTTTATCTTTATGGTGAATATTATATATCATTACCTTCAACATAAATAGGTATACCCGATATCCTACATTGATCCTTTGATAGAAATTCTCAATCACTGTAGTTTACTGGTCGGTTAGTTTGATGGTTTTCAATTATCCAATAATTCAATATTATATTTTCCAAAATTATTACTAAAGGAATGGATTGATAGATTTATTGGTAGTGTTTCCATCTATGAGGGATTAAAATTTTATTTATCTATATCAGATAAATAAGTATTATCTATCAAATAATCCTCCAAAATATGGGAGATATATGTCAATGGTTCATACCAAATCCTAACAGGTAAGATAATAGATAACCCAAAATACAAAAAATCATGTTTTGGATTTGACTATGTAAGTTCCATTTGAGTCGGTCTTATTATATAACCTATGGTTGCACAATCATTAAGAAGACCTATTAATAAATCTATCTACACCTCTTTTATATGCGGATCAAAATTAGATGATCATCCATATTGAACATTGGAATTTTTTACTTATACTCATCCAAAAAAGAAGTGGAAGAGATAAATAAGGTTGATATAATTTTTTTTTGGTTAGGTATTCATCGATATAAATTCATCAAGTAGTTGGATGAATGTAAAAAATTGTTAACTACCATTAATGTTGTTTTATACATATAGATTGGCCAAATAAGGATCAAATTCACTGATTGAAATAAAATTTCTTCCACAATGATGGCCCAAAATCCTATAAAATCCTATACTGATGAGTCTCTGATGGGGTCCTTCTCCTATTCATTGAAGTGGAAGTGGACCACGTAATTATGAATGATGTACATGAAATAACATGTCATGTACACATTATATAATATAATATCTCTATAAAATTAGAATACCTAGTTAATTTTGGACCTAAATTATGTAGAATTTATGGAATTCACAATGAAATTTCATGTCTGACGGGTTCATGAAAAACTATTTCATCAATAATTGGAGTTTTTTCATTATAAAAAATATCCCTAAACATTAATTGTATGAGGAATATATTTCACATGTCTATATCCTCAAACTACCATTAATAAGTTCAAATTCATCCCCACTACCAATGTTTTATTTTCCAAAATTTCCAAAGCAACAACCTATATGTATATTCTGACAAATACTACGAATAATTTTTGTGAAATCAAACTCCATCACAAGATTTAATGTTTATTATAATATTCCCAAAGATAACAATATAAAATTTTTATTCATTTAATTGATGAATTTGTATTCAAAATATCATATCAAATAAAATTACTCTTCTAATTATCATGTAACTATAAAATAAAATATGGATTGATACATCCTATCATGGTTAATGAAATACATATACATAATTTGAGTCGTACTGAATTATTCTTTATTAATAAAAATTATAAAATGAGTTTAGGTAGACTTCAAATTTTGACACCCACAAAAAGAAACCCTTTTACAATCATAATTTAAAATATACAAAACTAATTCATACAAAATTTACACTAATTTTATATATATTATAATTGATGTAGTGTATCAAAAGTTGGTTAATCAAAATACAAGTTAAAAAAATTTCATCCAATGAGTGATTAGTTTTATCTATACAAAAGTTATCCAACCAATATAGATCTTAAAATATCATCACAATCCGCATTTATGATCATCAATTTGGGATAAATTGGTGGTATATATATTCAACTAGGTTTATATCATTTTATGTACCATATTTTTTGTACAAATTAAAAATTAAGGACAAAATATTTCTATTAATATACACTAAATTATATAACAAATCCTTAAGAAAATAATAATTGACTTACATTAGGGGAAAAGACTAAAATTATCTATTAGAAATTAAAAGTAGTGACCCATCTATTAAATACCAATAGAACTAGTTAAAATTTCAAGCTTTTGTTGTATATGTAGATTTTTTAAGATATCTATAATATTATAATATATAATGAGTTGAAACATGTTAATATATTTTTTGTTGATTATTCCTAAAATGAGATGAAATAGATGAAGAATATGTTAATATATTTATTAATACCTTTGTTCCATAACATGTGAAACTAGTCCACCAATATCATAGTAGTATTTAATTAATAAATAATTCTTGGAACCATCCTTAGTATGGTAATGAGATTCCTAATAAAAAATAATTATCCCTATAAGATATAATAACATATTTATATTCTATTAGTCAACAACAATTGGGTTTATAAAACATCTAAAATAAACTACTCCACTATTCAACCAAAAAAATACTGATTGATATATAATTTCATATTTATTATATTGAAAACATGAATCTATGTAACCATTCTAAAATTTATCTTCCTAACTACCATAGACTGTTATTACACACTATGTTCTTCTCAATTAATTAGGAATATTCTTCTTGGGAACCCACTAACAAGGATTTTATTAGTATCGACATACTATACTTAATACATAATATAAATTAGGTTAAGAAAATAATATTGCATAAAATATTGATCCAATAGTCATATAATATATAATATTACTCATACTGTCTTGTTCTTTAATAATAAATTACATTGTGACTTCAAAACAAATGTTTCCTGGAATCCTTGATAAGGATCCCTTTTTGTTTTTTTCATATTAAATAATTTTAAGAACTTTCAAATGTATTTTTTGTATCAATAGAAAATCATTTATTTTGATTAATCTCTTTATATCTTCATACCAAGTATGCACGATGCTTCACTAAGATCATTTATTCAGATGAGATGTAATTATCATTTTTTACTCGTTCTAACATTGGGGTTTCAATTTTCATATGAAATATATCAGCAACATACAACCCCATAAATAAAATTATAATCATACTAACATGATTATATATAAATTGTATATATATATATATATATATATATTTACAAATTCAAAATATTTAAGATATTCATTACGATGAATATTCCAACATTGAGAGGACTAGTTAAATAAAGAAAAGGTTCGATATAACTTAAAAATATTAGAAGCATTTATTATATCCTCAAAACCATAGAATTAAATCATATATAAATAAAAAAAATAAATTTTCATAAAGTAATTATATTTTTACATACATTTTATATATATCATAATCAAAATTTGTAGCTATTGCTAAAATAATCCAAGTGTATTTGATCATAACCACTAGAGAAAAGGTTTACTTATAATCAGAACTATGGTTTTTTTAAAACCAATAGCTATGGTGAAATAATTATAGATAAATACATGGACATTAATGTCAATATTATTATGATAGACCCACTTAAATATATTATGTTTTCTTTATTTAGGTGAATTTACAAGGTTTGAAACCCAATTAGTGTACTTGGATTCTATTTCAGAATAAATTATTTTAAACAATTTATTGGAATTAAATCTCATAATGTCCTCTTGTTGATATATTGGACTATCTTATATAACCATTACATCACCTTCACAAGAAATGATAAATTTATATCCCCCAGTTTCTTAATGAAATAAACTAGAACACCATTATTCTTATGTCTATTGACTTTATTAATCTTGTAAAACCTTTGGGTATCCAATAATTCAATCTCAATATTTACTTCATCTTTTTGATCTTGAACATTGTCAAATCAAATTTTATCACAATATTCCCTTTTTATAGAAATTATATTTGTTGAAATAAATTATTTCAATAAATTTAAAATTTTCTCTTTAATATATTATACAAGTAATATTCAAGTGTATCTTTGATAAAACTAAGAAATAAGCATTTATCTAATTTATTATTTAAGTTTACATGAGGTAATGCATCTTCAAATTCCTAGAAATCATAAATATTCATGGATGATAAATTTGAAAAAACACCTAGTAAACATATTCTGTGTTTTATTTTGAATATCCATTAATTAAAGAAAATTTAATATAAATTAAGTTATTTCTAGATAAATACCATAAAATAAAACTGGTCTGTCTATATGACCCATCATTAACCAAAAAATGTCCAAAAATGTTTTATCTCAATTTTTAGATGCATAATTTAATTATGGTGTTCCATATAGAGTGATTTTTGGAACTTGACCATTATCTTAGAGATATACAGAAAAGTATTGATTGAAATATTTTACACCTTAGTCAGATCAATATATTTTAATAAGTTTTCTAAATTTATTTAGAATTTTATTTTTAAATAATTTAGAAATTTTGATGGATTCATACTTCTATTTCATAAGATAAAAAATCCCATATTAAAAAAATCCATCATTGATTGAAATAAAGTATGTAAATACACCTTGAGATACTTTACTTATAATAAAACATACATTGGTATGAATTATTTATAATAAATCATTAGCTCATTTCCCCTTTCCCTGAAAATGTGATCTAATAATTTTACCTAAAAACAAAAATTCATATAAAAAATCACTTAAACTAATTTAAATCCAATAATAAATAATTATAGAGACATTATTTTTGATTATTATTCATATTTCCTATGAGATGATTCAAATTATATATGGAATTATAATAATTAATTTTCACATTATCATTATTTACATTATAGATAAAATATTCAAGATCTATTATATATTGGCCAATAAACTTGTTAGAAAAACCAAAAAATATATCATTGAAATAAATAAAATAGTAGAAATTATTTTATTATAAATGAAAATGTAATCTTATTTGGTAAATATACCTAAATATATTATTTTATTGATGGTACATGATATATTTCTTCAAAATGTATTGACAAATCACTAGGAAGAAATATATTCACTATGCCCATAGATAATGTATAAACATTTTACCCATTCCCAACATATGGGTCCACTTACGCCTTAATAAATTTTCTATCTTAATTAAGAAGTTACACATTACCATAAATATGGGATACACAGTTCGTATTAAATAACCACGATTCAGATTAAGAGAAATTAATCTCTCTAACATATAATTTTTCACTCCAATAAAACTTTGGTTACTTCTTATAAAATTCAATAACATTGAATGATTACATGACTTATATATCTCTTTAATGCTATAAATGCTTGTAGATTTCACAATACAACATATGTCATATGCATCAATTTGATATATTTAATAATAATCTTGTCCATCTTGTTACTTTGAATAAAATTTCATATATTTTTTGTGATTATTTAGAATGTTAAATTTATTTTTTTGATTCAAAAAAATTATCAAATTAGGATATTATTTAATGAAATTATTATCATTATTTTTTCCATCACAATCATAGATCTAATTGATAAATCTGATTTTGTTTTGTAATTCTATAAATATTTACAACAAAATAGGTTTCATTATTTGTTTCGTGTTTTTTTATTCAAAATTGACATTAATTTAATATGATACTTATAAAATAAAAACCATTACTATTATAGATTTAGTGTGCCATGAAACATATTTATATACGCCTTTAATCATCTAAACTACTCTCTTATGAAATTTATATTTAAGTAAAGAAATATTAATAATTATATCAAATACAACCCTTATATTATTGAGGGATGAACATTTATCCCAATTAGTCTCATTAATATTCTCAACACCATGCCACTTAGTAAAAATATGATTGAGTTAACTAGTTATGTGTCAAAAAAATTTAAATTAGGATAACTATTACCCTTATCACAAGAAAAAACAATATACTATGATGCTTGGATAAGAATGGACCATCTGTTTGATCGACCATATTCATTATGAATTTTAATCTTATTAAAGGGAATCTAAAACTTAAATATTTAATTAAGGGTTTTATATTTAGTATCACTATCAATATTATATGTGTCTTATAGAAACATTAGATGGTTATTTTCATTGTAATTCAGTAGAAATAATCTTATACACACTCAATGAATCTTATGTATATAATTTATTAATTCATTTCCCATTGTATCACATAAAATGTTCAAGAAATTAATTACATTAAAAAGAAAAATTCAATGTCTATGCATAAATTTTAGTAATACCTAAATATATAGAATTATTATGGGGTCCGACGTAATAGATAATAGAACAAATGATATTTCACATAGGTTTTAATTTTCACTACATTTATTATAGCAAGACATAAAAATATATGTTTTTTCTATTTTATGTTTATGTACTTTTCATTTATTGGGTGTTTATCTTATGAAACTATTGGATTTTAATGGAATTACTAACAATTCATACCTAGTGGAAGCTATAATAAAATCCATCTAAGGACATAAAATTTAAATAAGAAAACATTTGAAACCATTTTGTAATTTTTATATCAAACTAGAATTGAAATATTCAATTCTTTTTCAATATCCATTTATAATGTTAAATAACAATGCCTTGGTGATATCCATTTCCCAACTAGGTGATTCTAGTAACTATTATAAGGAAATTTATGCCATATATAAATAGAAATACACTAGAGAACCAATAAGATGTGGAAAACTAGGGTGTTCTCTAAGATGAGAAACACTAGAGGACACTAAAAATCACCATTTCCCCAAATTGAATTGAATAATGACCCCCATATATGATATGTTTTTCATGAAGGACATTTAATGGCCTCATAAAAAGATAAATTCATAGCAATCTAATGTAAGTGAAAAAAATGTCCTCCAATGGTCAGTTGGAGAATTTAATAACCTCAAGAAGATTCTTACATGCCAAAAAACTCGAGAGGATCCTCAACATTGGTTAGATCGAGGAAAGGTTGTTCTTAAATTGTCCCACTTATTGGGATTATGAATTTTTCAAATTTAATAGGATTTTGAATCTAATAAATTTTGTCCTAAGCCCAAATACAGTTTTCCATTTTCAATTTCCTCATATGTATGTGTTAATAAAATAAATAACACCATATTTATTTTATAAGTTGAAATTATTTATTTTATTAAATTAAAATAAATTCATTAAACATTTTAAATGAAGTGAAAAAATATTATTTGTGTATATAATTAACATAATCATATTTACACATGAACTAATCACATTAGTCAAAAAATGAAAATTAGAATTATCTTATGCGTGACCCCATGTTCCCTTTATAATGTTGATAATAATTTTGAATCTTATTCAAAAACATAAAAAATTAGTAGTATCTTAAAATTTTTTATATATTACATATTTATAAAGGTGTATTGTGTGATCTAACCTGCCACTTTTCAATTATAAATATTCCACTTTCATTGAATATAAAATTTGGCCTAATATATGGGTAAGGTAAATCCTTTATATCTTCTCTTTTAATCAAAATCTAGGTTGGAGAAAACATTATATAATTTCATAACATTTAATTAACTTTTCATGACTCGGAAATTATTGATTCATGACACTATTGATGTCTTTTTTTTCATAAATCATAATTTTGGAATACACATCATATTATGATATATCAAATTATATCACTAGATTAGGGTCATACCCAATATTTTATTAATAAAAATTATCAAATGAAATTATATGGTGTCAAAGAATGAAATTTCACAATTAGGTAACCTATTTAATATCCTCATCTTTAAGGATTCCTAACCAATGTTCACTTAAGTGAAACTAATGACTCATATATAACAATTTATGTGATATAATTTAGTTAGGTCAATCCGAATAAATGTTCACCAACTTATATCTTTTTATTGAACAATTTTATTTCTATACTAGTAGAGTTACTAAGACTAATATTATATATCATCATAGACGCTCATGATTATCATCAATCATGGATATCCAGTTAATAAATATATTATATTGGTTATTATCATTTCACTTCATATGTATTATGAAAAAACATAAATGAATGACCAAGTATTGCTATTAATATACTTTACATCATACAAGATGTCCCTAAGACAACAACTCTTATCTTCTATTAGGGAATAAACACTAAAAATAATATCATTTACTCTTATAAATTAATTTTCTTCAACTTAATATTCTTATATATACATATATAGAAATTTTACTCCTAATGTTTTATGTTTTGTTCATTCAATTTCATGTAACCCTCTTAGATTTTACTAATCATAACTTATAATTCTTTCGATTTTTTATCCCAAAAATTTAGTATAAATTTATTCTTTTTTTAATAAAATACATCTATAAGAGGGAGGTTAATATAACAATCAGAACACACCAATCATTATAAATGTTAATCTAATAAATAATTTCATTTAATTATACTTTTGACATTGATCAATATATATTAATTAAAATATCAAGAATTTACATGTTAATAAGAAAAAAAACATGAAATTGTGAAATATTATTATACATTGAAATTGTTCACATAGAACATAGTAATTCATTAACAATTCAATATGTTGATATGATTTATTTCAAAAAAACATCATAATATTAAAAAATATTACAAATATAATTTTTTTTAAAAATATAACAAAAATAAAACATTGACTTGTGATATTAAAGGATAACATGGAATTATATATCATCATGGAATATTTATACACTAAGAATGATAGATCAATGAATTCATTTTTCTATCAAAAAAATTATACATTCATATTAGATAAACATTCATTTATCTCTTATATAAAAAATTAAATATTTCATTTTGATTTTCATTTATTTTGTATAATAGTGAATCATTTGTAACCATAAATAAGAAAACAAAATTTTTATGTTTTTCAATATTCAATGAAAATGAGTATATACATGTTATTAATGACATCACCCATGGTCGTAGAAATCACTGTATTCATAAAAATGAATACAAATGTGTTGGGTAGATTTGAGAACTTGTATTCATTGTGTACTATACCAAACAATATATAGTTATCCCTGAACTTGAAAGAATTTAAATATATAATTATAGAATGAAATATTTTTATGTGTTTCCATAAACCAATGATTATATTTTAACATTTGTCAATTTATTAAATTTCTCATCCTTATAATAATCCCCTATTCATAAATGGATACAAAAAATGGAGTATCAGATGTAATGCATAAGATTTAATCATTGGATAAAACTTGAGAGACAGAGGGCCCCATACACACCTTTCCATTTGTAAGATGATTTTGACTAGAAATGAGGGACAAAGTCATGAAGTGGAAATAAAAGACCCTCAATATCATTTAACCATCAAACAGAAACACAATAAAAGTAAAAAAATAAGGAATAAATAATAGTAAGAGAAACAACATAAGATCCAATAGATAAATAACATTCTATTCTATATCAAAATGAAATTCATTATGTAATATATAAAAGTAAAATAATTCCCCATACATGATGTATGAATACATGAAATATAAAAAATTAACAAACTACTATTAGATTCATAACAATAGAAGGTCCAGAAGTATACTATGATATTGCCTTAAGTCCCCAACAAGAACTACATTATCTGTATCCTAACATAGGGATATTTCTCTTAGATAGATCCCTAAAAATAATGTCATTACCTTTATGATGGTTCTCATGCATTGAATTAATAATATACCTAGTAGTATACCACTAACACATTGTTAACATAACTGCAATAGATATATGAATATGTATTCATTGACAAAAACAAATAGAAAAATATGTAAACATATTTTTTGGGTCATCATGTACTAGAAAATCATCCAAAAACCCTGATTATTACTACATAACATACATATGAGATGTAAGACTCTCCTAGAACAAAAAATATATCCCATAGCTTGGAAAGAACATTTTAACTCAAGGACCTTTCCCGATAATATTCAATTTGATTCCCACATCAAGCAATAAACCATCCCCTCTCACTCAAGGGATGTCGAACACCTTATCTTAAACTATCCCCTCTCACTCATGGTATGCTACACATAAAGTGTAATACTATGTAACTAAACTCACTCTCTCACTAAGTATGGGTCACAAATCTTTTCCCAGACCATCCCATATCAGTTATGGGAGGTAATGTCTCATCATCCTAGTTCAAACCCTCTCACTCAGGGTGAACCTCACTTTCCAAGATCGCACACCATCACATCACAACTCCCCATCCTCTCAATCTAGTTAGGTTCATATCCATATATGTCAACATATAAATAAATAATAATAAGTAACATAAATAAATGAAACATTGTAAAAACGTTACCAATTATCCTAGTGAAACATCACATGAATAACCATTCCATAATGAAAAAAAATTATATTATCCCTTAACAACCCATAAATGTTTCCAAAACTAGCTATGTACCTACAACCAACACTAAAAATATTTAAGTATTTGTCACTTGTACTCTTATACAATCCCATCGAATCACTCAATTTATAAATGATCTTAAAAAATCACCCTTGTCCCATTTAATGCAAGTAGAAAACCTAGCCTTTTCTATTGAACTAGAAGAGGTTTGAGTATTTATAATATATTTCATCAATCACTACCTCCAAATAGTTTATAATATTAATTTATTCCCATCTAATAATTTAAATACCAAACAATGAAAATTACCAATCCAAATCACTCACCTACTTGTATTCTAGAGTATACATCCATATATAAATGTCATAACATATAATGAAATTTAAATATTGAGTTTTAAGGAAAAAAAATTAAAATTCATCCTCTATGTTTAAATAATGATCAACTAAATTCCTAAAATTGGTCAAACCCCATGAAATTATGGATTTTCCTTTGGAAAATTTGAAATAATTGAATGAAGTTAAATCTTGGGAATTTATGGAATCAAACAAACAAGATAGGATCTTTGTGATGAATGATACATTAAAAAATATAGGAGATATGGAAATAGGATTATAATCCTAATAGATATCTAAAAATGAATCTATTTATGAGTGGCAGTTGAAGGATGAGGATAAGTAGGAAATAAGAAGGCGGTGGTTAAAACTATAAAACTGGTCTTAAAAAACCCATTTGGGGACACCGTCTACTAACTCAACCCTGAATAAGAACACGCTAACCTTAGAAGTTACCCACCTCTATCCCATCAACTATCTAGTGGGGATTCAATACTTATAGGGATCCATTCCATAATATTGGGTACACAGTACCTACTAACAAGGTACATAATGCGACCCTATTATATATTTCAACTGATTGATTTCCTAGTATCGATCTAGAAAATGTTTCTCAAACCCTACTAGCTAAAGAAAATTTAAAAATAATAATAATAATAATTTATGTTAAATTAGAGCCTTTAATTCATATCTAAAATATGGATGTTGTTAGAAACATCCCCTATATGGGATTATTATCCTTGAGATGTGTCTCCATGGCTCACTACTAAATAGTTTTTTCCACTATGCATGAACATAGAACTTCTTATCATATGTTTTATTTTAAAAATATCTATTTTATAGGAAATAATGATAAGAGGCATTGTATTCCCTTACCAAACCTTATTATACTAGTTTAAAATAAAAACTAGGTGATCCCCTAATGATACAATAACCTCTAACTTGACATCACCACTATCAATCACATGAACTGGGAATGGATCATACTTATAAAAGGATGATATGAGAAACAATTATTATATACCATGATGTGGTGTGGGAAGATAAAAATTGTATTAAGCATCCCTAAACCTCTCAATGATATGGAATTCTCTAAAAAATATGATGCAATATTCCCTTATAACTACAGACACAAATACCCCAACATGGGAGATAATTGTATAAAAATTCGATCACCCATGGTGAACTCCAAAGTTTATTTTCTTTAATTATATTATGATAATTTATTACTTTTAGTTATACTAAATTTGTTTTTGATCAGTTTCCCTACTCCATGGTCTCTTTTACCATGATTTAAATGACCACCAATATCTCTCCCACCTTTAACAAGAATAACAGTGGGGAGCATAACCCAACTTATAAGGCCATAAATGGGGGAATTTGTATTCAATAATTAATTCTATTATTATATAATAACTCTTTTAGGGATAGAAATTTACTCTACCCTAAAAAAATTGATCACACGTGCCTTGAGTATGTCTTCCAGTATCTGGATCATTTTATCTAACATCCCATCTTTCAATGGGTGGTATGTTTTACTTAGGTTAAAACAAGATAGAAAATTATTTTATATGACCTACAAGAATATAAATTTGAAATGTGTATCCCAGTCAGGTTCTACTATCATTGAAACCCCATCACACAATATTATCTCATACATATACAACTTTACCAATCATCCACCAACATAGTATCCCAAATAAAAAAGACATGCATAATCATTGTAAACATTCCACCTATAAACCATACTACATTCTTAAACCTTTTTGTACAGTGTACCCTCATGAAAATGTAAATGGTGATGTCATCTCGCTTTAATTCATGCACTATATTAGGTTGAGGTACCCCACCTATTCATTGGTGAAATACCTTTATTCTCTGACTTGTTAGGCGATTAGAAAAAATCCTTGTGACATCCTTATCTATAATCGACCACCAAAAATAATGTATACTTTTATAATACATATTTTTTATCCATATATGTAGTACCTAATTATAGGTAGAAGGGTCCATCCTCGTATCCACTATTGATGATGTATGGACCACCACGCTACAATGGATGTAAATCACCTCATCCAAATATTATGACTATCCTTGGACAAGGTCTTCCTTTATAAATCAATAACATATTGCAAAAAAATAAAAAAAATATCTTGGATATCCTCCCCTAGTCCAAAAATATATAGTTGATATTCAAAGTCACACATGTCATAGACTCCCAACCATATATCAAGTTAACCTTCATGTTAGTGAGCATGTTTATTATCATTCACTCATAATCAGAATCCTGAACTCTTTTCTCATAGGATATATATATATAATATAATAATCCATGATTTACCCCTTGGGTTATGTGATATATCAAAATAAATGGTATGTAGGAACTCAACCCAATGACTCTAATGTATGTTCAATCAGCATAATGGAATTTGTGTTGGAATATATTATGCTCCATTTACACAAAAAATATCTCATTGATAATATAATGATATCAATACATTAGATCCTGAACCCCAAAAATATACTAAAATTCATGGGTATATTTGGTTTACATTTTGGGTTTTAGTGAAAAAAATTCACAAGTGAATACTCAATCCCCTTATATCAAAACAACTCATAGAAAAAACCTAGATGAATTTTAGTAGGTGGTGTAACCATTTCATATTTATAGGAAAATAAAAATAATAGTATATGTAAATCAGACTTTCAATACCTTGAAATACACATAAAGTTTTTGGTCTACTCAAACTTTAATCCCTTGTTATTCAATGTTTCAATTGTCACTTTAAAATAGGATAAATAAAAAATTAATGAATTATAATATAGAGCAAGGATAAGAAAACAATATATCTAAAAAATATTCCTAGTTAATCTCAATACATCAGAGACTTTATATTATTTGATTGAAAAAGATATCTTCCTTTTAAATCACATTCCTAGAAAATCACATATCAACACTCCAAATGTGATAGTTTGAGTACTTTTCATAAAGCTAATGTGGATGAAGTGTACTCAATATAATGTATTTCTACTCATTATGAATCTATCAGGTTTGAAAATATAAAAATATGTCACCAATGAAGACCAAATTTAAGGATTCTATATATAAATGAGAAGTAGTTTTTATTAGATTCAGGAATATTTTTTCTGAATTCATAAAAAAATGACAGCACAAGGTATTACTATAATCTATAACTACTTTTAAAAACTACCTTTAGTATATCTTCTAATCTAACTAACAATTAATAGTATCCTAATATCATTTTTATCTTTAAGAACCATCAAGCTCCCCATAATTTATTAAAAATTTATTCTATCCTTAATAATGTAAACTTATACTTCCCATAACCTTGTTTAACTTCTTGTAATCTATAAAAAACCTGAAGTAACTATCCACCTCAAAGGAAAATAAGATTGGATAATCCCAAGAAGTGATACTTGATTTAATATATCATTTCACCTCAGGTTCATTCAGACACACCTTGATCCCACTAATTTTTTATTATGGAATTTCATATGAATGAATCAATATAGAATCTACACAAATTATGAAATCTATCTAGAAAATGATCTTCCTAAAAAGTGGTATCCTTCAAATATTCTCAAGGATAATATCCTAAAAACTATTCAATACTAGAAAAACATGTAGCTATAACTATCATCATATCCATTTATTAAAGCATAACTAACACCTTCACTGTAATGTCGCCAATTTTATTTAGGTAATATCCCACTCAACCAGCATTAACATCATATTCTTCCACTGGAATGTACTATTATCCCATAATGGAGGTAAAAGACACATTCATATAATATAAATAGATGTGATCTTGTAATCTTGTTAAAAAAATATTTCCTGAAAATGTTTTTGAATCTATTCATGTATATAAAAAATAAATCTTATAAGTGTACACAACCCAAAAAAACTAGGACACATGTTATGCCACTCAATATGCGATCCAACTTATTCTTGAGTAGTGTATTAAGAGAAAAAATAAAAAATAGTTATTCTCAAGAAAAATATAAACCCAAAACAACCCAGGTAGATATAAATAAATTTGAAAACCTAGTATCTAAAAAAGAAAAAATAAACATTGAAACAAATGAAAATCATACCTTTAATAGAAGAATGGCCTTATGTTTTTAGGCTAGAACCTGGTCCAAATAATAAAACCTGAATTCCCTAGATCCATGGATCAGATCCTATAATCCTAGGATCATCAAATGAATTAACCCTTGTGGGATCTATATTTACTTCTTCCCCTGAGTCCCTTGACCAACTATAAGGGATGGCCTCTAAAACGAAACTCTATTTTTTTATTTGAAATAACCATGTCCAAGACCTATAATCATAAATTTTCCTAGAATTTTTATGTGAAACCAACTGATACATCCTTGAAAAAAAGAATAGTTGGAGACCCATCATTGAATATTCATTGAATAGGTTTTTAAGACTCATATATTTACTAAAAAATGTCATTCTAGACTGCATTAATAACACATGAGGGGAATTCCTCCTGTGTGAATGTGTAATGAAAATTAAACTATCCTATAAATTCTCTTTACACACTAAAAAATATTTTCTTACCTCATATTACTAACATTAAAATATTCATTTACAAATAAACTAGAGTGTTCACTTCCTATCCCACTAAATATTGGGAGAGATCACACTACATTTTCATCCACCTTGTCCTTTTTGACAGTAACATTATTCAAAACCAAAACTGAGTATGTTTTCAAGTTAAACAAACACATATGGTGCATAATATTTGGTCTAAGTTTTATCTATAATAAATAGAATATATAGGCCTAAATACTTTCAAGAAACATAGTAAAGCATAGTAACTCGAAAAAATAGGTAGCATAGTCTATAAGAAATATCATCCTCTATTTTTGCACCACAAACTCTAACCCTTGGTCATGATCCAATTGCATGGGGAAGAAATATTCAAAGAATTTGTAGGTTAAGGCCTTCCATAATATAACCTCATGTATTCTAACATATATTATGATACCCTACAACCTCTTGTCCGATCTTTGAAGTATATATCTATAACACCTCAAACATTTTATGGTATTTTTCTCCTAAATACTTTATATTCATTAGATAGCCTATATTGTATGAATAATTTTGTCTTTGTGAAACCACACTTTGTTAATTATTGTATAAAGTAATAATATAGCCATTAAACTTAAATTTTCCACTTCTGGGTTTTGAATGTTAAAAAAGGGACATACACGGTTGAGATCAAGGTTATATTTGGAGTCTGATAGAATCAAGATAATTTTATATGAATAGTAACTTACCTTATGAATAGTAAAATTCCATTATCAATATTAACCTACCCTTATTAATAGTAATATTACCATTCTGAATTGTAACCATATCCCTGAAAGTGTAAATAAAATTTAGGCACCTTAAAAATGAAGATGGATATTTTAAGTGTGGTTATTTTTTGATTAAATGATGATTTTAATTAAAAATTAAAATTTTAATATTTATAAAATTATTTTGGAAAACTAGAGATCTATTTTGGATTCTACAAATTGAAAAAATGGTTAGGTTTAATTTTTGGGATTTTTCTGAAATACTCGTTTTTTGTTAAATACGATAAATTATAATAAATGATAAATACATGATTTATTGAGTCATGGATGATGTACTGATAAGGTAATAACACTTGGTTATAACTCACATTCCTTTATTACTATATTTTTTCATGAAATCATCACTATTTCTTGTCTTAGGTAAACATAATAAACTAATTATTAAAATATTAAGAAAACCCTCATCCCCTCCACTATATAAACCACCCCTCACCCCCTCTTCCTCCCACACCACTAAAGATTTTATCCATACATAAGTTCTACCAAATACACTTTCTAAGCCCTCCCCCATGTCTATGACCTACTGTTATCACAAAAATACCAAAAACAAAGGCCTTAAAAAGATCTCAAGAAGGAGTACTCAAGATGCGGACCTCTCTTCCTTTTTCTTTCAACTTATTTTACAAGTTCCATTTTTTGTTTCTATATCCTCAAATCCCCTCATCCAAATGATATTATAATTATTGTTCTCTAGATGAAATATAATTTTATTTTTATAATATAATATTTCACCATCATCTCTCTTTTCCCCATCCACATATACTAAAAATGGAAACACCATCCGAGATGTGTTAATTTATCACATTCAATGACGATGGGTTTTCAATTTCTATTACTATATTAGGTACTGGTCATGAAAAATTTTTAATGGTTGAACCATATCATAATATATTTATTTTATCTTATTAAATGTTATGTAATCCTTATACACTCATAATATAAAATAATAATACAAAACAAGTTCATTGTGCCCAAAACCACTAAGTTAATCCAAGCGTTTACCATTAACTTTTATCTAATGAGTCATCCTCATGGTATATAACCAAAATCAATATAAGATAATTAATATATATTTAATTTCACTAATATTATATATTAACAATTATTGATGTTTAACACATTTCAACTGAACTCCCATTCATGAATACAAGTAAACCGATCAAGAAAACCAAGGAATAAAATGCTTCCAAAACAATAAAGTTGAACCACTTAAACCCATCAAAAAGGAAATTAATGAACCTAAAAACGTTATAATAAATAAATTAAATTTATATTAGGTTATTTAATTATTAATTAATGAAGACAAATTTGATTATTCAGGTCATTAAGATCAATCGAGAACACCTTCGGGTATAAGGTAAGGGGTTTCTCATCTCACTTTTATTTCCGCGATATTTCCATTATTCGCCACTTATTTCTTGTATGTGGTATATGTTTACTTCAATTTTATATATAATATCATGATTATATTTATATTCATGGTATTAATTTATTCACTAGATGATTAATAACTTTATTGATTACAATTTTTTAAGGGACTTTGTTTCGGTTTCCATTTCATTATGATTTACTTGGTATTGTGCACCTAATAATTATTATGTGGTGTACCTACTTTACCTTTGAGATAATTTTTCATTTTAAATTGTAAATATATTATATATCCATATTATGGTTTCATGGATATGATAATTTTCATCAGTTGTATACCCTTTTACATACGGTGTTTATTTAGAATGTTTTTTTAACTATGGAAATATTGATGAATCTGTATCCTGTAATCTATATAGATATTGAGAAGGCATATTTTACTTGTATTAAATATATTTATAAAGAATTATTTGGTCTTATTGTGATTTGTGGGGCCCTCTATATCCCCTCGATGCATCAACGGGTCTCATGATACAAGTCAGTTGGCGACAAACCCTTTGAGTTTGTTTCCGAAATAGAATTAGACGAATATATACCCACAGACTTAAACCGTCTCGACTATATAGTGGTATCATGTTATAGATACATGAAATAAAATTAATAAGAATTCTCTTTATTTATTTTTAGTTATTACTATCCATGTGGTTTTCAATGTGAAAAAAATCTATGGATGTAGTTTCATTATCGGTTTATAAATGGAATGTGTTTTTCATTTATTCAACATGCCATATTGACTATTCCAATTTGATTATGATTAAATTATTATTGATTCATGATTCTAATATTTTTAACCCTTAAAAATCATTTGAGATCACCCCTTTAATTTGTTTACCTTCAACATGTTATCAATAATAAACCATTTATTGAGTTCTTATGGATTCAGTTTATTAGTTTATCTTATGTATTGTCTTATGTTACCTTTCCCATTGTAATATGAGTTACATTTATGTATCTAGTTTTTTCAAGACTACTAAAATGATCATTTATTTGGGATTTCGTTCCATGTAATCATTCCAATGTAATAAGTAATGCATCGGCTCTGGGATTCTGGGGTCAGGGCGTTATAGTTGGCATTAGAGGAAGTTTGGTAGAAAACTTGGGAACTAGATTTAGGAAACATAGTTTAGAGTAAATAACCCTAAGTTAGACTTTGAATATAATCATAGAAGAACATCCTCAAATTTTGGTAATATAGGGATTACATGGGTATTCCAAGAAAATACATCCATGTTTGGATACTACAAGTGGAAATGGTTCTGGCACCGATGTACATAGGATTAACAACTCCAAAAAGGATTTTCGGGCTTGACCCAGGGTATCCTGGTATATGACAATGGGACTTACTGCACACCTGGTTTGAAACTCCTGGGGGATATTCTTAGGGAAATTCAAATTTTATTTACAAACCATTATAAAGGATTTAAAAGTTAATATAAACAATGTTTATGATTATGAGATTTGTTGTGCATAAATTTTCAGATTATCTTAAGTGTTTTCTAGTTATAAATTTTGAACAATGACCTAATTTAGTGTATGCCATTGTTTAGTTATAAGGCCCCGACCTTAAACCTTACTTAATATTGAATTAAATTAATAATTCAAATTGAGTATCTTTTCAAGGTTTAGAGTTTTAGAGAATTAGGACATAACTATTACATCTCAAAAGATTACAAACTAGAAACTTCTACTAAGTTTCCATAAAATAAAAACTCTTAAAACAAAACTTTTCTAGTTTCATGTTTTAGATATAATGACTTTCCCTTGATCCCATCCTTGACACTATTCCACATTAAGTCCTGTGAAAAACATTTCAAAAAACTTGGGGTGAGCATAAAAAGCTCAGTAAGGGATACACAATGAATGAAAACTGTTAGTTTTTCAAAACAACAAGTAAACCATGTATACTTTATCAAAGTAATACTTTTCACCTTTATGAAGTAGTAAAAACTCTTCAATGAATAAAAGAACATTACTTACCCTTTTGTAACCCAAATATTACCATAAAACCCATATAAAGATCACATAAAATATAAAGGTAACTTGGGACATAAACATACTTAAATGGAATAACCATACGGTCAACTTCCACACATATCACTTAATGGAATATCCATACACCTGACTTCCATACCCAATACATTGGATGTTATAACGTAACCACCCATCCTAGTATTCATGGAACCACCCATCATATGGTTTATCACGTAACCACCCATCAAATGTCCAAGTACCATTATAAAATCATAAGACATAAAACAAATATAATGGAAAGAAAAAATTTCCACATTTCGATCACAATATATCACTAAAATATATTGACATAAAAAACCCATTATAAAAACCATTTTGAATACCGAAATACCTAAACGATTATATGGTATTTATTTACTTTTAAAAACATTACAGCTTCTTGAGGAAGCCAAAGTCCAAATAAAACTCGCGGTGACGGAAAAGGTCATTGTCACCGCGTACGTTAAAAGAAACATTCCTTTTTTTCATTTAGTAAAATGCTTCATAGAAAAATATTCCTTTTATATAAAAGTAAAAGTCAAAGGGGTTTATACACCGTATAAAAGAAAGTTGTGTATAAAACTAAATATGCCTCAATTAAAGGAGATTGAGACGAAGTCCCTTACCTCGGGTCCGACTTGACTCGATCGTTCTTTAACGTCCTGAATAATAAACTTGAGTTAATTTATACTTGATTAAGAACCTTTTTCAAGTTAATTATTACTTTTATATCACTTATTGCCATGTTATAAACATTATATAATCATTTATGTTAATAAAGCTTCTTTTTTCGATATTTTGTTCTTAAGTCAAAAGTGGACTTCTTACAATTACATGTTGTTCATGTGGTCAAATATTCATTATATCCAGAATGATATTCATGATTTGGGTATAATATATATCATATATATCTAGAATATACATGTATTTATAATATTACATAATCATTTAGAGGTAAGAAATGAAATGCACCGTTCATGGAGACGATAAGCCGTACGTACGCATGAACGCTACTTTCATTTCTATGTCATATTAATGGAATTAAAACTAAATGAGAGATATGTATATTTTAATTCTAGAATTATATTAATAATTTATATGTAACATACATCATAGATATCCATTATGTATATGTACTTATAATATTACATTACATTTGGGGATAAGAAATGAAATGCACCGTTCATGGAGACGGTAAGCCGTACGTACGCATGAACGCTACTTTTATTTCTATATCATACTTTAATGGAATGAAACAATAATTATATAAAGTTATATTATAATTACAGTATAAAATCATATATAATAACTTTAAATCCATCCTTTATATGTCCCACATATGGAATTAACGAATCTAATCACTTTGAGGGGGTGGTAGTCCGCACTTCCTAAAATGAAGATATCGCGTATACCCATAATGGAAGCCATAAAGGTATACCAAAAATAATAAATACATAATCATAAGGAAAACATAAACATAATATATATCATATATAAATAGAGTGACATCTTAATGGCCACCATTAAAGGTGTTAAAAGAAGATTGAACAATCATCGTTTCGTGAGGCAGAAATTCGACAACCACAGAAACAATATGTTCTTTAACCATTAGATATAGGTGTGTGTAAATGTAGCTTGAATTATTCTTATAACAACATCCTAGTATATTTAGGATACTAGTGTTGTTACAAAATAAATGAATAAAAAGATTTTAGGGGGTTGTAGAAGCAAAATAAAACAAAAGAACACAAGTGAATACATTACCTTAAAATCGGGTAACTCTCTTAGATTTGAGCTCAAAGGCTTTCTTTGGGAAGACTTCTGCCCAAAGTGAGGCTTATAGGAGTTATATAGGGATGTTTAGATACAAAATTTTTAGGGTTTGGCCGAGCCAAAGGCTTTGGAAGTGTGGGTAAGGTGGTAGAGGTGGGGGCCTTTTATAAGAGGAGAGGAGGGGCACTCTTAGAAAGTAAAGAAATGTTACTTTATTTTAAAATGAGTTTCAGATTTAAAAGGTCCCAAATTGATATAATTGGAGTATAAGGTGATAAGGGTTCTAAATATACCCATACAATAGGTTTTTGACAAGTGTAGTTCTTAGATTTTACATTATATTTTCATTTTATTTAAATCGTTAAATAATGAGGTAATCGCTGCATCATCATGGTGTCATAAATAATTTAATTTATTTAATGTCTAAAAATTATAAAAAAAATATCATGATGTAGGAAAACTTTTTATATTTATAATTAATATTTATAGTCAAAAATATGACTTGTATAACCTCAGGTAAAAATTGTTTTAGTAAAATAACACATGTTTGTGACATTTTAATTTTAACTTCAAATAAAAAAGTATTAATGTCATTTTCCTACCAAAGTGGCTCCATGGGGTCCCCAAGTTGACCCATGGATTGTCTTGGTCGGCCATGACACATCCAATGAGGTTAGTACATGTTTCTAGGTCATTTCATAATATTAAAACATTATTTTTACCTTTAACCACACTAATTACCTCTAATCACGATTAAAAACTTAAAAGTTACTATTCACAAAAAAATTATTTTAATCCCATTGAACCACATTTTACTTATTAATGAAAATCATGTATGTAGGATTTTTCAAATTCAAAACTCAGAGGTGGTAAAATTTCATTTAAACGACAAATCAGTTTTTTAAGTACCACTTAGTGGTTTCACTATTCATCAAAAAAATGAACTTTATCAGAAAAATACAAAAAATCTACCCAAAGTAAATTTCAATGTCCCAATCATAAAGAATAAGTTTATTTCGACAAATAGAGATTATAAAATTGTCAAAAGTTTGATTTAAAAATGGTTTTCCATCAAAAGGCAGTAAAACAATCTTTTAAAAATATCAGTGTATTCCATGCTTAAGATTGGATTTATTCTCATTTTATGCCTCTAAAACACTATCTAATTCATTAATAGACATAGATAAAAATATATATTATTAATTACTTACTTGGGATGTTACATCCTTCCCCCCTTTAGAAAATTTCGTCCCCACAATTTATTTACTTATCGAATAAGTGAGGGTATTTAGCCCTCATTGCATTTTCAGATTCCCATGTTGCCTCTTCAACCATATGGTTTTTCCACAAAACCTTTACCTGGTGAATTACCTTATTTCGCATCACTTGCTCTCTTTGGTCAAGAATCTGGACTGGTTGTTCTTCATAAGAGATATTCTCTTCCAACTGAACTACCTCTGGGCTCAAAACATGAGATGAATCTGGCATATACTTTCTTAACATCAAAACATGAAAAACATTGTGTACCTGAGATAAACTCGGAGGAAAAGCCACTCGGTAAGCAACTGATCCAACTTTCTACAGAATTTCATATGGTCCAATGAACCTTGGACTCAGCTTTCCTTTCTTACCAAATCGCATCACACTTTTCCATGGAGAAACCTTGAGAAAAACATGATCGCCTACCTCGAAAGATAGATCCTTCCTTCGGTTATCCGCATAAATTTTCTGTCTGCTCTGAGCTGTTATCATGTGTTTCTGAATCAACTGAACTTTTTCTGCCATCTCTTCTACCAATTCTGGTCCCATCAGCTTCCTTTCACCCACTTCATCCCAAAAAGTTGGAGTTCGGCACCGCTTCCCATATAATCCCTCAAATGGTTCCATCTATATACTGGAATGAAAACTGTTATGATAAGAAAACTTAACCAAAGAAAGATGTTGGTTCCAACTTCCCTGATAATCCATCGAACAAGCACGTAGAATATCCTCCAATGTCTGAATTGTTCGTTCTGACTGCCCATCTGATTGCGGATGAAATGCTGTACTAAAATTTAATTCAGTACCCAACGAATTCTGAAGGCCCTTCCAAAAGTTAGAAGTAAACCTAAGATCACGATCAGACACAATGGAGAGGGTAACTCCATGTAACCTGACTATCTCTTTATGATACAAACAGGAAAGTTGATCTAGGGAAAAAGTATCTCGTATAGCAAGGAAATGAGAAGATTTAGTCAAGCGATCAACAATAACTCAAATTTCATTATTACCTCGAGATGTCTTCAGTAATCCCACAACAAATTCAATGGATATATTTTCCCACTTCCACTCTGGAACTGGTAAAGGATGAAGTATCCCTTTCGGTAACTGCCACTCTGCTTTAACCTGCTGACAAGTAAAACACTTCACAGTAAAATCAGCAATATCTCTTTTCATTCCTTCCCACCAGTAATACTCCCGTAGATCTCTGTACATATTAGTACTACCAGGATGAACTGAAAACAGAGAACTATGAGCTTCACATAACAACTCTCCCTTCAACTGTGAATCACAAGGCACACACAATCTCTTCCCAAAACTCAAAAAAAAATCATTATCAATGTTGAATTCAGGCAACTTACCCTTCTGAACCAGCTCTACCTTGTTCTGCAACTCACTGTCTTGCTTCTGTGCTTGCTTAATTCTGTCTGATAGAGAAGATTTCACTGATACCTGAAACAAAATAGAAGAACATCCTGCACCAAAAAATTCTATGCCAAAGTTCATCAAATCCTTAACCAAAGGATCATGTTCCAAACGAAAAATTGTTAATGAAGCATTACTTTTTCGACTCAAAGCATCAGCCACTTTATTTGCTTTTCTTGGATGGTAATGAATTGTACAATAATAATCCTTGATTAATTCCAGCCATCTCCTCTGTCTCATGTTCAATTCTTTCTGAGTGAATATATACTTTAAACTTTTGTGATCAGTATATATTTCACACTTTACTCCATACAAATGATGCCTCCAAATTTTTTGAGCAAAAACAACAGCAGCTAATTCCAAATAATGTTTAGGGTAATTTACCTCGTGATTTTTTAACTGACGTGAAGCATATGCAATTACCTGATCATTCTGCATAAGGACACAACCAAGTCCTTTCAATGAAGCATCACTATAGATAACAAACTCTCCATTTCTGGAAGGAAGTTCCAAAACTGGAGCATTCACCAACCTTCTTTTCAACTCCTGAAAACAATCATCACATTCTTTTTTCAAGATAAACTTAACACCCTTCCGAGTTAGCTTAGTCATTGGACTAGATAACCGTGAAAAATTTTCAACAAACCTTCGGTAGTAACCTGCCAAACCAAGAAAACTATGAATCTCGGTTACATTTGTGTGTCTTGTCCATTCCTCAACAACTTTTGTTTTAGCAGGATCAACAGTTATGCCATCTTTTGAAACAATGTGACCAAGGAAAGAAATTTGTTGTAACCAAAACTCACACTTTCTAAATTTTCCATACAATTTATTTTCTTTTAAGGTTTTCAAGATAACCCTTAAATGAATTTCATGCTCCTCTTTAATTTTAGAAAACACAAAAATATCATCAATGAAAACAACCACAAACTTATCCAAGAACTCATGGAAAATTCTATTCATAAGGTCCATGAATACAACAGGTGCATTGGTTAACCCAAAAGGCATAACTACAAATTCATAATGGCCATATCTAGTACGGAACGCAGTCTTCGGAACATCTTATTCTTTTACTTTCAACTGATGGTACCCCGACCTCAAGTCAATCTTTGAAAAATACTGAGCTCCCTAGAGCTGATCAAACAAATCATCGATATGAGGAAAATGATACTTGTTCTTAATAGTAATATTATTCAAGGATCTATAATCAATGCAAAGTCTCATTGAACCATATTTCTTTTTAACAAACAAGACAGGAGAACCCCAGGGTGATGTGCTAGGTCGAATGAAACCTTAATCTAATAAATCCTGCAATTGTTTCTTTAACTCTAAAAGTTAAACTTGAGCATTTCGATAAGGGGGTTTTGAAATTGGATTAGAATCAGGAACCAAGTCAACAGTAAATTCAACTTCCTGATCATGAATAATACCAAGAAACTCATCAGAAAAAACATCAAGATACTCATTTACCACTGGTACATCATTAATATGAATAGTTCCTTTATTTTCAACAATATTTGCAAGGTAACATTCATTTCCATCTTTTACTAGTTTCTCAACTTCCGGATATGTTATAAAAATAAAGGGTTCATTCTTGTACACAAATTGAAAATATTTCTGAAAAGAAACCATTTTAGCTCTACAATCAATCTTTGCATGATAAACAAAAAGCCAATCCATGCCCAAAATAACATCAAACTCTACTAGAGGAAAAACAATAAGGTTTGATGGTAGGTTCTTTCCGCACACAAGGATAAAAAGATTCTTATAATTCCTTTTTGTCTCAACGTTCCCTCTGGGTGTTTTTACCATAAGTTCAGGATTCATATCTTGAGATGGAATTTCCAATTTACTAGAAAACTTCTCAGAAATGAAAGAATGTGTAGACCCTGAATCAAACAACACATTGGCATAATCTGAACAAACAAATAGTGTACCTGATACTACTTCATTCGATGGCCCAACATCTGATGAAGTAGTTGCAAAGGATTTCACCACCCCTTTCTGCTTGTAGTCTGGCTGATTTTCCTCAGTTGAGTTCTTAGTTAGACACTCATTTTCATAATGACCCATTTCATTACACTTAAAACATCTTACTGCTGGATTTTCATTGCCTGCTTGACCATCTTCCTTACAGTTACGAGCAATATGACCAGACTTACCACACAGAAATAACTTACCAGACTTGGATAAACATTATCCAGGATGCATTTTACCACACTTCTCACAGGATGGATATTTGGTTTTCTTACCTCCTTGCTTCTTTGATGAATTCTTCCCCTTTTCCCTCCAATTGTACCTCTTATTCTATTGTTTGTCAAAGAACACCTGATCATTGGAAAACTCCATTTCTACCTTCTCCGCACATCAAACAAGTTTTTCATAACTTTTGAACTCACAGGAAGCTAAATACCTTCGATAATTTGGCTTTAACCCTGAGTAAAAATGGTTTATTTTAATATCAAGATCTCATATGAAGTTTGGAGCATACCTTTCCAATCGAGTGAACTTTGCTTCATAAGCAGCCACTGAGTCATCCTCCTGCCTCAATTCTAGGAACTATTTTTCCATCCTAAGACGAACCACCTTAGGAAAATATTTCTCAAGAAACATACCTTTGAATTCGTCCCAGTGAAGATCATCAATCTAATCACTATCCCTGATATTTTTCACCATCGACCACTACTGATTAGTTTCTCCTTCAAAACGGTAAACAAAAAGACTAAAATTTTGATGTTCTGAACACCCCATGACATCAAAAATATTCTCCAGCGCTTTAATCCACCCTCCAGCTAGCACAGGGTCAGATGATCCTCTGAATGATGGGGGATATTGACTCATGAAATGTTCCACCATTGACATGTTCCTCTACGGTTGATCTGGATGATCTCGTGCATGGATACCACCACCATTTATAGCCTGAGTCAACTGTGCCATCACTGAAACAAACTATTCAGTTCTAATTCTGACCATCTCAGGTTGCTGATTTGGAAGGTTGTCTTCCTCTTGATGTCGTCCCAACATAGTTGCCTTGTTTCCTCTGCGGAAAACCATTCTTAACACAGAAATATCTTAGGCGAAGCAACATGGTAATCTTTAAATGCTATATCATTTCAGTCATACAATAAATTAATTTATAATTTAACAATTTTCTAACTCCTATAGTTGTCTAAACTGACCTATGATACCAACTATAAGGCCCCAACCTTAAACCTTACTTAATATTTAATTAAATGAATAATTCACAATGAGGATCTTTTCACGGTTTAGAGTTTTAGAGAATTAGGACATAACTATTACATCTCAAAAGATTACAAAGTAGAAACTTCTTCTAAGTTTTCATAAAATAAAAACTCTTAAAAGGAAACATGTATAGTTCCATGTTTTACATAGAATGACTTTCCCTTGATCCCATCCTTGACCCTATTCTACATAAATTCCTGCGAAAAACATTTCAAAAAAACTTGGTGTGAGCATAAAAAGCTCAGTTAGGGATACATAATGAATGAAAACTGTTAGTTTTTCAAAACAACAAGTAAACCATGTATACTTTATCAAAGTAATACTTTTCACCTTTATGAAGTAGTAAAAACTCTTCAATGAATAAAAGATCATTACTTACCCTTTTTTAACCCAAATATTAGCATAAAACCCATATAAAGATCACATAACATATAAATGTAACTTGGGACATAAACATACTTAAATGGAATAACCATACGGTCGACTTCCACACATATCACTTAATGGAATAGCCATACGGACGACTTCCATACCCAATGCATTGGAGGTTATAATGTAACCACCCGTCCTGGTATTCACGGCACCACCCTTCATATGGTTTATCACGTAACCACCCGTCAAATGTCCAAGTACCGTTATAAAATCATAAGACATAAAAAAAATATAATGGAAAGAAAACATTTCCACATTTCGATCACAATATATCACTAAAATATATTAACATAACAAAACTATTATAAAAACCATTTTCAATACCAAAATACCTAAAAGAATATATGGTATTTATTTACTTTTAAAAACATTATGGCTTCTTGAGGAATCCAAAGTCCAAATAATACTCACGGTGGCGAAAAAGGTCGTTGTCACTACGTACGTTAAAAGAAACATTCCTTTTTGTTGTTTAGTAAAATGCTTTGTAGAAAAAGATTCCTTTTGTATAAAAGTAAAAGTCAAAGGGGTTTATACACCATATAAAATAAAGTTCTGTATAAAATGAAATATGCCTCAATGAAAGGAGATTGAGACGAAGTCCCTTACCTCGGGTCCGACTTGACTCGATCGTTCTTTAACGTCCTGAATAATAAACTTGAGTTAATTTCTACTTACTTAAGAACCTTTTTCAAGTTAATTATTCCTTTTATATCACTTATTGCCATGTTATAAACATTATGTAATCATTTATGTTAATAATGCTTGTTTTGTCGATATTTGGTTCTTAAGTCGAAAGTGGACTTCTTACAATTACATGTTGTTCATGTGGTAAAATATTAATTATATCCAGAATGATATTCATGATTTGGGTATCATATATATAATATATATCCATCATATACATGTATTTATAATATTACATAATCATTTAGAGGTAAGAAATGAAATGCACCGTTCATGGAGACGGTAAGCCGTACGTACGCATGAACGCTACTTTGATTTCTATGTCATATTAATGGAATTAAAACTAAATGAGAGATATGTATATTTTAATTACAGAATTATATTAATCATTTAGATGTAACATAAATCATATATATCCATTATGTATATGTTCTTATAATAGTACATTACATTTGGGGATAAGAAATGAAATGCACCGTTCATGGAGACGGTAAGCCGTACGTACACATGAACACTACTTTCATTTCTATCTCATACTTTAATGGAATGAAACAATAATGATATAAAGGTATATTATAATTCTATTATAACATCATATATAATAACTTTAAATCTATCCTTTATACGTCCCACATATGGCATTAACGAATCAAATCATTTTGAGGGGGCGGTAGTCCGCACTTCCTAAAATGAAGATATCGCGTATACCCATAATGTAATCCATAAAGGTATACCACAAATTAAAAATACAGAATCATAAGTAAAACATAAACATAATATATATCATATATAAATAGAGTGAAATCTTAATGGACGCCATTAAAGGTGTTAAAAGAAGATTGAACAATTATCGTTTCGTGAGGCAGAAATTCGCCAACCACAGAAACGGTATGTTCTTTAACCAATAGATATAGGTGTGTGTAAGTGTAGCTCAAATTATTCTTATAAAAACATACTATTATATTTAGTATACTATTTTTTTACAAAAGAAATGAATAAAAAGAGTTTAGGGGGTTGGAGAAGCAAAATAAAACAAAAGAACACAAGTGAAGACATTACCCTAAAATCGGGTAACTCTCTTAGATTTGAGCTCAAAGGCTTCCTTGGGAAGACTTCTGCCCAAAGTGAGGCTTCTAGGAGTTATAGAGGTATGTGGAGATTCAAAATGTGCAGGTTTTGGCTGAGCCAAAGTCTTTGGAAGTGTGGGTAAGGTGGTAGAGGTGGGGGCCTTTTATAAGAGCAGAGGAGGGGCACTCTTGGAAAGTAAAGAAATGTTACTTTATTTTAAAATGAGTTTCGGATTTAAAAGGTACAAAATTGATATAATTCAAGGATAAGGTGATAAGGGTTCTAAATATACCCATCCAATAGGTTTTTTACAAGTGTAGTTCTTAGATTTTACATTATATTTTCATTTTATTTAAATCGTTAAATAATGAGGTAATCGCTGCATCATCATGGTGTCATAAATAATTTAAATTATTTAATGTCTAAAAATTATAAAAAAATATCATGATGTAGGAAAACTTTTTATATTTATAACTAATATTTATAGTCAAAAATCCGACTTGTATAACTCCATGTAAAAATTGTTTTAGTAAAACAACACATGTTTGTGACATTTTAATTTTAACTTTAAATACAAAGGTATTAATGTCATTTTCCTACCAAAGTGGCTCCATGGGGTCCCCAAGTTGACCCATGGATTTTATTGGTCTGCCATGACACATCCAATGAGGGTAGGACATGTGTCTAGGTCATTTCATAATATAAAAACATTATTTTTACCTTAAACCACACTAATTACCTCTAATCGCGATTAAAAACTTAAAAATTACTATTCACCAAAAAATTATTTTAATCCCATTGAACCACATTTTACTTCTTAATGACAACCATGTATGTCGGATTTTTTAAATTCAAAACAAATATGTGGTAAAATTTCATTTAAACGAAAAATCAGTTTTTTTGAAGTACCACTTAGTGGTTTCACTATTCATAAAAAAATGAACTTTATCGGAAAAATACCAAAAATCTACCCAAAGTAAATTTCAATGTCCCAATCATAAATAATAAGTTTATTTAGACAAATAGAGCTTATAAAATTGTCAAAAGTTTGATTTAAAAATGGTTTTCTATCAAAAGGCAGTAAAACAATCTTTTAAAAATATTAGTGTATTCCATGCTTAAGATTGGATTTATTCTCATTTTAAGCCTCTAAAACACTATCTAATTCATTAATATACATAGATAAAAATATCTATTATTCATTACTTACTTGGGATGTTACATTATTAATGGAGCTTAATGGAATAAGGGGAATTGATACCCCTGAGAAATGTAGGGATTTCCCCATTGAGAAGTCAACATAGTTAGTGTTGGAGCAGATCATATCATGATCATATTGGGAAAAATTACTCAGGCTGTGTCTAATAACCATGTTATACTTGTATTGGATCATTTAATGTGGTAGAAGCCCCCATATTTTAGTGGGACTACTAAAATAGTGGTAGCTGAACAGCGGATCAAGTCCCTTGAAAAATATATTTCTGGAATTAAGATGCAATGAAAATGAAAAGGTAGTTCTGGAAGTATATTGCCTCAGGGTAATTATGATCAATGGTGGTCCTTGATCCATAATACCACAGAGGAAGAATAAACAAAAGATATGTATTGGAGAAATTTTAATGAAATATTCTTCAAAAAATATTTACCTCATGAACAAACAATTGATATGAAGAGGAAATTCCTTATCCTAAAAAAAGGGAATAAGAGAGTATTGCAGAGTATGAGTCCACCTTCACAAGATTATCTATGTATGATATAGATTACATACATGGTTTGGAAGAAAAAATTGATCATTTCTTTGAAGGTATAAATCCAAGTCTTCAAAGGGAACTGGCTTCTCAAACATTTTCATCAAATGATGAAATTTTATTAAGTACCGTCAAAATAGAGAAGGAATTTTATAAATAAAATTTGTTCAAGGGATATCAAGATAATAATAGGAATTCTAGTAACCATGGAAAACATGAAGCTCCCATGAAGAAAAAGGGAATGAAGAAATTTCCATTTTGTGAGAACTGTGAAAAGAATCATCCTGGGAAATGCTTGAAATGTATGGAAGTTTGCTATAAGTATGGAGAAAAGGGTTTTTGATCTACTGAATGCACAGGGGAAGATTCAAGTCAATGATGTTTAATGATAAAATTGTAGAGAGATGGGAAACTTTCCAAATGAGCATCCTAATATCTAAGGAAACTTGCCTTAGAAAAGGCCACGAGATAAAGGGAAATATTATACAATTACAACTGTGGAAGTTGAAGTTCCTAATGATATGATTTATTTGATTATGGATCATCGAATTCATTTATATCTTCCCAGTTTTCCATAAAAATTAGACATGCCCAATTTTATTTAATAAAGGAGTTGTTAGTAAAAAATCATAGGGGATGTATCATTGCAATAAATATGTGTTGATTAGTACCCCTCATGACACATAATTTGCTTTAGTTTCTAACCTTATCTTCATACCAATGATTACCTTTGATATAATTCTTGGTATTAATTTCATGTCAAATTATGATGTGAAGATCTATTTTAAGAAAAAGGAAGTTACAATTTTTGAGAATGGTGTAGAATCCCTTATCTTTAGAGTAGAAACATATCCATATGATTCTTATCTAGATCCACTCCAATAGATCTCTTAAATGCAATTCTTGTAGAGGACGAGAAAAAAATATCTTTGGGTGAGGAAATAAATAGTCAAATTAAAGACGTACCTATTATGCAAGAGTACATTGATGTATTTTTATAGGATTTACCTAGACATCCTCCAGAGTGGGAATTTGAGTTCTCTATTGATTTAATTCTTGGTTAAAGACCTATATCAATGACTCCCTATATAATAGCAACTATAGAATTAGTGTATCTAAATAAAAAAATATAGGAATTGAGTGAAAAAGGATTTATTTGACCTAGGGCTTCTCCATGGGGATCCCCTATCCCCTTTCTAAAGAAGAAATATGTTTTCACGAGGATATGCATTGATTACAAGGAAAATAATGCTATTACAATAAAGAACAAGTATTATCTCCCATGAATTGATGATTTATTTGATCAACTTCTAGGAGACCAATATTTTTTGAAGATTGACCTTCAATCTGAATATCATCAGCTGTGTGTGTGGAAGGAAGATATTCTAAAGAAAAAATTTTGAACCAGGTATAGGCATTACAAGTTTACAGTAATGCCTTTTGGAATAACTAATACACCCTCTATTTTAATGGACCTAATGGATAAAGTTTTCAAGGAATATCTTGATGAATTTGTTGTGGTATTTATCATTGATATCCTGGTATACTCCAAAATCTATAAAGACCATGAGAATCACTTGAAAATTATTCTGAAAACTGATAGAAGAAATGAATTATATGCGAGGTTTAGAAAGTTTGAATTTTGGCTTCAATTAATTTCTTTTTTTATCCATATTGTCTCTAAGGATGGAATCATATTTTATCCAATGAAGAAAAATGAAATCCAAGAATAGACCACTCCAACAAACATAACTGAGGCACATAGTTTTATTGGATTAGTAGGTTATTATCGACATTTTGTTCAAAATTTATCCCGATTGGCTAACCCACTAACTAAGATCACATGTAAAGGGGTTAAGTTTATATGGATGAAATAATGTTCCGAATTCTTTGAAAAATTGAAAATAAGATTGGTCGGTGCTCTAATTTTGACTCTAACATATGAAAATGATGGATTTGTGATATACATTGATGCATTAAATAATGGGATAGTTTTCATCCTTATGAAAAATGATAAAGTTATTTCTTATGCATCAAGGAAGTTGAATACCCATGAGAAAAATTACCCAACTCATGATCTTGAGTTAGTATCCGTAATCTTTGCTATTAAAATATAGAGACATTATCTCTACGGTGAAATATGTGATATATATACAGATCACAAGAGTCTAAAATACATTTTTACATAGAAAGAACTCAACATGAGGCAAAAGAGATGGCTCGAGTCACTCAAAGATTATGATTATTCAATAAACTAACACCCAGGAAAGGAAAATAAGGTGGGAGATGCATTTAGTAGGAAATATCTTGGACTTCTGACCCAAATGAGGATTGAGAGAGATCCTATATTCATGGATCTACTAAAGATAGATATGGGAATTTTTAAGGAAGGGGAAACAACTTTCCTCTTTAAAATGATTGCTAAACCATATTTACTAGAGTGGATAAAATTATCTCTATCTGATGATGAGAATATAAAAAAGAAAATTAAATTTGTTAAGGATGGGTGATTGGAAGATGTCGTGTATGAGGATAGAGTTATTAAATTTGGGAAGAGGTTATGTGTTTTATCAGTACCTAAAATAAAAATGGAACTATTAGATAATGGTCATAGCTCAAATTTCTCAATACACCCTACTATAAAAATGTATAGATATCTAAAGGAACATTTTTGGTGGGATAACATGAAGCGAGAAATTGATTGTTATGTGTCAAGGTGCATATTTTGTCAACAAGTGAAGGTTGAGAGACAACATCTCAAAGGGGTCATTCCACCACTATCTATTACTATGTGGAAGTGGGATGACATTATGACATCTTTTTTCATAGGACTACCGAGGAAACCTATAAGGAATGATGAAATATGGGTAATTGTTGATCGTCTCACAAAATAAGCACATTTCCTTACTTTAATAGAGGTTTTACCACTTGAGTTCCTTGAGTGAAATTTATATTAATGAAGTTTTAATACTTTATGGTGAATATATATTTATTATGTCCAATCAAGATCCCCAATTTATATTAAAATTATGGAAAATTATCCAAAAGGATTTGGATACTGAGATTCATATGAGTACAACTTATCACCCCCAAACCTATAGAAAGTCTGAATAGACTATTAAATCACCGGAAGACATGTTGAGAACCTAATCTCTTAACTTTTAGGGTATGTGGGATCGATACTTGGGTGGAATTTTCCTACAATAATAGTTTCCATTCTGGAATTAAAATGGAGCCATATGAAGCATTATATGGTAAGAGGTGTCAAACTCCAACATGTTGGGATGAAGTCGGTGAGAGGAAACTTATAGGACCAAGACTAATCGAAGAGACAAATATAAAGGTAAAGAAAATTCAGGCCCATATTAAAGAATCCCAAAGTAGGTAAAACGATTTATGCTGAAAATTGGAGAATGGATTTGGAATTTCATGCGGGAGATCATGTCTTTCTAAAAGTATCTCTATGGAAGGGTGTCTTAAGGTTTAGTAAGAAAGAGAAACCAAGCCCCAAGTACATCAAACCATTCGAAATTCTGGAAAGAATTGGGGCTGTAACTTACTGTTTAGTAATACCACAAAGTCCCTCCAAAGTTCATAATGTGTTCCATGTGTCATTGTTAAAGAAATAAATGATAGACCCAACACATTTACTCAAATATAAAGAAATAGAATTGGAACCAAATTTGTCATACTGTGAAGAGCCTATCGAGATTCTTGACACAAGGGTGCATGTATTGAGAAATCAGAAAACTCGACTAGTAAAGGTTCTTTGGAGAAACCATAAAATAGAGAAAGCAATGTGGGAACTATAGAATGTTATGAAGAACCCCCCATATATTTTTAGGGATCTATATACATGAAAAATTTCAAGGATGAAATTTCCAAATGAGGGAAGAATATAACACCCCAAACATTTTATGGAATGTTTAACTTAAATAATTTCTATTAATTAGATATACTGTATTTCCTGAAGCACTAAGCCTCTATGAAACAAAACTTGGTTATTTATAGGATAAAGTCATAACCCAACCATTAAACTTAAATTTTCTACTTCTGTGTTTTGAATTTTAAAAAATGGACATACAAGGTTGCGATCATGGTGTTATTTGGAGTTTGATAAAATCAATTTAATTTTCTATGAATAGTAAATCACCCTTATGAATAGTAACATACCCTTAAGAATAGTAACTTTACATTAGGAATAGTAATATGACCCTTATGAATGGTAACCTTACCCATAAAACTGTAAATAAAATTTAGGCACATTAGAAATGAAGATGAATATTTTAAGTGTTGGTATTTTTTTGATTAAATGATGATTTTAATTAAAATTGAAAATTCTCATATTTAGAAAATTATATTTGAAAACTAGGTTTCATTTTTGGATTCTATAAGTCAAAAAATGGTTAGGGTGAATTATTGGGATTTTTCTAAAATACTTGAATTTTTGGTGAATAGTAAAATATGATAAATTATTATAAATGATAAATACATGATTTATTAAGTCATGGATGATGTCCTATTGAGGTAAGCACACTTTGTTTTAACTCACATGCACATATTACTATTTTTGGTCATGGAATCATCACTATTTCTTGTATTAGGGAAAAATAATAAACTAATGATTAAAATATTAATAAAACCCTCCTCCCATCCACTATATAAACCACCCCTCACCCTCTCTTCATCCCACACCAATAAATCTTTGATCCTTACCTAAGTTCTATAAAATACACATCCCAAGACCTCCCCCATGTTCAATACCTTATGGTCTCACCAAAAGGTTTAAAAAAGGACTTTAGAAGATTCTCAAGGAGGAGTACTCAATAGGTGAACCTCTATTATTTTTTCTTTCAACTTCTTTTAGAAGTTCCATTATTTTGTTTCTCTCTCCTCTACTTCCCTCATCCAAATGAAATGAAAATTCTAGTACCTTAAATGAACTTTATTTTTATTATACTCATGGAATATTTCATCATCATCTCTCCCCCCTTATACTAAAAATGAAAACATGGTCTGAGATGTGTTCATTTATCACATTCAAGGACGACGAGTTTTCAATTTATATTACTATATTCAAGACAGATCATGAAATTTTTTTAATGTTTGAAACAAATCATCGTATATTTATTTTATCTTATTCAATGTTTTGTAATCCTTACACACTCATAATATAAAAAAATAATACAAAACAAGTTCATTGTGAACAAAACCGCCAAGTTAATCCAAGCGTTTCTCGTTAACTTTTATCTAATGAGTCAAACTCATGGTATATAACCAAAATCTTTATAATATCATTTATATATATTTAATTTTACTAATAATATATATTTAAAATTCTTTACATTTAACCAAATTTCAAATGAAATTCCATTCATGAAATCAATCAAACTGATCATGAAAACTAAGGAAGAAAATGCTTCCAAAACAATAATGTTGAGCATCTTAAACCCATTTAAAAGGAAATGAATGGAAGTAATAAGTTTATAATAAATTAATTACATGTATAGTAGGTTTTATAAATATTAATTATTGATACTAAATTTGATTATTCATGTCATTAAGATCAATCGAGAACACCTTCAGGCATAAGGTAAGGGGTTTCTCATCTCACTTTTATTTCCCTGATATTCCCATTGTTCACCACTTATTTATTATATGTGGTGTATGTTTACTTCCATTTGATATATAATATAATTATTCTATTTAAAATCATGATATTTAGTGATTCAATTGATGATTAATAACTCGATTGATTACAATGTTGTAAGAGACATTTTTTCGGTTTCCATTTCATTGCGATTTACTTGGTATTGTGCATATAATCATTATTATGTGGTGTATTTACTACCCCTTTGAGATAATTTTTCATTTTTAATTTTAGATATATTATATATACATATTATAGTTTCATGGATATGATTATTTTCTTAAGCTATATACCCTTTTACATGCAGTGTTTATTTGGAATGTTGTTTTAACTATGGAAATATTGATGAATCGATGTCCTATACTCTCTATGGATATTGATAAGTGATATTGTACTTGTATTAAATATATTTATAAAGAATTATTTGGACTTTTAGTGATGTTAAGGGCCTGCTATATCCCCTCGATGCATTGACAGGTCTCATGAGACAAGTCAGTTGGCGACAAACCCTTTGAGTTTGTTTCCAAAACAGAATCAGATGGATATCTACCCATAGAAAAAAACCATTTTGATGGTATAGTGGTATTATGTTCCAGATAAATGTTTTCCAATTAATAATATTTCTATTTATTCATTTTTATTTATTACTATCCATGAGTTTATCACTAGGAAAAAATCTATGGATGCAGTTTCATTCTCAGTTTATTAATGGCGTGTGTTTTTCATTTATTCACCATTATATATTGAATATGGCAATTTTATTATGACTCAATTATTTTTGATTCATTATTACTCTATTTTTAACCCTTATATAGCATTTGATCTCACCCCTATCATTTTTTTCCTTCAACAATTTATAAAGAGGAGACCATTTATTGAGTTTTTGTGGATGCAGTTTTGTTAGTTTTTGTTGTGTATTGTATTATGTTACCTTTCCCAATATAATATGACTTACATGTATGTATCTAGTTTTTCCATACTAATAATATGATTTTTCCTTCTGTATTCCATTCCTTTTAAACATTACAATGTAATAATTAATGTTCCAGCTCTGGGCTTCTGGGGTCGGGGCATTACAATAGGCCACTATCTTCACCTACCAATCATTAAGCATCTAGACCAGCTCGAACACACTATTCCTAAACATGATCCAATATTATGAATGATGAGGAACAACCATAACCAATAAATCAATTGGATGCTACATATTTAATACTAATGAAAAATAAACCAAAGTATACCAACCCTAATTTTCACATCTATATATCATCAATAATATATATGACACCCTTGGATGAAGTGTCTCCATCTTCTAAACTATAGGTGAAGATTTGGGAATATTCCCATCCAAACCCTCCTAAATAGGTTGAGGTGCTTTATAGAATTCAAATACTTGGGAACATATAAAAACTAATCATTATGTAAAACCCCAAAATTTTTTTAGGAGGTAATTGTTTTATTTTCTAAAATAGAGTATCAATAACACCTTGTAAGAGAATAAATTCCCAAAAAATTTAGAATCTAACAGACACACACTCCCACAACTATAAGAGACATGCCCAGAGAGTCTACCCATATCCTTGATTAAAAACATCCCACAACTTTCTCAATGAATATTCTTATACATCATGTGCATCTAAATTTTTTATAATTACATATAAAAAATTATCAATTCTTATGTTAAATTAATTAGATGTCATTAATGAGATATTTTCAAGAACACCAAATATATTATTATTACAATTTATTTATTTTAAATGGATATCATTTATTATAAATTAAGCACATTACATGTCAATATTTGTGACTAATCATGAGATATGAACCCAAATGTTATCACCACCCAAGGAAATAAGAAAAATCATGTAGACCATCAATTCGAAATATCACTTTATAAACAGTATGAAACCCTGAATACATGTCCAATTAAATAAATCCCACTACCCTAACAATAAGAATGTATATTATAAAGGTGTTTTCAAAAAATAATCACAACTTTCTAAAAAATTACATCCATTTATTCTCTATTATATCAATCCCCAAATAATGGATCACATGAAAAGGGACTCTATTACTATTCTATAATGCATAATCATGAATAATTGGGTCGAAACTAGAGTGGAACAAGGTCTCAAACATGCCTTCTTATATACAAGAGGCTATCAATTACTGGTGAGGGAATAATTGATGTATTTGGGATACTATGAACTTGATATTTGGTAATGATTAAACATAAACAAATTAGAAGTATAAATTAGGAATAAACAATAGCTAGAGAAACAATGTAGATGAAAATAGATAAAGATCATCACATTATATATAAAAATTAGATACAACAAGTCATATATGAAATTTAAAACAATCCCCTATTGTAGGGGATCAATAAAAGTGATATAAAAAAGTATAAAATAACATCATAGATTAAAAATATCTAGTTTTATGTCCTATCATTGCCTCAAATCCTTGACCAGATTCAAATTCTTTACCCAAAAAAGGTCCATTTTACTTTGTTAAACCACTAAAAAAATCTATGTGGACCAGGTTACCTTGAATATTTGTCATAATATACCATGAATTACACCATCAATATGATCATAGAATAAATAGAATAAATATATTATTCTATTTATATTGATGAAAATATGCAGAAAAATATGTAACTCTTCATAGACATAATGGGCCAATGAGCCTATCATGAAGTCTTACTATACCTTATTTGGCTCCATTATAGAAAGATAATTCAATTCAAACCACATAACAAATCAAAATGTATGAATTGAACATTATCACTTACCTCATGTTCCCAATAAAGTCCCAAGTTGAATAAAACATCCAAAACTTGATGATGAATTCTAACTCAAGGATGGTGATTGATTATATCCTAGAACACCACTTTTACTTAGGTGAGTTTTCACATCAAGTATCATAATAAAAAATCAATACACTCTCTAACTCTAGGTCGATCTTATATAAATTACTATACTACCCACTCTACCTGATGGGAGGTCATACATCATCATCAAAAGATTTTTTCTCTGACAAATAGAGTTCGTTACTATCCTTGATCCTATGCCATCACATAACAACCCCCCATCCTCTCACTATATATTGAGAAATTCATATTGAGGTTGATAAATAAATGAATAAATATTAGGATATTCAATAAATAAAATAACATCAAAATACCACTCAATTGTCCAATAAAAAATCTCAAGTATAAGGGTGTGACAAGGGTAAACCATCACCATCTCCCTTGCGAACCACTAAAGGTTAATTACAGTAGCGATGATCATGAACCCAAAAACCTAATAATTGAATGATTGATCACCTATACCTGTATACTAACATATTAGTCACCCAAGATTTAATAATACTTGAATAAATCACTTTGTGACCCTTTAAAACTAGTATATCTCCATACATCTAACCATAGAAAAAAACAAGGCTTCACCTTTCTAATTTAATTCACCTATAACTACCACATAAGGGGTAAATATAATCAATTTGAACCCACATAGTAACATTAATACCCAAATCATAGCATTATTAGTCTATCTTAGTCACCCACATTCATTCTGAAACATATAATCACACAAAAAATATAATTTATTAAGGAATTACTAGTTCAAGTATAAGGGAGAACACTCTACAAGCTGTGATCTTCTATTCAATACCAAACAATTGAATCTTAAAACTGAAGCATAACCTTAAAAATTAATCAATTACTAAGGGAATCCATGAAATAATGGAATGAAGTGGAAAAGAAAATTAACCTGATGATGTATAATAATTAAAACTGAGGATAAGATAGGTTGGATGGTCTTATAATTATAATAAATATATAAAAATCAATCAAAATTAATGTTGGATTTTAAGGATAATGAATGAAATTTAATTAAGTTATATTGTGTTAAATAATAGAACTTATATTAAATAATCCCACCAGAGGCCACTGAGTACCTACCCCACCCTGACAAGGTAAGAAAATGGCCCTTCCAAATATGATTTGAATTCCCTTTGGGTGTTTGATGCAACTATAATAATTATAAGTCTACTTCTTATCATAACTAAAATTTGATCCCTAATTAATGTGTACCTAATTACCCTATTCTTCCTATTTTCATAGGGAGGGTCATGTACCCATATTTGAAACACTTATTTAATCACACTTCCATTGTGAACATTACAAAATAACAAAAAATAAAATAATTTAATCGAAAAATGTTCCTTAAATTCATACAAAAAATTTTAGATTCTTTACATAAGAAAATAACATCAATATAAAATTTTCATTCAAAATGATCCATTAATATCATTCTATGCCCTTTCTAGAATTTTTAAATGAGTTCTTAAATCATACATAATAAATACCTAAAGTATTAAAACAATCATAAAATAAAATATTATCAAATTAAATGGAAAAAATTTACAACTATATGATGCTCTCCAAACATTTTAAAACATATAAACCATATACAAGGTTAAAATAAAAATATAAAAGTCATATAATGTGTAACACAAAAACCATTCAAAAAATATAGGCTAATACGGACTTAACATATCTATTTATATTTTAAGTAGACTTCACCATCAATCTATACAATTATAATCTCCATAAGGATCCCCAAAAATATTTTTATACTCCTGTACCACTGTTAACCCACCAAGATATCTATGGTACCTCTCTACAGAAGTATTATGTATTCTATTTAATTATATCTTGATAAAAATAAATAAACATACTCACTAAGGGATACATATGGGAAGTAAGTCAAGAAATTCAATAGGGTTATCTGAAAATGGAATCCAATGATCCCCACTTACATAAAATCAGTGAAATCACATTTCCATTTTATGAAAACATTGCAAGACCATGAAAATTAATGTATGTTAACCAAAACCTTTAAATAATCCAAATACATATTTTTTTATATTAAAGTACCAACCAAAAATTACATGAACAAATATTTTAAGAGTAAATAAATTACACATATATTATCATTTTAGAACACACGATATCCTATAAAAAATAAGAATAATACCTACTTGGAAACCCTACACATGAGTGGAATCCAATGACCCATACATGTGTTGTTATTAAACATAATATCATAATAACTAACTCCACATATTAAATATGGGCAACTACACTAATGTGGGAATAAATTTCTTATGATTATTACCTTAAGAAAATTTCTAGAAAAGATATAAATCCAATTTAGTTAATAAAAGCACAAACATTTTTTTTATTTAATAAAAAATATCACTAAATTTAATTTTAAACAATAAAAATACTCAACATAAAATACTTAGAATCAAATGATGTAACTCAAATTAAATCAATACATTCCAACCACCACCATCCCATACAATGATAAAAATAATAAAATAATAATTTTTAAACCACTTTACTAGAAATTAAGAAATTTTATTTAACATATAAATCCTAAGAAGAACAAGATTAATCATGAGAATGAAAATATAGAGAAATTATCTTTCTTAAATAATTCACTTGAGTGAAACCAAGGTTAAACATTGTTGTTTTATACTCCCTTAATTTTACATGAATTCATTCAAATTAATCTCTAAATAAGAAATAATGGAAGAGGGGTGATTATAGAGGAATAACATGCTCTATAATATCTTAAATGTCATTGATAATATTTACATCCTATGAAAGGATTAAAATAAAATAAATTTTAGGGGTTTATAATAAAGTAATTATCTTTATTTAAAATATTAAATAATTAATAGTTATCATGCATGATCATGAACCAAACTTTAATTTACATTTATCATTAATATTCCAAAAAATATATACTCGAGTAATAATAATTTCATAACGTCCTCTTTTTCTACTATATATCATTTATAAAAATCACACCTATTATTTTATTGAAAATATTGTACACCAACCATAGATTTCTAAAATGTTTCCTAAAACTATATATTTTATATAAAAAGTGAAAAGACAAAATAAAACATTAACAATTTGTTTTTAAACACTTATAATTGTGTTATAACACTCTCTACCATTAAAGGTTATATAATTAGAAAGTTATCAAGAGTTATCTAGGATAAAATAATAGGTTATGATATCACATAAAGTTTTCTAACCTTCATGAATCTTCTTGAAGATAACTATGATTTTAGCGATTATAAAATAATAAAATAACCCTATCATGTGATATTATTTTGATATTAGTTTAAACTAATCCTAACTAATAACATGAGGTGGATCTGGTTCATACTTCAAAATTATTAGTTATAAAATATATTATTAATAAAATTGTATTATGGAGGAAAATATATATGCAAGGAGAATTTATTAATATGTTTAAGGAAATCTAATAGTCACACATTCTTGGTGTAATTTCATGGGTTTTCTTAAGACATTCCATTTTCATTTATGGGGAATCGAGGGAGTCTATGGATTTTTTTCTAGTAGTATGAGTGGTTGGGGAAGAATTAGGTTATTTTAAAATTTATTTTAAAATTAATTATGTGGTTTTAATAATTCATATAGTATATTTAAATAGAATTTATATTTTTAAGTTTTAATATTTTTTTTGAGAATTACTTTTGAATTTTCCTCTATGCCAAGAATGAAATTTATATTTTGATTACCCATTTTGAAAGTAATCGATCGTTTTGAGATGTTTCTCAAAATTATTGACATTTATGAGATATTTATGAAATAAAATATTCACTTCCCCTTACATAAGAGTTATTTACATGGATGAAAAATGACCCTTATCACCCCCCTATAGAAATGTTCCTGATGATTTATATATTTGGTCAAACATCCAAAGATAAGAGTCCTTTACCTTTTGTGTAATAGTATTTTATCCTTAGGTTACTCCTATTATTAACATATTAGTATTTTAATTATTTATTTTCTAAACCTATTTGGAGTTACTCTTAAAAATTATATTGGAGACATTATATAATTATGCAAGATTACCCCCTAGTGAATTTTTTTATTTTCCCTATTTAATTCAAAAATACACTTTATGATTAAAAATAAAATTTTGAATTATAAAATCCAAAAATCAGGATTTTAAAATATAAACAAAAATATTTTCACCCATGTATGGTGTATAAACATTATAATGAATTTAAATTTTAATAAGTTATTATAAATCAATACTCAAGATTTTAATTAGAAATAAGGGATTACTAACTTCATTTTAATGAACAAATACCAAATAGAATGTACAAATGGTTCTATATCAATTTTTTTAGAATTTTAGAATACCTGTATTCATATATAATTTAGGTTTTATTGATCCTAAATGATCAAAAACTTAAAGTTCATTTTCTAAGAGTATTTGAAAATTATTTATTTATTTTTTGTTTTATGATCATCTTTCCACCATCATTTTCAAATGAATAAATTTATTGATCCTTCATATATAGGTATGAACTTTGAAAAAAGTTTTCATTATTTTGTTTAAAATTTTGGGTTATAATGATGTTATTTTCATTTGAATAAATGTTAAGAATTTCCCGTAGAAGTAAAATAATTTTAATTATATAAATAAAGTCATAAAACTATGACACATGTTAAATAAATGTTAATTTTTTATTTCATATGATAAATTTATACTTTTAGTGAACCCAATATGGTCCACTCAACCCATCACCCATACCGGAACACCATAAGTCCCATAGTAGAATCTTGATTGACATGGGATAGTAAAAAGATAAATCACATAAAAATAACTTTTTTAGAATGGTTTATACCTTATTAATCACACATGACCATTATATGAGTTTAGACGACCACACCGACACATAATCAGAGTTAACTAGAATTAACATAACTAAGAGAGTACCACAATAATGACTAATAACAGATACCATAATAAACCTCACATAATCATAAAATAATGTCATTAAATGAAACATAAACATGATATATATGTTAAAAATCTCAAAACCTGAAACATGTATCAATACCCACCATGGAAAATAAATACATCCCATAGATACAAAAAAATATCCTCATGAGCCAATCCCATGAGACAAAATCTCCTCCAACATGAAAAACCTTAGAAAATTTTAAAAAAGAAGGTCATATCATATTCATGGTGATCATGTCCTTAAATATTTTCTACAAAAATGTTTACATATTCCTAAATACATATACAGGGTGTGAGGAAGAATTAATTAACGGATTCCACCATGAATATATTTATGTCTTTTAAACCATGATAACCAATAAATCAAGTTTTGAAAATAGAATTTTCAAAAACCAATCCACATTGGAAACATTCCCCTTTAAATAAACCATTTGGGATCCCCCTGGTTTTATTTAAACAAAAACACACATCCAAAATGTAAATCAACATGGATCAAGTAAGAAATAATTTCATGAAACATGATATTTTCCACATATTTAAACAAGTAATAAACTAACATACACACCATTATTTTGTCAAATGAGGAGAAATGGTCATAACATAAGATATCCTAGTAAAATAAGGTACTAAAAAAACTCATAAATTATTTGAAAGCCAACAAGGAATAAATGAAGTGCACCATGGGATCTAACAATAAGGTTCTAGTGAGACTTATTCTAAAAAAAGTTACTTATAGACAATGTATAATATAAAATACTTTAAGGTCTCTCAAACTTCCATAGGACCAACTCCAAAGAGGTCCCTTTATCTCTTGGTCAACATATTGGAATATCTCTTGGTCTTACTCCAAAAATATATTTATGTCCCTTAGAAAACATAATAGATGATCCCACAGACTTCCTCTCAAGGGGTCTCTTAGTACCTTTGACAACACACCCTCACACCCATGGAATCCCATTTTCTACTCAATTCCAAACATAAAAACGTAAAATCTATCATACATAATAGCTATTTATAGAGGAAATTTAATAAACCAACAAGAAAATTCAAGTTAAGAATCACTACTATGAAAACCCCTTTGAAAACCACAGTCAAAACCACATTAAAAGTATAAAACCACATTGAGATATTTTATCAAACACACAATGTGTATCAAAACCAATCACCTTTATAAGGAGATATTAATACATTTAATTTCAAACCCATCCCATGATTCAAATAAATAATGAATTAAATATAAATAGTAAAAAAATTTAAGTACAACTTGATACATAAAAACCATATTTGACAAAGAACTCAATGGTTATCCATGTAAAACACCTTTAAATAGAGACACATACCTCATAATATGTTCTAAACACATAAAATTTAATGAAAATAGATATATTTATGAAGGATATATCTGCACACACATATACTATATTATTACAAGCCAAAACCCACATTATCAACCATTTATTCTTCAATAGGACAGGATAGGGTTCTATAGTTCCTTGAAAATGGAAGATCAAAGAAAGTGAAGGGCATAAATATGAATAAATATTGAAGAAATTGGCTCACCTAATGATAAAATGAAAAGAATCAGAGGAAAATCCACCAAAAAATGAATAGGTGGAACTCCACAACCATTTAAGATAGATGCACATGATGGGGAAAGGAAATGAGTGATAGTGGAGTTAAAATTTTCAAGGTAACTTTAGTCATTTTTCAAAATATTAGTGACCTGGATTACTCACATGGTTTATCGACACAATTAGAAAAATCATGTGCTAACTTTTTTCATCTACTATCACCCAAAAGAAAAGTAGAATGGTTCTCAACTTAGCTTTCATAGTTATAAAAACCATCCCTATCCCATGAAAATGAATATGTCCCCCAAAAAAACCCCTCCAGCATGGTTAGTCTTAGTTTAACACAAACTATTCTCCAATCATACTTTAGGGTCTACTTTCCACAAAAAATTTATTTCCAACCACCATCACTAGTAAACTCTAAAAGAAAATTAAAATTTATGTAAAAACTCATATAAAATGTTCCAGTGACCAAGTGTGTGTCACAAACCTCCCCCTAAACAACTTTCCTCCCCTAGAAAATCCTCCAATATCATTATAAAAAAACAAGGATACTTATCCCACATCAATGATTCTTTCCCCCATGTATCATGGATGTCTTCACCATACTAAAAATTCATATGATCCAATGGTATTGATTTACTATGGAGTGTTTTGTTATGATGACGAGTCATATGGAACATATGGAGGGAGGTCCTCATGAGTTGGAGATGCAGTCCCTTTATCAAGGTATTCACCATAACCCTTGTGGGTCAGTACAGAATTCAAGTGCTTTGAAAATATTATTAGTGTATTAAGGAGGAATAGTATACCTACAAGATGTTTAGTTTCATATCCAGTCTCCTTTTTTTTAGTTTGATTACTAAGAGTTCTCATGGATTCAAGGTTTCTTGATAGGGAAGTTTAGTTTGGATAACTTTACCTACTCATTTTAGAAGAACGTTAGGTAGCACAGTGAGAGTTAGGATGGACACTCATGGATTGGATGATGAACAGGTGGATAGTGTTTGTATGGTTGATTGTGGTAGGAATTAGATGCCATATTTTTGAAGACGAGTGCATAAAGTACTCTGGTTTTTTGGATTTAACTTTTTTGAGGAAAATTCTCAGTGATTCAAGAATGTTATCCCATATTTTTTTAGATGTGTCTTGTGTTAGTGTGGTTTTAGTTTGTGATTAGGTTTCACAGAAACATAAAATCTTTATTTTTTGGATTTTTTTAAATCCCATGCGATATTTCTATGGTGGAGTTATAGAGATTCACACTCTAGGATCATATTAGGGGAATATTTATGGTAGGGAATCCCCAACAAGACATCAATAAGCATCATTCCAATCCATCTGGGAATGGGTGTTGGTTTCTATTTTATATTTGGTGATCAATTATAATCTAGTTTTCCATGTGAAATAATCATGTTCTATAGTGTAAGTGTCATGGGTTATGGATCTTGGTGCCCAGTTTTATAGTGATGATGAGGTACTTCCTTTAGTGGGGAGTGTCCTCTTGATCATGGGTTGGCCATGTGGCTTTAGGGTGTCTATGTGCAGTTGGTTCCAAATTGAAATATTTTTGATAAAAAATACCATATATGAATTCATATGAAACATGGGATATTTTCCTGATATTTAAAATGGTGTGGAAAAGTGTAGGTAAGACCCTTCGGTTGGAAAAACAGTATGTGGTTTATCTTTATATGGGACTGATAATTATAGGAGGAGTCATCCAGAAGGGGTCTGGATATATTTTTACTTATATTTAGAGGTATTGGGTTTGAAACCATATCAAAAATACCGTTCAATACATTTTATAGGTGTTTAGGGAATCAAATAATGATTTTTTTAAGAAAGGAAGATGATTATGAGCATGGTGGTTTGAGCTATGTGATGAAAGAATGTTGAGAATTTAGAGTCTGGTTGTATCTGGTTGTTGGTAAACTATGACTGAGTTAGGCCATCATTATCAATTTCATAAATATTGATCCTTCTTGGGGTTTTAAATCATTTATTTTGGAGAGTTTTTAATGATCCTATTCATTATAAATTTTTAAAGTTCATAAGAAATTTGAATTTTTGGGATTTAGAGGGGTTATTCATTGAATCAATAATTGAATTATAATTTTGATAGTTAGATCCTCTTTATGGAAGTGTTTATAGTGAGGTTCTAGGACAAAGAGTCAGATTTTTTTCTTGTGCATTGCTTTGGAGATTTTGGTTTGAGTAGTAGTTTTCGGCCTATTTTGGGCCCAACACATAGTTTGGTGTGCATGGTTTTTTTGTAAACCATGATCTCCTCTAATAATTAATGAATTTCAAGTTCCTTTATTTCTATCATGGTTTTTTTGGGAATGTTTTATGAATATTTAAGTTTAAACCGAGTAATTTATAGAGAAAATTTTGTGGGATGAAAGGCTCTCAAGGATAGTGTACATGTCTTGAACACAGTTTTTGAAAAATCATTTGAATGTTATATAGGGTTTCTAGAGACATTTTTCACATTAAAAGCTGAGTTAGTAAAACATGTGGACAAACCATGTAGGGCAGGGTTTTAGGTAGTTCCTTATATATGGTTTCCATATGGTTTTAAAAACCACATGACCAAACCTTGTGGCTACATATATTTTCATTAAAATAGTGTTTCTACTATTTTTTCACTTCGGGATTTATCCTCTCCACCTCCCTTTTTTTATCCCTCACACACAAAAACCCGGAGCATCTCTCTCCAATTTTTTCCTCCTCCATACTTTGTTTTAGGGGTAGTTTTTTGGAATTCTTCACCATTTTGAGGCCGGTTTCATCCTCTCCCTTCCCTTTTATTCCATTTCCTTCCTTATGTTTGATTTTATTTTCCATCGCTTAGGCTTTGAGTTCGGATTCAATTGAAGCATAGTGGAATTATCTAGGGATGTGGTGTTTTATTATGGATTGGTGATAGGATTCCCTAAGATGGTTTATTCATGTTATCTCTCATCATTTCAGTTTAGGTATGATGAAAAATGGATTCTCCATATGTTAAATTTTAATTTAAAGGAACTTTCATCTAATTGGGAGTTAGTTGATGAGGTTTTTCCTATATTATTATCGATGATGTGTTTATATCCATTTACAGGTGATTGTTCTGGTTTCAAAAGGAAGAATCCCCTAGGTGAGTTTTAATTCATTGTTTCTATTTGGAAGTAAATGTATTAATTCATTTGAAATGATTTTAATTGATTTTATTATCTTGCATGGAATGAGTTAGGAACTTTGGTTAGTGGTGAAGCATGAGTTCGTTCATAAAGTTTTGTAGGTTATACTATAAGGTTTGGAGGGGTTTATTTATTTCACTTTTAATAGTCATTTAATTTAATTCCTTAGTTTTTAGAACCCCATGAGGGTTATTTCATTTTGGTATTGTAAAGTATTTTGTTTCAAATACCTTGACAACAGGTATTTATTCAGGGGTACACATTCTTGGCTCAATTCTGTGGGAACACCTCATGTGTCCCATGGTAATGCAAAGTGGAAGTAATGAGGAGGTTCTTTGGTTTCCTCCCCATCAATGAACTAATAATGGGATTTTTTATCCCCTTTTGAGTGATGGCTATTGTGTGTGATGCAACGGTGAGGCTTGTGGGTGTTCAGTGGTCATGGTGAGTTTCTTTCAATGAGCTGAGGGTGGAAAGGAGGTTCCCCAAATGGACTTGGTAATAGATACCTCTAGGTGAGAGGTGTGGTACTAGACCCATAGGGGGTCATGTGTTTGATGGTACCTCATCCTTGGAGTTCCAAGGGTGATTTTCTTGGGACACTTTTGACAGTTCCCAAAAGTCAAGAATATGAGATGTGTTGGATGGGCTGTTTGGGACATTTCATAAATGCTAGGTTAGTTTTTTGTGGTTATTTAGATTGTATTGGTGGGATATTTCTTGAGGTTTACCCTTTGGTATGGTTGGTGTTTATATTTTAGGTTTACATAAGTAGGATCCATGTTTAGGATAAGAAGACACCTTGGGGTTTCAAGTATGACTGGGATCCATTTGAGAGATTTTGAGATGGGTTCAATGGAACCATTTTAGATTCCCTTATAGGTGATATAATACCAAATAATAGGTTATATGTTAGGTAATCATATGGAGGTTTTATTACAGTGGACTTTATCACGTGGTTTTGCTTCTACTGAGGAGCCCTATGTAGGGTTTACTTCCCTTGAGGTGATAATGAGGATCATTTAAAATTCCCTTATAGGTATGTTAGTTACCTTGGATTACCTTATGGTTATTTTGTTGATTAAGGATAATTTGGTGTTCATTGATTGCCCCATGGAGTTTTACCTTGTAATGGGAATTGATCATGGAGTTGGATGAGTTTGAGTATCCCATCGTAGGTTGTCCTACCCTTTCTTTGGCCTAATGTACAACTGTTGATATTTTGATAGGCATGTATTGATATCTTGGGTGAGGCTAGGGAGACCCTTTTAGGGTATCCCAATTTCCTAAAAACTTGTGGACTCTAGAATTCATGATCCATGGTGACTAATAGTTTATCAATTCTAGTGGTTCAACAATTTTGAAGATTTGTTTGAGAGTTTATTAATAAGTGATTTTATTACCATTGGCTTATGATGTTTGAGGCAGTTTCTTCTCATAACCATAATGTGAGTGGGGAATTTTGGGATATCATGAGACCCAGATTTATCCCTGAGTTTGATATGATACTCTTTTATTTTTCAAGCTAGTTTTAGTTATATTGTCATAAAGAACAAATGGAAGATCATGATGAGTTCACCCCTCTAGTTTTGGATTTATAATCTTGATAATGGTTTGATATTATAGATTTTGGGTGCCCCTTGGTTTTTTTATGTGACCCTTGGGATAGTGTTTCTGTTGGGACCATGGAAGAATGGGTCCCCTGAGATTGTATTTTTCTTTGTCCCATGGATGGAGGGTCCCCTAGGGAAGTGTAAACTATCAAGACCTTATTTTGAGCCTGATTGGTTCTATAAGACATTCGTGAAATGATATATTCTATTGGGTTTGTCCTAAAGTCTTGTATCTAGTTTAGATCAATATATTTGAGTCATATATCTTAGTAGTGTTTTTATATCATTTTAGATGCATGTGGTTACACCTCTGGGTATGAAATTCATGTTTTCCTTTACATTAGATGTTTCAGATATCTTGTGTAAATTATGGACATGACTAATGTTATGCGGTTGATTGAGCCACATGCTATAAAGTCATTGTCATGGGCCAAAGAAAAGGTAGATTTTCCTTGAGTTTTAGGATATATCATAGGGATGAAAAATTTCTTTATTTTTCCATAGACCTGTTACTTTATGTATTTTTTTATTTTATTCCAGTTTTCTTGTTTTCAATTAGGCTAAGAATATCTTATGTACATGAACATTTTATGACATAATATTATAGGTTCACCATTTGGGGTGTCCTATTGAAATTTATTTTTGACCCCTATATATTCCAAAAAGTGTGAAAATGGATCCCCTTGTCTACTTTCAGGTGGTATCATAATTTTCCCAGTGGTTCTGGGTGGAGGACCAATGATTATTGATCAAGAAGAGTCACTAGTGTGGAGTCTTAGGACCCGCCTCATACATCCTGAGAGTTTTAGAGAACATGTATATGGTATTTCTCAATGTTGTTAGTAGATACTTATGAAATTATTTTTAGTTATGTTTATTCATATATGTGGTCAACCCAGTTGATGACTTATTTTTGTATGTTTTAGAAATTGTTGAGTTTGTATAACTGTATGCCATATTTATTTCGTTATATTGTGCCATTGTTTTAGTTTATTTATTTAGATTAATTTAAAATTTATAGATTTTTATGACTGTTGTGTTTCTTCTTTTATTATACTGTGAAAACATTTATAGTCATCCAATGCTATATTTAAAACCCTAGCTATTGTTTGGAAACCTCTAGTGTTTGGGTAGGTGCGCATGAGGCCGTAGGGAGATAAAGATCTGGTGTCGTGTCAAGTAAACCAGAGTTATTTTACTACACTAGAGATGTTTCTACAATCAATTTCTTAGGATTCCATGTGTTAACTTTATATAGAAAAAAAATATATATTAACTTTATAAAACTAATAGAATCACCTCTCAAAAAATAATATATATATATTTATTTTATTGAATGATGTGTTTAAAGAATATATAAATTGTAATTATGTTTATATTGGATAAACATAATTTACAAGTAAATACTAATGAAAATTGGATTTATTATTGTGGATTGATACCTTTTTATCGATAGTTTCCATTGAAGTAGTTATTAATAGATTTGGGTTGTTCTAATAAAATTGGAAGTTTCTATTGATAATATTTTAAGGGTTAAGTTTGGGTAAATCAAATAAAGTTTGTAAATAGTTTGTTATGTGTGAATCCAAGATTTATAGTGATAATGCATGTGAATACATTTATTATTTATAATGAAAGAATTATGGGTTATTACATTTCATATGATTGATGAAGAATGTGGTGAGTGGGTTTTATGGTGTTAGTTTGGAAATGTGTTGTGGTCGTATGCATTGATATGTGTGGTGATTGATGAGATGATTGAATTTTTATTATGGAGTTTCATTATAGTTATCTAATGGCATTGACTAGATGGTAATAAATATTATAGTAATGGGTACGTGATAAATAATTATAAATCATGGGATGGAATTGAATAATAATTGACTATTCTATGGTTTTTGATAATTAAAACAAAAGGAAAGTGGATGAGATAAATGTGGGTGATGACTTAAGAATGGGTTTTCTTTAAAAAATAGTCAATGAATTTCATAATAAATATAATATTGATGAAAATTAGAAAATCTATAAATAGTTAAACTTTATTTTTAAAGATAATTTATTCTTTTTTAATAGTTGTTTTATGGGAAATAGATTTGTAAGTTGATGTTGTTATAAATGAAGAAATTGTATTGGAACATTTATGGTGGTGATGAAATGGTTATGAGTTTTGTTATATTTTTATAATAATAACCCATTAGTTGGGATTGAGTGTGGATGATATATATATTCCTATATATATGTGATATTTCCCTTGGTATTTTATACGCACCCCACCTATGTTTGATTCTTTAAGATGATCAAATGTTTTGGGATATGGTTGTTCTCATAAAGATATAAGATTGTGAGAGAATATATGGATTAATAATCCCTCTTCCTATATTTATCTTCAAAATTATTACATGTTATTATAGATAAATGTAGGTTTATCAATACCAGTAGGGCTGGATTAATGTAATAATAAAAAATATACCATGGTATGGTTATATGGTGGGGGTTGTGCATAGTAAGAGTGGGAACGTGGGTGATATCCTTCTTGTTTGTAATACCCTTCTGTTAGGGGAAATATATATTTTTTGGAATATTGATATGGTTATGGTTATGGTATGGATATTATAGACTCGTGCTAACATAAAAATTGGACCCTATATGGGTTCGTTATATGGACTCGATCCTCATTCATCCCATGATGCAATTTTTGAAAAAGAATAAATTTTATTATGTTCTTGAGGATCATTTCAAGTTTATTTTTATTATATAATTTGGTCAAAAACATACAAAAAAAATTCATTACAATGTGATTATTTCCACTCAGTATCAATTTTTTCATAATAACGTACTTTTAAAATGAAACACACTTTCAGATTCATTAGAAATCATCATGATTTCCAACATGAAGTCATAATTATTCTTAATCATCCTTAAAAACCTCTAAGAGGAATTACAAAATGTAGGATAATAAATAAAATTCTTATTAAGGTACATGTATAGACAATAAAAGAAACATATTTTTTCCATTTCAAAACTATGAGATCATATATGATAGTTTACCATTAATATAAAATACATTGATTTATAATAATTGTTTACTTAAAAATGGATTCAAATTTACTTCCAAAAGTTTTTCATATAATGGTTTAAAAAAATAAATTGTGGAATAAATCATAATCATGAGTGTCTCTTAGAAATCATGAGAACCCATGAAGACCATTTTCATAAAAATATACATTTTAACCTTATATGACATAATTATTCCTTCAAACAAATGAACACTATCTTACCTAATGATATTTGAAGATTTATATGAAAATTAATTTTTAAGAATCATAAATTCATATAAGTTCCTTGGGAAATCATATTTATAAAACCCATAGAAAAATAATTATAGGAACACCAGCCGAGGAAATAATATACTCAATTTATTACAACATAATTCTCTAGGGGACATAATAAATACCAAATTCATTGGAATCTATATTGGGAATAATATTTATCATAAATAATGTCTATGAACCATAAAAATCATGAAACACTAAAAATCATTCATTCCCATTATCAAACTTAAAAAATAACTTTTGAACTCATAAATAGAACATTTTCAAATAATTATATCTTTATTTCATTCAAAGACCCATTTTTAAAACTAAAATACTCAAAAATAAAGGGAAAATTAGTTTTTATTTGAAAAAATAATTTCATATTGTTATATAAGCTATATATAAATAATTTTAATGGACTTGGAAAAATCCATTAACATCATATATGTTTAAAAACATTCCTTTTGTAATTTGTCGAGAAAATAAAACATTCTATATAAAATATGAAATAAGATTCATTTTGAAGGAATTTTTTATGAAATTCAAAAGAGATGTAAAGTAACATTTTAATTTATATATTTAAATATTTACAAATACACCAAAAAATACGGACATGGAGGAAAAACTTTAGAAGTAAATATTAAAAATGATTTAAAACATGGTTTTAAGATATAATATTCCTTACATCGAGTATGAATATTACCGTACACTCATTATATTCTAGAATAACAAAGTCATGTTAATTATTTACTTGATTAAGAATATTTTTAAAGTTTATTATATTTTTTATTATTACTTTTACTTCACTTATTTTCATATCAAACTTAATAGCTTAAATGATTATGTTTACTAAGTACATTTTGGGGATGTTTGGTTCATAAGTCCAAAATGATATTTGTAGTTTGACTATAGTCAAGAGGATCATAATTATATCATTACTAGAATATTAATAATATTATAAGTATAATTTTTATACATTAATTATACTTTTAAAACCAACCGTGGGAGGTGGTTATGAAAAATGAAATAAGTTAAAACATAGATATGGTAGTTTTTATGTACGCATGAGTAACATTTATATTCTCTATGAACATGAAGGATAAAAGGTAAGTGATATTTTACTTTTAAAAATGATATTTATATCATAAATAACATATTATTTATTTAAATACACCTTTATATATAATTAATGTGAGAGTGTGAAGAAAATTAAAATTCATCAGTTTGTAAGGTGTTAGTCTGCACATATGCACGAGAGATGTTTTCATTTTCCATTAGAAGGATAAGTAGATATAAACACCTTAAAAAATAACCATAATAACATTAATTTATTTTTGATATATTTATGTTTATATATGATAATTATTATTATATGTTTGAATTAGGTAAAATAAAATAATAAAATTAAATATATTGGTTAGGAATTATACCTCAACTTTTGAAAACCTCCTTAGGTTTGTATATAGATAAATCCAAGGGTGGTATTATATTCAAACTAGAACCATTATTAAGTGTGTATTTATTCTATTAAATTATTTGGGTAGGTATTTTACATGATAATAGTCTCTTTATGTAAGGATAAGAGAGGAAAGGTGATGTACTTTTATAAGTGAGGGATATGACACCTTTTGAAATTTTCAGAAGATAAAAATATATTAATGTACCACTCAATAAAAGTGACTCAAAAATAAATAATATAAGAATAAGATATTATATAGGGTATAAATATGATAATAAAATCTGATTTAGACAATTTTTTAGGCCATTTGTACCCCTACCATTTTTTTAACGCTTTTAACCCATTTTTACCCTTACCATGGTAGCTGAGTTTTGTACACCAAAGATACTATTCATAATGACAAAAAATGAGGTTGAAATATTTATATTATATCATCCTACTTATTTCATATATGATATCCATTTTTAAATATTATATATATATATATATATATAATATTATTAATAATTAATTTCAAATTTAGAACACAAAAGGCGATGAAAACTGGTTTTCTAGATAAATTCATTTTTAAGTATAATTTTTTAATAACAAAATCAAATATAATATTGATCCTAATGAAATTAATGAAATTATTTATTATTATATTTAAATAATATAATTTGAAAATCCTTCAAAAATAAAAAATATACTTTTGAATTACATGAAAGGAAAAGGTGATATTTTTTAAAAAACAATAATTTCTACCATTCACTTAAAAATAAAAAATTTCAAAAAAGACTCAAAAAATATATATAATATAATTTTTATTTTAGGATACAAAATATGTAAATATTTTAAAAAAAAAATATAATTTATAAATTAAACTTTTGAATAAAACTATATAATCCATGAAACTCAATTTAGTTAGAATGAATCTAATATCTCTTTGACTAAGAAATTACCTGTTATATTTATAATGAATGTTTACCAATGAATATAAATCAAGAATATTAATAAGGAATAAAATTGATATATTATTAATATTAATTGGGTTTTAAAATTATTCCCACCTTTAAAAAAATGAATTAATGATATTTTTATTCTCTTCCTAAACATTTTGTGTTATTTTTTCTTCATAGTATTTTTGGCTTCCCATGTTGCTTCTTAAATCATATGGTTAATATAAAAAAACAATAACATGGTGAATCAAATTGTTCTATTATAGTTACTCTTTATTTTCATGAATATTAATAGGTTATTCTTCATATAAAATGTTCTTTTCCATATAAACTAATTCAAGACTCAAAACATGAGATCAATCTAACACATACTTCCTTAATAATAAAACATGGATCACATAATGAATAAGAGATAAAATCAGAGGTAAATGAACTTTATATTTAACCAATCAAATATTATCTATTTTTTCAAAAGGTTCAATTAACCTCAGAATTAACATTCCCTTATTACTAAAATTCATATCACACATACATGGATATACTTTAATAAAAAAAATCTCCTATCTTGAATGAAATATCCATCCTATAGTTATCTGCATAACTTTTCTTCATACTATAATAATATCTCATATTATTTTGAATCGGCTTAACTTTCTTAACCCTTGCTTCTAAAATTATGGTCTCATAAACCTTATTTCAATAACACCATCACAATTAGATAAAGTTCAACACTAGTTTCCATATAATGCCTCAAAATATGTCATATATATACTGTAATGAAAATAACTTTTTTAAGAATATTAAAAAAATTAATGATATTGATTTTAGAATCCCTTATAATATAATGAACAATATCACAAAATATCCTATAAAGTCTAAATAATTTTCTTTAACTCTTCATCAGATTGATAATGAAAATTTTACTGAAATTCAATTTTATACCCAACGACTTCTAAAGGAATTTCTAAAAATTAGTGTCCAATATGGGATCGTAATTAGATTTAATAGAAATTAAGAATCCATGTATTATGGTTATCTATTATATATTAAGTCTATAAATATGAACTAAATACATATTATCTTAAATAGAAATAAAATTTATAGAATTATTCAAATGTTCAACAATAACCCATGTCTCATTATTAACCAGAGATGTATTTGGTAATATAACAATGAAATCCATGGTTTCATTATCCTATTTCTATTCAGAAACTGATAAATACTAAGGTATCCCCTTCAGTAAGTTTCATTCCAATTTAATCTATTGATAAGTTAATCATTTCATGGTAAAGTCAATAATATATCTTTTTATTCAATCCCACTAAAAAATTTCCCAAAGGTCACAGTATATCTTATTTCTAATATGATGAATGAAAAATGGAAATGCATGAGCTCTAAAAAAAATCTTTCTTCAACTATGAATCAAAAGTCACACATAATCCTTTCATAAATATCAAAAAACCTTCATTTTCAATGATAAATTCAGGAAACATACATCTCCTAACCAATATTACGTTTTTTTATAAATCATGATCATCCTTTTGAGTTTGCTTAATTATATCTAACAGTGATCACTACACCAAGAACTAATGAAAATACTGTAATCTCCTTCATGAAAAATTTATATGATAATATTTATTAAGTCATTAATCATTGTTTTTGTTCTATTCATAACATAGTTAATGATGCATTATATTTCTCACTAAAAACATCAACTACTCTGTTTTCTTTTCTTAAATGGTATGGAATCGTGTATCCATAATCCATAATTAGTTTCATCAATATTATCTATCTCATGTATATTTTTTGAGTGAATATATATTCTTCCAACATTTATTATCAGTATATATTTTACATTTTACCCCATGTAAATGTTTTTCCTAGATTTTCAAGTAAACACAACAACTGTAAATTTATGGATAAGTGTAGGATGATTTAACTCATGTGGTTTCAATTACCATGTTATATAATCAATTACTTTACCATTAAATATCAAAACAAAACCAAGTCCCATAAAAGAAGCATCATTGTAGATAAAAAACTCACTATTTCTAGATAGCAGGGTTAGAACTAGATCATTTAATAATATTTTTTTCAATTATTAGAAGCATTAATCATATTATTCCATCTAGATGAATCTAAATACCTTTTATGTTTCAATAGTTAGTGGGATAGATAATTGAGACACTTTTTATACAAAATTAGATTATTAACACTCTAATCCAAGAAAAAATGAATCTCTCTGGCATTTGTGGTCTTAGTCACTCTACAATCAATTTCTATTTAACTGTTTACATTTTTATTCAATTATTATTTACAATATGTCCAAATAATGAAATATATAATAACTATAATTTATATTTACTAAAATTTCCATATAACTTCATTTCTTTTATGGTTTTTATAGAAAACCTAATTTTTTTCTCATGATCATCATAACTTTTAGAATATATCAGGATGTTATCAATAAAATAACCACAAATTTATCTATGAACTATGGATAAATATATTCATATGGCCTATAAATACATTTGGATTAATTATAAACCCAAAGGGAATAAGCAAAAACTAAAAATGTCTATAACTTGTCTAAAGTTCTCTCTTTAGAGTTTCATACAACATAAACAAATACTGATGATACCCAGACTGAAGATAATCCTTCAAAAAATATGTATCTCCCTTGAGATTATTAAACAAGTAATCTATATGAGTTAATAAATACTTATTATTAATATTGATGTAATTCAATGCACTATAATCAATTCAAATACTTATGGAACCATATTTGTTTTTAGCAGTCAAATTATAATCACCCTATTTTGAAGTACTAGGATGAATGAATCCATCTTCAAAAAACACTTGTAACTTCATTTTCAATTATAAAATTTCTACTTGATCAATTCTATAAGGATGTTTCGATAGTAATTTCATCAAGAACAAGTTAAATAGTAAATTTAATCACCTGATTGGGTATAAAATGGGGAAATTTATTCCAAATTACAGTAATATATTCATTCACTAAAGGAACATCACAAATTTTATAAATTTTCTTCTTTTAAAAAATATTTATAAGATAACATTAACATATATCATTAACCAAATTATTATATTCATTATAGTTTTTCAAAGGTATGATTTCATTCTTGTATAAAAAATATAAATCATTTTTATTAAAAACTTATTTATATATATAATATTTCTTAGACTCATAAAAAAATTCCAATCCCTTCTTAGAATAACATAAAACCCTATATGGATAAATAGAACAAGGACTGGAGGATAAACATTTTCATATAAAATAACATGAATATTTTTATAAATTTTTTTCTTTATACTTCTCAATTTTTTTTACTAAGAAATTTATATTCATTTATTGAGGTTAAAAATTCAAATTTACCAAGTCATTTCCCAAAAATGAATGAATATATTAACACCAAATCTAATAACACTTTGCAATAATCTGAATAAAAAAGTAATGTTCTTTAAACAAAATATCTAAATGTCCAAAAATCTACTGAATTATTTTCAATTCATTTAATAAAACTATTATTCTTTTTATGTTGATTAATTATATCATTCATTCCTATCTTCACACTAGTAGCCACATAATAACCCATCTCCTTACTATTAAAAGATATTACTTTCATATTCTGATTATTTTTCTAATAATTATTCTGATCCTTTTCTATATAGTCACAAGCCACATGTACAAATATACCACTTCATGAACACATCCCATATATTTTAATACATTATCCAGGGTTATATTTACCTCACGTATCAAAATATAAAATCTTGATTTTCTTACTTTTATATTTCCTTGATAGGTGATTCCCCATTGCCTACCACATGGGCATTTTTCAGATTATTTTATAACAATAAATGATCCTTGGAAAGCTCCATTTCTACCTTATCTTCACATATAAAATAGTTCCTCATAAATTTCAATCTCTTGAGAATCCAACACCATTTGATAGCTTCGATTCAATATTGACTGAAAAAAATTTAATTTTACTAACATAATCCTTAATAAAATTTGGTATTTTTATTTATAATTAGGTGATGTTTTATTCATATATGACCACTAAATCCTCCTCCTTCCACCTCAATTTAGAAAATATATTTTTATTCATAATGGCCTAGGAAAATATTTCTCAAGGAAAATATTTTTAAGATCATCCCATTTAAGGCTTCAATATATTCTCTTCCATTAGTATTAATTACTATTGTACACCATTGATTAGATTCACCATTAAAATAAAAAATATATACAATATAATTTTTATTCTCATAGAAACCCATGAATTGGAAAATCTTTTCCAAATCATTAATCTATCTGTTAACTACCACTAGGTTAGAAGATCAACTAAAATAATTAGTGTGTTATTTCATGATATGATCATGTAGAAACATATTTATCTATATTGATTTTTATTTCTATATAACATGGATTCCACCACTATTAATATACTACATAAACTAATCTATCACAATAAAAAACTACTCATTTATAATTTCAACCATTCCAAGTTTCCTATTTGGATACATATTTTCCTATTGTTGTATTCTTATTTTATATTCCCTATTTCCTTTACTAAAAACCATTCTAAAACAACATAGATTAAATTAATTAAATTGTAATATTAAAAATCCATCACATGATGAACATAAATTAGAATCTCTTAACAGTATATAATTTTAGTATCCTAGTATCTAAAATTATCTAAATAGTTCTATAATACCAACTGTAAGGATACAATCCATATTAGACCAATAATTTAATTTTTAGATAAAAATTAATTTTCATACATTCCTAAATACCATTTAATTTTTAGATTTTTAGATAATTAGATCATAACTCTTTCATAAGAAACCCATACATTATAAATTGGTCACTTCAATTAGTGTCCATTTTTTTAACAATATAATACTTTTAAAAGGAAAAAAATTAAATCTATGAAAAATGTTCATAATTTTCAACATAAAAATATCATTATTCCTACTTATCCTTAAAAGTTATGAAGAAAATATTAAAATTATGGATGAGCATCAAAATCTTTGTAAAGGGAATATAAAATGATAAAATTATACCCATTAGTCAATTTCAAACCCATGAGAACATATAAGAGAGTTTTCCTTTAATATAATAAACTATGATGTAAAATAACCATTTAGTGAAACATTAAATAAGATTTACTACACCATGATTTTAATTAAGCAAATTATAAGAGTAAAAAAAGAAAAATCATAATCATGGGGTTTTCTAAGAAAAATTTAGAACCCATGAAAACTATTTTCTTAAATACATGCCTTTTACCCTTCAAGAGGATAATAATTCCTTAAAAAATTAATTATCTTACCTTACATAATAAAAAAACTTCTTGAATAGTTATTTATCATGAATTGAAAATTCAAGTAAGATTCTTTGTATGTCATCTTTATATAACTTGTACATGAAACCATTCAAGAAGTTGTTGGTAAAATCCCTCAATGTCACTTTTTAGTATTTTTTAGATGATTATGTTTTTTGAATAAGTAGGCTTTCAAAGTATGTTGTGGAGTTCCTGAGATATTATTGACAAGGTATGTTAATAAATATCGAAGACAATATAATGGATTATTTAGAGGTGGTACTGAAAATTTTGAAAACAATGTGGCACTATTTCCCAATATTTTCTAAATTTTTGGGGTCCAAAATTTGGAGGACTCAGGCTTCAATTTTTTTTATTTCCATGGATGACACATAAAATTCTGGAAAACATATTGATTTCACAAAGGTTTGGTGTCTCATGAAGGTCTAGTGCTTTGAAAATTTTCTGTGACTCATGAAGGTCTGTAGGATCATGAGAGAGAGATGAGTGTGAAGGAATTATGGTAATCTACAAGACTAAAGTATGCTTCATGAACAAGAAAATTTACCTGGGTGTTTCACAAATATTGGGAGCTTTATGATCATTTTAAAAGAGATTCTTGAAAGGCCTTGGTAATGTTTAAATAATTTTGAATGGGAGGATACGTCTATAAATATGAGTTCACCCCTAATTTGATTATGAGAAAGCCTTAATGAAAATCCAAATGATATGAATTCTAGAAGGCGACTCATGAAATGTTTTCACTTCATGAAAGTTTTTTTCTTTATGAAAGGTGTGTGCTTCACAAAAGTTGTGTTCATTGTGAAAGTAGTTGACATCCTGAAAGTTTTTAGCATTGTGACAGAAGTGATAATCATGAAGTGGGCATCATAAAAGTAGTGATCTTTGAAAACAAGAATAAATTTCTTAATAATTATGCAGTAAGGGGTTATTAATAAAGTGGATGAAATTGGAACTTAATTATGTAGAAAATGAGGTGTCAAACATATTTATTTAAGTGATAAAATGAAGAATCATCTGAAGGAGCAGTGAGAAAACATTAGTTGAGAGATCAATGATCTTTCAAATTATTATTGGGTGTAAAATAAGATTGATAGTGAGTATAATATGAATATTTTAAGGGTAGTGAGCCCAGATATAAGTTACCAAACCTAAACCAACAAGTAGTGAGCTTAGTTATTCTAGTGCACCAATGCACTATTGGATGCATGCTCCTTGAACTAGCACATAGTGGTGAACGAAGTAAAAATTAATATTCCCTTGGTTTTATTTCTTGTTTTACTTTTTATGCATCATCACCAAATAAATTTGTAAAGGATAATATAAATATATACATTATAAAGATAAAACGAATTTACCATTATAATAAAGTGGTCAAGATCCTACAGGGCAAGAAGAATTTTGAAAACAATATCCATACTCTGATTCATCCTCCTACCAGTGTATCTAATCCCATTTTATGCTTACCAATATGATTCATAGAATTGGTTTCTTTTTAATATTTTAATTTTATCTTACTTAGTTCATTTCATTGTCAAAATTAATGTTTTTCATTTCTCTTATCTTATCGTTTCATAGAAAGATGAAGAACTTCAAAGAAGAAATATAAGTCTTGTGGAATTCTTTAGTGTGGATGTGTATATGGAATGAGTATGATTTATTTGAAGGAAACTAGAAAGTTATCATATTTTTAGACTATTTACCCATTCAATTAATTCTAAAGGAACTAATTAATAACCTGGCATTCCAAGTGATGTTGGGATTATAACACCACAAGTTTTTGTGAAATATGTTTTTCAGAATTAATTTAATCTTTTTTTTGATATTTTTTATTTCATGCAACAGTGAATATATCATGTGTTATATGAAATAACCAAGTTATTATTACCTTTTACACCACACCATATTTATATTTATTATACGATACCCTAAGAAATTTTTTCTCTACACACAACACTGACTTGGCTTGCGCTACATGCAATGCCAACTTGGTGTGTGTTACACACAAAACTGATTGAAAACTAAAATTTTTATTGTAATAAAAAACAAAGTACAAAAGAAACACAAAAAACACATCAAGGTGGTCAAAAGTAATGAAAAACCATAGCATCATTGGCCATAAATTTCATCCCCTCCTTAGGAAACACACCCAAGAAAAGGAAATATAATATCCTATGATCTGAGGAAGCCATGGATTCCAGATAATCCTCCACCATATTCCCCTCCCACCATGTGTGAGACACCATCATATTTCTACCCCTGAATGCATTGCATTTTCTACTGGAGTATGAGATATGCCAAGGAATATTTCCCTTTCCAAGCAATGCATTATAAAGAAGAAAAGAGTTAGACTCCACCATTTGAACCTCAAGCTATCTTTGACTACACATTTCCAGCCCTGTGGCCATGGCCAGAGCCTCCGCCTACAACATATCACCTCGCTCAAAGAAAGCCGTGAACACTGCAACAACAGAACCCCTATGATCTCTTACAACCCCACCTCCGTGCATATCCCCCAATTAGAGACCCATCCATGTTGAGTTTCAAACCCTGTCGAGGGGGAATCCAACATACCTAGGATCCCTATTATGGATAGACAGACTGAGGTGCAGTTGAAAAAAAGGAACAAATGAACTCGCAGAAGGAGCATGATGACCGTTCGGGAAGAGGTGTAGAAGATTGAGCATGGTATTCTTCATTTTGAAATGAATGTTTACTTGAGATACTGGTTTATCATTGTGTCGTGCCTCATTCCTGGCATTCCAGATCATCCAGCAGCCTGCAATGAGAATAACAGATCCGATCTTCCTCTCCGCACCGTGGGAGCCTGCTCCTCTAAACCACGACAGCAAGAATTCCTCCTGCTCCCCTCCAGACAAAACCCAGCCGAAGAAATCCACACAAAATGTCCAGATACCGATAGCCCATTCACTCATGTAAAAGAGATGCTCCACTATTTCTTGGTTTGGGATCCTACAACACCAGCACTTGGAAGCCAGATTCATGCCCATCCACTTCAAATTTTCATCAGTTGGCAGAGCCTTATTCCTCAATCGCCATAAGAGGAAATTGTATTTAGATGTAATCTCCTTGCACCACAGTTGAGTCCCCCACTGATATTCACCTGAAATATCCCTCATGATGTGTATAAAATCTTTGATGGAGAATATAGCTGACATAGAACCTGTTAAAATAAGTTTATCTGGGACATCGCTGGAGACAATGTTATTGAAGATATCAATTTGATCCTCATTAAGAATAGCCTGAATAAATCCGGGATGACCACTTGCCTCTCTGAAGGATATGTTCGGGGTGGGTCATCTCAGGAAGTAAAGTCTCCTTGCCCCCCAATCTTGTTTCCAGAAATTGATATTCCCTTTACCCACTAACCACCTAGAGTGATGTTGAAAAATCTGCATGTAGGGGTGAATCACCTTCCAGATCATGGAGGGTCTCGATCTCTAGGCACAAATATCCTGCCCATAAATATCCTGCATATTCCTACCCCAAAGGGACCTACCTTCCATATCCTCCCATGATAGATTGGCATGAAGTCCCCTCATGGTTGAGAAAGCACTCCTCAGATTAATAACCCCTTCAGCAAGAGGCCTTGCAAGATGTTTCCCTGATGCCCAATGATGCTTTCCTTCCATCTGACCATCCCGTACAAAGGATATCAAAATCTTATCCATATTGAAGGTTACAGTCTTGAGAACCTTCAGGGTGGAAAGAATATGCATAGTAATGGAAAACATGATGCTGTTAACTAAATTTATACGACATCCAAAGGATAAAAATCTGTTTTTCCAGTTGAGAGTACTACCCAAAATTTTATTGATGAGCTTATCAAAATGCTGAACCCTTATGGAAGAAGGACTAACCGGAGCCCCGAGATATTCCATGGGAAATAATCCTCGCTCCATATTCAGAATATTCCCCACATCCCTCACCCTCCTTTCCGACACATTCTTTGATATGTAAAAGGTACTTTTCTCTTTATTGACAACCTGCCCACTCTACTTGTAGTATTCCCCTAAAAGATCATTCAAACATTGCACTGACCAGATAATGCCATTAATAAAAATTAGGGTGTCATCTGCGAACATCAAATGTGAAATCCCCCTGGTGGCCGGCCTATTATGATAGTGGAAGATTGTCCCCGTGGTAAGACCTTGATTGATAAAGCTGCTGAGCACATTTTGGGAGATAATGAAAAGAGTGGGAGATAGGGGATCTCCTTGCCTAAGACAACGAAAATCTTTGAAAAATCCAAATTGCATACCCGTAAACAAAGAAGAAATCCAAGCTGATCTAAAACACCGGAAGAGTAAGTCATAAGTCCATCTTGAAAACCCCATGCAATTCAAGACTCTGATCACAAAACCCCATTCCACTCTATCATAGGCCTTGCTCATATCTAACTTAACCACCACATTTCCCCTGAATGACTTGTTATTAATTCCGCTTACCATTTCTTGGGATACTCTAATAGCACCATTTATAGACCTCCATTTAATAAAACCATGTTATTCTGAGGCCATCTAGGAATCCAAATGAGGGGATAAACGTTTGTTGAGAATGCTAGCCAGAGTCTTGTACGAGATGTTACACATGATAATGGGCCGGAAATGGTTAACAGAACGAGGATTACACACCTTCAGAAGATGAACCATCTTCGTGGCACATGCAATCCATGGCAAGTTTCCCCCCTGGAAGAAGTCTTGGATTTCTCTTACAAGATCCCCTTTTATACAATCCCACAACACCCTGTAAAAAGAACCTGGAAAGCCATCTGGACCAGGGGCACTTTCTGGGTTCAAGGACCAAAGTGCCTCCCAAATTTCATCCTCCTCCGGAGTCCTCCTCAAATCCTCATCAACTCCCTCTGAAACACATCTAAGAATCCCTCCAAAAATATCAGAATCTCCTCGCGGGTACCCCCCTTCGATAATTACACACAACACCGAGTTTCTATAAAACATTATTTTATTATTATAATTTTTTAAACAATATAATTATAACCTGGAAATTAAATTTATTAATATTAATAGTAATACATACTTTTAAAATATTATTGATAATAGAGATAATGATAATTATAATTTTTGGTAAAGTCTTTAAACGTTTAAAAATACCATTTTCTCAAAAGAACATCTTTTTATGTCCTTCTATGAATAATAATAAAATTAATTTTTTAAACTTTTAGAAATTTTATTTTATAAAATAAATAAAGTTTTTTAATTAATAATGAAAAAATTATCTTAGGGTGAATTTTTGGAAATTTTTAGAGAAACTTCATTTTTTGGATGAATAGTGAAAAATACTAAATTTTAATTCAAAACTACTTTTCATCTATTTATTTATATAGTTAAATTATATTTTAATTTGTTTTTAAAGTCACATTAGATCAATTATATATCTATTAATCCAATTTAATTCATTGGAATATTTATATATTTTATTCAAATCTCAAATCTCAATGAGATTTTGAAGAGTCGTACTTTAAAAACTCGTTTTCTCACCATGTCTAGAAGATTGGCATTAAACATAATTTCCCCACATCTATTAATTTAAATTAAAAAAATAAACATAAAAACTTTTATTATGTATGATATTTATATTCTAATAATATGAAATTAATTTTTGACCAAAAATATTAGTGAAAGTTATTAAGATTAATTACAACAATTAAGGTAAAATTAAGCTTGATAAGGGAGTAAACCTTAAATATAAGGGACCAAATGACCTATAAACTTTTTAAAAAAAATTATATGTCAATATTTAGTCCATAAAACTTCAATTATTGAGTTTTTGTGGGTTTTGATGACTTTGTTTAGGTAAAAACATGGGTACACCAAACTTGTCTTCCAAAATGCCAAGTGTATCCTCTCCCTTCCCTATAAAAAGCCACTACCTCTCACCCTTCTTCACACATATCAAAACACTTAAGTTAGGAAAATTTATTCCAAATTAACATAAAAAAATCAATAAATTACTACTTTAATCATCTTTTCTGTAATAAATCTAACCAAGGAATCCCTTTTGGGAAAAGTAAAAGGAGTTGTCTGAAGAAGAGTTAACATCCTTCCTCATGCTTCTTTCTTTTATTTTATTTCTCCACCATCTAAATTATTGATATTACATGATCATATAAAAGAAAAATAATACTAAATATATTTATATATTTTTTATTATAATATTTTTACTTTAACTTACACACACTTCCATCTAATGGGTGACGAACTTACCGTTCTTGTGTATGGTGAATTACCGCCTTATGACATGATGTTGTTTGTTTTACCTTTAACACATATTATGGTTGGTAATTTTGATGTAAAATCTATTTTTATATTATATTTATGATTTATTTATACTTATTTTTTTATTATATAAATCATAAATTCATGATTTTTATTTTTTGTAAATATAATAATTTTGTTTGGGGAAGTGTGGACTACCACCTCCTCAAGGCGACGTTATTTGGTCACACACTACATGGAACGTTTTAAGGATGGTATTAGTAAAATTTTATGATATATATAAAATAAAAATTCTAATTTAATGATATTACATAAATATATTTAAATATACTTCCTTTACTTGATTTCTTTCAATATTACAAAGGAAAAACGGAAACCACGTTCATGAGTACGCACGACCGACCATATCCATTAATAGTGTATTCCATTTCATGTTCCTATATAATGTATTTTATTATAAATACATATATAATTATATTTATTTCATGTTTTATATTATTTAAATCATTATATAAGTATGAGGACAAAAAATATAACAAATAGTCACATGTGAAAAACAAAGCAGATATTACCCAAAGTGAAACCTTAACTTGGAATCATTAATAAATAGTAATATAAATTCAAAATAAAACCATATATGGTATTATAAATATTAATATGGTTATTTAAAATTTTTATAATAAACTTATATTTATTATATAGGAGGTTTTTATAAGTATAAAGAGAGTCAATACATAAGGTAAGGGAATTTCATCTCACTATTTATATCCATGAGATACATTCTATGTTCAAAACTTTTTATTTTTAATGGTTTATACACATAACTTGAATTAATTATATAATTATTACATATAAATTTATGTGTATTTTCATATCCATTCTATGATCTTTATTTCATGGGTTTTATGGTTCAAAAGTTACCAAATTGATAATGTAATTTTTTTATAAATTTTCATTCCTTGAGACCTATACAATGTTATGCATATATATTTTTTAGGATGTGTATATAACGAAATTTAAATGTTATATCATAAATATAATGCTTTCTTTTGATATTTCAAGATTCATTTAATTTTATTTTCTTACATGGGTACTATAGTTCAAAGTTACTAAGTGGTAAGAGTTTAATGAAACAATATCATTACTTTTCAAGATTGTTTATGATTATGCTTCCTTTGATGAAATATTATGATCCATCTCTAAATAACACTCAAAAATTTTCTTCTCCTTTGTTTTTACATGATAGTTTCATTTATTAGTACACTTTTTATACTCTTTAGTACATAAAAAAATAATTATTTTTTGGAAAATCTAACTTTATTTCTCATTTCGGTCGAAAATCTCATATATTTCAAAACCATGATGTCTAAAAATGTTTTAATTTTATCTTATTATGTTAAAGTAAATTTGTAACCATGTTTTATTTTTTAAATAACTTATAATTAATATTATTTTCATTTTCCAATCAAGGTACATTTCTAAAATTTTAAGGTGCAAAAGAAATGTTCAGTATATATGGAATTACCCGCCATTGTGACTATCATTTATTGGATTCTTACCTTGTATGTTTACAAGGATATATTTTAAAAATAATTTTTTTTCTTAATATTCTGAATATTTGATGATTTAAAAAAAAATTCAAAGAAAATGGCCTTTCAAAAATTGTTTTATGTTTAATAAATGTTTTAAATGATTTTCAAACATTCCTCTATATGTTTTCAAATGATTTTTTTAAAATTAAAGTATTTAAATGATCTAAAATTTTATTTTTAAATTATTTCAAATATTTTTAAAGAAAAAGTTTTTCAAAATTTTTTCAAGATTATTTTCTAAATTTTCAAGGAAAAAGTTTTCCAAATTTTTTCAAGCTTCTTTTATGAGTTTTCAAGGAAAAAGGTTTTAAAAATTATTTCAATCTTCTTTAATAGATTATAATTGAAAAATGTTTTCAAAATGTTTTAAAACTTATTTTATAACTTTTTTTTAAAAAAAAATTGTTTTCAAAATGTTTTCAAGCATCCTTTATATGTTTCCAAGTTTGTTTCCAATGAAAATGTTTTTCAAAAAGTTTTATGTTTTAAAATGAATTTTTAAAGAAGAATGTATGTTTTCCTCAAGAAATGGTTTTGAAATACCGTTAAAAATTATTCACCATATAAGATGACATCCTTTGGTGTTACTCATGTCTTTACGGTAAATTATCCAAAGGTTCCATTCATATTATTTCATTAAATTGTTTAAATTTTATGACATGATGTTTATGAAATATATTTCCCCTTCATGAGTTATATGGTTATGAAATCTATTTCTCTTTTATGGGTTAAATTATTATAAAACCCACTTATTTTCATGGGTTATGATATGATAAAATGTTTGTGATACCTCTATCTTTTACATTGGTTATTATATGATTACATGTTTATGATACCTATTTCAATTATTAGTTTATGATATGATTTTTTGTGATCTTGTGGAACATGTATGTATGGTTTCCTTATGAGATTAGTGGGACCTATATCTTCCTCCAATTCATTGGGTGAATATTTATATCTCATGAGATAGGAAAAGATAGTGTAGAGAGTGAACCTTGACTACTAAGAAATCCACTACTAAAATGTCCATGGGAGAGAACTGTGACTACCAAGATGGTATGGGGAGTGAACTCATACTACTAAGGTGAAAATAAGAGTGGTCCATGACTACTAATATGGTATATAGAGTGAACTCATAAAACTAAGATGGTTTTTGGAGTCAATCATGACTTCTAAGATAGTATGAGGAGTAAAATCATACTACTAAGATGGCCTTGGAAGTGATTCCTTTACTTCTATGGAAATCATTTTTATATGTTTATGTGTTTTCCAAAATTCCATGTTTTATTCCTATGTTATGATTTTATGTATTATGTTTTTTATTATATTATGATTTTTTTCTTATGAACTACCAATATTTCTTTCATGATTCATGATTATGATATTTGATATAAAGGGTATGATCTTATAATGTTATGATAACGTTCTCATAAATTTATGCTCATGTTATTGTTGACATATCTCCCTTATTTACACGTAATGTGAATCTAATATCACACATTTTTATGTTTCCTTCTCTAAGTTATAAATATATATTCTAGGTATGATATGTTTTATAGGGGTTCTATTCTTGGATAACATATTGAGAGAGAATGTATCTCACTCATGTACCATCATTTACATTTCCATGTTTCTAAAGGAACTAAAATAACACAGTCTTTGGGTGCCTATTACTGTAATGTATTAAGTATTCCGAAAAAGTGATATAATGTTAAGGCATGAAAAGTGAGAGTCTCTATAGGAACTACTGATGATGAATAAATTCCATAAACACCTATAACAGATGTTGTCCATGTGAAAAATGAATTGGATCAGAAATTAAAATAGGAAAATATGTCTCAAGATATTCGAACCCAAGTATATGAAATTGAGGTCAACAAGATAAATGGTTTAAATAAAAGTCTTGTTGATTTGGCTACTGATATAGTGGATAATATTGATTCCCAAGATGAAGAACTGTAAGATATATCTTCAAAGATAGAATAAATTAAAGATAATGATAAGGGAAAGAATCAAAACATGAAATACTTTTAGAATTTAGAATCCAGAAATTATGATCTTACTACAAACCAATATGAACCCTATTTGGAGAACCAAAGTCTTGAAAAATAGAATGCATTTTGTAATGATTATATTGCTTTGAAAAAATATAAACTAAAGGATAATACTGACATGATGTATAATCTCTCCCAGTGATTGCAAGATGAGATGATTAGAAAGAGAGAACTTAATGATCATCTTAAATCAAGGGATAAGAAGATTCAACAATTGTGAGAAGATATATAATCTTTGAATAAGTAAGTAGAGTGATTAATTCTAATGTAAATCCAAAATTGAAAGATTCATTGCATTTAATATTTGAATATCCTTAGAAAGGTTTTAATGAAATGAATAGAAAATATGATATTTCAGAGGGAAAATATGAAATTATTGTCTCATCAAAAATGTCATGAAATAAGGGAAAATTAGGTATTGTATATGATGAATCCTCTCCCATTCGTGAGATAAAAAGAATTATTAATAGTTCTATAAATAACAAAAATCCCATTGGAGATGGAAATAGACCAAAAAGACATAAAAAATTGATGATAACATGTTCTATTTCCGTGTGATTCATTGTCACATTTCAAGTTTTTTAAAATATTTTGAATATATTTCATATTATAAAGACATAAATATTTTTGAATCTAGGAATAAGAATACTCTTCTAGAAAATTCTAAAATAAACATCTCTCAAAAGAAAGTAGTAATAAAATGATATTATCTTGGAAAACAGAGACACACCATGAGTATGTGTCAAGAATATCATGCTCTAAATGTTAGAAGAATAAGAACTCTTGTTGAATAAACATATATCCCATGAAATTATTATTCAATGTATGTTTTTAATATTAGATGTTTTATATGTTCTAATAACAGGTATTTGGGAAAATATTATGGATGGAAGAAAGAAGGTAAAGAAAATGAACTCAAAAGGAGATCCCAAAATCTTGCGGTGAATAATGAGATATCCTATACTAGAAGGAAACCATATAAGTTGGAAAATGGGTATAAAACAACAAAGGAGACACAAGTAACTAATCTGGTTGTAGGTGAAAATAATGTACACTTAGTGAAAGACTCACTCCCACCACATTAAGGTGAGTTGACTCGAATAACTGATAAAAGAAAATTGAACAAAGAATTAATCTGAAATTTTATGTTTCATACCACAACGTGAGAAGTGAAGGAAAGAGAAATATCCCTATAATATAGGAAGAGTAATGATCAAAATATCTTTGGAAATATTTCTTCTCAGAGAAATCATCATGAAAAATGGTGTATAAGTGGAGCAGAAATGAATGAAACTTTTACCAGTGATATTAAACCTAATATTTTGAAAAAGGAAAAGCCTATGGAACCTATATATTAGAAGAATACTAATCATGTGGGAAAATAATGTCTAGTTATGTTTCCATAACAGATGAAGTTGGTTGGGTAATTATAACAAGCACATAAACAATCCAATGCTTTGAAAAAAAATATCATAGTGTTAGTCTATCCGGATAGATCCCAATCCTCCTCTTAAGGATTCCATAGGTACCCCTATCGCTATGAAATTAATTATTTCTAATTTATTTTAAGTGCTTTAGGACTGAGGGGTAGATACAATCTATGGGTCTTGTGAGTGATGAAATGGAATGAGTGTATAGTATTAATGGAGATACATTTGATAAGAAGAATCCAAACTCTAGAAATTAACATCTGGTATTAGATTTAATATGTTTTGTTAAAAAATAATCTAGTTTTGAATTATTGTTTGGAAGCTTCATGTTGTGGAGAAGGTAGATTGTACAATGAATAGACTTATGTAAATCTGAATAGCTATAAAATCTATATTTTTCCATTAAGTAAAAACTGATTGAAGATAAGTGGATTTGGGGGAGTTCCATTACCTACGAAAGATTCATAAGAATATTTAGAAAATGAAAAGTATGAATGTAAACAAGTATATTCACAAAGACTAAATAGTCAGGATGAAATTGATAGGTAGAACAAAATCAGTGATCAAACAGCACCAGTGCAGATAAGGAGGATGAAGACTCTACAACTAGAATCTTTTTTATCATAGGTATAACCAAAGTTTTTTAAGGAATCATCAATTTGGGTTTAGTCTATGATTTATGATCTTGACTAAATTAAGAATAATTAGACATGGGATACTGTTTCAAGACAGGTATGTAAGAATTTCATTGGGACTAAATTGGTCTACTCAAATAAACTAAATAAAGACGAATCTGTAATTCAAAACAAATCGAGACTAGTGTGCAAGGGATACTACCAAATCATGGTAATTAATGTTTATAAGACATTTTCACTAGTTTTAAGGATCAAGCAAAATCTCTAATTTAGGTCCATAATAATGAAAATAAAGTTCAAAGTTTTTGAGATGGATGTTAAGTCAACATTTCAGAATGAGGTTCTAGAATAAGAGGTTTATATCGAGAAGTCATATGGTTTTCAATTTCATGAATATGAGAATAGATTTTTTTTTGGATGAGGAAGGTTCTATATGGGTTGAAACAAGCATCATGAGTTTGGTATTCAAGGCTCGGTCAGTTTTTTAAGAAGTTTGGTTTTCAGTACGGTGGAGTTGATTACAATATCTATGTCAACAATGATAGTAATCAAAGGATTATGGGGCTATTGTATGTCGATGAAATAATATTTAGTGGATCAGATTAAGTACAATGAAATAATTTCTCATAATCCATGAAAATTAAGTTTTAAATGTTAATAATTAGTGAAATGACATTTTTCCTGTGTTTACAGGTGATACAAGGACTGACACATTTATTTCTCCATCAACATATAAAAAAGATAGTTATAAGAAGAGTTGGAATGGAAAATTACAAGGATATGTCAACTCTGGTGGATACAAGAATCAAACTATCTTGATTTGATAAAGGTAAACTTGTTAACGTAATAAAATACAAGAAGATTATTGGTAGTATATTGTACTAAACAGTGACATGAACTGACATTATTTTTTCCACATGAAAAGCAGCACGATATCAAAGAAATCACAAATAAATACACTTAATTCCTATAAAAATAATATATCAGTATATCAAGGTAATGGTGGATTTTGGTTTGTTTTGCAATGAAAAATCTCAATAAGAGTTATTGGGCTATATAAATACAGATTGGGTCAGTTTAGTAGATGATAGAAAATCAACATCATCTGGCACATTCAATCTTTGTGGATTGTGTATTTCTTGTCTAATAAAGAAATAATATTTCATTTCATTAAGTACTATAGAAACTAAATATATTTTAGCTACTATAGATTGCACACAATTTTTGTGGATTAAGTATAAACTTAAAGATATGGGAGTTGAAGTAAAGTCTCCAATCAGAAACCATTTTGATAATTCAGGTGATATAAATATAGTAAAAATCAATTACATAACTCATGGATGAAGAACATTTAAATCAAGTATCATTTTATCATAGGGTGAATTTTTGGGGTTTTTCAAAAAAGATTAATTTTCTTGGAATAATGAAAAATACTAAATTTTAATTGAAAAATGCCTTTTTGTTAAAATTATTTATATTGTTAAATTATATATTATGTTAGTTTTATGGTTTAATTAGATAAATTATGCATATATTAATCCAATTTTTTTAATTTGAATCTATTTTATATTGAAATTGGATTTACAAACTTTGTAAAGTTATGAACATTTTCACTTTAAAAATATTTTTTTTCATCTCATGTGTGGGATTAATTTTAAAGTTAATCTTTCCAATTATGTGAATTTAATTTTTAAAAATGGATTCCATATTTGGAACTAAAAATATTTATATTATAAAATAATTTGAACTCAATTTTTCACCATAATTATTAGTGAAAATAGTCAAAAATAAATAAAGTAATTAATGCTTATACGGGGTTTTGCGCATTACATGTGTTTGTATTAAAATTAATTTTACACACATATAGATTTTTTTACTAGATTAGAATTAATATTTATAATATGTGGGTCTAAATTATCTAATAAATATATTTTTCATTAAAACCATAATGGATAGAATACATTGGTAAATAAAAATAATCAAATTACCTTGGTAAAAACTATAAATATAAAATTGAGTAAATTTAAAGACTGAGGAATAAATTTATAATAAATTTATTAATTTTATGTGGTGGATGGATTTATCGAACAATTAATCCATCCCCAACATTATATTTCTATTTTGGAGGCACATGAGATAATGGAGACCTCCCATAGTGAATATGTTTGGGTATTTACAGGAACTCTTCCCCTCCTCAATTATAAAATGGAATTCACTGTTCCCCATTCTTCACACCTATAAATCCATTTGTCTCAACAAAAACATGATAAAATCACATACCTTATTCCCTGAATTCATATTAGAGAATTAATTTTTTCATAAATCAATCCTAATAAGTAATTTGGGGAAAATGAAAAATAAATACCTGAAGAAGAGGTGTCATTCATTAAAAAACATTTTTGTTTTATTTATTCCCCAAACCCCTTAAATTATATTTATACCATGATTATATGATAAAATAATAATCTTAAATATACTTATATTTTTTATTAATGTTAAGATCTATTAACACACACACTTCTAAAAAATAGTTTTTTAAATTATCATTCGCATGTATGGCGGACTACCGCCTCACGAACCGATATCATTCATTTTTCCATTACCACATTTCAATGTTGGGAATAATGATGTAAATATTGTTTATATATGATATATATGATATTTATAATTTTATTATAGTTGTAAAATTTCAATATCCCACATACCCTCATTCTTTCCATTGTGTAGGAATAGTATAATGTCGTTCATGTGTACGGCGGACTACTGCCTCTCGAAGCGATGTCACTCATTCACACTTTACATGAAATGTATTAAGGATGATTTTAGAAAAAATATGTGATATATAAAAAATAAAAATTATACTGGAGTTATAAAATATATATATCATTTACCTTTCTCTCTTTTAATATGACAAAAAAATGAAAACAACAGTCACGCGTACGTACTTCCTACCGTCTCGATGAACGGTGTAATTTATTTCCAATCACTAAATTTTTTGGATTACTATAAAGAAATTTATAATAAATATATATGATATTTATATCATGATTTACATTCTAGAAATTATGAAATCATGATCAACGTATGTGGGACAAAGATAAAAAGTCAATATGTGTACGAAGAACAAAGCAGATATTACCCAAAACCTGACTTTAACATGAAATTCTTAATAAAAATGTAATAAAATTTCATAAGAAAATAATATATGGTGTTATTTATATGAATATGGTTCTATGATATATGTATAATAAACTTATATTTATTATACTATAGGTTTGAGTGTGCATGAAGGAAGTTTATACTTAAGGTAAGGGGATTTCTTGTCTCACTTTGATTTTTGAGAGACTTATTCAATATTCACCACATGTTTCTTTCATGTGGTGTGTATAATACAAATTAATATATATGATGATATTTATGATTAAAATTATTGGTATTTACAGATCTATTTGATGATATTTCTTTCATGGGGTTATAGTTTTCAAATTTACCAAAGCAATATTGTAATTTTGTCTCAATTTTCTTTCTATGTTACGCAGATATGTTATTTTACAAGGTGTATATAATACCATTTTGACATGTTATATCATGAATAAAATTATTTTAATGATATTATAAGCTTCATGTAATTTTTTTAGTTCATGGGGATTTTAATTCAATGTTACCAAATTCATAATTGTTTATTCTTATAATCTCATCATCTATCGAGATTGTTTATGATTATGCTTCCATTAATGAAATCATATGATCCATATCTCAATAATTAAAATTAATTTTATTATAATATGGTGATTCATGATATTATCATTAAATGGTACCATTTTTTCACTCTTTCTTACTTAATATTATTAAGATAATATTTTTAAGAAAATCCGAATTTAATTCTCTCTTTAGTCGGAAATATGATTTCTCACAGAACCATGTTTTCTAAAAACATTTTCAAAAAAATTCTTATATTCCCTTATGATTTTTAAAAGATAAATTACTAATGTTTTATCTTTTTTTTAAAAAAATTTAAAACTATATTCTTATCATTTTACAATCAAGTCTCTTTTGAATTCTACTAACAATATGAATTGAGTTTTTTGGTTTTACGTATATATAATGTATACAATTACTCACCTTCTTGAAAAATCCATTAATTGTAACTTCAATTATAATTTTCAAATAATAATTTCAAAAAAAATGTTTTAATAAATATTTTGAAAATATTTTTATTTTAAATTTATTTTCAAATAAAATTATTTCATAATTTTTTTATGTTTAAAAAGTTTTTCAAATTAGTTTCAAATTATCCTTTGTAAGTTTTCAAGGATATTTCCAAAATATTTTTAAAAGGTTTTATGTTTCAATTTTTTTTAACAAATTGAGAAGTATATTTTTCTTAATAAATGTTTTAAATGAATTTTAAAATGAATTTTATAATTTTACAATGTTATTTTCAAAGAAAATTATTTTGAAAATATTTAATGTAAGTGTTTTTCAAAGAAATGTTATTTTCATTAAGAAATTTTCCTACAAATCTTTCAAAATCTTTATATATATAAGATAACATCATTTTATATAATTTATGTTTTACTAGAGATATTATCCAAGGAATCTATTCATATTATTTCTCTAGAAGGTTTATGTTCTGATGAAATTATTTTTATGAAACTCATTTCTCTTCCATGGTAAATTTCATGTTAAAATGCTTATTAAACCCACAACTTTTCATCAGTTATTCTATAATTAAATGATTATTAAACCTATATATTCTCTAAAGGTCATAATATGATGACATTTTTATGATACCCATTTCATTTTATGGGTTAGGACATGATGAATGTTTATAATCTTATGGAACACATATATATGATTTAATTATGTAATGGGTTGGAAATTTAACTACCTCCAATGAATTGGGTAAATATTTATATCTCATGAGATAAACATGTATGGAATGAAGAGTGAACCTCATATAGTAATACATGGATGGAACAAGGAGGTAACACGATACAGTAAAGGAATTTGTCCATCATGATAGTTTAGGGAGTGAAACCATACCAAAATATGGAAAGGGCTTCCACTGGGGATTGTGGTGTGTCCCGCCCAGTAGGTATACCCCCCATGAAGTTCAGTGATATGTTTTGGAAATAATCCTTGACTTGTAGGGAATGATTTTATATCCTTATGTGTCTGCCAAAATTCTATGTCATATTCCTAATTTATGCTCTCATGGTTTATATTCTTCATTCCCTTAGGATTAATGTCTTATGAACTTCCAATAATTATCTCATGAATCATGATTATGATATATGATTTGTAGGGTATATTTATTAAATGTTATTATCGTGTTATCATAGACTAATGTTCATGTTATGCTTATGTAACTCATTTTTTACCCTTACTGAGAATATAATATCACCATTTATTATGTTCTCATTATCCATGTTATGAAGAAAGGTTTTATATAGGGTACTTATATGTGGAGTACTAAATGGAAGGACATTTTTCAGAAAAATTAAATATTATTCACTAGTTTAGAAGATTTTGTTCCATTTTTTCAAAGGAACTAAACTATTATTATCATCGGGATTTTTTTTGCAATGTAATAAATATTCATAAAATATGATGCAATATACATGTATATTAAGCCTTTGGTAATTATATTTAGTATAAAATTAAAGGTTTAGTCAAAATTTTGAAACTTAGATGAGAAAATTTTAGTGAGATATCTATGGATATTTCTAAGGATATGTCTAGAGATGTATCTAAGGATAAGTCTAAGGATGAGTTAAAGTATCGGAAAATATCTTGGAATTTTGGTAAAGTATAGACATAGTGGTTTCATGGAAACACATTCCTCTCTAGATACTACAAGTGGATGTGGTTCTAGAATATATGTACATATAGGTGAAAGCCTATAAAACACCATATTGAGATGGAATCGATTGAGAACTGGTGCCCAACAATGGGCCTTGCTGCACACATGGTTTGACACTATTGGGGGATATTATTTAGACATTCAAAAACTCCTTATCAGCCATAATGAAGGATTTAAATAGTATATAACTATGAATTTCCTAGGACAAACCTAATGATTCATAGTTTAAAGAAGAAGGTTCCATGATTTAAACATCCTATAATTGATTTTTTGTGACTCTATGGTTACCTACTATGATTAGTGTTTCCCATAAAATGTTTTGGTTTTAATTAGTAGTTGTAATGAAAAGGAACTTTTTTAATTATGAATGTAATGGGAAATTAAATGAGTTTCCTACAAATAAAATGAATTTTATGGGAGATGGAATGAAAAATCTCATTACTATTCTCACATAAATTTCAAAAGATATAAATCATGGTGAAAATACAATGAGAAAAAGAGGGAACTAAATTCTGTTGACTCCTTCATGAGGCAACTCCCCCCTTATTTAAGTTGTTCTAATGACCCATTAGTTTATAAGCAATGGATCAGTACCATTAAAATGACATTTTCTGTTCTCCAATGTTCATAGCATGAAAAATTCATCCTGGTTGTCAACCATCTGGAAGGTGAGTAAGATCAATGGTGGAATCTTATTTATAATACCCAGAAACAAGAAAATATTGACTCCATGAAGTGGGATGAGATTACAATATTATTTTTAAATAAGTACGTTCCTCATATTCTTCATAAAAAATAGATAAGGAAATTATTAAGCTTAAACATAAGGATGGTGAATCTATTGGTATCTATGAGTCAAATTTTACAAGACTTGTAAGGTACTCTTAGGGTATTATAATTAATACTATAATTAATTTTGATCGATTATTTAGTGGATTGAAACCAAATATCAGAGTGAATTATACATAAGAGACATTGGATTCTATGAAAAAATCATTTGATGTGAAATAAAAGTGGAAATGGAAGCTGGAAATCCTCTTGGTTCTGGTGATAAGAAAAATAAAATGGGGTTCCATGGAAAATTCAATGATATGTCACATGGAGGGAAGAAGAAGTTTTGAACTCCTTCTTTCCGAAACTATGGGAAAGTTCACTTTATTGAGTTATTGAAAGAAACAAGAAGGTGTTTCATGTGCAGGGATCCATGACATCAAGAAAAATAATGTAGAAGTTATGTGAAGAGGCTAGTCAAGGAAATGACTCAAGAGAGATATCAATAGAATAAAACACCCAAAATTCAATGTTTCTAGTGAAAAGATTTTTGTAATTATTTGAATCAATTCTCCAATCCAAGGGAAAATATGGATGAAAATACAAAAAACTTATGAGGACAAAGGATAAATTGAATTATTATGAAATCAAAATAGATGAAGAAAATAATTATAATTAGGGATCACTTAACCTCCCCTCATTAGTTGGGAATTTCATGTTTGATTTTGTTTGAATAATACATATTAAAATATTATTTTTCAAAATTTGGTAAAATTTCATGTGGATATCTACTTGGATTCTGGAATAATAAATTCATATATTATAATAGTAGAAGGATGATCCCAAGCTTCCAATAATGTTTTTGTATAATATGAGAGTTTATATGAGAAATGAAGAAGTGTACATGTTTTAAATATGGATTTATGGTAATTTAGCGTATTACCATATTTTAATAGAATACATAATTAAGGTAATCACATGTTTTTAATGTGACAATCAAAATCTACCTTATGATATATGGAGGATCAATTTTAATCTGATTTTGAGAAATTTATCAACCTTCTTCTTAAAGTTTTTAATTTTCATCATTCCGAAGTGTAAAAAGTTTAATTATTTATGAAATGGTTTATGTTGAACTTTGATTTGGGTTTTAGAGATTAATGTAAAATTCCATCACATGAATATTTAATAATATTGGATAACATGTTATAACCATTTTGTTATGAAGATAACTAAAGATAGAAAAAATGAAATATTATTCAATTTAGGGATCTTATGATCCATTAGTGATTTAGACACAAAAAATTCACCATCATTTATTATATTAAGAGGTTAATTATAAATTTATCAATGCATAAATATAGGGTGAGACTGTTCTTATTAAATTTAATGAAATAAAGTAAATGTATCTTCTTGTGAAAATTTTTCTTATTTCAGAAAAAGATTTGGAAATAAAAATGTTTTCCTAGTACCTTAATTTTTGATAAATCAAATGGTCCCTTGTATCATCAAAAGTTTATTTTTTTTTATCATTTACTTTCCCTGGATCACACACTTCCTTTTGATCAGTGATCACTATCACTATATAATTATTTATGCTTTTCTTCCATGTCCAAGTCTTCATTTCCCACCTATGTTCTCCTATGTGGGAACGTAGTTATGAGTTACTTTTGGTTAATGTTATATTTACAACTTTCCTTTTTTAAAGGAGGTTTTAGAATACATTTCTACTATGTGGGTTTCTATATAAGGAAATTTCAAGTATTAAAACTTTTATTTCCTAGATAAATTTCATGGGTGGAATTCGTTTTAAGGGGGTAAAATTTAACACGCTAAAATCTAGTCAATTGTTTTTCAAATATAATTTAATATTTTTGGTATTTTTATTTACATAAAACACTAATATTATATTTATTTACACACAATATTGAATTTTACTTGCGTTACATGTAACACCGAGCTTAGATTGCATTACACGTTACGTTGAGTTTAAATGAAATGTGACATATTATTAAAATATTATTATGTAATATGATATTTGTCAACTAGCTGTTGGAATGGAAGTTATGAATAATTTCAACTAAATTATAAAATTATTTTTTACAAATTAATTCTTTGTTTACCAATTAATTAAAAAAAATTAAAACCCTTTTGAAAATAAAAGGAAATCTTTTTATGAGAAACTCTTTTTATACACACAAGTGTTTTTTATATAAATAAGTTAACCAAATCACTTCAGGTTAATTATTTTATTAAAATTCCTATATTATATATTCCATAAAATTTTTAACATACACATTATATTTTTTCTATATAAGATATAAAAATAAATCCATTTTATGCTTAAAAACTATATTTTTATGAAAAAAAGTTGTATATCCTTTCAATGGCATACTTATTTTAAAAATAATTTTTAAAACTTTTATAAATTATATTTTATCAAATAAAAGTCATTTTATAAATATAAATGTCAAAATTATCATAGGTTGATTTTTTTTGTATTTTTAGAAAAGTTTCATTTTTTTATAAATCGTGAAAAAAGCATAATTTTAATTGAAAACTACTTTTTTGTATTTTTTATATAGTTAAATTATATTTTAAATTTGTTTAAAAGTATAATTTTATCAATTATAAATATATTAATCCAATATATTTCATTTTAATCAATTTCATATTGAAATTGGATATAAAAACTTTGTAAACTTTTGAACAATTTCACTGTAAAAACTTGCTTTCTAATCTCATATACGGGGTTAATTTTAAATTAAATTCTGCCACTTTTGTGAATGGAATTTTGAAAAATTGATCCCATATTAGTATTTATAAATATTTATAAAATATATTAATGTAAAATTAATTTTTTACCATAATAATTAGTGAAAAAATTTAAAATTAATTAACAAGATTAACGTTAAAATGGGTTTTTGTGCATAACATGTGTTTGTATTAAAATTAATTTTACACACATGTAGAATTTTTATTTAATGAATTTAAATTAATATTTATTATAATTGGGTCTCAATTTTCTAATAAATATATTTTTAATTATAACCTTAATGGATAAAATACCTAGGTAGACAAAAAGTTACAAGTTAGTTTGGTAAAAACTATAAAGATAGAATTGAGTAAACTTAAATTCTAAGGAATAACTTGATAAAACTTGTATTTTTATTATGTAGTGTATTTATTTTGTTAGGACCAATGGGGACCTATATACCCTGAGAAGGGGGGGGGGTGAATCAGGGTATGGATATTCTTTTTCAAAGTTCTTCCTACCTTACTGGATCTTGACCTCTTTATTACAAGGGTCACTTTGTTTGTAATTGTGTGTTTATTATGATAACTTATTTTCTTATTTATCTGATGATGATGATTTAAATGCAATGCAGGGACGTAAGCGATATTTTTACTTGGTTCACCCTCACTGGGCTATGTCCAAGGAGCATACGCCGACAAGTTGTCGGTCGTACCAAATTACACTATTCTTCACTAGATGTGGATACAAAGGTTCGAGATAGATCACTTATATTCCGAGGCTCACTGCCTTTACAAATTTTAGGGTCAGCTCACTGCTTTCTCAAGGGTCACTCCCTGTTTCTCTCTCTCTAGCTCACTGCCGGTGGAGAGGATCACCTTCTTCCTCTTCCTTCGCTCACTGCTCTGGAAAAGATCCACTCACAATTTATAGACTTGTAGGTCTCTTCATTTGAATTAAGTAATGCATCTTCCTCTATATTTAGATTCTCTATTTAAGTCCAACTTTCACCTGTAGATGAATCTCACTTTACACCGAAGGTATCAGGTAATCTTCCAGCTTCCACGTAGCCCTGAAACACTACCGGGGAATCAACCTTACTTGGAGTGCAAGTCTAATCCGGCGCACAAGTATCAGCATGCAAGTTACAATTGGCGTTCAAGTCTACCTCATAAACTTGTGCGACACAAGCTTCTTCAACTATAAACTTGCGTGACACAATTCCCTTTATGCCCAAACCAATATTGGAACTCAATAAACAAAAATTTCCCTTCTTCAGATCTGGCGCGCAAGTCCCACTTGCGCGACACAACACCACTTGCGCGACCACCACACCTGCATGACAGGAGCTCTGATTCTTCAAAGTGTTGAACTCCATTCCAAATTAGGAGGGGTGTTCCAGTATTTATAGGCAATTTGACCACCCTGCGCGACGACGTGCAAGTCAACCCTCGACGCGCAAGTCTCGACGCGCAGGTCTCTTCACCTACAAGTCACTTGCGCGACCCACTTCTGAACTTGTGTGAATCTCCTTCCTTTTCCATATTTTGAAGTTCTGATCTTGAAAAACAATAGGCGCACAAGTTTCCAATCCTCCTAGGAACCGACGCGCAAGTCCTTTCTCTTGGCACGCAATTTATCTTCACGACCAACTCAATACTTGCGTGACCCTTATCCCTTTTCTATATTTTGATGATCTGGTCATGAGAAACATATGGCATGAAAGTTTTCATGCCATAAAGTACACGGCGCACAAGTCCCTTTTCCAAAAAACAACTTTTCTTCATTTGTCGATTTTTCAGGCCCAAAAATTTGGCAAACACTGGAAAACGACGCCACCTTGTATCTGTTCTTTTTGTACCACCTCCAGATCGTCCATTCCTTTGTCGATGTTATTGAATCAAACATGGATCGTTGACCACAAATCTTGAACTCATCATGACACCATGAAATCCCCTTTGTCAATAAATTTTTATGTCACGGTTTTCTTTGTCAACAATCACATCACAATTGTCCACTTTGTCAACAAACACAATCACCTAAAAAATGCTTCAATGATACCTTGAGGGATTTTTCCCAACATATTTAGATACTAATTCATACCTACCATTAATTACTATTCTATTTTTGAGGTTCTATGTGGTAAGGGGGACCTACCAACAGTGAATATGTTTGGGTATTTACAAGAATGTCACTTCTACTACATTATAAAAGAGCATTCACTCTCTCCCATTATTCCTGCCTCTCAATCCATTTGGCTCAACCATCCACTGAAAAAATATCTTCCTAAATTCCACCCCTCATCCTATAATCATTAATGTTTTCATTAATTCATCCTAGTAATTACATTAGTGCAAACCAAAAAGAGATACCCGAAGAAGAGGTAACGTTCATCAACGATCATTTTTGGTTTCATTTCTTTGTTAAACCCCTTAAATTATTTTTATATCAATATTATATAATAAATTAAGTATCTTAAATATACTTAGATTTTTTATGTTAAGTTTAAAAACTAGAACCACACAAATTTCCATCAAATGTGTTATTAAATCATCATTCGTGTGTATGGCGGACTACTATCTCACGAACCGATGTCGTTCGTTTTTCTGTTACTACCTTTCAAGGTTTGGTATAATAATGGAAATACTATTTATATATGATATATATGATAATTATGATGTTATTATTATTATTGAATTTATAAATCACAAATACGTTCTTGATTTATATTTTTTGGGAATATGATAACATTGTTTGTATGTACGGCTGACTACCGCCTCACAAAGCGATGTGATTCATTTGATCTTTTCGTGGAATGTATTAAGGACGAGTTTAGTAAAAATACATTAAATATATGAAATAAAAATAAAAATTTAATTATAACACATAAAAACACAGATATATATATATATATATATATTATATTTCTTTCTTTCAATATGACAATAAAATGGATATAGTTTTCGTGTATACGTATGACTTACCGTCTCCATAAATAATGTACATAATTTACTATCACTAAATTTTATGGATTACACTAAATACACATGTAATGGATATTTTTTAAATTTATATCATGGTTTAAATTCTTTAAATGTGGAAATTATGGTCAAATTGCAAGGACCAAAAATAACATGTCAAAACATATAGAAAAAATAATGTGGTTATGACCCAAAACATGAATTTAACAAGCAATTATTAATAAATGTGAAATAAAAAGTCATAATAAAATCATATATGGTATGATATATATTAATGTGGTTATATTTATGATTTATAATAAATTTATAGTTATTTTATAATATTTTTGAATGTGTACAAAGGAAGTTAGGACTTGAGGTTAGGGGATTTCTGGCCTCAAATTTATTTATAAGAGACTTATTACATATTCACCACATGTTTCTTTTATGTAGTGTGTATACTACCCATTAATGTATTTTATTATTTTTATAGTTACAATTATTAGTATTTAAAAATCTATTTTAGGATCTATCTTTCTTGGGGTTACATTTTTAAAAGTTACTAAAGTGGTAAGGGAATTTTATCTCAATTTTCGTTCTTTGAGACCCATGTTATGTTATGATCCTATATTATTTTATGAGGTGTATATACTACCCAATTGACATGTTATGTCATGAATTTATTAATTTTAATGATATTTTAAGCTTCATTTAATTGTATCCTTTCATGGGGATTATGATTCAAAGTTACCAAAGAGGTAATAGTTTATTGTTATAATCACATTATCTATCATAATTGTTTTTGATTATGTTTCTATTGAGGAAATAATATGATATATCTCTCAAAAATTATCTTTAATTTTATTCCCCTATGGTTATTCATGATATAATAATGTAATGGTTGAATTTTTCCACACATTGGTAGTTGAGATAATTAAGAAAATGTTTTTATGAAACTCTAGATTTTTTCTCTCATCAGTAGAAAATTTGTTATCTCCCAAAAATTTGTTTTACAAAAATGTTTTAGAAAAAAGTCTACTATTATCATATTATTTTTGAAAGAAATTTTTACCCATGTTTTACATTTTAAAAAAATAGTTTTAAAAGGAATATTCTTTTCATTTTATGGTCAAGGATCTTTTGAATTCTATCAAAAATATTAATGGAATCATTATTTTTACATATATTTGATGTATTAAATTCTCTACCATCATAACCACTCCATTGTTTGAATATTAAATTGTAATTTTAAAGAATATTTTCAAAATGAAAAATGTTTTTTTCAACATTTTGGAAAGTTTTTTTATTTTAAATTGATTTTCATTGAAAATTATTTTTTAAATTTTTTCTATTTAAAAATTATTTTAAATATGTTTCAAATATTAATTTGTATGTTTTAAAGTTTATTTTTCAAGAAAAATGTTTTTAAAATGTTTTAGATTTTTAAAAGTATTTTTAAATTGAAATTTATATTTTCCCCAAGAAATTGTTTAAATGAATTTTCAAATATTTAATTATAAGTTTCCAGGGTTATTTTTAAATAAAATGATTTTGAAAAGGTTTTATGAAAGTTATTTTTAAAGAAAGTTTATTTTAATTAAGAAATGTTCCAAGTGGTATTTCAAAATCCTTCTCAATATAAGATGAATTCCTTTGATATAATTTATGTTTTACTGGGGATACTATCCAAGGATACCATTCATATTATTTATCTGAATGGTTTATGTTCTTATGACATGATATTTATTAAAACCATTTATTTTCCATGGAATATACCATTTTAAAATAATTATCAAACCCACTTCTTATAATGGGTTTTGCTGCAATGAAATGATTATGAAACTTACCTCTTTTCCAAAGGTTAGGATATAATAAAATTATTATTATACTCATTTCATTTCATGGGTTATGAAATGCTGAATGTTTATGATCTTTTGGAATATATATGTATAATTTCATTATATAATATGTGGGGAATATATATACATTCAATGAATTGGGTAAATATTTATATCTCAAGAGATAAACATGGGTGGAATATGGGGTGAACTCGGTACAGTAAGACATGGCTAGAATGAAGAGTGAACTCGGTATAGTAATGAACTGTTTCCACTAGGACGGTTTCCGGAGTGAACCCAAACCAAAATAAGGAAAGGGATTCCATTGGGGATAGTGGTGTGTCCCACCTAGTATTTGTATCCCCCATTATGTTCCCTGATAAGTTTTAGTAATAAGCCTTGACTTTTAGGGAGTGATTCTATTTTCTTCTCTATCTTCAAAAATTCTATGTCTTATTCCTATATTATGATCTCATGGATTATATTCTTGATTCCTTTATGATTAATGTCTTATAAAATGACAATATTTATTACATGACTCAAGATTATGATCTCTGATATTCATCATATATTATTAAAATATTCTTATCATGTTCTCATACAATTATTTCCATGTTATGATTACATGTCTCCTTTTTTTACCCTTACATAGCATTTGATATCACCCTTTATTATTTTTCCTTTCCCCGGTTTATAAAGAATGGTATTTTGTATGGTATGTCTATGAGGAGTACTAAATTGGAATATCTTTGTTGGAAACATTGAATATCATTAACAATATTATAATATTGGGTTCCATGTTTCTAAATGCACTAAACTGTTATGGACCTCAAGCATGTGTTTGTTTAATGTATGAATATTGCTTAAAAATGATGCAATATCCAAGTATGTTAATCTATGGGTTTCTCTATGGTATGGTTTATTTTAACCTTATATAATGATATGTGTTATTTACAATGTTTCATCCACAAAGTATTATCATTTGGGTTTATTGATAAAGGGGAGAAAATATATTGATCAATACATGGGGAAACTAATAGGGGAGTAGTTGAAGTAGGGGTAGCTTTTATTCTGATGATGTTATAGGTAATAAATAAAAGGTTATATATCATGATATATGTGGTTTGTGATGAATTCAGTTGACTGTTTTGGAAATGAAGTGACTCATTGATGAAATTTAGATGTTACTCTTGTTTCCCATGACGAGCATGTCTCATGTGGGCTTAGAGTGTGTTTTTGTTAAATCATTAATCATGGTCTAAAATCACAAAAATATAATTTTAATTAATGGAATAGGCTTTAAAGTGGTATCAAAGGTTGAAGAGTTTTCAACAATCCCAAAGGTGTAGAATATTGGGGTAAATCCCTCAATATTACTTTGTAGTGTTTTGGGTTAATTGTGTTTGTTGAAAAAAATGTTTCTAAATTCAGTTGTGGATTTCTAGAGATATTGTTGAATTTTTTTTTAAAAGAAGTCTGATAAAAATGATTATATTCTCTATATGTTTTATATAAAATTATATATATACATGGTGGGTTTTCCTAGTGTTTTTAAAATTTTTGGGGTCCAAAATTTAGAGGAGGACTCAAGCTTTAAAAATGTTGTAATTCTATGGATGCCTTATAAAAGTATGGAAAAGGTGTGGATATAAAAAAGGTTTAGAATTTCTTGAAGGCCTGGTGCTTCGTTAAGGTTTGATAATTTTTAATGATCTAAAGGTTCGTGAAAGAGGGATGTGTGCGAAGGAATGTCTAAAGTCTACATACCTACAAGAATCTTTACGAATGTGAAAAATTCCCTAGGAATTCCATGAAGATAGGGAGCATCATGAGAAATTTTGAAGCGCTTCATAGAAATACCTTGGTGGGGTTGAAATATTTGATAAGGGGAGGATATGTATATAAATATTAGACTACCCCTCATTTTAAATTGAGTAAGACTTAATGAAAATACAAAGGATCTTAATTCTTAAAGGTGATTCACAAAGGTTATTCTTGAAGTTGGTTTATAAAGTATTTTTCTTTCATGAATGTTTTCATAAAATATTCTATTTTAAAAATAAAGGAAGCTCTAAAAAAAGGAGTGTTCTTCATGAACGTAGTCAGTATCATGAAAATTGTTAGCATCATGAAGGCAACGATAATTTCTAAAGAAGTGAGCTTTATAGAAGCTGTGAGCTTCGCGAACCAGAAGTAATTTTTGAGTAATTCTTTAGTAAATTTTTATTCATCAATTTGATGAAAGTGTGACATAATTATGAAACAAATGAGGTTTCAAACATATTGATTCAAGTGATCAAAATATTAATCATATAAAGGATCATTGAGAACACATTAGTTGATAGAGAAGTGATCATTCAAATTGTAACGCCCTAAAAAACTAAAGTAGGAGCCTTTTATCTGATTGTGTGTGTATCACACAATACCAATCTTGTAAGGGAACATAATATCCCAATAATTTATAATATATTCACTATTTTTAAATAAATAAATATATATATATATATATATATATTATAGATTTCAATGTATGAGACACTGAGTTAGCATATGTTGTACACAATAATGAGTTTCTTTAATGGTATGCGTTACACACAAGACCGAGATTCAAAGATCAATAATATATTATTAAAATATTATTATATAGATAAAAATCAATAAAATTTGTAGTTATTAATAGCAATAACTAAAGTATAAAAATTATATTTTACATAAATATAAAATGAATTAATTGGTTATAAATTAATTAAAAATTAATATATGAATCAATTAAATATAAAGTGAATATTTTTATCTAAAACTATTTTTTGGCCCAAAAATAGTTTTACCCTAAAATTAAAATTAATTACAAATTTTTAGTGTAATTAATGTAATATATATGTTATATATTCAATAAAATATTTTTTACATTCATCAAATAGATTTGATAGGCACTAGATAAGAACAAACTCAATATTACACATACAATACTACATTTTTATTAAGGCATTTTTACCACCTTTTAATGAAGAACCTATTTTAGATAAGATTTATAGAACTTTTATATATTTTATATGTCAAAATAAAATTAAAATTTGAAAGTGAAAATTAAAAATTATGTTAGGGTAAATTTTTGGTATTTTTCTATGAAGATTAATTTTTTAATGAATAGTGAAAAATACTGAATTTTAATTCAAAAAATATTTTTCATCTAATTTATTTATTGGATTGAATTTTAATTTTAACTTTTTTTAAGTTTAATCAGATCTTATTTTTATCAATTAATAATATATAGGTCATTAAAATCAATTTCACTTTGAAATTGACTATAAAAACATAGCAAACGTTCAGACGTTTTTACTTTAAAATCCACCATTGTCATCTCGTCTGTGGGATTAAATTTAAATTAATTTATGTCACATATATTATTGGAATTTATAAAAATGTTTTAAATATTTTTAATCATCATGATTTATAATTTCAAATAATTTCAACTTAGTTTATGACCAAAATGATTAGTGAAATTAATTACAATTAATTACAATTATTAAGGAAAAATTAAGCTTAATAAAGGACTAGACCTTTACCTTAGGGGTCCAAATGACCTAGACACTTTTCCAACACCCATTTTATGGATATAATTCTTACATTAACCTTAACTTATCTTTTTTGGTTCTTTTTTATTAATTTTTCTAGGTTCAAATGCGGGTACACCTAACTTGTTTTAAAAAATGTCAAGTGTGTACTTTTCCTTCCATATAAAAGGACACCACCAACTCCACTTCCTCGGACCTATCAATACACTTTGTATTAACCAATATCTTACCAAATATATCCTCAAAATACCTCCTCTCAATATATAAGCCTTCCCTTGGGTATAAATAAATCCTATAATCCTTTTGGTACAAACCAAAATAAGTTACCCGATTAAGGGACAACATCTTCCCTTAAGCTATTTAGTTTTATTTCCATTATACAGTCCCTAAACAATTAATATAACATAATTGAATAAAAAAACAGTATCCTAAATATACTAGATTTTTTTATACTAATTTATCGAACTAAACTCACACACAATTCCATCTAATGGATAACGAATATACTCTTTACGTGTACGACGAACTACCGCATCACGAAATGATGATTGTTCATTTTTCCTTTACTGCCTCTCATGGTGGAAATTATGATGGGAAATATATTTATATATGTTATATATTATATTTATTATGTATTTAATCTTCTATAATTATTTTATAACACATATCTTTATAGTTTCCATTTTTTGTAAAATGATAACATCGTTTGTGGAAGTGTGGAATACCGCCCCCTCAAAGTGATGTGATTTGTTCACAAGTTACATGGAATGTATAAAATATGGTTTTTATTCATAAAATATTTGACATAGACCAAATCTATATTATATTAATTACATAATTACTTTTTTATAAATATAACATATCGTTTTATTTTTTACCCTTTCACGCACACTTTAAAAGTGATAATGTCCTTCTGGACGTGTGGACCACTGCCTCCTCTACACAATGTTATTCCTTTTATATCAGAAGAATTATATGTATATAAATATATATGATTAAAAAATTGTATTTATTATATAATTATCATTCTAGAAATATAAATTACTACTTACATTTTTTCCATAATGATCATTGAAAAATGGGAACGTTACTCATGCGTACATATGACCTACCATCTCCTTTATTGTAATGTTGATTCATTTTTCATAACCATAATTAATTTTTTTAAAGTATAATTTATTTATAAATATAAAATTTTTTCATGTTTTTTATTCTAGATATGTTATATAATGAACCCTTTGACAATAGTTGACCTACAAATGTTATTTTCGACACATAAACCGAACTTGGTCAAAACACATGATGCAAACTTAATTGTTTAAATAGTTGTATACAACATGATAATAAGTAAAATAAAAGAAATTATAAACAATAAAATTTTTATCAAGAAATTAGATAATTTACATAATTTTGTTATTCATGAATATAAATACACACAAGATAATAAAGACTCAATGTAAGGGATTTTTCATCTCAGTTGTTACTTCTGTGAGATAAATGTCACGTTCACCACTTACATATTTAATGTGGTGTATCTACTGCCAATTTAAATATATTATACCATTAATTAATTTATCTTAATAGTATTTAAAAATTAAATTAAATATTATTCCTTCATTATTTTTATGATTTAAAATGTTTCAAAGTGCTATGGGACACTTTAGAATATTTAAACATTATTTTCCTAAAGAATAATTTTAATGATATTTCAATAGTATTTATATTCGGGGAAATTATATGACCATTTTTTTTATAATACCTTTAATTTTTATCTTCTCTTTTTATTCATGACCTTTTTCAATTATTAGTACCATTTTCCCACACTTTGGTACTCAAAATGTTTTAGAAAATGTTTTTTTAGAAAACCAGACTTCTTCCCCCTTTAGTCGGAGGACTTGTTTTCTTATAAAAACCATTTTTTATTAAAATGTTTTCAAAAATATTTTTAAAAAATTTGGTAAAACATTTTTTACCCTTTTTATCTTTATTCAATGTTTTCAAATGAATCTTATTATCTTTTTTCTAAAAAAGGAATTTTTCTGACCTTTTACCGTTCAAAAAAATAATGTTCTTTTTACCTCGTCTGGATTGTGCATATGTAACCACCATTATTTCTTTGAATATTATTTTTCATGTTTAAAAGGTTAATTTTAGAATAAAATATTTTCAAAATTTATTTTCAAAGATTTTTTTTTCAAAATGTTTTTCAAAACAAAAGCATATTTTCCGTAAGAATATTGTTAAAGGATCTTTTTATATTATTTATATTCATCAACAAAAAAACCCTTTATTCTAATCTACTTGGTATATGTTGTATTTATACCATCCTATTTCCTCCTTTAAATGGTTTATGATTAATATAGATAAGGATAGTATTTACATTCACTTCTTTTTTTATTTTAATCCCCTTGAAATATTCAATTTCCTATGATCATTTGACATTGAATTTCCCCTAAATATTCATATCATTTTTCATGGATATGATTATTGCATGAACCATATACAATTTTTCATAGGGTATTTACTTTTAAAGTTATTTTATTATTTGGGTGCATATTGATAAAATCATATCCTTTATTTTATACATATATCTTATAAGACACTTTTTTATTTAAATTCTTTGGACATGCACTATATGGGTTGGGGATCGGTTAATGTAAGATTTATGGGTTAGAGACCAGTTAATGCAAGATCTACGGGTTGGGTACTGGTTAAAGAAAACCTCTCTATGCATTGGTTGTCTCATGAGAAGAAATTAGTTGGTGAAAACCCCTTCAAGTTTGTTTCCATGAAGTATTGATGGGTTTCTAACCATAATTCTAAACCGTCTTATGAAAGGTCTTTACAGTATAATATTTCATGTTCCATGGATATTACATCCATTAAGAAAGAATATCCTTCATTTAGTTTCACTAATTGTTCATCAATGAGATTTTTCATCGACATATCTATGGATACATTTCATTTTGATTTATTTAGATTGTATTTGTTTCAGTTTCTAACCTTTCCATATTTATTTTTCCTTATCTAGTTATTTGAATGCCATGTGTTTCCAATTATTACCTTGATGTATTTTTTATGAACTTACATTCAATTTATTGATTACATATCATGTGTGTTCGGTTATTTACATTTCTACATTGTCTATTCTCATTTATTCATTATTTCTTCCACTATATTTTTACCTTACTGAGCATTTGAGCTCACCCTTATTTTGTTTCTTTCCATAATAATCCAAGAAGAATATAATGAAAGATATATATGGATTTATGATATATATTAGAGTTATCCTTGAAATTATTTATTTAGAAAGAACAAAACAAATTATTTTGTAATTATTTTAGTAATTTTTATTACAATACTCATTCATGTATCTGGTTTACCAAGACTACTAAACTCTTGGTCCTTCGGAATTTGATTCCTTTTAATCCGGCCAATATAATTGATAACAGAAACTAGATCTATGATATCTAGGGTTAGGTCTCTACAATTTGTATCAGAGGAAGTTTAGTAGCAACCTTGGGATCTAGATTTAGAAAAAAAATATATATTAGAAAATATATCACTAATGTATAATTTGAGGATAAGCATAGAAGAACATCCTAAAGTTTCGGTTAGATAGAGATTATGTAGATTTCCTAGAAACATATCCATGTATGTATAATATAAGTGGATGTGGTTCTGAAACAGATGTACCTAGGAATAACAACTTACACAAGGTGTGTCAAGCCTGACTCGATGTAAACTAGTACGTGACAATGGGAATTACTTCACACTTGGTTTGAAACTCCATGGGGATATGCATATGATAATTTAAATTTTATATACAAACCATTATGAAGGATTTGGATATATAATAAAAACCTTTCTAGATTAAAGATAAGGTTTCAGTATTAGAAATCATACTAATGATGTTATGGACAATACTTAGACTAATGAAGGACTTATGTGTAAATTAATGGATGAAGTATTTATGTATTAGGGTTGTACTGAAAACTATTGGCCATTTCATGATTAAGTTTCAATAATGTACATCATATTTATTTTGGAAAATAAATTAATGTGGTTTTAGAAAAAGGAAAACATGTATGTTGGGTTAAAACCAATCAAATCCAGAAAGGTCATAGGGCTTGAATCCATGACCGAAGGATGATAACGATTTCACAACAATCACTGAGCTACACGATGTCCTGGTTAATAAGTAATTATTTTTTGTTGAATAATTTGATGAATAAATTTTAATGATGAACCAGTAATGGAATTTTTTATGTTTATATATTAATTTATTAACCATATTGACATTGGATAATATTTACAGACAAATAGTTATACTTGTCTTTATGATCCGTTAAATTTTTATTTTAGTTCTTTAAGAATCAATTTTAATTTTTGGATACACATTCCCTGATGTAAGGGATGAATTAGGATTTGATTTAATCACAACCAAAAGATGGAACAGTTCACATGAATTTAAAATGTACCATCTAAATAGATTCTCTTATATTCTTATGTGGTAAACAAATTACCCAACATTAGGAAAATGACTTAGAAATAATTTGTTTTCCAAATAACTTAATTTTTAATGAACCGATGGCCTTTTAAATCATCACAATTTATGGATTTTAGGCCCTCAAATATCTATTTAAAATCCAATTGTTTTTTATTCATGACCTCAATAACTCCCTATAAATATTTACAGTTTTTCTCTAAGCCTGTATCACTACTTTCCACTAATGTTCTTCTACTTAGAGACCTAGTTATATATTAGTCCTTTCGCCTTTTTTACTTCTCATTAAATATTTTATAGAGGATGTTTTACAAACCCTTATTGTGTTGTGGGATTTAAAAATAGGAAATAAAAATCCATCTATTACCACAATCGAGTTTAAATTGAGAGGATGTGATTTAATTAAGGTGGGGAGAATGTGACACCCCAAAAATCTAAAGTAGGAACCTTGTATCTGATAACGTGTATGACACGTAACACCAATCACATAAGGAAACATAATATCCTAATAATTTATAATATATTTACTATTTTAAATAAATTAAATATATTTTTTAGCTTTTAATGAACATAAAACTGAGTTAGCGTACGTTGCACACAACAACTAGTTTCTTCACCGGTTTGCGTTACAGGAAAGTCTGAGATTCACAAAAACAATAATATATTATTAAAATATTATTATATATATAACATAGAAATTAAATTTGTAGTTATGTAGAGTATATACTAACTTATGAAAATTATGTTTTACACAAATATAAAATAAATTAATTGGTTACAAATTAATTATAAATTAATATAATAATCAATTGAATATAGTGTAAATATTTTTATAGAAAACTATTTTTATGCCCATAAAACTATTTTACCATAATAAATTAAATTAATTAAAATTAGTGGGTCATATTAATTTAATATATATATTATATATCAAATCAAATATTTTTGATATTCATTCAATAGATTTGATAGGTACAAGATAAGAACAAACCCAATATTACACATAAAATACTATATTTTTATTAAGTCATTTCTACCGCCTTTTAATGGAAAACCTATTTTCAATAAATTTTTTGAAAATTTTATATATTATATATGTCAAAATAAAATTAATTTTTGAAATATAAACATAAAAATTATGTTATGGTAAATATTTGTTATTTTTCTGTGAATATCCATTTTTAATGAATAGTGAAAAATACTTAATTTTAATTCAAAACTGCTTTTTAATATAATTTATTTATAAGGGTAAATTATAAATTTATCTAGTTATAAAGTTTAATTAGACAATATTTTTATCAATAAATTAAATTGATGTCATTAAAATCAATCTCACTTTGAAAATTATTATAAAAACATACCAAACTTTCAGACGTTTTTACTTTAAAACCTTGCATTGTCATCCCATCAGTGGGATTAAATTTAAGTTAATTTTTTAACTTATTTTATTGGAATTAGGAAAAATGGATTCAATATTTGGATTCAGAATTATTTATAATTTAAAACACATTCAACTTAGTTTTTTACCGAAAAGATTAGTGAAAGTAATTAAAATTAATTACAATTATCAAGGCAAAATTAAGCTTAATAGAGGAACAAAACTTTAACTTAGGGAAATAAATGAAATAGACACTTGTAAAACACCCATATTATTTCTATACTTAGTATTTTAACCTTTAATTATTTTTTTGGTTTATTCTTTATGTATTATTTTAGGTAAAAACATGGGTACAACTAACTTGTTTACAAAAATGACAAGTGAGTCCTCCTTTACTATAAAGTCCACCACCTATTAAACTTACTCACACCTCTAAACAACATTTTATCTACCAATATCTACCCAAATAAATCCTAAAAATACCAACTCTCAACCTAGAATCCTTCCCTTGGGTATAAACCAATCCAAGAATCCTTTTGGTGCAAACCAAAAGATGTTATCCAATTAAGAGGTAACATCCTCCATTAAGCTATTTAGTTTTTTTCCATTATCCAATACCTAAACACTTTTTATTACATTATTGTATAAAAAAATAGTATACTAAATAATCTAGTATTTTTTATGCTAAGGGATCGACCTACACTCACACACAATTCCATCTAATGGACAAGGAATGTTCTGTTTACGTGTACGGTGAACTACCGCCTCATGAAACGATGATTGTTTATTTTTATTTACCACCTATCATGATTTAAATTATGATGGAAAATATGTTTATATATGTTATATATGATATTTTTTTATATTTTTAATCTTATTTAATTATTTTACAACACATATCTTTATACTTTCCATTTTTTTGTAAAAACGATAACATCGTTTGTGGAAGTGTGAACTACCACCCCCTGAAAGCAATATGATTCATTCACACAATACATGTAATGTTTAGAAAACTTTTTTATTAAAAATATGTGACATAAAAATCCTATATATTATATTAAGGAAATAATTAACTTTATGTAAATATAATATATCATTTTATTCATTTCCCTTTCACACACAATTAAAAAGTGATAGCGTCGTACGTGGACATGTGGACTACCGCCTCCTCGACACGATGTGATTCCTTTTATATCAAAAGAATTATATATATAATTATATATGATTAAATAACATTATATTTATGATATAATGATCATTCTATAAATATATAACATTACTTACCTTCTTTCCATTATAATCATTAAAAAATGGGAACGTTACTCATGTGTTTGTATGACCTATTGTCTCCAAGATTGTAACATTGATTAATTTTTCATAGCCATACTTAATGATTATTTTTAAAAGAATATTTTATGTATAAATATAATAATTATGTCATTATTTTTATTCTTTAGATGTTATGTAATGAACCCTTTGACCATAGTTGACCCACCAAAGCTATTTTCGACACATAAACTGAACTTGGTCAAAACCCATGATGTAAACTCAATTGTTTAACTAGTTGTATAAAACATGGTAATAAGTAAAATAAAATAAATTATAAACATGAAAAATTTTCACAAGAAATTAAATAATTAACATAAGTTTTTACATAGGAAAATAAAGACACACGATATAAGACAGACTCAAGGTAAAAGATTTTCATCACACTTTTTACTTCAATGAGATAAATGTCATGTTCACCACTTACATATATTGTGTGGTGAATCTAATAGAAATTTTTATATATAATATCATGAATTAATTTATCTTAATATTATTTAAAACTTCTATTTAATATTATTCTTTCATTAGGTTTATGATTTAATCATTTTCAAAGTGGTAAGGGAAACTTTGGAATGTTTAAACATTATTTGCCTCAAGAATAATTTTAACGACCTTTCAATGGTATTTACATTAGAGGAAATTATATGAAAATTTTTACATAATACCTTTAATTTTCCTCCCCACTGGTTATTCCTGACATTTTTCAAGTATTAGTACTATTTTTCCACTCTTTGGTACTCAGAATGTTTTTGAAAATAATTTTTAGAAAACCCAACATTATTTATCTCTTCAGTTACAAAACCTATTTTATTCTAAAAACCATGTTTTATTAAAATGTTTTAAAAAAAAATTAATGAAATTTGGTAAATAATTTTTTTACCCTTTTTGTCTTTTACTGATGTTTTCAAAGGAACCTTATTGTCTCTTTCTGAACAATTCATTTTTTAAACCTTTTACCGTGCATAAGAAATATTCTTTTTACTATTTCTGGATCATACGGATGTCCCTAATACCATTTATTTGAATATTAAATTGCATGTTTAGTGGTTGATTTTTAAATAAAATTTTTCAAAAGTGATTTTTAAAGAAAATTGTTTTCAAAAGTTTTTTCAAAACAAAAGGACATTTTCCTTAAGAATATTTTTAAAGGATATTTTTATAGTATTTATATTCATAAAAAACAATGACCCTTTATTTTACGCTACTTGGGATATGTTGTATTGATACCATTTTATTTCCTCCTTTGGATGGTTATTGATTTATTTGTCCAAGGATATTATTCACATTCACTTCCATGATTTATTTTAATCCCCTTGAAATATTCAATTTTCTATGATCATTTGAAATTAAATTTCCCATAAATATCCATATCATTTTATATGGATATGATTATTGTCTTAATTTCAAACCATCTTTCTCATAGTGTTAACTTTGAAATTTATTTGATTATTTAGGGAAATATTGATAAAACTATATCCTTTATTCAATTTAGATATTTTATAAGGCACTTTTTTCATTTAAATTATTTGGAAATACAATATACGAGTTGGGGACCGATTAATGAAAGACCTATGAGTTATAGACCAGTTAATGAAAGATACATACATTTGGGACCATTTAATGAAATCCCCTTGATTCATCAGTAGTCTCATTGGATGAAATTAGATAGAGAAAAACCCATAGAGTTTGTTTCCAATTAGTATAAATAGGTTTATACACATAGTTTTAAACAGTATTGTGAAAGGTATTGATGGTATCGGTTTTATGTGACTCAGGCATGAAATCCATTTAGAAATAATTTCCATTATTTAGTTTCAGTTATTATTCATCCTTGATATTTTTATCAAAATGTCTATGGATAACTTTCATTTTTAGTTATTTATATGGCATGTGTTTCAGTTTCTTACCTTTATATATTTATTTTTCCTTATATAGTTATTTGAATGGAATGGATTTCCAATTATTACCTTTTCATATTTTTTACTCACTTCTATTTAGTTTATTGATTACATGGAATATGTGTTCTATAATTTACCTTTCCATATTGTATATTCTCATTGATTACTTATTACTTACACTATATTTTTCCCTTATTGAGAATTTGAGCTCACCCTTATTATGTTTCTTTCCCCGGGAATCCAAGAAGAATACTATGACATATATGTAGATATTTACTAGATGGATTTGATTTCTCTTCGAAGTAATTTATTTAGAAACAAGGAAATAATTTATATTATAATTACTGTAATAATTTGTAATACAATCCTCATTTATGTATCTTGTTTACCCAGACTACTAATCTCTCAGTACTTTGAGATTTTATTCCTTGTATTCATGCTAATTCAATTGATATTAGACACCAACTATGGTCTATCTGGGGTTGGATCACAACACAAATTATGATTGGTAGTAAACCAAGAGGTAAAATTAGTCCACTTAGAACATTATAAGGATAGAGAACCCATACAAGAGTGACCTATCTTAAACCAACAAGCAGTGAGATTAGTTATTTTGGTTCACCGGCACACTTTTGGATGCATGCTCCTTGGACTAGCCCATAGTGGTGAACCAAGTAAAAATCAATGTGTCTTTTATGATTTATTTCTTGCTTTACTATCTATGCATCATCATCATATAATTTTTGAATAGATATGAAAAACATAAACATTAATTAGAAAATTAAGTGACCCTTATAATAGAGAGGTCAACATACAGTGGGGAAGGAAAATTTTCTATAATAATATACATACCTTGATTCACACCCCTCACCTTTTATGGTATCTAATCCATATTTAGGCCTAACAGAATCCTTAAAATGGAATAACCTACTCAATTAATTCCAATATAATTCTTTGAAGATCATAATAGTTACCCAATGAATTGGAGGGATATATCAGGATAACCTATAAAGATAAATGTTTTACAAGGACCATAATATACATGAAACACATAGATGTTTTCAATTTAATCATCGGCCTTATATGTTTTTTTAATTTTTATCCCATAAGTAAAACATTTTTAGTTATTTCTAAATACATTTCCTTTAAAAAAACACTTTTAAAGATAAAATTACCAGAATAAAGTGAATAAGGGGTTTCCATTAAAAAAATTTAATATTTTATTTTAATGAAAATATCAAAGAATATTTTTAGTGGTGGAAAATGGAATTTACATTATTTTCATTAAAAAAATACTTTGTTATATTTTAAATAATGTCAAACATTCCATATGAAATATGAAAAAAGATTCCTTTTGAATTCATTTTTAAGAAATTAAAAGGAGAGGTTAAATTACTTTTTTATTTCATTAAATTAATGGTTCTCTCATCTATCAAAAAATATGGGAATAGAAGAAAAATATTAGTATGAAATATTCAAAACATTTTAAAATATGGTGTATTGATATAATATCCCTAACATGTATTATTACTTTTCATGAATGTTTTATATCTTACTGAATAATTAATTTATGTTAATTATGTACTTAATTTTTAATCTTTTACATATTCATTATATTTGTATTATTTGTTTTATTTCACTTATTTCCATGTCATACTTAATCAATCAACTGATTAGGTTGACATTATACATTTTGAGGATTTTTTGTTCATAAGTCCAAAATGAAATAAGTGGCTTAAAAATGGCCTAATAGATCATGACATTATCATATATAGAATCATAAACACTTCATAATTATTATTTGTATACGTTATTTAATTTTTTTAACCATGTATTTATGGTGTTAATGAAAAATGAATTACTTTACAACATGGAGATGGTAGTACATACATACACATGGTTAACATTTAGTTTTTCATCAAACATGATTAAAATAAAGTAATAATTATTTTATCTTTATATAGATATAATTATTTAAAAAATATAAATGTATTTTTTAAATAATATTCGGATACCATCAATGTGAGGTGGTGATTATAATCAAAATACATTGGTTTGCGAGGAAGTGGTTTGTACGTAGGCACAAAAGATGTTTTTATTTTCCATTAGATGGATATGTAGATAAAATTAGGTTATATCATAAACATAATAACTTTACAGTATATTTGTGATAATATTTTTATTAAATTAAAAAGGTTAATATATCTTTTAATGAGGTAAAATAAGAAATAAAAATGAAATACCTTGTTTACGAACTATACCTCTTCAAAAAAATCCATTGCTTTAAATGTAAATACTTCTTAAGATGGAATTATGATCTAAACAGGACCTATTAGAAATGGTGAGGAATTTTAGAAAATGATTTGGTCATTTCATGGATAATATAAGAGGCTCTGGAAGTGTTTAAAAGAGAGGAGAGGTGGTGTCCTTTTATACATGTGGGAGAGGACACCGTATAAATATTTCAAAACAATAAAATATATAGTTGTCTTCATCAATCCAAGTGGCTCCAAAATGAATAATAATAAAATAATATATGATATAAGGTCCAAATTTTACCAAATAATATTATTTAGATAAGCTTTTAGTTCATTTTGACACTTATCATTTTAATTTTTACCCTTTTAACCAGTTTTAACTCTTGCTATGGTAACTAGATATTTCTACAAAATTTACTAATGATAATGACCAAAAATGAAGTTTAAAATGTTAAAATATTTTAAATTTATGATTCAAAATATGAAATCCAATTTCATGATTAAATATTTAATTTTATTAAAACTAAACTTTAAAATTTTAACACATAATGTGATCTAAAATTGTTTTCTTCATAAATTGCATTTTGAGTATAAAATTATTTTTATCCAAAATTAAAGGGAAATGTTGATCCAAATGAAATTAAATGAATAATTTATAATTAAAATGATATAATATAATTTAAAAACCAATCTAAAAAATAATAGTTTTTAAATAATTGAAATCCAAATAATATTTTATTAAAAATCGGTATGTTCAACTATTCACCAAAATTTCTATTTTTTAAAAACTTTTAAAAATATTCACTTTAAGATATTTTTAATTTTCCGATATAAAAATGAAATATTTTATTTTAAAATTTAAATTCAATATTTTTGAAGTTAAAATTTTTATTAAAAACAAATAATTAATGAAACTCAATTTAGTTAGAATAAACTAGTTTCTTTTGGACTGAGAAATTACGTAGTATTATTAAAATGAATACGGATAAATTAAATATAAATATTAATTTTTACACGGAATGAAACTGGTCTATACATAATATTACCTACATTTTCACATTAGGTACGGTATGGTAGAAATCCATCCCATATTGATTTTTACATGGTGTATATATATATATATATATATATATATCATGTGATTACATGGGTGTGGAAGAGATTAATTCATAAAAGGTTTCCTTTGGGAATAAGGGATACAAAATACTATGGAAGTGGATATCGATATATTTTATGTTGTAAAATATTTATATATTATGTTACTATACTTGTGTGTGATATTTGGAAAATAATCCTTGGTGAGGTTGGGTGGCGGTTGAATTTTCTTTGGTGCTAATTTGGTTTAATTATTTACTCATTAAAGTATTACCATTCTTATTCATCATTTTCATGAGATACCATTAGAGAGATCATAATAATTATAAATTTATTCTAACCAATATATATATATAAATCCATATTATTTAGTTTTTTAGTATGGTCTAGAGAATGATCTGGATAATAAAATCCCAGATATTAGATCTACGATTAGAGTTTCTACCTAAGGAATTCCACTTTTGGTAATATATTTTCGATTATTTTCTAGTAATAAATTTCTATGTTTTGGTTTTATTTTATTATTCTTTATTTATTTATATTTTTAAATGATTGGGTATTTATTTCATGATATCTTATTATTTTTGGAGTTAATACCTCCAATTTTTATGTTTCATGCCCTGAGTGATAGTTTCTAACCCATGACCTTAAGAAGGAGTGAATCATGAGTCACACTTAACTTTGGTGAAAGCCCAAAAAGTGTTCATAGTGGTTAAAATTAATAATAATTTCTTTATCAATGCTATGGTTGAATGTTAGGATAGAGTTTGTGGTAAGAAACTTGTGAGGATTTTATAGGTCTGGTAGGGAAATCAAAAAAGTAATACTTATTGTGTGAGGTAACCAAGGAGTCTGACTGTGAATTACAGGATTAGGGACCCATATAACCTAACACAAGGACCTAATTCTTACAAAATACCTTAGTATATGTAATACTAATAATGTGGGTATATTTTTAGAAGATGTGTGAGCATCATGCATGATTGGACAAGTGTATGAATTGGGGCGATTCATGGAAGATTTAAAATAGAGTATACTAACAGATCTTATATGGAATTCCATGTTCCATGCCTAAGTATTTTTTTCACATTGGTAAGCCATGATATGTTTTAAGGGATAATATGGTGGTTATAATAATTCAAATTATTATTTATTATTTTATCTAGAGGTGTTTTTGGGGTAGTTTTTAAATTATATTGTGAGTAATTTTTATACCTTGATTTTTTATATTTACCTATATATAATGATATATTTTTAATCATAAGTTCTTATATTGTTTGTAAGAATATAAAAATCAATATGAAACTATAAACCTAAGAAATAGTGTCTTTATCCTAGAGAAAATTGAAAATTAAAAGCTTGGAAATATTAAAATTAACAATTAGATTTTAAATTTTTGAGTGCTATTTTGGTGGCTTCTTGAAAATTTATGTTATGTTAGAAATATAAAAGGCTATTGAATTTTAAAAAATGAATTTTTTAGCCTCATGTTTTATAGACCATGTTATGTGTTAATCTAGACTTTATAGTTTTGATTTAAAAATATTTATACTAATTTAATAAAGTGGATGTTAAAACTACATGAGTCAAATTGAGACTATAATAAAAGCATGCATCCTTTTAGTTTTTTGGGATATAAAAGTTATTAAAGAATTATTGTTTAATATGGAATGTTTATTATCATGTCTAATTTATGTTATATATATTAGGTTTATCAAATGGCATATAAGGAAGCATATTTAATTTTAATACAGTAATGGTTGAACTATTAGTACCATGTTATTAATGACATTATAAACTAGCTACATTACTAGGTAGTTGAGTATATTAAATTGGTAAATAGATACTTATGGAAACAATTTTTTATGCGAACGTGAAAAATTTGAGTATATTTCAAATGATGTGAAATAATTCATGGAGTTCTGTTTAATAATTTGTATTTAACTTTATCAAATAATGATGTTTTTTTAGTAAAATGTTTTCATAAATAAATAGAAATTAATTTTTATAAAATATGTATTGATTTTATAAGTATCCATGAAATTTTTTAGGGTGTTTTATAGTGGGGTTTTGTTGGTATAGATTTTTAAAATAATGATTTAATATTTTATCCTTTAAGAGATGACTTTAAATAAAACTTATGATTGATTTAAAAATATTTAATTATTTGATTTTCAAGGAAATATTTTCATGTTTTAAAAATAATTCTTTGTTTTAGTTTCATCCAATCATGCTTCTTGTGATTAAATTTATTCAATGATAATTATTGTTTACTTGTGGGTGTTATTGAGTTAATTTCATTAATTATCAAGTATTTGATCACTATGTGGTAGATACAGTTATATAAGATAATAATGGGTTGTTTGTATGGTCGATGAATGTGTAGATGGTGGTATGAAAGGGATGGGGCTATTATGTTGTTAGAGGAAAGGTTGATTTTTAATTAAAGGGGATGATATGATCAAATTTCTATATTTACAACGGAATTTATGTTGTTCATCTTGGTTTGGGAAACAAGATGACTGATGATTATAGAAACTAAATTATTTTATTAACACATGCTTTCACACCAAGTTCACCATTTTTGTTCCCTAGAAAAATGTGCATGTAATTCTTGATTATTGATTAATATTTATTGAGTGTAGTTTCCAAATAATTTTCATCTGGTTTATCATTTATCTCTAATGGTAACTCCCAATGATTCCCACTTTCATAACAAAATGTGATATTACTTTCCAAGTGAAGGCAGTTATTTGGGGTTTCAAACCCAATGATACTTTAAAACTCACATTGGCCAGGAGGATGGGAGTTCAGGTTTATCACATTCTTTAGAGGTTATTATTTCATGCTACAATACTCTATTATATATTTAATATATTTTCATGAATATTTCCCAAATCCAAAATGGGACTTGTTACACTAATAAAATGATCATGTGTTTAATCCTTATACATCTGAGATGGTGTTCTATTAGTGACACCATCAATATATATATAAGGTTCTCCATATTTTTTTCCATTATTTCTTAATAATGGAGGATTTATTATGTTTCTTATCCATATTAATATGAAATATATAGTTTACTATCATCTAGAAAGATGATTGGTGCTATAGGAATGGGATTGAACCTTCAAGAGGCATCTTACATATCCCATGAGAATGGGAATACAAACCCATATAGTTTTTATAAGAAGATTCCATTCAGTTCAATGTCATGTGGAATGGATACATGTGAGGGAATTTAAGCATTGGGTATGGATCTCAAGTTGTAGGAAGGTGTTTTACATATCATATTTATAAAATGAATCAAAGTCCTCATAGTTTAGTTCTTATACCAAGAAGGGTTCCCATGTGTGGGAGCTATTTGTATCAAGTTTTTGATGCGTTCAGTTTTGGATATCTAAGACCATGTGGGTCATGATCGATATTAGAAATAAAAGAAAACATAATATTGAACATGTCTCAATCGATACAAGATTTAATTTATACAGGGATTACACACTAATGTAACATAGATATTTGAGCAAGGATTATACACGAAGGTTTCCATGATTAAGGGACCTTTATTTTCCTAGTGGCATGATCATTGAAATTATCTATACCCTCTTGAGTCATTCTCATTATGAGAAAAAAGTTATTAAAAGGGATCATATGCACTAACCGTAGGTGTGGGAATTATGCATTGAAACATCCCTAAGGGAATAACATTAGAAACCATATGAAGTATATAACCCCACAAGGAAATTTATGATATTAATGTTCAATATAAAGCTCTAGATTTTGGAAGTTTTCCTATATATATATATATCCTATTTATAATTTGAATCAGAGTCCCCATAGTTTACTTTGGTTCCTAATCCATTGATAAATGAATAATGATATTAGAATCATAGAAGGTGGGTCTCATGAGCTAGAGTAAATGGAATATTGATGGACTAAACCATGGTGGAAACCCATATTGAGTATCCAGAACTTATCCTCTGATGGATAAATGATGGGTGATATGAGAGGTATTTTGGGTATTCCTAGTTGGAATGAGGGCCCCATGGTGTGAATAAGGTTTCATGGGTGCATAACCCTTATCCCATTATCAACCCTCAGCCAATAAAGTGGATGCTCAACCAAAGGATCATGGATGGGGTTCATGTGGTTTGAGGGGATATGTGAAAGTATTCCTAATTGAAAAGAAAGACAAGACCGAGGATGTCTTCCTGAAATGTATGAGGATGTCAGTCTCAGAAGGTTAACATGTGTGAATATGTTATCCTAACATATACGAGGATTTTTTTCTTACACAACCCATATTAAATATCTATCCCTTATCTTTTAATGGATAAATATTGGTGACCATGATATGTTTGTTGGTTATTCAAGGTTACCATGAGGCCCCCTAGAATGAATAATGTTTTAAAAGTGCATATCCCTTGACCAATTATAGAAACTCACCTTATAGATTGGATTCTCAACAAATTTTTCATGTTTGGGGGTTCACATGGTTCAAGGGAACATCTTTAAGTATTCCATATTGAAATTATTGACATGCCTAATGATGTTTTCCTGACATGTATAAGGATGCCTATTTGAAATGGTTGACATGTATAAGGATGTATTCCTAACATATTTGATTATTCATGTCTGGAAAGGTTGGAATGTCTGAGGACTATTGTGTGATCTTGTGGACATGTCTAGGGTATTTATATGAACCAGGGTGACATGTCCAGTGGTCGATGTGTGATTTTCCTGACATTTCTAAAGGGATTCATATTATCCAAGTGACATGTCCAGAGGTCATTCTATGATCAAGTCAAGATTTCTGAAGGGATTCACACGATCTAGATGGCACGTCTGGGTGTCTTTATTTGACCTATTAGACATTTCTTGGTGTCTTCTCATGAAATACTTGACCTGTCCATAGGTCTTCATGTGATTTGGCTAATATGGCCAAAGGGATTCCCATGATTCAGGTGATATGTCCATAGATCATCACGTGATCAAAAAGACATGTAGAGGGGATTAACAAGAACTAGGTTGACATTTCCATAGGCCATCATGTGAACTAGGATGACATGTATGAGGGTTCTATCATGATCAAGATGGAATTTCTAAAGGTTGTCACATTATCGTGGAGGCACATCTTGAGTATTCTCATGAACCATGATGACATATCTAGAGTTTTTCATCCAATCTTCCCAACATATCCAAAGGGTGTTTCATGATCTTGGATAAAATGTCTATAGGGTCATTACCTTATCAAATAGGAATGTCTTGGGGATTCTCATGAACTGTTCTAACATTTCCATTGGTCATCGCATGATCTTCTTGAAATTTACAATGGGTGTAACATGATCCTAGATGACCTATCCATAGGTTTGACATGTTATCAAGTTGAGATATATGTGGGATATTGCATGATCAAGATGAAATTTCCGTAAGTTACTGTATGATAAAACAGACACATCCAAGGGCTTCGCTTGAACTAGGATGACATGTCTAGGTTTCTTCTCAAGATCTATCTGACATGTCTATGTGCCTTCAGATTATCTTCTTGAGATATTTTAAGGTTATCATGTGATCAATGAATAGATTTAATGAAATGAGTGAACCCTACACATGAATATCATTGTATCTTTCTTCTCATAGATCCTTAATCATTTGCAGCCTTCATTATGTAAATGGATAAATTTTTTTGACAGGAATTTTCCTACTAAGAAATAATGTGATCAAGCTGGAATGTTGAAGACACTTTTCATAATATGGATGACATGACACTGATAATTCACATGATTAATGAAATGGTTAAATGAAACATATAAACCTACTATATAATCCCTTGAGTTACTTAGTAGACTTTTCATGTAGATTAATCTTGATATCTCACAATAATATACTCTGGAAAGTCTAATCTTACCCATGTGTGTGTTTTTACATGTCAAAGAGGGGAGGGTTTTATAGGGATCATCACCACATATGTATGTTTCTTTTCATGGATGTTAAGTCTCATATCTTTTCTTGATTTATTAAAGGGAAGTTCTCTTACGTTGATAATTTATCACATGCTTCGCATGATAAATCCACATGTCATCAATGACGTCATCCTTTATCACCTAATCACTATGTCAATTATGAGCTTCCTTGAACCCATGTATTGTCCAAGGGTTTTTTCATAATCAATCTAACACACCAAGATCCTTAACATGATCTATTAAACATGTTTGAAAGCCTTCATATGATCTATATGGGATGTCAATTTTTTTTTTCATGATTTAGACAACATATAGAATGAATTTCTCATGATCTATGATCAGGTCACATAAATCCTATGATCCCATTTCATGAATATAAATGTAATTAACTTTGATTAAGGATCCTGTCATATTTATATTTGATCACGTGAATTAATTTGGATATTATCAAGAATTCATCCATCATGCAATCACATAATCAATACATACAAGTCCCTCAAACTTCACATTACTAAGAGGACATGTCTAAGGTCATTGTTTGATTAGTGGTGAGATCAAATTAAATGTGTATTCCATTCACATGATGTTCCAAGGTTCATGTGATCGTGAGTATTATTGAAGGTTACAGGACTCATGTGACCAAGATTCTTGATCCTCATGTGTCTATGCTTATTCTGTCATTCCGTTATGGGAAAATAATTCTTTTACATTGGGTGTTTCTTCAACTATAAATTTTCCAATTCACATTTGGTAGGGGTCAAAAAAATTCCCCCCCTTAAAAGAGATGTATGTAGGAAGGAATGAGGACTCAAATATGAGTAATTAAATGTCCACATGAGTCCTATGGCCTTCTACTAGTCATTATTCCATGAATATTTTTGTATCTTGAGAGACCTTTGGTATTTGTGAGGTGAACTATAAATACGTGTGAAAGGGGATAGTCATTTCACATTTGACTTAAACATCACAAGCTCTTGTATTCTTATCTCCCATGTTATTACTTCACGAGACTATATTGTGTAACCTAATAATAAGAACTGTTTTCATTATTTGATTGTGGGATCTCATCACATAACTAATTTCTCTAAATAATCTATGAAACCTATTTTATAACTAATCATAAACAATTTATGTGAACTATTTTGTGTTTCCTTAGCTTTGAGGATACTTCACTTGATTTGAGTATCTCATGGGGGCCATCACATGATCTCTTAATGTTTATTCTATTCATATGAACTTCCAAGGGTAATATAATATTCATGATTGGATATAGATAAATTGATCATGATACTCAAATTGATTGCATGATCATGAGACTCATAACAAGTTATGTTATCCATGTGATGCATCCTAAGACATGGGATTTCTTATTTGGTCTCCACTTTTGAAAGAGTTATTTACTTATATGACATATGAAATTTATGTCTTAGTCTATATGGATTTAAAAAATGAGGAATTAGAATTAGTGTCTCATCGAAGTGTTATGGTTTCCAATTTGGATTCTGATCAATGTATTTCCTTCCAATCATCTCAAAAGTTTTTATCAAGCCTAATGGGGAAAATTTATGGAGTTTCCTTTATTGGAATAATTACATATATATGGGTTTGGACTCCCAAACAAAACTCCTTTCCTAGAACCAAAATCAATAATCATACCCCCATACTGGATTCTGAAGACCCATACTACCTCTACAGAAAACATTTCTCATGAGGGTCACATTATCTTCGAAGAAAAGAATTTTTATGGGTATATGTTGATGTTATTTCCTACAAACATCAAAGGGTTTCATTTTAAATAAAATATCAACATTAATATTTATTGGTCGATAATGAAAATTTTGGCCTTGAGTCAAATATTTGGATGTCTGCCTAGCTAAGAACTCTAATCAGGGGGAAGTTTCAGAATGGACTCAGGATGGCCCCTCTGGGTGTAGCATACTACCACAAAATTTACTCATGATATAAAAAGGATTGGATTGTATGGGTATATTTGGATCTCTTAAACAATTTCTTATTGTAAAAATATCTGAATAATGGACTCTGTCAGCCATGGGAGTCCAGACATGAATATGTTTCATCTAATTCATGGTGAAGTCGGCATCATCCACTAGGTTGTTGAGTGTATTTGTGGCATGCCAATAATCTATGATATGTATGATGAGTTTATTCCTCCATCTTCTAGATGGAATGATTCATAGAAAACCCCTCCCATGGATGAGGAGTTAATAAAGTTAGCTGTAAAGGTCCTCGATAAAGACCCATCTCTAATAACATACATCCTAGTCAAGAAATGTGATACATTCTTTATCAGGAATGTCCATTATGAAATATAGATTTATAAACTGAAGGACTTACCAATATAGGAATCTCATGGAGCCACATTATATTACTATAAAATGGTCGTGGAAGGTTTTTTCAGGAGATGTTGGTGGGAGGTCATTCTTTTAATCCACCAATTCGTTCAACTAGATGGATTTACTACTATTTACTAGAGTGGGTACCTACTCCTAGCCCTAGAGAAGGGTAGATTCAAGGTATACGCTTTTATTATGGGGGTGACCACAGAAGGAGGATGGTATATTGGTGTTTTTGTTTCTGTACTAGCCATACTATATCGTCTTCTACGCTATATTTATAATGGAAACCCCCCATACATAGTCTTTGGACCCTTCCATGTTCTATGGGGTTGGATAGGGGATCACCTGGGTGTATATGAGTATCTAAATGCACATAATATCCTAGTTGTTTGGTTGAGGATCATATTACAAAGAATTATTGGAGTGAGTCACATCCCACTAAATAGATAGGAAGTTAGGGGCCTCCTAAGCTGCTATGACTATTTCTCCTTCATGCTATATGATTCAACCACTTTTAGAATAAAAAATAATAGTGAGGGAAACACTAATGATTGATCTTACTTGATTTTAATTTTTGAATTCATCATATCCAATAATTTTGATATTAAAATACTCAATGTGTGATATGAACCCTATTGATTGGGGAATCAATATCAATGTATTTAAACGAGGTTCCTTACTCCTCTATACATCCAATATGGAAGTCACATGATGATGAATCCACAAATTTGGTTAATTTTTACTAGGTAGAAGACTCAAACTCTTTTAAACTTCCCTCAAACTGATACTGAGATTGGTCTATCTCATAATTATGTTGATTCTTGTATCCACTCATACCTAACTCAGAAACTATACACATTGTTTTCGAAGGCCATAGAGCTACCACTGACAGTTAAAACTAATCTAAGGCCTTCCATGAATCCCTCTTATAGCAAACCAATGCTTTCAGATATGCATTGTGAGAAAGTGATGCATATTGAATCAATTTTATCATCGATAAATGTTCCATCCTTCACAACTACAATGAGCTAAGAACCATCATGAAAATATTTGACCATGTTGGAATATCCCATTTCATGTCATTAATGGGATGTTTAGAGGAAATATTACTCTGCTACTGATGATTGGGGTTTATTACGAGAGGTGGAATTAGACATATTGGGATTTTCACAGCTCACTGCTCCTAGTGATTTATCTTTTAATGATCAACCCACTAAGGTCAAGGATTTCCTTCAATACCTTTATGCAGTGACTCAAAGTGTGAAGGACCCAATCCACTATTCATGTTGGGTGTAGTGGATGATGGCTCCAAACATGATAGTGGTTGCCGTGGATGAGGGAGAACAAATTATATATAAAGAACATGTGAAAATAAATTTACTACTATCCACATGATACTATATTACCATAATAATCATGTTGGTATATTTTGTATTTACCTGAATATGGAATGAAGCTGAAGGAACTCAGTCACCTCTGGTATCTGTAGTGCATTCCCATGTGGGAATGGATACTAGAGTTGACCTAGATAATGAATGGGTGACTGAGGATGAGGGATAACATGGTAAAATGTATTTAGTGAGTTTGGAATACACTGAACATAATGTATTGCGATCCAAAACTCCATTGGTTCCATCTTCATCACCTTCAGTGTCTCTCTTTTCTGTGTATCCTTCCTTATGAGGGATGTGGAAAAGGAAACAATCCAATTCAGTATATATTTCTCATAAAAATAATTGATTAGGTACTAAACTTTATCTCTCCTTATTCCTAGGTCATTTTAGTAGCTTATTTGGATCCACCTACACATATAGGACCTCATCGAATCCATGTGGAGGAATAAGCATAAAGAGGTTCCTTTTGCCCCCCCAATTGAAAATTTTACCCTGAGCCCAGTCAATAGAGAGGTGGATATGGATGAGGTTCTAGAATTTTTAAAAACAGTGCCCACTATTGATTTATTATTAATCGTTCCCATTGACCCATAATGGGTGAATTCACTTGTTGTGCTGGCTGATGTCAATATATATTTTTCCACTGACATAACTTTATAAGAGACATCACTAGGGGAGGGTAAGAACTTCCTTAGAGACCAAACATATTTTCTTATTAGTATTATATTGTTTAACATTTAATTATACATACAACCCTTCAAGGAAGTGTACATTCTATGCTAGCATTAAAAACCTCAGGGGTGTCACCAAGTCACTCGATGAAAGAGGGTGTTGTTTTTTCCCCTGAAAGAAAAACTAGGGTGACATATTTTCCTAGTGATGAAACTTGAAATTTTATGTTCTCATCATTGATCATGGTCATTTATTCTCTAACAACATTATTATACTCATCTTCTGATTTTTAATACTTTGCACCTCTCATTTTAGTGCCCTCAATTCAGAGCTCAGAGCCCATAATCCTGCTTTCTTTGAGATTCCCCCAACTAGATAATCTAATAAACAATCAAGATATATACCAAGACTATTTAAGGATGAGATTATGAGCCCCTCTTTCAGGGACTTAGTCACTGAATATATTCATATTCCGAGGAAAGGCATGAGTCAGGGCTCGGAGTATGCAACACTTCTTCGATAGATGTGGTGAAAAGAGTGGTGGGATATCAAGATGATAATATTAAAGGTCCCCTTAGTGGTTCTAAAGGGCCTTATAGACCATATCAGATATATGTTAACCAACCTCAAATATGGTGGATTTGATTATAGTTTTTTTCATTCAAGTTTGAGAGAAATTTATTCTCTTAAAGAGCATAAGAGAGCCCTTGAACTAAGGGTATTGTCAGTGGATGACTCTACTTTAGCCAAACAACATTAGTATGAAGTTATGAGTGAGGTTTCCTAGTGTGTTATAGAAGTATCATCCCACCAAAATTTTCAGAATATTAGGAAGGATGAGATTGGTAGGTTCCAATCTGAGATCAACCAGATTCAGAAAAATCTATCCTAGTTTCAATATATGATAAAGCCCTTGAAAAGAACTATTTCAGAGAAATATAGGATCCCTGAAGTGGTATAGAAGGCCACAATTGATGATATTTCCATGGAATAATAATTAAAACAGTTCATATATGTGGAGACTGAGTCATTCAATCAATTTTGTAAATCTATAGCCTCCATGGAAAAGAATTAAGTTGAACTCATATAATCATTTAGGAAAATGTTTTAATAGGCCTTTACTTTTATAAGAATCATTGTTTGGGAGTCTGTGGGAGAGACTCTAGATTGTGTATATTCCTCCTTTAATTTTTACTTTATTAAAGAAAAAATATTTTAACTTCATATATTATTATCAATCTATATTTCATTCATCATATACATAACATTTTATTAGTTATATATCATATAGATCATCATAGACATCAATATTTTTATAATACCATGTTAACCCAAACATGAAATCAAATGGTTGAATCACAATATACATTTTGTAATAATTTACCATGAATGATTAATGATAAAAACATTTTCATTTATGTATCTTTACCATTACTTCTAAGATTTATCAGTTCAAAAATGATAATTGGGCGAATATGCCTCAAAGAAAGTGTGATCTAACAATTTCATAGACCTCTAGAACTATATATCATATCTATATTTTTTCTAGGTCTAGATAATGGTCCCATAAGATTTGTATCTCTTATATTCAACCCAAACATTTTAATAATATGTTGATGGAATGGCTTAGAAGGAATGGATGCATTTTTTTCAAGATTCTCTTTATGGGTTTTTAGCATGACATGTTTTATTCCATTTCCATTTAATTTATTCTCAATGTTTCCAAGATCACACCATGTTCATTTATAGTGAGTAAATACTCGACTTTTACCAAGGATCCCTTTGCAGGTTTTCAACCTAGTGAGTTTTGTGCTTCTTTCAATTTGTATTTTAAGGTCATGCAAGTTGGAACAATGGGTGTTGTAGTTTATGATCATCTATCTCAAAACTTATGTTGTTTTAGTTTAGGGTTTTTATCTCATATGATTAGGTACTATAGTTTAGGTTTATCTAGCTTGTAACTTATATTTCTCTAGTTTAGGGTAATCTAGATCAGACCAATGAGGTACTATATTTTAGGTTCATCTATATCTGACATTATTTTCCATACTTTATGTTATTCATGCTGGGACCTTCTATTCTTATAGATTAATGTCTTCTAGCTCGGTCCTTTTGTTTCTGTAGTTTTTTTTCTTCTAGATCATACATTATGTTGTTGTAGTTTAGGGTCTTATATCTTGGACCTTCAGTTGAGGATTATGAAGAATGGATATTCAAAAAGGGTTATGAAAAACTCAATCCTTTAAGGGATGTATATTCACAAAGGGATTGAAAACCACACATCCTTTGGAGGATAGATATTCATGAATGGTTCTGACACCCAGTATCCTTTGAAGGATGGATATTCATGATGGGTTATGACAACTTATATCCTTTATAGGATATATATTAACAAAGAGTTTTAAAACCTTATACCCTTTTAAGGATATATATTCACAAAGGGTTATGACACTCAAAATCCGTTGATGGATGGATATTTATGAATGGTTAGAGAACCCTACATCCTTTAGAGGATGGGTAATTACAAAGGGTTTGGGCACCCTACATCCTTATTGGAATAAGTTTCATATATGGTGACGTAACATTAGGGATGTCAAGTCCACTTGGATAGTTGTAATATGTGATTCATAAATCATAATCTATAAATATATAAGTAAACTAAAAATGGATTCCATTAGGTAAATTTCAGAAATTGTTAATTTTTTAAACTAGTATTGTATGTATCCAGGACAATAGCTCATGGATTTAAGGGTGACCTTTACTCTAAGACAAAAAAATACACGAAGATCAATCTAAAATGTATTATGTTATTCACCAGTGAATCCTAGTGGGGTCTCTTTAGAGAAGTCATTACTTTTTACCAATACACTCTATGAGAGAACCAAGAGAAATGACTCAAGGCTGTGAGTTTTGTGGATAAGTGTAAAAACTCAAGGAATTGGTCAGTGTCTAATCATAATTCAAATAAATGAAGGTGGTTATAAAAATGTAACATCAAATAAGGGTTTGGGCACCATAAAAGTTTTATTTCCACTTATCACTGTTAGGGTATGTGACATATCATTTCCCTAACTTTTTCTTGGATAATAATGGTCTAATTAACATGGATCTAATTTTAATAGGGAAACTAGATGGGCTCTATAATATTTTTTGGAATTCTTTTTATGCTCCAACTTTTTCCTATAATCAAAATATGAAGAGTTTAGTGAATATAGACTAGAATGTTTCTCAGACCGCCCATTGTGGGGTTTCAACCTGACTAGTTTTATGTATCCTTCACTAGTTGATTATGGTATTGTGGTTCTAACCATATAAGTATAATGTTTATGGTTATAAAAAGTTTACCATGGTTCAAAATTTTTAATATCCTGGTTAACATGGACCTATTTTCAAGGGATTGTTATAAAATAACCTAATCAGGATTCCCAAGTTCATGATTACTTGAACAACCTTTTGAGTGGAGGGTGAATGTGCATTTAATCATGAATCAAATTACTTGGATCATGAGTGATGGTATGAGATAGTCATAGTGAGGATGATCATGAATCACACTATTACTAAGAGTTCCACATCAATTATTTCAATGCTCCCATGGATAATTAGGCCCTTATTGCAAGTTCAAAATCCCTCTAGTCGATATCTATAAGTCCCTTATGTAGATCCAACTAATACATGTTCAATCATATGGATATATTTTCTATTATAGGGTCCATGGAAGGTTTGAAGAACCCAAGATACTCAAGACACAAAGTGTGATTTATGGACTAATGTTATCAAAAACATGATGGACACACCTCGAACTTTAGCTGACTAGGAAAATGTTCACGGAGACCTCTTAAAAAAGGTTTATGATATATGATGGTCATAATAGTTTAATTTTATGTAGTGGGAATGTGTTTACCATTCATTTTTACAACATTTGGTAAATATGTAATTGTCATGCAGTTTAACATCATGGGACTATGACATCCTTGGCGTAGTTTATTTTTATGTGATAAGGATGTTGGAAATTATGTGAAATTATGAAATTCATCCCTAGATGCACCCATAAAGTTTTTTTAGTGGTATGAATGTAATTTTAATATATGTTGCTCGTCTTCCTTGGTTTTACTTATACATTTCGTAAGGGTAGGAATCATGCTACTATCATATGTTTCAAAGTGATCCCCCTGTGTAGATCCTGCTTGTATGTGAAAGGCGGAAAGATTTTTTTTAGATTTTTTGGATATTCCTAGGTTTCATGGATCCTATGTGTCACTATATATCTTATGAAAAAGTAATCAAGACACACATAGTTCTATTACAAATTCCTCGTATAGATCAAACTCACAAGTCAGGAGGGGTGAATTTTTTTAGGACATACACAATATTTGTGAGGCTTCCTCTATATGGATCTAATTCTCATGTAGGAAAGGATAATTAATCCCTGCATTGGTACAATACTATCTTGGAGTTTAAGTATTGTTGAAGAGGTTTATACCTTAATGTTGGAGTGGGAATTTCTTTTTTTATCAAACATTATGGTTGGGCTTAGTGACTGGTAATTTGAGAATGACTACACTTCCAAGAGTGATAGGAATCAATCCATACATAGTTCTATAAAATTTAATGGTTATCTTACATGGATAAAACTCATGTGTACGAGTGTGGGGAATGTTAATCCAAAAAAGAGAGGTCTCTCACTATCATTAAGTTTCATGATCTCTAACTATTGATGATACCATTGAGAAGAAAGGGATCTCATATTGGAAGAGGATTTCCTTAGTGTTGGAATGTTTACATTCTCATTTATGAACACGATTGACTTATTTAAACATGGATCAATCCCTAGGGAATATCATGATAGTGGAATAGCTATAGTTAGGTCCAATATAATATACCAAGGCATCACTACATATCCAGACAGGTCATGAAGCAAGCCACACATAGTTCTTATAAGAGAAGGTTCAAATAACAGATCAATATCATTCACAAGGAAGAGGGATTTGTTTTGAATATTTTTGATAGTCTAAGGATTATGGAACTTCGGAATCACTGCGTATCTTGTGACATCAAAAATCGAGACCCATGTAGTTATCACAAGGAAAAATTACCACATAGATCTAGCTCATATACATGGAAGGGGATGTTTTCATATTCCCGTGGTGATCATTGGCATAAAATATGGCTAAATATTCCTATCATTTGATCAAACTCAAACATAGGGAAAGGGAATTTCCACATCACATCCCAACATGGATATGAAGCATTCCTCCCTATCCCATATTTATTGATAGGATAGATAAGAATCCCACTCTATCTATTTTAGGTCCTTGTAGGATGGACTATATTTCATGTTGTTTAACATCATGTGACCAAGAATTATTATCGTGAAGAATGACTAACGTAGAGAGTTTGGGTGTTCATAGGAGATACATACCCAAAAATGAAAGGGTACAATGATAAGATGTTACAATATTGCTTTGATAATGGGTACGATGCACAGATGGGTAACATCAATGGAATCCAAATTTGAAAGAATATTTTGGTTATAAGAAGTGTAAAATATAACACAATAATATTTGAGTCAACAAGAGATGATGACTAGTGGGTAAAGTTCCACCAATAATAATTATGGAAGAATATATTCCATTTAGTTAGGAAAATAGCTCTTATATTTAAGGGGGCATCTTATATAGGACCAAAACATCAACTAATCTCAATCTCTAAGTCATTGTGTCATTAAAAAGTAAACCCTAGTGGGGTACCTTCGTATTAGCTGGTCATTATTACTAATATTGTATAGGTAAGAACCATGAGTATTTAAGGTCATGTTTATTAGGGTTCTAAGATAAGTATAACAAATAAATGAATTGGTTTCTGTAAACTCATATATTAAAGATATGAATTTGGTTCATGGAGAACATAATTTTTATGAAGGGTTCATTTACCCTAAAGTCTATGATAATGTTAACTGAACAAATGTTCAAAGAGAATCAATAAAATTTTCAATTCTTGAGTAAACAGTCATTAGGGGAATGATCTATTCATCATGAAGACCACATGTCATGTATTTTATCATATCGCGAGTATGATATTTTCATTTAGTTTAACACCATGAGACTAGTAAGTGGTTCCCTATCTTTAAATATAATTCACCTCGATAAAAATGGTCAGATTGTCTTTCCAGGTTCCCTAATCTCTTATGAGTCATTATTGGGTTGAGAATAAATACACAAGTAGGCATTCAATTAGGCCATTCGAGATTTCATGATAGGGAATATGTGGGTGATTCTACATTTCAGTATTAGTAGGAGTCCCCAGAAACATTTGGTTCTTATCAAGGTATACATTTAAAAGTAATGAAGATATATGGCTAGTTCGAAAATAATTGTTTCAAGTGTCACTATGTATCCTATGATGAAAAGAATCTATCCACATGTAGTTCACATATGAAGAACTCCCTATATAGGTCTAAACCATATATAGGGAGGGGAAATTATATATTTATTATTATTTTCTTCATTTCATCTGGGCATAGGATTAAAGAATGTGGGCATCACTATGTATCCTATGTTGATAAAAATCAAGCCGCATAAACTTGTTATATACACAATTACTTATGTAAGTCTTACCCATACAAAGGGAGGGGTATTTTCTATTTATATTGAGGTTGGGATAAGTATCAGAGACTTGGGAATGACTATATATCATGTGGTAATAGGAACCAAGACACACATAGTTCTTATATGGAAAATTTCCTATACAGGACTGACCCTTACACAAAAAGGTGGGGGGGGGGGGGGTTCATTTATATTGCAGTTGGGATCAAAATTAGGGACCCAGGTGTCAAAACATATCCTATTGTTGCATAAATCAATAAAAACATAATTTTTATAAGGAAACATCTCTATGTAGGTATGAACCATACGCATGGAGGGTCATTTTCAATTTATATTGTAGTTAGATCTGGGATTAGAGACCCATGCATCACCATGTATTCTGTGGGAATAGGGATCAATCCAATCCTAGTTATTATATGGAAAACTTTCTACCTACATCTGACTCGCACATAGGTATGGGATCATCTCATTTTTTATGTAAATCTAACTCATGAAAAGTAATTTTCCATTGAAGAAGTGTCTTGACTTCAGAATGTGGGATGACTTCCAAACAGTTTAACATCAAGTAGTAAGGACGTTTTCCACATAGTTTGACATTAGGCAATAAGGATGTGGAAATGTTTTCAAATTTAATGTCTTTTTTCTTGTAATTTTGTATGAATTCATAAAGTACTGAGACTTTCTTAGTCCCTCTTGGAATTGGGAAAATGGGCGAAATAAATAATGACTTTTAAAAAATATAATAGGGATTATTGTTTGATGATTGGTTGGATTAAGATTGCATCATTCAAGAAATATCTCATGGAGTTAAGGGGGACCTATCTTATATAATCATAACATCCCCTATGAGAATATATTATGAATTTTTTATTCACTAGTGAATTCTAGAGGGGTTCCTTCGGGAGACAAAAACAACCCATACGCACAATATCTTATCCACTGTATTATTCACATGTGAATACTTAAGGGGTTACATTAAAATTATTCAATACCAATTAAAAATATTCTATAAGGAAGACCTGTGAGGAAATGTGTGAAAAATGTGAAAGAATTTTGAAGAGAATATGTACTCAATGAGTCTAGAAATTTAGACAGGAAAAGTGGGAATGATGTTTTCTTGGTGTAAAAGGGGGTTTCCAAATGGATTTACTAACACAAGAAATATAGGTATTAATTAGAGATACATACCTTGAAATGAAAAGGTTTGGGAATGTGATGTTATAATCATTCTTTGAAAATACCACAATACCAATAAGAGTAACATTGAGGGTATTTGAATTCACTTAAACAGTTGGGTTATGTGAAGTTTAAATTACAACTGAAGAATATCTGAGCCAACATGAGATGGGGGCTAGTGGGTGAGGTTCAAAAATTATTAATGGTGGAATACCATATCATAAATAATCTAGATAATAGAACCTAGATTTTTGGGTGTCCTATCCTCTAGGTCCAAAACATACACTAGGCGTGAACACTTTGGCATTACGTTATTCTCTACTGGATCTATGTTGGGTCCCTTCAGTCAGCCAGTAACTGTTACCAATTTTCTAAATGGGAGAACCAATATCATGGGTGATCAAGGTCCCTGGGGTTCCAAGATAAGTACATTAAATTGAGGAATTTGTTGGTAACTACTTATATATCGAATATATGAATTTGGTTTATGGATACTGTAATAATCAAGAAAGGTTCAAGAACCTTAAAGGCTATAACGATGTGTATTGTACACATTTTATGGGTGAAGGGATAAAACATGCTTTTCTTGATCACATAGTCACCATGGGGATGAACTATTCATCATAAATACCACTTTTTATATATTTTAACATCGTATGTCAAGGATCAGGTTGTGCCATTTAATGTCATTTATCTAAGACATGGTCATATAGTTTAATGACATGTGATAAGGTTCTGATTCCTGATATTTTAATAGAACAAACCTTGAATACATTGGTTAGAGTAGCTTTTTAAGTTCCCTAATATCACATGGTTCATGCCCGGTGTGAGAATTGAGAGACGACTTGGTAATTGATTGAGCCATGTGGGGGTGCAGATAGGGAATAAGTGGGGTTGATCACATTTTAATATGGAAAATATCATTTAAACATGTCATAGTCTCATTGATTTTCATTGACAAAAGTGATGAAAATTTGTGGTTGTTCTAAAAATTAACAATCTAGGAATTAGTATGTATCTTATGGAAATATGAATCAAGCCACATTTAGATTTATAAAAATCTCCTTGCATAGGTCTGGATCGTATGTAGGGAGGAGGAAATTCATTATATTTTTTTCTTTTATATTATTGTTGGGATCAATCATTGAGACACATGTGTCACTATGTATCCTATGATAATAGGAAACATTCCACACATAGTTCTTGTATATAAATATTCCATGTGTAGGTCTAAAAAATACACAAGAAGGTGGTATTTGTTTCTTTTACATATTGTGGATAGACCCATGAATTGAGATTTGGGAATCACTATGTATTCTATGGTAACAAGAATCAATCCACACATGGTTTCATATGTAAAATTCCATATGTAGGTCTAACCCATAAATGTTGGGGAATTTTTTCTTTTATATTGTGGTTAAACCCAAGATTTATGATCTAGGTGTCACTATGCATCTATGATATCAAGAATCAAGCCACAAATAGTTATTATATATGATACCTTATTTAGATTTGAATCTCACATGGGGATAGGGCACTTCATTTTTTATTATCTATTCAACCAACTATTGTATAGTGTGTCTTTAATGATGTCACTTATCAGACTGGGAAATAATGAAACCTATCATGAATGAGGGTTTAGTGCTATAATCAACTAGGAAAACATTTCCCTCATATAAGGTTGTTAGAGAAAACATGGAATGATTTGGTAAACCACAATACTAGAAAAATTTTACATATTTATAACTCATGCATGATAATATAAGGTAGGTCCCAAAATGTGACCCCATGTTGTGTGGTTTAACATCATGCTTTTAGGACAAGTTCCATACAGTTTTAGCATCATATAGTAACAATGTCTTCCATGTAGTTTAATGTTGTGTGGTAAGTATATTTAATGTTTTGTATTTTAATTTATTTCTTTTAGGGATTGGAGATGTTGTGAAGTTTAACATCTTTACACCGAGACATAGATATGATGATAGTATTTATGCTATGTACTTCTTAAGAAACTTGTGTTAGTGGGTGCATAATGTGTTCCCCATACATTGTGTCCAATGAGTAATCCCCATTGTAATATACCTAATGTATGATGTAATTCCCTTCCCACATAGATTCCAGCATTGGGGGTTTCTTCCCTTTTATCACTGAGGTTTTGAGAACTACTACCTTTTCTCCATAGAGGAATGAGTGAAGGAAAAACCTTTTGTTGAAGTCTCAAACAGTCTAATTCTAGTGGAATTTGATGTTGTTTCACGTACACAGCCTTTTATCATTGATTTTTTATAACTCATCCATTCACTTTTTTGTTTGTTCATCATGTGAGATTTTTTTATATATAGCTGTTCAAAGTGAGGGAGACTAGACTTTGATGAGTAAAATAACCTCTAATACATAAACTATTGAATATGGGCTCACATAAGTGGGATTTCATGTGGTGGTATAGTATTCCCATAAAGTATTCATGATATTTTCCATCTAAGACCTATTATCTTTGTCCTCTATTTTTTGCAGTATATTTGATAGAGTCTTATTGAGGCCTATATCTATAAAATTTCCAATAAATCATAGCAATATAAATGGTTTAACTCAATCGTATATTCCTAATATAGCCTCTTCAACTTATAAGAATAGAATTTGTTACCATTGTCTATCAATACCATGTGAGGGACATTGAAACTATTGATCATATTCAATTTCACAGAGTTAAGGATGCCATTTGTCTTGAATTCCATGAGGAGTATTTCATAGTACCATTTGAAAAATAATTTGGTATTATTAAGGATATAAATAAATTTCTTAGCTGTAGTTGGGGGATATAGACCCACAATATCCATTCCATATATGGAAAATGGCCAGAAATTCATAGCTATGTGTAGAAATTATGGGAGATGATGGATGAGGTTTTCATGAATCTAGCAAGTTTAACACTTCCTGGTGAATTCTATGCGGCCTTATATCATCTTCTATAGTAGAAACCAATCCTTCTAATTTTAAAGGAGATCCTAGTTCCAGGATGGTGAGCTCCATAGGAGCCTACATGTACTTCCTTCATAATAGTCAAAGTCTCTCCTTCTATAATGCGTCTGAGGAGGACTCCATAAATGATTTGTTTTTAGATGTATTTATACTCATTTATCCTATCATGGAGGTTAATTTTCACTAACGAGCATTAAATATATTCACTTTTGAATCAATCTAATGGGAAGGTCCCATTTGGAAAGAGTTATATTATGGGATCCATCCATGTAGGGGTGGATGAAAGCTCATCAGTCTTCAGGGAAGTTTTGATACGATTAACTTCATCCATGTCATAGATGATGATTAGTTAGACTACCCTTCAGTGAGTGATGTGGAAGGATATATTAACCTGATCAGGATCATCCAAGATTCTAGTTTCATTGTCTTGTGCATCGGAATGAGCATTCTATGATTAAGGGACATGATTCATTATTGGTTAAAAAGGTAATTTATCCATCAATACTCTCACGTATCTGATGAGAGGGGACCATTCTTCCTTATTGATGGTATATTCACCAATAATATGTTTTATCACTATCTGTGAGTCCCCTGTGAAATTTAGGTAGACTATCTAGAAATGTAGGGCTAGCTCCAAGCCTACAATAAGGTCTTAGTATACTTCTTCATTACTAGCTAAGACTTTGGATAATGAGAAAAAATAAGGCACATTTTTCTTTTCTAGGGAATAAATATTAAAACTAGACTAACATAGTTGTGATCTAGGGATTCCTATTTCATTCTACTCAGACTTTAGGAATCACATCAAAATACATCTCTGATATTCAGGGGTGTCATGGGCATATAAAAATTCTTCATATGGAAGTTTGGTGTATACTGGGGTTCTTTCCAGGGTAGTGTGTTCCATAAGGAAATAATCCTTAACCTTCCCTTTGATTTAATTTTTCTAAAATGAATTGAATTTAATAATGTTGTAGAATAATTGACCATCAGACCAAACACCCTGTTAAAATAGGACAACTAAGAATATACTTGAGTGGATCGATATGAGATACCAGGTGGACATCGTGATGTATCAAGTAATGCATCATATTTTTCACTTTGAATATTTGGGTGAGGTAGTTATTCTCGATATCATAATATCGAGTCCCTATATCTACCATTGTTCTACTGAGATATTAGAGACTTTTTTCATTCCCCATGTCATTTTTTCATGCAAGGATTACATCAAGTAATCATTCCATGGATTCCACATATTGGATAACTAAAATTCCATCTATATGTGGAATCAAGATAGATGGATGCATAAGGTACTACTGAAGGGCCTTGAAATATTCTTGGTAAACCTCATCCCACTAGTAGGAAACTCTCGTTTTCATTATCTTATTTATTGGGAGAGATTTTCCAGTCAGGTTTTCTATGATTCCAGATATAAGAAAGGTTCACTTGGATACATTTAAATTATTTATGATTATGAGGAGGTGTAATTTCCAATATTTCAATAGTATTTTTTGTATCAACGTCAATTATTGGGTGGCATACCATAAAGAAAATTAATTTTTCTGACATTACTTCAAAAGAGTACTTTAGAGGGTTTAATTTCATCTTTTTTATGCTGCAATGTTTCAAAGATTATTGGAAGATCAGTCAAGTGATTACAATGGATTTGATACTTAACCACCATACTGTCAAAAATTTACTCCATGATTCATCCCAAAAGGGATTAAATATGTGATGCATGGATCATTGGTTAATGAAATAATAAATATTTATGTCAAAGTCCATTACCTGGTAAAAAAATATACCTTTAGGTGCTATTAAGGAAGTGTCTACCTCATCTTTAAAAGAAATATTGATATTTTTATACCCTTAATACCCATCTATAAAGAAATGTTCTTGGAATCCAACAGTTGCATAGATAAAATGATCAAATATAGGTAACAGAAAATCATCCTTCAGGCAGTGTCATTTAAGGTCCCTAAAATCAATAACGACTATGATATCCTCATTCTTCTTTTGATGTGGATGATATTGTCATGCTATTTTTGGTACTATACCTCTCATAAAAAGTGGTATTTGATCAATTTTTAACTTCAAATTCTAACTTGGTAGCATGATAGGGGTGAATTCTCATGGTTTCATGTTTGAAACCTCAGTGGTGATTACAAAAACCTAGATGATGAATATCCACATTAGGGATCATCCTGGGAATCTCTATATAATTCAAAGAGAACATGTATGAATTTTTTCTTTAGAAATGAAATATAAATCTCATACTCTTCCCGAGTCATGGTATCACTAATCAGTTTAGGACATAAGTCTTTTTTTATTTCCAGAATCACATTCCTGAGCTCATCAATGGTGGTGGAGATGCCTTCCCCAAATATAAGAGGGGAGTTCCTAAGGTCATCCTATTCCTCTTCTATCTCTATATTTTTGAGGTAATATTTAGTAATGGGAGATAATTCAGGGTAATATATATCCTTATTGAGGTATAATATTCTATAAGGAGTAAAACTAACATCCTGAAGTGCCAAGGGTGTTGTGGGAGATTCATGGAGATACTTTCCTTGTTTTATGATACTATCAAAGGAAGGATAGGAATGAACATCCCAAGTTATAGGAAATATCTTGGGAACATTTTTAATTTCTAATAATGACTAAAGGGATTTTTTGGATCCTAATAGGGAATTATTATGACTATCCATTGATGAAACCAATTCAACTAGTGAGATTCTTATCACACTGAAATGGGATAGTGATGTTTTTAGTTTATAACAACTCATTGGGATTGAGTATACTTCTCTAAACAAGTTTATGAATAGTAAATAATCACTTATGAGAATGATCTAGGGATTTTAAGTGGTAGTTACTATGTCATTGTGAGTGGAATCCTACATGTCACACTTTATTAGTGGCTTTTTTTCCTTCCTGCTTATAGAAACTTGTATCAGTGTATATTGTTTCACAAGATTCAAAGGTGGTTTTCACTATATAGTATGCCAAACTTTAATTTAATATGATATCACAAACATTGATGAAATTCTGATGGAACTGAAATATGGCTATGAATCCAAGGAATTCCAATAAGGGAATTATATTCTATGCTCTGTTGGATAACCATGAACTCAGTATTATATGTGAGGTCACTGAATTTTTCTTTGAGATTGATCTTTCTGAGGGACCTTTTCTTTCCTTTGTCATACCCTTAAATGGTCAGCTTCATTGATGAAAAATCCTACTCAATGTATCACATATGTCAGAGTGTCCAAAGTAACATGATATTGATCCCGCAACCATTTTTAATTAGAGGCCTTCATATATAGACACTATTAGGTTTTCTTAAAACATAGTGGGGTCTTATAAGTCCTTAGATAACATTTTCTTGATCTTTCTATATGAACGATATGGTGGTATGAAATTTTGCTGTTATATAATCAACCTGGTAAACCTTAGATGTGGATAATTATATCTCAAACTCAAGGGGACTCCAAAGGGCCTTGATAAATTCATATATGGTATCATATGAAAGATGAAAAGAATCCAAGATTGATAGTTTAGATATGACCCATTATAATTGATTCAAAATTTCATATTTCTTTGTAATATGTTTGTGATTCATAGGGTGGGGTTTCTCTTTATCATATAGCTTAGTAACTGAAGTGTTTGAAGTATAGGGGTCTAGTTCTTGGGTGGAGGACAAAGGTTAATCTGTTTTCCAAAGTGTAGGTCATTCTAGTCTACCCCTTCCTTTGGCTTGATCAGATAGTTACACCCCTACCAGTCGGTCATTTATGAAGAATATGTTTGAACGATAACTGAATGGTTCAATGGAATATATATGATATTATTGGGACTTATATAGTTCTTTCCCATGGTTCTTGGATTCATATATGGATTTATAGGGGATGTGAATAAAATATTGGGTTTTTCCATGATTGCTTCATCCCTTGCGCCCTTAGCTTATGAATCCTCAGCCTCCATCTCCATCTCCCCAATCAGGTATAAATAACTCATATTTAGGGGAATAATCATCATTAAATAATGTGTTTTTAAAGTGAAAAATGATTACATAACCAAAAATGCGATCTTCATATGATGATGATTTCATTCGATGTGGCGGTTCCTGTTCCCTAGATGATAAATGAATGAAATTTTCAAGAGGTTAACCCACTGTTGGAGTTGGATATGAATCTTTTTATTATGAATTTTCTAATATCTGATGATTATGTATACCTATGGGATAAATATTCTATGAAATCTCCCTCTGGTTTAGAATCATGATTGGATTACAAATCTGTTTTCTTTGGGTAGCATGAGCTCGGTCAACCATCTTTTGTGTCTTCCATTTATCGATCATCTGTTCACACTATCTATAACTTCCCTGAAGTCACCATCTTCTTCTAGGTGTGTAGTTATAGAAAAAAATCACATTTATAGGGATATTATTAGTATCAACTATCTAAAATCATTCATTCCATAAAGGAGTTTTATAAATACAAATATGTCATGGATTGTGTGGCCCAAATTTCTATGAAAAGGGAAACAATTAGGGTAGTAATTGAGGCTACCCACATTGGGTTTTTAAGAACCCAGAAGCACAAGGAGGTTATTTTCCCTGGATATAAGAAATTATCAGGGACCTATTCATTTCTGAAGGAATATATTTTGTTCTTATGATCCTCAAATCACTAGAATCCATGATCTCTCTTTACTGCTGACTGAGGGATTTTTTTTACTACTCTCACTCTGTGAGAGGAGATGGGAAATTCATGGCATGTGTGAGTGCACCAACAAGAACTATTATTGGTTTTAGTGTGATGGCAGTAGTCACTAGTATTCATAAACATTTTCCATGTTCCAGGGGTGTGGGATGATATTTTCCTCGATTTTTACTAATTGAATCTTCTGGGAGTTATGTCATTTATGTGAGCTAGAAGAATCCACAGATGTATTTCATCAGGATCAAAGGAATTAAATCTTGTTTAAGAGGCTATCAGTACAAAGTTTCAACCATTTCTCTTATGATAGTAGGAGAATTAGTGAGTACATCTGACCCCTCTATCTAAAGACAAAATTAGAGACCCTCTTCTTTTCACATCGTTTGAAATTGGTATGGTCAAAGATCATCATTTTTCATAGATTGGAGATGAATTGATATTGGAATTTATGAAAATTTTATTCTCATCCTATAATGGACCATTCAAGAAGGCTGTTGTACCAAAAGAATATTGGAGATACCAGAGTCTGCATAAGGAATCATAATTTTTCACCTCATACTGGTCTCACAATCTAATTAAAGGGTCACATAAAGACACAAAATGTGAGATATATTGATTGGGATCCCCTACTCCACGAATGTATGAGTGGATTTGATTTATTAAACTTGGAGGAGGTTGAGTGTCTTCCACCCATTCAGGGAATTGTTTAATTTTATCATACACAAGTACATTCTGCCCCTCCATGGATTCCATCTGTGAAGCTAGAGAATCGATGCTGGTGAGAAGTTTGAGAGGTATCACTATGTTGAACACCTCCGATTCACATGGAGTAATAAAGGCTTAGAGTGTTTTTCCTACATTCCATTCCTACATATTTTCAACTTTTCTTGGACCTGAATGATCGCATCGACGTGGAGGAGGTTGTTATCTTAAAGAAGGATAATCATGGTGGTCCTAAAGTTCCATATTTAGGTAGACCAGTTTCCTAGATCCATAGTTATCTGGATGCTCAAATTCCACCATTATAGGAAGATCATATGTATCCTAATGGGTGAGGGTGGATATACATTTCTTATTGAATGTGACACCTAGTGGGATATTTATACTATGTAATTCAACATTGTACTGTCTAAGGATACATATATCATTCTAATATTATTCCAGTCATTCTTTCAAAGTGGGTATTTCATCCATTATAAGTGGTGAGTAGGATGTGTACATGCCCTTCCATTTAAGTTTTTTCTTGTCCAATTGAAGAGGTCACAACACAGCATACAAAGGCTTTGGGTTTTGGGTCTTACTCTGATTCCTTATGCGTGTAGCCTTTGTTTGTGCCTAAATATCACCTGCTTCTCAAGTTACCATTTCCACATTTCTCCCTTATACATTTTTATCTTGTTCGGCATAATTTTATATATTAATGGTACTTAGGAATAACAAGAAACATTATTCACCCCAATATTGTCCCTATAATTGTGCATTTTTGTATTGTTTGTTTCCCCTCCAAGAGTTTCATGGGTGTACTAACCTTATCCATTGATATTGTTCTACCATATTGTATTATAATTCCCATGGGGTTGGATTGAATTTTCTAGGAATTATCCCTTATTTGGCTTATAAATAGTGACCTTATGGGAGTTTCAATCATTCTTTATAAGAAGAACCTAAATGAAATGGGAAGATCTTGCAATGGGAGGAACAGTTAGGGTACCGTCCATTGGTATTTACCCCTGTCCTTAAAAATACTGAATTATTTTGAGATGATGATAATAATATACCCATCCTTGTGGGATATGGTTGATTTGGAGGCATCAGATACAATCTTTCATCGTTTTGTTGAAGACTTGATGAATCCCAAGATGGCGATCGAGATAAAAATTTACCCAAGCCACCAAAAATATATTCAAGAACCTCTTGGGATTTGATAACACTATAGGTGCAGGTGGTGGTAAAAATTCCCCCAGTCCTATGTGTTGGGTTCTCTTCAAGATGGATACCATGATAGATTCAATTTCAATCTTCCAAATTTTGTTCAATTTCAGTCATGCATGGTCTGGGTGAAGTGTATTTTTATGATTGGAGTAACTTATTTTGGGGAGCTTTCAGGTAGTCCTCAACTTTGACTTATGTGTTTGAGATGTCTTCACATTTTTTCAATTGGCCCATATTATAATGTTTTTGGTAGCTCTCTCTATCCATTCATAACATGTTTTTGTTCTTAAAGTAGAGAAACTTCATTGGATTGACCAACTGGAATGTTCTTTGTCTGATCCTATGATATCTCTTATGGATACGATATTTTAGGATTCCAAATCTAGGGTTATTTTTTGTATTGGGGATGGTGTGAAGGGTAACAGTACATACTCTACCCATCCTCAATTAAAAATATATGATGGTGAATCAATGATTAATTGTTATAGATCTTCCATGACATAGAGGCAAATGTGTTGTAGGATTTTTTGTATCTTTCTGATCTTGGGTCTTAGGAAACAGAGACAGTGGGTAGGTCTATCAAAAAATAGACCATGTTTGTTGCCTATTGGTGAACCTCATTTCTTTATTAAGGGAGATGTCTAGATTTTAACTGTTGAAAGGTTTCTCCCATGTTCTTGAGAAATTAAGGCACACACTCCTCTATTATCTCATCTGGTATTTCATAATTGGAATTAGATATCGTAGAAAAAATATTTGGGAGGTTTCTTCTTTCTAGATCCCTCCATATATCCATGTCATACCCTTTTTTATTAGGGCCATATTCCCCCACTTGGTCAGAGCACAGAGGTAGTTTCTCTGGGTCACCTACTGACTGAGGAAAGGTGTTTATATTAGTTGATAGGGAACTATATATGGTCAAAACCAGTGTTTTTTGAAACTATCTATATGAATATTTTCATACAATGGGTGGATTTCTTTTTTGGGTGATATATCATCATTTTTGTAGTTTTCTATGGAGGATGTGTGAAATAAGGCTCCCTTAATCCATATTTGTACTACAATGAGGAGCACTATCGTGGTATTTAACACTTTTTTTTAATACAAATACTCGGAGGACCCCCAAGGTGTTAAATATACACACTATACAACATTGAGGACATTGGAATTGAGTATATTAGGAATGTGTTCATCAACCTATATCATGAATGGAATATGTCGACCAACCTTTTGGGATTGATTCAGAATATGAGCCTAATGTGTGATGATCAATAGAATATATTGACAATATTCTATTGCAAGGGGAATATTTTACCACTACTCGGAAGTTTTTGGAGTATGCTGGTGAGCACCTGTTTTGTTGGAAGTTATATGATCCTTCCTTTGGGTGGTTAACAGAATATCTCAATCAACCTTAGTTGAAGCGGAGGTATAATACTGGTTTAAAAATACATTCCCCATCAAAATATATTGATGGACCTCCATAATGGGAGAAGGTATATGGTTCTCCTCCTTTATAGCCTCTGAAGGATAAAGGTGAAGTATTTATTTGGAGGGAGTATGAATTTGAGTGTGGTTCCTTTAAGATACTGGAATATGTTGTGTAGCTTCGTCGACAAAGTTATGATCCCAACTTGAGGTAATCGGTATATCATTATGGAAAAACACAATTGGATCAAGGATATATGTCTAAACCTGGTTGGAATTTGAAATTTTCACCTTGATTTGTTTGGTAGGAATGGGTGACTTCCAACTTAGGTTTATAGACCTCTTCTAGAATGAGAATAAGAGCCCAATCTTGTGCCTCCTCTTGTGTAAAGACCCAGAATTTCCATGTAATTTTTTTAATTAAATGAGAATTTTACGAGTCCGTGAAAATTGACGACTTGTGATTCCAAGGCCCAGTGTTCCCGTAAATAATTTCTGAACTTTTATTCAAGAATATTCAGTAAACGTACGAGCGGGTTTTTCTAACTTTTGAACCGGTGCTCATAATTGAAATCTGAGGGCACAGTTTAACTCGCAGTGTAGGGATTCTGTTAAGGATACTTTCACCTCGACAACAGTTGGTCGAGAGTGAAAGATAATTATTGGTTTTTTCGTGAAAAAATAAAATAAAATAAAAGTTGTGTAACATTTTATTTTATTTTTCAATAGGATCTCCCATGTGGATGTTGAGAGATGGGGACCACCTGAACTAAAACATCTCAACATAGTTTATGGTGGTGGGGACCACCCGAGCCTAACCTCCCTTGTGGGTTATGGTGGTCGGGACCACTCGAGACTTAAACCTCTTGAAATACCCTCTTAAGTGTGAGAAACCTCTAGAGCTCCCCCACTTAATTGTGCCATCTCCTTAATTAATTATACCAACTCAATTAATTAATTAAACCATTTATAAATTGTGCCAAAATAATTTAATTTGAAAACTTAAATTAAGAAGTTGGATATATTTTCATTTTGGTGGAATTGGGGAAAAGGGTTGGAAAAGGGGAGAGCTTTAGAGAATTGGGAGAAATCTCTCCAATGAATAACATGTTCTCCAATGAAGAACGCCAATTAAGAACACTGACTTCGAATTCGACTTCTTCCTTAGGACATTCATTAACGATGAACGTCTTCAACGTCAATGAACCGATGATCGAGGGAACAACAACGTCACTGATGTCCGTCTATCCCCAACATTGTCGTCTTCTTCCTCACGACCTCTGTCGATGAAATGAACGATGTAGGGTGGTTGTTTGAAATTATTCCTTTTTTTGTTCTTGACAACTCCTCGTAATTCAAGAGAGATTATAACCGCTTACTACCGCTCTAATGTGGAGAGTGTAGGCCAAAGAAACATGGACCGTCCTCTCTGCAATTCTTGTGATGATTTTTGGTGTTCTTAGAGATGGAGGAGGTCAGCAACCCACCACGAAGGGGCACGAGAATGACAGCCGACACCACTGCCGACCGCGACGTAGGCGACGATGCAATGACGCCGCACCGCGGCCACTGCCGCCCCATGGTCTCGACCAACCGTGGCCACCGACGCCCTGCGGCCTCCGTTGACCATGGCCACCGCCGCCCGCTGCCTCTCCGTGCCGCCCCGCAGCCTCGCCGCGCCGCCCCGCGGCTGTCTATTCCGCCCCGCGACCAACCCGTCCACGCGGCTGAGCCGCCCTCATGGCACCTGCGTGACCGAGCCACCCTCGCCAGCCCACGGCCGAGCCACCCTCGAGGCACCCCCACGGCCGACTCGCGCCCTCGTGGCAACCACCACGGCAGAGCCGCACCGCGGCCTCGCACCGTCCGCGACCGAGCTGCCCTGCGGCCGAGCCGCCCCGCCGCCGAGCCGCCCCACCGCCGAGCCGCCCCGCCGCCGAGCCGCCACGTGCCCTCACATAACCTCCATGGTTGAGCCTCCCTATGACGTCATGCGGAAAATCCTTTTTTTTCATTTTATAGAAAGCTGGATTGTGGGTTTTCGGTACCCATATAGTCGAAACACAGACACCAAATCACAATTCCAACTAAAATTTCAAATTTCAAACCACCGCCTTATCTCCTCGAGCCGTTAGCCTGCACCTCCTCTAGCGCCAAGCCGCCATCAGATCTGACACTCCATGTGTCATGTACTTCAGCCATATCCACATCACCGGATCGCTGGTGAGTGTCACCGGCGTCCGTCGTCACATCGCCCTCCATGACACCACCGGGGGTTTAACAAACATCATCCATGGAGTTTCCTATGTGTTCCCTCCCTTCATCACCATCACTGGATCACCAGTGAGCTTCGCCGGCGTCCGCTGTCATCATCGTCTCCCCATGACAGAGGATACAACAAAACATCGAACAAAAAACAAAAATCAACAGAACAATCATCCATGGAGATGTCTCCTGAAACAAATCATCGTCATCGCTCCATCTCGACAGCACTCTCGCCGATAGATTCACCACAACACAACAGAAGAAAAGAAAAACCAAAGAACAAAATATCCCACCACCACCAGACAAAAAAAATCGCATCATACACCTGAAACCCTAACGTGCTCACCTGAGAAGATGAAGAACCCCACAAACCACCGGCTCATGAGAGAAACCCCCAAACATGAAAAAACTCACCACATGACAATAGAGAGTTGCCGAGATCAGAACCACGAGCGCTCCGAAGAGTGTTCCGTCAACAAGAACCAGTCTTACACCTGTGGATCTGAACCAACAACCGCAGAATCCCGGAGAGCATCTCCACAGCCTGAGAGAAGACCACGAAGCCCTGTAGTAGAGAACCACCACCAACCCGCCGAGCATGAGAAGGAAACGCCGCGCCAACCGTAGCGACGAATTTGGCGGTGGTGAGAGGAAAACCTAGGATGGGAGGATCCCTTTCCGGGCACATCTTCGCCTACGACGTCATGTAATCCATGGATGAGCCACCCCACAATCGAGCCTCCCCACACCCTCGCCGCACCCCCACAACCTTGCACCGTCCACGGCCGAACCACTCCGTGGCCCCTCGCAGCCCTCGCGGCCTGCCGAACCACCCAACAGGTCGGGCCACCCAGTACAGTCCGGGCCGGACCCAGCAGGTCGGTCTGATTGGGTCGGACCGGAACCAGACCCACTTCAACCCATTTACGCTCTTTGGGCCATAACATTGGCACCTGACGTCCATTTGACAAACCGTTAGTGGTGATGGAAACCCTGGAGAAAGACGGTCCCTTTGGTATACCCCACTAAAGATTTGGATATGGATGGGGTACTGTCGGGTTGGATCGAGCACGAATCCAACCTTGCACTTGGGACTAAAAGGCTAATAACTCACAAACCGGGCATCCGATTGACGCATCGTCTATTGCATTGAGACCCCTATGATGTGGAAGTCTTTTGAGACACTTCTTTGTGGGACATCGATGAAGTTGGATTATCGACCAGTGGCTTGGGGATCGGACCCTCTCAGAGATGAGAAAGCTTAGTGAGGGAACCTAGTAGCTGGCTGTGATGTGAATAATGAAGAGCAATCCTGTGTGGGTCAGTACCTAGTGATCCTGTGTGGGTAAAAACCCAGAGATCCTATGTGGGTTAGCACCGAGAGATCCTATGTGGTTCAGTACCTAGAGATCCTGTGTGGGTCCGCACCGAGCGATCCTGTGGGGGTCAGCACCTAGCGATCTTGTGTGGGTCAGCACCGAGCGATCCTGTGCGAGTCAGCACCGCACGATCCTGTGTGGCTCTACCTCTTAACAGAGTAAGATGATTTAGTAGTTACATCTAATAATCTCTACTATTGTACTTAAGTTATACCTTGTGTGAGCTGAGTCTATACCTATGTGGTACTTTTCCTTTGTGGTAATACCTTGGTGGTATTCTTCTGTGTGGCGTACCTGTGTGGTACTTACCTTTGTGGTATTCCTTCTTTTGTGGAACAACTGATCGTTGGGCTTTGGATATAGACTCTGTGTTTTCCTCATGATTGAGATGGATTTACTTGATTACTTAGGTATATGTATGGGTATATACCTATATAGGCTTATCAATTTTGTCCTTTCTTGGCGGTTTCTCCTTTGTAGATTTTATGAGACCTTGAGGGTCTCAGGGACCCTACCGAGTATTGTTATACTCACCTTTGCATGGGCTATGCCCGCACTTTGTTGTGTTGGTGTAGACGATGAACAATGCTGACTGAGGATGAGGGTACCAGGACAGGAGGTAGCTTGGAGGTGGACGTTAGACGAGGGGAACCGCAAAGACAGCTGTTCGTGATCTGTACCTACCCTTCAGGTAGGATCCATGGTAGACGATCCAGGAGCTGCTTTCCACCTACCAGCTGACTTGAACTTTACAGTTTTCCTTGTACTTTCCATTTGGGCATGTATTCTGGCCCCTTTTTACTTACTGTACTCACTCTGTTTTCTATTCAGTTTACTTGAGTTTGTATCTTTCTGTTTTCTTGGTTGTGTGTGTTATAGGTTATAAAGTAAATTCCTTCCCAGTTTTAGAGAATATGCCTTCGGTGCTAGTCGCCAGCCCCTTGCCTATGGAAGGCTGGCTTGGGGTAGTCACGACACATGCCCCGGGGGATGGCCCATGACAAATTGGTATCAGAGGAGTTAGTTCTACCATAGAACATAAGACTTTGATCTTTCATTTTAACAGAAATAGTGTTAAGTGTAGTGAGGGCGGTTATCAGTTTAGGTAATCTAGTGTTGGTGTGGTGGCCGACGTATCCGTACAACAGGACCCTGACTTCTAATTTCTGACTCAGTGCACAAAAACACTAATTGTGTGTGTGTTTTCATGAGTTTTCTTTGTGATCTCTTGTGTCGGATCACCAGGTATAACTCATTGACCATGGATAACCTGTTTATTTTCAAGATTCCACCACACAGACAGCCAGATAGGGTTCCAGGAGTTGTACGCACTGATAGCCCACCGAGCGACGAGACTTCGGTGTAAGGCCTTCTTCCAATAGAGGCACCAATAGTACCATTACTTGTTGGGCCACCGATGCCACCAGCCCCAGAAAAAGAGGGTGTACGCCACTTGAGCGCGTTACATGAGTTCCAGTGCCATAGGCTACCCAGGTTCAGGGGAGAGATGGACCCACATGCGGTTGAGTATTGGATGGAGGCCGTGGTGAGAGTCTTCCGACTAGTAGGGACACCAACCGATCTCATGGTGATCCTTGCCGCCAGCCTTCTACAGGAAGATGCAGGCAGATGTTGGAGTTTGATGCTCCAGTATCACGAAGAGGTGACACTTCTCTGGGAAGACTTTGAGAGCTTGTTTTGGGCAGAGTTTGTCCCAATGACTCTTTGTGAAATGAGAATATAGGAGCTACTTCTTCTGCAGCAGGGTAGTATGACTATAGCTATATACTCAGTGAGGTTCACTGACCTCTCAAGATACTCCACGGATATGGTGCGGGACCCATTATTCAGGGCCCAGACTTTTAAGCAGGGACTTAGGCGGGAGATCAGGGCTTCGATGATCTCACTTAGCATCCCGACGCAGGAAAGGGTGTTAGAGAAAGCCCTCTTAATGGAGTGTTTCTTTGTTGAGAAGTCACCAGCAGCGAGAGACACCACCAATCGTCACATAGAGGAGTCTTCTACAGATTGCTGCAGACAGATGTCGCAGAGGTCCAAGAGGACTATACCTACAAGTGGACGACCGCAGGATTTAGAGTCGGTTATGAGGGGAACCCGAGGCAGAGCTAGTCATGCCAGGAGTGGGAAGTGTTACGCATGCGGAAAGGAAGGTCACATGGCTCGTGACTATCCGACCCACCGTACGGATGATCAGCATATGGTCGAGGGACCCCCCAGGCAGAGACGGAGGTTCAATTGAGGTGGTTCGTAGAGAGCAGGCAGACGTGGCAGAGGAGTAGACCGTGCAGCTGGAAGTGGGCGACAATTCGAGATGTTACCTCCACCACCACCATGTGGTCCACCCCGACCACAGGGAGCAGGAGGACATGGGTGAGCTCAGCTCCAGGCAGCTGAGGCCTATGATCACGGTTCTCCGAAGATGGTAAGAGGTATGATCTGTGTCTACTCCTCTTTAGCCGCAGTAATTATAGACACAGGTTCCAGTCATTTTTTTATTGCCACTTCCCTCGTTTGGAGCTTGGAGATTCTGATGGAGCCATTGGCTCGATCCTTACGGCTAGACACTCCTATGAGAGCAGATTCGACGATTACACACTGGTGCTGGCAGTGCGAGATTACTCTAGGGGGTGAGAGCTTCAGCTGGGATCTTCTAGTAGCAGCGTCAAGGCCTTACGATGTCATCTTGGGTATGGAATGGTTATCTACATTCCATACTCATATTGACCATATTAGGTTCAAAGCGCGGTGTGTCTGCACGGATGAGACCAGGTTTACCTTCACCAGAGAGAAAGGATCCTTTGCAGCACAGGATGGACTTACCTAGAGTAGGGTACAACCAATTACTCATCATTTAGATATCCTTATCTTTAGAGCGGTTCGTGTGGAGAGTCTGAGTTATCCTATAGTGGTGGACCAATACACATATGTCTTCCCTGATGATGTTCCCGGTCTACCTCCTCATAGAGAGGTGGGATTTTACATTGACTTGTACTCCAGGATGACACTGATATCTACACCAGCGTATCAAATGGCTCCCGTGGAGCTTTGTGAGCTACGGGTACAACTAGAGGACTTACAAGGGAAGGGATTCATTCAGCCCAGTGTTTCACCTAGGGAAGCCCCTATTTTGTTCACCAAGAAGGAAGATGGGAGCTTGATACTTTATGTTGACTATCGGCGCCTAAACCAGGTGACCATGAAGAACAAGTACCCACTCCCGAGGATTGACGACCTCTTTGATTAGCTGAAGGAAGCACAGTGGTTCTCAAAGATAGACCTCAGATCAGGCTATCACCAACTCAAAGTACGAGATGAGGATGTACAAAAGACGACTTTCAGATGTCAGTACGACCACTAAGAGTTCTTGGTTATGCCATTCAGTGTAACCAATGCTCCAGTAGTGTTCATGGGACTCATGAACAAGATATTTCAGCCATACCTTGATCGCTTTATGGTGGTCTTCATCGATGAAATTTTGATCTACTTGGCTACTGAGGAGGAGCATGCCTATCATTTGAAGGTAGTACTGGACACACTCCGAGAGAACCATCTTTATGGTAAGCTCTCGAAGTGCCAGTTCTAGATCTGAGAGGTTCATTTTATGGGACATGTCATATCGGAGGGTAGAGTTGTAGTAGATCCAGTGAAGATCGATGCGGTACTTGCTTGGGAGCCACCCAGGATTGTGATAGAGGTACAAAGTTTCTTGGGTTTGGCTGAATACTACCAGAGATTTGTGCTAGATTTCTCCAAAATTGCAGCACCTCTATCAGCATTGATGAAGAAGGGGCAACCCTTCATGTGGTCGAAGAGATGCCAACAGAGTTTTCAGGAGCTGAGGTAGAGGATGACTAGTGCACCCATCTTGAGGCTACTGGAGGAGGGAGTAGGGTACGTAGTCTACTGCAACACGTCAGGGACCGGACTCGGATGTGCCTTGATGCAGGAGCAAGTAGTGATCACATATGGTTCTTGATAGCTAAGACAACATGAACAAAACTACGCTACCCATGACCTGGAGTTAGCAGCAGTGGTCTTCGCCTTGAAGATGTGGTGACATTACTTGATGGGTGAGCATTTTAAAGTGTGCTCTGATCACAAGAGTCTCAGGTATATCTTCTCTCAGAAGGACCTGAACCTAAGACAATGATGGTGTCTTGAGTTCCTTTAGGACTATGACTTCAAGATAGTCTATACTCCTAGGAAGGGGAATGTTGTAGCAGATGCACTCAGTTAGAGATCTGGTATACAGCTGCTAGGTGAGGCGACGGAGAATTTGGCCGCTCTGCATATATACTTTGTGGAAAGTGATGGAGCATCTTTACTTTAGTCTCTTACAGTAACTCCCTCACTTCTTTAGTGATTCTGGGAGGTACAACGTGAAGAAACTGACTATGAGACTCGACGTGCTCAGATATCCACAGAACAGGAACCTGATGGATTTTCTGATGGTGGGGAGCACATAATCCTCTTCAGAGGATGTACCATGGTACCAGGTTCACTTCAGGGGGAACTGTTGAGGGAGTTCCACATATCCTCTCTATCGGTACATCCAGGAGTGGAAAAGATGTACTAGGATCTCCGACGACAACACTGGTGGCCGTGAATGAAGAAAGTAGGAGTAGAGTTTGTCTCTCGGTGCCTGACTTGTCAGCAAGTGAAGGTGGAGCATCAGGTATAGTAGGCTTGGTTCAAACTTTAGAGGTTCTTGGGTGGAAGTGGGATGAGATATCCATGGACTTTGTGACAGGACTTCCATGTACATAGAGAGGTCATGATTCTATCGGGGTGATCGTCGACTGACTCACTAAGTCGGACCACTTCCTACCGATTAGAGAGCAGGGTTCAGTAGAGATATTGGGACGCCTATATGTGTAGGAGATTGTACGGCTACATGGAGTACCCTCATAGATTTTATCTGATCTTGATACGTGTTTTACTTCCCGGATATGGAAGGGGTTGTAGGAGGCTTTCAGGATGCAGCTTCGTTTGAGCACCGCCTTCCATTCTCAGATGGATGGTTAGACTGAGCGGACCATTCGGACCCTCAAGGACATACTGCATGCTTGCATCCTCGACTTCAGTCACAGTTGGGAGGATCACTTGACTTTAGTGGAGTTTTCATACAACAACAACTATCACTCCACCATTGTGATGGCACCTTTTGAGGCGTTGTACGAGAGACCTTGCAGATCACCTTTGTGTTGGACTAACCCAGGGGAGTCGGCACTAGTGGGAGCAGAGTTGGAACGGTCTACCACAGAGAAGGTGGACATCATCCAGGATCGGATGAAGACTTTACAGAGCAGGAAAAAGTTGTATTCTGATAGGAGATGGAGACCTCTAGAGTTCGAGGATGGAGACCAAATCTTTCTACGGGTCTCACGTCGATGAGGTTTTCGGAGATTTGGCCGAGGCAGCAAGTTATCTATGAGATTCATCGGACCTTTTCAGGTCCTCAGAAGAGTTGGCAAGGTGGCTTACTGATTATCTCTTCCACCTCAATTTCACTGGGTGCACGACGTCTTCCACGTATCCCAGATGAGAAGATACGTGCATGACCCTTCCCACGTCATTGACCACAGAGAGTTCGACATCGATGATGGGGAGACTTTTATAGAGGTTCCAGTATAGATTGAGGATTGATAGGAGAGGGTCCTTAGTGGACAATCAATACTTCTGGTGCACGTTCGTTGGTAGCACGGGAACCTCCAGGAGAGCACATGGGAGCGGGAGGCTCAGATTCATGCTTAGTATCCCCACTTGTTTTCCTAGTTTTGAGTTGTGGATTATGAGGACGTAAAACCATAAGGTGGGGAGAATATAAAGACCTGAAATCTTTATGTATTTTTCTTATTTAAATAAAAAATTTATGAGTCTTCGAAAATTTACAGCGCGTGATTTTGAGGTCCGGTGTACGCAGAATGAATTTATGAACTTTTATTCAGGTACGTTCAGTAAACGTACAAGCGAGTTTTTCTAACTTTTGAACTGGTGCTCGAAATTGAAATCTGAGGGCACCGTTGAACTCGTAGAGCCAGTATTCTCTTAAGGAGACTTTCACCTCGATGGTAGTTGGTCGAGAGTGAAAGATAATTTTTGGGTTTTTCGAGAAAGAATAAAATAAAATAAAAGTTATGTAACATTTTATTTTATTTTTCTTTAGGATCTCCCATGTGGATGTTGAGAGGTGGGGACCACCTGAACTAAAACATGTCAACATAGGTTATGGTGGTGGGGACCACCCAAGACTAACCTCCCATGTGGGTTATGGTGGTGGGGACCACCCAAGACTTAAACCTCTTGAAGTCCCCTCTTAAGTGTGAGAAACCTCTTGATCTCCCCCACTTAATTGTGCCACCCCCCTTAATTAATTATACCAAATCACTTAATTAATTAAACCATTTTGAAATTGTGCCAACATAATTTAATTTGAAAACTTAAATTAAGAAGTTAGCTATATTTTCATTTTGGTGGAATAGGGGAAAAGGGTTGGAAAATGGGAGAGCTTTGGAGAATTGGGAGAAAGCTCTCCAATGAAGAACACTTTTTCCAACAAATAACGCCAACGAAGAATGCCGACTTTGACTTCGACTTATTCTTTAGGGAAATCATTGACAAGGAATGTCGTCAACATAAACGAACCGACGATCGAGGGAACGCCGACGTCACCGACGTCCGTCTATCGCCCACAACGTCATCTCCTTCCTCGCGACCTCCATCGATGAAATGAACGAGGTAGGGTGGTTGTTTAAAAGTCCTCCATTTTTTTTCTAAACGACTCCTTCTAATTCAATAGAGATTATAGCCTCTTGCTACCGCTCTAATACGGAGAGTTCGGGCCAAAAAAACATGGCCCATCCTCTCCACAATTCTTGTGATGATTTGTGGTGTTATTTGTGATGGATGAGGTCGGAGACCAACCATGAAGGGGCATGAGAACAGCGAGCGAAACCACCGTCGGCTGCGACGAAGGCGGCGATGCAACTGCGCCACACCGCGGCCTCTGCCGACCGCATCCACTGCTTCCCCGCGGCCTCCGCCGACCATGGACACCGCTGCCCGCAGCCTCGCCGTGCCGCCCCGCGGCCTCGTCGCGCCGCCCCACAACTGTTTTCACCACCCCGTGGCCAACGCGCCCCCGCGGTCAAACCGCCCTCGCGGTGCCCCCATGGCCGAGCCACCCTCGCGATGCCCCCATGGCCAAGCCTCCCTCACGGCACCCCCGCAGCCGAGCTGCGCCCTCGCGACACCCAATGCGGTCGAGCTGCCTTGCGGCCTCACGCCGTCCGTAGTCGAGCTACCCCGTGACCTCACAACACCCTCCACGGTCGAGCCACCCCACGACCTCATGCCATCCACGACTGAGCTGCCTCGTGGCCTCGCGACACCCCTGCGGCCTTGCGCCATCCGCAGCCGAATCGCTCCGCGACCCCTCGCGGCCCTCACGACCGACCGAACCGCCCAGCGGGCCAGGCCGCCCAACATGGGATGGACTGCCCAGTGGGCCAGGCCGAAGCCAAAAATCCGGGCCAGACCCAGCAGATCAGGCCGGGTCGACCTAGACCAGGTCGGGCCGGGTAGGACCGGACCCATACCCACTTTGACCCATTTACGCTCTTTTGGCCATAACTTTGGCACCAGAAATCCGTTTGATGAACCATGTGCAACGCTGGAAAAATTGGAGAGAGATGGTCCCCTTGGTATACCCCACTAGAGATTTAGATAAGGATGAGGTATGATCGGCTTTGATCGAGCACAAATCCAACTAGGCCCTCGGGACTAAAAGGCTAATAACTCACAGACCGGGCATCCGATTGATGCACTGTCTGTTGCGTTGAGACCGCTATGACATGGAGGTCCTTCGAGACACTTCTTTGTGGGACATCGTGGTAGTTGGAGTATCAAAGAGTGGCTTGGGGAGCGGACCCTCCCAGAGATAATCTAGCATAGTGTGGGAACCCAGTAGCTGGTTATGAAGTGAAGAATGAAGAGTGATCCTGTGTGGTTCAGCACCTAGAGATTCTGTATGGGTCATCACCTAGGGATCATGTGTGGGTCAGCACCAAGCGATCCTATGTGGGTCAGCACCTAGCAATCCTGTGTGGGTCAGCACCGAGCGATCCTGTGTGGGTCCGCATAGAGTGATCCTATGCGGGTCTACCTCTTAACAGAGTAAGATGATTCAGTAGTTACATCTAATCATCTCTACTACTATACATAAGTTATACCTGGTGTGAGATGAGTCTGTACCTGTGTGGTACTTTTCCTTCATGGTAATACCTTGGTGGTATTCTCTTGTGTGGTGTACCTCTATGGTACTTACCTTAGAGGTATTTATTCCTTTGTGGAACAGTTGATCCTTGGGATTTGGAGTTGGACTCTGTGTTTTACTCATGATTGAGATGGGTTTAATTGATCACTTAGGTAAATGTATGGGCATATACCTAAGTAGGCTTATCAGTTGTTTTCTTTCTTGGCGGTTTTTCCTTTATAGATTTTGTGAGACCTTGAGGGTATCGGGGTCACTACTGAGTATAATTATACTCACCCCTACACGGGCTATGCCCAAACTTCATTGTGTTTGGTGCAGACAACGAACAACGCTGACTGAGGACGAGGGTACCAGGACTGGAGGTAGCTCGGAGGTGGACGTTAGATGAGGCGAACCACATAGACAGTAGTTTGTGAGATTTACCTACCCTTTAGGTAGGATCTTTGGTGGAGGATCCAAGTGTTGCTTTCCACCTATCAGTTGAATTTTACTTTCCAGTTTTCCTTGTACTTTTCTGTTGGGCTTGTATTCTGACCCCTTTTTAATTACTGTACTCACTCTATTTACTATTAAGTTTACTTGAGTTCATATCTTGTTGTGTGCTTGGTTGTGTGCGTTACAGGTTATAAAGGTAATGACTTCCCATTTTTAAATAATACACCTTCAGTGCTAGTTGCCAACCCATGGCCTATGGAAGGCGGGCTTGGGGTAGTCATGGCCCCGGCCCCGGGGGATGGGTCGTGACATCCTATACCAAAATATTATGATAATACTTATAGACAAGAGAAATAATATGAGACTTATATAGGGTATCCACAAGTTCATATTGATCATGGTGATATGATTTTCTTTCTATAGGGATAGGGATATGTTATTGTCCCTATATCTATAACTATGTTGGAATATGGTGGCCGAGCTCTTCTTTCATTTCTATAAAATATTGTAAATTTTTAAAATTAAAAGAAGGAATGTAGGGTTTTACATTCTCTATCTTCAAGATACACTTAGAAACATATTTTATTGAATTAGTTATATAATCACACTTGTTTCTCCCTTATACCATCAGAATATGTTGTTGGGATTCACATGTGTGGTAGGGATATATGCCACCCCATGGTTATTGTTTGGATATGTAGGTATACTTGATTCAGTTGAATAGGGATATGAGTATGTTCACTGGCTTCCACTAGAATATGTTGGAGGGCTTCATTGGTGGAAGTATGGATATGTGATTTCTCCCCATTATTTTTATCTTGTAACACCTGAGAAAATCTCCTTGGTGTCTCGGTATGAGTGTCCAGGGTGGTAAGAAGTCGGGTAGTTCGCTTAACAGCCGACTGAGGGAAATTGGCGGGATGGAACTAGTAGTAGAATTTAACAAGATATATACTTATTAGCTCCAAAATTGGGATAAAAATATTGTCAACTCATTGATCCACCTCCCTAAGACAATGAAGTGTTTGATTATCTCAATCTGGGGATAAAGTCCTAAATTTGTTAACAGTGGTGATATGCATCACCAGTTTCATCGCATCTGATTATGAGTGAGGAAGGATTCTAGTATTCAGTGCTTGGAGGCCCCTACATACGTCTTCAAGGGTCGGGATCATATCATGTTGCTGGCATTCAATGACCATCATGTTCGCCACCCGATGCAAAAGGCATCTTGTGGGTGACATTTTCTCATGATCCGCGGGGGTTATTGCCATATTTGAGGTTCTAGAATGTTCTCTTAATGATTTCATGACATAAAATTATGGTTAATTTTATGATTATGGTATCTATAATCACAAGTACAATAATAAACAATGTCAGTAATAAGTAAAACATTGCATTTAAGTCATATTCCTAATGAGATATGCATGTTGAATCCTTTTGTTTATTTTTATTGTCAGTTTTTCCATTTTCTTGCATGGAATATGAAAAATAGACCATCCATGGGAATCCTAATTATATTTAATGATTTAAAGATTCATGTTGGGTTCTCCATATTTGTTTTCATAGGATATGCAAAGAAAAACGACCTGATGTGTTGAAACCTATTTGTTTTATTATTGAAAGAATTGCATTGGGTTCACCATTTTTCTTTACAATATAATAGATTTTGGTCATCTAGGATTTAGAAACAAGATTATTTATGCCTATAGTAACTCAATTATTTTTTTACCACATGGTTCCATGTTGGGTTCACCATTTTTGATTCTTGACAAAATGTTTGCGTAATGCTCATCACATGATTAAGGGGTGATTGAGTATGGTTTCACCATCATTTATGTCTAGTTTACCAATTTGTCTCTAACAATAACTCCCAACAATTCCCACATCTATAAAAAGTTTTAGGCCTACATTCCAAAGGTAGGTGTTCATTTAGGGTTTCAAACCCAAAAAATCTTAGGAGCTCACATTGGTCAATAAGATGGGAGGTCGATATCGTCACAACCATTTTGGGGGTATTATTGAAACTCTATGACTCTTTTATATATTTCATATATGTTCATGAATCATTCCTAAATCCTAATATAGGACTTCATACACTAATGAAATGATCTGGTGTTGAATCCTTGTACTAGAAAGAGTGTGTTCTATTAATGACACCATCTATATGTATCAATGGTTCTCTATATGTTTCTCATTATTTACTAACAATTATGCACTTCTTAAGTTTTCAAGATATATGAATAAGAACTCTAGAGTTTACATCTATCAATAAAGGTGATTGGTGTTCTATAATTGTGATTAAACCTTCCAGATGTTTCCTATGTATCCCTTGAGAATGTGAATCAAAACATACATAATTCATATTGGATTTTTTTTTTCAGTTTAACATCATGTGTAAATGATTTATATGAGGTAATTTAATAATTTTTTACGAAGATCAGTCATTAGGAAATGATAATATGTATCTTATTTATAATAAGAATCATAGTTATCATACTTATATTGTTATATGATGATTGATTCCCATGTTTGGGAGGTATTTTTATCATGTTATTGAGAGGATCACTACATATATCTAAGACAAAATGAGTAAAGCTATATGTGAATTATAATAGATAACATAATATTGAACATATTGCAATATATAAATGATTGAATTTGTACTGCGATTAAACATTGTTTTTTCACAGATAATTGAGGGGGGCATACACATTGTGATTTCCCTGATTGGGGGATTTTTATTAATCTATTGGCATGATTGGTTTCTATATTAGGTCTTAAATATGTGATTCATAACACTTTTTTATTTGGAAAGAGTATTCATTAAGCTGAATGTCATGACCTGGTAGAAAATATCCCTCAAAACACTCTGAAGGGAGTGAATTCCATATCATTGAGAGCCATATTGATTTGGATATACCCTAAATACCCATCCACAATGTAATGTTCTTGGAAACTAGTAGTTATATCTATCAAAACTTTCATAACTAGTTTCAAGAAATCAACCTTCCGGAAGTATCAGTTAAAGGCCCTAAAATCGATGAAAACCCCGATCTTCCCATTCTTCTTCTTGATTGGGATTATATTGGTAAGAAATTTTGGGTACCATTCCTATTTTATAATGTTGGAATTGATTAATTTTTCATTATCATATTATACCATGGTGACATGAGAAGGATTTATTCTTCTAGATACCTATTTTAAACCTTGTTAGTCATTGGGAAATCCTGGATGATAATTAGCCACATTAGTGTTCAGCCTCGACATATCTATATAATTCTAAGTGAACATGTATCAATGATTCTTTAGAAATTAGATATACATATACTAATCCTTAAGAGGCATGAAATATTAATTAACATAGGCCACATTTACTCTTTTATTCTCATATTCACATGCATGAGATCAGCGATGGTGGTGTAGATGCCTTCCTCAAATGTGGGAGGAGTGTTCTCAAGGTCATCCTTTTCCTCTTAGATCTATTTTTCAATGAATGAATATTTAGGAATGGTGGATAATTGAAGGTAATCTCTATCCTGATCTAGGTATGAGAGGCCACAAGTGGAGACAATGGCATCCTGAACTATCAAGAGTGTTGTTGGGGAATAATGGAGATTATATCCTTCCTTTATCCTGCTCCCAATGATAGGAGAGTCATGGATATCTTGAGTTATATGGAATTTCCTTAGGAATATTTTTTTCTTTCTTTGAATGGAATAAGGTAATTTTATGATTCTTATAGGGTGTTGTTATAACTATCCTTTGATGAAAATGCTTCAGTTAACTCATTAATTGTCAAACTAACATAGGATAGTGATGTTTTCAGTTTATACTAGCTTATTAGGAATAAATTTTATGGTCTGATTAATTTTATGGGAAGCACATAATCACTGCTGAGTATGATCCATGTATTTTTAGGGGTAGTTCTAAATCCATTGGGAGACAAAATCGATATTTCACCCTCTATGAATGTATGTTTTATTTCCCTCTATTAGAAACATTCCTAAATATATATTGGTTCATATTATTCAAAGGGTGTGTTTTTACCATATAGTATTCAAAACTTTTTGTTAATAGGGTATTTAAAAAATTTATTGAATGTTAATGGCGCTGTCATGTGGTTGTGGAGAAAAGGTCTTCCAAGAATGAAATTGTATGATGTTTCTTACTAGATAAACATTAACTCAACATTATATATGCGTTACCTGAATTTCTCCTTGATCTTGATCATTCTGAGGGGCCTCTGATCCCTTTTTTGTACCCTTGATTTTTAATTTCATTGTTGAAAAATTCTCCTCACTATATCCCAATCATCATAGGGTTTAGACCAATATGAGGTTGATCATGATTTTTTTTCAACAAAATCCTTTTTAATGTAGATGTTATAAAGATTTTTTAAAATGTTCATGGGTATGATGTGTCCCTATAAATATTCTTCCCAATATTTCTCTATGAATGATATGGAATAATGACAATATGCTGTAATAGTTTAAAAATAGTAAACTTGGGATATAGTGAGTTTTATATAAAACTCCTAGGGACTTCAAATGGACTTGATGAACATGTATATGCTCTCTTTGAAATATGGAGGACATAATGGATTTATAGTTTGTCTGGGACCACTATCCATTGTTTTATAATTTCATATTTATATACCAAAGATCAAGAATTACCATGGTGGGGTTACTTCCTATCAAATGGATTAGGAGAAAAATCATTTCAAGTAGACTAGACCAGTTGTTAGGCAGAGGTCAAAGGAACATCTATTACAAATAGTGTCATTCATATTGGCCTACACCTTAATTTGTCCTAATGAGATAGTTTCATCACTACGAGCCCATATTTTAATAATATTAGGTTTGAATGACCACTAATGGGTTCTGAGGAATCTATGTGCTCATCTTAGGCTTGATAAAGTTCTAGTCCATGTTTTTTGGCCTCATATATAGATTTGTTAGGGATTTTACCAACAAATTGGATTTTTCCATGACCGTGTCATCCCCTATTCCCTTAGCTTCTATAGCCTCAAACTCTAGCTCCCCAGTCAGGTATGGAGAACTTTTATTCAAGGTAATATTCATTATCAATGAAGGGGTTTTTAAGTGAATATGGTTTATATAACAAAAAATAGCTATTAATCCGATGAGAATTTGGTTTGGTGTAGCAGTTACCTTTCTCTGAATGCCGATGGAAAGAAATCTACAATAGTTTGAGCCATTATGGGAGATGGATATAACTCTATTTCTTGTGCCTTTTCATGTATCTAATGGTTACATCATCCTTTGGTATTCCAATTAAATGGTTTCTCCATGGGTGAAAAAATCATTAATAGATTACGAAGAAGTGATCTTAGTGTAGAATGAGCTTGTTCAACTATCTGTTGAGTCATCCAGTTATCAAACATCCATTCACACCTCACTGGATATTCTTTCTATTCACCCTCATCTTCTAGTTGTGTAGTTGTCACATAGGTAACCTATTCATGTTATTTTTATAGTATAACCTATCTGAAATAAACAATCCTTTAAAGGGTTTATTTGAAGACAAAGTAGGTATGGATTGTGTGACTTAGTCTCCTCTAAAAAGGGAAAAAATCTGGGTGGTCATTGTGGTCAACTTCATCATATTTCCAAGGATCTAATAGCTTAAGGAGTTTATTTTCCATGGTTGCATGGAAATAACTAATGACTTGTTCATTTTTTAATGAGTATATTTTTTTTATTCCATTCCTCAAATTAATGGAATCCTTGATCTATCTTTACCTCCGGTCGAGGGTGGTTCTACTACTACTGCCGCTCGGCTGGAGCTGATGGGTGAATTATGGACAGTCTAGGTGTTCCAGTAGGAATTATTACTAGTTTTAGTGTGACTATTTATGTCTATAATCTTCTAGTACTTTTCCCTTATTTCATGGCCATGGACTGAGATTTAACCCGAGTTAGTCGATTGGAATCTTATAGTAACTATTATATTTCTATGATATCATTGTAACCATCTGCTAAGGAATAATTAAAATATTGGGATAACTAATGATTATGTTAGACCCTTGAATTTGTTGACAAATTCAGATACCGACAGGGTGTTGCATGATCCATGGTTACATGTCTATAGGGTGTTGCATGATCCATCCCACTAGGTATCCCCTTTATGAAGAAATTCATCTTGGTCCTCAAATTCCTTGTTTATGTATACTAGTTTCTTATATCCATAGCCAATCTAATTCTCAAATTTCATCCTTTTAGGTATATCATCTCTCTCTTAATGGTTTGGGGAAGGGATATACATTTCCTCATAAAGGGGATACCTAGTGGGAATATTTCCCTTGAGTAATTACTCATTGTCCTATCTAAGGCTGTGCATCACTTTCTTATAGTGTTCTAGTTGTTATTTTTTGGTAGGTATGTGTCCATTCAGATTCCATTAAAATTTTCATAATTTTTTTAAGAGGTAGAAACTCTTCATTTGGAGGTTCCAGGTTCTATATCCTTCTTTGATTCCTTGTATGTGCAGCCTCAGTTTGTACCTCAATATCAACATCCTCTCATAGTAGCATTTATACATTGTTCCCTTATAAATTTTTATCTTGGTCTACATCATTTATTGTACTGCTGATACTTCCATTTACTAAATAATAACACACAATAAGATTCACCCCATTATTTTCCCGGTAATAGGTAAGTTATATATCATTCGATCTCCCTTCAAGAATTTCATGGGTGTGCTACCATGGGCACATGATATTTTTGGGCCCTATTATCTTATGAACCCCATGGGGTTTGAATATCGTTTACAAGAATTACCCATCTTCTAACTTGTAAATAGTGACCTTGAGGTGGTTTTAGATCATTCATACTGAGAGGTCCCCAAATAAAAGGGATGTATCTCATAGTGGGAGGAAAAACTAGGATGATGGTCGTTGGTACTTACCACTATCCTAGAAGAGAATAATTTCCTTTGAGATGATGAAAAAATTCTCACATTCCTGTATCTTGGGGTTGATTTGGGGCCATCATCAGAACTATATGATCCTATTATTGAGGATTTGATGAATCTTGGGATGGTGATTGAGATAAAAATTCCCCCAGCCTGGTGGGATGGGATTTTTTTGCATACACCCCCAATTTCTTTGGGACCCTCTTGGGGTTTGATGAATCTGGGGCTGAAGTTCATGGTAAATATTCCCTCATATCTATGGTTTGAGTTCACTTATGGATGAAATCCATAGTGGTTGAAATTGTGATCTTCTTTATTTTGAGAAAAGTTGTGCACGCATGGCCTAGTGTAGTAGATTATTGTGATATGATTCACTTATTACAAGGATTTTTTATGTATTTCATGACTTTGGTATACATATTTGAAACGTGTTTTCCATTATTTCAAGAGGTCCAACATAGGATCTTGTTGGTAGCTCTCTATCTCTTTATCTCCCTTCGTTCATGGTGTCCTTATATTTATTAAGTGGAGTAACTTAATTACATTAACCAACTAACCTACACGTTTTTTGTCCCCATGATCTCCCCTGTGTATATGACATTGTAGGACACGTCATCTAGTGAGGTTTTTTTGATGAATGGGGTGAATTGAAACCATATTTTCTCACCCCATCCTTGGATAAAAATGTTTAATGGAGCTTTGGTGATTAATTATGAGTGAATTTCTATGCCCTGGAGCTAAGCATATTGATGGGGAACTATATATGTTCAACTCTGGTGTTTCGAGAACCTCTCTATATGAATGTATTTAGATAAAGTATGGATTTATTTTTATAAGTTTTATAGAATAATGGAGAGGTTTTCCACAAGGGATGTATTGAGTATTGATCATGTAATCCATCTCTATACTACCATGAGGAGGAATATCATGGTATTTATTACCTCTTTCTTTGAATGAAGAGCTCGAGGACCCTTGAGGTGTTGTAGATAAAAATTGTACAATCTCGAGGACACATGAATTGAGAAGACTAGGAATGTGAGGATCATACTACATCATGGCCATAATATGCCAACCTTCCTTTTGGGGTTGAAAAATAATGTGATCCTCCCATGAGAAAATCACTAAAATATATTAATGGATTCCTATTATTGTAGGTATATGAGCCTACCACTAAGAATATACTAATGTATACTGTTGAGATTCAGTATTATTAGTGGGGATATGACCCATCCTTTTCATTGTTGCCAAAATATTTTAGTCAACCCTGGTTAAAGTGGGGGTATGTTCCCAATTAAAATTTTCCCCCATCCAAATATGTTGATGGACCACCAGAATGAGATAAGGGATACGAGCCTCCTTCTTTATAGGCTTTGAAGGATTATGATGTATTATTTCATTATAGGGAGTAAGAATTTGAGCCTTTCTCTTGTATGATTCTCAAATACGGGGAGTAGTTTTATCTTCTAGTATATGATCCTACCCTAAGGTAATCACCAAATAATTCTAGAAAAAAACATTTAGAGTAAGGATATAGGCCCGACCCTAGTTGACCATTAGAATATTACACAAGATTTTTTGAAAGGAATGTGTTTATATCCTAAGGTGATTACAAAATCATGTTGATGGACCCCAGTCAGAACAACAATATGAGCCCGATCTTGTGCTTGATCCTTTACTGGAATATAATAATAATAATCCTATAATAGAAAAATAATATGCTCTTTCTCTAGAGTAACCAACTATACATATTTATCATGGTGATATATTCTTATGGATGTTGGGATAAGGATGTGTGTATGTCCTTATATCTATACCAGTGATAAAATATGTTGGCATAACTCTTATGTCATTTATATAATATAGTTACACTTTAGTAGAGTGTGTTTAGGAATGTATTCAAACACATTCTTGGTCTCTAAGATTTATTGGAAAACTTATTCTATTGAAGTAGGAATATAATACCACTAAAATACCCTTGATTCCATCAGAATATATCATTGGTCTCCACATATGTGGGTAGGGATATGTTCCACCCCATTGTTTCATATGGGATATACAAGAATACTTGGTTTAGTTGTTCAGGGATATGAGACAACTCATTGGATGCCTCTAGAATATTCTTGTGGGATTAATCAATAAAAGTAGGGATATGATACTACTCCCCTTAATCTATATTTCTCCTCACCCAATGGGATCTCCTTAGTTTTTGAGATTGAGTGTCCAAGGCGGTAGCCAATCTGGTAGTTCCATTAGCAATTGACTGAGTGGATTAGTGGTATAGAGCTGGTGGTAATGGTTTATTGAATCTCTCCTTGGAAGCTCCTAAACTAGGATGGTTCTATTGTCAACTCCTTGATCAAATACCCTAAGATAACGAATGAGTTGATTTTCACTCTTTGGGTGTAAACACCTGAAGTGAATAAAAGTGGTCATAGGCATTACCAATTTCATCATAGAATTATATGAGGGAGGTGGGAATATATAATTCAGTTACCTAAGGCCACTGTCTATTACCTTGAGGGTTGGGATCATACAGTGTTGATGATATTCCCTAAAAATAGCGTTCTCCACCCAATGCTGAAGGCATCAGGTGGGTGGAATTGTTTTGTGATCTAAGGGGTTTATTTCCATAGTTGAGGTCCTATAACATTTTTTTAGGACTCCATGACTTCAAATTATAGTTCATTTTGTTATTATTGTATCTATAATCATAAGAACAAAAATAAACTAGGTCACCAGTCAGTACAATATTTCAAGTATGTCATATTCTTAATCACCTATGAATAGTGAATAGGTTTTTATTTTCACTATTAATTTGTCCATTTACTATCCTGGTATATGTAAAATGGACCATCCACATGAAACCATATTACATTTAATTATTGAAAGACTCACATCAATTTCACTATTTTTTTTGAATTGCAGATGCGAAAAAATGGGCTAATATGAGGAAAACTATTGGTGTTTTGGGATTGGTATTGAACCTATAAGAGGAATCCCATGTATCCCTTTATAATTCGAATAAAAACCCATGTAGTTCATATAGAAAAATTTTATGTAGTTTTACATCATGTGAAAATGATGTATACGAGGGAATATAATTATTGGGTAAAGAGATCGAGCATTATGAAAGCATCATACCTATCCTTTTGATAATAAGAATCAGATACTTTGAAGTTAAATTATTTTACCAAGATGTATGCCCATGTTTGGGATGTATTTGTATCATGTTATTGAAACAATAATTTCATATCTCTAATCCTAGATGATTCATTCTTTATGTGACAAACAATATATTACATAATATCGAACATATCACATTGTATAAAAGATTGAATTTTTAGGGGGATTACACACTGATGTCACCCTGATTTTTGATTGGGGATTGCATACTGAGGTTTCCCTGATTGGGTGATTTTTATTATTCTAGTGGAATGATATTTTAAAATCACTAAGATCATGCAATTCATGCTTTCTGAGATAAATAAGTGATAATAAGTGATCAGATGAGTTTCTAATAGGTGAGGGACTTACAAATTGAAGCATCCCTAATGGAACATGATTAAAAACCTTGTGATGGATATCACTCCACTAGTAATGGTATGATTTTCTTGTTCATTATGGATATTGATCATTAGGGAGGCATCCTATGTATCCTATTTGTAATAGGAATTAGAGTCCTCACAATTCACTTTGGTTCCTAACCTTATGATGGATAAGGAAAGATGGTATACCCAAGGAAGGTGGGTCTCATGATCCAAAGTAAATGGAATTTTAAGGGACTTAAAACAATGTGGATTCCCATAATACATATCTATCCCTTATCCTCTAACAGATAATGAGTGGGGACATGATAGGTTTAGTGGGTATTCCTGGTCAGCATGAGGGCCCTATGGAATGAGTAAGTTTTCATGAGTGCATAGACCTTCACCCATTATGGAAACCCTCTTTATAAAGGGCATGCTTGACTAAAGGCCCACAGTAGGGGGTTCACATATTTGTAGGGAATAAGTGAATGTAATCCTTTTTTAAAAGGATGATATTCCTAAGTATGTCTACCTAACATATCTGAGGTTGTATTTCTAATAAGGCTGATATTTCTGAGGATGTTTGTTTAATAATTCCCATATTACATACCAAGACATTATCCTCTGACGGATAATGACTGGGAATAATGAGAGGTTTTTTCGGTTTTCCTAGTCGGCATAAGGGCCCCATGGAATGAATAAGGTTTCATAAGTGCATATACATTGTCCCCTTATACACCCTTCTTATCAAGGGGATGCTCGACCAAAGGAAAGTGGAAATGGATTCACTTGCTTCAAGGAAAAATGTGAAAATATGAATCCCTGATAAGGCCGGAATGCTTGATTATGTCTACTTGACATGTCTAAGGATTTCTATCTGACAAGACTAACATGTCTAAGGATGTTTTCCTAACATCTTTGAGGATGTCTATCTAACACAGATGACATGTATGAGGACTATCATGTGATTAAGAAGACACATCCAAGGGATTTGTATGAACTAGGATGACATATCGAAATTCCATCACATGATCTTACCAACATGTCCAATTTGATTTTTAAGATTTGGATAACATGTTCACAGGTTGTCAGGTGATCAATCCAGCATGTCTGGAGGGATTCACATGATCTTTCTAACATGTCTAGATGTCTTGCATGATTTATATGACATGTTCAAATGTCGTCACATGATATACCTGACATGTACAAAGGTTATCACATGATCTATACAACATGTAAAAAGGTATTCACATGAAATGGCTGACATGTCCATAGGTCGTTGTGTGATCATGAAAACATTTTCTAGCTCTTTCCATGAACCAAACTGACATGTGGAAAGGCCATCACATGAACCATGATGACATGTTTGAGGGTTGTTGTGTGATTAATATGACATTTGTAAAATTTATTATGTGATCATGAATACATGTCCAATGGATTCACATAAACTAGGTTAACATGTCCAAAGTTCATTATGTGGCCTATATAACATGTCCAAAGGGTGTTGCATGATCCATGGTTATATGTCCGTAGGGTCATTGCATGATCAAGTGTACATATCCAGGGGATTTGAAAGAACCAGGTTTACATTTCCTAAGGGTCATCATGTGGTCAAGATAAAATATTTTTGAGCTATCATGTGATCAGGAAAACATGTACAGAGGTCATCATGTGATCAATTTTTCCCATATGGGGGCTTTGGATGAACCAGGCTGATGTGTCTCTAAATATTTTCATGATCTATATGACATGCTTGTGTGTATTTTTATTATCTTCCTAACATGTTCAAAGTTTGTTAGGTGATTAATGAAATGATCATGTGAAACGCATAACCCCTTCACATGAATTTTATAATATCTTCCATTGCATAAAGCCTCTATAATTTTTAGACTTCATCTCATAAATGCCTCATTTTTTTCAATAATTTATCTATTAAGGCACACATGATCAAGAAGACACATCCAAGGTACTTCAAATGATCCAACTAACATGTGGAAGATCCTTCACATGATCAATAAGTTGATCACATAAATTATATAAACATACAACATAATATCTTATGTTACTCACTAAACTTTTTAGGTGGAAGACTCTTGATATCAGGTCATCTTCTGCTCTGAAAAGTCCTCCCTCACCTATGTGTTTGTTTCTAATTATCACGGGGGTTGTGGTTTATTTCCATTTCCACTAAATATATATGATGTTGTTCATGGTGATTAAGTATCATATCTTTTCTTATGTTAGTGGATGTAATATATGCATACGTCAATATTTTATCATGTGATTCACATGATCAAGCCACATTTCTTCAATGAGATCATCCTTTGTCGCATGATAAACATCGACAGTGTGATTGCTCCATTGGTTATCAGATTCATTTAACCCATGGATTTTCAAAGTGTGTTCATGTGATCAAACTAACATACCCAAGATCCATTGCAAGATTAGGTTGACATGTCTGAATACCTTCATGTAATCTATATGTGATGCCAAATGGTTTTCATGTAATCTTGTCAGTATGTCGAACAAATTTCATGTGATCAATTAACTGATTAATTAAAGCACATTATCCCTTTTCATGATGATCAATTTAACTCATTTTTCATAAGGATCCCATCATATTTAGCATTGATCACATGAATTCCCATGGTGATTTTTAAGTGTCCATCCACTGAGGCATCACATGATAAATGAACACAAGTCCAAGGTTCTTCATATTAATGGGTTGACATGTATGTATGATTTTCTTTATTAGTGGGTATATCATACAAAATTCATAAAACCATCACATGATGTTCCTAGGGCCATGTGATTTTGGGTATTATTGAAGATTACACAACACACGTGACCTTGGAACTTGATCCTCATGTTCCCATGATTCCTATATATTTCCATTGTGTGAAAATAATACTTGGAATTTGGGTGTTTCTTTAACATAAATTTTTTCAATTTTCATTGGGCGGGCATCAACATTATCAATGAAGGATGAGTTGGTTTCATGGTTTGAGGGTGTGGGAGTAGTTCTAAATCATATGGTGTATGAGGTTTCTCTATTATAGGTGTCTGATTTAATTATTTGAAAAAACTTAATTATTTTCATGTTTTTTGAACATCAATATAGAACAAACAACAATGGGTTGTTATGATCAGAAAACATAAGGATTCATGGGATATGGAGATGTACATATTTTAGTGGTAAATGGTATTGAATATCCTTAATAGAGTGTCAGGTATCAAATTTGGGAAATACTTAGAAGTGGTTGATCATTTCATCAAATTGTTAGGGAATGAAGGTCTAATTTGGGTTTCTATAGTGGTGGGATTTATCCAAGGGTTGGATCTAGTTGGGTTGAAGATGAATCATGTTCGATCCAAATAGGTTTCTGGGAAGTTTTCTTTATCTATGTTAAGAATGTGACTGATACCTATAGTTAGAGGAATTAATAAATAGATGATATCTTGAAGCTCTAATAAGGGTATTCTAGTGCACGTGATCTTTAGATTTACTTTTTTGAAATTTATTTCCCAATTTTCAGAACTTCTAATTGATGAAGATATACAAGAAAATTATTTTGAATTTTCCTTGGGGATAAGGATTTGATGGAGGATGGATAGTTCATTATTTATGCCTTGGTTGGATATGATGGATCATATGGAAATTATCATGGTGAACCTACTATAGGATGTTGATGAGGTTGGATATTACAGAATTTAGTGACCCATGATTTTAGAAAATAATTTTTGTTAATTAAATAATATGTGGGTTTCTTGTCTTACATGAAACACTGAATAAACATGAAAAATAATGTTACATTAATATAATTATAAAACATTTCCATTATATTATAGACTCTAAATTGGAGGGTATGAATATAATTAACCATATAAAAGGTATAACAAATAAATTTTTATTCTTTGCATGAAGATACTCCTTTCCTAAAAACATTTTTTGAAAATTAAATGGACTAATATAAAAATTTAATTTTCCTCACCATTATAAATTATATTTGGTAAAATTGATTCCCTATTTTGAATCGTTAGTTCCAAATTACAAAAAAAATTGATTTTAATTTGAGTTGTAAAAAATTAATATTATTATTAAGTTCAATTACATTCATAATGGAGAAACTGTTATTTTCAAAGATTTGTTTTATTAAAGTTATGTAACTATTATCTAGTCAATTAAGATAATATATTTGAAATATTGACTCTATTATGATGTTTAAACATGTATATAACTATGTAAACACATAGTTAATGGGTAATCATCGGTAAATATGATTAATAACACATGATGGTAAAAATATCATTTCTCTAAAGAATCTATATATATATATAGTTCCCATTTAAAATTTAGTTTTCTCTTTTATAGAAATTGATTTACATAAAATGAATATTAAACTTAGGTTCAACATAACCTAATTTGGTCAGAGGGGTTATATTATATTTTCTTTTAATAATATATAAATTACATGGTTAAAAAAAGAAATGGTATAATGTAAAAACCTAATGGTAAATTACTTAAAAACATATTTGAATCATGTATGGAAATATTAATTTAAGGATTTAAAAACATTTTCTCACCACATGATAAATTATATTTTACTTTTGGAACCATTTATCCTTTAATAGTGTCATTCCATTATTAAAAAATAATGAGTGTTTATAAAAGTTCCCTTTATTCGCTTGTAATTAGGGAACACTTACACCCTTTTATTACAAACCAATTCTTCTAACTTTTTCCATAAAGATACACCATTTTTTCATTTTTTATGTTTATCTCATGTTCACATGCCTATAACATAAAAATAAAAACTCTGGTAGAATAAGATCATTCGTTACCTTATTACATTGGTATAAGATACATGAGACTGCATCCCAAAGAGCAAAAGAGTTTAGTAGTCTTGGTAAAGTAGATACATAATTGAATCCAAAATTATATTTGAAAACATAAAATGAAACATAATATTTTCTTTGAAAAAACCATTATTCCAATTATCATATACCTTCATATCAATCATAATACACTTATTGGATTCTTGGGGAATGGAACATAAGAAATGGTTGAGATCAGATGCTTACCAAGGTATTCATACACTGAAAGATAACAAGGCATAAATAATATATAAAGAATAAGTGATGATCAAATAATTGCATATAAATAATCACATGATCTATAAAATTTTCCATGGATATCATAACAAATCAAATAATAATATGGACATCAAAAACTGATTTCATAATGATGGAATGAATAATTCTAGACATATGAAACATATCATCAAGTCCTTGGGCCAATAAATATTACATAAATGGGTAAGGCATTGGAAAAATAAATAATCTAGTTTATCTTGTGAGACTTAGTAATTCATCAAGGTGCTATGTAATTCTATGCCCCACCTATCACTTAATAAGTCCAATGCATTAATCATATGAATAAATAATATAGGTTTATCAACATTTCATAAAAATAAACAATGAATATATTGGAAGAATCAAAATCTGGAATGTCAATAATTTTTTTAGTATAGATGATCATAAATTTAACATCCCGACCCAGGTGCCACATGCCAGTTCCCCGAGCTGATCGGACACATGACCACAAGCATGCCTCCCCGTATGCCAGAGGATTTCGACTAGCAGCGAGGGTCTAATATTGATCATGGAGAGACTATAAACTCTATTTTTTCTTTATCAGAGTAATACACCAATAGAAATAATAAAAATAAACATATGATATAACATAACCAGAATAATTATGTATCACAAGATGAACCAAAACTAGAGATACAATATCAAAACTGAACTTTAAATATGTCATGATAATGTATGTTCCAAGTGTCAAAATGAAAAATCAAAAGTAAATACACTGAAAACTCTCAAGTGGGTCTCAAACCACATTAATTTCCCTCATCCATGCTTCATCCCAATTCATCTATCTAGCGTAGGTCCTTTTCCCTTAAACTATCTTGTAATCATGTAATCTATTTAGGTACCAATCAGGTAGCCTGAGTAGGGTGTGAGTATAACTCAGTATTCCACCACCAATGGTTTATAAAACAAAATATAGTCAATAAAAAGTGTATTTAGTTTTATAATGAAATAATTACAATATATAAGCAAACAATTATCACATTATTAGTTAATCTTTATTTAACCACATAAACCCCTATGTTCTCGAGGAAACCTGAACCTCAATACCTTCTTTGGCCTACGTCGGAGTCTGAATCATGTCACATATTCAATTCACATTTCATTATAATACATGGGATTACATTATCCATTTCATTTTAGTTTATTATTATGGTCACTTGGAACCATAGTCTAATACCAATGTTTTGGGTGTGGAACACCATGTCTAGCACCCCATTTAACAATCATGCATACATATCATTGGCATAGATCGTCATGTCTATAAACCCATTTATCAACCATGCATATATATATATATCATTAGAATATATTTTCATATCTATCTCCCCATTTATCAACCATGAGTATATATCATTGGCGTAGATTGGCATGTTCGGAACCCCATTTCTCAATCATATATATAGATATATCATGGGTATAGAACATCATGTCTATCACCCTATTTCTCAATCATATTTATATATCATGGTCATATAGCATCATGTATAGAACCCCATTTCTCAATCATACATATGTATAAAGTGAATATAACGCCATTTCTAGCACCCCATTCATCAATAAATCACACATATAACATAATATCACATTATCACGTGTATCTCAATATCACATGGTTTCACATTATCACAAAAACCAAGATTAATCTTCATTAATCTTCTTATCAAAATTAACCACCAAAATATTACATTAATTAATTAATTAATTAATTGATCCAAGTTCATTAATTAATTCAACAATTACTTAATCACATCAATTCACATTAATTAATTCAATAATTAATAAATCATGTCTATACACTAGTTAATTAAACAATTAACTAATCACATCAATGAAATTAATTAATTTGAAAATTAATTAATCACATCAATTCCATTAGATAATTCAACAATTAACTAATCATGTCAATAACATAATTAATTCAACAATTAATTAATCACATCAATTTCCTTTGTTAATTAAATAATTAACATATCACATCAATCACATTAATATATTCATTAATTAATTAATCACTTCAATTCTATAATTCAATTAAACAATTAACTAATCATACCAATTTCACTACTAAATCAATGATTAGTTTATCACACAAATCCTATAAATAAATTCCCCAATTAATTAATACATCAATCCCATTAATTAATTCATCAACTAAATAATCAATATCCACAAACTTCATATCCTATAATTAATTCAACAATTAATTATTCAAATCAACAATCTAAATATATCATAATTAATTCTATAATTAATTATCTCAAATCACAAATCTCATTGTCCCATAATTAATTCAATAGTTAATTATCCAATTATGTCAATTCAATATCCCAACAATCCACATTAATTAATTCACCAATTAATTAATCCAATTCATTAAATTGATCTATTACAATAATTTACTGTTAATTAATTCAGAAATTAATTAATATAACTCGTTAAATTGCATTAACACAACAATCCACATTAATTAATTCACCAATTAATTAATATAACTCAAGAAATTTTATTAATACAACAATCCCCCGTAATTTATTCGCAAATTAATTAATCTAACTCATTCAATTTTATCACCACAACAATAACCACTAATTAATTCACAAATTAATTAATCTAACTCATTAAAATGCATTAACACAACAAACCCCATTAATTAATTCACAAATTAATTAATATACCTCAATACCTTCAATTAATCCACCAATTATTTAATCTCATCAGTCCCACTATTTAATTCATCAATTAAATAATCATATCACTCCTTATTAATTAATTCATCAATTCATTAATACCTTTATTTAATTCAAGAATCAAATAATCCCATACTCAAATTGATTAATTCATCAATTCATTAATCACTTTATTTACTTCAATAATTAAATAATCACATAACTCCCATTAATTAATTCATCAATTAATTAATTATTTTGTTTTATTCAACAATTAAATAATTACTTAACTCCCATTAATTAATTCATAAAATAAATAATCCCTTTATTTAGTTTTTCCATTAAATAATTATATAACTCCCATTAAGTAATTCATCAATTAATCAATACTTTTATTTAATTCCACAATTAAATAATCACATAACTCCCATTAATTAATTCATCAATTAATTAATCCCCTTATTTAATTCAACAATTAAATAACCACATAACTCACATAAATTAATTCATCAATTAAATAATACCTTCATTTTATTAAAAAATTAAATAATCACATTAATCCCATTAATTAATTCATCAATTATGTAATCCCTTTATTTAATTCATCAATTAAATAAACACATAACTCCCATTAATTAATTCAGTAATTAATTAATAATTTTTTATAATTCAACAATTAAATAATCACATAACTCTAATAAATTAATTCTTCTATTAATTAATCTCAATTCAAAAATTCAAAAACCCTGAATAATTTACTAATTAATTATTCAATCTTATTTAGTTCAATATCCCCAATTAATTCATCGATTAATTTTTATATCTTAATAAATTCAATAACTCTAATTATTTTCTCAATTCAATAATCTCAATTACTAGATAATTAATTTAGTAATTAATTATTCAGGATCTATAATTTCAATATCCCCAATTCTACAATTTTCCGTAATTATTTAAATAAAAAAATTAATTAATTCTATCAAGGACTCAATTTATAAACATATAATAGTAATTATACGACTAGATACACATAATTGATATCAAGACTTTGTGATTTGAATTATAGACCACCTACCTCAAGAACACTGACAAATACTTTCCAATAGAAATCCCCAATTTGAAGGAGATCAATCAAGAACACAACAATGAATATAGTCTAGATATTAAACCTAAATACATGATTAAATGAAACAAGATCTCTTATCTCTAGATCTAGGACAAACAAACCCAAATCTAGATTCTAAAATTCTATATCTAAACCCAACAAAACAGAGGATAACAACCCACCAAAATAATTGAAGAAGAACGAGAGAGAGATAAGAAATCAATTGGAAAGAAACCACATACTTGGAGAGAGGGATATCTAAGAACCTGACTTTGAATCTTCAAGACCAGTGACTGAGAGTCTTAGGAAACCCTTCGAGATCCTCCAAAAATGAGAGAATTTGTTTTGGGTCAATCTAGGGTCTATTTGGGGTTAATATAGGGGTTTTGGGAATTTTAAAACTATAATTAATAACTTTAATTTTAGCATGCATGGTTTGATAAGCTAAGTCTCACAGTTAGTACTAACCATGCACATTAACCATGAATTGTTTCACAGTTTGGTTGCACACATTGTTTGACCATGGGAAAACCATTTGACCAAGCTACACACTTAGTTTAACCATGCACAAACAATCTCAAAACTATGCAACAGGTTGCAGACTTTCTTTAAATCATATGTGAACCCTGAAATAAGATTCACACTTTGTTTTAACCATGAAAAAACTAGGAAACCCCTTTAAAACTATGTTTAACTATGTTCAAACCATACGCAAACCCTGAAAAAAAAATGCAAAGCCTCTCCTCCTTCCAAAATTCTCCAATTTTCACCCAAATTCACCCAAATCAAGATTGAAACAAGTTATACTCAAAACAAGGAAAAATAATACCTCTAAACGAGCCTGTGACATCTCCATAAAAATGTCAGGATCTTACAATCTCCCCACATTATAACATCTCATCCTCGTGATATACTCCCATTAATCCCTAATATTACGTATAAAAAAGATCGGTCTATTAAACCCTCATATCTTCTTCTCTCTCCCATGTTTCTTCCTACACAAGTCTATGATACAACAATATATGAACTGTCAGTTGGGTATTTCCTCGCAAAACATTCTCACTGTGATCTAATACTCATATCAGATGCTCCTCAAAGGACATATTTGTCTCAAACTCAACTTCCACAACTTACCAAACATATTTCCCAACACACCATTCCTAAAAATCTTAAGAATGCCATCCAAAATTTTCACTCATTCTTGAAATCAAAAATTTCTTATAAAGGATGTATATCCAACACCTCCAAGGCCCACCAGGCCTTTCCCTGAGTAATTTAAACATTATTCTTAGAGTTTCGTCATTTAAAAATTGTCGATGGAGTACCTTCCACCATCTAGATCCACAAATACCACTTCAAAAGCATAGCCTATAAGGGTCCCCATATCTAACCAAAACACATTCAAGTAGCTAGCCATAAATGAAATATTTATCAACATACCCTAGTCGATGTCAAAGTGTGTGACATGATCATCACTAATTAAAAGTACACTAAGAAGTAATTGATGAACATCACTACAACTCCTACATCACTGATGTTACATCCCACTGTGGTAACAACTTAACCTATCGAATGTTTTGGGATTCCCTTCCTACCAACATCTCCCCATACAATCTAAAACTAGATGGTCCCACACACAACTTACAACCAAGTTTTCAAACTAAGGAATTCTCGCAACCCAAAAAACCCACATCAAGGTCCAAATAAAAAAACAATGGATTCTCATTTCACAACATTAACATAGTTAACAAGATGGATTTACACAAAACCACAACAAGTCATTTCCCATTTTTCCCACCACATGGTCAAAACTGAGGCACTATCACTACCCTTAACCATCATACACCTAGGTACTGGTGAACAAGGGTATACTCATTCTCATTATTTCTTTTTCTCGTTAGAAAATCATTTATTATCTTCTTGTATAATTTTTAAAATATTACTCAATTTTATCTTAGGCACCATTTTTAGTTCAATTTCACAAGCAATGAAAAATGGTTCAAGTTCAACAACTTACCCATAACCCATTTTCCTAATAATTCCTAAAATGATGCATGCCCTAAAAAACCTGAGTTCTAATAATGATTCATGTGTACCCCACTCTCATGCCTTATCGAACCATGGGTCAAATATCAGAAAAATATCAAAATAATTATCACATCACACCACAAGTGTGTCACCTAAGGTGAAATAATATTCAACTGTAACAACAAACAGCCATAGCAACAATCCCACCCTAGGAACTTGGGTTTTCCCTTATATATTGGTTAGATAATCCCATGAACGATCTCATAACTAAGGCCCAAATATTACTAATATTCAATATAACTTTCCCAAATATTAAGTGAAAATAAAAGGAAAATAAACCTCCTCTGATACAACTTTGTAATGTCCCAAACTAGGTTTCATAGGCTGGTGCCCTGAGCTGATCGGTCGCATGACCTTAGGCGTTCCACCCCATATGACAGAGGCTACCAACTAACATCAAGGGTTTAATATCAATAATGGGGAGGCTATACCCTCTTTTTTTCTTTATAAGGGTAATAAACCTGCAAAAATAATAAAAATAACCAAATGATATAACATAACCAAAATAATTTGGTATCACATGACGACCCAAAACTAGAGATACAATATCAAAATTGAAAATTTAAATATATCATGATAATGTAAATGCCAAGTGTCAAAATGTAAACTCCAATGTACGGACATTGAATACTCCCAACAAGGTCCCGAACAATGTTCGGTTCCCTCATCTATGCTCTATCCCAATTTAGCTATCTAGCACATGACATTTTCCCTAAACCTGTACATTAATCATGTAATCTATTCAAGTACTAATCCGACATCCTGAGTATAGTGTAAATACCACTCAGTAGTCTACCACCAATAGTGTCTAAAATAATATCAAGTCAATAAAAAGTGTATTCATTTTTATATAGAAATAATTACAATTTATATAATTAAATAGTTATCACATTATCACTTTGAAAATCATGTATATGTATCATTAGCATAGATCATCATGTCTATCGCACCATTTATCAACCACACATAAATATCATTGGCATAGATCTTCATGTCTATCGCACCATTTATCAACCATGCATATATATCATTGGCATAGATCATCATGTCTGGAACCCCATTTCACAATTGTACATATATATCATGGGGGTAGATCATCATGTCCAGCATCCCATTTCTCAATTAGACGTATATATCATGGGATGAGAACATCATGTCTAACAACCCATTTCTCAATCATAGATATGTGTCATGGGTGTAGAAAATCATATCTATCAACCCATTCATCAATCAAACACGCATATCACATCATATCACATTATCATATATATATCAATATCACATATTTTTATATTATCACATCAACCAAGTTTAATCCAAATTTATCCTCTAATAAAAACTAACCACCACAATATTCCATTAATTAATTTATAATTAATTAATCAAAGACCATTAATTAATTAAATAATTAATTAATGGAATAAATTTCCTTTAATTATTTCAATAATTAATTAATCATGTTTATCCTCTAGTTAATTCAAAAATTATCTAATCACATAAATAACATTAATCAATTCGATAATTAATTAATCACATTATTTCCGTTAGTTAATTCAATAATTAACTAATTGTATTAATAACATTAATTAATTTAACAACTAATTAATCACATAAATTTCCTTCATTAATTCAATAATTAACTAATCACATCAATTACATTAATTAATTCAATAATTAATTAGTCACTTTAATTATATTAGTCAATTCTACAATTAACTAATAATACCAATTTCATTACTAATTCAACGATTAGTTTATCACATAAATCCCCTTAATTAATTCCCTAGTTAATTTAGTACATTAATCCTATTAATTAATTAAATAATTAATTAATCAATACCCACAAATTCAATATCCTATAATTAATTCAAAAATTCATTATTTAAATCAATAATATCAATATCTCATAATTAATTATAAAATTAATAATATCAAAACAAAAATAGAATTATCCCATAATTAATACAAAAATTAATTATCCTATTATATCAATTCAATAACCCAACAATCCACAATAATTAATTCACCAATTAATTAATCCAGTTCATTCAATTGCACAATCGCAAGAATTTTCCATTAATTAATTCACCAATTAATTAATATAACTCATTCAATTGTATCAAATAAACAATCCTCATTAATTAATTCACCAATTAATTAATATAACTCATTAAATTTCATTAATATAACAATTCCCATTAATTAATTCACTAATTAATTAATCTAACTCATTCAATTGTATCAACACCACAATCCCCATTAATTAATTCACTAATTAATTAATCTAACACGTTAAATTTCATTAACACAACAAACCCCATTAATTAATTAAACAATTAATTAATCTAATCAATCCCTTCAATTAATCAACTAATTAATTAATTCCACCAATCCCATTATTTAATTCATCAATTAATTAATAACATACTCCCAATAATTAATTCATCAATTAATTAATCCCTTTATTTAATTCAATAATTAAATAATCACATAAAACCCATTAATTAATTCATCAATTAATTAATCGCTATATTTAATTCAACAACTAAATAATTACGTAACTCCCATCAATTAATTCTTCAATTAATTAATCCCTTTATTTAATTCCTCCATTAAATAATCACAAAACTAACATTAATTAATTTAACAATTAATTATTCCCTTTATTTATTTCCACAATTAAATAATCAAATAACACCTATTAATTAATTCATCAATTAATTAATCTCATTATTTAATTCAATAATTAAGTAATCACATAAATCCCATTGGTTAATTCATTAATTAATTAATCCCTTTATTTGATTCAACAATTAAATAATCTCATAAATCCCATTAATCATTCATAAATTAATTAATCCCTTTATTTAATACATCAATTAAATAATCACATAACTCCAATTAATTAATTCATCAATTAATTATTATCAATTCAATAATTCGATAATCTAATTACTTGTTCCATCTCATTTAGTTCAACATCCCTGATTAATTCTAGTTAATTGTTATTTTTCAATCAATTAAATAACCCCAATTAATTTCTCAATTCAATAATCTCTATTCCTACATAATTAATCCAATAATTAATTATTCAAGCTCTATAATTCCAATATCCCTAATTCCACAATTTTACTCAATTAATTAAATCACCAAATTAATTAATTATATCAAGGACACAATTGCTGAAATTCTAATAGAAATTATAAAATTACATACACATAATTGAAACCAAGACTTTTGGATTTGAATTATAGACCACCTACCTCAAGAACGTTGATGAACACTCGCCAACCGAAATCCAAAATTTGAAGCAGATCAATCAAGAATGTGATAATGAATACATTCTAGATTTGAAACCTAAATCTAGGATTAAAAAAACAATATCTATTATCTCTATATTGAGATATAAAAAGACTAGATCAATAGTCAAACAATTAAGATCTAGGTCCAATAATACAAAGGATAACAACCCACCAAAAGAATGGGAGAAGAACGTGAGAGAGATGAGAAGTCAATCAGAAAGAAACCACATACCTGGAGAGATACAGATCTGAGAATCAGGCTTTGAATCTCCCTGATCTTTGGTAAGGAGCCTTAGAAAATCCTCTAGGAGCCACTAAAATTTAGATAATTTGATTTGGGTCAATCTAGGGGCGATTTTGGGTTAATATAGGGGTTTCAGGAATTTCAAAACTAAAATTACTAACTTTATTTTTCACGTGTATGGTTTTATTGGACAAGATGAATGGTTAGTACGAACCATGCCCAATAACCATGCAATTTTTCACACTTATGATTCACATTTAGTTTAACCATGCATAAACCAAGTGACCAGGTTATGTACAAACCATGCGTAAATCGTGAAAGAGGTTGAACACATTGTTTTAACGAAGTTAAAACCATGTCCAAACCACAAAACAGCTTACACACTATGTTTTAACCTTGTGAAAACCATGTGAAAACCATGAAAAACCTCTCCCTATTCTAAAATTCTCTAATTTTCACCCAAATGCGTCCAAATGAAGTCTCAAACAAGTTATACTCAAAACAATGCTAAAGAATAATTCTAAACGATCCTATGATATCTCTGCAAAATGGTCAAGATCTTATACTAAACCATACAAATAAATATTGTGGATGGTTTCACTTGATAATAACCTTAGTAATGCATAATATTCACCAACTAATGTGGACACATATAAAAATATATTCAAAATATCACTGGAAATTTTCATGAGGAAATACCCATTTTGACTTTGAAATCATTTATCTAGAATTTTCAAAAATAATAAGGAAAAATTTTGATTATAAAATAAACTTTTAAACTATTATAGGAAGCTTTAATTAAATTAGTTTTCATGATAGTGGGAAATTACATTCATGTCATATAAGTTTAAAAAAAATTTCTTTCACACTTTTATAAAAACATTAATAAGAACCTTATTCAGAAAATGACAAGAAAATTTATTTAAATTTATTTTTAAAATAAAATAAGAGTAAATTTTTTTTTCACGAAATCATTGTATAATTTTAAAAACATTATTTTATAAATTTTAAGGAAAATATATAAATCAAAGATAAATATTCCCAACCGAGTAGAAAAACAAGGTCTTTTTTATTTAAAAACATTATTTCATTATCCTGAGTACTTAGAGGGAGGAAATTGAAATGAAAACAGGTAATTTTGGGAAATAAGGATATGAGAATAAAATATTTTAGTTTTTATATTGAAATATATAATAATTTCCCCAGTGGATATATAAACATAAACAATCCCAAATAATGATGAGATTGTCAAATAAACCCTTACCACATGTTCGACTTCCTTCATATTTTTGTAAACCTAGTATATAATAAAAATTTATTAATTATAAATATATCAAATATAAATACACTTATATATAATACCTTTTATGATTTACTTATAATTTTTTACCACCCTTTGTTTAACAATTATTTGTTAAAATATTTGTTTCGGGTAATAATTGCTTCCCTTTTATGTATATTTTGGTTTTGTGGTTTTGTTCCTTGTACATTGATCATAGTTAGATAAAATAAATAATGTTATTATTGGTATAAATATGATATATATTTATTATATATGTATTTATAGAAATACATAAATTATAGAGAATGAAAAATTAATTATGTTGTTCAAGGAGACGATATGCCATACGTACACATGAACAATGTTATAATTTTTTGGAGAATAGAATCAAAGAAATGTAAATAATAATTAACCTATAATGAATAATTATTATATCATATAAAAAATTTATATTCATAAAATTCATCCTTATTACCATCCATGTTAGAATAAAATTAAAAACAAATCACATCACTTCGTAGAAGCAGTATTCTACACATACATACTACCAACATTATCATTTTCTAAGAGATGGGAAGGTAAGAAGGTGGGTTCTCTATTATAATTAAAAAAGAATAATTATTTGATAAATACCATATATATATATATATATATTAAATCCATAATTATACCCTACTGTGATAGACGGTGACTAAAAATGAATTACATTGGTTCATGAGGCGGTAGTCTATTGTACACATGCTCGATGATTTTGTTTCCCATTTAATGGAAGAGGAGAAAGATAAATGTTATAAAATTAAAATAATAAAATATAAGTAAATTAAAAATAAAATTTTTATTATTAAATCATCATTGAATAATATTTGAATGATTTAGAAGAATATAAAAAAAATTGCTTGGTTAATAACTATACCACTTCTTTGGACAACATCATTTGACTTTCACCAAAAACTTATTGGGATAGTTTCCAAACAAATATTGGGACTCTAGGTCATGGGTATGGATTTAAGGAAATGTTTTTTCATGGTATTGGATAAAACAAAAATATCATGATGTGTGGAGAGGAGAAGATAAGAGGTTTCCTTTTATAAGTGGTGGAGGGTACCCACTTGGAAGTTTCCTAAAAGAAAACAAAATGATAAAGTAATTCACAAGAAAAAATTTTCAAAATGAAAAACATTTGAATGTAGGATATGAAATGGTCTAAATATGGGAATCAAATTATATTTAGTCATGTTTAATTGGAAAATATATCCTTATTTTTCTATTTCACCCCTAGTAAACTTGTTTTAATCTTAACTGTGATAATTAATTTTTATAGTGTCTACTTTTATTTATGAAAACAAATATGCCGACCTTGTTAAATAATATTAATTATTTTGAATCTTAATATTTTTTCCATTTTATCAAATTCAATTCACATATGTGGCATAATTTAATTTAAAAATAAACTTATTGGTATGGCCAAAACAGGTTTTCCAAAGAAAACATTTTCTTAAGTTAAATTTTTGTATGTAAACTCTCAAAATAGAATTGATTCCAATGAAATAAATTTGAATAATAATAATAATATAATTGAACTAATGGTACTTATAAAACAATTTAAAAAAAATAAAATTTTTAATGTTTTCAATGAAAAAGAACTTTTAATAAAAAGCTAATTTTTTACTATTCATCAAAAAATTAATCATTGAAGAAAATTATCAAAAATTCACAATATCGCAGTTTTTACATGTTTATTTTACAATTAATTTTTTTTTCAAATAAATTTTATAAAATTGTAAAAATAATATTATTAAAATATGTGCAAAAAAATGAGATGACACCAATTTTTAGAAAAGTATAATTTTTAGGAATAATACTATATTTATTATTATTCCATGGTTGAAAACAATATTTGATGAATTATAAAGAATTTTATTTAATATTTAATATATAAATTTCATTAAAAATAGTCACCAATAGTGGATAATTTTTTTTATTAAAATAAAAACACATTGCACTAAAAAAATATTTTTTTAGAAAAACAATTTCTTTTACTTTCAAAAGATTTTTATTTTCATTCCTAATAAATTGATAACTAGTGAAATTATTTTATACATGTGTAAACCAAAAAAATCATAATTTAGTTACTCATATTCATACCTTCCAATTTATTGTCTAGTTTACAATGATACATAATATTATGATTCATTTAGACTTGGGGTTATGTGTATCATAAATTATCGAAGAGATTAATTTTTTTAAATATATATATATATATATATATATTATAAAATCTTGGTTTGTTACATACTACCCCCATAAATTGAATTTATCCATCTAAATTAAATTACTATTATTTAAATAAATAATTATTTCACTACCTCATAACATCCATGGGTTCCAACATAGCTCCTTCAGATTTCTAATTCCTCCAGATAAATTTAACTTAATGAGTAGTCTATTTTTCATAGAACTTTATCTCTATGATCCAAGATTTATACTAGTGTATATTCATAAGAAATATTATTCTCCAACAATATGAAATCTTAGTTCAGTACATGTGACAGATTATATTTGTAATTTCTTAAGAGAGATACATAGAACACATCATTAACTTGAGAGAGGTTTAATGGAAGTACTAAGTGATAAGCTTCCATCCTTACTCAATCAAAAATTTAAAATGGGAAAATATATATAGAGATCATATTTACTTTCTTCCTAAATATCTTATCCTTCTTCCAATCATAAATGTACAGAAAAACCTTCTCACTAAATTGAAAATCCATATATCAACATTGATTATTAGTATAACATTTCTACCAACTCTGAGTAGCCTTTATGTGTTGTTGAATAGTTTTTGAATTTATCAACTATTTCATTAGGAAACTCCGGTCGTAATAGCTTTATTTCTCTAACTTCATCCAAGAACATTGGAGTTATACATTTTTTTCTATAGACATCTTCATAACGAGTGATCTAAATTTTCAAGTGAAAGTTATTATTGTAATAAAACTTGACTAAATGATGGTGTTGATCCGAAATACCTCTAAAATCCATAAAACAAGATATCAATATATCATCTAGTGTTTGAATGGATCCCTCAAACTAACCATCTACAAAAATATTATCTGTTGTTTTGAAACTCAACTTTATATCAAGATATTTCTAAGGACTTATCCAGATCTTCAAGGTAATCCTTATATCCCGATCAGATAAAATAGAATGTGGTACTCCATGTAACATTATCTCATACATAATGAATATTATGGAAATATGATCAAGATTAAAGTCTTCCCTAATGTAAATGACATGTTCTAAATATATAAGGTGATCAACTATAATCTAAATAATTTTTTCCCTTTATACATTTTTAGGAGTCTATTGACATAATACTTAGTGATTTCTCCCATTTCCATTTTAGGATGGGTAATGGATATAACGTTACCTTATACTTATTTCACTAAGACTTAATTTTATGACATACAAACCACCAAGATATATACTAAACAATATCTCTTGTTGTGTTTCTATATGATAAATAATATTCTATATCTCCATACATCATTTTACATCCTAGATGAATACAGAATGATGAACTATGCACCTCATCCAACATCTCCTTTATAAAACTTCATTTGAAAGAACATATACATATTTTTTAAACCTTATCATTCAATCAAAATCATTGTTGAACTTAACGACATTTCTTACCTTCTTTTGTAGCTCTATATCTTCCTTCTATAACTATTTAATTATCCCTTGGATAAATGGTTGAATACTCATTTGAGAAACATGTGATTTCACCCATTGCATAATGATTTCAAGATCTATCATTTGAAAATCCAAAAATATTAGATCTTTTGTGATCATATTCATACAAAAGATAGCATGATAATTTTGACACCAACCATCTACCACCTTGTTAGTCTTCCCTGGGTGGTAATGTATAAAGAAATCAAAATATCTGAATAGCTCTAACTATCTTCTTTAGTGCATATTCTACTCACTATATGTAAATATAAACTTAAAAATTTTATGATTAATATATGTATAAAACCTTTCACAATATAGAAAATATATCTCTATTTTAATGTAAAAATTACCATAGCAGACCCAAAATCATGATTTGGTTAATTCTTCTCATGATCCATTTATTCACATGAGGGAAAAAACTATAACCATATAATTATGCATGAGAATTTATCTTTGTCCATTGTTTGATGAATCAATATAGATTACAAACCCTTAATCACTGTAGGTTAATGTAAGCACATGCACACTAACTAATATTCTCTTCAGTTATTTGAAACCAACTTCACATTCATCTATCCATATGAATATTACCCCCTTCCAAGTTAACTTGGTTTGTGGATTAGATAGTCTTGAGATATCTCTCCCAAATAATAAGTAGTATCCATCCAACCAAATAAAACTATGTATTTTAGTTACTGTGGTTGATCTCTTCCATTAATCAACAACTTTTGTCCTTGAAATATTCACTAATATACCCTCACATAAGATTATATGAACCAAGAATGATACTCTCTAGAGACAAAATTAACACTTGATCAAATTGGAAAACAAATTCCTCTTCCCTATGGTCTTTAGCATGATTTTAAAATATTCTTCATGCTCTTACTTTAAATTTGTATATATAAGAATATCCTCAATATAGACTACCAAAATCTAATCAAGGTAATATATAAAGAGTCTATAAATAAAATCTATAAAGATAACAAGAGAATTGGTAAGTCCGAATTACATTACTACAAATTAATGACGACCATACCCCCATACAGATGGTTATATTGGGTATATCCTCCTTCTTGATCCTTAGCTAATGACACCCACATCAAAGATAAATCTTATAAAAATATAGGGCTCCATGTAATTAATTATATGGGTCATAGATATGGGGTAGATGATACTTGTTCTAAATTTTGGTATTGTTAAGTTACTAATAATCAATGTTGAGTGGCATCGATCCAACATTATTCTTAACAAAAATAACATGTGAACCCCAAGTTGACATAATTTTCCAAGTAATTAAATTATCAATATTATCAATGAGTTTCTTATTTAATTCATGGAACTCAATTAGTGCCATTATATATGGAGTCTTTGAAATAGGTGTAGCACTAGGTATGGGTTCTATTAAGAACATAACATCATGATTCATTGGGAGACTAGAAAAATATTCTATAAAGACATAAAAAAATCCATCATAATAGGTATGTCATCAATATTTATTTTATACCCAACCATCATATACAAAAACCAATTTTTAATAGGATTCAAAACTCATACAAAGGTTGAAATTTCCATGGGATGTTCATACTTATTGTCACACTGATATATGATCATAGTGTGGTTCAGAATATCAAATATAACTTTGCTTCATCAAATATTTATGTGGTATTTATGTAGAGAAATCCAATCTGTGCCTAAGATAACATCTAAATCAACCCGAGGAAGAATAACCAGATTATCTTAAAGAGCATTCCCACAAACATTAACCAGAGAGGAATCCAAAAATTAATATGTGATCATCATAAAATTATGGGATTTCACTACTAATTAAAAATATATTCATTGAGCATATGAATTAACATTCATTGATACCTTTACTTATATACATGAACTTATATAACCAAGGTGAAATAGGGTAAAATAATATTTGAGAATGCCTGATACCACCTCAACAACATTGTTCTATCTTCAATTACTTACTAAACCCAAAATGGTTTGTGTGAAAAAAAAATATAATAAATCAACTTAATAAATAATATAATCATGAAAAATAATTTATTAGATATCTAAATCAAGACCCAATCTTTACAATCTATGACACCTTAGATTCAACCTTGGTTTTCCATGATCATTACCAAAACATTAAGTTGTTATCATACACTTTAACATATTCTCAAAGTCATTCATAGTGTTGTGTGATCAAATCTTTGTTTTCCTAAATCTAGTTCTAAAGGATTACACTAAACTTACTCTAATACTAACTATAAATACCTTGAATCTAATATCCTAGAATTGGTGGTTACTATATTACATTGTCATAATATACAAATTATCACATCCAAAAGGACATAATATTTTATTAGTCTTGTTGAAATTGATATATAATTTAATCCCAAATAAAATTTGAAAACATAAAATAAAACATAGTATTTTCCTTGAGAACTCCACTATTACCTGCATCATGTCCCTTAATATCAATCATACTACACTTTTTGACATCTTGGGGAAGGGAAATATAATAAATGGGTGATCTGATATGCTTAATAATGGTATGCGTATAGTAGAATCTAATATTGAATGAATAACATAGAAATAAAAAATAATGATAAAATAATGAAATATAAAGAATCACATGTTCTAGAAACATATCAATGGATATCATAACAAATAAAATAGTTACATGGAAATCAATAACTGGTTTCATAATTATGGAATTCAGAATTTTATACATTTAAAACATACCAACGAGGCATCATTTCAAGAAATATTACATAAATGGGAAAGGCCACAGCCAAATACACAATATTGTTTTTCCAATAATACCTACTAATGAATCAAGGGGATATTTATTTATGATCAACATCCATCACTTAATATGTGCAAATAATTTATCATATTAATAAATAATAAAAATTAATCAACATTACTAAAAAATAATTAACTTCCCATATTGGAAGACCTAGCATACATAATATCAATACATACCCATGTTGAACTAATCATAAAACATCCAAATAAATATGGTGAATTGAATCATTATATTATAAACATATTAAGGCATAATATTTAACAATGGATGTTCACATATATGAAAATAATTGCAAAATTTTAGTAGAATTATTTTGAGGAAAATACCCATTTTTATTTTGAAATAACTCATCTAAAATTTTTTAAAAAATATTAATGAAAATTTTTTCTCTTAAAATAATATTGTTTAATCATATTTTATGCTTCAAATCAATGAGTTTTCATGATGGTATAAAATTTCTTTCATTCCATATAGGTTTAAAAACATTCCTTTCACACTTTTGTAAAAAGGTTCAAAAGTACCATGTTTAGAAAATGGAAAACAATCCTTTTAAACCATTTTAAAAAAATTCAAAAATAGGTAAAACTGCCATTAATAATTTATTTAATAAATTTAAAAAAATATTTTAGAAATTTTAAGGACAATATGAATGTGGAAGAGAAATATTCCCAACCGAGTAGAAAAACATGGTTGGTTTTTCTTAAAAACATTATTTTGGTATCTTGATTACATTGGGGGAGTAAATAAAAATGAAAATTTATAATTCAAATAAATTACTTGATGATAATAAAAAAGATTGTTTTTATGATATAAGGATAAAATATTTTTCTTACTTGAGACACAAACATAAACAATCCTGAATAATGATGAGATTGTGAGATAAACCCGTACCTCAGGTTTGAAATACTTTTTATGTGTATGAACCAAATATATAAATATATATATATTTTTATACATATATTTTAGAAAAATACTCAAATAAATCGTACAATATATTATTTAATTATAATATTTTACCACCCTTTTATAAAAAAAATCTTTGTAAAAATCATTGTTTTGGGCAATAACTCCATTTTTATGTATATTTTTATTTATTAGCTTCAGTCCTTGTACTTTTATCATGTTTCTATCATCAATAGAATTTTAATTTTGATATAAATATATTATAAATTCATTACATATATACTTATAATAATATATAAAACATAAATATAGAGAAATGAATTACATCATTCATGGAGACTATTGGTCGTACATATGCACGAAATCTACTTTAATTTTTCAACAGAAGGAATGAAATAATGTTAAATAATAATTCAACTTTAAATAATAATTAATATATCATATATATTAATAAAATCCATCCTTATTACGTTCCATTTAAAAATAAATTGAAAAATAAACAAATCACTTCGTGAAGGTGGTAGTCCACACGTACGCATGAGCGACGTTATCATTTTCCAAAAATATAGGAATGCAAAAAGGTATATGTGATATTATAATTACTGAAGTATAATTATTTCATAAATATTATATATATATATATACATTAAATCCTCCATTATATCGATCCATGTGATGTGGTGATGAAAAACAAATAACATCGATTCACGAGGTGGTAGTTTTCCATACACACGATCAAGAGTTTCTTTTCCCATTTAATTTTAGGGTAGATGGATGTTTGTTATTCAATTAACTTAAAAAAATATCATTATATATTAGATACTTATGTTATTATTTTAGAAAAATTTAATATGATCTTAAAGATGTGAAATAAAAAATAAATAAAAAATGATCGATTAAGAATGATACCACTTATTCAAACAACCTGTTTTGGTTTTCACTAAAAGACTTATTTAGAGGGTTTTATAATAAAACAAGGGACTCTATTTAATGGGGAGGTATTTAAGGAAGTGTTTTGGGTAGGTATTTGAGGAAATAAAGGATATTTTAGTGTGTGGTAGAGAGGATAATATTTTTCCTTTTATAAGTGGGTGAGGGGACCCACTTGTAATATTCCTAAAAGAATACAAAATGATAGTAATTAAAAATAACCGAACTTATAATACATAGATATGAAATATTTTTAGAATAATATCAATTAAACAACATAAACACATTCCTGAGGATCATAAAGGTATAATGCTTGTGGAAACATGGACACATAAACCATTGGTTTATAAATCAGCTACATTGTCTCCCACTATGTTATTCATAACAAGAACCCTTGTTATAAATATCATACATAATACCTTTCATAATAACCTATGTAAAGGAAACATAATAAAGGGTGAGATTAGATGCTCAGTAAGGGCACACAATGGATGTATCAACATATCATGTTGATAAGGGTATGAGAACATGAGAATGGAATTTGAAAAACCATACCCAAAATATCATTGATCATAAACATGATTCATGGAATAAATATTGGAATAAATCATAGTATAATAAAAGAACATTAACCATGAGAGAATCAAATTGAAATTATGCACATATTTTTGGTATACAAATAATTATATAAAATCATATCCTTATAAGTAAAAGTCTCATTTCCAAAACTATCATAGTGGATTGGGTTTACTCCCCAAACCATCAGAGTAATCAAGGATTACTCTAAACATTCTCATAGTGGATTGAGTCCCTTACTAAACTAGTATCACTCTATATTATAGTTTTATTTATCTCACGAGATATCATTCATTACCCAATTCATTGGATGGATATATTTTTCTCACCCATCACATATTAAAAATAATACATATGTGTTCCACAAGATCATAAAACTTTCATCATATCAGAACCCATAAAATTAAATGGGGTTCATTAACATTTTATCCTAACATAACCCATGGAAAATAAATATGTTTCATAATTATTTCATCATTTCATAAAATCATAACATGTTGAAAAAGAAGTGGGGTTCTAAAGTATTTTATAATGGTATAACCTGTGGAAGAGAAATGGGTTCCATAAACATCTTGTCATTATAATCATAAAACATTAATTGAAATAATAATAATGGTATCTCTGGATCAAATCCCCAATAAATTATAAGTAACATCAAAGGATTTCATCTTATAAAAAAATATTTTTAAAGAAAAATCACTTGGAATGTTTCTTGATAAAAATATCCCTTCTTTGAAAATAACCATTTTGAAAGTTAAAACATGTTAAAAAATTCTAGAAATAAATTTCATTTAAAATAACCTTGAAACATATTAATTAATATTAAAATTAAATAGTTGTTATGATGTATGGAAATTTACATTCATACTGTACATGTTAAAACAAGGATTCCTTTCATATTTTTCGTAAAAGAAAAACAAGCCTTGTTTGAAAAAATAAAAGAATATTTCGTTAAAAAAAATTTAAAAGTAAAAAAATATGTAAAAATTAAATTAATAAATAATTTTTAAAATTATATAATAATTTTTTTATTTTTTTAGAAAACAAGGTTTTGGAAGAAAAATGGTTTTTCACTGAAGAGAGAAACAAAGAAAAAATTTCTCAAATCATCACTTTAAAATATTGGGAACATAAAAAGAGAAAAATAAAGGTAAATCATTTATTATACATAATTAACTATATAATAATAAAATACATGATTTTATTGAGATATTTATCATATTATTTCTTCATTATAAGCATAATCATGTGCAATCTCGATAAATGGCAAGGCTGTAACATAAAACCCTTACCACTTTGGTAACATTGAATCATAATCCCTATGAAATAAAAATGTTTAATGAAACTTATAATATCATGATAATAAATAAATTCTTGATATTACATTTAAAATGTTATTTATATACACCTCATAATAGAATATAGGTGCATAAAATTACATATATCTTAAAGAGGGAAAATTGAGACAAAAATCCATTACATTAAGTATTGACTTCCATTGTACATGTTCAAAACTCATGTATAATAAATATTTGATTATTATAAATAAATTATATACATATACATATATATATATATATATATATATCATACCATATATTATTTACGTACGACCTTTAATTACCTTTTAATTAACAAATCTATGTAAAATTTACGTTTTGGGAAATAACTACCTTGTTTTTTATGTCTATTTTTATTTGTTATTTTTTGGTCCTATTACTTTTATCATGGTTATATAATATATATAATGTTAAAAATGATATAAATATCATATATATGCATTATATATGTATTTAGAGTAATCTATAAATGTTAGAGGAAGAAAATGAAATAATATGTTCGTCGAGACAGTAGGCCATAGGTACAGATGACGTTGTTTCCATCTTCATTGAGGATTGAAAAAAAGAAATTTAAAATATATATTACCATTTTAGAATAATTTTTATTTCTTATATATAACATATGTTCATTAAAACCATCCTTATTAACTTTCATGTAATGCATGAATGAATCACCTCACTTCGTGAGGCGGTAGTCTATCATACACACGAGTGACATTATCATATTTTCCATAGAATAGAACATAAATATGTATATGTAATAGAATAATTATAGAAGTATAATAATATCCTAAAATTCATATACAAAAATTTAATTAATCATTATATCCAGCTATAATATGTGGTGATGAAAAATCAAGAACATCGGTTCATGAGGCCGTAGTCTTCCATACAGATGAATGATGATTTGGTGCCCCATTTTATAGAAGTAGAGATTATTTTTGGTAATTTTCATAAAAAACAACTCATTATATGGAATAAATTTATTTTATTATATAATAATGGTTTAATAATAATTTAAGGAGTTAGAATAATAAATAAAATAGAAAAAATCATTGAATAACGTAGACTCTTCTTTAGGTAACCTCTTTAGGTTTGCACCAAATCCTTCCAAGGTAGGATTTATAACCAAAATAAGTCTTCTAGGATGTTAGGAGGTAATTAAAGAATATATTTGGGTTGTTATTTGAAAAAAAAATCTTTTTGGAACTGTGAATAGGTGAGGAGAAGGGGGGGCCTTTTATGAGGGAAGTGAGGGGCACTCTTGTATTTTTTGGAAATAAAAAGGTGTACCCACATTTTTCACATTGAAAAGGGCTCTAAAATGGACCATAATCAATACCTATACATTATAAGTTATAAATAAATCCATAAAATGGGTGTTGGAAAATATTTGGTTTATTTTTAACCCATATCATTTTAGTTTAACCCCTAAACCCCAATTTTTACCTTATCCGTGGTAAATAATTTTTACTATTTTTACTATTAATTATTGTAAAATATTAAGTTTGAATAATTATATTAAATAAATTATTAAAATTAAAAATATGGAATCCATTCTTCTAAATTATATTCATATAATTGGAAAAAACTTAATTTAAAATTAAACCCGCAGATATGACAAGAATATAGTTTTCCAAAGAGAAAATGTTCTAAAATGATTAAGAAATTTTATATTAAAATTAAATATGAAAATGATTCAAATGAAATAAATTGTATTAATGGATATATAATTGAACTAATTTTACTTTCAATATATTTTTAAATCAACACATAACATTATTAATTCTTTAAATGAAAAGGAAGTTTTCAATAAAAACCATTTTTCATTATTCATGAAGAAATTAATATTTTTAAAAAAATAAAAAAAAATCACCCTAAGCTAATTTTATACATTATTATTTTGAAAATTATTTTAATTTTATATTAATTTTATAAAATTTTCAAAAATTAATTTTATTATAGTTAAAAAAAATAAAAAACAACTTTTTAGAAAATAGTATTTTTGAAACATATAGTGAATTTACTGAAAATTAAGTATTTTTTATTAATATTTTTTATTTATATAAAACAATTAAACATAATTTTAAAAATTTAGTTACTCCATTTAATTCCACCATTTATAACAGATAGGTAATAATAGTATTATTTAATTAATAATATTAATACTTTTTGGTGGTTCAATGAAATATGGTGTTCCATGTAACGCAAGTTATCAAAAAATTAAATTTATTTTAAAAAATATTTCCCAAAATATTAGGGTGTTACATTCTACCCCCATTAAAAATAAATTACTTCTCTAAATTACATCACTATGATTGAAATAGATAAGGATACTTTTACCTCATCATGTCCTCAATTTCCCACGTACCTTCCTCAAACTGTTGGTTTCTCCCCAAAACATTCAATAGGAGAGTGGTCTTGTTTCATAGAATATTATTTATACATTTTAAAATCAACACCATTTTATCTTCATAAGAAATATCTTGCTTCATTGGCATTACCATTTAGTTTATTACATGTGAAGGGTTAGGTAAGTACTTACTAAGGATAGATAGTATAAAACATCATAATCTTGAGAGAGGTTTTGGGGAAGCGCCAATTGATGGGATACCATCCCGATATGATCAAGAATTTAAAAGGGACCAATATATAAAGGGAATTTTTTTCATTCATTCAAAATCTTATTACCTTCTTCTATGGATAAATTCTTACAAACATCTTTTCACTAACATCAAATTTAAAATCACATCGATAATTATCAATATATATATTATGTAAAATTTGTTCCACCATTAAGTGTTGTTGAATAGATATGACCTTATATACCTTTCATTAAGATATTTCATGTCCCAATATCTTTATTTATCCAAATTAATTCCATTACATTATATCTCTACACTTATTTCTATATATGACATTAAAATATGCCATATAAATTCTTGATTGAAAGTTATTTTTATAGGAAAACTCAACTAAAGGAAGGTATTGATACCAAATACCTTTAAAATACAGAGAAAAAGATCTCAAAATATCCTATAGGGTTTTAGTTTTTCTATAGTATTGACCACATATCTGTAGATGATATGAAATTTTAAAACTCAACTCTGTATCAAGATTTTAATGAAGACTCATCTAGAAACGTGAGGTAAAACTCAGATCCCAATTAGAAACAATTGAATTTGGTACTCCATGAAAACATACCACTTTATTATTGTATATATTTAATAGCTGATACATAGATAAATCTTCTCTGATATCAATGAAATGTGTTAAATTTGTAAAGAGATAGACTACTACCCATATAGAATTATTCCCTTTAGTCGTTTTGGGAAGTCCAATGACAAAATCCATAGTGATTTTTTCCCTTTTCCATTATGGAATGGGTAATGGATGTATCATCCCCTTATACTTCTGTTCTATCAACCTTAACTTTTTGACATACCAAACACTGAGAAAAAAACTTTTCAATATCTCTCTTTATGACATCCCATCAGAAATAATCTTTCAAATCATTGTATATCTTCATACTTCCATGATGAATAGAGAATGAAAACTATGATAATCCTCTAATAACTCATTAAAATATGGTATGAATGGAACACATACATGTTTCCAGAAAATAATCATCCCAACATGATCAAGCTTAAACATAGGAACATTTATAACCTTCTTTTGTATCTCAATATCTTCCTTTCTGTCCTCTTTAATCCTCACATAGATAGATGATTGAACATTAAATTGAGCAAGATAATATTTATTCCCTTCATTCAATGTTTCTATATACATGATTTTAAAATCAATAAATATATGATCTTTTGTGATCCTCATCATGGATAAGCAAGCATGATCCTTTCGACTCAAAGTATCAGCCACCTTGATCACTTTCCCATGGTGTTAATGTATTGATAAATCACAATATTTAATCATATATAACCATATTATATGGAATATATTCAAATCCTTCTCTATGAATATATAATTTAAACTTTCTTGACCATTACATTTAACACACTTTTCTCTATAAAGATAATTCCTAGATATCATTAATGAAAAAATTATCACAGTTAACTCCAAATCATGAGTTGGATAATTTTTCTCATGAACCATCAATTCTTACAAGCCATAAGATATAAAAATATCATTATGTATAAAAATACCCCCAATCCCTTCATGGATTTATCACTATAGATTACAAACTCTTCTTCACTATAGGGAAATATAAGTATAGGTGCATTGATTAAATTTATGTTCAGTTCATTGAAATTCTCAAAACATTCACCGATCTCGAGGAACTTTGAACCCTTCCAAGATATCTTGGTGAGTGGATTAGAAAGTCAGGATAAATTATCTAAATACTATCAATAATATCTATTTATACAATGAAATCAATGGATCTCAATCCCCATGGTTAGTTTGGGCCAAAATTCAATAGCCACCTTCTTTGATGGATCTACTGATATTCCCTCTCTTGAGATTATATAGTCTAAAAGGATAGTTTTTTAGCCAAAATTTACATTATTCAAATTTTTCATATAGTATAACCTTACATAGGGAATTTAGTAAAATTCTCTAATGACCTTCATTTTCTTCCTTGCTTTTTGAATAGATGAGAATATTATATGTAAAGACTAACACAAACTAATCAAGGTGATCTACAAAGAATCTATTCATTAAATACATGTAGATATTTGGGGAATTATAGATACCAAATATAATAACTATATATTCATTGTTTCCATACCTTTAATTTATTATTTTCTTATTTATATCATCATTCATGACCCTCATTTGATGTTATCTAGAATGAATTTTACTCTTGGGAAAGTATTAAGCTCCATGAAATTGATAAAATATTCTATCAATATAGGGAATAAGACACTTTTTCTTGATTCATATCTTCTTCATATCCTGACAATTAATTCATATTTGAATTGATCTATCTTTATTTTAAAAAAAAATAATAGATTCAACCCTGTTGGGCATGTATTGTCTCAGTGATACTCTATAAATATTATTGATCTGATACTCACAAATACCCTTGTTTTTTTACTAATGATCTTAATTTAAGTGTATTTTAGGAAATTTATATTCTTTATAATTCTTATTTTGGAATAATATTCAATTATTTATTCATGATAAATATTCGTTAAAGTGCTCAGAATGCTGTTAAGCATATTTTGGAAACACTATTCACTATTTGTTGTTTTCTGGAATCATTATTCATTCCCTATGCTGAAGAACATAACATAAGGAACATACCCAATGTTTGTATTAAACATTTTGATAAATGATAAGAACGTATTGTTTATCAACCTTAAATTGGAAGAAATTTATGGATAAAGAACATTATGTTTGGATAGAACCTTATGTTTATCATGGAGAACAAGTGTTGTTAAAGAACCATATGTAAGTATAGAACCCTACGTTTAAGGAGAAAATGTATGGATCATTAACCTTACTTTTTAATCAACCTTAATTTTCTAAACTTATGTTTGGAGAATGAAAAATACATAGTTGAACCCTATATTTGGTATTTTTTTCATTTTATAAAGGAACCTTTTGTTTAACTTTTCAACACTGAAAATTTGAATATACGATTTTATCAGAGTTTTCTGTAACAGTATTTAATGAATATCATGACGATTTAGATCTTGATTTCGACCAATTAAACACTAATTATAATTTCATTAAAGGATCGTATTCAATGGAGATTTTCTCTTCTATTCTTAAGGGAAGTGACGACTTTGAGCTTTATTTTTTAATTTGAATTCTATCGATTTATCAGGTATCTTTTGCAGATATGAAATCTTGCTGCAAGATATATCGTTATATATATCTTTCTACGTCATATGTTTTAGATCTCTCTAAACTATGTTGATAATTTTTATTCTTTGAGTTTTATTTTATAAATTAATTTACAGTGCCACATCGATCGAGCGTCTTAAAAACAAGGACTACATTTTAGAAATATACATGTTCAATCCTGGAAGCTTGATGCTCTGTTTTTGTTGATGTTCTCAAAAATTAAGATATCTTTTGCATCCGGATCTCTTCAGAAAAATTTCAAAGATTATTATTATTCTGAAGTTAAACACCCATCTTCTTTCAGTTGCGTGATGCTGCAACTGTGATTTTTAAATTGTTTTATCAAATCAATCTATATTTATTCTTTTGAGTATCGTCTTATTGGCTTCATTCGTGGTGGAGTGTTAGAATATCATGATAAGATATGGATATTTTGGTTCAATATAGAAGAACCATAAGGCTCTATTTTTATCCTTTTTTGTAAGGGTGAAAACTGCCTACACTCAGTTGTGGATCAATCTTATGATAAAAGGACTTGACTAGTGAAATTCACCAAGCCCGCAGAGAGGGTGATTGGTGGAGTGGACTAGGGGATCTTTGTGCCCTAAACTACTATAAATTTTTGTTCTCTATTTTTTGTTTTTCCGTTGCACATACTCTCATACAAAAACACTGCTAGATCTATATACTGTTGATGTGAAATGATAAAATTGTGAATTTTTTTAAAAGGGCACAATTCACCCCCTCTTGTGTCTTCGTCATAGAATTTTTGTCTTAACATTTGGTATTAGAGTTTCATATCTACAAATTTTATTTGGTTCTAACAAACTAGAGTTAAAGGTTCAGACAAATATCAATGGATAATCTCAGTGAAGGAATGTAAATGGTTCATGCTCCATATTTAAATTGTGAGAACTATGGATACTGGAAATCATGTGTGATAATCTATTTGAAAAATATTGGATTTAAAGTATACTCAAAGATCATTACTCCTTACGAAATCCCTAAAAAACCCAAATCCTGGACTGTTGAATTAAAGGTTGAGTATGACATGAATTATAAAGCCCTGAACACTATAATATTTGGTCTTTGACCAGAAAAATTCAACCATGTCTCAAAATTCCCTACAACTTATGAAATGTGTCAGGAAATTGTAGTTTCCTATGAAGGTATAGATAATATAAAATAGCTGAGGTATGCAACAGTGAAATTGAAATTCGATAAATTCATAATGTTTGATGGATAAATCATCACTCAAATGAATGGAAGGATCACCAAAATTATAAAAAAACATTACAACCTTAGTTGAACCTATCAAACATGATAATCAAGCATTGAAAGTACTGAGAGTACCACCCAATAAATGAAATGGAATTTCAGCTGCAATCCGTTAATCAACACCTGTTAAGAATCTGACAATGAAAGAATTGATTATAACTCTAATGATGTATTAATCTAAAATGAAATATGGTGTTAAAGATATAAAATTCATAGTAAAAAAGGATAACACTGATTTTAAAGGTTACATCTCAAAAGAAGAACAGAAAAACTAAACAAGAAGTTAGAGAAGAAATAAATTCAGACTCATCTGATTCTAAGATCAAGATGTCTCAATTAGACAGAAAGTTTATCAAGTTTCATAAGAAGAAAATATGATTTATAAAACCCTTCAAAAAGGATGGGAAAGATTCAAGGTAATTTAGATTCTATGAATGAAAAAAATTTGGGTCATATAAGACCTGAATATAGTCAATTAAAAAGATAAAATAGAAAGATAGAAAAGAAGTTTTAGAAATATGATGATTATGAAAACAAACGCAAAAGAGCTATGAAGGCTACAGGAGTGTTTCTAAAGACTTCAACATTTCATCAATATCTAATTTAGAGAAGAAAGAATCGAATCTGAAAGATAATATGTGCTTTATGGATGAAGAAGATAAGGTAAAACCCTAATATTCATCTTATTCTGATTCTAATTACTCAGATGATAAAATTAATGCCTACTATACTATTCTAGATAGAAGATATGATTCCCTATTAAAGAAACATAAATCTTTAATGAATATTAAAAATAAATTTTTTGGAGAAAGGGATACTTTACTTAAACAACATCAATATTTAGTTTAAAATTTTAACTCAACTACCACTAACTGTACTAATCATGAAATTACGATTAAAACCCTACAGGATGAAGTAAAAAACTTACAAAAAACCTACTCTTGTTTTTACAAAAGTTAAAAATATAATAAATTAAATTCTTGGAAAGAATTTAATTGAAAAGGAAAGATTTGGTATATGTATTAAAGGTGAAAAATCAATATTATATAAGAATTATTTTGTTCCCAATACAAAATATTCTATTTTCCATTTTTGTGGAATCGAAGGAAATATAACAAAAAATGTTATTTGAGAAATCCTCAAATAAGTGGGATTAAAAAATATTTTATTTCAAAAGGTATATCTAAAGGAAATAACATAATTCATGAAAAAATAAATCATATTTGGTTTCCTAAATCCTTGTTAGCTAACACTACTGGACCCAAAAATATATGGGTACCAAAACATTTTTTTTTAAAATTGTCTTTGTAAGTAACATGTCATAGAAAAGGAAAATCTATATGGTATGTGGACAATGGATACTCCATAAACATGAGTAGAAATCCATCGAACTTCAATACATTGACACAAATTAATGGAGGTCTAGTCACCTTTGGTTAAAATGCCAAAGGGAATATAATTGGACTGGGAACAGTTGGAGATCCAAAGTCGGTCTCAATCATTAAAGTATTGTATGTACAAGGAATGAAGCATAACCTGATAAGTATCTCTCAACTCTGTGATGATGGATACTATGTTTATTTTTCTAATAATTCCTTTTATATATTTAAATATCATTTTCTTATATTTATATCACCAGAGACAGATAATGAATACACCTTAGACTTAAATTCATTGTGTAAACAAAAAGAGAGTTGTTTAACTGATAATTTAAATAAATCTTCGATTTTTCACAGAGGAATTGGTCATTGAAATATTTTTTCTTTACATAAATTATCTAAGAAACAATTAACTTTAGATTTACCTAGTCTCAAGTTTGACAGTGACAGGTTCTGTGATGCATACTAGATTAGGAAGCAACACAAATCTTCCATCAAATATGTTAACAAAATTGCTACATCAAAGCCCCTAGAACTTATCCACATGGATCTATTTGGACCATCTAAATTGTAAATTTTGGCTATAAAATTATATGTATATGTTTTAGTTGATTATCATTCTATATTTACTTGGGTCAATTTTCTAAAACTGAAAAATGAATCTTTTACTGTTTTTGAAAGTTTTTTCAATAGTGTTTAAAATAAAAAAGGTTTTAAAATAATTTCATTAAGAAGTGATCATGGTGGAGAGTTTTAGAATCAAGAATTCAATTATTTTTTCTCAAACATGGGTATTAAAAAGACCTTCTATGTACTAATAACACATAAAAAATGGAATTGTTGATAGAAGGAATAAAACTATATAAGAAATGGATTGGAATATGCTAAATGAATATAGTCTTCCTACATATCTATGGATAGAAGCTATAAGAACATCATATTATATAATAAATAGTGTTTTAATTCATACTATTCTCAAAAAAGACACATTATGAACTTTGGAATAACATAAAGCCTAAGGTAGAGTACTTTAAAGTTTTTTATGCAAGGTGTATATCCTGAACACCAAGGATAATATTGGTAAGTTCAATCAAAAATATAACAAAAGAATTTTCTTAGGATATTCTGTAACTTCTAAATATTATTGAGTACTTAATAAAAAGTCAAGGATTTTTGAAGAATCAGTTCATGCGAAGTTTGAAGAAAATGACCCATTTAATAAAGAGAAAGATCAAACTGATGAATCTGCTGACTCTTCTGAAAACATGAGACTTGAAAACCTAAAAAATGATTTTGAAAATAAAATTCAGTCCATTTCAGAAGATCATGAAACTAGTTAACCCAAAGTGTTCTTCCTAGACAGTCTAGAACCCTAAATAATCACTATTTAGAAATTTTTATAGGATACATAGACATAATAATTAGTACTAGAAGAAATACAGGAAACCTAGTTGAATTCTCTTCTTTTCTATCACAACTTGAACCAAAATCTTTTGAAGAAGCCTCAGAAAATGAAAGTTGAATGTTATCAATGCAAGAAAAAATGAATCAGTTTAAAAGAAATAAAGTTTGGGAATTATTTGAAAGATCATCAAATTATCCAGTTATAGGAACAAAATGGTTCTCTAGAAATAAACAAGATGATCAAGGGACTATAAATAGAAATAAACTTAGATTAGTAGTTAAGGATATAATCAATAAGAAGTTATAGATTATGATGAAACATTTTCCCCTATAGCTAGATTAGAATAAATTAGAATACTTTTAACTTATGAATCTCATATTAATTTTAAATTATATCATATGGATGTAAAATATACCTTTTTAAATTCTTATTTAATGGAGGAAGTTTATGTTGAACAACCCCCTGGTATTGAAAATTCTCAAAAATCAGATTTTGTTTTTAAAATTGCTAAAGCTCTCTAGGGCCTTAAAAAAGAACCCAAGGCTTGGTATGAAAGATTAAGTTATTTTCTTTTGAAAAATGGTTTTACTATTGGTTTGGAAGATCTAACCCTTTTTATGAAATTTTTTTTTCTAATTTATTATTAGTTCAAATTTATGTTGATGATGTTATTTTTGGATTAACAAATAAAAAAATTTGTAATGATTTTTCAGAACTCATGAAAAAAGAATTTGAGATGAGCATGATGGGTGAATTAAATTTATTTTTAGGAATTCAAATTTATCAAAAAGATTAGGGAAATGTATTAAACTAAAGAAAATATATTACTATTTTATTAAAAAAATGTGGTCTTGAGAACATCAAGACATATTCAACTCCCATGTGTACTAATATTAAACTTTATTTGGATGAATCTAGAAAACCAGTGGACAAAAAGTTGTATAGATGTCTAATTGGTAGTTTAATATATCTTACTGCTAGAAGAACTGCTATTATGTTTTCAGTATGTTTATGTGCCATATTTTAAACAAATACTCAAGAATCACATCTTATTACTTTCAAAATGATTTTTAGATATTTAAAAGGAACAATTTTTCAATCTCCTCTACATCCGAAAACTTATGATTTTAATTTAATATATTATTTAGATGAAGATTTTGGAGTTTTCAAAATAGATAAAAAAAATCACCTCCAGAACCTGTCACTTAGGAAAATCATTAGTTTCATGGTCAAGTAACAAGCAATACTATGTTGCACTGTGAAGAACCAAAGCAGAATATGTGTCTGTAGGTAGTTGTTGTGCGCAAGTGTTGTGGATGAAAAACACACTAATGGAATTTAGACTAAATTTTAATAGTAAACATTTATTATGTGAAAATACAAGTGCTATAAATATTTTAAAAAATCCAATAAGTTATTCTAAAACTAAGCATATTGATATTAGACATCATTTTTAAAGAGATCATGTTCTTAAAAAGGGTATATCTTTAGAATTTGTTAACACTAACAATAAATTAACTGATATTTTCAATGACCCACTTCCTAATGTATGTTTTTATTTTATTAAGGAGGTATAGGTTTATTTAATTTTTAAATAATTTATTTTATTTTATTTTATTTCATTTTATTTTTAATTTATCTTATGTTTATAACTGTAAATCAAATTTATTTTTCATATTTTTGTCTTACTATATTTTAGTTATTTAATTTAATTTTAAATTCATTACATCACATAATCATTAAAAAAATCATGATTACTCTGTGACACGGGAAATGAGGATATGTGTCACCTTTTAGAAACCCTTTATTTTCCATACCCATCATTTACCAAAACTGTTTCGTCTAACCTGAAACCCTCATTTTCCTTCCAAACCCTAGAAGCCAAAAACCTTAGACTTTCATATTGTTTTTGAAATGATGAAAATAAAGAAAGTCAAAGAAGGAGATACAAGTGATCTGAGGCAACAATGTGTTATAGGCAGAAAAATACATCAAGGAAAAGTGGTTGATTTTGATTGGTTATATTAGAAGAATCTTCTCCTGAAACAGGCATTGGCATTTCTAGGGCGGGATACTGCTTTTAATGACATCAATTCTGAATTTCATTACAAGGTATAACTGACCTATTTTTAAAAGAGTGTGCATTTTATTTTTGGTGATTTTATGGATATGATGCTTTTAAGTATTGAAGATAAAGGCTTTTCTATTTCTTTAACTGAAGTTTCCAAAATCTCAAACTACCAAAATGAAGGAGTTTTTTCACTTTGATCTTCGATCGATTTGAGACAACAAAAACACTTTCAAATACATTATGACTTTTTATTTTAACTTGAAGAACATTAGGAAAATGTTTGTTAAGGATCTTGAGGCAGATTATAGGATATTGGTTAAGTTTATTCAGACTTGTATTGTGCCAAGGATGGCAGAAATCGAGAAAATTTTGTACCCTAATATTTACATAATATTTTTATTTCCAAGTGAAATTAAAATGAAATTTTCATGGTATATGTTTATATATTTTCATTACTGTTGTCAACCAGATGTTAGGATTAATTTATTTCCTCATAGACATATAATATCTAGAATTCTATTCAAGAAAGATATGATTTGATTAGTATATTTGAGGTTGAAGTTTCATTGTAGCAATGTTTTAAATGCTAGAACTATACATAAATTAGGATTTTTCTCTACTACCATGAAAGGAAACATTTTACTAGTTGGTGCGGAAGAAGAACAAAGATCAGGATCATTTTTCAGGGGGAGCAAGGAGCTCTTTGAAAGGAGGGTGTTATTGAATCCTGAACTGATACAGTTTCTCAACGATCTAAGAGAAGGCTTATATTTAATATAAAAGTAGAGGATGTTTAGGAAGAACCAAGTCAATAGAGACTTGTTGTGAAACCTAGAAATAGAGATGTTCAATAGGATAAAGAGAATGTGTTGGGTTTTAGAGAAGAAACCTTCTCAGTTAATTTAGATGAAATGATTCTTAAAGAATAAACACCAGTGGATAGTCAAGATAGAGAACTTAAAATTGTACATCTAATAAGTGAATAAGTACAAGAAAAAATTCAATGAGACACCATTCCAGCAGAAAATTTTCAAGTTGAGAATATTCAAGTAGAAAAAGACCAAGAAGGTAGAACTGTTGAGAAAGAAGTTTCTCAAAAAACACAAGTGAAAAAAATTGTATAGATATCAATAACTGAAGTTAAAGATGTGGTTACGAATCACGATATGGAATATTCAGGTCATGTTCTTGGAGATTATACTGAAGTACTTGATAGTCTGTCGTTTTCAACTGAAAAATATGTGGAGAGATCAGGAAATAATCCTTTACCTAATGTTGTTTATTAGACACTGAATGCAGGTGAAGGGACATCTGATTCATTATCACATCTTGTTGAATAAATTGTGATTAAGTTTAACAAGTCTCAGGAATAGAATGTCACTCTATGGAAGGAGCTTGAAAATGGAAAGAAAAAGACCTAGGAGCTTAATGATAATACTATTTCTAGAAGGGATTTTTATGCCTTTAAGAGATACATGTTAAATTATTTTGGGATAATTAGATATAAAGTTGTTTTGAAGATATATTCTGCAGATTTGAAGTGGTACTTGAGAAGTCAGCTTGAATTAGTGAAAATTTCATTGAATCCGACCAGTACATCTACTTCTACTCCTACTACCAGTCCATATTTGATTAGAAGAATTCAGGCCATTACATTTTTTATGGAAGATATGAATTATTGTGTTTAGGAACTTTAATGTAATAGTGCTCCTTTGTCAGTTTTGTTGGACAATCAGAAATTTCTTGTTGATCAGTTGACTCAAAGTGAACCCAGAATCATATTTCTTACTAAATTAGTTTATAGAAAAGTTGGAACAATTTATGAAGAAAGTAGAGAGATTACATGACTTTTTAGAAGTCAATATTGTAGAGTATTTGAATGTTAAGCATGAGTCCAAAATTTTGATGATGCATTTGGTTGATAGTATTATGTAAAAGTTTCGGGTGCAGATGGTTGAGTTGAAGGAGATGTTTCAAACCGTTCATAATTCCAACCTAGCCGATCCCTATCCTTTTTCTACCTTGTTAGAAAAAATACCTTACCAACCTTTTATCTTTATTCTGATAGTGACTATTTAGTTTCTTAGTCACATCCTTATTGTATTTATACATTTTATAACCAATGAAATTGTCTTCATTTATATTTTTTTCACTTTATTGTTATATTATTTTATATTTTTGTCTAATAGACAAACATTCGGTATTCATTATATTTATCAGTTAATTATACCATTCACTTAATAATATGTCCAACATTAAATATGTGTTTTAATATATTTATTTACTTTCTTATTAATCTCATAAAAGAGGGAGAAATACACAACATTTCTTTTTAAATTTTGAAATATTTGAGGAGAAATTTGGATATACACAAACATTTCTTTTTATCTAAATAATTCTATCCAAAATAATTTATTTCAATATATGTTTAAAAAATTATAAATTAGGTTACTAAATTTATTGTTTTAATTTATGGGTTTTGTGATCATCAAAAAGGGGAAGATTGTTGGGCATGTACTGTCTCAACAATACTCTATAAATATTAAATATTTTGATTCTCACAAATACCCTTGTTTATTTTAATAATTATATTTTTTATGTTTTTTAAGAAAATTTTTATTTTATATAATTCTTATTTTGGAATAATATTCAAGTATTTATTCATGATAAATACTCATTAAAGTGTTTGGAATTCTCTTAAGCATATTCTGGAAACACTGTTCACTATTTTTCATTTTCTGGAATCACTGTTCATTCCTTACACTAAAGAACGTAATGTAAGGAACATACCCTACATTTGTATTAATGCTTATAGTAAAGGATCAACATGTAGGGTTTATCAACCTTACTTTGGAAGAAACTTATGGATAAAGAACATCATATCTTGATATAACAATACGTTTTTCAAGGAGAAAATGTATGGTTAAAGAACCCTACGTAAGTATAGAACCTTATATTTGAGTAGCAAAAGTATGGATCATCAAAATTACTTTTGTAATAAACCTTACATTGTTAAACTTACATTAGGAGAATGAACTCTATGTATTTGAACCCTAGGTTTGGTATTTTTTCATTTTATGAAGGAACCTTACGTTTGACTTTTCATCACCGAAAATTTGAATTTACAATTTAATCAGAGTTTTCTGTAACATTCTTTGCAGAATATCATGAACATTTAAAGCTCAATTTTGACCAATTCGAAGCTCGTTATAATTAATTTAAAGGATCGTATTCAACAAATATTTTCTCTCTTATTATTAAGGGAAGTTGTGACGACTTTGAGCTGTATTTTTTAATTTGAATTCTCTTGATTTATCAGGAATCTTTTGAGGATCTGAAATCCTGTTATAAGATATATCGTTATATATATCTTTCAATATTGGATGTTTTAGAGCTCTCTTAGTTGTGTTGATAAATTTTATTTTTCAATTTTTCTTGTGGAAATTAATTTACAGTGCTACAGCGATCGAGCATCTCAGAAACCAGGACTACATTTTTGGAGATATACATGTTCAATCCTGGAAGCGTGATGCTCTATTCTTGTTTTTGTACTTAAAAATGATGATGTCTTATACAGTTGGATCTCTTCAAACATATTTAAAAGATTATTATTCTTCTGAAGTTGAAGATCCATCTTCTGTCATTTTTGCGCTGCCGCAAATGTGAAGTTTAAATTGTTTTATAAAATTAGTCTCTATTGATTATTTTGAGTATCGGCTGCTTGGTTTCAGTATTGTTGGAGTGTTAGATTATCATTCTAAGCTATGGAAATTTTAGTTCTTTGTAAAATAACCAGAAGGATCTGTTTTTAGCCTTGTTTGTAATGGTGAGAACTGGTGACACTCAGTTGTGGATCAGTCTTATGAGAAGAGAACCTGACTAGAGAAATTCACCATGCCCATAGAGAGGGTGATTGGTGGATTGGACTAGGGGATCTTTGTGCCCTGAAACACTATAAATTGATGTTATTTGTTTTCTATTTTTCGACTTCACATACTCTCATACAGAAACACTACCAGCATTATCTAAAGTTGATGTGAAATGACAGAATTGTGAATTTTTTTTAAAAGGACAATTAACCCACTCTTGTGTCTTCGTCATTGACTTTCTGACCTAACAAACATAAGGTGATATCAGTGGCCTAATGAATCACTTTTCAAGGTTCTTCTAGTGTTACATATGCAATTAATATAACTAAATTTATGCCATTCTATAGGTAGTAAATGAAATGAGTGTGGCCCTAGTTATGTGTTCTATTAAAAACTCATCATCATAATTCAATGGAAGAGTATGAAGATATTCTACAAAAAGACATAAATAATTTACCACATAATATTCATATCATTGATTTCATGTTTCTCCATAAAAAGATGAGACAAACACCCCTTCTGAATGGGAATCAAGACTCATATAATGGATGTGAGATCCATCGAAATTGTATAATTATCGTCACATTAATATATGATCATAGATTGGTTTGAAATATCAAACATGACTTCCCTTGCTCTACTATTGATTTAGGATTTATATAGAGAATTATAGAAAATTCCTAAGATAACATTAAATTTAACCATAGGAATAATAAAAATATTTGTAGGAATCACATTCCGATAAACATCAACTAGAGAGAAATCATATAATTAAGATGTGATCATCATACCATTAGGGATTTTCACTGAAAATTATACATATAACTATTTGGGTGGAATCTTGACACCCTTAGAAAATTATTTAAATATAAAATAATGGGTATATCTAGAGTCAAATAAGACTCTATTAGTTTTATAGTGGATGGTAAGTGTGCTTTTAACCACATCATTTTCTCACCCCACATCAAAAACAATGATCGTGTGATATTTACCCTTGTCCCTTGGCTTAAAAGGTTATTATTGTTGATAATCATCATTAACCTTCATATTGAGGAATTGGTTAGTATAGTGACTTTACTCATTTCATTTGAAACACTAGAGTGTGGGTGGTGTATTATGTGAAACTTTCTCTCTATTCGCATCATTAGAAAATTGTATCACTTAATTTCAACATTCAATTTTTTAATAACCATCCTTTCCAAACATAAATAATTTACTAGCCCATCAAGACAATTTCCTTCATGTTTTCTTCCATAATCAAGAATGAAGGAAATACCAACTTCTTCTCTCCATGTTTTTTAGAGTTTCCTTGGAACTCTATCTACATTTTCTTGTCAAAACCATGATATTAATTGGTAACATCGATCTCCATTTCCACCTTGAGAGCATATAGAAAGATTTATTCATAATTACTAAATTTTATTATGTCTAGAACCCCTAATAGAATTGATTTTAATCCACTAAAGAATAGATCAACCTTACATTCTGGTGGTGAAGGAAATTATCATCTCATATTTTTTCTTTGGAATCGAAGTTTTTCTTTCATTTTTATTGTCATGATTTGATTTTGTAATAATTTTGTCAATTTCTCCCATGTAAGTTTTTCATTAACCTTCATTTAATTAATAAAAGATCATCATATTCTTCTTCTTAATTTCTTATTTCATTTTCCATATCATTTTGATACAGTTGCCTTTGGGAGTGAGGTTATTCACATAATCTTTTGTGAAAATATTCACACAACGGTGGAGTGATTTTTATTTATTTTTCTTCTTCTCCAATTCTACCATCATAAGTCTACTACCTGCTTTCATTGATTATATAGCATCAATGGAGGGATAATTCTCTAAAGGGTTAATCCAAGGGAGTAGAAAAGGATGATTAATCATCCAATTCATCCCCTTGCTACTCCCTTGGATCAACCCTTTAGAGGATTATCCCTCCATTGATTCTATTCTATCAATGAAAGTGGGTAGTAGACTTATGATGGTATAATTGGAGAAGAATAAAAATAAATAAAAATCACTCCACCGTTGTGTGAAGAGTTTCACAAAAGATTATGTGAATAACCTCAATCCCTAAGGAAATGGTATCAAAATGATATGGAAAATGAAATAAGAAATTAAGAAGAATAATATGATGATATTTTATTAATTAAATTAAGGTTAACTAAAAACTTACATGAGAGAAATTGACAAAACGATTACAAAATGAAAGGATGACAATACAAATGAAAGAAAAACTTTGATTCCAAAGAAAAGAATTTGATGATAATTCCCCTCACCACCATCTCCTTATATATTCATATTAGGAGCCTTAGAGACACCCCATCACAATAAATTCCATCCCCATTAATTTAGAGAGTCAATAAGAGGGTGAGAAAAGTAAGAGATTTTGATGTTTTGAATTTGACCCGGAAATTTAGTCCAGATTCGTCCACTATTTTGACGTGTGAATTTGGAATTTAAGGATGTAGAATCATCAGAGGTCGTATAAAACAAATATCTTCTTCCATGTTTCCTATATTCGATGTCCAAATTTCATTTCATCTGGCGCAGCCGTTTGGATGTTATAGTTGAAATGGTTGGATGACTTTATGTGCATTAATGTTGGGCCCATCATTTAAATCTCAACTTCAGATCCCTTTATCATAATGAAAACTTTAGAATTAGATCTGGACACAGTTGAATAAAATTATCCTCATATTTTTATATTTCTACTATAAAAATTTTAGCTTCATTGGGATTGTTTTGTGGGTCCCACATTTGTTTGATGGGCCTTAGGCCCATTATGCTTTTTCCAGAAAATTTCTCCATTCAGGTGCAAAAATCTCCATCTTCCCTTGGGATTCATCCTTTGGACCTAAAAGATAAAATGTTCCAAACAAAGTGTTCAATAGTATACCAAAATTTAAAATTCATAAAATGAATATAATTCTGTCCAAAAACAAATGAATGATTGGGCCAAAATTTGTATTTTAAACATGAATTGCATTTAAGATGAGAAATGAAGTTCTATTTATGTAATGCACTAAAAACAACGTTTATGGACTTTGGAACAGTGAATATAAAGATATTAACAATTGATATTAGCCACTTTTAGTGACTAATCAGGAACCAATAGATTAATCATCCTTATACTTTATCTCAAGGAAATCCATCTATATTTTTGTATGAAGGATACAAGGAATGTACATATTAATTTTTTTCTTAAAATCATCATAGTCCATAGATTAAATTTCAACATGTTCCCTTATATTCTTGGTGAGAGTCCACCATTGATCTTCTTAAACTTCCAAATAATAAACAACTAAAATAAACTTTTCATGATCTGAACACTAGTGAATGGAAAATATATTTTTAGTTGAACTGATCAATTTTGTATCAATTAATGGATTAGTAGAAGCACTGAAAGAATTTGTATGTTTCCTCATGAAGTTATAATAGATCATTTTTATCACCTTTTCTCATTTGGAAGTTCAAAATGATTCATATCTTGAGAAAGTTGTGTTATCATGATATTTTTTGTTGAAACTTCTATTACATTTGGCTGCTCAGGAGGATAATCATTGCATTTTCTATCACACTCAGCACTAACATGATTCCTTCAGGTTCAAGCCATTGAATAAAACATAAAATTATATAATAATAAATAATAATCATATTGGGGAAACACATAATAATGAAGAATCATTTTAAGTATGTAAAATCATGGCACATTAATTTTTAATCTAGGACGCCTAAGGTTTAAACCAGGTCATTAATTTTCATCATCTATTTAAATCCTTCATCATGGTTTGTAAATATTTTGATAATTTACAAAGTACATTCCCTAGGAGTGTCAAACCAGGTGTGCAGTAAGGCTCATTGTCATTCCCCAGGTGGCAATCGAGTCTAACTCAATACTTCCTTTTTGGAGGTATTTCCTCTTGGTACATATATTCTAGATCCGCATCAACTTATAATATCCAGAAGAGGATGTAATTTCTTAGAAACCACTCTATCTACCATTTACCAAAATTCCATGACATTTTCTTATACATTGACTAATCCTTAGACTTATCCTTATACATAACCTTAAACATGTCATTAAATTTATCACTAAAGTTTTCATATCATGGTTTCCAAAGGAAAACTAAACCTATCCTATGATACCAACTGTAAAGAACCAAACATATCATCTATAGATATTATATATTTTTAAATGAATATTCATTATGTTACACAAATACATGCCTGAGGATCGTAAAGGTATAATGCCTTTAGAAAACTGGACACATAAACAATTGGTCTATAAGTTATCTATATCATATCCCACTATATTCTTCATAAAAAGAACCATTATTAAACATATCATACATATTACCTTTCGTCTTAACTCAAGGAAAATAAACATAATAAAGGGTGATATCAGATTCTCAGTAAAGGTAAATAATAGAGATATCAACATATCATGATTATAAGGGCATGAGAACATGAGAATAACTTTTGAAAAACATTACCACGCATATTATAGATCAAAAACATGAGTCATGGAATAAATATTGATAGTTCATAAGAGATTAATCATATTGGAATCAAGAAACATGAACCATGAGAGCATAAAATAAGCATAATACATAGATTTTTTTCATACACATAATTATAGAAAATCATTTCCTTAGTTGTTCATGACTCATTACCAAGACTATCATTGTGGATTGGGTTCACTCACCAAACCATAATAGTAGTCAAGGTTTTATCCTAAGACTATAATAGTGGATAGAGTCCCTTAATTAACTACATCCAATACCCATTTCAGTCTTATTTATCTCTTGATATATCAATCTTTACCAAATTTATTGGAGGGAGATATAGGTCCCACCCATCACATAATGAAAATAATTCATATATGTGCCATACCATTATAAACAAATTATCATATCAACACCAATGAAATGAAATGGGGTTTATAAACATTTCATTACAACATAACCTATCAAAGAGAAATAGTTTTCATAATCATTTCATCATTTAATCAAATCATAACCAGTGGAATAAGAAGCGGGTTTCATAAGAATTTTATCATTTTCTAACCTGTGGAAGAGAAACAGGTTTCATAAACATTAATTCATCATAAAAAACATTCAGAGAAATAATAATAATGGTATCCTTGTATCATTTCCCTAGAAAATAATAAGTAACATCAAAGGATGACATATAATATATAAAATTATTTTTAAATAAAAATAAATTGGAACATTTCTTGAGGAAAATATCCTTTATTTGAAAATCAATATTTTTAAGATAAAAATTCCTTAAATATTGTGGAAATACATTTATGTTAAAATGACCTTGAGAAATTATAAAGGATTATTTATAAAATAATGGTTATAATGTGTGAAAAATTTATATTCATGTTTTAGACGTTTAAATAAAGATTCCTTTCACATTTTTTTTGTAAATACAAAACTCACCTTGTTTGAAAAATGGAAAGAATGGTCCTTTAAAAAAAGTTTAAAAAAAATTAAACATGGGGAAAAATATCTGTTAAATAATTTTCATATTTTTTAAAAAATTCATTTTTTTAGAATTCATTGTTTTCAAAGAAAAAGGGTTTTCGATCGAAGATAGAAATAAATATGATTTTTATTAAAAATTTTTTTTGAACTACTAAATTCATAAATAAATTAAAAACTAATGGAAAAAATATATCATCTATAAATAATAATATTAGAAGAAAATAAATAATTTTTTGAGAGATAGATCATAATATTTCATCATTATAAGTATCATCATGAGCAATCCCGATAAGCGATGTGATTGTAACATAAAACCATTACCACTTTAGCAACGTTGAGTCATAATCCACATGAAAGAATAAAGTTAAATTAAATATATAATATCATGAGAATAAATAAATTCATGATATTTCATTTCAAAGGGTCTGTATATACACCTAAAAATAATATAGGTGCATAACATAACATATGTCTCAAATAAGGAAAATTGAGTCGAAAATCTCTTACCGTATCTCTCAAATTTCATCACACACATTAAAACATACTATATAATAAATATAAGTTTATTATAAATATTTCAAATAACCATCAATATATATATCATTCCATGTATTATTTACTTATGACCATTTACTACCCATTTATTAAATATTTCATATTAAAGTCACATTTCGAGCAATAACTACATCGTTTTTTATATATGTTTTGATTTGTAATTTTTTTGGTTATATTACTTTGATAATTGATTCATAATATCCATAATGTTAACCATGATATAAATATTATATATATTCATTATATATGAATTTAGAGTAATCCTTTTAAGTTATAGGTGGAAAATGAAATGAATTGTTCATGGAGATGGTAGGTCGTTGGTATGCATGAACGTTGTTTCCATTTTCTCGATGGATTGAATAAAATAAAGTTAAATTATATAATAGAATTATAGAATCATTTTATTTCATATAAATCACATATTTTAATTAATACAATTCTTTTTTACCTTCCATTTAAATCGTGAATGAATCACATCACTTCGCAAGGCGGTAGTCTGTTGTACATATGAGCGACATTATCATATTCCCATAGAAAGAGAAGTAAATTGGAATATATGATATAATAATTAAAAAATTATATTAATATTAAAAATATCATATATAAAAATTTATTTCATCTTTATATCAATCCGTGAGAGGTGGTTATGGAAAACGAATACCATTGGTTCATGAGGTGGTAGTCCGTCGTACACACAAATGATGATTTCGTATGACATTCGATGGAATTAGAGATCGTTTTTGGTCATGAAATTAATATAAAAAATATAATTATATGTAAGATTTTGTTTTTATTATATAATTATGGTCTAATAATAATTTAAGGAGGTGTATTAAGAAATAAAATAGAAAGGCTCATTGAAGAACAATACATGTTCTTCAAGTAACCTTCTTATGTTTACACTAGAATCATTCTTAAGATGAATATCTAACCAAAATAAGGATTAAAGGATGAAAAAATGGAATTAAATAAGATATTTTTAAAGAAATTGGTCTAACCAAATGGTTTTGTATGTTTTAATAGTATAAGAGAAGGGCTTGTCTTTTATAAGTGATGTGAGTGGCACACTTGTACTTTTTGGAAATAAAAATGTGTAACCTCATTTTTCACATGACACAATGCTAAAAAATAGACCATTATTTATAATTTTTTAATATATGATCGAAATATGTCCTGAAATTTGTTTTGGACAATTTTTGGGTCATTTTTTACCCATTCTTGTTTGGTTTAACCCCCCTATAAATTCATTTTTACCTTATCTATAGTAAATAATTTTTACTATTTTTACTATTAATTATGGTAAATAATTAAGATGAACTTATTAGATAATATAAATTATGATGATTCAAAATATGGAATACATTTTTTCATATTCAATTCACTAACATGGAAAACAAAATTGAAAATTAAACATGCCCACATGATGAGAAAGTGGTTTTCCAAAGAGAAAATGTTCAAAAGATCAAAAAGTTTTTATATAAAAATTTAATATGAAAATTATTCTAATGAAATTAGTTTTATTAATTGATAAATAATTGAATTAATTTTACTTTAAAACCCATTTAAAAAATGATCCTTATAAATTATTTAAACAAAAAGGGAGTTTTCAATAAAAACCATTATTTTTCACTATTCGTCAAAAAATTAATCATTTTATAAAAATATCATTAATTAAACCAAAGATAATTTTGACATGTCTATTTAAAAAATAATGTTTCTTTTATATAATTAATTTTATAACACTTGTTAAAATTTATTTTATCAGTTTTCACAAACTTAAATAAATGTATTTGTGAAAATAGTATTTTTGAACAATATAAAGACTTTCTCAAAAATTAAGTATTTTTTATCAATGTGTTTTATTTATATGAAAACATTATACATAATACTTAAAATTTATTTATTATTATTCATTTATACAATTATATTGGATAGTTAATAAATTTTTTATTTAAATTATAATATTAATATTTTTTCATGGCTCGTTAAAACTCGATGTTCTGTGGAACGCAAACTAACAAAGAAATTTAATTTATTTAAAAAAATATTTTATTAAATCTCTATATTTTATAGTAAGTATTAAGGAAAATAATTTCAAAGTCAAATAGATTCAATGGTGGGATAGGATAAATTTCAAACATGTCCTTCCAATATGATTTATAAAAGTATAATTGGCAGCCATACCCTTATTATTTGGTTAATCCTCCCCACCCCCTTCCCCAAAAACAAATTTTAACCATAACAGTAGTAATTAATTTTTAATTTTTTTAATATTAATTATGAGTAGAAATTAAGTAGATAGTCTTACTAATTTTATATTCTGATTCCTAATTTGGATTCAATTTTAATAAATTTTATTCAAATAATTGGAATAATTTGATTTAAATATAAACCCACAAGCGTGATGAGAAGAGGTTTTCCAATGAAAAATATTTTTAAATATAAATAGTTTTTATATCAAAACTCAACATAGAATTTATACCAATGTCTTAAATGGGATTAATATAATATAATTGAATTATTTAAATTTTAAAACTATTTTAAATAAAACTATAACTTTGTGAATGCATGAAATGAAAATTATTTTTTTAATAAAAAATGATATTTTTTACAATTATTTGAAAATTGAATCCCTTAAAAAAAGGTATGAAAACTTAAATTAAGATAATTTTGACTTGTTTATTTTAAAAATTAATTTAATTTTTTAAAATAAATTTTCAAAATTTAAAAATATATTTTAAATATGGGTGGAAAATGCGACAAAAACTTTTCTTAAAAATATATGTTTTGACCTTGAAACTAGATTTATTATTATCCCATTCCAAATAAAACATTAGTTGAATAATAAAACATTTTATTGAATATATAATTCATAAATTTCAAAAATATAATTCACCAATATGGACTAATTTAGTTTATTAAAATAAAAACACATTGCGTAAACAAAAAATATTTTTCAAAATAACATTAGTTTTACTTTTAAATTATTTTTATTTTCATTCCTATTAAATTGAAAACCAATGAATTAATTTTATACATGAGTAAACAATATAAATTTCTTAATATAGTTGGTCTCATTCATACCCACCAATTAAAGTTTAAGGTTATAACGCTATGTTATATTACGGTTCATTTAGACTCAGAGTTGTGTGTATCACAATCTATCAAAAATATTAAATTTATTTTGAAATAAATATATCATAAAATATCAGGGTGTTTCATCAAGTCTCAATTATTTATCCTATGACCTTAATTTATAAGGATACTTTCAAGAGAATGTACAGGGTCCTAATGTGAGTATAACTTAATTAGGATCCTTTTTTTCTTATTTTTCCCATAACAAAGTATCCATAACCATTATTATATTATGACTTCAATATCATTATTTTATTAAATTATAATTATATTAATGTAAAAACAAAAAATTATTGCATCCCATAAACACAGAAAAACAAAATAAAATTTATCATGTGTTGTGTAGACTACCACTTCCACGAAGTAATTTTTTTTTCATATCGATTTTCATTATTTATCTAAACCTCATAAAATTTAATTATAAATCATAAAAAAACAAAATAATATCATTATTATTTATAATTTCATTAATTTAAAATGAATAATTTATTATCCTTACCTACCCATTTAATCTGAGTATGTTCATGTTAAGGTATATCTAAACACTTACTTGAACAATGATATAAAAACTATAGAAGATGAATATGAGAACATAAAAAATAAAATTAATATAATTTAATAAGATAATAATGATTGTTTTTTATCCTATATTTTTAATATTATGTATTTAACTTTTTATAAAAATTTCTTACTTTATTGCTAAAATTACCAAAACAAACCAACACTAATTCTATTTTCACACAAACCAAAGAAACAACTATATAATGAATAAAAATCATATGCAAATAAATGGTATATATTAAATGAAATATATATATGAATAATTTTCCAATTAATACATATAATAAACATAATTTTATTATTCAAGAAGTCAATTTCAGGTATATAATTAATTTAAACCATGGTAAGGGCTTCATTATCTCTTTTTCAACTACATAGGACACATTTGATATTGTGAACAATAATTTCATTTATATGGTGTATTCACTAAACTATTTCATTTTCATATGAAAATATATTCCATTACAAGAGGTTTTAATTTCTATTTCATGAACTAACTCTTGATCTCCTTTTCTTATTTTGTTACCAACACCATAAGTGTTTCTTCAGCTCAATTTTTGATCTATTGGTTCAAAAACATTTTTACTTGAATATTGTTTTAAATCATTAGTTGATCCTTCCATAACCCTATTTTATAAGATATTTCCTATTTTTCTCCATAAAAATTGATTCTCATCATCAATAACCACTTCTTTGATAAAACATTTTCAATTTAAAAGTAAAATTTGGATAAGAATAACTCCAATTCTTACTACTGAATCTTCTATTCCATGTGATTATTTTTTCCAATAATTTTTTCCATTAATTAAATATTTTTTTATGTTTTTAATATTTTCTATAATATCATTATGAAATTAATATCTTTAATTGTATCTCAAATGTATTTTTTTAAATGACATAAAAAACCTTAATAAGACCATTTATTTTTATTATTTACCACATCAGATTTAGTAGCTTGGTTTTGATTAATTTCAAGGATTCTATATTTCCAACTCATTATAATAATGTTTTCAAAATTCTTCCCTTTCTTTTCTTAAAATTTTTTATTTAATTTTTAATGTAACATTTTATAAATAAATTGATATGGTTTTGTAAAGACATTTGAATTTTCACTTCTATTTTTACTCAAATTTGTATCTCTCTTGAAGAGATGTTTTGATCACCATCTATTTTTTATGGTATGGATCCTTTTATAAAATTATATTTTTTATGTCGTATTATATATTAAGATCATGTTTTTTGATGTTTTTGAAATGTTAAATAAACATATTTTTTCTAGAACTTCCTTAATATATGATGATGGATGCTTTTAAGGGGAACACATATGCATGGATGATGATAGGTGAGATCATATATCATACTCCAATTAATTAGTTAATGTTCAAATATCATTATATATTCATGGATGGAAAAATTAGTTTGTCCACAATGGCGTGTGCATATTTATTTTGCTCACATTTTCAAGAATGGACATAATGATTTTGTTCATAAAGGAATGGACATAATGAGTTTTCCCAAAAAGGATTTCCTATGATTATGGTTGTGACACATCTCCATGTTGTTTATTAGGTTATTCCACATTTCCAAGATTCATTTATTTTTTCATGATATTCCATGTTTTCATGTTAGGCCTTATTTTTAAAGTATACCACACACTTAGGTCAAGCTCATATATTTTATAATTATAGAGATTTATTTGTATCCTTGTAATGAATTTTATACATCCATAATGATATTTGTTTGGTCATATGGTTCCCTATCATGTGTTATTAATATCATAAATTGTATTATAATCTTTTAATGACATGTTTTTTCCTCATAATCTCTTTTGGGGTTTTTCATTGATACATCGTGTTATGTGTTTTCCTTAATGAGTGTCAAAGTGGAACCCAATCCTATACATCCATACCTTAAATTATGAAGATGATTTTATCATTTGAGTTGATTAGAAAAGGGTCTAAAGGATCATGATTATAGAATAATTCTTAGAACTATTGTAAAATTAGACATCTAAATATATAATTTCTAAGACACTAAACCTTTTGGTTCATGGGGTTTGTGACTTTTTGTGACATGTATTATCTAAATCATCAAATTTCTTTATTATTTAAGTTATTTTTAGCCTATATCACTTTAGTCAGTATTAGAGGGGGTTTATTTTTTATTATTAATTGAGTTATATTATGTATTAATTTACATAACATTATTGAAAACCCTAGATATATGTATAAGGGATAAGTCTATTTATAGGATAACATCATAAAATTATAGTAAAGTATAGATTATATGGTTTTATAATAAATAACTTCGCAGTCTATATAGTTAATTGGATAAAGAATCTAGATTAGATATACTTAGTCGTAGTAACCCTGAATGGGGAGTATTTGGTATTAACATAATTTTCACCTGATGCATGACAAAGATTCTGAACTGCACACCTAGTATGATACCCCCAGGGGGGTTTATTAGGTAATTTTACACTCTCTTTAGGATCCATAATTAATGTTTTGAATATTTTTAGGATATAAAATGAAATAGAAAGTTACCAAGGATAATCTGGACTAAAGCCTAGATATATATAAATTAGGTAATGCACATCATTTATGAGTTTTTTATCTAGGATCACAATTTTATCTCCATAAATTTATTAAGCTAATTACCTAAACACAATTTTTTATCTCAAAAGTTTGATAAGAATATTTATTCAACACCTCAGACCTTGTGAAATAAAATTTCAGAGAAAACACATGGTGGCACGGTGATTTCTTATAAGATATATAACTAGTATCCCATAAAATTGTTTTTGATGGTATATCCTATAAATACATTTCTTATACACTTGGTAGAATTTGTAATTATATTTTTTATGGATTGGCTATCACTATATTAATCATATATCAACTATAAATATTCAAAATTCTATTTTAATATCCCAAATTCTCTTATTATCAAGTAACTTTGAATGGATTATTATGAATTATATGTGGAATTAAATTCAATAATATGGTTTATGATACCAAAATTTGAGGGAATCTTTACTCAAATGATTAATGGGGAATTCAATATTAATGACATGCTTATTTTATGGGAATATACTAATATATTTCCAAATAAACTACCAAATATTATCCATAGTGTGAGGTTTTGTAATCAATCAATATCATATCTAGATCCATTATAATCTAAAAACGTCTATATAGAATGAATCCAGTTGAATTAGAGGATTTAATAAAGAAACTACAACTGAATCTTGAATAGTGTTTTGTATGCCTTATTTCTTCATCGGGTGGTGCCCTAGTCCTCTTTATCAAAAAATAAGGATGGATCAATGAATTTTTATCATAATATTAATAAAATCAAGATCAAGAAGAAGTATCATATACCTTATATAGACAATATATTTTATCAACTCATAGGATCTTGATACTTCTCAAAGATGACCTTAGATCTAGATATAACCAATAATGGGTTAAATGTGATGATATTTCAAAGACCAATCTCTATATGAGGTTTATAAATGATTAATATAATTTGATTCTAGTTTCACTTATTAATTCTCCCACTATCTTCTTATATCTAATTAATAGAGTATTTAGAGACTACTTTGATCAATTTTTGGTTTCTTTTATTGAATATATACTTACATATTCAAAGACTAATGCAGGGAATCAATATAATTTAGGGATTCTATTAATGAACTTGAGAGAGGATAAACTATATGAAAAAATTATATACTGGAAATTCTACCTAAAAAATGTACCATTCTATGGTCATGTAATGATAGGAGATGTCATATCAGTTGAACCATAAAAAATTAAAGATATCAAGTAATGGCCTAGACTAACCTCTATAATTGAGATTCGTATTTATCACGGGTTTGTAGAATATTATTAATGATTTTTTATTAATTTATCATCATAATAAAATCCAATAACCAAGTCAACATGGAAGGGTGTAATATTCCATTTTTCATAGGAATGTGAAGAATGTTTCAGGGAACTAAAAAAGTGGTTGGTCACTACTCTTATACTTACATTACCATATGATCTGGAAGGGTTTTTAATATAAATTGATTCTTTGAAAAAAGTCTAGGGTTGAATGCACACATAGAATTATATTATAATTCTTATGCCACACACAAATTAAAGAATCATGATAAAAATTACCCAACACTTGATTTGGAACCATTTGTAGAAATATTTTCAATAAATATTTACTAAAATTGATTATTTGAAGAAAATTTTTGTATATAGACTATTAAAAAAAGATTAAAATATATATTGAAACTGAAATAGCTAAATATGAGCCTAAAGGGACAGTTTAAATTGATAAAATATTACGATTTCTCAATAAATTACTACTCATGAAGTAAAATAAGATGGATTATACTTAATGTAAAAAATCACATATTTATATATTCACAATGAGGATTGAAAAATAACCAATACTCATGTATTTTCCTAGGATGAAAACTGAAGTCATATTGGGTGGAGATAAACCCTATCTTTCCATGATGACTACTCAAACATCCACACACATGAAGATTAATGGCTCTCATAAAGTTGAATTATAATAATAGAAAATTGTATTTAATATTGTATAATTTTACATTTATAAAGACAAAAATATATTGTTTAGAGCTCCAATATGTGTCCCATTAAAACTGGAATTAAAGAATGATATTTTTGATACTGCACATAACTCATCCAACTAAATTAATTTAAAATGTATAAAATTTTTAGAGATCTAAAATAGAACTCTAGCGAGGTATCATGAAGAGATAAATTTTAGAATAAATATTTAAATGGTCTGTATTCCAACAATTTAAGTCTAAATGAAAAAATTCTAATTGTTTGTTGAAAAAATTACCTAAAACACTATGGAAATGAGAAAACATCACCATGAATTTAATCATAGAAATCCCCAAAATATTTGAATAATATAAATCTATTTGGGTTTTTATTGATCTCATTAAGAATTCATTACATTTTATTACCACCATAAAATATTTCTCTTTATATAAACTCATAATGATATACATAAAGGAATTGGTAAGGATATATGTAGTAACCCTCTCCATTATATCTGATCAAGATTAGAGTATTATCTCATTGTTATAGAGAATTATTTATAATATATTAGAGACACATGGGATTTTCATCACTTCTTTTCATCCTTATATAGGAGGTCAGTCTAAGAGGACCATTCAATCTCTGAAGGATATATTGATATATTATTCTATAGATTTCCAAGGATATTGGGAATGCAACCATATTATTATTTTTATGAGAAGACATGTTAAACTGAATTGTAACACCATGATATTATTTAAATATATATATATATATATATATTCCTTTCAAATAAAATTTAAGTATTTGACAACTTGTTTTTAATAAAACCCTAAGTCTAAATGAACCATGATATAGTATAATATTATAACCTAGTAATTTTAATTGCTAGTATTAGTGTGATTAACTTGTTATGAAATTATTTTATAAAGTTTAATGTATAATAAATAAGTTCTTAATCATTTATAAAGCCATTTTATGTTTCAAAAATATGTTTTCTTCAATAATTATATTTTATTTTGTACTAGACATTATAATTAATTTATATAATTTTTGAAAATACTATTTTAGAAAATTAATTTTATTTTTGAAATTTCCATTTCAATATTATATTAGTGTAAATTTTAGTGATTTGTTTTGAAAATATTTATTTTAAAATGAATTCTAGAAATTTCCAATTTCTTTACAACCTAATTATTATCATTAAATTGAATAATTTAAAAGTATTATTATATATTTAATATGATAATAATTTAAAATAATCCTCATATAATTATAAATATTATGATTAATTATATAGGAATTTTAATTTTACTTTCTTTTGTTATAAGTTTATTTTTGTGTTTAAAAACATAATTTTCTAAAAACGGTTTTTCATCATATTTTATAAGTTTTGTTTTAAATTTAAATATTACATATATATAAAATGAATATTATATAATTTAATCCATTATTTTAATTAAAATTTACAAAATTTTAAATTAGGTAACTTTCTTTTTTTTCCACAAAGAATAATAACCCAGGAAAAAATTCATTACTATGGTAAATGATAAAATGGATTAATGGGTGGGTAAATATAAAATGATAAGGGATAAAATTACTTAAAAACATTCCTAAATTATATTTTATATCTATATTTATATTCTATTTATTTATCCTATTCACGATATTTTATGTTTGGGCCACATGGGTTGAGTAGGAGAATAATATATTTTAATCTTTTGAAAAATCCCATGTGTATCCCTTCCCTCCCTTATAAAAGGATACCACCTCACACTTCATGAGATTTATAGTTCAGAAAATAGCTACCCAAATCCATTTATAACATCCCTTCCCCTGAACTATAGATCCTTTTTTGATCAAAATACATGCCTCATAAGGCCTTAGGAGTAATCCAAAAGTTTTTTTTCTAAAGAATAAGTATAACTCTAAACCATGTGTTTTCATTTTTTTCTTATTTTACCTCATTTATTTCTATTCTAACTATGTTTATATAATAAAATAAAAATCTAAAATATACATAGATGGTATTTTATCTATTTAACAACATTTATTCATCTCCTTCTCTATCAAATGGGAAACAAAAGCATCATCTATTCATACATGTGGACTACCACCTCCAGAAGCGATGTATTTTTTTTCGTCACCATAATTTATTGATGCTTATAATGATATATTTAAGGTTTATATACAATTTTTATGAAATATTTATAATTATAATATCATATATAACTTCTTACCTTTTATCCATTAAAAAATGATAACATCGCTCATATGTACGTGTGGACTACCACCTCCACGAAACAATGCGATTCATTTTTCATCTTTGATTTACATTAATAACTATAAAAGTGTATATGATGAATAAATATTATAATTATTAAATGATTAAAATTACATAGGTGATTAAACCATTACCAAGGTTAATTTACTAGAAACATTTAATAGAAACATGAATGGAATATGGACCAGTTTTCACCCAAATATTTATTTTAATGAAGCAATTTTTAATAAAAGAATAATTAGAAATTGTAAATGAATGATACCTGGTATGTTATTTATTAATTTAGTTCCAAAAGTATATTTATAATAAATATATATTTATTATATTTTATATTTGAATGTGTATGATTCAATACATGATATGAGGTATGGGGTTTTTATACAATACCATTTCTTTTCGATATTATTAGTGCTAATTTTTTTTAGGAATTTTTTTTAGAAATTATCCTTCAAAACCCATATATTTTAATATACTCTACTTATTCCTATATTTTTTATTTATTAATACTAATTTCTTCTATTTGGTACTTAAAATGAATGATAAATTTTTTTTAGTCGACTTTAATTCAATTTTGATCGATGAACATTTCTTACATGTCCACGCACTTCATAATTAATTAATGTAAGTTCTTACTTATATATAAAATGATTTAATAATTTTATCTTTAGTACCATTTACATTATTTACAAATATTTTAAAGGAATCATTTTAATGAAAAATTTTCTAAACAATTCATATATAAATTTTTACAATGGGGTAAAAATAATGTTCTTTTTAAAAATATATTGTATGAGTTGATTTTTCAAATATCATGACCATTATTTTCATTGAAAATTATATTATAAGTTTCTATGGTTTCTTTTCAATGAAATAAATCTCAATATTTTGGTCATTTTTAGTTAAAATGTTTTAAAAAAATGATATTTTTATCATTTTTTTAATAATGGTTTGAATTTTACTTTTCATTTATATTAACATAATTTAATGATTATTATGATTCAATAGAGGTATTATTTTATAATACCATAAAATATCTTTCTCTAGATGGATTATGATAATGATTGTTTAAGGATAATTATGTGAAACCTATTTATTTTCCATGCATTAATTAAGTTATGATAAAAAATTTGTGAAAATTATTTATTTTCCACAGTTCATGCTATTAGAAAATGTATATGAAACCCTTTACATTTACATGGGTCATGATATGATGATATGATGAATTTTTTATGATCTTATGGAATAAAATTTTGTGGTTTATTTATGTATTGGGTTGACCTGGAATTATATATCCCTCCAATTCATTGGGAAACATATATATCTCAAGAGATAATAAGGATTTGAATGGGAAGTTAACCCTATTTAGTAAGGTATACTTTCAAATGAGATAGTCTTGTCAGTGAACCATGAATAAGGTCATAATGTAATACTAAGTAAACCCAATCCATTTTGATAGTCTTGGCATTTCTCCTTGACTAAGGAATTTATTTTCTATGAATTTTTTATGCTAAAAAAATTAAATCTTATCTTTATGATTTATTCTCAAGGATTGTGATTTATTATTTATGATTCAACAAACTTATTTCATATGTATTTTTATATGAAAAATAATTATAACATGAATAATTATTAATGATCATTGACTGATTGGGAATTATTTTCGTATGTTATGGTATCATTTCCATACCCATATGATTATATTATGGCCACTTATCATCATTTATTGATATCTCTTATGATAACCCTTAGTGATAATCATAACTCACATATTTTTGTATTTCCCTTACCGAGATTATAAAGAATGGTTTTATATAGTGTATTTCAAAGAAGTTTACCACATTAGTATAACGTTATGGGAGATGTTTAAGATATTTCTTGAAATAAGATGATTATATATCTAGTCTTGAAATACACTAATGCATTAAATTTATGGGGTGTGTATTACAATAATATGTTTTGAATGTTTATCTAAAATTACGAAATATGTATTTATTAAATTCTTGGGCTTCCTTTGTTGGTATTGGAGTATGATTTATTTATTTTGGGATATTAATATTGGTGAAAAAATTTCAAAACCTTGGGGATAAGTTTATGTATAAGATACCATCTTTATTCGTCGATAAAGTATAGATTATGTGGTTTTTATAGGAAATGAATCCTAGTATGAATATTGTAAAGTCGATCTAGCTGTGGAAAAAATATACCTAAGGGTAATAAAAAGGGATGGATTATGCATTAACTTGATCATCAATGGTGCATGATGAGTTGTCCCAAGATAGTACACCTAAAAATACACTCCTAGAGGATATTATTTTGTTAATCGAAACATTATTATAAACTATTATGAATGATTTAATGAAATGATGAACTTCAAATATCGGGGATAAACTCGAGGTGAAATAGTTTGAAAATATGGTGTCATTATTTAGATATCCTATGAATTTTTTTTCAATATTTCATGATTAATCGATGAAATTATTATTTCTCACACAATGATTTTTGGTTTTAGTCAATGTTAGGAACCAGAATGAATCATGTTAAAGAAAAATACGATATACATTGCAATGATTATTATCAAGAGTAACCATATGATATGAGAGCTAGAATTCAAAATCTGGTGACTATAACTCACTAAAAATATCAAAATATGATAAAAAAATAAATATGGGAGAGTTTCTTTATAGATCTAATAATATAAAAATGTATTTTTATAGGATTTTGGTTGATAAATACTATAGATAAAAGAGTTTTCAACAACCTAGGTTTCAAAAAAGTGGAAAAATAACCTAGGGAAATGTCTCAATAGAACATGAATGTGTTTTGTATACGGAATAAGGGCATAGATATTGTAATTGAAAAGAAAACAATAATGAGTCTGAAGATGTAAATAGAGTAAATCGTAAGGTATTATTTATATTTCAATGCCATATTTTTTGTGAACTTCGGAATTATCTATGTTAATTCCCTAATTTGAGGGTTAACTTGTCAATAATGGAAGGGTTGGTGTTTTTAAATCACTGAAGTGGATCATGATGGTTGAGGTGAACTTTTCCTCACCTTTAGATTTGTGGATGTAATGTTGAATTTTATAAGAATGTTCCTTATGAAAATATTATTGCTTATAAATTGGTGTAATTTGATTTAATTTTGTGTATAGAAAATCTATATCTACATAGATTTTTGAATAAAGTTCTATGAATACGGAAATCACTTTTGATACTCTTAATCTACCTATGACCATACTTCATTGTGAGGATGAATATATACTTCCAATGGAAATTATTTCTTTTTTATGGGTCTTATTTCATATTCATGAGGGATATTTATCTCAAATTGTATGGGAGAAGCTCAACAATGTTGTTGTTCCAAATGTTTTGGATTATTCTGATGTATTTATAGATGAATTGTGTAATCTTCCCCTAAATCATGAAGTTGATTTTTCAATTGAACTCGTACCTATGGATACACCTATTTAAAATAATTCATATATAATGACCCTAATTGGGTTAGAATAATTAAATAATAAACTCTAGTAAAATATAGATAAGGGATTCACACACCCTAGTGCATCTCTATAAGGTGCACCTATTATTTTTCATTAGAAGAATGTTGGACCAATGTTTCTTTTCATTGATTATAGAGAACACAAGATGATTAATATCAAAAAAAGTATCCTATACCTAGTATTTATGACTTGTTTGATCAACATCCTGAAACTCAATACTTTTCCAATATTTACCTTCATTGTGGATATCATTAATTAAGGGTCAATAATAATGATATACCCATTCCAACCATTATCGAAAGGTATGTCCATAATGAATTTATAGTGATTCCATTTTGAATTTCCAATACCCCCTCAATCATCATGGATTTAATGAATAGAATCAACATAAATTACCCCCAATTAGTTTTTGGTAGTATTTATAAATGAAATTATTATATATTCTAATATAAAGGAAAAACATAAATATCATTTTAAGATTTTTTGGATGGAAATAAGTAAAGAGAAACATTATTTCAAATTCAAAAAGTGCTAATTTTGGTTATAATATGTTTAATCAAAATGTCATATAATCTCAAGAGAGGGTATATCAGTAGATCCCACAATGATGGAATCTATTGAGTAGTGACCTAGAAATAAAATAGTAACTAAGTTTTCAAGTTTTATTTAATTGGATAGATCCTACCAGTGCTATTTGATGGATTTATAATGGATATATAATACAATAACCATGTTTACTATGATGAGAGATGTTACAGACCAACCTGGACCAACCAGACCAGTCACCTAAGCCAACCCATTATGGTGTGGGGTGAAACAGAGATAATGAAATGAGTATTGAATATAAGAAAAACAAGAAATAAAACAATAGTATTATGAAGAAACAAACAAAATATACAACTGAGCCTAATCTAGGAAAAAAATATAAAAAATATAGAAAACAAGTATCCATGTGAACAAGAATCACCACCAACTATCCTAAAACGAAATTGTGATGTAAAGAGAAGTATGCATGCTATATAATTATATTCCCTTTACCTAAATCCTATAAAACAAAGTCTATAGATTCCCATAGCAATAAGTAGGGTATATGAAATAGATCCCAAAAATAGACCCCAAAAAGATATTTACAATATATAATAACAAGAATGTACAGGTTTAATATTTAAAACAAAACAGTATAAAAATCATTAAGTAAATCAATTTATAATCACTTTTTTAAACAACCCTTGAGTTTTTCACAAATTTCAAGCTTTAACTCCAAATTTTAGAAATAATGTAGGTAACGAAACTAGAAATTAAATATACATATGATCCAACATATATAAAATAAACTATCATGTAATAAATAACCATAAACACAATTCACATACTAGTCAGGCTCTAGCCTATAGGACAACACGTACTAGACACTAACAAGCCAAAATAATTCATACATTTAGATCTTAATTGACATAGATTCCTTATATACACCATTGACGTATAATAGGTTACCTCCTAGTGGTATCACACACACTAAGGATACATGTGTATCTATATTGACGTTCCCAAGGTTCCTTCTATGAAGTGTTTTTCAATTTATTTTTTTAAAACCATGGTCATGTTTTTAAAAAACAATTTCAAAGACAATCCAATATGCTTCAGGGTTTGAAAATTAATTTTCCATTTTAAATCAAGGAAATTCTGTTTTCAAATGAAATCCCCTTTTTAAATGTGAAACCATGCCCATTTTAATTTCAACACAGTAAATTTCATTTAAATCTTAAATAATCAATAAGAACTATAATAAATTGAAGAAATTAGAATAATTTAACAGATCCACCTATCTCAAGAGCATAGGAAACCTAAAAAACTTTGAAAATGGGTATTGGAAACTAGAAGATCTACCATTGATAGAAAAGGCATGACAATAAACTAAAACGGATTCATATAAAAAACTATCCAATCAACAAACCCTACAAAACAATAAGCTATAATGACAAACTATAGGGAAACCAATAGTAAGTCTTACTCTAAAAGATGAATCACCTAACCATGATGATCAATCATTGATCAAATCGATCCAGACAGAAGGAAGACACTATAAATCACCCAGGGAAAGATATTTGGCCAAGTGGTTGAGCATACAAAAAAATTATCCCTAAAACACCAACATGGAACCCTAAAAACTAGAAGTTGGGAAATTACACGACATGTAATCATTTACCTGTCATCAATGCATTTAATTTTGATTTACACTGAAAATTGTGTCACATTTTTAGTTAAATCCCCGATTTAACATTACATTTTGTGTAACCCCTCAAATGATGATACAAAACTCTCACTGTGAATTTAACTCATAGGATGAGTCTAACTAGATCTACACATCTTGAAATCCCTTTACACGATGTGTAACTGCATAATAAATAGTTGGGAAATCCTAGGAAAAAGATGAGAACTCTAAAAATATATGACTTCACCATTATAGGTATCCTCCCAATTCAGGGTTAAAAAATACTTTCCCATTGAAAAAGGGAAACCAAATATAAATATTCGAATATGCATATCTGAAAGGTAATGGAGTGTTATAATCTTCCCACCATAAAATCTTTTTTCCCTAGAAAGTGCACAAGATCATGGATCCACAAAAAGAGTATGCCACTGTTGCGTTATAAAAAAATCATTCTCCCATGTCTCATGGTGATCTTGTATGCACTACCACAATACCCAGACTAGGGGAACCATTTTACAGCAAATACCTTATCATGGTGATCCATAATCTAAACTGGATGCTAAACCAAAGTGGTATCGAGCTCAAGAACAACATCCCCCCATCTAATCACATGGGAAGGATCTCTTATATACCTCCTCAACTTGGAAAAATTAAATAATTAATTTAAAAAAGTTAATACATAAGTTAAAGAAAACAAATAGGCCACCCTCCCCAATTGCTAAATGATCTCAAATGGGCCCACAAACATCAGTGCCAACTTACCTTTCTTAATAAGATGATGATGTCTCAAGCGAGGTGAAACTATAAGAAATACCTGATCACTAACCTGAAACTCTAATATCCAATGATAATGGTCTACATAATATATTTGATGTCTATTTACTTTGATAAAATGCATCTGGATCAACTATATTACCTCTTTCATCTCTTGAACAACACTCGGCCCAACCAAGGACCTCTCTCCCATCTCTTCCCATCATAAGAGAGGTCAACAAGGTTTCCCAAACAAAGCCTAAAAGGCACAATCTTGACCGAATACTGAAAACTATTGTTAAATATAAATTAAACCAAAGGAGAATGTATGTCCTATGATCCACTAAAATCAAGTACATAATCCCAGACATATCCTTGAGAATCTGGATATCCCTCTATGTTTGTCCATCCATCTGTGGATGATAACCCGTGATTAATTTCAACTAGAAACCCATTTCCCCTTGAAAACCTTTACATAATCTAGATTTTAACATCGATTCCTTATCGGAAACAATTTTGGAAGGATCCCCATGAAGATTCCCAATCTCTCAAATGTATAAGTCCCCAATCTATTCCACTTTCATTATTTCCCTTATTGGAAATAAATGAATTTATTTAGTGAGTATTTCAACAATCACCCAAATCGCATCATTCCCACTAGGATTCCATGTTAAAACAATGGTAAAATAAATGGAAATATTATCCCACTTCCATACCATAATGGGTAAAGGATGCAACAAACTTGTAGGTCTTTGTTGTTCCATGTTAACACTTTGATAAGTGATACATCAGGACAAAAAATCTGTAACTAACCACCTCATCCCCAACCACCAATACCGACATCTTAAATCATGGTACATCTTTGTAGCCCCATGGTCCATAAACTAACAAGACTAGTTCCCACGCTCTAGTAACTCCATTCTCAAGTATAATGGAACAACCAACACACCATAGAAGTAAAAATATCCCCTAGGAGATCGAGAAAACTCACATGAGGTATCCTCGCTATTTAGGATTTTTTCAAAGAATCTTCTCTCAGTTTCTACCATCTTCTGGAGTTTAACTCACATGTCAAAATATGATTCAACCTTTATTGAAACCAAAAACAACTTTACACTAACCTCCAATTTTCCCAATCTCATCTCGAAAAAAAAACTCATCAGGGACCATTTCTCAATTGATTCCTTCATAGATTGTGTCAGTAATTTTCTACACAACACATCATCCACCGCATTCCCTTTCCCAGGGGGTATATGCGATATTAAAATCAAAGGTATAAAGATACTCAACCCAGCCTCTCTATCACGAGTTTAGAAATTTCTTAGTGAAAATATACTTTAGGATTTTGTGATCATAATACACCATTAACCTCTATATAAAGAGATAGTGACACCATGATTTGAGTGCTTTCATAATAGCTGCCAACTCAGGATCATGGGTAGGGTGTTTCTTCTAGTGAGGTAAAAACTAGAATGATCCATAATACATGACCATATTTCCAGGAAACAAGACACATCCCAAACATATACTAGAAGCATCACAGAGAACATCATAACACAAAACCTATTATAGAAGAATCAAAATAGGTGATTAAGTCAACATCATATTCAACTCCTCAAAATATCTCTGTCACTTATTGTTCCATTCAAACTTTACACCCTTACAGTTTAAATTTTTCTTCGAAGAATCTAGCTTGGAGAAGTCTTGAAAAAACTATCTATAGTAACATGCCAAACCCAAGTAGATTTGGATCTCAAACACATTTCTATACTACTCCCAAGAAATAACTACCTACACATTTTTTAGGATTAGCTGAGAAACACCTCATAGATATCACATACCCTAAAAATCTTACTTCCCGGATCCAAAACTCACACTTTGAAATCTTACCATACAGACGGTGTTCCCTAAAAGTTAGAAGAATGTTATTAAAATGGTATGTGTGATATTTAGTACACAAATATATCATCCATGAACATAGCAATAAAAGAGTCTAAGAACCGATGAAATATTTGGTTCATTAAATCTGTAAACTCCACATGAGCGTTAGTGAGTCTGAATGGAAAAAACCAAAAAATTGAAATGACCTTATCAACTCCGAAACTCTATCTTGGGTAGATCTTCTAATCAGAATCTAAAATTTTGGTACCCAAACCACAATTCAATATTATAAAAACAATGATCCCCTATTAGCTGATCAAGGAGATCATCAATCTTGGGTAAAGGATGCTTGTTCTTAATGATCACCTGATTCAACTTTCGATAGTCAATACAATGTCTAAGAATTATGTACAGATTCTTAGAAAAGAGTATAGGTGATTCCCATGGTGACATGATAGGATGAATAAATTATTTTTTCCTCTGAGTCTATGAGATATACTTCAGGTTATACTAACTCAACATGTTCTATTTGAAAATATGGAATAGAAATGGTCTTTATTCCAGGTAACTAGTCAATAGTAAACTCAACCTCTCTCTTTGGAGAAAAGCCTAAAAATCATCTAGAAAGAGCTCAGGGTATGGACACACAACCGTAGGTATCTAACCTCCCAAGCATGGTTAAATTGCATCAAGAAACATTTCTTATAACTTTCATGATATTAAACTAGCATAAGGGATAACCAGCCCTTCCCTTCTAGATATAGTGTCCCACTACCTTAAAAAACATGAGTGACCCTATCGGTAGATAAGAACTCTACCAAATAGTGACAACAGTCTACCTAGGTCTTTACCCTTATTATCCATTCCATGTTAATGATCAATTAAAAAACATCAAGATCAAGTACTAAGAAGTCCCCAACCACCTCAAAGTCCCCAATCACTACCTGAAACATGGGACATTTGAAACCTTGTTTGGACCTCTTTCCCAAAGGAATGAATGATCTAACAAGAACGACATAAGCTTCTAATGTAATCCCAAAACTTCAAACAACTTTTATGATATAAAATCATGAGTAGCACTTGTATCAAATAGATCTAGCACTATAGACGATGAAATAAACATTGTACCTCTAACAGTAGATGAGCCTGCTTCAGATTCATTTGGCGCACACTCAAATGCATAATGTTATCTCAACTTATCCACTTGTACATCCCCCAGGCATAATAATGAGAACCACCACCCTTGGAAGCATCAACATGAACATGAACCTACGATGTAACACCCCAAGATTTTATAGTTCGTCTCTTTTAACTTTAACAACTTTTTTAGCTTATGTTGCAGGCAACACCAAGTTTAAAACCATGATATACTATGTAAAATGTGACCATTATAAAATGGTCATTAAATTAGTGGGAATGAATAGTATTTACCATATTATGAAATTTATATTTTTAAATTCATCCAAATGATTTTTATAGGCATTAAATAATAAATCAAATTTTATGCCTAAAAGAATATATTTTTCAAGAGGTTGTCTTACCACATTATAGTGGTGTACTTATTTTAAAATTAAATTTCGAAAATTTTATAAATTATATTGAACAAAATAAACTTCATTTTTCAAATTGGAATGTCAAAATTATCTTTGTGTGAAATTTTGGTATTTTTCTAAAAATATTTATTTTCCAATGAATAGTGAAAAATCGTTATTTTTTATAAAATTATAAATTTCATTATATTAAAAGTATATTTATGATTTTAATTTGACCTCACCTATGAAAGTATAAATATATTTTAGGTATCTCATAAATGAAAATATGATATCATGGAATAAGTAAATCATTTTTTTAAATGAATAAATTAAGTGTCGGTATTTTTTTAAATCAGCTCCCGTAGCTCAGTTGGCTAGAGTACCTATTTGGTAACTGGGAGGTCTTGAGTTCGACTCTCAGTGGGAGAATATAATAACTAGGTTATTTGATTATCCATAAATCAGATATTGAAAATCAAATAAAAATCTAATTTCCAGTTAGTGTTGGTATTTTTGTGAAACAAAAAAGTTTATTTACAATTTTTAATTAATATTATGATTTAAAAGAAATTTTGTTTTTATAAAATAGATTTATGAATAAATATTTTGTTTCATTATTATTATAATATAATTTTTAATACGTTAATTAATTTTTCAATGTGTTATAAAATCAGTTGTAATTTTAAAATAGGTATTGTTCTAATAAATGAATATTTTAATTAAAAATTAAATTTATCATATTTATAAAATTATTTCCCTGAAATGGAGTTCAATTTTTAATTAATGTCAAAATATGGTTTGTGTGATTTTTTTCTAAAATATTTGAATTTTTGTGAATAGTGAAATGTGGTAATTTACAGTATAAATACATTATAAATTTAATACACTATTTCTTGAGTCATTGCTGATGTAATCAACAGAATATATAACTCTCATTATCTCTTTAATACATGGGATAAAAACTATTCATAGTATTGAGCCAAAATAATAAACTAATGATTAAAATATTCAAAAAAACACTCCTCTCCTCCACTATAAATACCACCCCTCAGCACCACTTCTCCTCACACCTCCAGATCCTTAAAGCTTTATTATATTCTACCCATATTCTCTTCCAAACCACTTCCCCATGTTCTGGTCTTTTTGGTCTCACATAAATTCCAGTTATAAGTATTGTAAGGTGGTTTTCAAGTAGGCAATAGTCAAGAGGTAAAACCTTCTCTCTCTCTCTCTTAATATTATTTTCTTTTATTCTTTTTCTCTCACCTCCCATGTCCAAAGTGACATGATAAATCCAGTATATTTTATATAATATAATTTTATTATGTTAATGGTATATGAACCATTAATTATCTTCTCTTCCAAGTTTTATTTTAAAAATGATAACATCATCTGTGAAGTGTCGATTTACCAGCTTTGTGGATGATGAACATTCAATTTTCAATTATGCAGTCAAGTATGGTTATAAAACCATTTTTATGGTTAAAATATACTTTTATATATGTAATAAAACTTATTTAATTTTATATAACTAGTCTATATACATCATATTAATTCATAAGATAAAACTAGTTCGTGATGATCCAAAAATACCCAAAATAATCTAAACGATGTCATTAATATTTTATCTAATGAATAAACCAAATATATAGAGAAAAATGAAAAATGATATATAAGTCCATTAAATATACTTGAAGTTAATTAATAACACATATTTTTAATTTGGGGTAAATATTTCCATTTTACAGGATCTTTCATACATGTATACAAGCGAATCAATCATGAAAACAAAGTAAACGAACACTCCCAAATGATGAAATTGAATCTTATAACTCTTCAGAAAGGACAAAAATGATCTTAATAAAATTACATTAAATAAAATAAATGTTTAACAGGTTTTACATTAAAGTATTAATTAATCTAATTTCATTATCTAGAACATTAAATTCAAGTGTAGAAGACTTTCAGACATAAGGTAAGGGTTTTCTCATCTCACCTTTATTTATATGAGATTAGCCTTATTCACCACTATTTATCAGGTGAGGTGTATGTATACTAACCTTTTATTTATAATACTATGAATAAATTTATGTTTATTTTATTAAATGTTTCATTTGATGATCATTAATTTTACGGGGAATACGATTCGACTATTTGCAAAGTGGTAAGGGTTTCTTCCTGAACCTCCATTTTTCATTCAGGTCATTATTTATCTCTCTTTACCCAAATGTAATTCTTATTTATTTTCATATAATTCTTATAAATTATGTATATATGTTAAAAAATAATTTATCTAGATTAGTTAATTTTAATTTTATGGTGAAATACATGTTTCATAATGTTTTTATTTTCAATTCCTCCGGATAACCAAGCCCAATTAAAGGGTACTTCCCAATTTCTCACAAATTTTCAAATACACTCCATAAACTGTTTTAAAAAAACAATATATTTATAAAATCAATATTTTTATCATGAAAAACTATATTATCTATTTTTTTATGTAAACAATTAATCCTTTTCTTCTTTAAATACTCTTATATTTTTTCTTAAACTGCACTAAAGGGGCCCATTTCAAAAGTTTATTAAAAACTCTTTTTACATATTTTCACTTCAGTTGGAAATATTTTTACCTCAAATATAATTTCATTGTGCTAACCTTTTCTTTTCTGGGTTATACATGTTTATAATAATATTTTATGAAAAATACAAATGATTCTCCAAAAGAAAACTTCTTTACAAAAAGGGTATTTCTCTCAAGAATTCCTTATTGTTTTTATTAGAGTATTTTCATCTATGTCAACACCATTTGTTGAATTTTATGATTAATTAAGATTTATATTTTATGATATAATATTCCATATTTTACTAAATGGTCTATTATTAGTTTGACTATGGATGTGATATCTTGATACCATTCACCACATTACTCAGTATGGTTAGTGATTATGTTTACTGCTTGGGGAAATTTATTTACATTTCATATATATAAGTTGTTTATGTTTTACCACATTAATATAATTAATAAATTGGACTTATTAAGTAATGTTAAATACCCTATATAGACTCTTGATTTATCTATAGGTCTCAAAAGATGAACCAGATATGGATTTGGTCGAGGCCTTTCCCATTTATTTTCAGATGTGGTTTTGACTGAGGCCTTAACCCTTTATTTTTAGATATATTTATAGAGGCCTCGACAGTATGTTCTATATGTCCAATATTTTATTTTTAATCATTATGATATTATTAATTTATAATCCATTTAATTATTCAACTAGTAAAATATCTGTGGGTATGTTTTATTCTCATGTGATTATTTATATGGCATTATTTTGATCAAATTTTATTCCTTCCATATTATGTTCAAGTTTATGATTTAATGGAATGTGTTGTTATATATTCACCTTGACTTATTAATTATTTTTATAGATTCTATTTTATTTTTTACCCTTACTAAGCATCGGATCTCACCTCTTTCTTATGTTTTATTTTTCACCGAGATTAGAATATATATAATGTGAATTACTTGTAGGGATAATCTATGAGTTTTTAAATATTCCCAATGGAGTTTCTATGTTTTTTCCTTTTAAGTTGTAATATAAAACATATGTCTATATATGGTTTTCAAAATCTAATAAACTATTTAGTCATTCGGGATGTGACTTCCTTGTTTATTATACAAATGTAATAAAGTAATTCACAAGCTCCGAGCTACTGGGTTTGTGGTATTTATAGTTGGTACTAGTGGATGTTTAGTAGAATCCTAGAAAAATATATTTATAAAATATAGATTAATTAACATAACTCTAAGATAGACATTGAGAATAAGCATAGAGGACATCCTATAATTTTGATTAGGTAGAGATTATGTGGGTCTTTCAACCAATACATCCTTGTTTTGGTACTACAAGTAGATGTGGTTCAGTAATAGATGTACCTAAGGGTAAAATCTGACACGGTACGTCAAGCCAGACTCGACATAACCTAGTACATCAAAATGGGGCTTACTACACACTGGGTTTGACACTCTCAGGGTATATGATTAGTATAATTTACATTTTATTTATAAACCATTATTAATTATTTAAAAGTAAATATGTACCCAAAGAAACCATGTTTATAATTATGAGATTAGATATGCATAAATTTTAAATTTATGTCTGAGATTATGCATTATGATTCATAACCTAATTTAGTGTGTGTCATTGTTTAGGAAATACACCTCATAGAAAGAATGGTAACCACACCAATTCACATGATCTGAAGTTTCATAATGATCAAATCATTTATGGTCTTATACCAATATTTCAAAGGGAATAAGTCTCTCAAACATTCTCATCATATGGGGATATAGCATCATGTGCTATCATGATAGAGAAAGAATTATCCAAGTTTAATAACTTCAAAATTAAGTAATATAAGAATAGGAATGATTATTATGAATATATTTGGATTCAATAATTATGTTATTTGAGTATTTTATCAATAATTTTCTAGTTATAAGTATCTTGTAATATATAAAGATTTTACTATAGTACATATTCTTTATAGAATTGGATGAATGTGATGACTAGCACAAGTAATCAGGAGAATTGTTTCTATTGTAATTTTATCTTCTTGAAAACACATGACTTGGGAAAGATGACACTAAATATGTGCTTGATTTTGATATAATAATACATAAATATTTATGGAATAATATTGGTGACCATGAAGGTGGTTAGTTATCTGATGGTTTATGTTATGATATAATTATTAGATGTTTGGATTTAATTACATTACTCAACAACCTGAGATTATACTCATGTAAGCATGAATTTTTAAAAAAGGTTTAAAGGATATTAAGGTATTAATATATTTTTTATGTGGCAATAAAAGATAAATTATCTGGGGAATCTCATGTTAAGTTTATTTTGGAAATTTAGTGACCTTACTTCTAAATTTTTTGTCATTTAATTTTTATAGACATATTTTTTATTAGTCTTAAATTTAACCAATTATGGAATGTATTAATGATATTATTGATTAAGATTAAATTATGATTTACCATATTGGATGAATCATTCTAACCATCTTGGATTCAATAAAAATTTTAAGGTTAAAGGAATGACTTGTGGATCTTATGATTCATAAAAGTTCTTCAAGCATAAAATATTTCATGAATATCTATATCTAGATTTAATAAATGAAGTGGAGGTAGATCTAAGCACAACCAAAGGATGATATTATGACCTAGAAATGAATAAAGTAAGTTTTTTTTCTTAAGTTTTTTTTTTCTGAATAGTAAAAGAAACCCTAAACTCTAAAAAAGGGATATTAGAACAAAAAAATTCAACCGTTTACTTTTCCTTCTATTAAATAAATGGTCTTTTAAATGATCACAAATTTAAGATTTTTGGATGTTATACTTTCTAACAACCATGTTTTCTATCACTCTCCATCAGAATTGTATAGTAAGATTTCTCTTTTATGTCCATATTTTCACGAATGTTCTTCTATTTCAGAATCTTAGTTTTGTGGTGACCTTCTCATCTATCTTTACCTTTTTTTAAGAGGAAGTTTTATAAACCCTATTTATGATGTGGGATTTCCACAAGGGTATTTATAATGAAAACTCCTTGAATAAAAATCACAAGTTTAAATTGTGAGGATGAAAGTTTTTTAACGAGGGGAGAATGTAACACCATAGAATTTTATAGTATGTCTCTTTTAAATTTAACAACTTCATTAGCTTATGTTTCATGCATCACAATGTTTAAAACTACAATACAATATTTAAAATGTTATCACTATAAACTAGCCATCAAATTGGTGCGAATGAATACAATTAAACACATTATGAAATTTATATTTTTAAATTCATCTAAAATATTTTTATATGCATAAGATAAAAATTAATCAAAAATTTTGCATAAAAGACTATATTTTTCAAGAGGCAGTTTTACTGCCTTTTAAAGGCATACTTATTTTAAAATTAGATTTTTACACTTTAATAAATTCTTTTTAATAAATTAAACTTAATTTTTAAAACTGGAATGAAAAACATAACTTAGGGTGGAATTTTGGTATTTTTCTGAAAATATTTATTTTCTAACAAATACTGAAAATATCAATTTTTTATAAAATTTTCAATTTTTTTATAATAAAATCCTTTTTATGATTTGAATTTGATCTCAACTATGAAAGTATGAATAAAATTTAGGTATATCATAAATGAGAATATTATATCATGTAATAAGTATACAATTATTCTAAAGAGGATAAATTAACGGTTGGTATTTTTGTGAAAAAAATATTTATTTAATTTTTTTTAATTAATATAATGATTTAAAAGAAAAATAATTTTCAGAAAATAGATTCATGAATTAATATTTTTTTTCTTATGATTATAATATAATTTTAGAATACCTTAATTAATTTTTTGAAGTGTTATAAAATCAGTTATAATTTTAAAATTGATATTCTTCAAATAAATGAAGATTTTAATTAAAAATTAAATTTATAATATTTAAAAAATTATTTTCATAAAATGGATCCCATTTTTTAATTTTAAATTATAAAAAATGGTTATGCTGAATTTTTGGGATTTTTCTAAAATAGTTCATTTTTTGTAAATAATGAAATACAATCATTTACGGTATATATAGATTATAAAATAAATAATCTATTTAATGATTCATTTATGATGTAAGAATCATAAAATTGAACTATAAACCTATATTTGTTGTATGTTAATAAAAAAATATCCATATTATTAATCCAAAATAATAAACTAATGATTAAAATAATTAAAAACACCCCTCTCCTCCACAATAAATACCACCCCGCATCACCCCTTCTCCTCTCACCTCTAAAGACTTTAATCTTGCTTATATTCTATAAATTTACTCTAACAAATATCTTTAACACTTTATGGTCTTGTTTTTATCACCAAAAACCCATTTACAAGTCCCATAAGGAGGTTCTCAAGGAGGCGACACTCAAGAGGTAAAACCTTCTATACCTCTCTCTTTGAATTTCTTTTTTATTTATTATCCTTCCCTCACTTACCCTATCCAATGTGACATGATAACTCCAGTATATTTTATGTAATATAATTTTATTATGTTAATTTTATATCAACCATCAATTCTCTTTTATTCCACTTTTTATTCTAAAAATGAAAACATCATCCATGCGGTATAAATTTACTACCTTCATGGATGATGAGTTTTATTTTTGAATTCTGCCTTCAAGTATGGTCATAAAACCATTTTTATGGTTAAAAATAATTTAATATATGTAATAAAATATATTTATTGTTCTATAACAAGTATATATACATAATATAAATTTTTAAGACAAAAATAGTTCATGAAGATCGAAAAAGTCCAAAATAATCTAAACATTATCATTAGTGTTTTATCTAATGAATGATACACATATATGGATAAAAATGACATATAACACCATTAAATATACTTTAAGTTCATTAATAACATATATTTTTAATTCTAGGTAACTAATTCCATTTTACTTGATCTTTCTTACATGTATACACGTGAACTAATCATGAAAACCAAGGAAACAAAAACTCTTGAACAACGAAATTGAATCTTATAACTCATCAAAAAGTCCATAAATAGACTTAATAAAATTATAATAAATAATATAAATGTTTAATAGGGTCTAAAATAAATTATTAATGAATCTAATTTCATTATATAGGACATTAAGTTCCAGTGCAGAACACTTTCAGACATAAAGTAAGGGTTTTCTCATCTCTTTATTTCTGCGAGATATACCTTATTCACCACTATTTCTCATGTGAGGTGTATGTATAAAAACCTTTATTTATAATATCATTAATATATTTATCTTAATTCTATTAAATTTTTCATTTTATGATCATTAATTTTATGGGTAATATGATTCGACTGTTTGCAAAGTGGTAAGGGTTTCTTCCCGAACCTCAATTTTTAATTCGGGTTACACTTTCTCTCTCTTTACCCCAATGTAATTATTCTTTATTTTTATATACTTATTATAAATTTTTTTATATGTTCCAAACTCATGTATCCAGATAATTATATCTTTATTTTATGTTGAAATGTATGTTTTATAAGGTTTTCCTTTTCAATTCCTCCTGATAAGCAGGCCAAGTTAAAGGGAACATCCCAATTTCTCACCCATTTTCAAGTAAACTTTGAAATATGTTTTAAGAAACCAATATATATCTAAAATAACACTTTTTTATCATGAAAAAATATCTTAGATATTTTATGTTTTTATATAAACAATTAATCCTTTTTCTATTTAAGTACTATTTTATATTTTCTCTTAAACCACACTTAAGTGGCCCATTTCTAAAGGTTCTTAAAAACTCTTTTTACATGTTTTCACTTACATAGGACATATTTTATGCCTCAAAACTAATTTCATTGTACTTAAATTTTATTTTATAGTATATAAAATTTTATAATATAACTTTATGATAAATTTAAATGATTTTTTTAAAAGAACCCTTCTTTGCAAAGTTAATAGGGTATTTCTCTCAAGAATTCCTCGTTGATTTTATTATAGTATTCTCATCTATTTCAACTCCCTTGGTTGAATATTATGCTTAATTGGGACTGATATTTTATTATATCCACTAATATATTTTATTTAATGTTCTATGATCTTTTTTACTTTGGATGTGCTATCTTGATACCATTCAGCATATTACTCATAATGGTTAGTGATTATGTTTACCGATTGGAGAAAGTTATTTACATTTCATTTGTATATTTTGTTTATATTTCTCCCCATTAATATGAGGAATTAATTAGACTTAGTAAGTAATGTTAGGGTCTTTCTATATCATTTCCATGCATTGTTAGGTCTTATGATATGATCCATATATGGACTTGGTATAGGATTTTCCCATTTATTTTCAAATATGGTTTTGGATGAGGCCTTAACCATTTAATTTTATATGTCTTCGTAGAGGCTTCGATGGTATGTTTCAGATGTCCAACATTATGCATTCCATAATTATGATATTAGTAATTGATAATCTATGTGATTATATAACTTTTATAATATCTGTAGTTAATTTTTATTCTCATGTGATTATTTATATGGCATTATTTTGGTCAACTTTTATTCCTTCCATATTATGTTGAAGTTTATTCTTTAATGACATGTGGTGTTAGAAATTCAAATTGAATGGTAGTTTATTTTTATAGATTCTAATTTATTTTTTAACTTTACTGAGCGTCTGATCTCACCCCTTTCTTATGTTTTATTTTTCCCATGAATGAAAAGATGTAAACTACGCATGACTTATAAGGATAATCTATGAATTTATCAATGTTTCCAATGGAGTTTCTCTGTTTTTTTTTTCATTCAATTTATTATGTAAAAATTATTTTTGGTCTTTTATTCCATATCTAATAAACTATTAATTACACTGGAATTTTACTTACTTGTTTATTATACAAATGTAATAAAGTAAAAAAACTAGCTCCAATATACTGGGGTTGAGGTCTTTCCATATGACCCCTTGTTAAAAGTGGATAATGTCTTACTACCTTGTACATCTTATCACAAAGAAGCTTCAGATGGATAGATCACCTATAAATATTAAAAGTTCCAAGATCCTCCATACACTGAGGCCTGGTATGACCAAACCTCCCACACTAGTTGAAAATAACTTTTCATTGGCCTATAGAAGCCCTTAAAATTGATCCTGTAGAAAAATGACCAGACTTGTGCTTTCTTTTCTAACCCAAAGAAGCACCTTGGCTAATCGCTACAACTACTAAATCTCATACCAACCCTGTACTTCTAGCTATTTTTTCCTCAACAAAAGATACTTTATCCACTACTTGAATAAATTTTAAAAGAAAAAAAAGAACTAGCATTGACTGAACATATTCCCTTATCCCTATCTCAAACATCTTATCCTTTAGACAATAATTGGTTGTAAGCTCCGGTTCCATATACACCAACTCAGCAAAGTAGGTGTAGTAACATAGAATAGTATGCTCCCCTTACTCCAATATCAGGAACTCCCTGGTCTTTTCTGCAAATAAAGTATCAGGATAAAATTATTGATAGAAAATATTCTTTAAGGAAATCCAGGTAATACCTTTATGTAATTTATCTTTCACTATTTAGTCCCTCCAACTTATTCCTGGTCCTTCAAGCATATATATAGAAAACACACCTGATAAACATTAGTAGTATTAAATAATTTTAACATCTTCTCAATCCATTCAATCCACACCTCTGAATCTTGAGGTCCTTTGTCACCACAAAAGATTGGTGGAAGTTTCTTGGAAAATCCTGAACAATGATCCATTGCCCATCCAAGGTTCATTATGCCCACTGTCCCCAGAGTCTGAATGGTACAGATCACTGCTTCAACCAAATAAGGTTACACTATAGGATCCACCTATGGAACTTACCTCGTGACTTCACCTCTTGTGTTTAGAAGATATTTTTTATGAGAAATTGTCTATTTAACACAAGACAACAACCAATCAACCATGATAAAACTCCAAAAACAATGAAATAAAAATAAGAACCCAAAAAAATACTTCAAAACAATAAGAATTTAAAGTAGTTAATAATCCTACCAAAAAGGAAAACACATTTTTAATAGAATATGTCTATCTAAATAAATTTCCCATATAATTTATTCAAATAAACCTTAATACTTGTACTTTGACTTAGTGAAAAAAATTAAACCACCAATGAAAAATTGAATTTAGCAATGGGAGTGTAACATCCCAACCTAGGTGACACACATCGGTTCCCTTGGACAATTCATTATGTGACCTAAAGTGTGCCTCCCCATACACCAGAGGCTACCTACCAGTAGTGGGGGTCTAATATCGATCATGGGATACTACACCCTCTTTTTATCAGATAAATACACTAAATTAAATAATAAGAATAACTAAATTACATTACATAAAAAGGTTTATAACAGTATTATAAGATGATAAAAACTGGAAATTCAATATCAAAACTGAATAGTAGACCTGTCATGCTAAAGTATATGCCTAGTGTCAAAATGAAAGTCAAAATTAAATACACTGAAAACTCCCAAGAGTATCCCAAACCAATTCTAGTTTTCTCATCCCTGTTTCACCCCAAATCAACATTCTAACACAGCTCCTTTTCCCTTGTCATGTCTTACAAACATGAATTCTATTCAGGTACTGATCGGGAAGCCCAAGTAGGGTGTGAGTATAACTCAATAAGACATTATCAATGATATCTATAATAATATCCCTTCAAATAATAGTGTATGAATTTGTATAAAGAAATAATTACAATGCATAAGTAAACAATTGACACATTATCAATCAATCTTCATTTGACTACATAAACCCTCGGGTTCCTATATATACCCATACTTTAATACCTGGTTTGGTCTATGTTGGATCCTGGACTATCCCCAATGGATATCATATCAAAGAATTCCATTTTTACCATTCTTCATCTCAATAAATATATACATTCCACTATTAGAATTCATTGTATCAATTAACACATGAATGCCACTATTACCATTCATTGTTCTATAACACATATGAATGTCCATGTTATAATTCATTATCATAATTAACACATGAATTCCTCTATTACCTTTCATTATCATAATTAACACATGAATTCCACTATTATCATTCATTTTTCTATATCACATATGAATTTTCATGTTACCATTCATTATAAAAATTCACATTTGAATATCCATGTTACCATTCATTATCAGAATTCACATATATCACAATAACACATAAATTAATTCACAATTTAATTAATCAAATTCAACAATTGGATATTCTTATTATCCCATTAATTAACTCAACAATTAATTAAACTTCTTATTCCCATTACCAATTCAACAATTAGTTCATCACATCAATCCCATTAATTAACTTCCCAATTAACTAAGCACATAAATTTCATAAATTAATCCACCAATTAATTAATCAATATCCACAAACTCAATATTCCATAATTAATTCAACAATTAATTATTCATTCCATATTTTTATTATCCCATAATTAAATCAATAATTAATTATTAAAAACAAGAATCTCAACATCTCATAATTAATTCAATAATTAATTATGTCAAATAAATAATCTCAATATCTCATAATTAATTCAACAATTAATTTTCTCAATTCAAAAATATCAATATCTCATAATTAATTCAACAATTAATTATCTCAATTCAAAAATATCAATATCTTATAATTAATTCAAAAGTTAATTATCTCAAATAAACAATATCAATATCTCATAATTAATTCAACAATTAATTATCCAAAGTCTACAATCTCAATATCACAAATTTGACATTTTCATCAATTAATAATTTACCCAAATTAATAAATTAAATCAAGAACACAATTGTTAAACACATAATAGAAATTATACAATCACATATACATAATTTAAATTTAGGATTTAGGATTTTAATTATATACTGACAACCTCAATTTGTTAACGAGTGATCACCTAATAGAAACCCCCAATTTTAAAGGAATAACGACGTAGCGTGAGATCCAAATATAAAACCTAAATCCAAGATTGAACAAATAAAGATCCCTTAATTATAGATATATATACACAATTACTATATCTAGATCCAATAATAGATCTAGATCTAAACACAAACAAGTAATAACAATCTTCAACAGATGGAAGAAGAATTGGAAAGAGGAAGGAAACTATACGGGATGAGATCCTCTTACCGGGAGGGGCACATATATTCAATCTGGGATTCGAATCGCGAATAACAAAGGTTGTAATTTCTTGTAATCTATCTGGAGGATTCCAAAATCATGAAAGAAACATTAGGGTCAAATTGGGATTGATTTGGGATTAAAAAGGTGGCTTCGGAAAATTTAAAATAAATTTTTGGGTGAATTAAATTCTCATGCATGATTTGATAGGGAAAGGTACATGGTTTCTCCCAAACAATGTTCCTGAACTATTTGTATCTTTCTTATGGGTACATAGTTTCTCCTTTTAGGGTTCATGGTTTGACAAATTTTTCACCGACCATGGAAAACCTCTCTGCCCAGGGTTGCACAGTTTATTGGGCCAATGTGAAGGGTTTGGGAAAACCATGCGCCAACCGTGCACTACCCTTTTTCTTCCATTTTTCTCAAATTTTCATGTAAACACTCCACAAGGTAAGACCCAAATGAAAATTACTCAACATAAGTAAAAAAGAGTACCTATAAATGATCTCAAGACATGTATAGAAAAGGTGAGGGTTTTACAATCTCCCCACCTTATAAAAGGTTGTCCTTGAGCTGTACTCCAAAACATGTCTAGGATTTTGACTGAAAAATATTGGGCCACCAATCCCTCAAATCTTCTTCTCTCTCCCAAGTTTCCCCCTGAACATGGACATGTTTCCACGATACAAAAACCATCATCATGATCTTTCCCCCACAACACTTTTTCATTGTGATCCTACACACATAACAGATGTTCCACAAAGGATGCATATATCTCAAGATTAAAATCATCCACATCGATAACATGAGAATGGTCGGGGTTATACTGCCGAATTTGTGACACATTGAAAACATCATGAATATCATTGTATATATATAGAAGAGCTAGTAGGTATACCACCAGTATGATTCAGTCCACTAGCTCAAACAGTCCAACAAACCTGGGCACCAACTCTTCCTATCTCTATGACCTATGGTGACCCACTCTATGTGACACCTAAAGGAATACATGATCACCCTCTGTAAACTCTAGGGGTCATTTTTGACTATTGGTAAATGAATTATTTATATTCTGGGCCATATCCATATGCTTCTAAATCCACTGAACCTGCTCTGATGTCTCTTAAACGAGACTCAGTCCCAATAACTTTGAATCACTGGCCTCCATCCAACATAGGGGTAATATTCATGAACTACAATAAAGATCCTCATATGGTTCCATCTAAATAGTTTGATGACAACTATTTTTATGGGAAAAAACGACAATATCTAGGTGCTTCTACCAATACCCACCAATGTATATTACACATGTCCATAGAATATCCTCAAGCGCCCGAATAGTGTGTTACGATTGGCCATATTTTTGTGGGTGGAAGGTCGTACTCAAAAAAACTGTATACCAAGAACCCTCTTTAATACCTTCTAGAAAAATTAAGTAAAACTTGAGTCATGGTTTTAAACAATAGTCTATGGAACCCCATGCATATGGACTATTTCCAGTAAATAAAAATCTCACAAATGCTATACTGAGAAGGTCTCTTATATAGGTAAGAAGTGTGCTTCCTTCGTCAGTCTTTCTTCAACAACCCAAATAGAATCATTCTTAAAAGGATTTCTTCGAAGACCCACCACAAAATCCTTGGTCACATCATCCCACTTACAATCCAAAATGGATAATCACTATACTAAACCACTAAGTCATTGATGCTCAACCTTCACCTACTGACAGGTGTAACATCAAGTCAGAAACTCTGCTATCTACTTTTCATGCTCGGCCCCAAAAACTATCGACATAGGTTATGGTACATTTTGGTCACACCTAGATGTACCATCCACTTTGAGTCATGAAACTCATGCACCAGCTCTTCTTGCATACTCTTAGGCACCAAAACATGATTCTTGACATAGATGATCACATCATCATCTATGCTCCAATCGGAAGGTGACCACCACCTTCAAGGATTTCCCTCAAGAAAAAACACTCTAGATCTTCATAATTCATGTCTCTAATCCATCTCAAAATTTTATACTCCTCTGAAACTGATACAAGATTCATCTTCTATTGACTCTCCTGAACCACAACATGCATCTAAGCCATAAAATTCATCATCTTCCACTCAGCACTAGACTCCTAAACCACCTAAGTATGAGTTTTACTACTCAAAGAATCATCCACACTATTTCAATTCCCATTAATGTATTCTAGATTAAAATCAAATGGTTGCATATACTTGACCCACCTCCACTACCAGAGATTTAAATTTCACTATGAAAAGATATACTTTAAGAACTTATGATTTGTATACAGTATAAACTTTCTACTTAAAAGATAATGTCTCCAACACTTTAAAGAATAAACCACTACATCTAACTTGAGGTCATACACAGGTTAGTTACATACATGAGGCCTCAATTGTTGAGACTTATACAGTACTTCCAACTTCTCTTTATTTTGTGGAGTAGGGTGTTTTTATGATTATTGTTATTATTTGTACATGATATAGTCGATCAATTAATTCTATGAATTTCCAGCTCCCACTACCATAATATTATGAATATAGTTGAGGTAATAATTACATTTCCTATCATGTTGGTTATTTCCATGATTTATCTTATTTTATACCATTAACTAAAATAATAAAACAAGATGAGAATACATTAACTAATAAACATAAAAAAAATATAAACTAATAATAATAGGAGGAATAACTTGTAAATAATATGTAAATCCTTTTAAATCTACATGTTTCAATCCTGGTTATCCATAATAATTTCCCTATTAAGTTTTCTAACCAAATAATTTGTTCAAGTCCTTTATTATGGTCCATGAAGAGTTCATGAATGTATAAAACATATGTTTCAGAAGTGTCATACCAGATGTGAAACAAAGGTCATTTTTATAGATCAGAATATGATTGAGTCCATCTCAATGTTCCCTTTTTAGGGTCATTACCCCTATGTAAAAATGTGCCAAAGCCACTTCCACTTGTAGTATCAAAACAGGGATGTAATTTCTTGGAACCCAATCACTCAGTACTTCACCAAAATTTTTAGTATATTTTCCAATACATAGTATTATAATTATACTTATCCCTGGGGTTATCACAAAATTATTGTAGTCCTAATCACAAAAAATAACTATAACTTTCTCTAATAACAACAATAGAGATCCACTAATTTTAAATATATTACCACATTATTTTTAACAAAAATACACTACAATTACAAAAAGAAGATCATGAGGCCTTGTGTATTTGGAAGACTAGATTCATGATACATCAAAAAGAAACTAAAACATTAAATACTCATTTTATTATCTATATTGAGATCCTAAAAGTTCAAAGGATAACATAAGAGATACATAAAAGATATGGGTGATCTAAAAAAGCCTAGAAAGTGAATAAACATGATAAGGAAGCATAATTTGCGAGTCAAAAGTATAACATTATATCATAGATGAGAAGGCTCGTGAATAATAAAATATAAGCATAAAATAAATATCATAGTATCATAATATCATGGAATTATATTAAATGTGGAAGAAATATTAAACATGACATAAACACGGGTTATGGATAACTTTCTAGAAAATATCACATGGTGGAAAAAGTACCATAATCAATTATGTTTACTATCTGATCCCATACATGACGCCTCATGAGAGTAAATATTTACCCAATGAATTAGAGAACTACATGGGAATACCCATCATAACATGTTCATTATTTATTTTTTCGGCAAAATGGAAATCAATCAAAAGGCATAAACATAATAATTAACCCTTGAAAAAAAATGGGTTTCATAATCTCTCCTCATATCATAATCAAGGAAATTTCATAATGAAGGCATATGAGAAATTAAAATAAGAAATATATAAACCCATAAAGGGAAAATATCATAAGATAGGTATATATTTGAGAGACATATATAGTGAATTTAGAATAATTATATAACTTTAAATGGATATATTAAGTTAGTTAGAGAGATAATTATCATAACATGAAGAAAATGGTTGTATATAGAGATCCCTTACCTCAAGCCTGATTCATTCCATGCATTATTTATCTTCATAGATAATAAGAATATATCAATTTTTTTCTTTCCTAAGAACATTTTATTATTTATTTATTACTTTTATTTTATTTATTTTCATGTTATATCCAATTACTTTATTATTTAGGATAAATTCAAACATTTTGATGATATTTGGATCATATATACAAAATCGCCTTGGAATGTTGACTAGGGTCAAAGAGATTATTATTTCACCATATACATACTAATAATCAGGAAATAATTATGATTATATATTAATTATACATTTAAAACAAATCAAGAAAGATGGTTATGCAAAATGAATGATGTTATAATCATAGAGGTGATGGGTCATACATACACATGTGTAATGTGTCCATTTTTCAACTATCATAATGAAATTTAAGTGTTATTTTATATTTAAATAATTATCACTATATTATAAATATCATATTATTTATTTAAATACACATAAATATAAAATCCATGTGACTTTCTAATAAAAAATGAATCACATTGCTTTGCAAAGTGATATTTTATCGTACACATGAACAACATTATCATTCATTAATGGATGGTAAGGTAAGAAGTTATGTAATATATTAATTTTAAATAATGGATAATATTTCATTAAAATCATATATGACCATTAAATCTATCATCATGAACATACATGAGAGATAATAATGGAAAATGAATTACATTTCTTCACAAGGTGGTAGTATCGTACACACGAATGATGGTTTTGTTTTACATTTGATGAAAGTGGAGATAAATTTAAGTTATTAAATAAAAATAATAAAATTTAATTATATTGGATTTAATTATGTTATTATATCATTATAAATGATTAATATTTGAAATAGGTGGAAGAATAAATAAAACAAAGATGCTTAGTTAAGAATGAAACCTCTTCTTCAAACCACCTATTTATGTTTATACCTAAAGACTCCATAGATTGATTTTAAGAACAAAAAAATTACTATAGGAAATTGGGAGTTAATTAAGTAAGGTATTTGGGTATGGTTCAGTGGAACCATAAATATTTTTATGGATAATGAGGAGAGTATAGTGGGTTCCCTTTTATAATTCGGGGAGAGGACATACTTGGAATTTTTTAAAATAAATCATAATACCCACATTTTACGAATACATAAAGGCTATAAAATGGATCATTATCAAAAATTATATGATATAAGGTCAAAATATGTACTTAAAATAGGATTTGGAAAACATTTTAGGTCATTTAACCCTCATCGTTTTATTTTACCCCCCCATTAAACACATTTCAACCATAACTATGGTAATTAATTTTTACTCTTTTAAAAATTCAATAAGGCCAAAATTAATATGAACTTATTATATAATATTTATTTTTATCATTAAAAATGTAGAATTAATTTATAGAATTTTAATTCATAGATATGGAAGAATTTAATATAAAATTAAACTTGTGGAAGAGATGAAAAATGATTTTCTAAAGAATTTTTTTTCATAATTATTAAAAGTTTTTACATTAAAATTTAACATTAAATTAATTAAAATTACCTAAATTGTATTAACAATAATATAATTAATATATTTTTATTTTTAAAATATTTTAAAGAAAAATAAAACTTTGTAAACTATTTAAATGAAAAGGCGGTTTCTAATAAAACCAGTATTTTTTACTATTCAATAAAAAATTAATCTTGTTAAAACAATACCAAAAATTCATCCTAATATAATATTGAAATGATGATTCCAAAAATGAATCTCATTTATAAAGATAAATAATTTAAATGTGTAAAAATTAGTTTTATTTTTTTTACTAAAAGCAATAAAAATCAATTTTTTAGGAAAAATGTATTTTTGAAGCCTATAAATACTTTACCAAGAAATAAGTACTTATTTATCAGTATATTTTATTTATCATTCATAATTAATTTTTAATATGGTTTTATTAAAATTCATACCACCAAATTTAATGAATAGTTTATAATATTCATGTTTAGACAATACTATTAATAGTATATTGAGCTTAATTAAAACATGGTGTTTCTTGTCGCATACACTATTGAATATAGATTTATTTTTTTATAAAACTTAGGATGTTATAGATATAGTATTTAATATACCATGATTTGGTTATATGTTTCATTTGTTTCCTGGTATGATGGTGAATGAGTTTAATTTCATTCATTTTCTTGATACTCAACTATTATGGGAATCTGATAAGCGTTTGGTATATAGATGTGGCCATGGTTACAGTATGGCTATTATAGATTGGTGAAAAAATGAAAAATAAACACTATGGGTGTTAGGGAACATAGGTATTTGGTTCATACCACATTTGTATCACATTATGTATATATAAATTATGAAAAAACATAGGTATTTAATGTATATAAGAATAATAAATTTTACATTGGAGCATGATAGTGATACACTAGTGGGGAAGTGGATGTATGGTTCCATTATGATATACATTCATCCATTATTTTTTGAAAATACATGGGTGTGATATCTTGTGTGTGATCCTTAGGTAGTGAAGAAACTAAAAATTTATTCCAAGAGGGATCTGTGAAGAAGTATGACTGAAAGATTCAATTTATGGAGGAAATAATAGATTCTCATGGAACATGGGTTATGAGAGCCCATAAAAAGTTTAATCATGTAACCAAGAGTTCTATGTGATGTCAAATTCCCATGATAACATATCTGTAATTCCATGTAAGTTTAGAGATATGTGATGAAGAAAAACATCCTAGTTTTAATTATTCATATGATAAAGGGGCCTATAAATACTCCCAAGCTTTCTATTTTAAGGGTTTGGACATTGGATTTCCAATTTTGAGGAATCCAAAGCCCACAGATCTAGCAACCTCAAATTTAATGGTATGTGAATCTATGAAATCACTAATAAATATTATAGGTTAGAATATTTTTCAAATTAAATCACATAATCCCAGGAATACACTTTAATATTCTTCATATAATTTCACAGAAATCCCTCCAATGAGAAATATTCACTTTACAAAAGGATAAAGAATCGACTAATTCTTAATTTTTTGTGACATGAATCTTATATGAAACCCATACCATAATAACTAATTTAACACCTCCACTATGATAAAAAATTCTATGATTATTTATGACTCATAGGAACCACATATTCTAAATCCAATACCTCTCGAGGGAACTTTACAAAAAAGATCAGAATTTTGATATCCCACCATTAATACCTCTATAATAGATATTGACCACCCCTCATTTGTGTGAGACTGATACAAATACTTTTTCTTTCTTGGAAAGGGTTGGGACACCTCTATGGTAAAATACTAGACCATGTACCCGTCAATGGATCCAACCCTAGTATATTCAATGAGACATGCTACTAGGTGAGTGTCATATTTGGTGTAGTCACCATAACCTACCATTACCCAAGCTATCATCCAGGTTGAATGATACAAGAAACCAAACATGAAATCCCCACTCAACCACTTATTTTTGTTAGGTTAATGAAATATGTATACTTAATACATTTCATCGAACTAAATAGACTTTTACTGATAAATATCTTTAAATTGTTCCACTCAAACTACATGGTTTTTGATTTCTGTTACAATATGATACATAGTTTTATTCATTCAAGTTCAATACCAGTATCCCATTATCATAACTATGACATCTCCCCTTCATAAGTTTTGAATATGAAGCTTGTTCATACTTTTAATTTATACCAAATCACTTAAAAATCCTCACTGATCGTTATACTATGAGAACCCGTATATATTGAGTATAATAGGATCAACCTCCCTTATGTGGAAAGAATAACAATATCAAGTACCCATGTGTCATAATAATGATATAAACATTTATTTCATTATGTATTGAGAATAATATTCCATATGCTATGACTATATAATAACCTAATAACCTATTACATTAGTGACCTATTAATCCCTTATGTGATGAGAATAGGATTCCCTATGTGACAATCATAGGATGCACTTTGTGAAAAACATAGAATTCCATTTATTATGAGGAAAATATTCCCCATGTGGCTAAAATATGATTCATTTTATGATGAGAATAAGATTCTATATTTTAAAAGAATGTAATTCATTATGTGATTAGAATATAATTACATATGTAATGGGAACAAGATGCCTTATGTGATGAGAACATGATGCCTCCTATGAAGAGTATGATATTTCATATGTGATTAGAATGATATAAATTCATGAACTAACATGGATAAGAAAAAAGAACATTAATCATACTGTTTAAAACTATTGACCGATCCTTTTATTATGTTAAAATCATAAGATAATGTAAAGACCCGAAAATTTCAAGGAATTTTTTTCTTAAATACTTTGGAATTTTGCGAGTCTGTGGTTTCTGACAGCACCTGATTCTGAGGCTAGGTGTGCTCAGAATCAATTTCTGAAGTTTTGTTCGGGTACGTTCAGTAAACGTACGTGCATGTTTTTCTATCTTTTGAACTGGTGATCAGAATTGAAATCCAAGGACACCGAGGAACTCGCAGTGCCGATATTCACTTAAGGGGACCTTTACCGCAGTTGCGTTTTATGCAGGTTGAGAGTTAATATTTGAGGATTTAGAATGAAATAAATAAAATTTTTGGAACGCAATTTTATTTATGGAAGTTGGTTATTTCCTCCCAAGGGGAGTTATATGTGGGGCCCACACCCACATAACCTCCCATGAGAGGATATTTGTGAGGTGGGGCCCACATGATCCTAACCTTTTCATCTTTCATTAACCCCCCTTTAACTCTTCCCTTCATTAAGGTGGAACCTCTCCACCTCCCAAGCATTTATGAGGCCACCTCCTCTCTTAATTTGTGCCAACCCAAATAGTTAATGCATTTAAATTAACTTGGGTGTAAATAATTCTTTTTGAATTATTTTGAATTGGTTGGAAACTATTTTAAAATTGGGGAAGGTCTTATTTTAATATTTTCTTGGAAAATATTTTGGGAGAGCTCTTGAATTTGAAGGAGTTCCTCTCTTCAACGAAGAACACTGTCCTTCCAACGAAGAACTGTTGAAGAACGACAATCACTTCCTTCGATCTTAGGCCAAGCAAAAGGAGAAGGATCCACCCACAAGTAATGCTGACGACGCGCCATCCTCGGCTCCTTCTTCCCCAATGTCAACAAGTTGATGACATCTCCCCGCGATTCCATCTTCCGTGATGCCCGACTACCGTAAATCTTTTTTTTGAGGTAGGGTAATTGTATAATTTTGGTTTGATAAAATTATAGACCTATCGTTTTTGAATGCGAATGGTTGTTTATAGCCAATTGATACCGCCTAACGCAGAGGGTGCGGGCTGAACACACACGGATCGACGACCCTCCGTAGTATCTTTTATTTGAGATAGAGACCATCTTGGGAAGTGGTGGCGAACGAAGGCGGCGGCCGTGCGTTGGCCGCATGCAGAAGAATCGCGGCCCGCAACCGTGGACCGCTCGGCCGAAGAAGAACCGGACCGCTAAAGCCGGCCGAGCTAAAGGAATAATGCAGCGCCATAAGGGGTACCGTGTAGCGTAGGACCGCAGCCCGCGCTCCGCGGGCCGCTTTGGCGGCGAATCGACCGGCTCATTGGCCGGCCGGGTGAAGGAGTCACGAAACCTTCAGGTGCCGCGCAGTAAGATAGTGGTCCGATTGCACCGGGAAGGTCGGCCGGTTGGGAGGTCGGTGCTGCCAATTTGGGAAAGTGGCCCCCCCTGGACCGCTCGGCCCTCTAGGCTGAGCCGCTCAGCCAACCTGCCGATCCGTGGACAACCGGGCCACGCCGCGCCGCGCCGGGCCGCGCCACGTCGTTCCTGGCCGGGACGTGCCCCGCCGGGCTGAGCCGCGCCCCCCTCGGGTCGGGCCGTGCCCCTCGTGCCAAGCTGCGTGATTCATCGGGCCGGTCTGACCCTCTTTCGGGTCGGACCCTCCAAAACTGGGTTGACCCGACCCATCGGCCCACTGGGCTTAACGGGCCGGGCCCGTTTCCACTTAAACATGAATAATTTTAAGACTGCACATTCGATCGACGTACCGTCTACGACACTAGGACCCTCATGATGAAGATGTCCTTTTTCGATACTCTAAGTGAGTTTTGGACAACTTTGGATAACTGTCGGGTTTGGAACGAGCGCATTTCCAACCGAGCCCCTAGAACGGAAAAGACAATAACACTCAGACCGGGCGTCCGATTGACGCGCCGTCTGTCGCGTTGGGTTCCTTTTGATGATATGGAACTTCGGGATACATAAACTATGTACTTTGTGATATTTGATGTATTGAACCCCTGTATCAAGTAGCGGACCCTCTCGGAATCGAGTGTGGTGTGTGCGGGAACCCTAGAGCTCGCTGCGACTACGAAAACTACCGTACTGGATTCCTCTGTGGGTTCAGCGACAAAAAATACCATACTGGAATCCTCCATGGGTTCGGCGATGATGACTACCATACTGGAATCCTCTGTGGGTTCGACGGAGATGATTACTGTACTTGTACCCTACATGGGTCCGACAGTTTGACTTCTGTTCTAGTATCCTATGTGGGTCTGACATAGTAGCTGGTCTAGTATCATGCGTGGGTCCGACAGCTTAGCTGGTCTAGTATCCTACATGGGTTCGACGTCTTAGATAAATCAGTGACTGCATCTGATAATCTTTATCACATTATGAAAGATGTATACCTGTGTGAGCTGAGTCTTGACTTTCAATCATTACCATTGGTGTGATTGACTTCTTTCCTATGTGGACTAGGTTGTGCTTGGGATGGAGAGTTGGAGCCGAACTAGAATTGATGACTTAGGTATATGTATTGGCATATACCTAAGTAGAGTTAGTTGATACTTCGTGATTGTATCTTTCTTTTGTGGTTTATCCTTCGTGGATTCAGGGAGACCTTTGGGAGTCTCGGGGTCCCTACTGAGTATTGTTATACTCACCCCTGCACGAGATATGCCTGTACTATGTTGTGTTGGATGGAGACGACAGACAACACTGATCGTGGTAGAGACTTGTGGAGTTGGACGGTACCCGGAGGTGGACCACTCGGCGGGATGTTCACGGAGCGGACAGACGGACCCGGGGTGCTGAGGAGACCATCTGTACCCACCCTTCTGGTGGGATTCCCGGAGGAAGACTCAGTGGTTGCTGATTTACTTTACTGCTATTGTACTAGTCTTTCAGTTTTACTGTATTCACTATTGGGCTTGTATTTACGGCCCCTTTTCTTTTCAGAACTTACTTTTGTATACAGTTTTACTTGTGCTAACTTCTGTAACATACTCTGTTGTGATTATTTACTATATAAAGGCAATGCCTTCCCTTTTTATCGTGATTTACGCCTTTGATGCTAGTTTCTAGCCCCTAGCCAATGGAAGGCAGGCTTGGGGTAGTCACGGCATGGGGCCCTAGGATGGTTCGTGATAGATAACCTCATGGTTTTACATGGGGTAGATAATGTCACTGTCTTGATTCCCAACACAAAGTAAAATCATCCTCTAAAAACAATGGTGTTCACCATAACAAGGAATAATATAACATAATTACCTGATTTATATTAGAGGATATAATCAAGAAAATAATTCATGAGAATGTCTTAAATATATAAGTGTATTTTAGACTAGGTAATGAAATCCTCAAAGGGATGTACTGACATCCCATCCTCCCAATATAATTAAGGTGTTACCATCATAACCATGATGGTAATAGGTTACCCATATTTTTAACGTGTAAATATAGGACCTAAATCATGAATATCCCAATTCAATCCAAAAAAATGGTCTCAAGGGAATGTGTTTGAAACAAGATTGTTTAAAAAGGCATGAATCCCTTATCCTTCAATAATGAGAGGATGTTAAAAATTTGGTACCACTTTAATCAAGACATTATTAAGTAATTTACACATTTTTTTGATTCAAATATATGTGGTATCCCACTAACCATATGTACTCACTAAGGTACACCTACCACTACTAATAGAAATTGGGGTAAGTGAGGTGGCTAAGATGCTGATAATACTTATGGACACCAACCCACAGTGGTTTATAACATCTATGCCTAGGAAGTGATATTCACATGTAAAATAGATACTTGGTTCCCTAACTGAATTTAAATAATAAATATTATATAATCTGAAGTAATGAATAACCTCCTTCAATGCTATAAATGGGAAGGTGAAGTTCCAAAAGATCAAATAACAACTAAGAAGGGAGGTTCAATCAGTTTTTCACTTTTTATAAGTTTTAATAATTTTTAAAACTTATCCCATGAAACCTGTTATATTTCACATCCTTGTTATATTTTTATAAATACTCGTTTATGAAAAAATAGGAATGAAATTAAATCACACAATATTTACAAGGTTCGGCCTCAGTGTGAGAACCTGCATCCATGTTGTAGCTACTTCCATGGGTCTATGAAAATTCACTATTATGAAGAAGTGAATAAAACATGGGAAAACTCATGTTAGACACCTTCTATCTACTAATAGGAAATATTATATTTAATTCCTTTAGTTTAAAATGTTTTATTATAAAATAATTAATCCAAAGAAATTAAAAATACATTGTTAAATTTTCTTCAAAAAAGTTCCAGGTTCCGATGAACTTTATTCTAATGGCCTTCATTCAGATGAACATAATAAAATTGGCTTAGTTAGATTGAAAAAATAGGATGATCCCTTTCTTAATATGAACTTCTCAAACTTTTCTAAAAAAAAGAATAGTCTTCCTCAGTCTGATTGACTAAATAAAAATTTATCAACATGATGTTTCTTAGTCTGATTAACAAAACAACAGATGTCTGATCTTCTAATGAGATCTCTGTATGGAAGGAACTTTCACTTTAATTCTTCAGTGCTCCACCTTTTTCACTTATATGAAAAGTTAAAAAATGTGAAGGAATTTTGATTCAATTTATATTTAACACAGAAAGTAAAAAGTGGGAAATTGCAAAAAAATTCCCACTTACTCAAATTTCAAAACATTAAAAAACACTCACATTTAAACTTCAACTTGTAATTCTTAAAACCTTCTCAATATTTCTTTGAGATCAATATTTTCAAACAAAATAAAATTTAATAAGTCTAATATAACTTCCTTAGCTTCATATTATTTTTATCACTATGATATTCCTTTCCATCTCATATGATTAAGATATGCCTTTATTTATCAACTCATTATGATCTGTCTTTATTTCTCATCTCATTATGATCTTCCTTTCTTTCTCAGATCATTACAGTGTGCCTTTATTTCTTATATCATTGTGATATATCTTTCTTTCTTGGCTCATTACAGTCTTCTTTTATTTCTCAGCTCATTATGATGAAACTCTTCAATATATGAATTATAAGCATCATAATCTTATTCGATTGAAAAATTAATCTCTCCCTTTGTTTCTTCTCAATAAAACACTACTCTTTTAGAATATTCACTAATTTTTATAATTGATCATTTTTTATGGATCAACATTAGAAAATTTGGTCACTTTGAATCTCTATAAGTGATGTGTTATCAGTGTGAGGCATTCATTTGATGAATTGGTGTCTATTTAAATTGTGATTAATCTTCCTCCTTAGAGGCAGTCTGATTAAAACCCTCAGAGTGATGGAATTATCTATACAATGGAATTATCATTATGATGTTCCACAACTAATGATGACGTAACTCAATGACATTTAAAAACATCAAACTTCATCAGCTTTACACATTTTGAACTCTGAAAACCAATCATTCTTGTACTTATTGATCTGATCTTCTATTTATGATTTTCTGGAACTCATACAAACTTTATGATTCCTTCATTTCTTCAAAATATTTTACCATTATAGTTTTCATGATTTATGATAACTTCATGACCAAATAATAATTATCTTATTTGATGATAGAAAGTACGAAAACATTCTAACTCTTAAATTCACTATGTTATTTCAAAACTCTTTAGAAATAATGTGACTTCTTTACTAAGAAACTTATGAATTTATAACAAACACCATGTCTGATGGATATTGAACTTCATACTAATGGAATTGATACTGATGGTGCGTCTAATTAATAATTGAATCTTTATAACCACTTCTACATTTAGTGCTTCTCAGTTCAATAACCTGAGTCTAGAAACCTATTTCTCATAAACAACTTTCTTAAGGGTAAACATTTTCTCTCCTTTTATGTTTTTATTCATCAACTTTTAGTATTCTTATGAAAATTCATTATAATGGACTAGTTCCAATCCTGAATAACAAATACAATCTTTTAAAACATTTTTAGTTGTCAAAAAATAAAAAACATTGTTAAAAAAAATTATCAAAATTTTTATTCAATATCCCCCTTTATATTTTTTAAAACCCTTATTACAAAATTTCTAACTCTTAGAAAATTTTCATGACTAAACTTTTTTAAACAACTCAAGTTTTTTTTACTTTTACCAAAAACCATAATTTCTCAAAATATAGTGTCTTAAAACCAAAATAATGGATAAATTAATGTTTTTAAGGAATTACATCCTTCGGTGATAAGAAAATTTTATGTCCATGTAAAGATAACCCCCCTTAATTTTCTCTTTTCCTCTATCATTTATATTTTTCTCTCCCTTATTTTATAATAACCACAAATTCATATTCATTTAAGAAAGATAATTAAAAAACTTTAAGAAAGTTGTTACTTTATCTCCCCCTTTTTCAACATAATCCAAAGCACAGTGGGGGTTCTTCCTTATGATATTTAGAAAGTAATTAGAGTATGATGGACATAAATTTTCAACCTCAACTCAATAAAACTTTCTTTTGGAATTCCCTTTGTGAAGATATCAACAATTTGATACTTTGTTGAGATATATTCTAGAAAAAAATCTCCAGCAGAAACTTTCTATTTTATAAAGTGAAACTTTATATCAATGTGTTTTTATCTTGAATGTTGTATAGTATTTTTAGAAATATCAATTGAACTCTAATTATCATAAAGTATCTTCAGTGGTTTAGAAACTTTTACTTTCAAATATTTCAGCTGAACTTTAATCCACAACATCTGAGTACAAGCCTGAGTAGCTGCAACATAATTTTTTTCCATTGTGCTCAAAGTTATTGAACTTTGTTTCATACTATACCAACCTAGACAACATTCACCCATGAAAAATTTTCTTCATAAGTTTGATTTTCTATCATTACAATCTCCAGCCCAATCAGTATTAGTATAACCCTAAAACTTCTTCTCACGATTTCTTTTGTATAACAACCCATGTTATGTTGTTCCTCTAAAATATTTTACAATTCTCTTTACTGCCAATATATGTGATTATTTAAGATTACTTTGATTCCTATAACACAAATTCAAATCATAAAAAATATCAAGCCTTGAGTTTGTAAAGTAAAGTACACTTTCTACCAGCTTCCAAAAGTCTTTTTGATTCAAACATTTTTTGGAGTAATATTTACTCAACATTATGAACACATATATAGTAGTAAAAAAATCTCTGGATTTTTCAATCACAAACTTCTTTAAAAAAAATTTGGAATATTTTTATTGAGATAATAAAATGTACTTTTCTTTTTATTGAACTTGTAATCCAGTAAAGAACGTTAATTCTACCAACATTAACATTTCCAAAATTTATTTATTTACTCAGAGAAATAATTACAAACTTTTTCATCCTCCCCATAAAAAATTATATCATCCACATAAACAACTATAGTTATAGTTCTAAATTCAACATATTTCACATATAAGTTCCTATCATCTTTTCCATTCGAAAAAATCAATATTCGCAAATAGCTATCAAGTTTTGAAAACTAGGCATGTTGGGATTGTTTCAACTCATACAAGTATTTATTAAATCCAAAAACATTATTTTCATAATTACCAAGTTAAAAACCACAAGTTTGTTCAATATAAACTTCTTCCTAAATCTCACCATTTAAGAAAACTAACTTTACATCCATATGATAGCCTTTTTTATTTTTATGTTTGGTAACTTATAAAAACATTCTAATAGTTTCTAATCTTTCAACTAGGAAAAAATTTTCTTCAAAATACACACATTCAGCTTGTGAAAATCCTTTAAAACAAGTCTTTATTTTTTTCTTGAAACTTATCCATGCACAATAAATATTTTTTGTGACCCACTTTATTCCAATAATTTTTTTTCAGGTTATGGAAAAAGTTCTCTTAATTCATTTTTCTCAATTTGATCCAACTATTAATTCATAGAATCCACACATTCTTTGTCTTTAATAACTTATAAATATAATTATGAATCAAATTTTGAGATAAGTGAAGTCTGGTTTTCTAATATAAACTATCTTCCATTCTAAACTAGAGCCTTATAATTTCTATTAATGTTTTCAAACTCAATATGTTTTTGAAAGGTAGGAAATTTCAATGTTTCTTTTCCAGCTAAACTTTCCTAACCACATGATTATCTTGAATCTTGGTAAGGAGTTTTTGACTTAATTTCAATATCATTGGAAATATCCCACTTATCATCCTCATAATTCTCAACAAATTTTGGTAAGGGATTTTTATTTTCAATTACTTTCACATCATATGAGTCCACCAACCTTTGTAATCATTTGTTCCAATATTTTTAACTTCTTCTATTGGTAGAATTACCAATAAAAATTCCTTCCTTATCTTTCTCATAAATCTTTCTATATTTGGATTTTGATTTTTTGTAAACATGGACTTTATAAAACATTAAATTACCTCAATGAATGTTTTTTATACCACATATCATAAGAATTAATGTTGGTTTTTGGTTTCAAAAATCATTTATTATTAACGTATACATTATTACTAATAGATTCATTCTAATAAAACATTGAAAGTTTGTATTCTGAAAACATATTCATCCCATTTCCACCAAACTTCTATTATTTATTTCTACTAATACACTTTTTTGTGGATTATAGGGATAACTATACTGATTTTTATACCATGATTTCTCAAATAAGTTTCAAAAGTATTACTTCTGAATTTGGTATCATTATCTACTCTCAACTTCTTTATTAAATCCCTATTTCTTTATCAACTTATTTTCTAAAAAACCTAACCATTTTCACATCCTATGACTTATGTTTCATAAACAATATGTTTTTATCTAGGTGAAATAATAAATAAATGTGATGAAATATAAATCTCTTTTTTTGATGAATGTTCTCATCATTCCACATAAATCGGAATGAATAAGGGCAAGAGGTCTGGTAGTTTGAATCGCAAATCTCCTATGAATTTTTTAGTAATATGGACTTTTTTAAAAGTAACACAAAAATCTTCATATCTTCTTTTCAATTCTATAAAATAACAAACAATAAAAAAATTTAGAAAAAAATCCATTTTTTTCTTCCCAAGGTGGCCAAGTCTTCAATGCCACAACTTATTTTCAACTTCAACACTCATGTAACAGGAGTTACCAAACTCTCCTATTTTGAAGAGATTCCCACTGGTTATTTCTCCTTAGGTAATAACTCTTCCATATTTCACACTTTTTATAACACAATAGTATTTTTTTAAGATCACTTATTTTCCAACATCAAAAATTTTACTTTCACTAAGTTTTTTTAGCCCATAAACAAATAAAACTCCCTTAGATTTTAACTTTTATTCTTCAATATCAACCATTATAATTCCTCTAATTTTTAAGGAACTATCATTAACAAAGGTTAATTCTCATCGATAATGACTTTCAACATGTTTCAAGATTTTTATATCGCTTATCATATGTGAAGAACAACCACTATCAAGTATCGATTGTTTATTCCTTTTACTTTCTTTCAAAGATATATCAATAATAAAGGCTCTTTCCTCAATTTTCTTCTTTCCAGCTTCCTTTTATTTTCTACCATAAGAAACAAATTTCAGGAGTTTCATACATCTATCATCATGATGAACAACTTGATAACCATAAACTTCTTCTATATATTCAAATTTATTTTTTCTAGGAAAATTTATAACATCTTGAGTTTTTTTTCTTTTATAACTTCCTATGAGTTAGTAATGTTACTCATTCTTATTCCAACATTTCATTATAATTGTTCAAACCTTTATCTAAGAATTGACAAGTTATACAAAAAATTATAAGCTACATGCCCATAGATTCCACAACACCAGCAATATCCATCAAATCTTGATTTATTATTGAATTAAGATCATTCTCTGTAGAAAATTTATTGAGTTTGATAACTTTTTTCTACTCAAAAATACTCAAGATGCGGTCCATTTTCCTTCTGAGTGAGTTTTAAACTTTTGTTGGTGTGATAGGTTTATCCCAAAATTTATCAACCCAAGATTTGCCAACACCTTTTCCAAAACCAAAAATATTAGAAGAATTAGATAAAACTTTATTCTTAGTGAGTTAGGATTTCAACTAATTATTGTTTTGAGCCTTCTCAGTAACATTAAAAGTATCGGATTTTAATTCTAAAGCTTTGTTTATGTTATCATTCATCTTACTCATGGTACTTTCAGTCTCAAGAAGTTTAGACTGAAACTTTTTAACTTCTTCATCCTTATCTACCAGCTTTTTTTTAGTATCTTCAACGATCTTTCCCTATTCATCAATTATAAGTTTTTAACTTAATATGTACAAGACATATTCTTAATCATTCTTGATTACATATTTTCTTCCTCCAAAAACTTATCAACAATATTTCTTCATTAATCTGATTTATTTATTGAGAGTTTCAATTTTTTAAAGATATGAAACATGTTCTGTTTTGAATTGATAATCTATAGAGGATTATTTACCACCTTATTCATTATCTGAGGGATTTTTTTATTAACTTTTACAATAAGGGTTTTAAAGTTTTTTGAAATTTTATCTTCCAAAGAATTGTTTTTAGTTGATTCTAATTCAATTTTCTTACCCAATATATATTCTTTATTATTTTTTTCCACTTCTTCCATCATGGTTTTTTATCAGAATCATCTCGATATTCACAAACCTTCATCTTGGGGAAACTCATAGAAAAGTTTATGATTCCACCACACTCTAAACATTTGGGTGGAATTTTACCTCCATACTTTCCTCTTCTTATTCAAAAGTTATTAGATATAAGAGAAATTATTTTTTCATTCAAATCATCATCCTCTTTATCATCGGACTCACAAGGATCAACATCATCAACATCTTATATTTTCAATTTTATCATGGCATCAAAATATTTTTAATATTTCAACTTATTTTTGAACATTTGAGATTTTCTCATTTCATAAGAAATAAAAAATTTGTGCAATTCATCAAGAGATAAATCTTCCTTATCTTTTAAAAAGGAAATTTTGGAATCAAACCTATCTGGAAAGTCTCTCATAAGATTCTTCATAATTTTAGATTCTTCCTAGACATCTCTGAATCCTCTAATGTTTCCAAGAATTTCATTTACTCTGGTGAATTATTTATCAATAGTTTTTCCTTCTCTTATTTTGATTTCTTTATACTTACTATTCCATATTTGTAGATTTTCTTCATTCACTTTAGAATTCCCTTTGAAAATACTTTCTAATTTGTCCTCTATACTCTTCAAAGTTTTGAGACCCATCTCCTTTATATAAATATTTTCTGATAAGTACATAAGGATAACATTTTTATATTTTCCATCAACTTTGATATTTATCTTATTAGAAAAATTCATTAGGGAATCCTTATAAAGAGGTGGAAAACCAATTATAGCAATATCAACAACTTCCAGGCCAAGAGATAAGAGATAAGAAATCGTCGTATTCTTCCATCCGTAATAAGTTATTTCATAAAATATAGGAATTACTATACTGTTTAGAGATTTTATATTATCCATGATAAGGATTGAACAATGAATCCTTCCCTCTAATACCAATTGAAGTTCCAAAGGATTGAATAAAAACTAAGAAGGGGGGTTGAATCAGTTGTTCACTATCTAAAGGTTTTAATACTTTTTATAAATTAACCCCAAAAACCTGTTAAATTTCATGTCCTTATCATATTTTTATAAATAATAATGCATGAAAAAATAGGAAAACAAGTAAATAAAATTATATTTACATGGTTCGACCGTAGTGTGAGAACCTACATCTTTTCCAAAACTTCTCCTATGGGTCTATGGAAATTCACTATTATTAATAAGTGAATAAAACTTATGGAAACTTCTGTTAGATTAATTCTATCTCCAAATAGGAAATATTATAATAAATCCAATAAGATTAAAATTTTTTCATATAAAATAATTGATCCAAAACAAAAGTAAAAAGATTTTTTTCAATTTTCACTATAAAATTTATTGGGTTCGATAACCCTGAGTTTGATGGATTTCTGTTGGATGAACACAATCTGATTGACTCATTCCAATCGACTCAATATTATTCTCCCTTTACTAATATAAAATTCACAAACAATATTAAAAAACTAACCGATCAAATCAATGTGATCTTCTCAATACAATTTTTCTTAGTCTGGTTAACAAAACAATAAATGTTAGATATTCTAATGAGATGTATTTCTGGAAGAAACCTTCACTCTAATTCTTTAGCACTGCACCTTTTCTACTTACTTGAAAAGTTAAAAAAAATGATGTATGATTCTATTTATATGTGACTCAGAAAATAAAGAGTGAGAAATTGAAAAAAAATCTCGATTACTAATGTTTCAAAACTCCAAAAAACACTCACATTTAAACTTCAACTTTGACTTCTTCAAAACTTCTAAATATTTTTTCAATATCATTCTTCTCAAAAAAAAATTTCATTGTAATATAACTTCCTCATATTCAAATTCCTCTACCCATTATGATCTTCCTTTCTTTCTCATCTCATTATGATCTATCTCTCTTTCTCAGCTCATTATGGTCTACCTTTCTTTCTTAACTCATTATGGCCTACCTTTATTTCTCAAATCATTATGATAAATATTTATTTCTATGCTCATTATGATCTACATTTCTTTATCTCATTACGATATACTTTTCTTTCTCATATCATTATGATCTACCTTTATATCTCAACTCATTACGATGAACTTCCTCAGCATATGACTTATTGGTTTCACAATATTATTTCATTTCAAACTTGAACTCTCCCTTTGTTTATTCTCAAGAAAAACACTTTTATAATCTTCACTTATTTTCATAAATAATCTTATTTTTATGGATCCGAATCAATAACTCTGATCACTTCGATGTTCTGTATCTAATGTGTTATTAGTGCGAGGAATTAATTTGATGAATCAGTACTTATTACTAATCCAATTGAACTTACTACTTAGATACAGTCTTATTAAAATCCTCATAATGATGTAATTCTCATTATTATTTAATTATCATTACGATGTTTTGAATCCGATGATGACCCCACTCAATAACTTTGAAAACATCAAACTTCATCAACTAAACATGTTATTACTTCTGATAACCTCTCAGTCTGGTACTTTGAGATCTAATTTTCTATTTCCAAGTTTATAGAACTGATAAAAACTTTACAATTCCTCCATCACTTCAAAATATTTTATCATGATAGTTTCCATGATTTTTGAAAAATTCATGACGAGGAAAACATATTCTGATTTGAGGTAAGAAAGTATGAAAATTTTCTAACTCTTGACTTCACTATCTTATTTCAAAACTCTTTGGCAACATTATAAATCCTTCACTTAACAACTTATAACTTTATAAAAAACATTGTGTCTATTGGATCTTGAACTTCATATATATGTACTTGATACCGATGGTGTGTTTGATCAAAAACTTCATCTTTAGGACCACTTCTATGTTTGATGCTGCTTGGTACGATAACCAGAGTTTAGAAACATGTCTCCAAAAAAACTTTCTTAATGATAAAACTTTTCTCCCTATTTTTTTTGGATTAAAAAACAATAAAAAAAATTCAAATTTCTTATTAAAACACATTATGATGGACTAGGTCCAATCCTGAATAACAAAAACATTTTTTTACTACAAGGTTAGTTGTCAAAAAATATATAAAACTTTATTTAAAAAATTATAAAAAAATATTCTATAGAGGGAATCATCCTCACTTAGTAGGTGTAATGAGAATATCTTTATTTCATAGTTCCACACTGTATTTTCAAGAAATATAGAAATATCATAGTGAAATACCATATTGTCACCACTACTAGTAATTTTAGGAGTCTCTCCCAATAGCACATCAATGTCACTTTTCCATGTGCTAAGAAGGTAAGATATATCCATGGTATGCCAACTACAACTACCACCCATGAGTCACAAAAGAGGGATCTCACCAACTTATGTCACTGACAACATAGGATAACCCATTTCATAACCGAATTTGTTGATCCTACTCATATTCTAGATTCCTTGGTCTGGAAAACACGGTTCCCAGGCTATGGGAATTCTACAACTCTTACTCAATAAGAGGAAACTAATGTGGCTATTGTCACATCCCCTACTGTCCTGACCATAACATAGGGGGAATCATAGAAAGATATAGATCCATATTTCATCCTCCCACCAGGCATGTTGGGTTATCTCTCCCATCCACTGGAAGCACTAGTATCCAACATGGAGGCCCTACTCCTGATGAATATTTCTATTGAAAATTTTCTTACCAGAGAAAAACAACAATGTAAGTCCTTACCATGATATAGAAAAAAAATCTTATGGAAAGGATCCCTATGTCGCATACAATATCAAAAAGTGTAAATTACCATACCAACACTATAAGGATCAATGGGGGAATCAGAATCAAATAAATATATATCATTTTTAATGATAGTCTACTGATGACCCTGAGGAGATGTTCAATATTCCACCACAAAAATCCTTATGGGAAAGAACCTGATGATTTTGGATTATCATTCTAGATATTAATGTGAAATAAATTTGTAGGTCCCTATATATGTATTTGTGCATAGAGGATGCCTTTTCTTCTATCTTAGGGCTCTATGTAATTATTTCCTTCACACCACTCATATCCTTTTCCTTTTATTCTTCAATAAAAATGAGGGAAATATTAGGATCCATCATAGTAGTTTTGGATGAGGAACAATATCCAATAGAGCCACTGAACTAGATAATCTCCCTCAGCATGAGGATGCAGTCTCATTATCCTAAATGAAAATATTATTGAAACATTAACTAGCTCTATATGACACTTTTTCAACATGGGGTAGGATGTATAAAAAAACACTCTAACTAGGGGATCTATAGAAAAAGAGTTCATTATCACTTCCTCATATGACTTCTAACCAACTCAATCTTTTGGACTAGGATTACCGCTTTGGCTAACATGAAGAGGAAGATGAGATCATAGAGGATTCACTTGATAATGACTTAATTTCAGCCATGTTTTTAAAAATGGTGATCCCACGCATCTCTATCCAAGATTTTTTCACTGAAAATCATCTGACATATCACTACCTTACTACCAAACTGGGTTTTGACACCACTAGTAAATGGTCTTTATCAATGCTTATAATGTTCTGACTACCAAAGTGAGGTTAAATATATTATATATTATATTTTATATATTATATATTATATGTGATGTGTTATATATTATATATTATATATTATATTCATTTAAAAATGCTAAAATATAATATAAATATATATCCATTTATTAATACACACATATATGAATATATAAACATTATATATATATATAAGTATATATATATTCACACATTTTTATAATGTAAAAAATGGTTAGATATTGTTTTAAATACATTTTTAGAAAATGTATTTATTTACATATATTACAATATACATATTCATATTTTTTTTCATTGACAAACATATGTTTATATATAAACATTACCTATATAGGTAGATATATATATTAATTAATTTTTAAGCTAAATAAAATGGATAATTTTTTAATTTAAACAAAATGAATAATAAATATTAATTTTATATATTTCAAAATGAATTTTTACATAAATATGTTGATATATGTGTTTATACAATTGATTTATTATAAGTAAATATAAGAAAATATCCATATATTTAATTATAAATAAAACTACATTATGAAAAATGATAAAATTCCAAAACCATAATATCAATATGAATGTAATCCCAAGTAATAAATTTAGTCCTTACTGAAAATGTGAAAAAACACCCTAAAACAAGGCTAAAATTTCATAAAATATTATAAAATTTGGATACTCTCACTAAAAACTATGTTTTAGTGTCCTTCTTTGCCTTTTTTACATTGAAATATGTGATCATCGGTTATTAGTGAGTAGATCAAATCATAGGATTTGATTTAATATGTGGTAGAGCACAAATAGACACCCAGATAAAAATTTATTATTGTTTGAAGTTTAAGTCATATTTTCAACTTATCTTACCCTGTTCACTAATTCATTTATTTTTTATGTCATTCAACAATTATTAAATGACTATTAACCAATAATAAGTAAAAAATATATTAATTAATAATATTTTTTAAATTATTTTATATCCATTTTCACTAAATATCTTTTATATTAAGTGTAAATGCTTATTTAGCCTTATCTAAAACATATTTAAAAAATAAATATTATATTTATATATTAATATATTATTTTTAATTAAATGTAATATTTTTATGAAATATACCCTTTATCTGAGCTAAAAACATTGATGACCCCCCCCCTTCCCTTATCAGTTCTTTCTTACTAGTGCTAATAAAATCCCCCTTTATCAATGATTTTTAAGTAGTACTAAAAAAGTTCCCCCCTTTATTAGTGTTTTTTAACATTGATAAAGACCCCCTTTATCTGTGTTAAAAAAGTGCTAATAAAGGCCCCCATTATCAGTAATATTAGATAGTGCTGATAAATCCTACCACTAGATAAACACAATTTTATAGTAGTAATATAATATTTCGGTGACATTTAATATCCTTTACATTCATCAAGTTGCATATCCAATAATCTATTAGTAACATTTTTTCCACATCTAGAAGTGTTGAAGTATCAAATTAATAACACTACCTGTGAAATATAATCTAAAGTCTTTTGGGTATAGTATAAACTTTTAGTGGGTATATACTAATGATTTTATTCTTCTATGCATGATCACTAAAGTGGTATCTCCCCATGTGAAATTTAGAGACTTTGGGTGGATTTTTAATTTATAGTATATTATTCTCAAATGGTGATAATAGGTTCATTGTGATTATTTGTTTGATGGATTTGTAAAATATTCACCACCAACTGTAGATATGGGAAATTGTATCATATTTCCCCCCTAACAACCAGAAGTACGATGTGAGTAATGAAGCGAGAAAACAATATTTTCTAAAAGACAATCGACAACAAATAGTAAACCTCCTATAGGTTATTAGTCTCTTCATTATATATATGGTAATTTCCTTTGAATACCATATAAAATACCACTCCCAAACACATGAAAAAACATCAGTAAAGTCAATGGTATATGTGAATCTACTAGAAAACCTAAATTCATTGCTACCACTGATATAGATTCTTAAATAACATTTTTATGAGAAGTTTTAGGGTTGTAAGAGAAATAGCACTGATCTCTTATCAGGATACCATATTTATGATAGAAATATTTGATATAATACCTATGAACCTACTGCAGTTGTTAAACATTATATCCTAGACTATCGCATAATGAGAACTATAAATAGTGTTTATTTAAGAGTATATTTAAAATTTAAATTTATGAATATTATAATTTTATTTTAATAAAATAAAAATCTATATTTAAAATATTAATAATATATTATCTTAATATGAAATTTTGGGATTTTTCCCAATTAGTTGATTTTTATATAAAAAATGAAAAATACATTTTTTACCAAAATTGTTACTTTTTTGAATTTACAAATATATAAGAAAGATCTATAATTTTATAAAAGAAACTTTTTAATGTTCATATATGTGCTTAAGGAGTAAAATTATATTATTTTTAAATAAACTTATCAAATTATATATCCTATGTTTAATATTTTGTCAATTTAATTAAAATTTTCTAATTAAAGATAATTTTTTTGTATTAATTAAATACTATTTTGGTAAAATTCAGTTTTTTATTTCTTGGGAAGACTCAAAACATTTATTTTTTCTATAATAAAAAAAATTATATCATGAAAATCGGAGTCATTGGTAATTTTATCTTGAACATAATTTTTATGCTTAAAAATAGAACTTTTCCTAGAAATACAAGTTTTAATCATGCTAATATTAAAATTAATTTTCCCTATGTACATTAATTATAATTATTAAAATGTAATTTTTAAATATATTTAGTAGGTATAAATTAAGTAATATGGAAAGTTTTTTTATATATATGGAAAATAAATTGCTTAGATAAAAAATTAATAACCACAGAAAAATTAAAAATGTTTGTTTTTAACTAGATAACTGTGTAAGACTTAGATAAATTTAATATAACTAAATTATATTAATATATTTAAAATTATGAATCTACTATGATGTTTATATGTATAAAAAAAATATATAAAAACTCATTAAATTAACAATTAATATGAAATAAGAATAAAAAACACTTAATTAATAAAAAGACAATTTTCAATAAAAGTAGTTTTTATATATATTATATTTTAATTTAAAAGTTAATTTTCTCACATTTATAAGTTGAGTTAGATTAGATAAATTTCAAATTCAGATTTAAAATGAAATTTTTTTATGAGGGGTCATCTTAAATTTGTAAAAATAAAATAATTATTATGGTTAATGTTTAATAAAGATTATTATGGGTAAAATGGGTAAATAAAGTATCTCAAATTTTTAATAATTAAGATCTAACTTGAAAATTATATAAATCCTTATTAGGTATGAAATTTGTACACAAATGTTTCACCAATTGTTTCTCCACCAAACTCACCTTACTCACCTAACCATCCTAACACCCATGTGATTCCATTTTTACCCCTTAGCTAACTTTTGTTTCCATGAAAACCCCCTCTTTTTCATTAATAAAAGGAGCTCAATCCCACTCATTCTCTCATTACACTCCACCCAAAAGGAATTGAACATGAATTTTTTATCCCTACCCCTCTTTAAATCCCCCCATGTAGTTCCTAAGGTTCTACAGAGTCCTTACAAGTTTTCATAAGTAAATTAATATGGTAACTATTTGGAATCCTTTTCATTCATTTATAATGGAAATTATTTTGTTATAATAAGATTTTCAAATGTTTCCTTCATTTTAATTTTATGGTATTATCTCCTATTTTATATTTTGTCAAAGAGAGACTAATTATCACCTCTCATTATATACTATTTTATATGCCATTATTATGCTGACATAATGGATTTCTTTCCACCCTATCAATTTTCAATTACCAACCATTTTTTGTAATGACAACATTCATGTAGTTATATAGAACAATCATAAATTTCACATATTGAAAATAAGAACTCATCTCATTAAATATTTTTCATATGTTATCATAATTCCCAGAAATCCTAAATTTTTGGAAAGTAAACTATGTATTTCTTCCAAGAAATTACATCCATTTCATGAAACTAATAGGTGGATGCAGTTGTGGCACATATAAACCTAGCAGCAATAGGCCAAAAATGGTTGGTTGATAATTTATTCAACCATCATCCTAATTCATGATGAGTTGTCCTATGACATCACATTTGGATAGACACTCACAAAGGATATGTATTGGATAATTTAGTTACTCTTTACAAACCATAATGTTGAATTTTCATACCCTTGTTATGGTCTCCTACCAGTGAAAGATGTTGTACTCAATTACAATCCTACATTGAAAAAATATCACATTGAATATACCCTCAACACTATATTCTCTTGATATAGGTACTACTTGTAACTTTGATAATACTCCACAACATTGAAGTTTAATAACGTATGTTCTCATAGACATGCACATTATTCCATCAAAAAGAGAAGAATTTTTTTCATATTTTGTATCATATAGATAGAAATGTTTTTATTCTATCCTAGTATCAATATTTAATGGTATAAAATATCTTTTTTATTCTAATGGTTAATTCATTGGAATTTATAAGGTGATGGGTGTGGCTTAGAATTATAAGTCCCCATGATGCATCGAAAGGTCTCAGGAGAAACACAACATTTTTTTTGCATATACCTATACGTATATCATTATATTGTATTTGAAGAATCCCATGACAATATATACTGATGTCTAACATTATAAATTTCATCAGTATATGGTCAATGAACTTTTTCATCCTTATTTTTCATTTGTTTTCATTAATATAGTATTCCCTCAGTTACAGTAGATTATGTATTCATATTTTTTGTTCATTCCTACCATATCACTTGTGCCATGTTTATGCTATGATATCGTCCACTATTTAGTAATCCTTACTAATAATATATTCTCACCCTTATTTTTTTCCCTTTAACTAATAAACTAGAGGATATTTTTTTTTAATTTTATAGGATATTATAGAAGGGATAATAAATTTCTCATATTGTGTTCATTTTGTATATTATTTTTTAAAATTTAATGAAAGTATATATCTAGTATTCAGTGAAAACTAATCCATATAATCCTAAAAAAACACTTTTCTTTTATACCAATAATTTATAATAACTACTGTCTATAGGTTTATATATTTTGGGTTGTTAAAGTTGGTATTAGAGAAAGTTTTGTAGGGATATCGGTGACTAGACATAGAGAAACCAAGTTAAAGAACACTAGTACAAAGTAACCATCATGATTTCTAGGTAACACTTAAGAAATCATAATATAAATTTTATTTTATAATTAAATATAAAGATAAAATTATGTGTATGACACAATAAATGGATGAAGGCTAATAGGATGAATGGGAAATATATAAACACTTATAGTAAATATAGGGATATCCCTACCTGAGAAAGTTAATGGAGCTGGAGTTGAGGCTGATCAAATTATAACCATATTAAGGTGATTAACCGTAGATATGACAAATAATATCACCTTTATAGATTGACCTATTGATCCACAACAATATGTAACTATATTATACTAATCCATGTGATGAAAACCTACAAAATTTGAAGGAACAATTAATCCACTAATATCTAAACAATGGATCAAGTCCCTGGAGTATATCTTTCCAACCATGGAAAGTTGTGTAATAGAGATTTTTATTATGGTGTTCTATCATCTGATTATATATAAACAATAATTGTCTCTAATATAAAAAAAGATAAAGATAATATAACTTTTATATAATGGGGAATTTGTAAGGAAATATTATATGAATAATATATTCCTTATAAACATAGAGTAGAAACAGAAAGGAAATTCATCAACACTAGACAAAAAGAGAAGGAAAATGTTACAAAGTATGGGGAAAACTTTAAAAGGTCATCTATAAATAATGTAGACTATATACAAAGATCAAAAAAAAATATTATTTCATTGATGGTATAAAGTTAATCCATCGAAGGTAATTGATCTCTCATAACTTGAAATGATATTAAGATATAGACTCAATCACCATTAAGATATAAAATGAGTTATTCATGATGTTTATATTCAATGGAAATTAGGAGAAGAAGAGGCTGGATGAGAATTATAGGAAGAAAAATGTTGAAAGAGGGAGAAATTGAAGGATGAGACTTCCCACATGTGATAACTTTAGGAGGAAACATCATGTGTCTTGAAGGAAGGGAACATTAGTTTACTAAAAGTGATGATAAAAAGGCCATATAGCTCATTAATGAAAAGTAAATGAAGAAGGTGTTAATTTACACTGCTATAATTGTATGTAAATAGACATTATGAGAACCAATTCACCAAAAATTATGGAATTTAGATCATAAAAAGACATGTGAGAAAGATAATGCTTATGAAATTACCAAAATTGAATTTCAAATTCCTGATAACATGGTGATAAGTAGTTTGATCATATCCTCAGAGTTAGAAAATGTTTTATTTAATTCCTGATCTTTACACTCTTTTTATTTCTTTTATGTTTTCTAAAAAAATATTTCTATAGCACCCTAATAAGGGAGTTATCAATTATGAAACTAAGATGAAATATTATTACAACACTAATATATCAGTTAGTTCCAATTATGATGCACTTATTTACAAATTTGGAAAATAGTTATTATACGCATGGTTTAATTTCATATAATCCTTTGTTTGGAATGGATTTCATTTTATAATGAAAAAATTTATTTATAATACAATGAGATTATGGTTCACTATGGTGAGGTGTAATATCTTGTCTTAATAGGGTTAATTCATCATCTAAATCAATCTAGGATCTCTTGCTAGTATATCTCAAAAATTAAATACTATGAATATAGGATGATAGAGTATAATTCAAAGATTAGGACGATAAGATAAGAATAGAGGATGTACCCATGGTATAAAAATTCATTTATGTCTTTCTAGAAGAATTACCTAGTTATCCACAAGAGTGTGATGTTTTGTTCTCCCTTGAACTCATTTTTGATGTAAGATCTATATCTAAAAATCCCTATTTATTGACACCAATAAAGTTGAAAAAGTTAAAGAAACAAATATAGGAGTTGTGTGATAAGGGATTCATATTTTATAATGTTTCTCCACTATTTTATTAATTTAATATAAGGATGTGTCTTTGAGATTGTGTATCATTTATAGAGATATCAATTACATTATTATAAATAATCATTATCCTTTATCAGACATTGAGGACTTATTTAATTCACTTCAAGGAGATCAATACTTCTCAAATATTTATCTTCACTTTAGTTATCATTAACTAAGGGTAAAGAAGGTTGATATACCAAAGAAAACATTTCAAAAAACATATGAACATTATGATATTATGGCAATTCCGATTATATTGAGTAAAAAACCTTCTATATTTATGGATATTAGGAATTGAGTATACAAGTATTATTTTGAGAAACTTTTGGTGGTATTCATTTATGGTATCTTGATATACTCTAAGACTTATGAGGATCATTATATTTATCTAAAAATAGTTCTAGATACCCATAGAAAAAAACATTATATGAGAAATATAGTAATTAAGAATTTTGAAACCATGATGTTTCTTTTCATGTACATATTGTCTCCATGTATGGAATATATATTGGCCCTAAAATTAAAATGGTAGTTAATAATTTCCTACAATGACAAACATAACCAAGATATGATGTTTCCTAGATTTAGAATATTACTACCGGTGGTTCGTTCAAAATTTTGCTTAATTGGAAAACCCATTAACCAAGTTAATATGTAAATTGGTTAAATTAAAATGTTCAAGGGGGTGTGAGGAAATTTTTTTAGAGCTAATGAGGACAGTGATTAATGTAAAAATATTAACTTTACCATTAGTAATAAAAGGATTTTAAAAATAGAGTGATTCATCATTACCTTTACTTAGTTGTGTCCTTATGAAAAATGATGGGTTGGTTAGTAGGGATCAAGTCAATTTAAAATGAATTAATTGAACTATAACATCCCCTAATTTGGAACTCTCTCACATGGCTAAAAATGTTTGGTTATGATACCTCAAGTGTGCCTTCCCGTATACCAGAGGCTACCGACTAGTGGCGGGGGTGTGAAATGTATAGTAGTGAGACTATATACCACAGTATAAAGTGTCATAGTAGTAGAAATAAACCATATAAATGGAATAAATAAAAGTTTAAACATATCTGAAACAAACAACAAAAGTCAACTGAATAGTCAAATAAATAATAAATGAATAATTTAATGACATACTGGAATATAAAAAAATTCCATGTTAGAAACAATACAAGTAAAATAATGGTAGAGTCAAATAAAGACTCAAAATTCTCTAGTACCAAACCCCATGTTGGTCCTACCTCTAAATTCTAGATCATCTAGCAAGAAAACAATCACCATTAGGTCCTTTACCCATATCCAAACTTTCATCCATGTAATCTGATCGGGTACCAAACAGAAGCCTAGATAGAGTGTGAGTATAACTTAGTAGGTCAACACTTCCATGTATAAATAAACCATACCTATAAGAATTGTATGCAATAAAGTGATAAAAATGTGTATTAATTGATTCAAAAATTAATAAAATACAATAAGAGCCTTCTTAGGCTCCATGCTGAAATGTTTATGAGAATTTTTTCAACCATGCCAACCATAACCATATAACCATAGTAAAATAACCTTCTTCAGCTCCATGTTGGAATATATCAGTGTATGTATTATGACCATGCCAACCACAACCATATAACCATGGTATAGTAACCTACTTTGGCGTTATGCAAGAATATCTCAGAGCATGTCTTACAGCCATGCCAAACATAACCATATAACTGTGGTATGGTCACAATAATTCGGTTCAAAGCTCTATTAGAATTTCAACATCTAGTTTATATCCCTATAAGCATTAAAACATGGGAAAAAGAAAAGTGTACACTCTATAATAATTACATCATGGTACTGGGATGAGCCCGCTCAGTATCAACATTAGAGCATATAGGTGTGCATGTTTCGGGTCCATGATCAATATATAATAATTTCATTGTGGAACACAACTTCTATCATACTATTTAGATATCACAATATCACATAAAAAATATCAATGTTTAATTATGTGAATTACAATTTTTAATTCATATGCCACTTTTATTTAAATCATAATTGATCAATAGTCAAAATAATAAGAAATCAAACCCAACTTAGGGATTCTATATCAAGAAACCACCTAAGGTCTCATATCATGGTAAAAAAAATTAATCCATTAGAGAATTAAATTATATTCATGGTTCACTCCCCAAAGGGTATCCATAATCCATGTCATAATCCAATTGAATCCAAAGGAATCCAAGGAATAATATCATTCATTATTTTATCAATTTGGGTACATGTTACATTGACACAATCACAATATCGCATAAACATAGAAATTATCAAACCACAATGTTTAATAATTAGACCCCATACCTTTAACTTATGATCTAACAATTCTTCCAACAACAAACTCTCTCAAGGGGAATAAGGTGAGAATGATTAAAATAAGGTTCCTAAATCAAAACTTATCAATATCAAAACCAACATTTCACACGGAAAAAGGATTATACTGCAACAATTGGAGAACCAAAGGAGAGAAGGTAGAAACTAGACCAAAACCACTTATTAGGGATGGAAGGAATTATCGGGATGTTCGGAAGGAATTTTGGACCTACTAAGTCACCGGGATGGTTCCTTAGGGTCGAGAGGAGAAGGTTACGGTGAGATGAAATAAAAATAAACCAAATGAAATAATTTAAAAAAACAGATCGAGGAATTACACGGATTTTAATGTAATTACATGTCATGTAAATATTTTTAATGGGATACACTACAAACCCCATCATCTCATATTATTTAATTAAAAAACCCAAACATTATATGACATGTAATACATTTACATGTTGTTTAAATGTTCTATAGATTATTTTTCAGCCCATTTTCATTATAAATAACTCGAACCCCTTTAAATATTCTCAAATTTCCAAGTATATTTGAAAAACTTAACCCATTTATACCTAGGATCCATTTATTCAGATAAAAATACATATATAGACATTGATTCATTATCCACAACAAATATCTACCTGTATATCCTATCTAGTTTCCTCATGTTTCCTCGGAACATAATACTACATTTATTAAAACGATAGGGATCCATGATGGAACATGACCACTGATGTGTAAAGGTGAGTAAAAACTTACACAAAAGATGATTTAATGAAAAACTTCGAGAGAGAAATACCTAGAAAAGGAAAGTATTTTACAACCTCTCCACCATATAACAACTCATCCAAGAGTTGCTCCAAGCATCACGGTGAGGTCTCAGCAAATAATTCTGGACACTATATTCTCATATCATACACCCTCTCCTAGTTATCCTCCTGAACTCATCCATTATGGCACTAAAAATGAACCAAATATATAGTCCTAACCCAAATATATTTCTCACTATGATCCAAAACCCATATTGAAATCTTCTCAAAGTACGCATCAGCACAAATCTCGACTTCTACTACATCTATCACTTGGAAGGGTCTAGATGATATCCTTGTAGATGAAACATGTGAAACACATCATTCGTGGAACTATTTCACTGTAAAAGGGATATATGATATGCCATTGGACCACCCCTTTCAACTATCTCAAACAACCCAAAACTTGGGTGTTATCTTTTCCATTTTCCTGATACGGTGTTTCCCCAATCTAGGTAACGCCCGAAGGAAAACATGATGACCAAACTCATATTCAAATGGTCATCTCCAATGGTAATTATATTATTTATTCTTATTCTACATGTTCACTAACTGCTGTCTAATCATTTGAACATGATCAAATGTACCTTACATGAGACTATGCCCAACAAGTATTAACTCGTATACCTCCATCCAAACAAAAGTTAAATGGCACTGCCTTCTATAAAAATCCTCATAAGGATCCATTTGAATTGATTTCTAAAATCTATTATTATATGAAAACTCCATGATTACTATATGTTTCTCCCATGAACCACCAAATTCCAGAACATAGACTCCTAACATATCCTCCAGAACATGAATAGTCTTCTTTGATTGTCTATCAGTCTATGGATGATAGGATATTCTCAAAAACCCCCATGATCCCAGAGCCATCTGAAGACCCTACCATAAATTTGATGTGATAAAATTTTCTCTATCAAAAATGATACTCCTCAGAAAAACATGCAGTAGAACTACCTCATTCATGTAAACGTTTCCCAGATCATCAACTGTGAAGTTCGCCTTAATAGGTAAGAAATGGGATACTTTTTTAATCGATCTAAAATCACCCATACAACATCATTATTACAGATTTTCCTCGGTAATACTATCACAAACTTCATTTTTTCATCATCCCATTTCTACTTAGGGATGGTCAATGGATGAAAAATTCCAACTAGCCTATGATTCTCAACATTCACCTACTGACAAGTGAACTGTCTAGCCACGAAGCTTTCCCCCAACTTCTTAATTTTTGACCACCAGTACTATCATTGGATACCACAATACATCTTCTTAAAACCAAGAGGAACCACCCATATAGAAATATCAAAACTCCCTCATCATATCCTCACATAAGCCCATAATAATTCATACTCGACCATGAAAAAGAGGAGAATTTCCAATGCTGAGAGACCATCCTAATGGGTTCTCTACACCATATAATTTCTCTCTCAAAACTGAGCCCTCCATATTAGAAAACTACTTAATCTTAATATGGTCCAAAATCAGGGGTATAATAGATGACAAATTCAGAGCTACATGGATTTTAGACTCTTGAACATCCAGATACATCTCTTTAAAGAGGACCATTATCCAACACTCATCAGAAGACTCTCTTAATACCTCTATCTATGTATTTCATCTCAAGGAATCAGAAACAATGTTTCCCTTTCTTCATGTATACAAAAAAAAACAATGTCGAAATATTTTAAATACTCAACCCAACTCCTAGGATGAAGGTTTAGGTATCAATAATAAAATATGTACCTGAGGCTCTTGTGCTCCATGTATACCAAAAACCTCTCACCCATGAGATAGTGTCTCTAAAATCTTAGGGAATTTACCACTGCTTCTAAGTCTATATCATGAGTAAGGTATTTCCTCTCATGTGGTCTCAACTTCCATGATCTATAAGCAACAACTCGATCCTCCTGCATCAAAACTATACTGAGTCCAAATCTGGATGTGTCACAGTACACAGTATATTCTTTAACTAGAACAGGTAAAATGAGTATAGGTGTTGAGGTCAGACTATCCTTTAGCTCCTAAAAATATCACTCAAAAGCATCAAACCAATAAAAAATTACCCCTTTATTGAACATCGCAGACATTGGTGCTTCCAAATGAGATAAATCCTAGATACAACATTTATAAAAACTTGATAAACCAATAAAGCTCTGAAACTTGAAGACATTCTTGGGCTATTCCCAAAATATCATGGTTGTAACTTTCTCTGGGTCCACTAAAACTCATACTTATGAGATGACATAGCCCAAGAATTTTTCTTTATTAGTATATAAACTGCATTTGGTTATCTTGGAATTAATTCAATTATCTCTAAATGTGCTCTGGATGATGTCAAGATGTCTAGCATGATTGTCTATTGATTGGGAGTTCACTAAGATATCATCAACAAAAATCACCAAAAACTGGTCTAGAAAAGGATGAAATATTATATTCATCATGGTCATGAATACCGTCAGTACGTTATTCAACCCAAACGACATCACTAAAAATTCATACAAGTCATAACTGCTCCTAAAAGTAGATGGAGGTATGTTCATTGGTCTCACCCTTAATTAATGCTATCATTATCTTAAATATATCTTGGATAAGATCTAGTACCTCTCATCTAATATAAGTGTTTTTTATAGCAAGGAAGTGGATACCATTTCTTAACTGTTATCTAGTTCAACCTTTAATAATCCACACATAAGCGCAAAAACCCAACATCCTTTTTGGTGAAGAGTACTGGAGAAACCCAAGGATGGGTACTAGGCTATATGAAGCCTTTAGATTCTATATCTTCCAACTAAACTTTCTACTCATAAATCTCATTTGGTGTCGTTCTATAAGGTGGGATATAAACTAACTCTCCTTCTAGAACCAACTCGATCATGAACTAGATCTCTCGCTCAGGTGGTAATTCATAAGACTCTTAAAGAAAAACATCCTTAAATTTCTACCACTAGATTAAAAGAATCATGCTAATTTCCACCATTATCTAGAAAAATACCAACTACCTAAGCCATGATCCAATCCAATCTGCACTAAATTTTTCCTGTATGACCAGTCTGAAGATCCCACTCACCCTGATGAGAATAACAGCCTCCTTCTAGAGTTATAAAGGTAAATATCTTCCTGTAACAGTCGATATGAGACTAATATAGAACTAAAAAATATATACCAATAATCAATTCAAATCCTATCATTTCCATCATGAACGGTTCTCAAAAGAAATGGTAACCACCAATCTCTAGAGAACACACCTTGAAAATTTTGACTTCTAACTGTACTCCCAACAGTGTTTCGATGGTCAAAGAACCATCCAAGCCTTCCAAATACAAGCCCAAAACATCTTAAAAAACAATATATATAAAATAATGTAATGATCATGTATCAAACAAAATATAATCTAAGGTATATTATATAAGAATCATACCTCTGACAGTAGATTGTCCTGTATCCGTGATAGCTGGAGTAGTCTGCATAGTATGTAGCTGACTTATACCTCTACCGTGGGCTCTAGTCTAACTACCCTGATATATTTCCCTTTAATGGTACTTATACTCTTTTACATGGGTACAGAATCCCATGCATCATCCTAAATGACCAATGGAACTCTAGTTACCAACCTGCTAAGGGGTAGTTGAGCCTCTTCCTTACTCAAGTGCATGCCTTAATCCCCTTCCACTAGTTTTATATATAAAGTTCATATATAAACTTTGGAGATGACCCAGTATAACAAATATTTGACATTATACTATGGGGTAAGGAAAATGTGGGATCTTTTGGCCTAATTTTCCATGCTAGTAGCAATGGAATGGAACATGATCCTAAGATGGTTGTCCACTACCCTGAATTCTATACCTACTACTACTTCGGTAGAAACTGTTATAGAGAAGCTTCTTTAAACTCTAAGAATAGATTCCAATTCTCACTAATGAAGTATCCAAGACACTACTTGGGGTCCCTATCATATTCCCTTCTGTGATGAGTGCATAGTTCTTCACGTCCTCCAAGATGTTAAAGTGAATAATGTTCACCTATGACCTGATCTCATAAAAAAGGTCGTCCTAAAAACTTATCACCCTAGAGATGTCATTATCTTCCAAAGATAGCTCAAAGTGTTTTAGGTCAGTGAAACGTCCATAACAGACTAGCATAGAGTTTCCCTCCTACCTTAGATGCAAGAATCACAAGTTTTTTCATCCCTGATTTGGTACTCTCTCACATAGCCAAAAATGGATGGTTATGAGACCTCAAGCATGCCTCCTTGTACTCTAAAGGATTTCGACTAGTAGTGGCGGTGTGAAATGTATAGTGGGGAGACTATACCCCCTAGTATGAAGTTTCATAGTAGTATAAATAAACTATATAAATGAAATAAATCAAATTATAAACATAGTAGAAACCAAAAATAAAAGAAAACTGAATAATACAATAAATAATAAAGGAATGATGTAATGATGTTTTGGAATTTAGTTAAATTTCATACAAGAAAAAATAAAAGTAAAACATTATTAGACTCAAATAAATACTAAAAAATCCTCATTATTGAACTCCATGTTTGTCCCACATCCAAACTCCAGTCCATTCAGCAAGAATAAAATCAATGGTAAGGACCTTTTCCTTTGTCCAAAAATGCATCCACATAATCTACTCAGGTACCAAATAGTGTCCACGAATAGTGTTTGAGTATAACTTGGTAGGTTGAAACCACCATATCTAAACAAAACAATATGATAAAAAGTGTATAAAATAAAGTGATAACTGTATTAATTAATTCAACAATTAATAAAATACGATAACAACTTTCTTCAGCTCCGTGTCGGGATATCTTTGAGCATGTCTTATAACCATGTCAACCACAACCATATAACCATGGTAAAATAACCTTCTTTAGACCCATTATATAATATATCAAAGCATGTATTAAATCCACATCAACAAAAAACATATAACCATAGTACATTAACCTACTTCGGAACCATACCGGAATATATTAGAGCATGTATTATGACCATGCCAATCAAAACTATATAATCGTGGTATAGTCTCAAAAATGTGGGTTAAATCCCTATAAGCATTATAGCATCTTGTTCAAAGTCCTATAATCATTAGAACATGGGATTGGGTAGATCCTGATATCTATAAGCATTACAACACGGGTCTGGGATGAACCCACTCAATATCATCATTATAGCATATAAGTGTGCATGTTCTGGTGCCAAGACCAATATATAAGCATTTTAGCATGGAAAAAAAGTCCTGTCATACAGTATGGATATCAAGATATCACATCATAAATATCAATAGTTAATTATGCTAATTACCATTTGTATTTTACATACCACTTTGATTTACATCACAATTGATCAATATTAAAAATTATAATCCATAATACACAACTTAGGCATTCTATTTCAAGAGATCAACTACGATCTCATATCATGATAAAAAAAACTTTATTTCATTATCCAATTCATTTATATTCATTGTTTTCTCCCCCAATGAGTAACCATATGCCATTTCAGAATCCAATTGAAACCAAAGGGCTCCATCGAATAACCCATTCATTATTTAATTGATTCAAGTTCATGTTACATTGGGACAATCACAAAATTACATAAACTGAGAAATTGTCGAACTATAGGGTTCAAGATTTAGACCCCCCCCACCTTTACCTGATGATCCAACAATGCTTTCGATGGAAAAAACTCAAGATGAAGAAGGTTTGAATGATTTCAGTGAGGTTCCTAGATCAAACCTGATCAATATCAAAATGAACAATAGACACGGTCCAAGGATTACACCAAAACAGTTGGAGAGTCAAGAGAGAGAAGGAAAAAACTTGACCAAAACCACTTACCAGAGATTGAATGTGTTATCAGGATGTCAGAAATAATGCTGACACACCAAAAATTCTTGGAAGGTTCCCTAGGGTTTTGAGGAGAATGTTGTAGTGAGATAAAATTAAAAACCAACCACACAACATACTTTAAAATAGTAGGTTAGGGAATTACATGGTGTGTAATGAAGTTACACATCATGTAAATATTTTTAATGGGATACACAGAAAACCCCATTTCCTTGTATTTTTTCATTAAAAATGATTGAACATTACATGATGTGTAATCTATTTACATAGTGTGTAAATGTTCTATAAATAGTTTTTTCATACCATTTTTCTTATAAACAACCCAAACCCCCTTTAAAGATTCTCAACTTCTGAAGAACCCATGAAAAACTTAACCTATTTATACATGGACTCCATTTATTCATATAAATATACATCATTGGACTTTAAGTCATTTTCCTCCAAAATGATCTCCACATAGATACTCTCCATTTTCCTCAAGTTTCCTCACAACCTAAGACTGTGTTTACTCAAATGATAGGGATCCATGACGGAACACAACTACTTAGGTTTAAAGATGAGGAAAAACTTACCTAAAATAAAATTAAATGACATAATTAGATGGATACATAACTGAAAAAATATGAGATCTTATAGAACTATCAAACTCATGATCATGAGTTCTTAGACATAATATATTCTTTGAAAATATGGAGGCACTACCTATATGGTGAAAGATGAAATATATATATATATACGAGCCATAATATTCTGAATATATCTTCTCTTATAAAGAGCGAAAATTTGGAAAAGAATATTTTTGTAACTACTTAGGGACTATGATTTCTCGATACACTAAAACCATTGGAAGGAAAACAAGTTGGATGATTTATTTATTAGGAGGGTCCATGGAATTCTAACCATAATTAGGATTAATAAGGATATTATATTAGAGATATGATAAATATAAATATTTTTATTTTATAAAATGATAACCATCATTCATTTTCAAATAAATTTATAGACTATATATACTAGAAAATATAGAGAAGTCACAACATGATGAATATAAAAAAAGGAATATTAGAGTAGTGAATGATGGTAAATTGACAAACTCATATATATATATATATAGGGAGATTTTTGATGTTTAATAAGAGGTTATGTTTTATATCCATGCTAGAGATAAAGAGATAATTTCTAGTTCAGACACATGAATAAAATTTCTCTATACACCTAGGTAGAGAAAATATATAAGGGAATTTAAGGGAGAATTTATAATGGGATGGTATGAAGTATGAAATTGAAAACTATGTGTCTAGATGCTGAGTATGAAAGCAGGTAAAGGCTAAAAGGAAACATTATAAGAGATTTATGTAACCTCTACCTATACCTATATGGAAGTGGGACAATATGAAAATGGAAATTGACATTCGACTTTAAAATTATCTTTATGAGAATAACCCTATATGGGTTTTTATCGACTGTCTTACTACGTCTAATCATTTCATGGTGATAAGAGAAGATCCACCCCTTGAACGAATTTCTTGGATCTATATAAATAAAATCACAATTCTTCATGGGTAACCTCTATCCTTTATATCTAATCACGACCCTTTTTTCATATAAAATTTCCGGAAGAGTACTCAAAGGGTTCAGAGAACTAAGGTACATTTATGCACCTCCTATCATCCCCAAACCAATGGGAACCATAATCACATTATCCAAACATTGGATAACATATTGAAATCATTTTCTCTTGACTTATATGCTATGTGGGAGTACTACCTATATTTTTTGGACTTTTCATCCAATAATGTATTCTATTTAATCATTTAGTGGAACTATATGAAGGTTTGTATGGGAAGAGATTTTTGTAAAAGAATTATTAGAAAGAATCTAGAGAAAGGAATCTAGTAGGCCCAAATCTTATGGAAAACACTACTATTAAAGTACAAACTATTCATGACCAAATTAATATAGCACATAATAGAAAAAAGATATATGATTATAATATTTGAAAAGTATTGGAATTTCAAGTGGGGAAACATATATTCTTGAACTTTTACCAATGTAAATTATTTGTAAGATATGTTAAAAGGAGAAGATAAGAAATATGTACATTGGTCATTTTTTAATAGTAAAAATAATTGGAGTTGTAATTTTCCAACTGTCTATACCAAGTAACCTTTAATTACACTAAATTTTCCATGATTCATTGATAAGGAAAAATATGTTAGATCAAGAAAATTTTAACACAAATGATGGAATAAATTTGGATCTAGACTTGTATTATACTGAATATCCTATCAAGATTCTTGACACTAGAGATAATTTATTGGGGAATCAGACAACTAGGTTGGTGAAAGTTATTTGGAGAAATCAAAAACTAAAAGAGGAAACTTGTGATCCAAAAGAATCTATAAGAAAAGAACATAAAAATATTTTCAATATATATTATATATTAAAATTTCAAGGATGAAATTATTTAAGGGTTGGAGAATGTAATACCTGAAACTCTAATATAGTAGGTCAACACTATATCTGGAACTATCAAACAATGCTCACGCTAAACATATTTTCTTCTAGATTATATTTACAATTTTAATTTATAAATGATATAATATGATTTTAATGAAAAAAAATTATATTTTAAATCTTTGAAAATATATTATCTTAATATGAGAATTTGGGAACATTCTATAATATTTTATTTTTATATTAATAGTTAAAATATATTTTTTACCAAAATTGTAATTTTTTTTGACATTATCATTATATAAGAAAGACCAAGAAGTTTATCAAACATTTTAAATAGTAAAATATGTGTTTCATGAGTAATGAGAATGTTTCTTAAATGATTTTTTAATTATAAAACATATTTTTAACATTTAATGATCTTAAGGAATATTATCGTGTAAAAGGAAATGCTTTTGGTATTTTTTTTAATTAGATTTTTTATGTAAAATTATGTTTTTACATGTTTTGAAAGCCACACAACATTTATTTATTTTATAATAAACAAATTTATTTCCTAAAAATTCTAAGAATTGAAAATTTTATCTTATATATAATTTATATGCATAAAAGTAAACTTTTTCTAAAAATGTATTTTATGTATGCTAATGTTAAATTAATTCACTACTAAAAAATCGGTCATTAGCGACCGCCATTGGAGGTCGCTATAGGTGGCCGAAATGTCGGCATTAAGCGACCGCCTGGTGGTCGGTATAGGCTTCCTGGTGGGCACCAGGAGCGACCGCCATTGGCGGTCGCTGTAGGTGGCCTACAACGACCACCACTGGCGGTCGCCAATGCTGCCCGGCAGGCAGCCTATAGCGACCGCCACAGGCGGTCGCTACACTGGGATTTTTTTTAAAAAAAAAATTCATACTGAAATAAATATATATATATATATATTAAATAATATATATATATATATATATATTAAAGAAAATATTTATATATATAATATTATATGAAATATTTTATATATATATATAATATGATTTAAATATTTTAATATATATATATATATATATTAAAGAAATATATATATAATATTAAATAAAATATTGTTAATTTTTTTAATGAAATGTACGAATTGTGTTTTTTTCCTTCACGGTGCAAAATCAGAGATAAAACAAAGTAACAATCATAAAAAATGGAAAAAAAATTCAAACAGCATAAACATCAAGATCATCATAAACGATAAACGTGCTTCAACGATCCGAGCATGTCCATCTATTTCAATCTTCTGCTTCAATAAACCTACAATAAGACAAAAAAACAAAAAAACAAAACAAATGTAAATTGAACATAAGTATTCAGTTATTATATACATATAATAAAATTAAATTTGAAATAAAATCATGGTGCTATAATAATTTTAAACCCCCAATTTAGGAAATTCTATCATTTCAGGTCATTCGGAGCACGTTTGCTCCGAATTAGATCGTCTCACGCCGTTTTTGGTGTTTTATGACACCAGAAACGCGTTTCCGGTCACCGCGGTCAAATGACACCTCCGATTGATGTGCCGTCTGCCCGACCATTTCAAAAATCACACAACGAATGATGTCGTACGGTTTCATGGAATTCTGAGGTCGTTCGGGTGGTTTTGACCCCCCAACGCGCCGTTTTAGCGCGCGCCGAGCTGTTAAAAATGACACAATCGGCGGTACCGCGCGCACCGCATGTCCGATGGGCGCGCCGTCTCCTCCTACACGTCACGAATAATATTCCTAATGTTTTCGTGTGAGTTCAGGTCATTCGGAGCACGTTTGCTCCGAATTCGACCATCTCACGCAGTTTTTGGTGTTTTATAACACCGGAAACACGTTTTCGGTCAACACGGTCAAACGACACATCCGATTGACGTGCCGTCTACCCGACCATTTCACAAATCACACAACGGCTGATGTCGTACGGTTTCATGGAATTTCGAGGCTGTCAGGAGTGTGGGGGGGATGTCCGAGGTGGGGGGCATGTCCGGGGTGCGGGGGGGATGTCCGGGGTGCGGGGGGGGGGGGGGGGGCTGTCCGGGGTGGGGGGGTGGCATGTCTGGGGTGCAGGAGAGATGTCTGGGGTGTGGGGAGGCTTTTCGGGGTGCGCGGGGGCTGTCCATGGTGCGGGGGGCCTGTCCGGATTGCGGGGGGGCCTGTCCGGGGTGCGGGGGGGCCTGTCCGGGGTGCGGGGGGCCTGTTCGGGGTGCGGGGAGGGCTGTCCGGGGTGCGGGGAGGGCTGTCCGGTGTGCGGGGACGGCTGTCCGGGGTGCGGGGACGGCTGTCCGGAGTGTGGGGACGGCTGTCCGGGGTGCGGGAGGGCTGTCCGGGGTGCGGGAGGGCTGTCCGGGGTGCGGGAGGGCTGTCCGGGGTGCGGGAGGTCTGTCTGGGGTGCGGGGAGGGATGTCCGGGGTGCGGGGACGGCTGTCCGGGTTGCGGGAGGGCTGTCTGGGGTGCGGGGAGGGCTGTCCGGGGTGCGGGGCAGGCTGTCCGGGTGCGGGGGGGGGGGGGGGGGGGGGGCTGTCCGGGGTGCAGGGGGGGCTTTTCGGGGTTAGGGGCATGTCCGGGGTGCGGGGAGGGGTGTCTGGAGTGCGGGGAGGGCTGTCCGGGGTGCGGGGGGGGGGGGGGGGGGCTGTTCGTGGTGCGGGGAGGACTGTACGGAGTGTGGGGGGCCTGTCCGGAGTGTGGGAGGGCTGTCCGGGGTGCGAGGAGGGCTATCCGAGGTGCCGGGAGGGCTGTCTGGGGTGCGGGAGGGCTGTCCGGGGTGCGGGGGGGGGGGGGGGGCTGTCCGGGGTGCGGGGAGGGCTGTCCGGAGTGCGGGGAGGGCTGTCTGGGGTAGTTCGGGGACAACAAATAGTGAACTCAGCTCATTCATCAAAAACAAGTTTAATGATTTATATTAGGAATCACGTGTATTTCTCAAAAATATTACAGAACATGCAATTCTAAACATTGAAAATTAAATGAACAAAAAATATCCAAATCAATAATCAGTTTCATGGTTACTTCTCAATTCGTGCACACAAACATTGCATGACGCCAAAACACACATGATACCCCCAAATCACAAAATAACTCACTAGAAACCCAACATAAATATCAATAACAACCCCACCATTAAAAGCAGAAACACACCTCATGAATATGATGCGTCATTCGTGTTCATCACTGACCTCCATCCGGTGGGCCAGGGGCCTACAACAAATAAACATTATGAATATTTTCATAACAAAAATAATTTAAATTAAATAAATAAATACAGTATAAACCTGTGTTGTGTGATCCCCTACACCATCACCTAGATTCACATATTCCCGCAGTGCTCTAACCTCAGCAGGCAATTGCGCATTTTCCTCCTCGGAAGCCCGCAACCGTACCTCAAAATCTGACAACTGATGTGTCATCTGAGCAACAGCCGGACCGACAACCACAACGCGTGACACTATAGAACGAGGAATCCATGTTCCATAGTTCAAACTATATCCATGCTCGTCCCGACCAATGATGCGATGAAAGATCTCATCCCTTCGCATGGGAAGCTGTCGCTGGTCCTCTGGCAGATGTTCTAATTCAGCTTCAAATTGAGCATGTGAAATATTTAAATATATATACATATATTAATATACAGATTTTATGTAAGTATTGGTAATGAGTACAAGCACTTACTATCAATGTTGCAGCCTCTGGATCATTGCGATCACGAGTCCTCATCCACACCGACATTTTATCAGTTGGTGCACCTTGCTCCCACAACTATATATGAATAGAATATAAACACAAAACCGTATTAATTAAAAAAAATTAAAAAATGAATAATAAATACCTCATGTCGGATCTAAGACACGTGACGAGTCCTGAGCCTGTGAGGTGGTCCCTGCAGTGCTCGATTCTCAGAATGGTGTGTAGACACCTCCTACATTCAATTCATTCAAATATCAAAAAAATCACACATTCTTGAAAATATATATACCAAAATAAATATACAAACCGCAACACCCTCAGTAGACCAATATGCATCTAAATCACGCCACTGAGCCAGGAGGACACCTCTCGGGACTTTTTCTAGAATGTTTGGGGCACCCACATTTGGTACCCAGTGGTCCCTCTTGACTTTGCCTTTATAGTCTTTCCACATCTTACAGCATTTTCTCATACACACTGGCCGAAATTCATCAGGATATACTTTCAAATTTTTCTATTAAAGAAAAAAATCACATATGTTATTGTTGTTTATACATAGGGAATAATGTAAATGGTATTGTTACCTGAACCTACCTCCAAAGACGATCTAATGTGTCCTGAGGGATAGAAGCCCGGTCACGCGTGGTCAATGTAAATCGATGTGGATCACGTATGATATGACCCAACTGACGAATAAATGCAGAAGCATTCCGTCCCACAGGATGAAATACCTCACCAAATGAAACATCAAAATTCGTGTCGTAATTCCATGATAATATGCCATGACCAGGGCCTCTCCTGCGAGAGGAAGAAGCAGTCGACTCTGACTTGTTGAAAACAATTTTATATACAAATTGACAGATGTTATATATATATATATATATATATATATATGTTTATTAATTACATAAAAAATAGATACAATGACATTCCAACATACCTCGACCCTGAGACGTAGATGCCTCAGATGGATGATGTGGATCTTTTACCTCTTCCCCTAACATGCCTGCAGTCATGGAAAACATTAGTAACGGGACTATCCAAAGTGTCCAAATGATAAATTGGATTGTTTTTAAAAAAATTCAAACTTGTACTGTTGTTAATCAAACAAAAAGGGATTGAAGAATTAGTTGTGAATGAATTTTAAAAAATCAGAAAGCTCACAAAACAGATATAAAAATTATGTACAAAACCAATCAATGCATATCCAAATTTCAAATTCAATTAATAAAAATTCAAGCAGCACATGATCCAAATGAAGAATACCTCAATGGGAAGATACACTGACAATAACATCAATATAGCATGAGTTAAATCACCCTAAATATTTATAACTGAATAAACTTTCAAAAGTGAGGATTAAAACTTACACGGATTTATAAAATTTTTAGATAATTTATGATATCTTAGGCTGAATAGCAGGAAAACAATTATACCTTTCATTAAGAATGCAAATCGACCGTTTCTCCTTCAACATCCGCTCTGACCCAATAAATATCTTCTTCACGATGAACTACGGTATGTTGATCAAGCTATTGGGAAACAAAAGGAACAGTCTCGGGTTCATCTTGTTCAAATACATACACTCCTCGCCGAGACATTTTGACAACAACTTGCCAACATGGATTCGAAGTCAAAGTAACGAAGAATACTTGTTCCGCTTGTGATGTCAAAATGAAAGGTTCATTATCAACTCATTCATTTATGTATAAAATATAGTTAAAATTAACCAATGAAAACTGATATTGATCGACTTTACATCCACGCACTGGATCAACCCAATTACACTTTAACAATATGTACTTCAACCCGTGTGTGTGTACAACTTCAATAATGTCTATCAATTGACCATAATAATAACCATAATCAACAAATGGAAAACTGATGCCACTGTTTTGTGTTTCTCGTTTTTCGTCAACATATTTAATGCAAAATCAAAAACCATTAGCATTTATAGATTTATAATGACGAGCCGTTATAGATAGACCCTCATCCAGTTGGATAAATTCTTCAGTTAGCGTGGGGTCCCCTAACTCCCTTAGCTTATTAACCTACATAATTCATAGAATTCAATAATGATATATGAAGAAAGAAATTAGTATAATACGTCACTCATAATGAAAATCAATTTATACGTACATAATCCTTGAACCAATCATGAAATGACGCATAATTAGACTGTTGAATTTGCAACTTAGTCGCACGATACATCTCTTCTTTTATCTCATTAATGTGTTTTCTGCAAATGATAACGCAATGTTTAAATGATCAACTTATGCAAACAAAACATGTAAAAGTTAAACAATAAAAGTGATAAGATACTTACTGCATTAATGGTGCAACTGATGGAGTATTGAACAAGATATATCGATGCGCTTGTATCCACTCGATGTTGTCCATATCAGATGTGGTTCCTTCTCCAACTAGACTATCCTGAATCCGAGAGGGCTTATCTAATTTTGTTTCAACATCCGTAAGATATTCATCACAAAAATTAGTACACTCATCCATAAAATAACCATTGGCTATTGATGCCTCCGGACGAGCTCTGTTGCGTACAAATCGTTTCAATGTACTCAAATACCACTCAATAGGATACATCCACCTGAATTGCACTGGACCAGCAGCCATTACTTCATCAGTTAGGTGCACTGTCAAGTGGACCATAACATCGAAAAATGAGGGGGGAAATAGTTTCTCAAAGTGACAAAGCGTAAGTACAATTCGGTCCTATAAACTTTTTAAATCACTCATTCGTTGATTTCTTAAACAAAGCTATCTAAAAAAATTACTCATCTCTGTAACGCCCCGACCCTAGTTACCTAGAGTCGGTGCATTATTACATAACATTGGCATGATCACAACAAAGATCAAATCTCGAAAGACCGATTGGTTTAGTATCCTTGGAAACACTAGATATGTTCATAAGTTTTACATTACATCATAAAGTGAAAAACTACTACGACAACATAATGTCTCCATAGTCCACACTATTATCCCCTCATAATATCCCTACAGGTCATTCATAACTTACTTATTCACATCCTGGGAAAAATAAAACATAGAAAATGGGTGAGCTCAAATGCCCAGCAAGGATAACAATATAGCGGAACATTCAAAAATAAGCATAAACATTTAAGGCAATTCATTACTAAAACAAAAGCCTTTTAAACTTGAACTTCAACATAGTATGGAAAAAGTAAAATGAAATAATGCCATTTACTTATTCACATGGATATTCTACTAATCGAATAATCACATGAAATATCAATAACCACTTTCATAATGTCGGAATGCATAATGCTGAACTTTAATTTCTTTGTCAAGGCCTCGTCCCAAGACCTTGGGGCTAACTGTAACCGGAACCCAACCCGGAGTGCCTCTAATAACCCGACACCAACCCAGAGTGCCTCTAATAACCAGACACCAACCCAGAGTTCCTCTAATAACTGGAGACCAAACCGGAGTTCCTCTAATAACCGGAGACCAAACCGGAGGGCTTACTTTTACCGGTCCCCAACCCGGAACATACTTGTCTAACACATTCATCTGAATGAAAGGTTGAAATAAAACATAAACATTCGTATTAAAAATAACTTATGAAATGTCAATACTCTAAACAAAAACCATGAGTGACATAAGAATAACTTATCCACAGTCAAAAATATCACAAAACCTTCAATAAAATATGGATGTTTTGTATCATAATAAATCATCTTCAAATAAGCTTAAAATCCATCAAAGGATGTTGACATAGATGAAATAAAGACTATTTTAGAAAAATATCTCTTTATATTTTGAAATCATTTAAGAGTCTTATATTTATGAAATAAAACATTTTTTTTTGAAAATATTCTTATTATCGTTTAAGGGATGTTTCGACGATTTTATAACGGCGGAAAATATCCACACCCGCCGTATAAGTTAGAAAAAAACATTCTTACCTTAATTTTGTCAAAAAGGTTAAAAAGCACCTTGTTTGGAAAACGACGGAAAGATTACTTTATAAACCTCTTATAAAAAGTCAAACAAGGGTATAAATGACTTTAACCCATATTCTAGTAAATATTAAAAATGTTTTGAACCTCATTTTTAAGAAACATGGATGTGGATGATAAAGAGATCCCAGTAGATTATTACGTATAAACAACCTCAGATAATGAAGAGATTGCAAAATAAACCTTACCAATTTGGTAAATTATGAAACATACAACCCATGAAAGAGGTATCATACAATGAATATGTAAATACACATAAATTAGAGTGTATTACACAAAGAATATAATTGTGGGAAGTACATACACCACACAAAAGGTGATAGTGGCAATATGGCATGAATCTCACGGGAATAAGGAGTGAGATGAAAACCCCTTACCTTGTACTTTTCCTTGGTTGGGGTAGGTTAACCTCCTGTATAATGGTGAAATAATTTTTATTAAATTATACAAGAATCATATACATTAATATGATATTATATATGATCTTTTAATATTGATTTGATAATAATATCTTAGTATTATCGTTGTTTCGGGTGTTAACTTACTTGTTTTCTTTTATATGTTTCGTTACGTAAGCCATGTTTGTAATGGATAGGTTGTATATTATTCATATACAGAATGATATGAAGTCCTTAAACGTCATTTTTAAATCATCAAATGATAATTATACTTGAATGGATACGATGGAGAATGAATCTCATCACGTTCATGGAGACGGTAGTCCGTACGTACGCACGAGCGACAATATCATTCTTTTGAAATAATATATAAATTTTTTTTATAAAGAATCATTAACATGTTATATTTATTATTTACATTAGTTACATATCATTATTATACCCATCAAAATAATAATATATTGAATAACAATTACACCACGACGTGGAGACAGTAAGTCGTACGTACGCACGTATGGTGACATGTTATTCAAAGGGTGGATATAATACTGAATATGGTTGTAACATATTTATAATAACATCACAGTGTATATATGATACTAGAGTTATTATTTTAGAATGGTAATAACAAAGGAAGAAGAAGTGGAAGAAGAAAGGAACTTGGAAAAGGGTGGTGAAATCATTACCTCTTCTTCGGGTTCTTCCTTTTGATTTGATCAAAAGGGATCCTTAGGTTGGCTTTCTGATCAAACTAAGGCCTCTAGGTTGTATTGAGGGAAGTTGGGAGAGTATTTGGGTAGAGTTTTGCCGAACCAAAAGGTTTTGAAGGTGTGAAGAAATGAGAAGGAGGAGTGCCATTTTATAAGAGGGGTGAGGGGCACCTTTGGAAAAGCTAGAAATATTAGTTTATAATAAATTCATATTCGGTTTCTAATGGCTCCAAAGTTGATTATTTAAATTTTAAGGTGGGGATGGGTCTAAAAAAACTCAACCAATATAATTTATACAGGTTTTAGTACTTATATTAACCTTATCATTAAGTATTAATTCTAAGTTAATTAGTTTCACTTTTACAATGTCTCTTTGTATTTTTATATAATATGGTTAATAAACTTACTATATACATCCAAGCGACCCCCAAGTGGCCCATTAATTATGAACCTATCATGATATAAGTCTCTTGGCCGAACCTTAGATTTTTTGGAATTTAATATCAATTAATAATATAATATTTGTTTTAAGAACTCTTTTATGTCAATTTTGACACTATTCAATAGTTGATTTTTGTGAAACTCATAACAGATTGATTACTTCGATCAAAGTAAATTAAATCAATCCTAATATATCATATTATCCTATAAAATTATTTAATTCATTAAAAGTTTCATATTATATTTATTTGGGTATTTATAATATCAATTATTTTGATTTGTCACTATTATAGTAATTACTGCATCATCATTGTGTCATTAATAAATTAAATTATTTAATGTCTAAAAATTATAAATAAAATATAATTATGTAGGAAATCGTTTTATCTTTCTAATGAATATTTATAATCTAAAATCCAACATATATAACCCTATGTAAAAATTGTTTTTCTAAAAGATATATGCTTATGTCATTTTTGTATTCATTTTAACTTAATTAAAATAAAGTGTCCCTATCACCTACAAGTGACACCATGGGGTCCCAAAATCGACCCAAATATGCCTATGTCCGAACATGTATCAACCAATAAGGCTAGGACACGTTTTAGGGTAATTTATTATTATTATAATATTATTTTTTAACCCTTATTTACCGGATTTACCCTTAACCATGGTAAATAAAATATTTACCGCAGTAATTATTCAAAATGTCTAAAAATAAAAGTTACCTATTTACACAATTTGAACATCCTGATTCCAAATATGGAATCCATTTTTCTAAATTCAAAACACAGAAGTGGTAGAAATTAATTTAAAATTAATTCCCGCTGTCAAAACAAAAAGCGTGTTTTAAGAGATAATAACTATCAAAAGATTGACACTTGTTTATGTTCGGTTTAATTGTAAAATTATGTCCAATGACCAACATTATATTAAATGATAAAAATATATTCTAAATATACTTTAAAACCACTCAAATTCATAATTTATCACTATTAATTATTTTGATTAAAAAAGTTGTTTTTAATTAAAATTTAGTAATTTTCACTATTCATCAAAATATGAAAGTTATCCGAAAAGTACCAAAATTTAACCTTAGGCTAAATTCGATACTCCAAATCCAAAAATGAAGTCCATTTTGAGAGATAAAATTTCTAAAATTTTAAAAGGTAGGTATTACTATTCATAACGGCTAGTTTGATTGGTTGTGGTGTGTTAGAACTCGAAGTTGTGTACAACACACGCTACTGTATTATTCAAAGGAAAGCATACCGTGGAAGCTTGGGATGTTTCATTTTAAATTTTTTGGTGTCCCCATTTAGTAAAAAAGTTTAAAATATTGTATTTAAAAAGGTTTCACTATTATAAGTTGATAAAAGTGCAATACTGAAAATGACTATGTTCTTGCATTATGTCTAAGAAACTAATAATATGGATTCTAAAATTATAAGGATTATATAAAGTTTAAAATTTAGTTAATACTATTAATAACCTCTTTTGAATGGATTTTTGGTAAGTCATGGTGCAATTGAACTCGGTGTTGCGTGTAGTGCAAGTTATTGAATTATTTTGAAGAAATAACACACTATGAATTCTTGGGGTGTTACAATCTCAATCAAAGGTTGAACAACATTGGGGGATAAACAATCAAAAATTGCGATTGGAATCAACTGCTGAAGTAGTATGTGATTGTCATGACTTTTCAACCCTTGCAATGTCTTTCTCTTCAGATTCACACACTTTGAAATATTAGAAGAGTAACCATCAGGCACCTTGAGCATCTTCAAAATGGAAAGAAATGTTTCTTTCTCCTTTGTAGTCATCGTATATTGTGCATCAGACATATATGCCTTGTTTCCCTCAGCTAACTGTAAATGAAACTATTTCCTTAAACCCATTTCTTCCAAATCACGACGTGCATTAACATGGTCCTTTGATTTCCCACTGACACCTAAAATGGTCCACAATATTTTATCACAAACATTTTTTTCAATGTGCATGACATCCAAATTATGCCTCAAAATGTTAGTTTTCCAATACGGAAGACTATAAAAAATAATTTTCTTTTTCCAATTGTGACTGCGCTGCCTACCTGCAGCTCGAATATTACATACCGGAAGAGCCACCAAATCCTGAATTTCATATACCGTGCGGATGTTTTCTTCCTCAATCTGCGATAACATTTCGACTCCTGTCATGATCTTTGGTGCTGGGATGAACTCTCTAGAACCATAAAATGCCACTCTGTCCTTTCTAAACCTGTGCTGAGGGGGGAGAAAACGTCTGTGACCCATGTATTCCCTTTTTTGGAATGATTAATCCATACAAATTTTTTACTTTTTTTGAAACAAGGGAAAGAAAATTCCCCTTTCGTACTCCAGCCTGATAAATTTTCATAAGCTGGGAATTCATTGATTGTCCATAATAAAGTAGCCTGCAGTTTGAACATTTCATTCGTTTCAAAGTCATAAGTCATCACACCATCACCCTAAAATTCATTCAACTGATCAATCAATGGCTGAAGGTAAACTTCAATCTTATCCCCCAGACTTTTAGGTCCATCGATAAGAGTGGAAAGTAAAATAAATTGTTGCTTCATACAAAGCCACGAAGGAATATTATACAGAACCAACACCACGGGCCATGTGCTATGAATTTCACCAACCATAGACTTGAATGGATTGAAACCATATGCTGCCAATCCCAATCGGACATTACGAACATCTTTGGAAAAGTCGGGATGTCTCTTATCAAAATCCTTCCATGCATGAGAGTATGCCAGGTGGGTTAACATATCACTTTAATGAACTATTTCTGCATTCCATCTCATTAAATTAGAAAATTTAGATGACATAAAAATCTTTTCAACCTTGGTTTAAGGGAAAAGTAACGCATTTTCTTTATGGCAATCGGTTTCCCCTGTATCACAATCTGACTTTGATGAGTCTGATTTCCCCTCTTCTCTTTCCACCTGGAAGCACCAAAAACCGTACAAATATCTAAATGGTTAGTTTCCATTCTAAAAAACATATAGTTGTTTGCACATGCATCTATGGTCTCATATGTAGAACGTAAGTTCTCTGTCAGCTTATGAGCATGGTAATACGACTCGAGAATCTTTGTGTCGACAGGAAGAACCTTTTTCAATAACACCAACAGCATGTCGATTGATGTGTCTGACCAATGATTCAAAGTCTTCAAATGCAACAACTCTACAATAAATGACAATTTATTGAAAGAAGTACATCCAGGATATAATTCTGTTTTTGCATCATCAATTGCTTCATAAAACCTCCTCGAATCATGATCTGCACTAGAGTGAAGATTTATCTCACCGGTCTCAAGATTCTGGATGTCAATGCCTTGAGGATCCAACCCAAGTACCATTTCAGTAAGCATTTCATGCATTGGATCATTCATCCTTGCATTAAAATCCATCTGAACTGTATCCGTATTTTCACAAAGAATATATTATTGTCCATGATGAGTCCAACTCTTATAATTTCTCAGAAATCCATTAAATAATAGGTTCTCCCTCACAGTATCTCGTGTGAATTGATATCTGTTAGCACATTTTCTACATGGAAAACTAATATAATCACTTTCCAATCCTATGGTGAAATCAATAAACTGCATAATGCCATTGAAATACTCTCTAGAAGTTCGATTTGGAAGATCAATCCAACTCTTATCCATAATAATATCCCTATAACAAACATTTACACAAGACTTATTACATTTTCATTTTTCATATCAAATATATTTAAAATAAATACTAATTAATTTTTTGTGAACCATTTATAAAATAATAATGTAAGTGAAAACCCATGTCATACCTGATTACGATACAAACCTGGAAGGGAGGGGAGCCGAAGGCGGTGCTACGAGGGAGAGGAGAGGCAGTGGTGGGGAGCCGGATACGGAGCTGGTGCGGCGAGGGAGGGGATGGTGAATGAGGGGATGGGTGGCAGTGGTGTGGCGAGGGAGGGGACGAAGACGAAGGGGACGAGGGTTGGTGGGGTACGGGGGGGGGGGGGGGTGCTTGGGGTGCTGGGGGGAGGGAGGAGGGGGCGGAGGGTCAAGGGAGGATGTCGGAGGCTGGAGGTGCTGGAGGCCGAAGGCCAGAGGGTGGCCGGAGGGCTGCTCGAGGGCTGTCGGGCTACCGGAGGCGGGGTGGTGGGAGGCCTGAGGGCAGAGAGAGGCCGCAGGGCGGAGGGAGGCTGGACCCGGAGGGCGGAGGGCGGCCGGAGGGCAGCCGGAGGAGGGTGGGGCCGGCAGAGGGCAGCCGGAGGGCAGCTGGATGGCGGCCGGAGGGTGGTCAAAGGGCGGAGGGCGGCCAGAGGGCGGACGGAGTGCGGCCAAAGGGCGGAGGGCGGCTGGAGGGCGGCCGGATGGCGGAGGGCGGCCGGAGGGCGGCCAGAGGTCGGAGGGTAGCCGGAGGGAGGCCGGAGGGTGGCCGACGGAGGGCGGGGCCGGCGGAGGTTGGGGCCGGTGGAGGGCGGGCCGGCGGAGGGCGGTCGGCCAGAGGGCGGGGGCGGTGGAGGGCGGGGCGGCGGAGGGCGGGCCGGCGGAGGGCGGTCGGCCAGAGGGCGGGGCGGTGGAGGGCGGGGCGGCGGAGGGCGGGGCGGCGGAGGGCGGGGCGGCGGAGGGCGGGGCGGCGGAGGGCGGGGCGGGGGAGGGCGGGCCGACGGAGGGCGGGCCGATGGAGGGTGGGTCGGCGGAGGGAGGGGCGGCGGAGGGTGGGGTGGCGGAGGGCGCGACGGGGAGGGCGCGCGGTGACGGGGAGGGCGCGGGCGACGGGGAGGGGGGAAGGGTTCGGGGGGCACAGAAGCCTCTTTTATAGGGAAACGTAGCAACCTCCATTAGCGGTTGTTATAGGTAAAGGGGATCAAAAGCCCATATTTATAGTAGTGATTTTCCTTATACACATTAATTTTATTTTTTAAACGAGAATTTTTATTCAGAATCATTTGGTCAAAAGGTTGAAATGAGGTCAATATTATTTTTAGGCATGAAAAATAAATTACTTAGATTAAACATTAATTATCGTGGAAGAATAAAATGGTCATTTTAAAAGAAATAATTCTATAAGAGTTATATAAATTTCATCTATATAAATTAGATTAATATATTTGAAATTATGGATATTATATTATATTTAAACATATAAAAAAATAAATAAATACACATTTAATTATAAATTAAAAAAATATGAATAAGAAAACACTTAATGTATAAAAAGAAATGTTTCTATAAAAATATTTTTTCCCTATATATTGTACTAGTATATATCGAGTGACAATATTTCTAGCATCCATATATATAATGGTCATATTTCATTAATATATAAAAAATTATATAAATTCCTAGAATAATTCATCCTATTCGTTTACTTCTTTCTAAACCTTTATTTTATATTTATATTATTCTTCTTTCTTTATATAGTTTCAATTAATGTGATGGTCTTTATAGAAAATCACAATGAAAAATATTTAATATTAGATATATTTTTATTTACTTGTGGATTCATTACTCTTTTACATTTATTATTTATGATTCAAATTACATTCCCATAATGTATTATTTTTTATTTTTATTATAATATTTTATATTAATAAAATGTATTGAGTTTTATTTTAGTTTGGTGTTGCGTGTGAAACATGATACTAAAAATTATATTTACATAATAGTAAATTCATACTAAACTTTCATGGTGTTACATTCAAACCATTATTTGATATGAGTTTTGAACTATCTAGTATTAAACAATAGATATTTTATTCCTTAGTCTTGAAACCTCATCCCCCATAAGTTTAGGTGAGGTTCTTCAGTTGATGCCCCACTGCCTCTTATTCAAAAATCTATTATGGAGCTTCCTAAAGAGACACTACACCATGATCCATAGACATAACCATCATAGATTCAAACTATCATACCTCTATATATTCTTTCTCAACTAGGAATCTGTGATCTATCATATTTAGGGAACCATTAATAATCTTACTAGATCTTAGTCACACCAACCAATTACATGGTTATTCTATATAGAACTCTATTTGACCCAGTGATGTGTAGGTGATGAGAATATGGATGTTCTTCCATGGTAACTACAGGGTCACCTAATTATTTTTAAACCAAATAATCCCTAATTCATTATCATCTTCTGGGGAAGGATCATATTCTTTAAATAGATTAAGAAATAGATATGAACCCTTGATATTTGGCTCATTTTTCGATTAGCTAGTCTCTAATGTGTGATAAGGGATTAGGTCAGTGGCTACCTCCTCCATAGGTGAAAGCTCCACCACTAGAATTAGGGACGGGTTTTTATGAATGGCCATCACATTAAGGTTTTGACCTACCACTGATACACCGGTATAATCACTATAATGAGTAATAGAAACTTTATATGTTGCTTCATTGTTTTTCACTTTGGTGATACAATATTCTTATCTTTTTGTGACTCAGAGTCCCTGCTCCTCAATGAGATACATAATAATAAGAAGTATGACATTAGTTTAGGCTATGAAATTAATAAATTAACAAAGAATTTAGAGGTTAAAGAGATAGATCCCATGTAAATAGAAATAAAATAAATTCTCATAAAAAATGGGGGTATAGGATGAAACATCATGATTATCCACCATACTTGCTAGTAATTAAAGGAAAAAAGAAATATTGACAGGCTTTGAAACCCATGATCCCTCAATGAAATTGGACTACACACCAGCCTCTAAAGAATTATATTTATATTAGTGTAATTTTTTTAATTTGGAAATGAAACAAATTAATGGAGAGTGTTAAAAAAATTTAAAGGAAATGAATGTTTTTGGGTTTACCTCATAATCTCTATAGTGGGAAGATTACTAGCTACACCAGATACTAAACCTATATCGTAGTTGATGAATCCCATTTAAAATCAATAGGTAGAACTCCCTAGACCAATATGATTGAAATTTAATAATATAATATAGATCTTGATTTTTTTTTCAAATGTGCTACTTTTCATGCCTCCTTTGTTCTCTATCTAGAATATTATTATAAGCTTCTTCACTCCAGAAATCCTATACATTCCCTAAAATAGTAGTTATTATTGGTTAGAATACCGAAACTATTCCATTACAGTTATGAGGTTTGGTAACTTACAAAACCTAGTCTGGGTTCGCACAATGAATCATTGTAGGAATCTATCCACCTTATATATTTTTCTTTTACATACCCATGTCTCTTTTTGAGGAGGCTTCATCACCTGACTCCCTCAAATCCACATACATAACTAACCCAATATCTCATGTGCCTCCACCATGATACACATTTATTATCCAAAGTAAATATCCATTGAATAATTATACCTAGCCTTGGAAGTGTACTAGTTATTATATATCATTGATTTAACCAATCATTTCAGTCTCAGGTACTAGGGTTGCTACTCTAGAAGATCCATCGCAAAGAAAAGTATCTCATTTGTATGGAAAAACTACCACAAAAAACTCTATATGAGTAATATCAATAGCCTATAATTGGTACATTAATAATTATAGAAGAAATTGTCATCTATTATTTTACTGATGGGATGAAACCACATTCTTTTTTTCATGTCAGGAGTAGCCTCTACAGCCTTTGAGGCTTGGCCCTGATCTATGACATGATTTCTAGGTAGACCGCAAAAACATTTAACTCTCCATAGAAGCCTAAACTTCATGATATAAGGGATGCCTTAAATATCCCTCAATGTATACCATTAGATCAGAAGGATACCTCCAAATTTCTAGATGGTCTCCCTCAAATATGCATATGATAATTTTTAATTCCCTTGAGTTTATTTTAGAAGGTCTACCCAAATCTCTAACTACCACAATATTTACCCAGGAGAGAGTTCCTTCCATATGTATATCTAATCAAAGAGTATAATGAAAATTTCATTTATTGTTGATATCACAATAATATCATTAATTACTTCAATAGTGAGCATACTCCAAAACTTCCAGACACCTATAAGGTTATATTTGTGATGAGCACTAGTGTATACTAAAAGTTTTAATAGTTGAAGGTACTGGAGCTAATGTTTGAACTTGTATGAGGTTTATTTCCCATAGACAATGTTTTCATTGATTTTTCTGGACAACACCCCACCTTTAAAGGCCAAAAAGTAATAACTCTTCTCAAAAGTGTCTTGGATATAATCTATAATCACCCTAGTTAGTGTACTGAATTGGATAAAGATGAACTAATAGTGTGATTTTATCATGGAATTGACCCCCAATAATATTGAAAATGACATATATCAATTTTATTTCCCAATTATTGCATGAAACAAAAATCAAGGGGATAATCGGGTTTAGGTATTTGTATCCCTATAATTATGTGGGGACCCAACTATACAAGAACTAGAATGGGACACCGAAGCATAGATGAGATTTTCCATGACTTATATGATTAACCATACTATATAGTTTTTATAGATTTGGTACATAAATATTTATCATATTCTCCTCCATCCATAGTGCCACTATGATGAACATACTTATCCCCATGCCCATGTGGTCATCACTAAATGTATGAAATCATCTAATGATAAAATATGAAATAAATTATTACATCCAAACCATAGGGGCTACCCAAAATTTCATGATGGTAACCCATTATACTCACAGGATATAATTAAAAAATGATAAATTAAAACTCTAGGTTATTACTTTTTTTATTCACTAAAACTAATTCATCCATCTTGGAATCCAAACATTATTCAACCCAATTTTTATAACCATTTCTTTAATGGGTTTTCTGGGAGAATGTGAGGCTTATTCCACTGTGTGATCAATAGTTCCCCTAATATAGTCTTTTAAAATATTAATATCATCAAATTTTCATTTTTCATGTCCATTAATGATAGAATTTTTTTATATTACACTAATGATTGGGTTCAATATAATATTATAGAGATCCCAAAGGCTGATCTCACCCACATTATGATGGATGCAGATTTTTTTTCATATAGTGAAAACCTAATCAAAATTCTCAACATGAGGTTTAAATGGTGGTATACATGAAACTGTGAGGTTGAAACTTCCTCATACAACCTAAATATATGAAATATATCTCTATATTCCTCATATGTATGATGGACCCAGTAGGCCCATGTCACTCATCTATAAAATTCCCTCTATAGAAAACATCTTAGCTATTTGTCCATGTATTATGGCTATCCTTTATACTTTATTTTCAGATGATATAAAACATTGGAGGAGAAACTTAGGATGAAATTAGATCAGTATAGATCATTGGGGTTATATTTCAGAGTGTGTTGGCCAGTATCTGGTTGTAATCCATTATCAGATGGCTGGTACTATAAAATTTCCTCCCAAGGAGTGTTGTTAAACTCTTAAACCGATGTTCAAGAGTGTAGTGATTCGCAACCAAAATCCAAATGTGATACTACATTTAGAAAAAATACAAAGGTATTTTATTTCATAATGTTTATTCACTTTTTTTTTCTAATAGTCGGTATGATAGTTTTCTATGAAGTGCCTAGATCTGTTAACTTTTTCTAATCCTAGGATTACCCACTATCTCAATACTAATAGGATAATCACCTTAATTATTATAATATTCCATTCATAGATATATTAAATACCATATATTTTTGTTTCATTCTATTACTATTATAAAATAAATACTTTTACAAGTTCCAATTGATGAATTTTGGAAGTCTGTTTCATACAACCTATCTTCAAAGAAGATTACACATGTATGTGATGATTTGTGAGAGATCCAATGATCCTTAACACTTTACCTTTATAAAAAACATGAGTTTTGTAAAAAATTATAATTTTAAAAATATAATCAAAACCTCATAAAACCCATATTTATGGGAAATGGGGTGACCTATATTGTGTGAATGGAAATGGGTAAAATTTATAATAATTGTAAATTTTCATTGAATTCCATCATTACATCCTTATTGTAACTCATTTTGAGGTGGGGTATTTAATTTTGATAAAATGGATAAACTTTTGAATGTTTTATAGAATGTTATAGATTATAACACATCTCTATTTTCCCCAATTCGTGAGAAGAGGCACAACAAAACATAGAGTTTGATGCTAACACAACATTTCGGTGAGATCATATCTATAATTCCATGATAGTCTATAGTTATGTTCACATGAAATAATTCTATGATGTAGATAGTTCCACTAGCTAGAGGCCTATCAATACACCTCCTCTCAACATTTAATAGGTCCATAATTTTGATTTCATATTTTTTCAGACCCAAATCTCTTAATACACACAACCTCAACTTTTTTTCTTCACACAATCCAAGAAACTACTATGGACACCTGTATGCTAGAATCAAATGTAAATTAACCTGAAAAAAACCCCTTCAATGTATTGGTATTCACTATAGTTTATTTTCTATAACTCCCTCAAATAAATAACTCATTTTCAAAAATGGACAAATCCTTATAGAATAAAAATATTTTCATAACACTTATCTTGCACAAAACCCAAATCATGGAAGCCTATTTGATTCCACTTCTACAAGACTAACTTCCTTAAGTGATTATAGCTCATAGGACCCACAATATCCTAGTATGGGTCCACGCATACATTCTATATACACATTACCAGAATTATGGTATCCCATATCTAAGCACTTATTAGTAGATAAGGATCATTCAATATTAGCTTAAGACCAACACATATACTTATTCTTTATATGTAAGGGTTGTTCATCCTAGGTGTATCCTCTAGCCATGTCCTCATTAGTGTTCCTAACACTAAATCATGTAATAATCCATGCCTCTAGGTATCCCTCCTATTACATGTAATTCATATAACTATAACATAATGGTAGAAAGAGAAAAAATAATAATTTTAAAAGGATGGGGAAATGAAGAGGTTGTAGGGAATTTGTACATGAGGTATCTCTCCTCATTCTCATGCCTATCCTAATCCCCCTCTCCTCGATTTCTTTTTTTATTTCACCCAAACTTCTTTACTCGATATCTGCTTCTTTTTTGATCGGGTTGACATGTTGTTAGTTACATTGGGTTTGTATCAATGAGAAGAAATTTAATTCCATGTTTTTTTGAAGGCATCAAGGTACATTCAATCCTATTTTTTACAATTTTTATCGATAATTTATGAAAACAATTATCAAAAGATAAATTAATAAAATTACGAAATGATAATTGCATAAATTTTAACAATGATAATTATAGAAAATTATCAAACGATAATTGTGAAATCGTAACAATTATAATTGTGAAAAATTATCAAAACATAATTGTGAAATTTAAACAAAATATAATTGTTAATAATTATGAAATGATAATTTATAAAGTAAATTATTGATGATAATTAATGAATTATGAAAGATAATCTGTAAGAAAAATTAGTGGAATATAATTATACAAATTATTCAATGTTAATTATAAAAAAATTATCAAGTGAAAATATATTAAATTATTATAGGATAAATATGAAATTTTCATGGATAATTTTGTGGTTTTATTGATGAATAATTATTTGGGAATACCACATGTGTTCTTGAAATAATTTAGAGATATAAATTAAGAAACATGGTTTAATAAATATTCTTGAAGATAAAATTGTGAGCACATGTGTAGGGATAAGATGGTAATTTAGGAATTATATATGAGAGAGAAAGTATTATTGAATGTTATATTTTATTTCTTTTTGAAATAATATAGATTTTTTTGGTTTTAGAAATCCTTTATGTGTGATTGTTTTTCTGGTTGGTGTGAGAACGTGGTTCAGGTAATGATGCCTTTGAGGGACTTTGTCATTGATGTTGATGAATTTTGAGGTAGGAAGTTCCTTATCCTTTTGGGATATTGTTTTCACATGTTACTATATTTAATTTATGTGTTTAATTACTTGAAATCATGTTTGACATTGATCTCATGCGCTGTGTGTGTAGCCCATAGTATAGAAAGTTTTGTTTCTATGAGATTGATGTGATAACTTAATTCCATGATGATCTTTGATTCACCTGTAGATTTATATAATGATGTTATGTTTCTCATGATGTGTGATATGGTTTTTATCATTCAATGACATGTCATGTATTCTTTAAAAGGATTGGTATGTGTATACTTGATAGGTGGATGTCATGATATAATTACTCCTTTTGGGGTGTTCGTGTGATGTTTGACATAGATGATGGCGTGGCATGATAACCTTGTAACTTGGAATCTACTTGATACCTTTTGGATTCTGAGTAGATGACCAACACTTGATGCCTTGTCAATTCTGAGTGTTACCTAATTCCTTGTGGATTCGGGTTTGGTTACAAATACTAGATTCCTTATGGATTATGTCATGACCCGTCCCCCGGGGTCCATGTCATGACTACCCCAAGCCCCCCTTCCATAGGCCAAGGGATGGCGACTATCACCAAAGGCATTATTTCCTAAAATTGGGAAGGCATTTCCTTTATAATGTGTAAATTCACACAACAGAACACACAACTAGATACTAAAAACTAAGTAAAATGTATACCAAAAGAGTGCTGAAAAGTAAAAGGGGCTTGAAATACAAGCCCCACTGTAAAGTACAAGGAACTGGAAGAACAAGTAAAACTGAAGAAAGGAAAAACAGTTGTTGGGTCATCCTATGGGATTCCTACCTAAAGGGTAGGTACAGATAGCCTCCTCAGCACTCCAAGTCCGTCAGTCTCCTCCACGTACATACTCGTCTTAAGGTCCCCCTCTGGGTATTGTCTAGTTCGGGTACTCTTAGACTCAGTCAGCGTTGTCCATCGTTTACAACCAATACAAAAAGATGCGGGCAAAGCCCGTGCAGGGGTGAGTATAACGATACTTATTAGGGACCCTGAGACCCTCAAGATCTTACAAAATCCATGAAGGATAAACCACAATGTTTGAAATCAACAGATGACCTTACTTAGGTATATGCCCATACATACACCTAAGTTATCAAGTGATCCATCTCAATCATGAGGAAAACAAAAAAGTACTAACTCAGCTCAACCAGGATTTTATTCACATTATCGAAACCACAGCTGCTGGAGAACTCCTCCTCTGTCGAGTACAGTGGGCATGTTGCATCACAAAGAGGTGCTTCCCACTGACCTTGGACTGCTGAGGTACTCCTTCTATTGAGTATCATGGGTCTGCTGCATCACATAGAGGTGCTCCCCACTGCGGGTCTGCCGCCACACCCAAGCACTCCCCCTTGTAGCCTGCTGAGGTACTCATCCTGTCGAGAATCGTGGGGCTGCCGCATCACAAAGCGTGATCCTCCACCATGGGTCTATCACCACAACTAGGAACTCCCTACTGGGATAGTAGAGTCTCTTAGAGTCAAATGGTCAGCAGTCGTTAGGTCCCATCCTGATACTAGGTCTCTGCACTCTGCTCACTCGTCACTGGAAGGATCCGCTCATGAGCTACTCTTCGATACTCCAACTATCACGAATTATCATGAAGAAGTATCTCAAAGGTCTTCCACGTCATAGGGGTCTCAACGCAATAGAATCAAATCAATTGTACATCCGGTCTGTGAGTTATTAGGATTTTAGTCTCAGGGGGCCAACTGAATTCGTGCACGATCCCACCTGACCGTATCTCAACTATAACCCAAACCCCAGTGGGGTATACTCAAAGGGACCGTCATGCTCCAATATTACCAGCACCGCTGACAGTTCATCAAATGGACGTTCAGTTCCGAAGATATGGACAAAAGAAAGTAAAGGGTCGTAGTGGGCCCGAGTCCGGTCTGGTCCGGTCGGACAGACTTGGCCTCACCCGATCTAGGCTGACACGGTTCAGGTCAGCCCGGCCTGACCCGTTGGGTATGGACTGGCCCGTTGGGTTCATCCTGGCCTGCTGGGCCCTGCCCAGCAGGCCGTGAGGGGATGGAGAGGGCCGTGAGGGCGCGGATCGGCCATAGGTCAATGTGAGGGCGGTTTGGCCCAGAGGGCACCGCGTGGGCGACTCAGCTCGGACGGTGCCGTGAGGGTGCAAGCCAGCTCGGCCGGGGCACCGCGTGGGTGCGGGCCAACTCGGTCGGGGCGCCGCGAGCGGCATGGGAGGTCATCTTGGTCGGGGCATCGTGAGGGGCGCGGGGGTCCGTCTTGGCTGGGCGCCGTGAGGCCGGGGTGGGAGAGGCTGGTTTGGTCAGCGGGAGATGCGACAGGGGCCGGTTCGGCTGGGGGCTTGGAAGGCCGGTGGGCCGGGGTGTGGCATGGCTGGGACCGGTTCGGCCAACAGCGGCACGGGGCCAGTGGGCTGGCACGACCGAGGAGACTTGTGAGGCCGGGGGATGAGGTGCCACACGGTCAGGGCGCAGCGCGGCTCGGGCCGGTTCAGCAGACGACAGCGCGGGGCCGGCGGACTGCGCGGTTCGGCCCGGGGCAACAGATCCAGTTCGGTTCAAAGCGTCGGAGCGTCGCGGGGGCAGCGTGGGTCACGAGGGCCATAGGTGTAAGCACTGTTTCCTTTATCATATTCACCTCCTTCCTCCATTCTGAAGAACACCGCTAATCAAAGGAGAACAACGGAGGGGTCGGGCCATGTTGGTTTAGCCCACACCCTCCGCGTTTAGTGTGGTAGAAAATGGTTCAATTAATTCTTGAATTTAAATGAATTAAGAAGAATAGAAGAGAGTAGAAAAATCAATCATTCACCCCACATCTTCCCTCAAATAAAAATTCGCAACCCGTAAGGAAAAAATCTTCGGATCAACTTGATAATAAGTTGATCCGCGTTCTTTGTTTTAGAAGGAAAGAATCAAGGGAATAATATCATATTCAAATAAAATACCTACTTGTTCATTGTTCTTTGAAGTTGGCATGAGAATGCAGGCGTCGATTCGTTATAGACGAATACGTCTTACGTCAAAGGAGGTTCCAAGGAAGAAACTCGAATTCGAGGTCGTTCTTCATAGTTGAAGGAGTTCCTTGCCAGCATTCTTCTTCGGTGGAGCGTTCTTCATTGGGATACTTCTCCCAATAGTTCTCCCAATATTTCTCTTTTTCTAAGTTCCACCAAAATCAAATAATAGCCTCCAAATAATAGATTAAGTTGTTGGCATAATTTTCAAAATGGTTTAATTCATTAAGGGAGAGTTGGCACAATCAATAGGTGTGTTGGTAGAATTAATGTGGGGGAATCTAAAGGGGCTCCTCCACATTAATGAGGGAGTTGAGAGGTTTTCCTCTTCCCCTCATTAATAGGGGGTCGGGTGGTCCCCACTCCCAAATTCAAATTAGGAGGTTTTGAGAACTTGGGTGGGCTCCACCATAATTAATCATGAAGAGGAGGTTTAGGCCTCGAGTGGTCCCCACCACCATAACCTCTCTTGGGAGGTTAAGGTGTGGTGGTCCCCACCTAAAACTTCCACATGGGTGGTTATAATAGATAAAATAAAATAAAATGTGTGTTTATTTAATTTTATTATTTCCATGGAAAACCCCAAAACTAACTTCCACCCTCGACCAACTTTCATCCAGGTGAAAGTCTTCTTAAGCGAATATCAATGTTGTGAGTTCAATAGTGTCCTCATATTTCAATTCCGAGCACCGGTTCAAAACATATAAAAACCTGCTCCTATGTTTATTGAATGTACCCAAACAAAACTTCATAAAATGATTCCGGGCACATCAGGCCTCAGAATCATGCGCTGTCAATTTTCATGGACTCGTAAAATTCCCATTTATTAAAAAAATTACATGGTAATTCTGGGTCTTTACATTCTCCCAACCTCAGGCTTTATGTCCTCGTAAGCCACAGCTCAAACTAAGGGGACAAGTAGGAGTACTGAGCATGAATCTGAGCCTCCCACTCCCATGTGCTCGCCTGGAGGTTCTCGTGCTGCCAGAAAATGCGCACTAGAGGTATTGACTGTCCACGAAGGACCCACTCTTGTTGATCCTCAATCTCTACTAGAACCTCTGTAAAAGTTTCCCCATCGTCGACCTCCAACTCTCCATGGTCGATGATGTGATAAGGGTCGTGCACATATCTCCTCAGATGGGATACGTGGAATACGTTGTGCACCCTGTGCAACTGAGGTGGAAGAGCTAAGTGGTATGCCACCTCTCCAAATCTACTGAGGACCTGTAAGGGTCCGATGAATCTCAGATATAACTTTCCGCATTGGCCAAATCTCAGTAGACCTCATCGGGGTGAGACCCGTAGAAAGACGTGGTATCCATCCTCGAACTCCACAGGTCTCCGTCTCCTATAGGAATACGACTTTTTCCTACTCTGTGTAGTCTTTATCCGCTCCTGGATGATCTCCACCTTCTTTGTGATAGCACGTACCATCTCTGGTCCCACGAGTGCTGACTCCCTTGGGTCAGTCCATCACAAAGGTGATCTGCAAGGTCGCTCGTTTAACACCTCAAAAGGTGTCATCCCAATGGTTAAGTGATAGTTTTTGTTGTATAAAAACTCTACCAAAGGTAAGTGGTCCTCCCAACTACGACCGAAGTCGAGGAAACAAGCACATAGCATGTCCTTCAGGGTCTGAATGGTCCGCTCAGTCTGCCCATCCATCTGAGGATATAAGGTGGTGCTCAAACGAATCTGCGTTCTGAAAGCCTCATGCAACCCCCTCTATAGCCGGGAAGTAAAACATGTATCACGATTAGAGACAATCATCGAATGTATTCCATATAGCTGCACAATATCTTGAACATAGAGGCAGCCCAAGCTCTCTACTGAACCCTTCTCTCTGATTGGTAAGAAATGAGCCGACATGGTGAGTCGATCGATGATCACCCAAATATATTCATGTCCCCTAGATGTACATGGAAGTCCTATCACGAATTCCATGGATATCCCATCCCACTTCCACTATGGGACCTCTAAAGGTTCAACCAAGATCGCTGGTACTTGATGCTCTGCCTTCAATTGCTGACAAGTGAGGCATCGAGACACAAACTCTGCAACTGCCTTCTTCATTCCCGGCCACCAGTGTTGTCACCAGAGATCCTTGCACATCTTCACCACTCCTAGATATCCTGATAGAGGGGATGTGTGGAACTCTATCAACACTTCCTCCTGAAGTGACACTGGTACCATAGTATGCCCTCTGAAGAGGATGATGTACTCCCCACCTTCAGAAAATCCATCAAGTGTCTGCCCTGTGGATATCTGAGCACGTCATGTCTTGGAGTCAGCGTCCCCATGTTGTGCCTCCTTGACTTGCTGAAGAAGTGGGGGAGTGACTGTAAGATACTGAAATAAGGTTTCTCCATCTCTATCCACAAAGGATATCTATAAAGCATCCAGCCACTCTGTCGCCTCACCTAGCAGCTGTATACCAGTTATCTTGCTGAGTGAATCTGCAACAACATTCCCCTTCCCAGGAGTATAGACTATCTCGAAGTCATCATCCTGGAGGAACTCAAGCCAACATTGTTGCCTCAAGTTTAGTTCCTTCTAAGAGAAGATATACCTGAGACTCTTGTGATTAGATTACACTGTAAAACATTCACCCATCAGAGAGTGCCGCCACATCTTCAAGGTGAAGATCACTGCTACTAACTCCAGGTCATGGGTAGCGTATTTCTGCTCATGTTGTCTCAGATGTCATGAACCATATGCAATCACTTCTCTCTCCTACATTAGGATACATCTGAGACTGGTCCCTGATGCGTCACAGTAGACTATGTACCCTATGCCTTCCTCTTGAAGCCTCGTGATGGGGGCACTAGTCAGCCTCTGACTTAGCTCCTAAAAGCTCTGATGGCATCTCTCCGACCACACAAAGGATTTCCTATTCTTTGTCAAGGCTGATAGTGGTGTTGAAACTATGGAGAAGTTTGGTACAAACTTCCAGTGATAACTAGCAAAACCCAAGAAACTTCGTACCTCCGTCACACGCCTGGGTGGATCCCAAGAAAGTATCACCTCAATCATTGTTGGATCCACTGCAACTCCAGCCTCCGATATGACATGTCCCAGAAAGTGAACTTCTCAGATCCAAAACTAGTACTTTGAGAGCTTACCATAAAGCCGGTTCTCTTTGATTGTGTCCAGTACTACATGTAAATGAAAGGCATGCACCTCCTCTGTAGTCGAGTAGATCAGAATGTCATCGATGAAGACTACGATAAAACAATCAAGGTATGGATGGAAGATCCTATCATGAGTCCCATGGACACTACTAGAGTGTTGGTTACCCCGAATGGAATAACCAAGAACTCGTAGTGTCTATACCGACACCTGAAGGATGTATTATGCACATCCTCATCTTGAACTCTAATTTGGTGATATCCTGGTCTAAGATCTATCTTCGAGAACCGCTGTTCTCCCTTCAACTGATCAAAGAGGTCGTCGATCCTCGAGAGTGGGTACTTGTTCTTCACGGTCACCTAGTTCAGGCACCAGTAGTCGACACAAATCCTCAAACTCTCATCATCCTTCTTGACGAACCAAATCGAGGCTACCCAGGGAGAAACACTCATCCGGATGAATCCCTTCCCCTTCAAGTCCTCTAGCTATACCCGCAGCTCTCAAATCTCCACGGGAACCATCCGATATGCTGGTGTAGATATCATTTCCATCTTGGGGTACAAGTCAATGTAAAATTATACCTCTCTATGAGGTGTTAGACCTGGAACTTCATCAGGGAATACATACACATATAGGTCCACCACTACAGGATAGCTCAGACTCTCCAAATCAACAGCTCCGAGGGTAAGGCTAGCCAATAGAAGAGTGATCAGCTGCACTCTCCTCCGAGTAAGTCTATCATGTGCTGCAAAAGCTCCCTTCTCACCGGTGAAGGTAAACGTGGTCCCATTCGTGTATAGACACCACACTTTGCTCCTAATACAGTCAATTTGATCATGGACAGTAGATAACCTATCTATACCCAATATGGCATCATAAAGCCTCGATGTCGCTACTAGGAGATCCCAACTAAAGCTCTCGCCTCCTAGAGTAAGCTCACACTACCGACACCAGTGTGTAATCATCTAATCCACTTCTGTAGGAGTCTCTAGCTATAAATATTGAGCCAACGTCTCCATTGTAATATCTGAGATCCGAACAAGGGCAGTGGAAATATAAGAGTGACTGACACCTGTGTCTTTTAGTACTGCAGCTATGGTGGAGTAGAAACAGATTGTACCTCGAATCATCTCCGGAGCACCATGATTGTATGCCTCATCTAAATGGAGCTGAGATCGACCCTATTCACCTTCTCCCAGCAGTCGGGGTGGACCTCTCGGTGGTGGTGACGGTAACACCTCGAATCGTCGTTCACCGCCAGCTGCACGACCATCTCCTCTGCCACGTCCGCCTACTCCCGGCAGACCTCCTCGATCGAATATTTGTCTCTTCCTAGGCAGTCCTTCAACCATCTGTTGATCATCAGAATGGAGGGTCGGGCAGTCACGAGCCACGTGACCATGTCTGCTGCATGCGTAACATAGCTTTCTCCTAGAGTATTTGTCTCCACTTCAGGTGCCCCGCACAACCAATCCTAAGTCATCCAGTTGTCCACCTGTAGGTCTGGTCCTCTTAGACCTCTGCGACATCTATCTTCTACCAGCTACAGAAGACTCCGCTACATGGTGATTGGTGGTGGATCTCGATGCTATGGATTGCTCAGCAAGAAAACTCTCCACTAGGAGGGCTCTCTCTAACACCACCACCTACATCGGGATGCCGAGTGAGATCACCAAAGCCCTAATCTCCCACATGAGTCCCTGCTCAAAGGTACGAGCCCTAAAGAATAGGTCCCGAACCATATAGGTGGAGTAGTATGAGAGGTCTGTAAACCTCGCTGAGTACTGATCTACAGTCTTGCTGCCTTACTGCAGATGAAGTAGATCTTGAATGTGCATTGTGCGGAGAGTCACTGGGACAAACTCTGCCCAAAACAGGCTCTCAAAGTCTTCCCAGAGAAGCGTCATCTCATCATGAACCTGGAGCATCAGGATCCACCATATGCCTGCTGCTTCCTGTAGAAGGATGGCGATAAGAATCACCATGAGGTCTTATGGTGTCCCTACCAGTCAGAAAACTCTCACCACAGCCACCAACCAATCCTCAGCCATATGTGGGTCTGTCTCTCCCCTGAACATGGGTGGCCTCTGGCGCTGGAACTCATGCAATGCACTCAAGTGGAATGCACTCTCTACTGTTGGGGATGGTGGAATCAGTGGACCAACATGTAGTGGTACTGTTGGTGCCTCCGCTGGTTCCTCTACTAGAAGAGGGCCCTGCACCAAGGCCTCATCGCTTAGTGGGTTGTCCGTGCATACAACTCTTAGAACTCTAGACGGCTGTCTGCATGGAGGCATCCAGAAAGAAACAGATGCGAAATAGTCAAAAGATTATACCTAGTGAGCGGACCTGGTTGATATGACTTAAAGAAAACTTTTTAAAACACAAACGCAACCAGTGTTTCTGTGCACTGAGTTGGAAATTAGAAGTTAGGGTCCTGGTGTATGGATACGTCAGCCGCCACACCAACACTAGACTCCCTGAATTGAAAACCACACTCACTAAACTTAACACTATTGCTTCATAGAAAAGAAAGATCAAAGTCCTATGTTATATGGTATAACCAACTCCTCTAATACCAACTTTTTACGACCCATCCCCTGGGGTCCAGGCCATGACTACCCCAAGCCCTCCTTCCACAGTCCAGGGGCTGGCGACTAGCACCAAAGGCGTAAATCCCTAAAAATGGGAAGGAATTGCCTTTATAACCTGTAAACTCACACAAAAGAGAAAAAACTGGATATTAAATGTATAACAAAGGAGTGATGAAAAGTAAAAGGGGCCGGAAATACAAGCCCAACTGTAGAGTACAAGGAACTAGAAGAACAAGTACAACTTGTAACACCCAAGACTTTTATGAGAAATATTTTGTTTTTATGTTATATAAATCATCAAATGAATATTTCACTACACACAACACTATCTTCACTTTCTTTAAACGCAATCGCGACCTTCCTTGATAGCTTACGTTTTACGCAATACCGAGTTTCACTAAATAACGATATGCTATTAAAATATTATTAAAACTAGTCGTTATGAATAGTAATACCCACTTTTTGAAATTTTGTAAATTTTATTTTTCAAAATGGACTTCATTTTTGGATTCGGAATATCGAAATTATCCTATGGTAAAATTTTGGTATTTTTCTGAAAACTTTCAATTTTTGATGAATAGTGAAAACACTGGGTTACTATTTAAAAACCGACTTTTTATTTAAATAATTATTTATTTTATTTAAATTTATTTTAGGAAAAAATTGATACATAATACCTATATAAGTTCAATTCAATTCATTGGAGTCATTTTATAATAATTTTAGATATATAAAAATTTTATTGAACTTTTCACCGTCTTTTACCCACCTCCTAGGAGAATTTCCAAATTCACATAAAACATAATTTTAACGCTTCTGTGAGTGGAATTTCAAAAATCCGAGAGACACGGTTAATATCAAGGACTAAAATTTGGTTCAATGAGATGAAAATAATTTTTGGTGAATAGTAACTTTTTACTTTTTTTTACCACGGTTAAAAGTAAATAGGGTAATTAAGGGTAAAAATGATATTATTATTACCCTAACACATGTCCTAATTCTATTGGATATGTGTAATTCGACCAAAAACAACCTTAGGAATAAAATATGACCATTTAGGCCAACTTGGATTAGATTAGGACATTTATTATTAATTTATTTAAAGAAGGGTTAAAATAGTTAAAATCAAAGTTTAATAACTAAATCATTTTTAATATAGGGTTATACATAAGATAAATTCAACTATAAATATTCATTAGAAATATAAAACTATTTCATACATAATGGTATTTTATTTGTAATTTTTAGACAATAAATAATTTAATTTATTTATGACACAATGATGATGCGGTATTAATCTTATTAATGAAATATTGACATAATTGATGTTATAAATACCCAAATAAATGTACATTTAGACTTTTTATGAATTAAAATAATTTTCTAGGTTAATATGGAATGTTATTATTGATTTAATTAACTTTTTTAGAACTAATATTTCAGTTATGATTTTCACAAAAATCAATTACCAAAGAGTGTCAAAATTGACATAAAATAGTTTTAAAAAAAATTATATTATTAATTGTTATTTTTTTCCTAAAAATCTAAGGTTCAGCCAAATGTCTGAGATATGAATATATATATTAATAATAAACAACTTGGGGTTCGTTTGGCTTGTTATAGTAAGTTTATTAACCTTATAGTGTAAGAAAACAAGAAGGCACGGTAAAAGTCAAATTATCTAACTTAAAGTTAAATCTAAATGATAAGGTTAAAATAGAAACCTAAACTTGTATAAATTCTATTTGATGAGAGGATTTAGACCCATCCCCACCTTATCTTCTAAATAAATCAATTTGTATCTATTAAAAACCTAATATGAGTTTATAAAAAAATAATATTTTTAGTTTTTCCAAAGGTGCCCCTCTCCTCCCTTATAAAAGGGAACCAACTCCCTCTCTTCCTCACACAACTTTGAGCCTTAAAGCTCGGAAAACCCTGCAAAATTCTATTCTCCACTTCCCTAGAAACATCCTAGAGGTCCTGGTCTTCTTCAAAGACCAATTTCAGTGCCCTAAGAGGATGTCTCAAAGAGGCGCTTCAAAGAAGAGGTAATGTCCGTTACCGATTCTTTCAACTTTATTTTTTCTTCCACTTGTTCTTATTTAGTTGTTTCATTATGAAGTAATAACATCAGTATCACTCATATACTGATATGTTATTATAAGTATGAAACAACCCTATTTCACCATCTATCCATCCTACGGAAAATGAAATCACCGCGTGTGCGTACGTACGGAATACCGTCTCCAGGTCGTGGTGTAATCTATTTTCCACCGCCACCTTACTTGGATGGGTATAATGGTGTAAATAATAACTATATATGATTATTTTAAAGTGATATTGATTCTTAAATAGTATACATACACTCCAATGCAATTTCACGATCATGGGAACGATATCATCGCTCGTGCATACGTACGGAATACTGTCGCCATGATGTGATGCAACTCATTCTACATGATATTCATTGAATAATGATTATATAAATGAATTTAATGAATTAATATGATATATATTACACTAATACCATTATGTAAATGATGTGTCTATAACCTAAAGAGAAGAATAAGAATTTATTTGACAAAACACGCATAAGAACAAAAAGTAATAAACACCCGAATAACAAGTAGCAATGAAATATTACTGATAAGAAGCTAATAATATGTCCATATATGATATCATAACACTGATTATGATTCTGGAATAAGTCAATGACATTATCTAAATTATTATACAGGAGGTTAGGACACTTACGAAGCAAATCGGACCTAAGGTAAGGGAAAATCTCGCAATCTAATTTTTATCTGAGATTGTTTATACTTCATAATTTACTGGGGAATATTTTATCAGCCACATCCATGTTTCCTCAATATGTAATATTATTTCCATCCACCTAAAATTTTTTAAATCCAATTTTACCCTTCGGTGAGTTTTTAGTAAAAGATATGAATGGAATCTTTTGTCGTTTTTCATACAAGGTACTTTTTGACTTTTCCGAAAAAAGTATGAGAAGAATGTTTTTTTAACTTATACGGAATGAATGGATTTTTAAAACATTATTTCCAAGAATCTTCCTTTACAATATTTCAAGTTTATTTTTAATCAACTTCTTTTAGTTTTAAATTGTATGACATGTTAATAAAAGAAAATGTTTTTGAAGTAGAAAGGATATTTTCCTCAAGAATGGAGTTCAAGTGTTTTATCAAAATTATTTTCCATATAATATAATATAGGGTCCTATTTCTATCATTATTATTACATTTATTTGATTATGTTGTGATGGAATTATTTTTATAAATTCCTTTATCTTATATGAATTTTTTTATGATGTCATGATGTTTAAGAATTCCATTTTTATTACATGGGTTATGAAATGATGTATGATTTATGATTTTTGTGGAACACATAAGAATGGTTTCATTATGAGATGGGTGGGACCTATATCTCCCTCCAATGCATTGGGTAAAGGTTTATATCTCATGAGATAGACATGGATGTAATGGCAGGTTAAACCGGTTCAGTGAAACAGGACTGAAATGAGGAGTGAACTCGGTTTAGAAATGGACTTTGTCTGCTATGATTGTCTTGGATATGAGTCTTGACTACTAAGAAATGATTCTCTATGATTATGTGTGTATGCCACAAAGTTTCATGTTTTAAGTTATGATTATAGGTATTACATTTAACTACTATGATTTATCCCATGTTATGAAATTATGATCTCTTTTTCAGGTTAAGATTTCCAAAATGTTATGTTCTTATTAATATGATGTGATTGATATTTCTTTTGTATACCCTTATTGAGCATTTGAGCTCACCCTTTTGTATGTTTTCTTTCCCCAGGTCAGGAAGAAGGTTATTAAGTAGGATATGCCAAAAGGGGATCTAGATATGATGAAATAAATGGGAGACAATGTAGAAGCTTTATGAACCAGTTGTTTATGTTTCCCAGTTTCTAAAGACACTATACCTATACGGTCATTTCTTGGTTTTGTTATATGTTGTAATAAGTGTGCTTCAATTTTGAAGTATTAACAATGTATGTAAAGTATGGGTCATTATAGTTGGTATCATAGGAAAGTTATAATCAACCTTTGGAAACTAGGATGTGAAAGCCTTAGTAAGAACCCTAAGGATAAGTCTAAGCATAGAACACAATATTAGTGTTTTAGAAATGTCCATGAATAACCTATGATAAGACCTTAAGTGTAAAATTTTATTCTTGATTATGTGGTTTTCCTATTATAATTAGTGTTGCTCACACTATTCTTCTTGGTTTTAGTCAATGGTTGGAACCCGAAGGAACCGTGTTAATGCGGAATGTGACGGGCAACGCAATGATTGTCCCCATGAGCAACCAAACATTATTGGAGCTGGAATGAAAAATCTTGTAGCCATGCTCACACAACATTCTCAAGCTATGAATCATGCAGGACTTCCAAATGAGAAAAGGAAGGAGCAAAATTCTATTGAATCCTTCACGAGGCAGTGTCCACCTTCATTCAGCGGGTCTTCTGATCCATTAGTGGCTGAACAATGGATCAGTACCACTGAAAAGATATTTTCAGTTCTTCAATGTTCTGAACATGATAAAGTCATCTTAGCAGTTTATCATTTGGAAGGTGAAGCTGATCAATGGTGGAATCTTATCACGAATACGAGGCAGAGGGATGAAATTGAGTCCATAGATTGGGATGAGTTCAAGAACTTATTTTTCAATAAGTACTTCCCTCCTATTCTCCGAACAAAGATGGAGAAGGAGTTTCTTGAACTAAAGCAAAAGGATGATGAATCTGTTGGTACCTACGAAGCAAATTTTACAAGCCTTGTAAGGTACGCTTCTGGTATTATTATCCAACCTGAGAGTAAGATCGATCAATTCTTTAGTGGCTTAAAACCAAGTATTCGAAGGGCGTTAGCCATAAGGGACTTCAATTGCTACGAGGAAATTTTTCGATGTGCTCTCAAGGTTGAGATGGAGATTGGTGTAACCCATCAGTCATATGGGTTTGATAAGAAGAGGAAAATTGAATTCAAAAGAAAATCTAAATAGCACACTGAAAAGAAGACGAGTTTTCCCTTATGCTCAAAGTGTGGAAAGGAACATGGAGGAAATTGTCTTAAGGGGACAAGAAAATGTTATAAGTGTGGAAAAAAAGGTCATCGGGCAATTGAATGTCGAAATAATGGGAAGAAGATGTCTAATGATGCAAACAAAGGAAGGGATATGCAGAATGAACCTACTACCCTTAAATGTTTCAAGTGCAAGGAAATGGGGCATTATTCAAATCAATGCCCTAATCCAAGGGTTGATGATGATGATCGACGTCAACAAACTCTTAAGGACAAAGACAAAGGAAGGTCACATGCTATTTCTATTAGCGATGTGGAGTACGATAACGAAGTGGTGAAAGGTACACTTACCATCCACTCTAAAGTAGAAAATGTTTTATTTGATCCTGAATCCACCCAATCTTTTATTTCTGAAGAATTTTCTAAGGGTATCACCGTATTACCTCAACAATTAGATGCTGAGTTAGCTGTGACAACCCCTAATGGCACAACAGTCACATCAAAATTTTATAATTCTTCTTTGATTGAAGTTTGTGGGAAAGAGCTTCCTGAAAATCTTGTGATCCTTCCTATAGTGGAATTTTATGTTCTTCTTGCCATGGATTGGCTTTCGCTATATAGATCTCATATCAATTTCCAAAGAAGGGAAGTCACATTTCATATTCCAGATCAATATATGATCGTCTATCGATGTAAGGATGAAAATAACCTTCCAGTGGAAATTTCTTCCATCTTATGGGTTTTGATTGCACTAAATGAAGGTTATTTATCTCAAATGGTTGGTGAGAAACTCATGATTAATATTATGCCCATTGTACAAGAGTTTGATGATGTCTTTCCGAAGGAATTGTCGGGTCTTCCACCAAATCATGAAGTAGAGTTTTCAATAGAACTCGTACCGGGTGCTTTGACTATTTCAAAGACACCTTATATAATGGCCCCAATTGAGTTGCAGGAATTGAAGAAGCAACTCCAAGAGAATCTTGATAAGGGATTCATACACCCTAGTGCAACACCTTGGGGAGCACCTGTGCTATTTGTTAAGAAGAAAGATGGATCAATGAGACTCTGCATTGATTATCGAGAACTTAACAAGATCAATATCAAGAACAAATATCCTCTCCCATGCATTGATGACTTATTTAACCAACTATGCGGAGCTCAATACTATTCCAAGATTGATCTTCGTTCAGGGTATCATCAATTAAGGTTCAAAAGGGAGGATATACCAAATACGGCTTTCTGTACAAGGTATGGACATTATGAATTTATAGTGATGCCATTTGGTCTTACTAATGCCCCTGCTATCTTCATGGATCTGATGAATAGAGTCCTTAGAGACTATTTTGATCAGTTTTTGGTAGTCTTTATAGATGATATTCTTGTCTATTCAAAGAGAAAGGAAGAACATGAAGATCATTTGAGAATTATATTGAAGACCCTGAGAAAGGAGAAGCTTTATGCCAAATTTACCAAGTGTGAATTTTGGCTTCAAAAAGTTTCATTTTTGGGTCACATAATCTCAAAATAGGGGATATCTATGGATCCATCAAAAACAGAGGTTATCGAAAGATGGTCGAGACCAATAACTGTAACTGAGATCCGAAGTTTTCTTGGCTTGGCTGGATATTACCGACGTTTTGTGAAAGATTTTTCACGATTATCTAATCCACTCACCAGGTCGACTTGAAAAGGAGTTAAGTTCGTGTAGATGGAGGAATGTGAAGAGAATTTCAAGGAGTTGAAAAGAATCTTATTCAGTGCACCTGTACTCACACTTCCTTGTAGTGGAGAAAGGTTTGTGATCTACAGTGATGCATCCAAGAAGGGGCTGGGGTGTGTTCTTATACAAAATGATATGGTGATAACTTATTCCTCACGACAGTTGAAAATCCATCAGCAAAACTACCCAAATCATGATTTGGAGTTAGCTGCAGTAATCTTTGCATTAAAGATTTGGAGGCATTATCTTTATGGAGAAAGGTGTGATATTTATACTGATCATAGAATTTTAAAGTATATTTTCACACAAAAGGAAATGAATATGCACCAAAGAAGATGGTTGGAGACGATTAAGGATTACGACTGCTCAATTCATTACCACCCTAGGAAAGAAAACAAGGTGGCAGATGCATTAAGTCGACAAGACCATGACAGTTTATCCATGATGAGGATAAAAAAAGATCCAATATTTATGGATTTACAAAGGATGGATCTTGGAATTATAATGGAAGGGGAAAAATCGTATTTTTCTCAAATGAATGTTGAACCATCTATACATGTGAAGATTAAATAGGCACAGAAAGAAGATGTAGAGTTACAAAAGAAGGTGAGAAATGTTCCTGAATTCAACCTTGATTGTGATGGGATAATAAAGTTTAGGAATCGGGTTTGTGTTCCTACCATCCCCGAATTAAAGGAGCTGCTGGATGAGGCTCATAGTTCTTCATTCTATATTCATCCTGGAAGAACGAAGATGTATAGGGACCTGAAAGAGTACTCTTGGTGGGATGGCATGAAAAGAGATGTTGCTGAATATTCTCTCGATGCTTGGTTTGTAAGAAAGTTAATGCTAAGAGACAGAATTCTAAGGGGATGTTACAACCATTACCCATACCCGAATGGAAATGGGAAAACATCACTATAGACTTTGTCACCGGACTTCCTAAAACATACAAAGGCAATAATTCCATCTGGGTCATAGTTGATCGTCTTACAAAGTCTGCACACATCATTGCTATTAGATAGGATTTCTCTCAGGATCAGCTTGCCAGGATATATGTGAAGGAAGTAGTAAGATTGCATGGGGTACCACTTTCCATTATATCTGATCGGGATCCGAGGTTTACCTTAATGTTTTGGTGAAGTCTTCAGCATACTCTGGATATAGAGTTGAGTTTCAGCACTTCTTATCATCCTTAGACAGATGGTCAGTATGAGAGGAAAATTCAAACTCTAGAAGATATGTTGAGAGCTTGCTCTATGGATTTCAAATGTGGTTGGGATCAACACCTACCTTTGGTAGAATTTTCTTATAATAATAGCTTTCACTCCAGTATTCAAATGGCTCCTTATGAAGCTCTCTATGGAAATAAATGCCAGACTCCAACTTTCTGGGATGAAGTTGGGGAAAGAAAGCTATTAGGACCTTATCTTGTTGATGAGATGGAAAAAAAGGTCAAATCAATTCAAATACACATTAGAGAAGCTTAGAGTCGACAAAAAAATTATGCTGACAACCGAAGAAAAGACCTAGAGTTTGAAGTGGGTGACAAAGTGTTCTTACAAATATCTCCCTAGAAGAGGGTCATGAGATTTGGAAAGAAGGGAAAGTTGAGCCCTAGATATATTGGTCCTTTCGAAATACTGGATCGTGTTGGGAAGGTATCTTACCGATTGGAGCTTGCACCAAATCTCTCCCAAGTTCATGATGTGTTCCATGTATCTCTCCTGAGAAAGTACATACCTGATCCTTCACATGTACTCAGCTCAGAAGTTGTACCGCTGGAGCAAGATCTTTCTTATGAAGAACGACCAATAGAGATTCTGGATCGTAGCGAAAAATTCCTACGGAACAAGTCCACTCGCTTGGTGAAAGTTTTATGGAGGAACCACCAATTTAAAGAAGCTACATGGAAGCTTGAGGATATGGTGAGGGAGATGTATCCTCATATGTTTGTTACAAAGTTACAAATTTTGAGGGTGGAATTCATTTTAAGGGGGGTAGAATGTAACACCCGAGACTTTTATGAGAAATATATTTTTTTTATGTTATATAAATCATCAAATTAATCTTTCACTACACACAACACTAGCTTGACTTTCTTTACACGCAATCGCGGCCTTCCTCGATAGCTTGCGTCGTACGCAATACCGAGTTTCACTAAACAATGATATGCTATTAAAATATTATTAAAACTAGCCGTTATGAATAGTAATACCCACTTTTTGAAATTTTGTAAATTTCATTTTTCAAAATGGACTTCAGTTTTGGATTTGGAATATCGAAATTAGCCTAGGGTGAAATTTTGGTATTTTTCTGAAAACTTTCAATTTTTGATGAATAGTGAAAACACTAGGTTACTATTTAAAAACTGACTTTTTATTTAAATAATTATTTATTTTATTTAAATTTATTTTAGGTAAAAATTTATACATAATACCTATATAAGTTCAATGCAATTTATTGGAGTCATTTTAAAATAATTTTAGATATATAAAAATTTTATTGAACTTTTTCACCGTCTTTTACCCACCTCCTAGGAGAATTTCCAAATTCACATAAAACTTAATTTTACCTCTTCTATGAGTGGAATTTCAAAAATCCGAGAGAAAAGGTTAATATCAAGGACTAAAATGTGGTTTAATGAGATGAAAATAATTTTTGGTGAATAGTAACTTTTTACTTTTTTTTACCATAGTTAAAAGTAAATAGGGTAATTAAGGGTAAAAATGATATTATTATTACCCTAACACATGTCCTAATTCTATTGGATAAATGTAATTCGACCAAAAATAACCTTAGTAATAAAATATGACCATTTAGGCCCACTTGGATTAAATTAGGACATTTATTATTAATTTATTTAAAGAAGGGTTAAAATAGTTAAAATCAAAGTTCAAAAACTAAATCATTTTTAATATAGGGTTATACATAATATAAATTCGAATATAAATATTAATTAGAAATCTAAAAATATTTCATACATAATTTTATTTTATTTTTAATTTGTAGACAATAAATAATTTAATTTATTTATGACACAATGATGATGCAGTAATTATCTTATTAATGAAATATTGACATAATTGATGTTATAAATACCCAAATAAATGTAATTTTAGACTTTTTATGAATTACAATAATTTCTAGGTTAATATGACATGTTAGTATTTATTTAATTAAATTTTTTCTAACTAATATTTCTGTTATGATTTTCACAAAAATCAATTACCAAATAGTGTCAAAATTGACATAAAATAGTTTTTAAAACAAATATTATATTATTAATTGTTATTTTATTCCTAAAAATATAATTTTATGCCAATTGACTTAGATAAGGTTATATATATTAATAATAAACAACTTGGGGTTATTTTGGCTTGTTATAGTAAGTTTATTAACCTTATAGTGTAAGAAAACAAGAAGACACGGTAAAAGTTAAATTATCTAACTTAAAGTTAAATCTAAATGATAAGGTTAAAATAGAAATCTAAACTTGTCTAAATTATATTGGATGAGACGATTTCGACTCATCCCCACCTTAGCTTAGAAATAAATCAATTTGGAGCTATTAAAAACTGAATATGAGTTTATAATAAAATAATATTTTTAGTTTTTTCAAAGGTGCCCCTCTCCTCCATTATAAAAGGGAACCTCCTCCCTCTCTTCCTCACACCACTTTGAGCCTTCAAGCTCGGCCAAACCCTGCCAAGTTCCCTTTTCCACTTCCCTAGAAACATCATAGAGGTCCTGGTCTTCTTAAAAGACCAATTTTAGTGCCCTAAGAGGAGGTCTCAAAGAGGCACTTCAAAGAAGAGGTAATGTCTGTTACCGATTCTTTCAACTTTATTTCTTCTTCCACTTCTTCTTCTTTAGTTGTTTCATTATGAAGTAATAAAATAAGTATCACTCATATACTGATATTTTATTATAAGTATGAAACAACCCTATTTCACCATCTATCCATCCTACGGAAAACGAATGAATGAATATGATATATATTACACTAATATCATTCTGGAAATGAGGTATCTATAACCTAAAAAGAAGAATAATAATTTCTTCGACAAAACACGCATAAGAACAAAAAGTAATAAACACCCAAATAATAAGTAGCAACGAAATATCACTAATAAGAAGCTAATAATATCGCCATATATGATATCATAACAATGAGTATGATTCTGTAATAAGTCAAAGACATTATTTAAATCATTATACAGGAGGTTCGGACACTTACGAAGCAAATCGTACCTAAGGTAAGGCAAAATCTCGCAATCTCATTTTTATCCGAGATTGTTTATACTTCAGAATTTACTGGGGAATATTTTATCATCCACATCCATGTTTCCTCAATATATAATATTATTTCCATCCAACTACAATTGTTTAAATCCAATTTTACCCTTCGGTGAGTTTTTAGTAAAAGATATGAAAGGAATCTTTTGTCGTTTTTCGTACGAGGTACTTTTTGACTTTTTCGACAAAAGTACGAGAAGAATATTTTTTTAACTTATATGGAATGAATAGATTTTTAAAAAATTATTTCCAAGAAGCTTCCTTTACAAGTTTTCAAGTTAATTTGTAATCAAATTATTTTAGTTTAAAATTGTATGACATGTTAAGAAAGGAAAATGTTTTTGAAGTAGAAAGGATATTTTCCTCAAGAATGGAGTTCAAGTGTTTTATCAAAATTATTTTCCATATAATATAATATAGGGTTATGTTTCTATCCCTATTATTACATTGATTTGATTATGTTGTGATGGAATTATTTTTATGAATTCCTTTATCTTATATGAATTGTTTTATGATGTCATGATGTTTAAGAATCCCATTTTTATTACACGGGTTATGCAATGATGTATGATGTATGATTTTTGTGGAACAAATAAGAATGGTTTAATTATGAGAAGGGTGGGACCTATATCTCCCTCCAATGCATTGGTTAAAGGTTTATATCTCATGAGATGGACATGGCTGGAACGACAGGTTAAACCAGTTCAGTGAAACAGGACTGAAACGAGGAGTGAACTCGGTTCAGAAATGGACTTTGTCTGCTAAGATAGTCTTGGCTATGAGTCTTAACTACTAAGAAATGATTCTCTATGATTATGTGTGTATTCCAAAAAGTTTCATGTTATAAGTTATGACTATTGGGATTACATTTCACTACTATGATTTATCCCATGTTATGAAATTATGATCACTTTTGTAGGTTAAGAATTCCAAAATGTTATGTTCTTATGAATATGATGTGATTGATATTTCTTTTGTATACCCTTACTGAGCATTTGAGCTCACCCTTTTGTATGTTTTCTTTCCCCAGGTCAGGACGAAGGTTATTAAGTAGGATATGCCAAAAGGGACTCTAGATATGATGAAATAAATGGGAGACAATGTAGATGCTTTATGAACCAGTTGTTTATGTTTCCCAGTTTCTAAAGACACTATACCTATACGGTCCTTTCCTGGTTTTGTTATATGTTCTAATAAGTGTGCTTCAATTTTTAAGTATTAACAATGTATGTAAAGTATGGGCTGTTATACAACTGAAGAAAGGAAAAACAGTTGCTCGGTCATCCTTCGAGATTCCTACCTTAAGGGTAGGTACATATAACCTCCTCAGCACTCCACGTCTGTCAGTCTCCTCCGTGTATTGACTCATCGTAAGGTCCACCTCCGGTTACCATCCAGTCCCGGTACTCTCAGCCTTAGTCCGCGTTTTCCGTCGTCTGCAACCAACACAACAAGGTGCAGGCATAGCCCGTGCAGGGGTGGGTATAACGATACTAAATAGGGACCCCGAGACCCTAAAGATCTCACAAAATTCATTAACGATAATCCAAAAAGTTTGAAATCAACAGATGACCTTACTTAGGTAAATGTCCATACATATACCTAAGTTATAAACTTATCCATCTTAATCATGAGGAAAACACAAAAGTACTGACTCAACTCAACTAGGATTTTATTCACATTATTGAAACCATGACTGCTAGTGAACTTATCCTCTGTTGAGTACAATGGTCATGTCGTTTCACACAGAGGTGCTTCCAACTAACCTTGGGCTGCTGAGGTACACCTCCTATCGAGTACTGTGGGTCTGCTGCGTCACACAGAGTCACTCCCCACCGTTGGTCTGCCGCCACACCCAGATGCTCAAACTCATAGTCTGCTGAGGTAATCCTCCTATAGAGTATTGTGGGTTTGCCGCATCACCAAGCGCGATCCTCCATCGTGGGTCTTCCTCCACAACCAGGAGCTCCCCACTGGTCTAGTAGAATCTCTCCGAGTCAAATGGTCAACAGTCGTCAGGTCTCTGCCGGATACTAGGTCATTGCACTCTGCTCACTCTTCACTGGAAGGATCTGCTCCATGAGCTACTGGTCGATACTCTAACTGTCACTAAGTCCCACAAAGAAGTACCTCAATGGTCCATCACGTCATAGGGGTCTCAACACAATAGAAGGCGTGTCAATCGGATGCCCGGTCTACGAGTTATTTTCCTTTTAGTCTCGGGGGCCCGGTTGGATTCGTGCACAATCCAACATAACCGTATCAAAACTATACCCCAAACTCTAGTGGGGTATACTCAAAGGGACCGTCATGCTCCAAGATTACCAGCGCCACTAACGGTTCGTCAAACGGATGTCCGGTGCCAAAGATATGGCCAAAAGAAAGTAAAGGGTTGTAGTGGGCCCGGGTCTGGTCCGACCCGGTTGGACCGACTCGGTTCAGGTCGTCCCGGCCAGACCCGTTGGTTCTCGCCTAGTCCGTTGGGTGGGCCAGCCTGTTGGGTTTGGCCCGGCCCACTGGGCGCAGCCCAGTCGGCCGTGAGGGGCCGCGGACCGGCCGCGAGGGCGCGGACTGGCCACGGGTCGGCGTGAGAGCAGTTCGGCCCAGAGGGCACGACGTGGGAGACTCATCCTAGAGGGGGCCATGAGGGCACATGTCGATTTGTCCAGGGCGCCGCGAGGGGGCGGGAGGCCGGCTCGGCCGGGCCGCCGTGAGGGGCGTGGGAGGCCGGCTCGGCCGGGGCACCGTGAGGGGCGCAGGAGGCCTACTCCGTCGGGGCGCTGTGAGGGGTGCGGGAGGCCGACTCGACAGGGGCATCGTGAGTCTAGGGTTGTCGTGTCCAGTTCGACCAGCGGGTGGTGCGATCAGGGTTGGTTCGGCCGAGGGCTTGGAAGGCCGGTGGGCCGGGGTACGGTGCGGGGCCGGCAGGTTGGCACAACTGTGGCGGCTCAGGAGGCCGGTGAGCCGGGGTGTGGTGTGGCCTAGACGCGGCACAACCAGGGCGCAGGGCGGCTCGGGCCAGTTCGGCCAGCGGCGGTGCGGGGCTGGCAGGCCGCGCGGTTCGGCCCGGGGCGGCGGAGCTGGTTCGGCTCAAGGCGTCGGAGCGTCGCTGGGACGGTGTGGGCCGCGGGGGCTGCAGGTGGCGGCTTTATTGCCTTCGTCGTCTTCGTCATCTTCCTCTATTCCAAAGAACACCACTAATCAAAGGAGAACGGCGGAGGGGTCGTGTCATGTTGGTTTGGCCCGTACCCTCTGCGTTTAGGGTGGTAGCAAGAGGTTCAATTACTTCTTGAATTTGAAAGAATTGAAAATAATGGAAGAGAGTAGAAAAATCAATCATTCACCCCACATCATCCCACAAATAAAAATTCTCAACCCGCAAGGAAAACATCCGCGTATCAACTTAATAATAAGTTGATCCACATTTTTTGTTTTAGAAGAAAAAAATCAAGGGAATAATAACATATTCAAATAAAATCCCTACTTGTTTATTGTTCATCGACATTGGTGAGAGAAGGCGGACTTCGATTCGTTGTAGATGAACACATCCTACGTCGAAGGAGGTTCCAAGGCAGAAAGTTGAAGTCAAGTTCGTTCTTCATAGTTGAAGGCGTTCTTCGTCGGCATTCTTCGTCGGTGGAGCATTCTTCGTTGGAAGCCTTCTCCCAATATTTCTCCCAATATTTCTCCTCTCCAAAGTTCCACCAAAATGAAATAATAGCCTCCAAATAATAGGTTAAGTTTTGGCATAATATTCAAAATGGTTTAATTGATTAAGGGAGAGTTGGAACAATCAATAGGTGTGTTGGCAGAATTAATGTGGAGGAAGCTCAAGAGGCTCCTCCACATTAATGATGGATGTTGAGAGGTTTTCCTCTCCCCCCTCCCCCATTAATAGGGGGTCGGGTGGTCCCCACTCCCAAATTCAAATTGGGAGGTTTTGAGAACTCGGGTGGTCCCCACCACAATTAATCATGAAGAAGAGGTTTACGCCTCGGGTGGTCCCCACCACCATAAACTCTCATGGGAGGTTAAGGTGTGGTGGTCCCGAACTATAACTTTCACATGGGTGGTTATAATAGATAAAATAAAATAAAATGTGTGTTCATTTTATTTTATTATTTCCACGAAAAACCCAAAAATTAACTTCCACCCTCGACCAACTGTCGTCGAGGTGAAAGTCTTCTTAAGAGAATACCAGCGTTGCAAGTTCAACAATGTCCTCATATTTCCATTCCGAGCACTGATTCAAAAGTTATAAGAACCCTCTCGTACGTTTACTGAACGTACCTGAAAAAACTTCAGAAAATGATTCTGGGCACACCGGGACTCAGAATCACGAGCCGTTAATTTTCACGGACTCATAAAATTACTATTTATTTAAAAACAATTACATGGGAATTATGGGTCTTTGCATATTATTATTATTACCTGATTCCTTATGGATTTCGGGTATGTTTTTTTCACTCGATGCCTTGTGGATTCCGAGTGACTCGCCAATAGCCTTTGTGGCTGGTTTTAGATATTTATCGACATGCAATAAATTTTCACTCAATTCATTCTACGCATTCATTTTATTACAAAATACACTTGTATACTTGATAAAATAATGTTAAGGATGCATTGGTGTTGTCCTACTGAGTCTCGTACTCACACCCTACTCGAGAATTTCTATGTTCTTGCAAATTGCGCGAGGGATATGTCAAAGGGAAAGGTCCCTGTAGTGGATAGCATAGTAGAGGAGCATAGAGCCAGTATCAGACTAGGACAACATCTCGAGGATCTTCTGTTTATTTATTTACTTTATTTTCTTTATTTCCTTTATAAATGCTCGCCATTTATGGGAGTTTGTTTATTTTTACTATATGTATATCATCTTTACTTTTCTATATATTTACTCTGATAATTATTATAATGTTTATTGTTTATTATTGATCCTATGACATGATATTAAGGGTATAGTATCCTCACCGATAGACTCAAACCCTCAATGCTTCGGAAGCCTCATGCGTAGGAGGAAACATTCTTGTGGTCACATGGCATTCTAGCTCGGACCTGGTGATTCGGGTTGGGATGCTACAAAATGGTATCAGAGGATCCAGACTTACTAACTTGTTTCTTATCTTGTATTATGTTGGGAAAGGTTATCCAGGAGATAGGAAATTATAATATAGGTAGGGTAACTATGTTAGTATCAGTCCAACAATGAATTTTTGACCTCTGATTTTCCATAATGTGGGGAATTTATGTTATGTTGTTACTATTGATTCACCTTGGGTGATACACATGATGTTATATGTGATTTATGATATTTCACGTATGTTCATGCATCATGAAAATACACGTAGGTTTACATTCCATATATATGCATGTATTTTTGTTTCATAATAGTTATTTAATTAGATGCCTTGCTTTATGATATCTATTCAGGATAGTTTGTTTTGTGTGATATATAAGTGTTGACATACTGTGTGATATATCTTTTTGGCATTAATTAGTTGAACAGGTTGTGTTTTTTTGTTAGTATATATATATATATATGATTATTGTGACAAATGTGAAGGGATGAAAATAAGGTTTAGTTCTAGGAGGGGTATACCTTGGGTTACGGGTAGATTCCTAGGAAAACCTTGTTTGATCCTATAGGCTGGTTAGGTGAAACCTTGTGTGATCCCATAGACTAGTTAGGATTTATCCTAACAACTATTTTTCTTTTTTGAAGTATATTCCTTCATTTTATAGACGATATCGCCTCTAAAAATTCTTATGGGACTACTTGAGAAGCATGTCAGAATTCTTTTGTAAGGGAGTATGTGTCTGCATTACCACAATATGTTCAGGAGAATGTATTTGAGCACACTCCATCCCTTTTTATGTGGTTTATACAATAGGTTTTCTTCAATCAAAAGTTTTTCTTTAGTTCCTTATTAGGCATAGGAGTCCTGAAATATAGTCGAGTTTTCCATTATTTTCAAATCTAGTGTTCTTTATCCTTATAGAGCACCGAAGGCTCTCAAGATGTTGAATAATGGGTTGAAATATTTTTAGAAATCTCTTACCCAGTAGAGACTCTAAATTATTGATGCATTAAGATGATATTGAGATCATGTTGGGAGTGCAACCATTTCGATGCCACATATCATATAGTGCCAATCAAGAATAAGGAGATGAACATTCAGCTAGAATACTTAGAGATGAAGAAATTCATAAATCTAGATACTCCACTATGGGATTTACCTATGGTTCTCTTAGAAGGCGGACAATAGTTTTCAACTATATATTAATTACCAGAATCTAAACCATGTGATAGTTAATAATTGATATCTATTGCATGGAACGATGATATTTTTTATCAACTATCAGGATCCCAGTGGTTCTCCAAAATTGATCTTTGATTGGGCTACCACCAGTTGTGAGTTAGGTAAGAGGAAATTCTAAAGATAGTGATTTGGGGCATATATGGACTGTATGATTACTTGATGAAGTCATTTGGGCTAATTAATGCACTAGTGGTGTTCATGGCACTCATTAACAATATCTTGCATCCATAGTTGGACTCTTTCGTCATAGTGTTCATTGATGGTATCCTCATCTACTCACCGAAAATAGAGCAATATGTTAGGCACATGGAGATAGTATTGAGTATGCTTCGATCACAAAGGATTTATGTAAATATTTCAAAGTGTGAGTCCTGTATTCAAGAGGATAAATTTATAGGACATGTGGTTTCTGAGATTTTTATATCAGTAAACCCAGAGAAGGTCAAGGTGGTCATGTCTTAGACATGTACCCAAAATTTTTATGATATTAGGTGGTTTCTAGGGCTGGTAGGATATTACCATAGGTTTATCCATGACTTCTCTCAACTTTCAGCACCCATTAAAGCCCTATCTAAGAAGGGATTGAAGTTCCATTGGTCAGATCAGTGTAAAAAGGATCTCCTTGAGCTGAAGAGAAGGTTGATGAAATCTCCAGTAATGAAACTCCTTGAGCCTTGGATAGGTTATGCAGTGTACTATGATACATCAGGTGTTGGTTTGGGAGTGGTGTCAATGAAAAGAGAGTAAGTAGTAGCTTATGGGTCTCGTCAGCTATGACATCATGAGAAGAACTACCCTACACATGACTTAGAGTGAGCAGTGGTGGTTCATGCAATGAAGTATTGGAGACACTATCTCTTAGGTGAGAGATTTTTTGTTTACATGGACCAGAAGATTCTTCACTATATCTTCACACATAAGGACATAAATCTAATATAGAGGCTCTAGTTTTAGTATGTGAAGATGTTCAATTTTTGATATGTCATTTGAACTCTATAGTTAATCATTCTTGGGTGAGAGTATTACTAGGATGGGTGACCTCCTGGTAAGTACTCATGTTGAATCCTTGGGTGTGATCACACCACTATTAATGCACCAGATCCCGTTATAACTCTTCTAGTTTTGTCTCCCAATGCCTTACCTATCAGAGGTTTAAGGCCAAGCACCAGTATCTTGGTGGGTTTTTTCAGCCACTCTTGATGCCTATGTGTAAGTGGAAAGAATTCACAATAGATGTTGTGATGGGATTACACAGGAACCTGAGGATCTATGACATAGTGTGAGTGATATTCAGTTAGTTAACGAAGTCTTATAACTTCTTACTGACCAGAGAGACTTAGTGGAGGAGCTAGGAAAAATATATTTTTTAGAGATTGTGAGCCTTTATGGAGTCCCTTTGAGCATTGTTCAAGATAGATATTCATGTTGTGTGTCACACTTTTTTCATGACTTTCTAAAACACATAGGGACTCAGTTAAGATTGATCATGATGTACCATCCTCATATCGATGGACAGTCTGAGTGGACTATAATAATTTTTTAGAATATGTTTTGAGATTATATTATAGACCTTGGAAGATCATGGGATGATCACTTATCCTTTATTGAGTTTCATACAATAATATTTAACACACTTTGATTTAGATGGATCCTTATGAGGCTCTTTTTTGGGAGACCATGTCACTCACCGATCTGTTTTCATGAGGTAGATGAGGCAACAATTATTATCCCCAGTTTGGTTCAAGAGCACTCCAAGAGACTGCATCTAATTTTGAAAAGGTTTATCACCACCAACATTAGGTAAATATCTTCTATCGATCATGTGAGGAGACCCTTGGAGTTATTGTGGGAGATCAGGTTCTCTTTAGAGGACTCAGAGATTGGGGAACATACATATGGGGAAGCATAGAAAGCTATCATCACATTTGGCTGGATCCTTTGAGATCACTTAGTGGATAGGGGTCGTGACCTATCTTCTAGACCTCTCTTACCTCAATAAAGTTATGCATGACGTGTTCCATGTGTCACAAATTTGGAGGTATATGCCCAACCACATGCATGTTATTGATTGCAATGATGTTGAGCTGGAGACTGATGTATCTTATAAGGAGCATCTAGTGAAGATGATTGATCGAAGAAATAAGGTGTTACGATGGAAGAAAATACAACTAGTTCAGATTTAGTGGCAAAGAAATATCCAGGAAGATATTTTTAAGCGTGTGTCTAATGTTTAAGCTCACTGGCTTGAGTTGATTGAGAAAGACAACTAGAGATGCTTCTAAAGGATGAGAAGTAAATAGAGGGAGAGAATTTTAATATCCCAATTTTTAAAATGATAATAAAAACAATCTTGTTATAAATTATTAACATATTAATTGGGAAAAATGATTTATCAATGAAATAACTTAATAATTTGTTAATGTTTGTGCATAAGAGAAAAGGTTCATTTAACACTTTAAAATATTCAATGAAATATTTTCAGATTCAGACACTGAGTTAGTGAGAGATCCCAAGGCTCGTAAAGTCTTAGTGACAACATGATAAAACTATTAAATATATTACATTAAGAGCACACAATTGTTTTCAAAAAAAATGTATAACTATAAAGCGGTGCATTATAAAATAAATCTGAGAGCACTATTAGGTCCGGGATGTAGTTTTTACCCTGGGTGGGGTATATTATTTGTAAGATTCGTATGTTCTAATGCCTCACTCATGAAAATAACATTTTAATGTTTAATTAATTATTTAATACATTTTTAAATATTAAATAATTTATATCTCTCAATTGGTGAATTGTATGGGAAATATGAGACTACTGATAGGTCTAGGATGTAGTGTTTAACCTAGGTGGGGTATAACATTCATATGAGTCAGGAGTTTAGATTCCTCACTCATGAAAATAACATTTTAATATTTAATTAATTATTTAATACATTTTTTAAATATTAAATAATTAATATCTCATAAATGGTGCATCATGTGATAAATATGAGACTACCGTTATGTTTGGGATGCTGTGTTTACCATAGATAGTATATAACATTTGTAAGAATTTGAAGTTTGGTCAGATCGCATGCAAGGATAAGTTTTTTTAGGTACATAAATATTTTATATGACTAATAAAATAATAATAATAATTAAATTACTATTATTATTGTTGTTGTTAAGGACATTAAATGAAAATATACTCTCATGATTAATAATGGTGTTACTGTATAAATAATAAGTGGGAAATGTAATTGATGTTATTAATATTTTCATAACTTATTTTATACTCTCGTTACTAATTTTATATGAAATTTTCAATATTTTTGTGAAATATTAATGTTTAAATATTAAATATAATTTTAGAGTACTATTTGAATTCATCTATATTAAAGCCTGTTTAATGTTTTAATTATAACTATCACCCTACTAATCCAAATTTAATGGTTATTGTTTTTTAGGATTCCTCATTCAATATAAAACATTTCATTAGAAGGGATCTTAGACCACTTTTTCCATTTGGAGGGTCATATAGTCCACACAAATTGGACCAAATAATCTGTGAATAAACTGGACCATCCATCAAGATAGAATTACTGGGATCACTCCAGAAGTCCAAATCCTTTAATTCTCCTCAAAAGGTCTGGGGACAATTCAGTTCATCTTTGATAAAACTTTAAAGGACCAAATCCAAATAAAAAGGGCCCAAATGATGAATTTAAACCCAGCCCACCATTTTTTTAGGAAATGAAATTATCACACCATTATTGATTTTTCTCCTGATAGAGACATCCATTTGAACTGATATTTTGTAGTGTGAAATGGGAGCTATAGGAGGCCGGATTTTTGGAATAAAGTGTTCGGATTTTAGGGCATATTCCTATTCAGAAACCCATTCACATGTTGGCCTTTAAAAATATTGGATTGAAATGGACATATAAAATTGTTTAATCAAAATGCCATAAATTTGTCTCCATAAGTCCAATGGATGCTAGATGTTTATAGTAGATATAGTAGATAAATATCTACAACTTTTAAGAAGATCATTTCTCAATATTTGGCTGACTAATTTTTCAAAGTGGCTATGCAAGTGGATGGGCAGTTTTGGAATGCAAAAAGCCCACAACATTGGGCTATAAATACATCCCCCTACTCTCCTTGAAAGAGGTTGGCATTTCAGAGCAAAGGAGGATAGGTTGGAACGACCAAGGCTCTAAAAATGGCTTGGGAGGATCTTCCATACTCAATTTTTTTTACTTTAGAAACCATTCCTCCATCCTTACTTACATTTACTTTTGTTCTTTTCTTCATTTGTAATTGTGTTAGTGTTTGTTTTTGTAATTATATTTTAATGCAAGTTTCTTCTTGTTCATATATTATTCTCATCCACCATCTATTAAATAATATGAATGGTCTTAAAATATTTAAAATATAGTTGAATCCCCTTCCCTTCTTTCTCTTTCTCATTCAATGTAAAGTTTGTTTCTAATTCTCATCATTGTTCATGTCTGTGTGTTCAGTGCACAACTATTTTCTTATCCCGTTATTTTTGTTCTATTTATAATTCATCACCAAAAATAAGTATTGCTATATTAATAACCATATTAATGTATGAGTAAATCTACCATTTGGGTGAGTCATTATTTGGAGATGTTAAGTGATTTAGGGCCTTCTCTAAATGAATATTCTTTAAACTAATATTGTGTATGTTGAACTTAATATGTTAGTAATTAATGAGATATTATTAATTGGGAAAATTAAATGAAAGTAATAAATGTGTTGTTTTTAATTGTGTTGGATAAATGATAGTGTTTGTGATTAATAATATTTATTTACTATTATTGGGTTTTAATTAAAATTATTGTTGGAATGTCAATGGTGACAATTACATCAAATATTTAATAAATAATAATATTTGTTGTTATTACTATTATTATTATTAATGTGGGAAATAATTGGTTTTATATATATATAATATTTTTGTATATATATAGGGGATATGTGTGTGGGGGGGTGGGTGGGTGGGTGGGTGGGTGTAAATAAATATGTGGGTTGGGGGGGGTAAATATATATATATGTGTGGGGGGGGTCTATATATGTATATGTGGGTATATAAATATATATGTGTTATAAATATATACAATAATGACTTTTAATATATATATATATATTTAATGGATTTAAATGGAACAAGTAGTTACATATTTAATACTCTACATGGGAAATAAACACTCCATGGGTAACGCATGGAGGATTTTAAAAAGTAGCAATAATGTTTTGAAATAAGGGTAATAAAGAAATTATGAAATTAATGGATGAAAGAGAAAAATAATAATTTTAAAAGGAGGAAATGGAGAGGCGGTAGGGATTCACACATGATGTATCACCCCTCATTCTCATGCCTATCCTAATCCATCTCTCCGCAATTTCTTTTTTTTATTTCATCCAAACTTCATTCCTCGATATCTTCTCCATTTTTTATCAGATTGACATGACATCAGTTCCATTGGGTTCGTATCAATAAGAAGAAATTTAATCCCATGTGTTTTTGAAGGTATAAAGGTATATTAAATATGATTTTTCACACTTTTTATGGATAATTTATGAAAAAATTATCGAAAGATAAATTATAAAAAATTATCAAATGATAATTGTGTAAATTTTAACAATAATAACTATGGAAAATTATCAAATTATAATTGTGAAATCATAACAATTATAATTATGGAAAATTTTGAAATGATAATTTTGAAATTTTAACAAAATATAATTTTCAATAATTATCAATTGATAATTTATAAAGTAAATTGTAAAATATAATTACAGAATTATAAAGGATAATTTTTAAGGAAATTTTTGGGAATATAATTATACAAATTATTCAATGATAATTATAATAAAAACAATATCAGGTGAAAAAGATATTAAATTATTAGAGGATAATTATGTAATTTTAATGTATAATTTTTTGGTTTTATTAAAGAATAATTAATTGGGAATGCTGCATGTATTCTTGAAATAATTTAGAGGTATAAATTACTGAACATGATTTTATAATTATTCTTGAAGATAAAATTGTGAGTGCATGCGTTGGTCTAAGACAGTAATTTAAGAATTATCTAGGAGATATAAAGTATCATCAAATGATATATTTTATTTATTTTTGAAATAATATATACGTTTTTGGTTTTAGGAATCCTTGGCGTGCGATCATTTTTCTGGTTGATGTGAAAACATGATTTAGGTAATGACGCATTTGATGGAATTTACTATTGATGTTGACGAGTTTTGAGGTAGGAAGTTCTTTATCCTTTTAGGATCTTTTTTTTAAATGTTTCTATATTTAATTTATGTGTTGACTTTCATGAAATCATTCTTGACTATGATCACATGCAAGTGTGTGTATAACCCATTGTATAGAACGTTTTTTCCTGATATTGATGTGCTAGCTTAATTCCATGATGATGTTTGATTCACATGTTGATGTATATGATGATGATTTGTTTCTCATGATGTGTGCTATATTTGTTATCATTTTATGACTTGTCATGTTTTCCTTGGGAGGATTGGTATGTCTATACTTGATAGGTGGTCGTGGTGATATAATTACTCCTTGTGGGGTGTGTTCATGATGTGTGATAAAGACGATGGAAGAACATGATAACCTTGTAACTTGGAATCCACTTGATGCCTTTTGGATCCTGAGTAGATGAAAAAACTTGATGCCTTTTAGATTCTGAGTGTTACCTGATGCCTTATGGATTCTGGGTAGGTTACAGATACCTGATGCCTAGTGGATTCCGAGTATTACCTGATAACTTATAGATTCCGGGTAGATTGATTTCACTCGATGAATTGGGGGTTCCAAGTGAATCGTCAACATCCTTGTGGGTAGTTTTGGATACTTATCAACATACAATATATTTTCAACATAGAGCCAAAGAAGTTACAGCTAGGGGTTTGTGGTAGCTTGGTTAGTGCACAACTGCTCGGTTTTGGATTGTGTGTTACGATGCTTGTTACGTATTTATTTTATTATGACATACACTTGTATACTTAAGAACATCAGGTTAAGGATTCATTGGTGGTGTCCTAATGAGCCTTATAATCACACCCTACATGGTCATTTTGATGTGCTTATAGATTTCATGTGGGATTTAGCGAAGGGTAACGACCCTGTGGTGGATAGTTGAACAGAGGATCATGGAGCTAGTAGCAGGATAGAATGGAATCTGAAGGATACTTTGGTTATTTATTTACTTTATTTACTTTATTTATTTTGGAAATTCTTTCCACTTATAGGAGATACTTTATTTTTATTACATGTATTTCATCTTTACTTTTCCTCATTTTACTCTGATTATTTATTATAATGTTTATTGTTGATTTTTGATCCTATTACATGATATTGAGGGTATAGTCTCCTCACTAATGGACTCAAACCCTAACTTCTAGTTAGTAGCCTCTTGTGTATGAGGAGACATTCATGAGGTCATGTGTCATTCTGGATCGAACCCAGTGATTCTGTTTGGGATGTTACAATAACTTACCTTCAATTAAGTCATTTTCTTGGTTGAACCATATGGGTTTCCCTAATGTATAAGACATACTCAAATAATTCTTATAATTCCATTTATGAAACAATTATACATACTATTAGAGGTTAAACATCATTCAACTTTTTTAATAGTTTACCTCATACAATTCCACTAAAACTTTGTTGTATTTAACTCTTGTTCGAGTAGTATATATAGGACACCTCTTTGTATTATGATCCCAATATCCCAATACCATCTCCATTTATGTGCCCCTAATGATGTGTGATCTCCAATTCATGAAAATATTCCTAGATTATAAAAAACCTCCAAAACGTCCCCCACTGTTTATTAAATCATGACATGCCTTATATGGTGAGAATTATAGGATTAATCACCCTTACATGATAACTGTAAAAGGATTAACCACCATTGTGTGAAAAGTATGAGGGGGCCTTTTCATTCCTTATGTTATGAACATAGGGTTCCCTATGTGATGATAATTGGATAAATCACCAATATGATGCATCAAAATCCCATCCTTTCTCTATGTGATGAGAATAATATTCCTTTTGTGATGATAATGAGATTCCATGTATGATGAGCATAGGATAGCATGTGTAAAGAGAATAGGATTACATGTGTTATGGTCATAGGATTCCTTATGTGATAAGAGCATGATGCCTCGTGTAATGAGAAAAATATTCTTTATGTAATGAGCATATAATGCCTCAAGTGACAAGAATGATATTTCATATAAGATGATATAGGTATTCCTTCATGACCTAATGTGAAGAATATTGAATAACCTTCCTATATTTCATTAAAACTATATAAACATCCTTTCCTTATGGGATAAGTATAAAATACCCTCATAGTCTTACATGGGGAAGATATAAGTAGTGTCTTGATTTCCAACACCTAATCGACTAATCCTCTCTAATTGAAGGTGTTCACCCAACTATGATAGAGAGTGATATAATTAATCAATTTCCACAATAAAATGACATGATATATGGAATTCATGATCATGTTTGAAATATATGAGGTATTTTTGAATATTTAAAAAAAAACTTAGAGGGATGTTCTGACATCCTATCCCCAATCCTGATCATGTTGTTTTCATATTCACCATGGTGGTGAAATGCCACAAAGATTTGGAATTCCAGAATGCGATACCTAGATTATGACCATCCGAACACAGTTTAAAAAATATTCTAGGTCAAAATCATTCTTAATTGTGATATTGGTTAGTATTTTACCTTTCATAGATACTGGGATGGATATACTATTTACTGACTAAAGAATTAGCATGCTTAAACCACAATTGTATTGTAGTTGATGAAAACGATTCATTTAAGTATATAGGTATATTTACACCTATATCTATAAATGTGGTATTATTTAGATTATATAATAGATTTAATGAAAGATGTAGATATTTAGAGTTTGGATCCTATATTTGTGGTAGGAGTTACTAAAAAAGTACATCATATTTTGGTATTATGTTTTTATGTTTTTTCTTGAATAAAATTTTCATGAATTGTAGTTATTGTGAGGTATTGGTTTTATTTGTATTATGAAGTTCATTAGTGGTTCATTTAATTATTTTACTAAGATTTTAAAGGGTAGTTTCTCTCATTTATAGGTTTTATTCCATCGATTATAGTCACTGACCATGGGATTGTTGGAGGTTGGATTCAAGAGTCACTCTTTATTTCACTACTATCCTCACAGGGGTTTATATTCAAAGTAGGTTTGAAAAAATGTTCAATAATATTATATGCATACTTTCACACATAGTTTTTCATTTTTAGGTTTATGATCCGGTTTTTTGGGAATCCTGATCTTTTCTCAGGTTTTAGGTTTGATGGATGTCGAGTTTTGATGTGTTTTCTTTGTTTTTTATTTCCCTCATAATTGATCATTGGTTTAGGTTGGGAGAAAGTTTCATGTTAAAGGGTTTTGTAAACCCATGTTTCCACCATATTATGTTTGAATCATTCAAGGATCTTTGGGTGAGATTCCCTAGTGTTTGGGGTGTCATTTGAGGGTTTCTGGACATTTTTTCAGGACGCATGGTTTGATCATGGTTTTCCCAAACTGTGCAACCTAACCATGTGAAGTTGAATGAGTTCTTCCATCATTGTCTTTACGGTTTGTGCACGGATTGAGAAATTGTGCATCCAAACCATGTATCCGCTTACGGGATTAATAACTTTCACTCCAAAAATATGATTTGGGTGATTCCACCTCTCCTTAGAAGCCCTATCTGTTGGAAATAGACCAGAGCCCCCCCCCCCCCCCTCTTTCTACCTCTTTTTGGGCCAATGTTTGGATTATTTATCACCAAAGGTAAGTGATTCTCCCTCAAATCCTTTAATCTCCTCTTCTCCTCTCTTCCCTCTTCCTTCTTCTTCCAATTTTTCATGGTTTTATCTTCTCCCATGGTCATGCTAAACCTAGGGTTATGTTTTCCCCGGGTTTTTTATATGGTTTTTGTTCTATTAGGGATGGTATTTGTATATCTAGGGTTTCAGAACCAGCGGTGGGAGTTTTCGGGTGTGCATTTCCATTTCGTCATGGATTTGCGGTAGGTTTTCCTTTGCACTTGACTTTTTAATTAAAGATTAGTTCATTTCATGATTTTCACACCTCTTTTGATTAATAAATATTGATGTATGATCCTTGGTTTCACTGTTTGGTGTGGAAAGTGGTGTTTTATACCTTAATATGTGATAAATAGAATTTTCCTGTAAAATATTTCACACCATGTGTTTGATGAAATGCATGGCTGGCTTTGGTGAGTAATTTGTGGTATGTAAAGAAAGGATTGGACATGTTAATAATTTTTTGGCATGTGAAATGATTATTTTGGGAGTATTAAAATGGTTTTGAATGGTTTGAATTCATTTGAAGTTTTTATTTGGCTTTTGGAAACCGTTTGGTTGTGCGACGATGTATTGTGGCCCAGTTGGAACTTTCATATAAAAAATGGTCTTGGTTTGAAAGTTGGATGGAAGTTATTTAATAGGATTTTAAAAAAAAATTGATGTGTAAATGGTGTGTTTATTACCCTTTATGAAAAGTGGATTTTTTTATCATTGATAAAGGTTGGTTTGTGAAATGGTTAAAGGACCCTTTTCCATCTTTATGTAAAGATTGAAAGAGTTTATTAAGAAAACCTCATCAGAATGTTCTCTTGCTTTTTATGAGTATATAAGTGATGGGATTTACTCATGGTATAATCCTTATGATCAATTATGAGAGTTCCTTGGGTTGGACTCTTTAGGTTCTTTTTTATTAATTGTATGAGATCAGTCCTTGGAGTGACTAAGGGTGATGTCTTTTGTGAATAGTCATTATATATACATTGTGATTAGAAGCTAGAATGGCATCAGTTGGCTCACCCCCGTTAGATACATAAGATATGAGAACCTTCCATATTGAGAAAATATTATAAGAATGAGTGTTTCACTGGTAGGCCATGATACTGACCAATGGCCCATAGTAGGTGGAAATATTTGGTTTATTGCTATGGGATTTCCTTCAGCCTTCCCTGAGAAGGGGAGGCCAGGCATGTTGAGTGTTTCAATTTCATCACATGTGACATGTCAATAGGGATGAGGTATCAGTTATTGTTGTCTTCTGAATTATTCTTGATCTCCTAGATTAACCCATGTTTATTGGATTTGAGTTTCTTATAGTGTTGAATATGATGCATGTGTGTATATTTACATTTCCCCTGTTGTGTGATTACTATTGTACCTTTTTGTGTATTGTTTTCCTTGGAAAGTGATGGTATGTTTTTAATAAGGTTTATGATAATGGTTTTCAAATGAAAGTGTTTTACCATCCTTGTAAAAATTTGAAAAATGTAAGCATCACTTTCCCCTTGAAAATTCTAACAGCACACTATTGAAATGAATCTAGTTTTGGAAATGAATAAGGGAAATGGCTCATATTTTGTTTTGAGTAAACATATAGAAAACATTAATTTTATATTTTGTAGTTAAAACTTTAAATTTTTGTTTCTTTTATTTTAAATTGTGTACATTGGGAATAGATTATTGGGCTAGTCTACTGAGTTTTAATACTCACTCCTATAGTTCTTTTCTATTTTTATCCCTTGTGCAGGTTTCATCTTGAGTTATATCGCCTTGCACGACTTAGGATCATTTTTTTGGAGAGTGACTAGTAGGGTCACATATACTTATCTGGTTGTATTATTCAGTTGGTTGAGTTTTCTAGTTCAGTTGAATTTTTAGTTTCTTGTAAAAATGTTGTTCAATTTAATTTTTATATAAATGTTTATTGAGATGTCTGTTTTTTCCACTATTCTATTACTTGATTATATTTTATTTAAATCATTCCCTTGTATACTCAAATGAAGACCGAAAATAGTTTCTAGATCATGGGGATCGAGAATTCCCTTTGGGCCATTCCACGAATCGGCTTGTGTTCCCGGTACGGGGTCGACCCGGGATGGTTCGTGACAAAATGGTATCAGAGGAATATTGGCTCTTAACGAACCTTACTTTTATGAATTCCCTTTAATTAATTGGGGATTTCTAGGTAAATCGGTCTAGGAGTTTTGAGACTTGAGGGGTTGGTTTGGGAATAGCTTCATGAACTCTTTCTCATTTTGATCCTTGAGTTTCAATGGGAAGTCTGGTTGTCCTAGTTTCTTGGTCTTTTGGTGTTGTTTGGTGATTGGGATATGTCAAGGGGAGTTAGACTAATGGTCTCCATGAGCTTCCAGGGCCTAGCAAGCCATGTGGAGCCAGGGCATGGTCCTAATAAGGCTCTCCGTGTTAGTAATGTTTTTGACATATAGCCTCCAGCCATATGGCCAAGTCACCCACCGACACTAGTTCCCTTTTGTGGGTCTCTTGGACCTTTCTTGAATTCTGAAAATTATTTTGAAAATCATTGTGTGGGAATTATGAAAATGGGTTTTAATGTAATGGTCAGTGCTTTTCTAAAAAGGGTTTTTGCCTTTGTGCCTGCCAGATTTTGAAAAGAGGTTTTTTTGAATTTTTGAAAATGGGAAAGGGTTATTTAGAATAACATGCTTGTTTTATAAGTTGTTTGAAATGAAAAGGAGTGGGTTTTTAATCAAATAATTCTTTATGAAATGATATTTTTGGAATTAATAATTTTTTTTGAATGATATGGATTGGTTTTATTGTGATTCATTCCATTTTTATTGGTTTATATTATCATTTTGGTAATATTAAGATTTAAATTTTGAGTTTTTGGATTTTTTCCCTTAACGCACGGTTTGTGCACGGTTTGGGTAAACTATATGTCCAAACTATGTGGACAGAACTATGATTCATGGTTGGTTCATGACTTCATAAATCATGCATCCAAACCATGAAGGTTCTCAGGTTTTCTAGTAAGGGGGAGCATGGTTGGCGCACAGTTTGGTGAACCATGTGGCCTAACCATGCACAGTGTCCATGTGTCTTAAAATTGTGCAAACTTGGAATTTTATGGAAAATTATTTTTTTAAAGTGGATGTTTTTTTTGATTTTCTTTAAATAAAAAAGTTTTTGTTTTATTAAATTGATTTATGAGTGAAATGAAAAGGTTTCTTGATGAAAATTTAGGATGATTTATTTTCAAGTATGGTAAAATGGTTTATTATGTGGAAAACTGAAAATGATTTTTGACTTTGTGGTTAGTGTTCCCTTGAAAATTACATGATTTTTGAAATGTTTTGAATGGTTTATTTTGGGAAATGATAATTTTTTATTTTATCCATGGTTTTTTAATGGGTACTTACATGCATGGTGGTTTATGGTAATGTGAATGGATGCCTGGTATGGCATAGTGGATGGGTTTTCGTGGTGTCACGAAAACATGCACGTGAGTGAGGGTATAAATAATACCAATGGTGAGTGATCAACCCACCATGTTTTCTTTAATTTAAAGAGTTTTTCAAAAACAATGCTTTGATGATGTCGTAGTTTTTTTTCTTATGTTCAAATATTTTCACCTATGTAGTGTTTGTTCTTGAGGATTTGTTTTGTTGAGATGGAATTGATTCAGTTTTTGAATTTTCTTTGTCTAGTGGTTGTCCACATGGAGCTTCAATGGGTGATTATAGTGTGGCTATGGGTGGTTACCCATTATCGGGTTTTCCATTTGATCAACCTAGGGATTTCCTTCTAGAGTTTTAGAAGCTAGATCCACATCTCTTTTAAGGACAAGTGGATCCTCTCGAAGAAGAAGAGTGGATGCGAATTATTGAAAGGGTCTTTAGCCTCATAGAGTTTCCTGAGTTGTTGAAAGTTAATTTTACAAATTTCATGCTTTAAGGTTCTCCGTAGAAGTAGTTGAAGTCGGTGTCTCAGAAAAAGCCTCGTGAATAGATTACATGGGGGTTCTTTAAGGCTTCGTTAGTTGGTCAGTATTTCTCTGAGAGAGAAAGGGTGAGAAAGGGGATAGAGATGGGATGTTTAAAGTAGGGTGATGGGCTGGTGTTGTAGTATTTCCATCACTTTGTGGGCCTAGTTCTTTATGATTCAAGGTATGTAATAGATGACTCGATGAAGGCTTGGTGTTTCAAGGTGGGTCTCCATCTTGATCTGCAGTTGAATGTGTTAGAACTCAATCTAACATCTTTTTCCAATATGGTGAGGCAATATTTTTAGGTAGAATCCATGATGGTGGGTGTTCTCGAAGTGGTCCTCAATCCTTCAATTATTGGGAGTTGTTGTGTATTTTCTGCAAAGGAAATGAGGAAGTGGTTGAAAGTTGATGGAGCAGGTTGTGGAATGAAAATACCTAGAGATCTCTCATAAAAATCTTCTCGAAAATATGTTTTTGTATGCTATCAGTGTGAAAAGATGGGTCACAATAGGCCATCATGTCCAAGTACTCCTAATCTCTACCATGCTTGTGGATTCATGGGTTACTTGTAGTGATTCTATCAAGGCATTTCTAGAAAGCATCATGGAGGCAAGTCCCCGAAGTGATTTTGTGTTGGGGGTTTGTTTAAAGTTTCTTTTTTGTAAGATTCCTTATAGTGTAAGGTATATTTTTTCATGGTGTTTGTGTCAATGGTGTTTTGGTTTTTCTAATGTAAGGGATGTTTCGGGTCTTTAATGAACTCCTGGTTTCAATGGAAGTGTTGTTTCTATGCCATAAGTTCCCAATATTTCTCTTTTATATAATCGTATGATGTATATTTTGATTTAGGATTTTCATTTCTTGACTGCGAGGTAGTAAATGTTTCATCCATCAGTGCTCCAGCCATAGGTCCCGGAGTGAAGCTGGCATGTGGTTATGAATCTCAAAGGTTTAAGTAGTTTTTCTAGGCTTGTGCCTCCACCCTTTTGATGGGGATTTTTAATCCATGCATAAATTTTTGGCCCATTTCTTGTCCCCTCTGTGCATGAGTGGGAAGTTTAAAAGCTCATGATGTTTTCCTTTTAGCTTGGGTTGGTAGGTTGTTGTGGGAGAGTTTTGGTGGGCCTATGTGGGAGAGACCTATTCTTAGTTCATGTTGATTTCTCGTTTGGTCATTGATTTTTTGTTCCTAATAGTGGGGAGAACCACCATGGGTCTCATAAAGTTTCCTCCTAAGAATCTATTGAGTGTTATTTGTTTCTTAATAGTGGGGATTCCATTCCAGAATCCCATGGAGTCTTTGGTTTTCATGAGTTCTCTTTGGTTTGGTTGATATTTGGGTTCATGGGGAGAAGGCCCAACAATCTAGTTCTTGGTTTTGTTTTGGAGGTAGTGGCTTGATCTTTCTGTTGTTTCTTGGGAAGTGGTTTTGAGTTTGTGTTTTGGTTGGGAAAGAGGATTAAGTTCTATTAGTGGGGGATGATATTTCCATGGATTGAGAGGCTAGACCATATTGATAATGAATCCTTAGGTATTTATCAAACAACTAGAAAGTGTTATGGATTTCCAGGGGTGGAAAGCGTTAATGGTGGGGAGAATTTTCACACACAATTTTTCATGTTTTGGTTTATGATCTGGTTCATTGGGAATCCTAGTATTTCCTCAAGTTTAAGGTTTTATGGATGTTGAGTTTTGAAGTGTTTTTTTGTTTATTATTTCCCTCATGATTTATCCTTGGTTCGTGTTGGTAGAAAGTTGCATGTTGAAGGGTTTTGGACACCCACGGTGTCACCATATTGTGTTTGAATCATTCAAGGATCATTGGGTGGGATTATCTAGTGTTTGGGGTGTCATTTGGGGGGTTTTGGCCAATTTTACAAGCCACACAGTTTGAGAACAGTTTTCCCAAACTGTGCAACCTAACCATGTGAAGTTGCAGGAGTGTTCCTAACAGTGTCTTCATGGTTTGAAAAACTGTGTCGCCAAACCGTGCAACCACTTACGAGCTTAATAACTTTCACTATAAAAATACTATTTGGGTGATTAAACCTTCCATTTGAATCCATACCTGTTAAATATCGACCAAATGGAGATCCCTATTCGTTATACATCTTTTTGGGCCACTTTTTGGCTGATTTATCACCAAAGGTAAGTGATTCTCCATCAAACCCTTCAATTTTCTCTTCTTATCTCTTCTCTCTTCCTTTTTCTTCCAATTTTTCATGTTTTTATCTTCTCCCATGGTCATGCTCTACCTAGGGTTATTTTTTCCCCATGTTTTTATTGGGGTTTTGTTATATTAGGGATATTCTTTGTAGATATAGGGTTTCGGAACCCGCGGCAGGAGTTTTTAGGTGTGTGTTTCCATTCCTGCATGGTTTTGAGGTAGGTTTCAATTTTCACTTGCATTTTTTAATTAAAGATTCATTCATTACATTATTTTTGAACATATTTTGATTAATAAGTATTGATGTATGATCCTTGGTTTCATTTTTTGGTGTGAAAAGTGGTGTTTTATACCTTGATATGTGATAAATAGAATTTTCTTGTAAAATATTTCACACCATGTGTTTGATGAAATGTCTGGTTGGATTTTATGAGTAATTTGTGGTATTTAAAGAATGGTTTGGAGATTTTTATAATTATGTGGCATGTGAAATTATGATTTTTGATTTCTTGAAAGATATTTCAATGGTTTTAATTCATGTGAAATGTGTAGTTGTGTTTTAAAAATCGTTTGGTTGTGTGACGATGAATTGTGGCCTGATTGGCACTTTTATAAAAAAATGGTTTTGGATTGAAAGTTGAATGGAAGTTTTTTAAGAGGATTTAACGAATTTATTATTGTATAAATGGTGTTTTTACTCCCCTTTATGAAAATTGGATTTTGTATCGTTGATAAAGGTTGGTTTTTGAAATGCTTAAAGGCTTGTTTGGAATCTCTATATAAAGGTTGAAAGAGTTTATTAAGAAAACCTCCTTTGAATTTTTCCATGATTTGTATTATTATATAATGGATGGTATCTCCTCATGGTGGGATCCTTATGATCCATTATGATATTGCCTTAGGTTGGACTCTTTATGTTCTTTTTTATTAATGGCATGAGATCGGTCCTTGGAGTGACTCAGGGTGATGTCTATTGTGAATAGTCATTATATATATGTTGTGATTGGATGCTCAGATGGAATCTTTTGTCTCACCCCCATTAGATACTTGAGATATGGGAACCTATAATATTGAGAGAATATTATAAGAATGAGTGTTGCACTTTTGGGTCATGGTACTCACCAGTGGTCCATAGTAGGTGGATATATTGGGTTTATTGATATGGGATTTTCCCTCAATCTACCCTAATAAAGGGAGGCTGAGCATATTGAGCATTTTGATTTCATTTTGTGTGACAAGTCGACAGGGATGAGGTCTCAGGTATTGGTGTATTCTTAATTACTCTTGATCTTCAAGGTACACCCATGTCTATTGGCTTTGAGTTGCTTATAGTGTTGAATATGATGCATGTGTGTATATTTATATTGCCCTTATTGTGTGATTATTATTATTCCTTATTGTGTATTGTTTTCCATGGAATGTGATGTTATGATTTTAATAAGGTTTATGATAATGGTTTTCAAATGAATGTTTTTTATCCTTCTTGTAAAAATCTGAAAAATGTAAGCATTACTTTCCCCTTGAAAATTATAACGACACACTAGTGAAATTAATCTAGTTTTGGAAATGAATAAGGGAAATGGATTGTACATTGTTTTGAGTAAACATGTAGAAAACCTTACTTTTATATATTTTATTTCAAAATTGAAAGTTATGTTTCTTTTATTTTAAATGACGTGCATTGGGAATATATTATCGTGACAGCCTACTGAGTTTTAAAAATCACTCATATAGTTCTTTTATATTTTTATCCCTTATGTAGGTTTCATCTTGAGTTCAATCACCTTGAGAGACTTGGGATAGTTTAATTGGAGAGTCACCAGTAGGTTCACATGGAGTTAGTTTGTTTTTTAATTTATTTATTTGAGATTTCTAGTTCAGTTTTATTTTCAGTTTCTTGTAAACATTTTGTTCAATTTAATTTCTATATAAATATTTATTGGGTTGTATGTTTCTTTATACAGTTTTTTTACTTGATTATATTTGGGATAAATCACTCCATTGTCTACTACGATGATTCCTGGCACTAGTTTCCAGCTTGTGGGGATCGGAAACTCCCTTCTGGCCATGCCACATATCGGCTTGTGTGCCCAGTTCTGGGTCGACCCAGGCTGGTTCGTAACAAAATAGTATCAGCGGCAGGTTGTCTCTTAGCGGACCTTACTTTTTAGAGTACCCTTTTGTTATTTAGGGATGTGAAGGTAGATGGAATAGGATTGTTGAGGCTTTATGGGTAGGTGTGGGAAGATATTCGCAAACTCTTTCTAGTTCCGATCCTCGAGTATCCATGGGAAGTCCGATTTATTTTATTTCTTGGTCTTTAGGTGTTGTTTGGTGATTGAGATATGACAATGGGAGTTGGACTAATGGCCTATGTGAGATTGTAGGGCCTAGAAATCCATGTGGAGCCAGGTCATGGTCCTAAGAATGATCTCTATGTTGGTGGTGTCTTTGACATATGGCCCCCAACCATATATTCAAGTCAACCACCAACACTAGTTCCCTTTTGTGGGTCCCTTGGACCTTTCTTGAATTCTGAAAATTACTATGAAAATAATTGTGTGGGAATTTTGCAAATGGGTTTTAAAATAATGGTTAGTGTTTTTTTTTGAAAAGTTTTATGGCCTTTGTTGCTATCAAATTATGGAAAGTGGTTTTGGTTAATTTTTGAAAATGGGAAAGGGTTGTTTGGAATAACATGTTTGTTTTGGAAGTTGTTTAAAATGAAAAGGAGTGGGTTTTTAAAAAAATAATTCTTGATGAAATGATCTTTATGGAATTAATGGAATTTTTTTGAATAATATGGATTGGTTTTATTGTGATTCATTCCATTTTTCGTGGTTTCCATTTTTGAGTTTGGTGATATTAAGATTTAAATTTTGAGTTTTTTGGGTGTTTTCCCTTAATGCATGGTTTGCGCACAGTTTGGGTAAACCTTGAATCCAAACCATGTTGAAAGAACCATGATGCATGGTTAGTTCAAAACTTCCCAAATCGTGTATCCAAACCATGTAGGTGGACAGTTTCTCTAGTAGGGGGGGGGGGGGTGCACGGTTGGCTCACGGTTTGGTAAACTATGTGGCCTAACCATGCACAGTTCCCATGTTTCTTAAAATTGTGAAAACTTAGGATTTTATAAAAAATTCTTGTTTTAATGTGGATGTTTTTTGGGGATTTTCTTTAAATGAAAAATTTTGGGTATTCTTAAAATTATTTTTGAGTGAAATGAAAAATATTTCTTATGAAAATCTATGGGGGATTCATTTTCAAGAATAGTAAAATGGTTTGTTGTGTGGGAAGCTAAAAATGATTTTTGACTTGGTGGTTAGTGTTACCTTGGAAGGTAAATTATTTTTGAAATGGTTTTAATGGTTTATTTTGGGAAATGATAATGTTTTATTTCATCCTTAGTGTTCTTATGGGTACTTACATGCATAGTGATTTATGATAATGTGAGTGGATTCTCGGTATGGCAAAGTGGATTGGTTCCCATAGTGGCATAAAAATATGCATATGAGTGATGCTATAAAGAAAAAAATGGTGAGTGATCAACCCACGAATTTTTTTTAATTTAAATAGGTTTTCAAATAGAAATTTTTGATGATGTGGTAGCTTATTTTCTTGTGTTCAAACATTATCACATATACAGTGTTTGTTCTTGAGGATTTTTGTTGTTAATCTGGAATTGATTCAATTTTTGAATTTTATTTGTCCAGCAGTTGTCCCCATGGATCTTCAATGAATTATTATAGTGGGGCTATGGGTGGTTCACTGTTAGCGGGTTTTCCAGTTGATCAACCTAGGGATTCTATTCTTGAGTTTTAGAAGCTAGATCCACCTATCTTTTATGGACAAGCAGATACTCTCGAAGCGAAAAAGTGGATGCGGATGATTGAAAGGGACTTTAGCCTCATATAGTTTCTCAAGTTGTTGAAAGTTAAGTTTGTGTCGTTCATTCTTGAAGGTTCACCGTGGAAGTGGTGGAAGTTAGTGTCTCGGAACAAGCCTCGTGAAGAGATAATTTGGGAGTTCTTCAAGGCTTTGTTCGTTGGTTAGTATTTATCTGAGAGAGAAATGGTGAGAAAGGGGATGGATATGTGATGTTTACAATAGGGTGATGGGTCAATTTTGGAGTATTTCTATTTCTTTGTGGACCTAGTTCCTTATGATTCAGGGTATGTCACATATGACTCCATGAAGGATCGGTGTTTTGAGGTGGGGCTTCATCCTAATCTGCAGTCGAAGGTGTTAGAACTCAATATAACAACTTTTTCCAATGTGGTGATGCAATATTTTTAGGTCAAAGCCATGATGGTGGGAGTGCTCAAAGTGTTCCTCCCTCCTTCAATTCGTGGGAGTGGTGGTGAAGTTTCTGGAAAGGAAATGAGGAAGCAATTGAAAGTTGATGGAGGAGGACATGGAATCAAAATACCCATAGATCTATCATCAACCTCTTCTGGGAAAGTTGGTTTTCTATACAATCAGAGTGGAAAGATGGGTCATAAAAGGTCGTTGTGTCCAGGTAATCCTAATACAAGCCATGCTTGTGGAAGATTGGGTCACTTGCAACAATTCTTTCAAGGTGTTGCTAGAATGTTTCGTGAAGGCAAGTCCCATAAGTGATTTGTTTTTGGAGAGTTGTTTAAAGTTTCTTTCTATAAATTTCCTTGTAGTGTATGGGATCTATTATCATGGTGGTTGTGCTGATGGTGTTTTGGTTTTTCTGATGTAAGGGATGTTGAAGGTCCTTTGTGAACTCTTGTTTTCAATGGAAATTTGGTTTTTATGCCATAAGTTTCCAATATTTCTCTTTTATCTAATTGTATGATGTATGATCTGATTTGGGATTAGCAATTCCTAATTATGAGGTAGTAGATGCTTCATCCATCAGTCTCTAGCCATAGGTCCTAGAGTGAAGTTAGCGCGTGGTCAGAAATCTCAAAGGTTTAAGGAGTTTTTCTAGTCTTGTTCCTCTCCCCTTTTGGTGTGGAGTTTTAATCAGTGCAGAAAGTGTTGTCCAAGTTCTTGTCCCCTCTGTGTGGGAGTGGGTGGTTTAAATGATAATGATTTTTTCCTATTTTCTTGGATTGGTAGGTTGTTTTAGGAGAGTTTTGTTGGACCTTTGTGGGGGAGACACATTCTTAGTTCATGTTGAGTTCTCGTTTGGTCATTGATCATTGGTTCTTAATGGCAGGGAGAACCACCATGGGTCTCGTAGAGTTTCCTCCTAAGAATATATTTAGTGAAAGTTGTTTATTAATGGTGGGGAGTCCATTACAGACTCCCCAAAAATATTTTGTTTTTGTGAGTGCTCTTTGGTTTTGTTAATCATTGGGTTCATGGGGAGAAGGCTCAATAATATGGTTCTTTGATTGTTTTTGGAGGTAGTGACTCGATCTTTCTGTTGTTTCTTGGGAAGTGGTTGTGAGTTGGTGTTTTGGTTGGAAAAGAGTATTAAGTTATGTTAATAGGGAATGATATGTCCATGGATTTATAGTCTAGATCATATTTATAAAAAGTCCTTATGAATTGATCGATCATCTTGAAAGGGTTATGGATTTTTGGGGCGGAAAGCATTAATGGTGGGGAGAATTATCACACCCAGTTTTTCAAGTTTTAGATTATGATCTGGTTCATTGGGAATCCCTATCTTTTCTCATCGTTTGGGATTAATGGATGTTGAGTTTTGAATTTTTATCTTTGTTTAGTATTTCCCTCATGATTTATCCTTGTTTCTTGTTGGGGGAATGTTTCATGTTAGAGGGTTTTGGACACCCACAGTGTCACCATATTGTGTTTGAATCATTCAAGGATCTTTGGGTGGGATTCCCTAGTGTTTTGGGAGTAATTTAGAGGTTTTGGGACAATTTTTTAGGCCGCGTGATTTGAACACAGTTTTACCAAACTTTGCAACCTAACCATGTGAAGTTTTAGGAGTTTTCCCTGCACTTTCTGCACGGTTTGCGCACAGTTTGACAAATCGTGCAGCCAAACCCTGCAGCCACTTATAGGCTTAATAAATTCCACTCTAAAAAATTATTTTGGTGATTCCACCTACCATTTGAATCCCTACCTATTGGCTATCGACCATTGGGAACCCCCCTTCATTCTACCTCATTTTGGGACACTTTTTGGATGATTACTCACCAAAGGTAAGAGATTATTTGTCAAATCCTTCTATTTCCACTTCTCCTCTCTTCTATATTCCTTATTCTTCCAATTTTTCATGGTTTTCTATTCTCTCGTGGTCATTCTTGACCTAGGGTTATGTTTTCCCCAGGTTTCTAATGGGGGTTTCTTTCTATTAGGGCTTTTATTTGTAGATCTAGGGTATTGAAACCTGCGGCAGGAGTTTTCGGGTGTGCGTTTCTATTCCGCCATGGATTTGAGATAGGTTTCCATTTTCACTTTCCTTTCTAATTAAAGATTCATTCATTTTATGATTTTTCACACCTATTTTGATTAATAAATATTGATTTATTATCCTTTGTTTAATTTTTTTGGTTTGCAAAAGTAGTTTTTTATACCTTGATATGTGATAAATATATTTTTCTTGTAAAATATTTCACACCATGTGTTTGAAGAAATGATCGGTTGGATTTTGTAAGTAATTTGTGGTATGTAAAGAATGATTTGGACTTTTTAATAATTATGTGGAATTTAAAATGATTATTTTGGGTTCCTTGAAAGATTTTTCAATGGTTTTAAGTCATGTGAAATGTGTAGTTTTCTTTTTAAAATCATTCAGTTATGTGACGATGAACTGTGGCCTGGTTGGCACTTTCATAGAAAAATGGTTTAGGTTGGAAAGTTGGATGGAAGTGTTTTAAAAGGATTTTAAAAATGTTTTTATGTGAAAATGGTGTGTTTTAAACAATTTATGAAAATTAAATTTGGTATCATTGACAAAGGTTGGTTTGCGAAATGCTTAAAGGCCCATTTGGCATCTTTATGTAAAGGTTGGAAGCGTTTATTAAGAAAACATTGTTTGGATGCTCTCATGTTTTGTATGAATATATAATGGATGGGATTTCCCCATGGTTGAATCCATATGATCCATTATGAGAGTTCCTTGGGTTGGACTCTTTATGTTCTTTTTGATTAATGGCATGAGATCAGTCCTTGGAGTGACTGGGGGGGATGTCTGTTATGAATACTCATTATATATACATTGTGATTGGATTATCAGATGTAATTGGTTGGATCAAACCCATTAGAAACTTGAGATATGGGAACTTTTCATGTTGATAGAATATTATAAGAATGGGTGTTGCACTGGTATGTCATGGTACTGACCACTGGCACATAGTAGGTGGATATATTGGGTTTATTGCTACATGATTTTCCCTCAGCCTGCCCTTAGAAAGGGAGGACAAGCGTACTGAGAGTTTTGATTTCATCATGTGTGACATGTCAATAGGGGTGAGGTCTTAGATATTGTTGTCTTCTGAATTACTCTTGATCTCTTAGCTTCACCTACTTCAATTGGATTTTACTTGCTTACAGTGTTGAATATGATGCATGTGTGTATATTTATAAAGCCGCTATTGTGTGATTATTATTGTGCCTTCTTGTGTATTATTTTCCTTGGAAAGTGATGGTATTATTTTAATAAATTTTAGGAAAATGGTTTTCAAATGAATGTTTTTTATCCTCCTTGTACAAATCTGAAAAATGTAAGCATCACTTTCCCCTTGAAAATGCTAACAGCACACTAGTGAAATGAATCTAGTTTTGGAAATGAGTAAGTGAAATTTCTCGTACTTTGTTTTGAGTAAACATATAGAAATAATTAATTTTATATATTGTAGTTCAAACATGAAATATATGTTTCTTTTATTTTAAAGTATGTTCATTGGGAATAGATTATTGGGCTAGCCTACTGAGTTTTAATACTCACGCATATAGTTCTTTTCTGTTTTTATCCCTTGTGCAGGTTTCAACTTGAGTTCAATCTCCTTGAACAACTTGGGATCGTTTTTTTCGAGAGTAACCTTAAGGGTCACATGGAGTTAGTTGGTTGTCGGATTCGGTTGGTTTAGTTTTCTAGTTTAGTTGTATTTTCAGTTTCTTGTACAAATGTTGTTTAATTTAATTTTTATATAAATATTTATTGGGATGTCTGTTTGTTTCCTATGTTTATTTACTTGATTATATTTGGGATAAATCATTCCCTTGTCTACTATGATGATGCCCAATTCTAGTTGTTAGCCTTTGGGGATTGGGAACACCCTTCGGGCTATACCACGGATCGGCTTGTGTGCCTGGTTTGGGGTCGACCTGGGCTGGTTCATGACACATACCAAACCATTGATTCCTCCAGTGAGTAAACACCTAGAGAGACATATATTAATATAGTATGGACTATAAGTATCCAAATAAGATTTCTATCACATATGTATGGTATATAGTATCTTTTTTATTAATTTATTATTTTATATTAACTCTTACACAATAATAATATTCACTAGATATGATTAACCTATTTCCACCACTTTGTGGAAAATCTATAAGGAATATAATACAATGATTCAAAGTCTTACACATATATAGTGGTCCAATAACTATTTATTTTTAAAAATTAAACCAAGGGGATTTTGTCCTCTAATGATCCATAAAAAGCTACAACATAAACACTATGAATTTCCTCTAAGAACTATATAGTATTGTCACTCTACCAATCTATTTCAGGTTTATAAGTAGTTTTAAAATTTTCTTTACTACCAAAGCTTATAATTATGATATATACCAATGACCACTAGTAGATATTATAGATATTAGAACACCATAATAATTAAAAACTAAACAAATGAAGAGTTTTTGTGAACACATTGATTGAATGATTCCATCATTTTGAATTAAAATTTGTTGATTTGGTGTGTCAATATTTAATAACCTAAATCAAATCATGCTTCACAGAGGACTTTTTCATTGTAATAATGAATTTTTTAAAAATATGATTTGATTTATAAATTAAATTGTAAAAAATTCATAACATACCCAATGGACATTAATTCGAGGCCTTCACCTACAAACATGTTACATATTACAAGGCATAACTAATGACTTCTTTTGTTATCCCTACCTTCCAACATTATTTCTTCAAATAATTATAAATCATTATATAATTTTAGGAGGAAACCCTTATTTAAAAAATTAAAATAAATAAATAAATTTTCACTCATAGTGGAATTAATATTCTAATGATTTTAAAAATGCATATTAAAATTCTTTGTTTCAAACAATCTATTAAAAATATCCCCACAATTAATGGAATCCCTTATCAAAACTCATTTTTGATCATATAGATGGGAATATATGGATTGATCCACTAATTTAGGGGTTTCCATGCATGATTAAGGTTCTCAATGATATAAAATTACACTATTTTTGTATGTGTATGAGGAACAATTGGTCCTTTAATTATTGACTAACCTTTATATGATATTTGTGACTCATGGAAACAGTTACAAAATTCATTTTCCCCAGAGTAAAAGAAAACTCAATGATGAAGATTTAAAGATACTCCATCTATCACTATTTTTTGATTTCAAATTACACTGAGAGAAGATGTACTTTAACCTCTTATGATCTATATACATGGAAAAACATTAATTAAAAATGGTAGAAATGAAACTATTTCACAACATGCACTATAACTAGTAACATAAGGTCATGTTTAGGGTAATTATCCTCATATTTTTAAATCCCTTAAATTTTAATTGTCTTCTATATAATGACTAAGAATTCTATATTCATATTCAAACATATAAATCGATAAAACTAATTTTAAAATATTTTTTTTCGAAATACCTATATAGTATCGAACTCCTTAATGAAATACTAAAATGTCAATATATTCACCCAAAAAACCAACAACAATACATATTAATACAAAACACCCATTAAAATAGTGTTCCAATAAAAATCCTCAAATTACAATAAATATCAATATATTTTATCAAATATCAATAATACACTCAATAAAAAGGCATTATTTATAGTTTCAATTGTAAAATTTACTCTAACATTCTCAATTTTATCATATTAAATCCAAAAAAAAAAAATATTCAAAATATTATTGTCCATATTCAATAAAATCAATGTAATAAAACTAAACAATTACCCAAATGAATAGCACTAATTACATAATATATAAATTCTATTTAAAAATAGAAAAATATATATTAATACATAACAACACATATCTTGTAAATCTATTAACATTATCCCATTAATTAAATAGTCAACTAAACCACTTAGTTCTTATGTATAATTCACTAGAAAACCATTCAACCATAATCATTCAAAAATACAAAATATAATTTTTAGTACAAATAAAATATTAAAATCGTTATAAATATATGTTTTATAAAAAAAATAAAATTTTAGTTATAATATTTCACATTAAGGAAGAATAATCTTGTAAACCATTTGAACACAACACAATATCAAATTCAGGTTCATTATATACACTTTATCTAAAATCCTATTTTTAACCATAATAAAAAACAAATTCTTATCATCAAAAATCAAAACAACATAATTTTTTTAAAAAAAATGAAAAAAAAATGAAAAAATTCTAATTAACTAAAAAAAAAAAATCATACAAACTAGATTTAAATTACCTTGATATTATTGAACAAAAAAATTTCAAATCCCCTATAATTATTCTTTACCAAAACCAGAGAACACAAAAATGGTTTTTTAAATTAACTTAATAAGAAATCCTAACATTAAAATAAAATCAAAGATATATTTTTATAAATTCCAAAAACTCCAATATAAATATTATAAAACATTTTCTAATAAAAACCATAAGTATTGAGAAAAATTTTATACCCAAGAATATAAATTTCTAGTGTATTTAATGATTCAGTACAGAATATTTTTTTAAATCACAATGTATAAATTTATATAATTTCTCATAATAATATTTAATAAATGCATCATAGTCCTTTCACTTCAAAAAATTCCTCATGGATATAGATGAAAAGAATGGGTAGTTCACAAATTGTAGTTACTAGATAATATGAATTAAAAAATAATTAAAATAATTAGAGGAGATATCTAGAGATCATAAAGTATAAAATGTGATGATAATATAAGAGACACATAAGTAATATCATATAAACATGAAAAAAATATAATAGAAATAGAAATGTTTATATGTAATATTTTATATATTTTCATATCATAATTTTCATGTAAAATAGTTCCCTAATATTAAATTATTGATTACATTTAATGTTTTGATGGATGTTTTCTATTATTAGATACCCTAGAGTATAATGTAAATGTTTAAATTTAAAAATCCAAAACCCGTGAAGGGAAGTGATAACATCATGTTAGCATTTATATGACCATGAGTTATAAATGATCACAGACATCCAATAATGACTGGGATTCCGAATTATGTAGTTGAAACCCTAATTGGTGAAAGTGTGGAAACCATGAATTGACTTAAATTCATTAAGAGGTTTTATCTTCCTTTTGGATTAAAAGGATATGAATATTTAAAATGAACATTTCCCCCTCTAATTATAGAATTTTTTTTAAAAATTTAAATAAAAATTGTGAATATATTTGAATCACACTGTAGTACTATAGAATGGTTGGAGAAAATAAATAAAAATATAGGAAATATTATTGTTTTCAATATATAGTGGCCATGATATGAGTCATTTTTTATGGTAAATTTGTCTACTATGTTATTGTTTATATAATTATATCATTGTGATCTAGTGTCTATAAATGAATATATTTAAGAAAATCCTAAAATATATTTTAAATTATATGTATTTGTTATATACTTTTCTACTCAAGAGTATGTTTATAGGGATTTTGTTCATAATTTTTAGTTAAAATTCATTTTTTATCAGTCTTTGGATTAGATCTACTTTAATAAGATTATTATTTATTTTCATAATTTTTTATTAAAATTGTTTTATTGTTAATGGGGTAGGTTTATTAAATTATGTGTGACAAGTAACTTGAGATGTTAGGAGTTAAGATTATAAGAATGGGTATATATTTATTATTATCAAATTCATTCCATAAAATATATATTTTTGAGTAATATATTATGAATTAAAAAACTCCCTCTATAGTGATTCAGAGTAAAAAATAGTTATTAAATGTGAGTTTATAAGATTCTAAAGTGGATTAGATTATCAAAAATAATTTTTATCCATCTTTTGTTAAAAAATTATTCAATGTTAATACACATATTAATTTATTTCACTAAACAAGGTAATTTAATTTATTTCAGTAGTATTTGTGAATTTTAAATTATTAAAATAAATTTCAAAATATAACATTGAAAAAAATTATTTAAAATATTTATGAATGAATATTATTAAATATTTTTATGGAAAACCAAAATATAAAATTTATTTATTATTTATTATTTCATTAATATATTTTAAATGATTATAAATTTTGTAGTTATAATCATAATTTCATTTTATAAAGTGTCATAGTTAGATTTAAAAATTAGCTGAATAAATATATTTATGGTTAATTTATCCTCGATGGAACAGCCATGAACTTATGCTATAATAATCATTTAAAGTTTTAGTGTTGAGGAAGAGTAATTTTTTAAAATTTACTCCCACCCAAATAAATATATAATGCCTATAGGCATGTGATGTGTTTGGCATCATTACCAAGGGTACTTTTGACTAATGTTTTTTATTATATTATTTGTTCAATAATAGCTTTTCCAACTTCATTTTTTACACAATTTATTTAAATATGTTGTATTTTTTTGTGTGTTTAAGATCATTATTTAGAGTAGGTTTGATGAAGGAAGTGTGAAATTTAATCTAGTGTTTAATCTAGGATTTGTTTTCTTAGTATGGAGGGAAGTCTCATGCCATGAAATATTGGTTGGAGTTATGGAGATGGAATGGTATTCCTGGTTGAATTGTAGAGGATTGAGTTGTGGAGTTTCAGGTTTCTCACATTTTATAAGACCCTGTACAATGGCCCTTTTTCTATTTCATGATCATAGTCTAAGGTTGATCAGGATTAACATAGGGAGATCATTTCTGTAGTGTGGTTATAATAGCTATGGAATAGAGTCTGAGATTAGGGATTATGATTGTTGAAATATTTTGGGTGTTGTAGCACCATGGTTCTTATGATGATTCCATGGTTATTTTGGGAGTTTGAATTCATCAACATAGCAGTGAGCATTGAATCATGACTATTCCATAGAATTATTAGATCTAGTGGTTAAATGATTTTAAATTAGGGTGATATATGGCATGATTATGGGAGATTATCTTGACTCGGTCGTATTATGGTGTGTTAAATTATATTTCATCATGGTTTTTTAAAAAACTAAATTTATTATCCATGGACTATACCCATGAACTCTGGTATTATATTTTCAATATTCGGTACAAATTTTGGTGTCCTAATGAATTCAATTTTATTTCCTTTATTTATCTTGGCCCATTAGTGATTTGTGAGTTATTTTGGAAGGTCTTTTATATCCCTTTAGATTATTTTTTACCCTTATTTACTACATATTTATTGATCATGATTGAAAGATGACTACTGATTACCATATGTTGTTGTGGTCTTATCATTGTCTCCTTATCCTGTGTAGCATATTCTAAAGACTTAGTTGAGTTAGAGGATTACATAACTCCCTTTATTTATGTATTTTGTGAAACATACATGATTTTCACATCTTTAGGTGTATGGTATGGTATGAATTAATGATTATAATGAATCATAAATAGTTAAATTAGATGGAATGGGGTGAATCCCCAATGGTTTTATGTTTTCCATGATATTGTTTTGATATTGATGCATATTTGATTCTGTTTCATAAAATCATCATTATTTTTATGAATTATGTATTAATTATATAATTTATATTTTAAAATCACCTTTCATAAAAGTATAAATACTTATATATTGTGATGAACTAGTTTCATATAGTAATATAATTAACAGAGAAGTACGTTTTGAATCAGGATAAATGTAGAAGTGTTTGGTATTGGAAACTATTATAGTGTGATACTAAAATGATTGTTTTATATAGTTTTTATTATAGTGCTATTGTGGGTGATTTTATAAGTTGAATATATTGGTTATGGGAATTAATACTTTTTCGGGTACTATTTCTATGATTGATTGGGCTATTGTGGTGAATTTTTTAATGAGGATGTGGATGCTTTTACATTTTTAGGGAGAAGAAATGAGAAGGTTATTGTTGAAATATGACATGGGTGGTTGTTTTAGTTTTTTGTAGTTTCCATATTGTATTGGAATATAACTTTTGTTGATGACCTGATAAATGGGTGGGTCTAGAATTTGATGAAATCATTGACATAAGTGAAATAATGATAGTTAAAATGAATGGGTAAAAGCTAAAACAAACATGGGTGGTGGTTGGAATGTTTTGTTAATAAATATGGATTTCAATGACATAATTAATGTAGTACAATTAGAAATAATTAACACAAAAATGTTCTAAACGGTGTGGTTTGATCGGATTAATTTTATGGTTGAGTTGATTGATTTTTATAGTATATGGGGAAGGTTTGTGGTGTTATAGTTTATAGTGGTTGAAGTGAGTGTAGATGGTAGTGTGATGATGGTTGTGGGCCATGATGGGGATGTTTTTATGTGAACTTTTTAGGTGGGAATTAGGTTTATATATATATATGACTTTTTTCTTATAATTTTTTTATACACCCCACCTAATTCAGATAATATTACTAACACCAAAATGTTTTGGGTTATATGTGTTTTCCATAAGCATTTAGGTTGATGAGAGAAAAAATGGATCCCTACCCCCTTTTCCCTACTCTTCATTATAATTATAGTATAGTGTATTGGTAATGTGGATATTGTGTTGATACTATGTGGGGGTTGTGCAAGGTAGTAGGAGATCACTAAATTGATATTGTTCATGTTTTTGGTACCCTATATAGATGGATATGTGATGAGATTGTGATGTGCAGTGGAGATGTTGATATACAGTTTTGGTTGTGGTTGTGGCATTGCTAGATTGATTAGAACTAGATATATTATACCTTTATAGAATTTAATATAGTTTGGTCTTCATTCTAACCAACATCAAATGAAATTGGATTTTTATGGTGTGTTGTAGCACGACTATGAAAGGGATGGAAGAATATAATGTTTTATGTTGCGGTGTAAGAGTTAAAAATATTGGGGAATTAGTTTTCATATTCCCTTTTAGTATATTATTTTTGATATCATGTTTCTATATATAAACATGATATTGGGAGAGTGATCTGAGTGATGATGTGTGGTTGATGACCTGATTCATTCTTATTGTCTTTTCTATTTTTTTATTGAGGCGTTGGTATGATTCATCCACATTTATATGAGTAGTCATGAGTAGGATCAGTTGAGTACACATATAATGATCATCCATATATATATATATATATATATATATATAATTTTTTAGATTTCTATGGGATTTTGGTGACCGAGCTAGACAATAATAGATTAGAGCATGGTATTGGATATGGCGTTCTTTCCTATGACCTTTTATTTGTTATTATTGTATGGAGACTTATATTTGGTCGATATATAATGTATTATGGATTACTATTAGATATGATTTATTTTATATTATGGTTTTTATTAGTGTATTTACTAATGTATTATTGTGATATATAAATGCAATGCCTCGTATTTTCATGTTTTATACCTTTAGTGCTAGTCACCAACCAGGGGCCTATTAGAGGCTTTCCTCAGGGGTCACAATTTTCTTCACTTTTTTCATAGGAGGGGTTGGTAGTGGGTTAAATCATGATAAATCTATATCAAAGAATCTAGTTAACAGTTAGGGTGGAGATTGGAGTTTGGAACTAGAGAGGATTTAATGAGTTGGTATGTAAATAATACCAGTTGAGTTCTATGTGTAACTTTTTCCTAAGATATTGGATATGAATAATGATTTTTGTGCCCCCAATGATCCAACATGAGGACACCGAGTTAACTAAAAATAAAAGTGAAACAATCCTTCTTTCAGAGTAGAGACTATAGAAATATACCTGAATCATTCTATTTTTTCTTTATTTTTGCATTAGGTATAGTTTATAAAATGTAAACAAACAAAATTAAAATAATATAACTAGGAAAATTTCATTAAATAGGGTATAGTATTTTTTTGGTTATCATTTAGAGATTCATACTGATTTTTCTTCTCATGTGTTTTAGGTTGCTGATTTTTAACAGGACTATTCGATTGATCATAGGGGGTTGATCAAGTTTATGAGGGAGATGAATTGAGAAATTCATTCATGAGTTTTATAATCATGGGATAATGAATTGTGAGGGAATAACCTCTGATTTATAGATAGTGAACTTGTTAGATGAGGGTGAGTTTTTTTATTCACACTAGGTTTTAGTATCAAGTACCATTGGCTATTAGTCATTTTTGTGGATCAACTTTATAATGGAGGATATTTCATTTTGGTGAGTGGATGAAGGAATATTTTATAGTGTATTTTTTCTATATGTAGTTTCACACTGATTTTCTATACTCAATAATGAAGGCGAAAGAGAGTTAGAAGTTTCTCTCTCTATAAAATTTCATCCAGATGGTATGTGTAATGCCCAGATGTTTTTATGAAATATTTTGTTTAAATAATTTTAATTCTTAAATAGTTTTCATTGCACGCAATTGTTATTTTAAATGAACCAAAAGATTCCCTTAGTATAAAATGACCATTATAACCTAGCTGTTAGGTTAGCGAGAATAAATATAACAAACTTATGAAAATGTATGGTGAATTCATTGGCTACCAATTATTTAAGAAAAATATAAATCAATTTTATATTAGTATTTTTAAATTGAGTAAATTATTATTATTAATTTAAATTAATTAAATATATATTTTATATACTTTATAAAATATTTTTTATATTCATACAATAGATATTTTTGTCAATGGTTATGAATAAACCCTTTTTATGTATGAAAATCCTATATTTTTCAAAAGGGTAATTTTACAGCTTTTTAATGGAAAATCCTTTTTAAAGTAAAATTTTAACGCATTAATAATTTTTATATGATAACATAAACCTGTTATTTGGAAGAAGGACATAAAAAATTACTTTGAATGAATGTTTTATATTTTTATGATAACTTTCAGTTTTTGATGAATAGAAAAAATACACTAAATTTTAATTGAAAAAAAAAATTCATTGAAATAATTTATATGGATAAATTATATTATTTAATTATTTTAAAGTATAAATATAATATATTTTTATCATTTAATGTAATTTAGGTCATTTTCATTAATTTTACATTGAATTTAGATGTAAAAACATTTCAATCTTTTGTAATGTTATAACTTTTAAAACTTTTTTTTTAATTTCGACAATGGGATTAATTTAAAATTAATTACTATAAATTCATTGTTTTGAATTTTTAAAAATGGATTCCATATTTTTAATCATTAGTTAAAAATTATGTAAAATGATTTATTTTATTTTTGGGCTTCATGAATATTATCTTTGGTACTTTTTATTAATACGGTAAAAGGGTAAATCAAGTAATTAAGGGTAAAAATAATATTCTAAAATTACCCTAACACTTGTCCTAATATCATTTTATGAGTTTTTTTATCTAAATCATCCTTGGGTCGAAATAGTATCAATTAGAATCCACTTGGATGAGATTAGGACATTTAATTTATTTTATTTAAAGAAAAGTTCAATATATCTCACTAAAATTTTAATAACTATATAATTTTTAATATAAGGCTATATAGAAGATAAATTAAACTATAAATACTTATTTTAAATAAATTTTTTTTATTTATCATGGAAATTTATTTTTAATTTTTAAGAAATAAATAATTACCTTAAAGACTTTTACTTTAATGATAGAGAAATTATTTTATTGATGAGAAATCAATAAAATAATTATTATTAAAATTATAATAACCATTAAAAGACCCAAAAACTTGACCAAATATTATTTATCTAGTATAGTTTGATCATAACCATCCAAGGGTCTATTTATTGTCCATTTGGATCCTTATAGAAGAGATTATGACACTTACATTATTTTATTTAAAGTGATGATAAAATTTTCGTATTCATGTTTTAATAAGTTTAAAATTTTTAATATTGGATTTTGCAAAATTTATATTCGAATAAAAGTATTATTATTAAATATAGTAGATTTATCTTCATCATAGTATTTTATTTTTAATTTTTATTCAACAAATAAGTGTATTAAATTATTACACAAAACTGATGCTATAATTTTTTTATTAATGGAGATAACAAATAAATGTTATTAAAAATATTAAAAAAAATATAATTTGGGATAACTAATATATAAAAAAATATATATTACCTTGACCTATTAATAATATAATAAAATAGTTTTTTTAGTTAAATTTTTATATTAATATTTTTAAAAATCAATGAATTGAATACTATCAAAATTTAAACTATTGATTATTTATAAATATAATGTTTTATTAAATTTTTTAAAAATCATAATTTTTTTAAAAATTATAAAATAATTATTGTTGGGTCTAAAATGTTCTAAATTTTTTATTTATGGTCTAATTGACGATAAATAATTAAATATTTCACCCTTTTAAAATTGAAACATTTCTAACCCTAGTTAAAAAGTAAAATGAATAACTAAGTGTTGATTAAAATGATAAGGTTTCTATTTATATACATACATGTCTAAATATAAATGGTTGATGATATTACCACCTTATTTCAACTCATCTAAGAAATTTGTGAAATTTTGGAGGATTTTTGATGTGGTTGGAGTAACTTATAAATTAATTTTTTTGGAGTTTCCAAAAGTGTCTCTCACCTCAATTATAAAAGGGGACCTTATCCCTCATTTATTCACAACTCATTGACCCTTAAATCTAATATATCCCCTTACCTTTTACATTTTCAACTTTTATTGTAAAATTATATAGGATTTGGTCTTCTTCAAAGCTCAACTCTAGTTCTTTAAGAGGAGACATAGAGGGTGCATGTCGAAGAAGAGGTAATCTCCTCTATCGATTCTTTCAAACTTATCTCCTCTTGTACTTATTATTCATGATTTTTTTAATTATAAATTAATAACTCCAATATCAATTATATAATGATATTTTATTATGATTATTAAAAAACCATATTCCATCTTCTATCCATCCTGTGAAAAATTGAATCACTACATGTGCGTATGTACGACTTACCGTCTCCACGTAGTGGTGTAATCTGTTTTTCATCACCGCCTTACTTGGATGGTTATAATGATGAAAATAATAACTATATATGATTATTAAAACATTATATTGATTCAAAAATATTATAAACCTTCCAATTCAATACCATTTAATAATTATGGGAATGATATCGTCGCTCGTGTGTACGTACGGCCTACCATCTCCACGATGCGATGTGATTCATTCTACATGATATTCATTAAATAATGATTATATAAATGAATTTAATGAATAAAAATGATATATATTATACTAATATAATTTATTAAATGATATAACTATAACCTAATAATAGTAACAAGAACTTATCCAACAAAACATGCATAAGAAAATGAAGGGGTTAATACCCGAATAACGAGTAATAATGAACTTTTATTAAAAAAAGGATGATAACATGATCATATATGTTATCATAAAAATTACTATTATTATGGAATTATTCAATGATATTATTTAAATCATTATACATTAGGTTATAATACATACAAAGGAAATTGGACCTAAGGTTAGGGATAACTTTACAATCTCATTATTATCTGAGATTGTTTATACGTAAGTATTTATTGGGGTATATTTATCATCCATGTACATATTTCCTTAATATGTAATATAATTTATATTATTATAAAAATTTTAAAATTAATTTTACCTTTTTTTGAATTTTAATTAAATGGTATGAATGGAATCTTTTATTGTTTTTCGATATGAGGTGATTTTTGGATTATTTGATAAAAGTACGAGAAGATTGTTTTATTTTAACTTATACAGCATGATGGGTTTTTATGTTTTCATAACACCATATTTACATGAAGGTTCCTTTAAAATATTTCAAGTTTATTTTTAAAGTAATTTTTTTCTTTTAAAATTGTGTATCATTTTGAGAAAAGAAAATTTTTTTGAAGAAGAAAGGATATTTTCCTCAAGAATTAATTTCAAGTGTTTTATAAAAATTATTTTCCATCTAAGATGGAATTATTTAATAAATATATGTTTCAAGTATACTATCCATATTATTCCCATGGTTTTTTTTATGAAGGAATTATATTTATTAAATCTGTTTGTTTTCCATGGATTATATTATGATGAAATGATGTTTAAGAAACACAATTTTATTCCTTGGGTTATGCTATGATGAATGATTTCTGTTTTTCTGGAACACATAATAATGATTTAATTATGAGATTGGTGGGACCTATATATCCCTCCAATTCATTGGTTAAATATTTATATCTCATGAGATAGATAGGGATGGAACGAAAAATGATCTCGGTTCAGTAATACAAGGTTAGAACAAGGAGTGAACTTAGTCCAGTAATGGAATTTGTCCCCTATGATGGTCTTGGAAATGAGCCTTGAATAGTATGAAATGGTTTTGTATGATTATGTGTATGCCACAAAATTTCATGTTTTATGTTATGACTTTTGGAATTACATTAATTTATTGTTATGAACTTTTATGATCTATCCCATGGAATGGTATCACGATCTTTCATATGAAAGATAAGATTTTAAAATGTTATGTTCTTATGTGTTATGATTATGTTATGATTGATATATCTAGGTTTACCCTTACTGAGTATATGATCTCACCCTTTCTTGTGTTTATTTTCCCTAGGTTATGAAGAAGGGTATTAAGTAAGATATGTCAAAAAGGGGTCTAGTTATGAAGGAATAAGTAGGAGAAAATGTAGAGGTATTATAAACCAGTTGTTTATGTTTCCCAGCTTCTAAATTCATTATACCTATATGGTCCTATTATGGATATGTTATATTTTGTAATAAATATTCTTCAATTTTGAAGTAATATCTATTTATGTAAATTATGGGCCCTTATATTTGGTATTAGAGGGAGGTTGTAACTAACCTTTGGAAACTAGGATGAGAAAACTATTGGAAGAAACCTAAGGTTATGTCGAAGTATAGGTTACAATCCTAGTATTTTAGAAAAGATTATTAATAACCGAGGATAAAACCTAAAGTGTACGAAATCAAAATTATAGTCTTGATTATGTGGTTTTCCCATTATGATTAGTGTTTCTCACACTATGCTTCTTGGTTTTAGTCAATGGATGGAACCCGGAGGAACTGCGTTAATACTGAATGCGAAGGGAAATGAAATGATTGTCCTCCTAATCAACCTAATGTTAGTGGAGATGGAATAAAAAACCATGTTCCTATTCTCACACTACATTATCAAGATATGAATCATGCATGACTTCCAAATGAGAAAAAGAGGGAACAATATTCTATTGATTCATTCATAAGGAAACATCCACTTTCCTTCAGTGGGTCTTCTGATCAATTAATGGATTAACAATGGATCAGTACCACTGAAAAGATATTTTTAGTTATCCAATGTTCAAATCATGATAAAGTCATTTTGGCAGTATATCATTTGGAAGGTGAATTTGATCAATGGTGTAATCTTATCAAGAATACGAGGAAAATATATGAAATTGAATCCGTGGAATGGGATGAGTTCAAGAACTTATTTTTCAATAAGTACTTTCCTCATATTATTCAAAAAAATATAGAGAAGGAGTTTCTTGATCTTAAGAAAAAGGAAGATGAATTTGTTGGTACCTAAGAAGGAAATTTGACAAGACTTTCAAGGTACGCTTCTAGAATTATTATCCAACCTGAGATTAAAATTGATCAATTCTTTAGTGGATTAAAACTAAGTCTCTGAAGGGAATTATTCATAAGGCACTAAATATCTATGAGTAAATCATTTTATGTGCCCTCAAGGTTGATATGGATATTCGATTAACCCATCAGTCCTATGGGTTTGATAATAATAGAAAAATGGAATTCATGGGAAATCTAAAGAATGCACTGAAAAGAAGATAAGTTTTCCCTTATTCTCAATGTTTGGAAAGAAACATAGAGGAAATTGTCATAAAGGAGCTAAAAAATGTTTTAAGTGTGGAAAAGAATTTCATCAGGTATTTGATTACTGAAGTGATGGGAAAATATATCTAATGATCCGAATAAAGAAAATGCTACATAGAATTAACCTCCTACACTTCAATGTTACAAGTTCAAGGAAATGGGGAATTATTCTAATCAATTCCCTAATCCAATGGTTATTGATTATCATTGACATCAAAAAACTATTAAGGCTAAAGAAAAAGTCAAGTCACATGATATCACTATCAGCAATGTGGAGTACAATAATGAAGTTGTAAAAGGTACAATTACCATCTACTATTAAGTATAAAATGATTTATTTGATTCTAGATCCACACACTCTTTTATTTCAGAAGAATTTTCTAAGGGTATCATTGTATTACCTAAAAAATTAGATATTGAGTTAGCTATGAAAAATCTTAATGGCATAATGGTCACATAAAAAGTTTATAATTCATCTCCAGTTGAAGTTTGTGGGAAAGTGGTTCCTGTAAATTTTTTGATCCTTCCCTTAGTATAATTTTATGTGATTATAGGAATGGATTGGCTCTCTCTATATAGATCTCATATCAATTCCCAAGGAAGGGAAGTCAAATTTTCATATTCCAGATCATTCTATGATCATCTGTTGATTCAAGGATTAATATGACCTTCCAGTAGAAATTTAATCCATATTATGCGTCTTGATTCCTATAAATGAAAGTTATCTATCTCAAATGGTTGGTGAGAAACTCACAATTAAAAATACACCCATTTTATGGGAGTTTTATGATGTATTTCAGGATGAATTTCTAGGTCTTCTACCTAATCGTGAGTTAAGTTTTCAATAGAAATCATACCGGGTGTTATGCCTATTTCAAAGACTCCTTATAGAATTCCCCCAATTGAGTTTCATGAATTTAAGAAGCAACTCAAAGAGAATGTTTAAAAGGGATTCGTATTCCCTAGTGTGTCACCTTGGGTATATCATATTCTATTTGTTAAGAAGAAAGATGGATCAATGATACTCTATTTTAATTATCAAGAATTGAACAAGATCACTATCATGAACAAATATCCTCTTCCCCGCATTGATGACTTATTCAACCAACTGCACGGATCTCAATACTTTTCCAAGATTGATCTTCATTCAGTATATCATCAATTAAGGTTCAAGAAGGAAGATATACCAAATATGACATTCCATATAAGGTAAATACACTATGAATTTATAGTGATTCCTTTTGGTCTTACTAATTCCCCCACTATCTTCATGGATATAATGAATAGAGTCTTTAGAGAATATCTTGACCAGTTTTTGGAAGTCTTTATATACAAAATTCTTTTCTATTCGAAGAGAAATAAAGTTCATGAATATCACCTAAGAATTGTACTAAAGACCCCAAGAAAGGATAATATTTATGAAAAATTTACCTAGAGAGAATTTTGGCTCCATAAATTTTCATTTTTTGGTCACATAATCTCAAGAGAGAGGATATGTGTAGATCTAGGAAAAATAGAAGTTATTGAAAGTTGTCCAAGACCAACAATGGTAAATGAGATCTAAAGTTTTATTGGTTTGGATGAATATTATCGATGTTTTGTGAATGATTTTTCCTGATTACCTAATCCACTCACCAAGTTGACATAGAAAGGAGTTAAGTTAATGTGGACAGAGTAATATGAAGATAGTTTTAAAAAGATAAAAAAGAAGGTTATCTAATGAACATGTGCTCACTTTACCTTGTAGTGGAGAATGGTTTGTGATCTACAGTGATGCATCCAAGAAGGTTTTTTGTTGTGTTCTCATGAAAAATGATATGTTGATACCTTATACACCAAGAAAATTGAAAATCCATGAGAAAAATTACCCAACTCATGATTTGGAGTTAGCTATAGTAATCTTCGCATTAAAAATATGGAGGCATTATCTTTATGGTGTAAGGTGTGATATTTATACTGATCATAAAATTTTAAAGTATTTTTTCATACAAAAGGATCTGAATATGTGCCAAAGAAGTTGTTTTGAATTGATTAAAGATTATGACTGCTTGATACACTACCACCCTAGGAAATAGAACATGGTGGAAGATTATTTGAGTCAAAAGGACCATGTTATCCTATCCATGATGAGTATCACAAAAGATACAATATTTATGTATTTTCAAATGATGGATCTTGAAATTTTAATGGAAGGATATAAATCTTATCTATATCAAATGAATGTTTAACCATTTATACAAATGAAGATTAAGGAGGTGCATAAGGAAGATCTAGAGATAAAAAATAAGTTGAGAAATTTTCCTAAATTCAACCTTGATTTTGATGGAATAATAATATTTAGGAACAACGTTTTTATTCCTCCCATACCAGAATTAAAGGAGTTGTTGGATGAGGCTCATATTTCTTCATTCTCTATTCATCCTAGAATCACGAAGATGTATAGGGACCTGAAAGAGTATTTATGATCGGATGGAATGAAATGTAATATTGTTGAATATGTATTTTAGTTCTTGGTTTGTTAGTAAGTTAAGGATGGAAGACAGAAGTAAAAGGGTATGTTACAACCATTACCAATACTAGATTAGAAATGGGAAAACATCATTATGGAATTTATCGTCTGACTTCACAAAGCATTGAAATTCAATAATTCTATATGGTTTGTAGTTGATCAACTTATAAAGTCAGCACACTTCATTTCTATTAGATATGATTTCCCTCTTGATCATAATTCAAGGATATATGTAAGGAAGTGGTAAGATTGAATGGAGTACCACGTTCCATTATATCTGATCGGGATCTGAGGTTTACCTATAAGTTCAGGAGAAGTCTTTAGTAGGATCTAGATACAAAGTGATGTTTGAGTAATACATATCATCCTCAAACAGATTTTTAGTATGAGAGGAAAATTCAAAATCTAGAAGACATGTTGAGAGCTTTCTCTATGGATTTGAAAGGTGGTTGGGATCAACACCAACCTTTAGTGTAAATTTCATAAAGAAATAGCTTTCACTCTAGTATTCAGATGGCCCTTTATGAATCCCTCTATAGAAAGAAGTGCACAACTATAACTTTCTAGGATAAATTTGTGGAAAGAAAGATATTAGGACCTGATATTATTGATCAAATGGTAGAAAAGGTTAGATCTATTCAAGAACACATAAGAGCAGCTCAGAGTCGACAAAAAAGTTATGCTCAAAACCAAAAAAAATAACTAGAGTTTGAAGTGGGTGACAAGGTGTTTTTTGTGAATATCTCCATGTAAGATAGTAATGATATTTTAAAACAAGGTCATGAAAACCCCTAGGTATATTGGTCCTTTGGAAATTCTGGATTTTTTTTGGGAAGGTAGCTTACCGATTGGAGATTCCAATGAATATCCCTCGATTTCATGTTGTGTTCCATGTATCTCGCCAAATAAAGTACATACCTGGTCCTTCACAAGTACTAAAATCAAAAGTCATAACACTGGAACAATATATTACTTATAAAGAACAACCGATATATATTCTGGATCATAACGAAAAAGTTATATGAAATAAGACCACTCACTTCATTAAAGTTTTATGGCGGAACCACCAATTTTAGGAAGCTACATGGGAACTTGAGAATGTGATGCAGAAAAGTTATCCTCATCTATTTGTAACTAATTTATGAATTTCTAGGGTGATATTCAGTTTAAGGGAGGTAGAATGTAACACCCAGATGTTTTTATAAAATGTTTTCTTTAAATGATTTTAATTCTTCAATATCTTGCATTGCACACAATCATAAGTTTAAACAAACCAAAATATTCCCTTAGTATAAAATTAACATTATAACCTAGGCGTTAGGTTAACGGTAATAAATATAACTAACTTATGAAAATATATGGTGAATTCATTGGCTACCAATTATTTAGGAAAAATATAAATCAATTTTATATTTATATTTTTAAATTGAGTGAATTAGTTTTAGTGAATGAAATTAATAAAAAATATATATATATTATATACTTAATAAAATATTTTTGATATTCATCGAATGGATAGTTTTTGTCATTGGGTATGAATAAACCATTTTTATGTATAAAAAACCTATATTTTTCAAAAGGGTAATTTTACCGCCTTTTAATGGAGAACACTTTTTAATGTAAAAATTCTACAAATTAATAATTTTTATATGGCAACATAAAACTCTTATTTGAAAAAAAAATAAAAATTTACTTCAAATTAATTTTTGATATTTTTCTAATAACATTCAAGTTTCGATGAATGGTAAATGTACACTAAATTTTAATTGAAAACAACTTTTTTCATAAAACAAATTATATGGATAAACTATATTGTTGAATAGTTTTAAAGTATAAATAGAATATATTTTTATTATTTAATATAATGTAGGTAATTTCCATTCATTTTATGTTGAATTTAGATGTAAAAATATTTCAATCTTTGGCAATGTATTAACATTTAAAACTCGTTTTTGAATTTCCATAATGGTATTAATTTTAAATTAATTAATGAAACTTATATGTTTTGAATTTTGAAAAATAGAATTAATATTTGGAATTATTATATCCAAATTATGTAAATGTATTTATTTTTGTTTTTGAGAATTATGAATAGTAACTTTGGTCATTTATATTAATATGGTAAAAGGGTAAATCGGTTAATTAAGGGTAAAAATAATATTATGAAATAACCATAACACTTTTACTATTATCATTTGAAGATTTTTTTCAACCTAAATAAACCTTGGGTTGAAATGGTATCCATCGAAATCCACTTGGATGAGATTAGTAAATTTAATTTATTTTATTAAAAGAAAAGTTCAATATGTCTCACCCAAATTTTAATAACTATATTATTTTTAATATAAGGCTATATAGAAGCTAAATTAGATTATAAATTATAATTTTAAAGATAAATTTTTTTCTTTATCATGGTAATTTTTTTTAAATTTTAATAAATAAATAATTACCTTAAGGACTCATACTTTAATAATGAAGAAATTATTTAATTGATGAGAAATCAAAAAAATAATTATTATTAAAATTATAATAACCAATAAAAGACCCAAAAACTTGAAAAAATATTTTTTGTTGAGTATATCTCAACCATAAACATCTAAGGGTCGATTTATTATCCATTTAGATCCTTATAGAAGATATTATGACATTTATATTACTTTATTTAAATTGATGATAAACTTGTCACATTCATGTATCAATAAGTATAACATTTTTAATATTGAATTTTCTAGAAGATATATTTGACTAAAATTAGTATTATAAAATCTAGTTGATTTATCTTCATTACAGTATTTTATTTTTAATATTTATTCAACAAATAAGTGTATTAAATAATTACACAAAACTAATGTTGTAATTATTTTATTAATGGAGATAACAAATAAATATATTAAAAATATTAAAATAAATATAATTTGGGATAAATAATATATCTAACTAGCATTTATATGACCTTAACCTTTTAGGAATATAATAAAATAGGTGACTTGATGTTAAATGTTTATCTTGATATTTTTAAAATTCAATGAATTGAATAGTATCAAAATTAACACTATTTATTGTTTATCAGAATAATGTTTTATTAAATTATGTAAAAACCAAAAAACATTTATAAAATATAGAATAATTATTATATGGTATAAAATGTTATAAATTAATTATTTATGGTCTAATTTATATCAAATAAATAAATATTTTACTCTTTTAATATTGAAATATATGTTACCCTAGTTAACAAGTAAAATGAATAAATAAGTGTTAATTAAAATAATAAGGGTTAAATTGATAAAAATACATGTATAAAATTTATTGGTTGATGAGATTAAAAGTTTATCTCGACTTATATTACATTGTTTTTAAATTTTGGAGGTTTTTGGATATGGGTTGAGTTTATTATAAATTAATATTTTTGGAGTTTCCAAAAGTGCCCCTCACCTCAATTATAAAAGGGGACCTCCTCCCTCATTTCTTCACAACTCATTGAGCCTTAAATCATAGATATCTCCTTCCTTTTTTCCATTATAAACTTTTATAGTAAAATTATAAAGGTTCTAGTCTTCTTCAAAGACCAACTCTAGTTCTTTAAGAGGAGATTTAGAGGGAGCACATCGAAGAAGAGATAATCTCCTCTACCGATTCTTTCAAACTTCCTTCTCCTTCTACTTACTCTTCATGAGTTGTTTAATTATAAATTAATAACTAAATTATCACTTATATACTGAGATTTTATTATTATTTTGAAACTACAATATTCCATCTTCTAACCATCCTACGAAAAACAAAATCACCACGCGTACGTACGTACGGCTTACCGTCTCCACGTCGTGGTGTAATCTGTTTTTCACCACCACCTTACTTTGATGGGTATAATGATACAAATAATAACTATATATGACTATTATAATATGATATTTATTAGTAAATATTATACATAATCCACTTCAATACCATTCAACAATTATGTGAAGGATATCGTTGCTCATGCATACGTACGACCTACAATCTCCACGATGTGATTCGATTCATTCGACAAGATCATCATTAAAATATGATTATATAAATGAATTGAATGAGTAAATGTGATATATATTATACTAATATCACTATTTAAATTATATTACTATAACCTAAGAATATGAATAATAATTTATCTGACAAAACACACAAAAGATAATGAAGCAGTTAATACCCGAATGACGAGTAATAATGAAATGTTATTAAAACAGATGATAATATAATCATATATGATATAATAAAAATTAATATGATTATGAAATAATTCAATGACGTTATTTAAACCATTATACAGGCAGTTCATATACATAAAACTTAAATCATACCTAAGTTAAGGGATAACTTCGTGATCCCATTGTTATTCGAGATTATTTATATGTAAGTATTTATTGGGGTATATTTATCATTAATTCCCATGTTTCCTAAATATGTAATATTATTTTTATTATTTTAAAATTTTATAAATTCAATTTTACCCCATTGGTGAATTTTTAATAAATGGTATGAATTTAATCTTTTGTCATTTTTCGATATGAGGTACTTTTTGACTTATCCAATAAAAGTATGAGAAGAATGTTTTCATTTAACTTATATGACATGACATATTTTTACATTTTCATAACACAATATTTCCTTGAATACTACTTTTTAATATTTCAAGGTTTTTTTTCAAAGGAATTATTTTCTTTTAAAATTGTGTGTAATTTTTAGAAAATAAAATATTTTTCAAAAAGAAATGATTTCTTCCTCAATAATTAATTTCAAGTGGTCTATCAAAATTAGTTTCCATATAATATGGAATTATTTAATAAGTATATGTTTCAATTATACTATCCCCATTATTTCCATTGTTTGATTTTGTTTATTACAAAATTATATTTAGGAAATCCATTTGTTTTTCATGGATTATGTTATGAGGAAATGATCTTTAAGAAACCTGATTTTATTTCTTGGGTTATACTATGATGAATGATTTTTGTTTTTGTGGGAAAAATAATTATTATTTCAATATGATATGGGTGGGACCTATATATCCCTCAAATTTATTGGTTAAATATTTATATTGCATGAGATAGATAGGGTTGGGACAAGAAATTATCTCATTTCAATAATAGAAGGCTGGAATGAGGAGTGATCACAGTTCAGTAATGGACTTTGTCTGCTATGATGGTCTTAGAAATTATCCTTGACTAATATGAAATTATTTTATATGATTATGTGTATGACACAAAATTTCATGTCTTATGTTATGACTTTTGGGTTTGAATTCATTGATTCTTATGAAATTTTATGATTTATCCCTTGGCATGATATCATGATCTTTCATATACAGAATAATATTCTCAAATGTTATGTTCTTATGTATTATGATTATGATATGATTGATATCTCCATGTTTACCCTTACTGAGAATATGAGCTCACCCTTTCTTATGTTTCTTTTACAAAGGTCATGAAGAAGTGTATTAAGTAAGATATGTCAAAAAGGGGTCTAGTTATGATGGAATAAGTACATGAAAATATAGATGTCTTATGAACCAGTTCTTTATGTTTCATAGTTTCTAAAGACAATATAAATATATGGGCATATCATGGATTTGTTATATTTTGTAATAAATATTCTTCAATTTTGAATTAATATCTATGTTTGTAAATTATGGGTCTCTATAGTATGGTAGATCCAGATTAGGTTTAAGAAATTCCTTTTCATTTCCCTTGATTATTACCTCATGTGGAGTTGAGAGTGTGGCATCTAGAGGAGGATTTCATCTAGTTATTCAATATCCATCCACCTAATTTATATTTCCTACAAATTTGGAGGTTCATAAGAAGGATAAAATGTTTTAAAAGATACATTCACAAATGGTATCATCTCTATAGGGGATCAATAAAATATCCCTGTGAACTAGGGTTATTGGTGTTGGACCACATATGTTAGAGTAGTTTATGTTTCTGATATTAGTAAGTTGGCCTCAGTAATTTTGTTCCTACCATTTATCTAGTACTGGGATTTACCATACCACTAATAGAATCATTACCCAACTCTTATTTTCTTGTGTAGGTCATGATAATAAAATATAATATTTCTCAACTATTCTTCGGGCCCAGTAGGTGATGGTGGTAAATTTCCTTATCAGCCCCAAAAATAGTATTTTCCTTAGTGTATGTATCAATAGTAGGTAAGGAATGATTTCATTATACTAAAAGAATATAGAGCTTATAAAGAATAGCTCTATGATTTTCCCCACCCTTAGGGATATAGGGTTAATAATAGTCGTGGTGGTGGTCATAAATAGTGAGTTTGATGATCGAAGTGCGAATAAATCTATCCTATAGATATCCCAACACCAGATATCCCAGATATCTTCTTAGGTATCATATATTTTTATTCTGCCTATTATTATATATTTTTTTATATTATGGAATTTCACAATTCATTATTTCACATTCCTTGGTCTAGGCCTTGGTAATAAAGGTGGATAGGATTATAGTGCTCTTAGTTTTTACTACACATATTATTGTTTAGAAGAGTCAGTTTGTTGAGTTCCATGGTTATGATCTAATGATGTGGAAGAATCCATCATCTAAGTATTCCATTCTACTTTAGATGCAATCATATTATGTCATTATTAGAACTAAATAGTTTTATTTAGTGATATAGGAAAATGGTTTCTTCTACAGGATAGTTGGGATATATAATTATGAGTGTCAGAATTTTTAATTATTTGGTGAGAGATCCCATCAGTTGTGTTGAATATATTCATATCCATTTCTATCTCAGATAGTAGCTATGTCTATTGATTTAGTATATGTGTATACATTTGAGTTCCCTAGAGTCATATAGGCATTTTTGGATGTTTTTCATGAGGAGGTTATGACCCTACCTACTTAATGTGATATCAAGTTTAGAATAGAGTTATATCTGAATGCCTATTATATTTCTATGGGTCCTTATAAAATGAAACATTTAAATTTTTAAAATCTATAAATGTAGATTGATTATTTAATGTGGATTGGTTTTATATGTCCTAGTGTATAATAGTGGGTTTCCTTAGTGTCATGCTCTAATAATGAGGAAAATAGCCTAATATTGTGTATAGACTACGTGAGGATGAATTAGATGATTATTAATAAATATATACCTCTAGTGGATATTGATGATTTATTCCACTATTTGAAGGGAGCTGACTAGTTTTCAAATATTCATTTATGGTTTGAATATTACCAGATAAGGGCGAGAGAGTGGGATATTTAAATTATTTATTTCATATTCCACTATGTACACTTCAAGTATGTGATTATATCATTTAGTGTCATGAATGACCCAATTATTTTCAAGGGAATTATACAGTCCTTGTTTTTTGAGTTCTTTAAAAAGTTCATTATAGTTTTTAGGGTGATATACTCATATACTATAGATTATGGGAGTTATATTTTGAGAACATTAGGGTGGTTTTATAGGTCCTTTAGTACCATGATATTAATATAAAGTTGATCAATTGTAAGTATTGGATAATATTTGTGTATTTCCTTGGGAATTTGGTGTCTCTGTAGGGAGTGAGAGTTTATCCACTGATGATTAGATAAAAAAATTGGCATCCCTAAATAATTTCATAGAGTCTTGTAACTTTAATGGTCTCACCATCTGTTATATGTGGTTTGTGTTGAATTTATCTCAGTTTGTAGCCTCATTGAAAACATTGACTAGGGAGGATCAATAATTTTTATGGACTGATAGGTGTGATGAAGCTTTCAATTACCTAAAACTGAGGTTGATTAGTGTTCTCATTCATTGGAAACTAGGAGAGGGAGTGATTATATGGTATTTTTTCACACTTCTAGTTTTGGTATGGGTTGTTTCTTAATCCATTAGAGAGTACATATATAATATGGTTCAAGACTATTAATTACCTATGATTATAACTATGCCACTCATGATCTTGAGTAGGATGTGGTAACTATACCTCATCTGTGAGTGATTTATTTTCTTTAAAGATTAAAATATCCTATGGTAAATTTTATCTCAATGAGATTTTAATTTTTATCGAAATGGTGGATGGAGTTTCTCTTTTACTATGACTTCAATATCTCCTATGCACTAGGGATCCAAAATGTAGTATTTGTATTCTGTGTATAAATTCAAGTGGATTTATTATTCTGTTGTTTAAAGATTCATGTAGAGTAATGTGGGAGATTATACAGATGCTTCTTGATGAAGTGAAGATCAGTGGTAGAGGTTTTCATTTATAAATGATAGTGTATTCCTCCCTGATGAAGTGTGTGGATTAGTATCACTTGATATAAATATAGATTTAGGTTATGTGGGACCATATCAACCATTTTAAAGAATCATATAATTTTTTGGAATTTATATATGATTTTCTGAGGAAGGTTGTATGATTGATTAATAGTTCTTGAGGAGGCTCTCAATGTTCTCCATAACTCAACTTTGGCAGTAAATCATGGTGTATCCATGATGAACCATTCTTTGAGAGGTGAACGTTGGTAGCCTTCCATGAAGTGGATGGTAGTGGATTTCATGTCCTGATTCATAGTCTTCCATCAATCGAAGGAATATTATTTTGTTATAGGTGTCTTCCTATAGTAATTAGTTGTCCAAAAGTAGAAAGGTGGTGACATAGTGATGGGTTCCATCACCATGTTTCCATAATCCCATGGGGGGACATTATGAAATTTGGATGATCATGTTTCAGTTGATGATGTATGATCACTTCATGTTGATTAAGAAGTCAATTTCTACATTGGATATAATGACTCGATATTTGGATGAGGTGGTGTAGCTTCACGTTGTGCAGAGGACCATCATCTCTGTTGTACCTCTCGTACCCCTCGTGGTTTAATTTTCATGATCACAATCACCCTCCTTTTTATCTAATCTTGTTTTAAGTGTTTTTGGATGATAGGCATGATTTTAGGTGGCCAAGGAATTGGGCCAAGAAAGCAACAAGGCAAAGTGGACTGAAATTCAGTCCACCGGCCAACCGATGGAAGAGCACCGGCCAGCCGATGGAGGCCTGGACAGAAGGAATCCCTCTGTCCAGACCACCGGCCAACCGGTGTCACACCAGCGGCCAGCCGGTGGCACCCAGACTGAAGGCTGAGCCACTGCCTCAGCATCGGCCAACCGGTGGCCTCAGCACCGGCCAGCCGGTGGCACCCAGCCCGAACAGTGTGAGCCACTGCCTATGCACCGGCCAACCGGTGGCCTCAGCACCGGCCAGCCGGTGGAGCCTGAGCCCGAGCCCTCTCCCATTTTGCACAACACCGGCCAACCGGTGGCTCTGTACTGGTTAGCCGGTGGAGCCAGTCAAACTAGCCGTTGGGCTTTTGACCAGCCTGTCCACTTGCCTCCCAACGGCTCCGAAGCCTTTTCCAACAGCTCCGAAGCACCCCAAAGGCCATTTGAGGGTTCCCCCTCTATAAATAAAGGACTAGGAAGCCCCTGAAACTTAACCAAGCCATTGTGAAGCCAACGGACACATTTCCCATCATTTGGCGAACCTCCGGCGGACTTCCTCCAAGGAACCCCAATCGCTCCAACTCAATTCCACATCCAAGGAGCACCACCATAGAATCTTGGGAGTTCACGTCTTCAACTCCATTCATCCATTGGCGCCCAAGGCTTCTCCAAATACGATTTTTCTTGTTTTATTTATTTTGAGCATCATTTTGGGTTTGTACCTACAAACCCCCAACTCTTTCTCTCCTCCATTATTTTGGGTTCTCACACCACCTTCAAGGTGTGAAGAGGTTAGTCAAGCCTTCCCTTTTAAAAGGCTTGAGTCATAGGTGAGCTAGCCTTCACCTGTAAGAAGGCTAGTGGGTTCTTGCTCAACCATTGAAAGCAAGTGGGTTCTTGCATAATCATATAAAAGCAAGCTGTAATAGGTTCTAGACTACCTGTAAAGTCTAGTGGGTTTCTTGCTAAAACCATTGAAAAGCAAGCGGTAGAATCTCTCAACGGTTGAGTTGGGAGCGGAGACGTAGGCCGGGTTTTAGGCCGAACTCCGTTATCAATTCTTGTGTCTTGCCTCTTTATTTCCGCTGCACTTTTAACTTTGATTTTAATTTGTTAATTATTTTTTAAAAGGCAATTCACCCCCCCTCTTGCCATCACTTCCTTTCTTTCTCCGCCCAACAATTGGTATCAGAGGCAAAATTTGAGTAATACCTTAACCGGTTTCAAATTCAAGATCCATTGTGATGGCTTCAACCTCTTTCGCCCCCGAAGGCTTTTCTTTGGGTCGTGCTCCATTTTTTGATGGAACTGACTATTCTTTTTGGAAAACCTGCATGACCACATTTCTTAAAAGCATTGGTTATCCTATTTTTAGAATTGTCATGCATGGTTATTCACTTTCTTCTCCCGATGAATCCAAATGGACCCCTGAAGACATTGCAAATTTCGAGCTTGATGGCAAAGCCATGAATGCTCTTCATTGTGGGCTAGACCGTAATGAATTTAATCGTATTTCTTCTTTCTCATCTTCTCATGATATTTGGAATCTTTTAGAAGTAACCCATGAAGGTACTAAAGGCGATGACAAGCCCGGTTGCCCATCCTGCAAGAAAAAGGCCAAGAAAAAGGAAAAGAGGAAGGCATTCAAGGCCACATGGAGTGATAGCTCCACATCCGACTCCTCCTCCTCCTCAAGTGACAATGGTAACAAATGCCTAATGGCATGTAATGAGGTATCATCTTCCGACTCCTCTTCCTCTTGTTCTTCAAATTCAAATTCTTTAAATCATCTATCATATGAAGATCTCCAACATGCGAGAGATCAATTGGAGGAAGGTTTTCACGAGCTTTCTTCCAAATTTGTTTCTTTAAAAAAGAATTTCAAAAAACTCTCTTCCGAAAAAGAACAACTTCTTAAAGAGAAGGAAGAGTTGACCCTCAAAATCCAAAACCTTCCCGATATTGATTCCATGGAATCAACAATCAAAGATCTAAGGGAATCCCTAGCCAAGTTCACCCAAGGTGAACAAAATTTGACCAAACTCCTTGGTTCCCAACGCATATCTAGAACCACCGAAGGGCTTGGCTATTCCAAGCAAGCTTCCTCTTCCCATGCACCTACTATTTTTGTAAGGGGGAGCTCCCAATTTAAATTTTGTAATTATTGCAAAAAAGCCGGGCACTTAATCTATGAGTGCAATTGTAAAAATGCCCGGTATGGCCACCCCAAAAGCATTTTCCTTAACGATGAATTTTATAGGAGAAGACCCGCCACTAGACAAGTATGGATTGAAAAATCCCTCTTAGCGAGTCTCACCAGACCGAAATTTTTCTCGGTTTCAAACACCTCTCCCCGGTGATTTGTTGTTTTTATTTAGGGGGAGTTAGGTTTGTTTAAGCATTTGTTTTCATTTAATACTTTCAATTCAAACTTTAAATTTCAACACTTGGTATCGAAACTTTCATTTTGAAATATTCAATTCAATTTTGATTCAAAACTTTCAATTCAAACTGTTATTCAATTGTAATTTCAAAATTTTCAATTGGTTTAAAAAATTTATCTTGTTTTTCAACTGCATCCCTCAATCAAGTTTTATGCCCCGTGCTATTTTCATAATCACAAAGGGGGAGAAATTCTTGGTTGATTGGGGGAAAAATCTTTTAAAGCATGCCTTTCATTTCAGTTTTTACATTGTTTGTTTTGGTGATTGTGATCATCAAAATAGGGGGAGATTGTTGTACCTCTCGTACCCCTCGTGGTTTAATTTTCATGATCACAATCACCCTCCTTTTTATCTAATCTTGTTTTAAGTGTTTTTGGATGATAGGCATGATTTCAGGTGGCCAAGGAATTGGGCCAAGAAAGCAACAAGGCAAAGTGGACTGAAATTCAGTCCACCGGCCAACCAATGGAAGAGCACCGGCCAGCCGATGGAGGCCTGGACAGAAGGAATCCCTCTGTCCAGACCACCGGCCAACCGGTGTCACACCAGCGGCCAGCCGGTGGCACCCAGACTGAAGGCTGAGCCACTGCCTCAGCAACGGCCAACCGGTGGCCTCAGCACCGGCCAACCGGTGGCCTCAGCACCGGCCAACCGGTGGCCTCAGCACCGGCCAGCCGGTGGCACCCAGCCCGAACAGTGTGAGCCACTGCCTATGCACCGGCCAACCAGTGGCCTCAGCACCGGCCAGCCGGTGGAGCCTGATCCCGATCCCTCTCCCATTTTTCACAACACCGGCCAACCGGTGGCTCTGTACCGGTCAGCCGGTGGAGCCAGTCAAACTAGCCGTTGGGCTTTTGACCAGCCTGTCCACTTGCCTCCCAACGGCTCCGAAGCCTTTTCCAACGGCTCCGAAGCACCCCAAAGGCCATTTGAGGGTTCCCCCTCTATAAATAAAGGACTAGGAATCCCCAGAAACTTAACCAAGCCATTGTTAAGCCAACGGACACATTTCCCATCATTTGGCGAACCTCCAGCGGACTTCCTCCAAGGAACCCCAATCGCTCCAACTCAATTCCACATCCAAGGAGCACCACCATAGAATCTTGGGAGTGCACGTCTTCAACTCCATTCATCCATTGGCGCCCAAGGCTTCTCCAAATACGGTTTTTCTTGTTTTATTTATTTTGAGCATCATTTTGTGTTTGTGCCTACAAACCCCCAACTCTTTCTCTCCTCCATTCTTTTGGGTTCTCACACCACCTTCAAGGTGTGAAGAGGTTAGTCAAGCCTTCCCTTTTAAAAGGCTTGAGTCATAGGTGAGCTAGCCTTCACCTCTAAGAAGGATAGTGGGTTCTTGCTCAACCATTGAAAGCAAGTGGGTTCTTGCATAACCATATAAAAGCAAGCTGTAATAGGTTCTAGACTACCTGTAAAGTCTAGTGGGTTTCTTGCTAAAACCATTGAAAAGCAAGCGGTAGAATCTCTCAACGGTTGAGTTGGGAGCGGAGACGTAGGCCGGGTTTTAGGCCGAACTCCGTTATCAATTCTTGTGTCTTGCCTCTTTATTTCCGCTGCACTTTTAACTTTGATTTTAATTTGTTAATTATTTTTTAAAAGGCAATTCACCCCCCCTCTTGCCATCACTTCCTTTCTTTCTCCGCCCAACAATCTCATATTAGTATAATCATTTTACCATGTTAGTTTTTGTATATATTCTACATTATTTTAGTTCTCATATATATATCAGTATAACATTCCATCCTTATATGTATGAGAAGAAAAATATGACCATTCAATAATTATTAGATATATTGTGGCAATGTGTATTCTATTTTGATGGGTATTTGGTGAGTCACATTCCAATGTTTGGTTTTTCATATAATAACAAAATTCATTTTTTCATTGGAATGGAACTCTTTGTGGTATTGTATGGGAAGGATTTTTTATATCCATTATGCCTGACTGAGGTATCGAAGTCAATATTCCCTGTACTAGATGTGGTGCAATTTATGATAGAGATGATTCAGATAATCTGTGAGTGGATGAAGGAAAAACATAACCTTGAAATTTCTTATGAAAAATATAATATGATAAATTTAGAGTTTGATGTTGGATACCATATTCTACTGAGGGTTTCCCCTTATTGTGTGTAGAAAAGGTTTTTCCAGTGGAGCATGACCGTTCCATGATTTAGCATTTCTTTTGATGTTTTATAGTGTGTTCTCATGGTGGTTTATCCATTTTCACACCCTCTAAATTTTGAATTGGTAGATTATGTGTTTCATGTTTCATAACTTCTTCGGTATCTTTAATACAACAACCATTTCATTGATTCGAGAGAGTTGGATATCGTGGATAATGTTCAACTCAATGAGTATCCAGTTGACATTCATGATTATTGAGAGAAAGTATTGTGTTGGTTGGTTAACACTTTGGTTCATGTTTTATGGAAGAATGGTGTTATGGATGGGAGTATGTGGGAATTAGAGCCATAGATTCATGATCAATATCTTAGGTTGTTTGAATCTTTATTTTCATTGGTAATGTAATGTTTGAATTGGTAATGATTTAATAAAATTTCTTATTTATATTTTTTCTATTCTAGGTTTATGGCATCAGATAATTCAAAAGGTACTTATTAGGATGTGATGGGTTAGTGGTATATATAGTTTATTTGGGTTATATTTTTGGGGAAATTTTGGGTCGATATATTTGATACCTCTCAATTTTTTGTGAAGATAATTGTTTGAGAAGTTTATAATGTAATGACCTAGAAATTCTTGGCTCGTTATTTGGTGTGTTTGAGCATTAAGGATATGGATAGATTGTTTGAGGAATTATGGGTGGTGTTCAAATTAAATTTTTTATTTAGAGTTTGTTTTTCAATGTGGATGGATTTCTTATGCCTTGAGAGGTCATGTAATGTCTCAGAAATTCGGTGTAATTTTTTTTATTATATGGAATTATTTCAAGACCAGGTGCTGAGAGGACGTGCGATTCCGAGGCCCAGAGTTCCCGGAATGATACATCAAAAAATGTTAAGCTTTAAATAGCACCTGTGAGTGGTTTTCTTGAAAAAAATGGAACTACTCTTAAAAGGGTTCCCAGATTAGAAATATGAGGTCATTGTTGGTTTCAGGATGGTAGTTTTACCCTAGGTGCGACATAAGTTTAGTTGGTGCACCCCTCTAGTGAGAAAACCCGAAAATGGCATAATTGTAAATAAAATTATTAAATAATTTTTTTTTCAAATACTTATAACTCATGAACGGTGAATCAGATTAAAAATCTGTGACCACTGCTAAGCTCATGATGGTATAATTTCCTTAGGAAGATCCTAACATTGTCCGGCGCAGGTAAAAGGTGGAAGATAGTTTTTGGCCATAAATAAAATAATTAAGTAACAATTACTTTATATTCAAATACTTATAACTCCTAAATGGTAACTCAGATTGAAAATCTGAGATAATCGTTGAGCTTGTGAGGGAGTGTTTACCTTAGGCGGAGCCTAACCTCGACTGACGCGGGTCAAGGGTGAAAGTTAATTTTTGAAATTTTTTAAGGTATGTTCAGTAAATGTGTGAGAGGGTTCTTCTAACTTTTGAATCGGTAATTGGATTGAAAATATGAGGGCACCATTTAATTTGAAACACTGGGATTCTCTGAGAAAGGACTTAACTTTGACCAGCATGGGTCAGATTGAAAAGTTAATTTTTTGGAATTTCGGGAAAATAATAAAATAACATTAAAAGTTATTTTATTTTTCTTTAACACCATTGAGCAGAGGATCATGACACTACAGTGCGACGATGAGGTGATTATGAGGCACAATTAAGGAATACCCTTAATGGATCGTTGTGAAAGTGTAACCACTATGATGTTTTATAAATGAAACAATGTAACGACGCAACATTGCAGCGTAACAGAAATGCTATGGCCTATTTCTTTTTATTAAATGAATGCGTTGGAGAGTGGGGGAAACAAACTACGAGGATTCTCTAACAAACATCTGATGAAATTCCTCTCCAACAAAGAACAAAAAATGTCGACGAACATCAAACATCTTCGATGCACCTCAAAGAAAGAAGCCGGAAGTGACTAACGACGCCGATGTCTTGAAACCTTGAGGACGTAATGTTGTAGAAACAAACATCAAAGGGGTAGGGGTTTAGTTTGTGCAAGTTATTCCCCATTCTTATTCTAGAAATGATGAATGTGGATCACCCCACGAAAAAGTTTATCCATGAATCATGCATTTATGTTGGAGGGTAACTATATTTGGAGGATTCTCTATCCAGGATTAGTTTATCCTTTTCTATGATTGAACATCTCCCCCAAGCCTCCCCGGTTTTAAAACTTATAATGCGCATGGCATGGGTCGACATGAAAAAAGGCTCAGACCCTTCTTCATGTGCGTTCCTTGTGAATGGATTTTCCAAAGTAGTGATAAGGTGCATATGAGGCCATTGCGGTGATGGCGGCGACCCAAGAGGCCCGTAGGCGCAGAATGATCAGAAAACAGACCATCAGAGCAACTTCGATGGCCCACAGATGGTGTCGTCGTCGGCCGTGTGAAGGGGGCAGGCTCAACAGGCACTGTAGAAGAGGAGGCAGTCGGTCCTCGTTATCCACGTTGGAGGACTACGGCATGCCGCGGTAGTAGCCGGCTGGCCGCGGCAGCCACAGGGTGATGTGGCACCAAACAGGCGCCCCGTGGAAGAGTGGCCCATGTCTGGACCCCCTGGACTCGCTGGAGAGTCGTGGTTGCTCGCGTCTAGGCCACCCAGATGGGCTGGAGAGCCACAGTCTACAGCGTTCGGGCCACCCAGACTAGCTGGCGAGCCGTAGTGGCCCGCGTCTGGGGACCCCAGACGTGCTGGTGAGCCGCGGTCGCCTGACCGCTGCTGGAGGAGTCCTCGCAAATCTGTGGGGCAGCAAGGACTGGATTCGGCAGTCGGTTGCATCCCGGTCAGGCGGACCCCCCGCCAGCCGCTCATGCGGTGGGGCTTTAGGCTGGCGGGCTGCGCTTCCAGCTAGCGGGTCGGGCAGGTCCCGCGCCCAACATGTCGGACCCACACCGGTGGGTCAGACCCACGCCGATAGGAAGGACCCACACCTCATGGGATAGACCCGCACCGTTAGGCTGGACATGCACCCTTCGATTCAGGCCGGGATAGACCAAGTCACTAGGCGACCCGGCAAGGTGGACCCTCGGCCAAACCGGGCTGAGTCCAGTAAGGACCAATGGGCCTATCCCCCTGGCCATGTCAGACCGGACCAACCCAGACCCGAACCGGGTCAGTTCGAGTATGTCAAATTAACCCCTGGTATGTGGAACCCCTAGGCCGGGTTGGTCGGGTCAGTCCCACAGGGTCAGATCGGGCCCAGACGCAATCGGTCGATGTTTACTAAAACTCTAATAATTTCCAAATTGGGAATCTGATTGATGTTACATTAGTGGCGTTGGGACCCTTGCAATGATGAAATCCTTTTAATATACTCTATGTGAGTTTTGGTGGATTTTTTCGTATGTCCAGGATAGATCAGACTCGAATCCAACCGGACCCTTTTTACAAAAATGCCCATATCTTACAGACCGGGTGTCAGTTCGATGCGACGTCTGTTGCGTTGGGAACCTTGCGACAAATGGTCCTTTGGGGTTACTCTATGTGGGACTTAATGGAAGTTGATGTATGACCAATGGCTTGAAAAGAAGATTATCCCAGAATCAAGTGTGTTAGGTGCGAGAATCTAGTGGTTGGCTATCAAGTGAAGAACAACCCACCATGGATCGGTAAGAGAGATACCCTACATGGATCAAAAATGGTGTGACCCTCCATGGGTCAGAAAGAAATAGAACCTCTTTGGATTGGAAATTGTGTGACCCTCTATGGATTGGCATGAGATAGACCCTACGTGTATCGGCAGTAGAACGATCCTCCATGGATCGGCAATAGAGCAACCCTTCATGGATCAGCAGTAGCGTGACCCATCATGGACCAGCCATAGAGCGACCCGTCGTGGATCAGCGGCAGAGACACCCTTTGTGGATCGGCAGCATGGAAACACTTTTCAAATTAGTAGGTGATCCTCTCAATAAAATAAGATGATCTAGTGTACGACTAATCATCTTTATTACTGTTCTTTAAGTTGTATACCTGGTGTGAGCTGTGTCTTTTATATTTTTCTATGTTCTATAGATCTTACTTTTTGGTATTACCTATATGGTATTTTCCTTTGTGGTGTTTTCCTTCATGGATTACTGAGATACCTTCAGGGGTCTCAAGGACCCTAATGAGTATTTTTATAATCACCCTCACATGGGATTCACCCTCACCTATTGTGTCTTGTGCAGATTCCAGACAACTTTGACCGAGACTTTTGGGAGCCTAGACTAAACGGTGCTCAATGGTAGATTGGTAGACATGATGTTCTGCAGCGACATTCGACGGAGAGTTGTACCTACCCTCTAGGTAGGATCCTTGGTGGATGACCTCTGGAACATGTACTTCTTTTGTTGTACTTTCCTTTCAGTTGGGCTTGTATTCTAGCCCCTTTGATTTCAGTTTACACAATTTACTCTCAATGGTGGTACTTTTTGGTGGTTGTATAATTTTCCTTTCCTTCGTGATTATCTTTGGGCAGTTTTCTCTATCTGTGTGTGTACCGGTTTAAAGGGAATGCCTTCCTTTTTTGGGATGTGCCTTTTCGGTGCTAGTCACTAACCCTTGGCCTATGGAATGTGAGCTTGGGGTAGTCACCATTCGGGCCCTGGGGGATGATTCTTAACAGGTCAATTAGATGTATGGTTGTGTTGTGGATTTATTGGTTACAATATGGATTCTTGAGGGGTCGATTTTGGGGTTTCTGCTATTTTATGGGACCTTACTCCATAACACTTTGAATACACTATGGCCACTATATTAGGTTCATATTGATGAAAAGGGGAGGTCATGTTTTCATTGTGGTCATCATCTTATAGTGTGAAATTCATGGTAGGTTATTTTTTTTGTTTTTCTATTTTTTTTTCACTATGTTATTATGTTCATTCCTATACCATGGTTAGGTATGAGAGTTTAGATTATATGAAATAGAAATGATCATTGTGTTTTAGACTTCTGATGGAATTATCAGTTTGGGTGATTAGATGAGTTTTAAATAGGGGATATAGGGATTGTTTCTTGGAAATTCACTTGACCTATACACATTTCTTCATGAGAGATTGTGTTACACTATGGCTTTTCTAAAATCGTGAAAATTTCTATATAGCCTAATACCTAAAATGGTGGTCTTATTTTTTTTATCCTAAGTAGACATTTGGGATCCACTTTAACTTTTATTATATTTACTTTCTTACTATCAACCTTTTTGAAATCCAAGCTATTTTTAGGAGATCATTCATATCCCTTTTTGTTAGATTTGATCCTTAGCTATATGATAATGATTTTTCATAATTAAGGATCTATTGATGGTTCCCATGGGAAGTTAAGGTATTTTTTTCTTCTCTTTAAGTTGCACAGAATATTATGATGCTTCAGTTGAAGTAGGGAATTTAGTAACTCTACTATTATATTTCATAGAATGAAAAATAATTTCCTTTCATTTATAGGATGGTATGAATTGTATTTATAATGATAATGAATCAGTCCTAAGGAAATTAAATTGAATGTGGTGAATCGCATAGAGTAAAATATTTTTCCATGATATTACTTTGAGATTGATGTATGTATTCTATTGTATCTGAAAATTATTGTTCTTTCTGAGGAATGTGTAATAATGATGTTATTTTTCATTTAAAATCACTTTTCATAAATGGATAAATACTAATAAACCCAAACAATCCCATTATATGAAAGAATGGAGTTAACATGAAATTATGTTTTGAACAAGGTGGAATGTGGAAGTGTTTGATGTTATAATTTAATATTGTGGGGTATTGATCAAATGATTATTTTTTATTTTTGAAATTTTGGAATATTTTAAGGAATTTTTTTAAAGCTAGGAACTGAGTCCGCATGGGATTTCATGGCCTAAGGATCCTCAGTGATGATATAATAAAAATAATAAATATATTATATCATGCTCATGCTTTTTTTGAAATAATGTAATTACATGCATATGGAGACTTGTATGGGAAATATTAGACTTATAATAAATCCAAAATTTGGTTTTTAGCCTAGTCATGACATAATCCTTGTCGATGTTGGGTGGTTCATTTAAGTGCAGTCACGGGCACAAATAATAAAATTAATAAATTTTTTTAATAAATTTTTATTTAATTATTATGATATAATCTATTTTGATAAAGTCCCTATTGTAGGAAAACCCTAGAGTTAGACACTAAACCTTTTAATTCTTGAGAGGGTTGTGAAAGAGAGTTGAGGGGATAACAATGGGATCAAGGATCGAAGATTGGTTTTTCAAGGGGTCATATTTGCTAAAGGTGTTCATGGATGATTCCAATATCAATGTCTTAGAACTATTATTCATCATTTATTGATCCAAACTAATGGTATAATGTTTTTTATGTTGTATTTTTATCTTCTTTTGATTATCTTGTGTTGAAACTGAATAAATGTTTCAAATGAATTGATTTGAGGGTAAATCATTGAATTAAAAGTATGGAATTATCTTCTTAGAATTTGGAATTGATGTTTTGTGATAATTTAAGAATATTTCTTATTAATTATTTATTATCCTGATAATGGATTGATTCCAACCCAAAGAATTTTTGAGGATCAATCATCATGTTTGTGTTTTTTTCATTTCTCAAAGCATTCTTCTCTCATTCATCGTCAGTGTTTCCTTTGGATAGTAGTTTGATAAATATATGGTGAAGGATTGTTGCATGATCATGATTTGGTAAAATTGATCATTTTCATGAGTTAAAATTCATAATAAACAACATGATTGTGGTGTTTGACAATTATAGATGTTTGGGATCAGATTGTGAGTTCTTGTTTTATGGGTTTTGGGTTTTCTAATGATGTATACTGACAGCAGACATTTCATGAACAAAATGGTGGCTAAAATCTATCCACCGGTGATGGAAAGAGTTCGGTCAACCCAGATCCAAGTTAATTATTTGGTTTTTTATCTGTGGATTTGGAATTGGTGTAATAGGTTGAAGTCGAGTGAATGTTTTGGGATTCTGAAAATTTTCAACATACACGGAATGTATCCCTAAGAACACATGTCATGTAATCCAAAAGATTTGGTAGATAGGTTTTCAAAAAAAATCACATAATGTATATAATATATGCATGTTTTGTGACCGATATATGATGATTTGACGTGTCCCCTGAGTTATACAAGAATGGACATGTCCTGGTACAAACCCACAGCCCGGGTACATGGGTACGACCAAGTACCCAGAAAAGACCAAATCACCAGGAAATAACTATATTATATTGGAATAACTAGAGTACATAGTCATGGGATGAATTACATGGGCATGGGATGAATTATATGGTCAAGGAATAGAGTATATGGATAAACCCACAGTATATGGGACATGAATTGTATACCAAGTTCACACAGTGTACTTTTCTCAAAGAAGGTTGATTCCTTCATCCTTTTTGGTATAGACCAAAATATATAGGATATGTTCCCTTGGTCCATACCTACGAGGGTATAGTGATTCATCACATTTTGATCATAGGGTTTCATATACTCTATGAAATTAGTCTTTGATTATGATAAGGAATCCCTATGTGTGGCCTGGGGTCTGATCCTCTATCATTTCTTCCTCCTAGGTAGGGTAAGGAATCACATGACATGCATATTGGGATGTTTGATCCACTACATAGAGGTTTATCTGGTTATGTTTAGGAATCACCCATAATCCATCGATGAGATCCACTATCTGTGTATCATTATCTTCAAAGATCTGGCATGTAGTTCTTTATAGAGAGACCAAACACACACTTCCTCTCAAATGAGTTCCATCATCTTTATAAATACTCATGGAGTGAGTTCTTCTGGATGAGAATTAGCTTGAAGCCTCAAGAAGAATACTAGGATAGAAGTACCATTGTGACCATACCTTGAGGATAATTTTATACCATGATTATATCTGGGATATTATTGTTATGTCTCATATTATGATTGATATTCCTTTGTGATGATGATATGGATACTCTCTTAATTCATTATGTTTGATGATTTCATGGTGTTCTACTAGGTATTGTTATATTCACCCTAGTATGGTATCTACACACATACGTCATGTGTTATTAAGAAAACATACATTTTGAAAGTATACTAGTTCGACAAGGATCAAGCATAGAATAGTTTTGGTAGATATATCTTGGTTAGTTCTAAAAGTTGCATTTGAAAACAATCAACTCTTTCCTAGAAGGTTGGAAACTTTTTACAACTTTGGTGGGCTTGTATTTTTCCCATTTTTCTTTCCCATACTATTTTCATACTCTAATGTGGGATTTAGATGCATGCATGCATTTTGGTAATAGTTTCATTTTACCTTTCAGCATATTGGGGGTATTTGGATATGTCTATGTGTGTGCATGTACATTATGAAAAGGACTCATGTGTGTGTTATATGCCATCTCCATGATGGTCACTATACCCTGGACTATTGGAGGTTGTCTTGGGGTGTCACAATAAAAATACAACATGCTAGGTGGACCCGTGATGGTCAATTCATGACAAAGTTTTACAATTATATTTCATCTTGTGACCAATGTTTAGAGACTGTGTAGCTATGAGTTTTTGTTTGGGAACTATGGAAATTGTGTTAAAGTGTTTTGAGTTTACCTCTTTAGACATAGAATTTAGTGTTAGTGAAATGAATAATGTATCCATTCACTAGTAATTTTATAACCTACTTGTTGAATTGGTACATGAAATTACTAGTTATAGGAAAAACATTGGAACACACATTATATAAGATTAATTTTTGGTTTCCATTTCATTCATAAGTTATCTCACCAAATATACTCAATGACCATGGAATGTATTTTCCATTTCAGGATGTCTCTACAATACTATCAAGGTAGTATTTTTTAGTAGTATCATGTGTATGATCCTCCTATTGATGAGTCTTCATAGTAGGGTTTGGTATAAGAGATGGTATTTCCATGTGGTTTTCAAGTCTTACCTCTTCCTTTTGAGGATCGGTTTTCTCCAATCGTATTAGAATAGGAAGTTCATAGGTTGAGCACACTCCATAATTTTTAGATATAGATACCTCTCAGGTTTTAGGGAGAGATATACCCCCATATAACTAAAGAATGTATCGATACAGTTACGTTAATTTTTCTCCTTGTGTGGACCCTTACGGATTAGATGGTGGTCCTAGAGGAGAGTCTTCCTTATAGATTTTCATGATGATGGTGGAGTCTATTGACACATACATATGATGATAAAAATATTTATTGGACTTTTTTTAGGATATTTTAACAGAGGAGTTCTATACAATGATGTGGTGAGTGGTACACATCCATGATCTTCTAGATCTTCAATGGGGAAACATAATAGTAGAAAAATACTCATCAAAGTTCATTAACCTCTCATGATACTCTATTGATATGGTTCAAGGTACACTCTTTAAATAATATACCATTGAGTTTGGACTCTATAGATATATCATGGATGGTCTTATATCTATCTGAATTCCTACATCTAAAGAAGTTATCTAGAGATTTTGGTTATAGAGATCTTTTTAGTAGAGTAGTCATTGATACATGGTGTTGGTAGTGGGAACCCTGGAGTAGAGACTTGGGATACTGGTAGCCGATGTCAGACATAGGGATCTAGTCATTCTTGTAATATTCAAATATAATCTTAGGATAGAGAGTATGTTGTTCAGGGATCACATGATGGATGTGGTAGAGGATTTTGGAGATAATCTAGAGGTGGTTGATGAGTTTATCAGTTTCCACCACCACCCCCAGGTGGTCCACACCAGGCTCAAGAAGATAGTATTCAGGGATGTGGAAAGTTGTAGATAGTAGAGGCCTATGACCTTGATTCTCATGAGACGATTCAATATATGATATATGTATTTTCTAATTTAGATAAAACATTGATATGAATAAGATAAAGACACTCTTTCCTTGACACATATTATTTTCGAGATCAAGAGACCCTTGCACTTAGAGACTCTTACTACAGAGGATTCAGGAATCACACACTTATATCAATAGTGATATTGGAATCATGGAGGGTAGATATTCCTATATAATATTTTCATAGTGATAGTGAGGCCTTATGATGTCCTCCTGCATATATACTAGCTATCTACAGTTCATAAACAGACTGACTATTTGAGGTAGAGGATGTGGCGTGTCAACATTGATGGGATGAGTTTTTCCTTCATAAATGATAGGGAGGTCAAGTAATAGAAGTATGTAGTAATTCATATGAGGATACAACCAATTAAACATTATTTAGATTGTAATATCCTTGAATTAGAGGATGTAATGAGTTACCAGTCTCCTAAAGTGGTGGTGGAGTATAAGGATATCTTCCCTGAGGAAATGTCAGGTTTACCTCCCCAAAAAGATGTCAAATTATGAATATAATTTCACCTAGGGACTACCTAAATATCTATTCCATCATATAAGATGGATCTCATAGGGATTCAAGTTCAAAAGGTGTAGTTGGAGGATTTTCTATAGAAGCGCTTTGTTAAACCCAGTGGTTCCAAATAGGCATCCTTAGTTTTGTTTTATATAAAGTCAGACATGAGTAAGAGGTTTTGTTTGGATTACCATCACATGTACTAGGTTACCATCATGAATAAGTATCCAATATTGATAATTAATGACCTATTTGACCAGTTATGATATGTTATATGGTTCATTAATATTGACCTCAGGTTGAACTATCACCATCTCCAAGTTCAATATGAGGATATATCGAAGATGAAATTATGTTCTAGTTGTGGTAAATAAGATTAATTTGTGATGTACTTAATAATTAGGAATTCATCCATAGTTTTTATGTGACTCATAAACCATATCTTTCATCCCTTCTTAGACTGGTTTTGGATGGTCTTAATCGATGAAATACTAGTGTATTTGACATCAGAGGAGGAGCACGCGAGAGATTTGAGAATGGTCCTATAAATTCTCTAGGAGCACCAGATATATGTGAATATCTCAAAGTGTTATTTATGTATTCGAGAGGTCCACTTCCTGGGACATGTCATATCATTATAGGTTTTCATAATAGTCCTATCCATGGTTGAGGTGTTGCTAGCATAGGAGCCACCTAAGAGCGTAACTAATGTGCATAGTCTCCTTGGGTTGACATACTAATATTAGTGATTTTTACCCAATATATTGAGTATTGTGACACCCTTGACTACTTTTAACTAAAATGGTTAGACAATCATGAGGACTATGTGGTTCCGATAATATTTTCAGGAGTTGTGGTAGTGTTCGATGATCACCCTCATCTTGAAATTGTTAGGGGTGGGAGTTGAGTATGTAGTGTTCTATTATTCCTTTAGATATGGTCTTGGATGTGTTATCGTATAGAGGTAAGTAGTGATTACTTATGGGTCCCATTAGATGATATTCCATGGTCTGAACTATGTGTCATATGATCTTGATATGGAAGTAGTGGACTCTACCCTGAATATGTGGAGACCCTGTCTTATAGGTGAGTAGTTTATCATCTATTTTGAGCACAAGATTCTCAATTATATGTTTTAAAAGAAATATCATAACCTAATATAGTTGTGGTGTCTATATTTTCTCCAATATTATGATGTTATGATATTCTATACTCCTAGTAATATAAGCATGGTGGAAAATTCTCTCACTTGGAGATCTTGTCCGTAGTTGTTGAGTAAGTTTTTAGAGTAGTTGCTCTTGTGGAAACTATCTTTAGTGGATGAGGATGGTAATTCTTACATCAATTCTGTTGTTTTTATATCAGTTTTATTTATTTTGTTATGTAGTCTTGTCTTAAATATACCAATTTTAAGACCTTACATCTTCATATATACAATAGACATGGTCATGATGGATTTTTTAAGGGTGCAGAGCACGTCAACCTTTTTCAAGGGTGGATGATGGATCATATGACACTGTAACATGAATTTTTTATTGATTTTCATATATTCCCATTATAGGTATATTTAGGTGTCTTAAATATTTTCTAGGTCTTATAGTTTCAATTCTAGAGACTAGGGCTGAAAAATTGTGTAGCGGAGTTTCTATCTAAATGGATCACTTGCCATCAGGTGAAGGCTGAGCAAAAAGTTCCATTGGGTTTGGATTATCCCCTTAAGATTCAAGAGAGGAAGTGTTATAGTATATATATATATATATAATTCATGTAATGTATTCCAATATCATCTAAATGAAATTATTATATATGAGTAATCATTGAACAATTCACCAAGTAGGGCCACTTCCTAGCCATCCAATAGAAATTGTCAGTATAGATCATGGGGCGTCATTATGTGCATGAGATAGTAAGACATAATATAGTTACCATAATGAATTATTTATATCATGATACTCACTTCATTTCATTATTTTAGAGTGTATTTCATAAGGACTTTGGGATTTAGTTTCGTTTAAGCGTGAAGTTTCACCCCCAGACAGATGACAAGAATGAGATAACCATATAGGTTATAGATGAAATAATTTGGTCTTAAATTTTGGATTTTTTATGTAGTTGGTAGGATCACCCACTCTTTGTGGAGTTTTCATATAACATTATTTAACACTCTACTGTCGGTATGGTTCCATTCAAGGCCTTGTACACTAATGCGCTGGACATATCTAAGGGAGTCAGCAATCATGGGCCCAGAGTTGGTTCAAGCAATAATAGAGAAGGTTAATATCATCTAGGAGTGGATGCAGACTACCTGAAGCCTTCAAAATTCTTATGATGATCAAAGATGAAGTCCTTTTTAGTTTGATTAGGGATATTATGTGTTCATAAAAGTATCACCTCAGTGAGGATTTTGGAGATTTTGAAGGTGTGGAAATTTATATATGATATTCACTAACCCTTTATAGATACTATGTAGAGTTAATGAGGTGGAATACATCTTATCCCTACTTTCATAGTTAGATGAGGTATATGATGTCATGGGTTGAAAATGAGGAGATATGTTCATGAATTTTTATAGGGGATCGACTAAGGATATCTGGGAATTGAGGATGGGGATAAATTCATAGAGTACCCAGTAGTGATTGAGGATCAGTAAGAGAATATCCTTCATGGGAGATTGTTTCCCTTGGTGTGTGTCTAGTGGTAGCACAAGAATATTCTAAAGAGAACCTGAGTGTGGGGGAACCAAATGCGAGCTTCATACTTTCACCTATTTGAGTAGTTTTTTTCTTTCTGGGATGAAAATACAAAAGGTATGGAGAATGTAATGACTCTGTTTTATCTTTGTAAAACTTTGGAATATTTTATAAAATATTTTCAAATCTTGGTGATGAGTAAGCACATGATTCTAAGGCCCAAGGATCCTTGGTATTGATAATATAAAATATTAAATATATTATATCATGGGCACATAGTTATTCTAAAATAAGATAATAACTCCAAAATGGAGTCTCAAATGGAGAATATAAGGCTTCCATTAAATCTACAATGCAACTTTTACCCTAAGTGAAACATAATATTTTTCAATGTCAAGTTGTTCATTTAAGTGAAGACATGGGTGAAAATAATAAAATAAATTAATTTATTAATAAATTTTTAATTCAATTATCATAATCCAATATCCTTATATAAAATAAATTTTATAGACAAACCCTAGGTTTAACCAAACATTGCTCTATTTCTTGATATGTCCATGGAGGATGGTTTCGTGGGAAACAACGGGATTGAGGATTATAGATCAATTTTCCCAGAATTCATATTTTCTAAAGGTGTCAGTGGATATCACTGAGGGCAGTGAAGTAGACCCACTATTCATAAATTATTGATCCAAACTTGATGTAGGATGTTATATATATTTTATTTTTATCATATTTTGATTATCTTGTGTCTAATGCAAATCATTATGTCTAATGAATTGATTTAAGGGTTGATCGTTGAATTACAGGTATATAATAATCTTCTTAAAATTAGGAATTGATGTTTTTTTATAATTTCATGATAATTTATTCTTTTTTCAAAATTATCATGGAAATATATTGATTCCAATATGAAAATATGTGTAACACCCTGAGATTTTATGAGAAATTTTTTTTATGCCTTATGTTATACGCAACACCAAAGGAATCTTTCACAACACACAATACTGACTTGTCTTACATTACACGCAATCGCGACCTTCCTCGATAGCGTGTGTAGTACGCAATACCGGGTTTCACTAATCAATGATATATTATTATGGAATAGCCGTTATGAATAGTATTAACTACATTTTGAATTTTATAACATTATTATTCATCTTACACATTTTCTAGAACATGGTAATAGAACAAAATAAATTTTTTGGGTAAAACAAGTATTTTTCAAAAAATACAGTTTTGCCGCCTTTTGATGGCGCACCCACATTAAATCTAGTTTTTGACCTATTTATAAGTTAAATTTGAAAAAATAAAATTCTTCTTTGGAATCAGGATATCAAAATTTACTTTGGATAAATTTTTTATACTTTTCTGATAACTTTCATATTTTGATGAATAGTAAAAATACGCTAATTTTTAATTAAAAACAACATTTTTCATTGAGATAATTTATATGGTTAAATTATAATATTGAATGATTTTAAATTATAAAAAGAATATATTTTTACCACTTAATATAATTCATTTCATTAGCATTAATTTCACATTGAATTCATAGGTAAAAACATTTCAATCTTTGGCAATGTTTTAACTTCTAAAACTCATTTTCTTAACAACAGGATTAATTTTAAATTAATTACTGCAAATTATGTGTTTTGAATTTTAAGAAATTAATTCCATATTTGGAATCAGTGGGTCCAAATTATGTTAATAGGCTACTTTTTTATTTTTAGGCATTATGAATAGTAACTACGGTAAATTTTATTTACCGTAGTTAAAGGTAAAACGGGTAATTAAGGGTAAATATAAGATTAGAAAATTTCCCTAACACCTGCCAAAATCCTATTGGATGAATAAAAGTCGACCCATATCACCTAAGGGCTAGAAAATATTTATTTATTGGACTTTTGACCATGAAATAATATAATTATTATTAAAACCAAGGAAAGTGACAATATGACACTCTCTTACATCTTATAAGTATAATAATTTTAATATAGTGATAAACTTCATAAAACTTCGGATATGAATAGTATCCATAAATATAATAAAATTATCTACATAATATGAATTTATTTAGAATTTTTAGGGATTAAATAATTATCATTAATTATGACACAATAGTGATGTCGAAATTATTTTATTAATTAAAATATCAAATAAATGGTTTTAAAAATATTAAAATAAATATTATATGAACTATTTAATGTGCTCCACTAATTTTCTAGATACATATGAAATTTTATGAATCTATTAAAGCTTTTATTTCAAACATATATTCTGTATATATTTTATTTAAATTCAAATAAATGAATAGTGTCAAAATTGACACTATTGTTATTTTATAAAAATAACATATTATAAAATTGTTTAAAAATCACAAAAATATTTAAAAATTATAAATTAAAATTTATATGGTCTAAAATGTCATAAAGTTTCAAATTATGGAAAATTCAAAACACATATGTAATTATTTATAATAATTTAAAATTTAGAATATTATTACCACAAATAACATTAAATTGATAAATAAGGACAAATCAAGTTGATAATGTTTAAAATAAATTTCTAACATGTCTAAATTTTATTGGTTGATGAGATTACAACCCTATATCATCTAATCTTTGAATATGAGTCATTTTGGATTTTTTTAAGTGGGGTTGGGATTTAATATAAACAAATATTTCTTATATTTCCAAAGGTGCCCCTCTCCTCCCTTATAAAAGGGAACCTCCTCCCTCTCCTCCTCACACCAATTTGAGCCTTCAAGCTCGGCCAACACCTGACCATTTCACTTCCCCACTTCCTGAGAAACCTACTAGAGTTACTGATCTTTTCAAAATACCAACTCTAGTGCCCTAAGAGAAAGTTTAAAGGAGGCACTTTGAGAAAGAGGTAATACCTTCTACCGTTTTCTTCAAGTTCCATTCTTCTTCTACTCCATATTATTTAGTTGTTTCATTATGAAGTAATAACATCAGTATCCCTCATATACTGATATGTTATTATAAATATGAAATAACCCTATTTCACCTCTTATCCATCCTATGGTAAACAAAATCATCGTGCGTGCGTACGTACGGAATATCGTCTCCACGTCATGGTGTAATATGTTTTCCACCACAACCTTAATTGTATGGGTATAATGGTGCACATAAATAACTATATATGATTATTGTAAAGTGGTATTGATTCTGAAATATTATACATACACTTCAATACAATTCCACGATCATGGGAACGATATCATCACTCGTGCGTACGTACGGCCTACCGTCTCCACGATGTGATGCGACTCGTTATATATGATCTTCATTGAATACTGATTATATAAATGAATTGAATGAAATAATATGATATATATTACACTAATACCATTCTGTAAATGATATATCTATTTTCTATAAAGAGTAATAAGAATTTATTCGACAAAACACGCATAAGAGCATAAAGCAATAAACACCTGAATAACAAGTAGCAATGAAATATTACTACTAAGAAGATACAAATATGACCATATATGATATAATAACAATTAATATGATTCTGTAATAAGTCAATTGACATTATTTAAACCATATTACAGGAGGTTCAGATTCATACGAAGCATATCGGACCTAAGATTCCCATTTTTATTACATGGGTTATGCTATGATGTATGATTTATGATTTTGTGGAACACATAATAATGGTTTAATTATGAGATGGGTGGGAACTATATCTCCCTCCAATGCATTGGGTAAATATTTATATATCATGAGATAGACATGGCTAGAACGGCAGGTTAAACCGGTTCAGTGAAACATGACTTAAACGAGGAGTGAACTCGGTTCAGAAATGGACTTTGTCCGCTAAGATATTCTTGGCAATGAGTCTTGACTACTAAGAAATGATTTTAAATGATTATGTGTGTATGAAAAAAAGATTCATGTTTTATGTTATGATTATTTGGATTTCATTTCACTTCTATGATTTATCCCATGTTATGATCTCTTTTGCAGGATAATATTTTCAAAATGTTATGTTCTTATGAATATGATATGTTTGATATTTATTTTGTTTACCCTTACTGAGAATTTGAGCTCACCATTTTGTATGTTTTCTTTTCCCCAGGTCAGGAATAAGGATATTAAGTAGGATATTCCAAAAAGGGACTCTAGATATGATGAAATAAATGGGATACAACGTAGATGATTTATGACCCAGTTGTTTATGTTGCCCAGTTTCTAAAGACACTATACATATATGGTCTTTTCACGGTTTTGTTATATGTTGTAATAAGTATGCTTCAATTTTGATGTAATAACCATGTATGTAAATTATGGGTCTTTATAGTTGGTATCAGAAGAACGGTATAGTCAACCTTTGGAAACTAGGATGTGAAAGCCTTAGTAAGAACCCTAAGGTTATGTCTAAGCATAGGTCAAAATCTGAGTGCTTTAGAAATGGCCATGAACAACCTATGATAAGTCCTCAAGTGTGAAATTTTATTCTTGATTATGTGGTTTTCCTATTATAATTAGTGTTGCTCACACTATTCTTCTTGGTTTTAGACAATGGCTAGAACCCGAAGGAACCGTGTTAATGTGGAATACGACGGGCAATGCAATGATTGTCCCCATGAGAAACCAAACGTTATGGGAGATAGAATGAAAAATCTTATATCCATGATCACACAACTTTCTCAAGCTATGAATCATGCAGGACTTCCAAACAAGCAAAGAAAGAAGAAACATTCTGTTGAATCCTTCATTCAGTGGGTCTTCTGATCCATTAGTGGTTGAACAATGGATCAGTACCACTGAAAAGATATTTTTATTTCTTCAATGTTCTGAACATGATAAATTCATCTTAGCAGTATATCATTTGGAAGGTGATCCTGATCAATGGTGTAATCTTATTAAGAATACGGGGCAAAGGGATGAAATTGAGTCCATGGAATAGGACGAGTTCAAGAACTTATTTTTTAATAAGTATTTCCCTCATATTCTTCGAACAAAGATAGAGAAGGTGTTTCTTGAACTGAAGCAAGAGGATGATGAATTCATTGGTACCTACGAAGAAAATTTTACGAGACTTGCAAGGTACGCTTCTGGAAGTATTATCCCACCTGAGAGTAAGATTGATCGATTCTTTAGTGGCTTAAAACCAAGTCTTGGAAGGATGTTAGCCATAAGGGACTTCAATAGCTATGAGTAAATTTTTCGATGTGCTCTCATGGTTGAGATGGATATTGGAGTAACCCATCAGTCACATGGGTTTGATACGAAGAGGAAAATTGAATTCAAAGGAAACTCTAAAGACCACACTAAAAAGAAGATGAGTTTTCCCTTATTCTCAATGTGTGCAAATAAACATGGAGGAAATTGTCTTAAGGGGACAACAAAATGTTAAAAGTGTGGAAAAGAAGGTCATCGGGCAATTGAATATCGAAATAATGGGAAGAAGATGTCTAATGATGCAAAAAAAGGAAGGGATACATAGAATGCACCTACTACACTTCAATGTTTCAAGTGAAAGGAGTGGGGAATTATTCCAATCAATTCCCAAATCCAAGGGTTGATGATGATGATTGACGTCAACAAACTCTTAAGTCCAAAGACAAAGGAAAGTCCCATGCAATTACTATCGACGATGTGGAGTACGACAACGAAGTGGTGAGAGGTACACTTACCATCCACTCTAAAGTAAAAAATGTTTTATTTGATTCTGGATCCACCCTCTCTTTTATTTCTGAAGAATTTTCTAAGGTATCATTGTATTACCTCAACAATTAGGTGTTGAGTTGGATGTGACAACTCTTAATGGCACAACGGTTGCATCAAAAGTTTACAATTCTTCTCCGATTGAAGTTTGTGGGAAAGTGATTCCTGCAAATCTTGTGATCCTTCCTATAGTGGAATTTGATGTCGTTCTTGGCATGGATTGGATTTCTTTATATGGAGCTCATATCAATTTCCAAAGAAGGGAAGTCACATTTCCTATTCCAGATCAATCTATGATCGTCTATCGATGCAAGGATGAATATAACCTTCCAGTGGAAATTTCTTCAATCTTATGGGTCTTGATTCCACTAAATGAAGGTTATTTATCTCAAATGGTTGGAGAGAAACTCATGATTAATAATATTCCCATTGTACGGGAGTTTGATGATGTATTTATGGAGGAATTTCTAGGTCTTCCACCAAATCATGAAATTGAGTTTTCAATAGAACTCGTACCGGGTGCTTTGCTTATTTCAAATACACCTTATAGAATGGCCCCAATTGAGTTCCAGGAATTGCAGAAAAAACTCCAAGAGAATCTTGATAAAGGATTCATACACCCTAGTGCGTCACCTTAGTGAGCACCTGTTCTATTTGTTAAGAATAAAGATGGATCAATGATACTCTACATTGATTATCGATAACTTAACAATATCACTATCAAGAACAAATATCATATCCCACGCATTGATGACCTATTTGACCAACTACGCGTAGCTCAATACTTTTCCAAGATTGATCTTTGTTCAGGGTATCATCAATTAAGGGTCAAAAGGGAGGATATACCAAAGACGGATTTCCGTACAAGGTATGGACACTATGAATTTATATTGATTCCATTTGGTCTTACTAATGCCCCTGCTATCTTCATGGATCTGATGAATAGAGTCTTTAGAGACTATCTTGATCATTTTTTGGTAGTCTTTATAGATGATATTCTTTTCTATTCAAAGAGCAAGGAATAACATGAAGATCACTTGAGAATTGTATTAAATACCCTAAGAAAGGATAATCATTATGCCAAATTTACCAAGTGTGAATTTTGGCTTTAAAAAGTTTCATTTTTGGGTCACATAATCTCAAAAGAGGGGATATCTGTGGATCCAGCAAAAACAGAGGTTATCGAAAGATGGTCGAGACCAAAAATAGTAACTGAGATCCAAAGTTTTCTTGGTTTGGATGGATATTACCAACGTTTTGTGAAATATTTTTCAAGGTTATCTAACCCACTCACCAAGTTGACTCGGAAAGGAGTTAAGTTTGTTTGGACAGAGGAATGTGAAGAGAATTTCAAGGAGTTGAAAAGAAGGTTATCCAGTGCACCTGTGCTCACACTACCTTGTAGTAGAGAAAGGTTTTTGATCTACAGTGATGCATCCAAGAAGGGACTGGGGTGTGTTCTCATGCAAAATGATATGGTGATATCTTATGCCTCACGACAGTTGAAAATCCATGAGAAAAATTACCCAACTCATGATTTGGAGTTAGTTGCGGTAATCTTTTCATTAAAGATTTAGAGGAATTATCTTTATGGTGAAAGGTGTGATATTTATACTGATCATAAAAGTTGAAAGTATATTTTCACACAAAAGGAGCTGAATATGCATCAAAGAAGATGGATGGAGCTGATTAAGGATTACGACTGCTCAATTCATTATCACCCTTAGAAAGAAAACAAGGTGGCAGACGCATTAATTTGAAAAGACCATGCTAGCTTATCCATGATGAGGATCACAAAAGATCCAATATTTATGGATTTAAAAAGGATGGATCTTGGAATTATAATGGAAGTGGAAAAATATTATCTTTCTCAAATGAATGTTCAACCATCTATACATGTGAAGATTAAAGAGGCACAGAAAGAAGATGTAGAGTTACAAAAGAAGGTGAGAAATGTTCCTGAATTCAATCTTGATTGTAATGGGATAATAAGGTTCAAGAATCGGGTTTGTGTTCCTCCCCTCCCAGAATTCAAGAAGGAGCTACTGGATGAGGCTCATAGTTCTTCATTCCTTATTCATCCTGGAAGTACGAAGATGTATAGAGACCTGAAAGAGTACTTCTGGTGGGAAGTCATGAAAATAGATGTTGCTGAATATGTCTCTCGATGCTTGGTTTGACAGCAAGTTAAAGTTGCGAGTCAAAAGTCTAAGAGAATGTTACAACCATTACCCATACCAGAATGGAAATGGGAAACATCACTATGGACTTTGTCACCACACTTCCTAAAACATCCAAAGGCAATAATGCTATTTGGGTTATAGTTGATCGTCTTATGAAGTTGGCACACTTCATTTCTATTAGAGAATATTTTTATCTTGATCATCTTGTTAGGATATATGTAAATAAAGTGGTAAGATTTCATGGAGTACCACTTTCTATTATATCTGATTGGGATCCGAGGTTTACCTCGAAATTCTGGCGAAGTCTTCAGCATGCTCTAGATACAGAGTTGAGTTTCAGCACTGCTTACCATCCTCAGACAGACGGTCAGTCTGAGAGGAAAATTCAAACTCTAGAAGACATGCTGAGAGCTTTCTCTATGGATTTAAAAGGTGGTAGGGATCAACACCTATAATTGATGGAATTTTATTATAATAATAGCTTTCACTCCAGTATTTAGATGGCTCCTTATGAATCCCTCTATGGAAAGAAATGCAGAACTCCAACTTGTTGGGATGAAGATGGGGAAATAAAGCTATTAGGACCTGATCTTGTTGATGAGATGGTAGAAAAGGTTTGATCTATTCAACAACACATAAGATCAGATCAAAGTCGACAAAAAAGCTATGCTGATAACCGAAGAAAAGACCTAGATTTTGAAGTGGGTGATAAAGTGTTCTTACGAATATCTCCTTGGAAGAGGGTAATGGTATTTGGAAAGAAGGGAAAGTTGAGCCCTAGATATATCATTCCTTTCAAAATATTGGATCGTGTTGGGAAGGTAGCTTACTGATTGGCGCTTCCACCGAATCTCTATCAAGTTCATGATGTGTTCCATGTATCTATCCTGAGAAAGTACATACCTGATCCTTCACATGTACTCAGCTCAGAAGTTGTACCGCTGGAGCAAGATATTTCTTATGAAGAACAGCCGATAGATATTCTGGATTGTAGCGAAAAAGTCCTATGGAACAAGACCACTCGCTTGGTGAAAGTTTTATAAATGAACCACCAATTAGAAGAAGCTACATGGGAACTTGAGGATATGATGAGGGAGAGGTATCCTCATCTGTTTGTAATGAAGTGATGAATTTCGAGGGTGAAATTCATTTTAAGGGGGGTAGAATGTAACACCCTGAGATTTTATGAGAATTTTTTTTTATGTCTTATGTTATACGCAACACCAAAGTAATCTTTCACAACACACAATACTGACTTGGCTTGCATTACACGCAATCACGACCTTCCTCGATAGCGTGTGTAGTACGCAATACCAGGTTTCACTAAACAATGATATATTATTATGGACTAGCCGTTATGAATAGTATTAACTACATTTTGAATTTTATAACATTATTATTCATCTTACACATTTTCTAGAACATGATAAGAGAACAAAATAAATTTTTCGGGTAAAATAAGTATTTTTCAAAAAATGCAGTTTTGCCGCCTTTTGATGGCGCACCCACATTAAATAAAGTTTTTGAGCTATTTATAAGTTCAATTTGACAAAATAAAATTCTTCTTTGGAATCAGGATATAAAAATTTACTTTGGATAAAATTTTGATACTTTTCTGATAACTTTCATATTTTAATGAATAGTAAAAATACGCTAATTTTTAATTAAAAACAACTTTTTTCATTGAGATAATTTATATGGTTAAATTATAATATTGAATGGTTTTAAAGTATAAATAGAATATATTTTTACCATTTCATATAATGTATGTCATTATCATTAATTTCACATTGAATTCATAGGTAAAAACATTTCAATCTTTGGTAATGTTTTAACTTCTAAAACCCGTTTTCTTAATAACGGGATTAATTTTAAATTAATTAATGCAACTTATGTGTTTTCAATTTAATAAAATGGATTCCATATTTGGAATTATTGAGTCCAAATTATGTTAATAGGCTACTTTTTATTTTTGGGCATTATGAATAGTAACTATGGTAAATTTTATTTACCATTATTAAAGGTAAATCAGGTAATTAAGGGTAAATATAAGATTATAAAATTACCCTAACACCTGCCAAAATCCTATTGTATGAATAAAAGTCGACCCATATCATCTAAGGGCCGAACTATAATTATTTCATGGACTTTTGACCATGAAATAATATAATTATTATTAAAACCAAGGAAAGTGACAATATGTCACTCTCTTACATCTTATAAGTATAATAATTTTAATTTAGTGATAAACTTCATGAAACTTCGAATATTAATAGTATCCAGAAATCTAATAAAATTATCTACATCATATGAATTTATTTAGAATTTCTAGGGATTAAGTAATTATCATTAATTATGACAAAATAGTGATGTTGAAATTATTTTATTAATTAAAATATCAAATAAATGGTTTTAAACATATTAAAATAAATATTATATGAACTATTTAATGTTCTCCACTAATTTTCTAGATACATATGACATTTTATTAATCTATTAAAGCTTTTATCTTGAACATATATTCTTTATATATTTTATTTAAATTCAAATAAATGAATAGTGTCAAAATTGACACAGTTGTTATTTTATAAAAATAACATATTATAAAATTGTTTAAAAATCACAAAAATATTTAAAAATTATAAATTAAAATTTATATGGTCTAAAATTTAATAAAGTGTCAAATTATAGAAAATTCACAACACATATGTAATTATTTGTAATAATTTAAAATTTAGAATATTATTACCACAAATAACATTAAATTGATAAATAAGGACAAATCAAGTTGATGATGTTTAAAATAAATTCCTAACATGTCTAAATTTTATTGGTTGATTATATTACAACCCTATCTCATCTAATCTTCAGATATGAGTCATTTTGGATGTTTTTATGTGGAGTTGGGATTTAATATAAACTAATATTTCTTATATTTCCAAAGGTGCCCCTCTCCTCCCTTATAAATGGAAACCTCCTCCCTCTCCTCCTCACACCAATTTGAGCCTTCAAGCTCGGCCAACACCTGACCATTTCACTTCCCCACTTCCTGAAAAACCTACTAGAGGTACTGGTCTTTTCAAAATACCAACTCTAGTACCCTAAGAGAAAGTCTAAAGGAGGTACTTTGAGAAAGAGGTAATACCTTCTACCGTTTTCTTCAAGTTACATTCTTATTATACTCCCTCTTCTTTAGTTTTTTCATTATGAAGTAATAAAATTAGTATCCCTCATATACTGATATGTTATTATAAATTTGAAACAACCCTATATCACCTCTTATCCATCCTACGATAAACAAAATTACCACGCGTGCGTACGTACGGAATATCGTGTCCACGCCGTGGTGTAATATGTTTTCCACCACCACATTACTTGGATGGGTATAATGGTGAAAATAAATAACTATATATGATTATTATAAATTGGTATTTATTCTGAAATATTATACATACACTTCAATACAATTCCATGATCATGGGAATGATATCATCGCTTGTGCGTACGTATGGCCTACCGTCTCCACGATGTGATGTGACTCGTTCTATACGATCTTCATTGAATAATGATTATATAAATGAATTGAATGAATGAATATGATATATTTTACACTAATAAAATTCTGTTAATGATATATTTATTTCCTATAAAGAGTAATAACAATTTATTCGACAAAACACGCATAAGAACATAAAGCAATAAACACCCGAATAACAAGTAGCAATGAAATATTACTACTAAGAAGATACAAATATGACCATATATGATATAATAACAATGAATATTATTATGTAATAAGTAAATTTACATTATTTAAACCATATTACAGGAGTTTCAGATTCATACGAAGCATATCGGACCTAAGGTAAGGGAAAATCTCACAATCTCATTTTTATTCGAGATTGTTTATACTTCAGAATTTACTGGGGAATATTTATCATCCACATCCATGTTTTCTCAATATGTAATATTATTTCAATCCTCCTAAAATTTTTTAAGTCCAATTTTACCCATTGGTGAGTTTTTAGTAAAAGATATGAAAGGAATCTTTTGTCGTTTTTAGTACGAGGTACTTTTTGACTTTTTCGACCAAAGTACAAGAAGAATGTTTTTTTAACTTATACGCCCTGAATGGATTCATAGAACATTATTTACATGAATCTTACTTTACAAGTTTTCAAGTTTATTTTTAATCAAATTCTTTTATTTTAAAATTGTATGACATGTTAAGAAAGGAAAAATGTTTTTGAAGTAGAAAGGATGTTTTCCTCAGGAATGGAGTTCAAGTGTTTTATAAAAATTATTTTCCATCTAATATAATATAGGGTTCTGTTTCTATCCCTATTTTTACATTGATTTGATTATGTTATGATTGAATTATTTTTATGATGTCCTTTTATCTTATATGGATTATGTTATGATGGCATGAGGTTTAAGATTCCCATTATTATTACATGGGTTATGCTATGATGTATGATTTATGATTTTGTGGCACACATAATAATGGTTTCATTATGAGATGGGTGGGACCTATATCTCCCTACAATGCATTGGGTAAATATTTATATATCATGAGATATACATGGATGCAATGGCAGGTTAAACCGATTTAGTGAAACTGGACTGAAACGAGGAGTGAACTCTGTTCAGAAATGGACTTTGTCCGCTAAGATAGTCTTGGAAATGAGTCTTGACTACTAAGAAATGATTTTCTATGATAATTTTGTGTTCCAAAAAGCTTCAAGTTTTAATTTATGATTATTGGGATTTCATTTCACTTCTATGATTTATCCCATGTTATGATCTCTTTTGGAGGATAAGATTTTCAAAATGTTATGTTCTTATGAATATGATATGTTTGATATTTAATTTGTTTACCCTTACTGAGAATTTGAGCTCACCCTTTTGTATGTTTTCTTTTCCCCAGGTCATGAAGAAGGATATTAAGTAGGGTATTCCAAAAAGGGACTCTATATATGATGAAATAAATGGGAGACAACGTAGATGATTTATGAACCAGTTGTTTATGTTTCCCAGTTTCTAAAGACACTATACCTATACAGTCCTTTCATGGTTTTTTTATATGGTGTAATAAGTATGCTTCAATTTTGAAGTAATAGCCATGTATTTAAAGTATGGGTTGTTATAATATCCAAGTTTCATTATTCAAGTTTGTGTTTTGTGCAATTCTCCAATCATTCTTTACCCGTTCATTTTCGATGATTCCTTTTGCTGGAAGATCAAACAATACACATTGAATGATTTTTGTTCAATTTTTATTTGAAAAAATGGATCATTAACATGTATTTTAATTTGGAATTTATTACATGGTTATGGTTTTTTATGATTAAATGGGTTTGGGATTTGATTATGAGTTCTTATTTCATGGGTTTGGGGCATTCTAGTGATGCAGCATGATGACAGATGTTTTCAGAGAAGAAGGGGTGGCCAAAATCCAACCAATGGAGATGGTTAGAGTTTGGTCAACCTAGATCTGGGTAATATGGAGAGTTTTGTGGTTGAATAATATAAGTTTGTATCATAGGGTGAATGTGTGTGAATGTTATTGGATTCTTTAAAATCCCAACAGACATAGTGTGTAGTCCTAAGAACCGACATCATGTGGTCCCCTAGTGATGGAGGCTAGGATTTCACAAAAATTATATACCACAATTTTTATAAAACCTATTCATTCCATGTGACCCTTTGATAGTGTCCCAACATGTACCTCTAAGGTACATGGGAAAAAATACAGGAAGGTACACGGGCATGACCCTAGAACATGAACATAGCTTGGTACCTAGAAATGACCAGAGAACATAGACATAGACCAAGTACATGGTCATATATATAGTACCTGGGAATAGATTGAATTACACAGGAACACGAAAAAGTACATAGTCTAACCTGGGGCCGGAAAGGCGTACCATGTATACTGAGTACACATCATGTACATTTTCTAGGGCCAGTTAAGGGTTTATTCCTATTCATTATAGACCATTATATGTAGGGTGAACCCCCTTGGTTCCTCTTTATGAGTTTAAAATGAGGCATCACATCCTAACCATAGGGTGTGATCCCTTCTATTTGATTAGTCTCGGATATAGTTCAAGAATCCCTCCATGTGGCCTGGGGTGTGATACACTATCATTCCTTCCTCCCTTGGTAAGGTAAGGAATCACATGACCCACGTATCAGGATGTTTGATCCCTTGAAAATTTGGTTATCCATTTAGGTTCAGGAATCCCCCATGGGACCTGGGAGATATCCCCTATATGTGCATCAATATCATCATAGTAACAACTTTTACTTCATTATAGTGAGCCCTGATATGCATGTCCTCTAAAATGTTCTCCATTATGGTTATCAAGACTCATAGAGTGATTTCTCTTATATGGTCATTACCTTGATGCCTCAAGAAGAATCCTAGGCCAGCAGTACGGTTGTGACATTACCATAAGGTTTAGTGTCTATCTTGAATATATCTGGGTTATTTCTATTATGTGTGAAATTTTTTATTGAAATTACTTTATAATAATGAGTTGAATACTCTCTTGATTCTTTTATTTGGTGATTTTGGGTGTCTTATGGTGTATTTTTTTACTTAACCTAACATGGGATATGCTATCACATGTCATGTATAATGTTGATGGCATACCATAAAATGAATTCCTAGGTGGACCAAGAGTAGGAAGAGAATAGATGAGATAGAGAGGTCGTGGTTAGTTCTAGGAGTTTCATTCAATATAATTCCCCTCCTTCCAAGTAGGTTGGTCTCTTTTTAAATCTTTCGGGGCTTGTAATTTTCCATTTATTATTTCCCACACTTTTTATACTCTGATGTGGGTTGTAGATTTATGCATGAAATTTGGTATCAGTTGTATTTTACATTTTAGAATTTTGTGGGTATTTGGTTATTTTTTTTCATTTATAATTAACATATGCTAAGTCCTCCCTTAGTGTGATATTCCTACTAAATGATGGACATCATCCCTTGGCCTATTAGAGGCAATATTGGGGTGCCACACTAGGCTTACCTATATCCAGGTGGTCCCCATTGGGTTATTTCATGAAAGTTAAAATGTATATTATATTTTGATATGATTTTGTGCCTTTTTAAGGGGGAGAGTTATTTGATAAATGTATTGGTTTTGTGTATTTTTGAATTTTGGGATGTTGGGCTAAGATTGGTTGTGTTATTGTTGTGAATTATGTAGTAGGGTTGCAACTTCCATTCCACAGTTTTCTATAGGAAATTTGGATGTTGTTGTTGAATAATATATTGGATGGTTGTTGGGTGATTATTTTGTAGTTTCTCAGTAGTATTGGAATATAAAAGGTAATAATGAAATGATAAATAGGTGTTTATGTAAGTGGATTAAATAATAGCTACAAATGAAATAATGAAATAAGAAATGAACCTGTAATAGGTAAAATAAATATGGTTGGTTGTTTGGATGGTTTTTCATTTTATATAGCATTGAAGGAAATAATGAATTTAATATGGTAGGTAATGAATAATTCAGAAATGAATTAAATTATGTGGCCTATAGGTAAATTGTTCTTGGTGGAGGTGGATTTTCTGTATAGGAATTGGGGGTGGTTGGTGGTGTTATATTTGGAATTCATGGTAGTGAGGGGAAATAGTAATGTGGTGATGGATTTGGGATGTGATGGGGATATTTTTATGTGAACCCATTTATAGGGGATTTTTTTGTGTTTAAATATATAAGAATTATTTTATTATGATTTATTTACACAACTCACTTGAGTCGAATAACCTTATAGGTGCCCAATTGTTTTGTGTTTCGAGTGTTCCCCCAAATATACAAGATCCAAATGGAATATATATATATATATATATATGAATCATCCTTATTCCCCACTCTCCCTTCCTAATGTATTGTATTCAACTAGTTATGTATATGTGGTGGTTATACCTGATGGTGGATTTGCATGGTAGGAGGAGGGAATGAGGTTTATGTCCTTATTGTCCACAATCCCCAAGTATGATAGATCTGTGATGAGGTTGTGATAGGTGGTCGATATGTTAATTTTATTTTTTTGTTGTGGTTATTGTATGGTTTGATTTATTTCAAAAAATTGATGTTATACCTTGTGAGGGGTTTATATATGATGATATTTCTTATATCCCACATAAATGTGATCTGAATTCGATAGTATGTTACAGAATATAAACATAAAGGATGGAAGTATATGATGTTTAATGTTGGGGTGTGATAATGACATACCAGGGAGGAAGTGGTTTTGTTTTACACTTTTTCTATATTATTTTTATATTGGGTTAAAATACATATATGTGATATTTGGTGAGAGAAATTCAGTGAGGATGGTTATTGAGTGAATATTGGTGAGTTTGGTGACTGATCTAGATAATAATACCTAAGATATTGGGATTGGATGTGGAGTTTAAAACTAATACCTTTTGTTTGGTATATTTATTAAGAGACTTTTATTTTTATGATATATCATGTATTGTGCATTATATTGATCTTTCACTTATTTTATATTATGGTGTTTATTAGAGGATTTATATATCTATTCCTAGGATATATGAGGGTAATTCCACTCTTTTTCATTCTATATACCCTTAGAGATAGTCTCCCAGTTGTGACCTATTAGAGGAAAGCCTCAAGGTCCAATTTTACCATCAATTTCGGCCCATTAGAGGTTTTTAGTTGGGGAAAGTGTCAAAAATTAATGTATATTTTTTATTATAATGATGTTCATGATTCATGATTGATGCATAAAAATTTTAAGGGTTTATTCTTAGAACGTAGGATGTCTCAAGAGATCTCCATGATAATCACTTTCACAATTCTAGTCTAAAAGAATGTGATTAAGTAATATAAAGTAGTAGTATTAATTTAATGGTAATAATAGATCACTTAATGAAACTTAGAATACATATTGAGGGTGATCATTAATATTCATTTAATAACCATTATACCTCCAAAGTCCACTCACATTTTTAAATGTTATAAGCTGTGTGGAGGGACACACTCTCCAAATATTTTATATTACTTACAATTATAAATGATTGAATGAGGTAAATTTAGGTTGGAGTTAGTAAAATAGTGCCCAAATTCCAATAAAAATAATTTGAACTTGAATATAATTTTTAATTTCAAGTCCTTAGACCTTTTCAAAATAGTAATCAATGTACACGGATTTCAAATAACACACCTTCAAAATATATTAAATATAAACAAAAAAAATTATAAAACCATCTCTTGATGATATTATTATTAGTTTAATTCAAAAAAATTATTAGTTGATATACAATTAAGAAAACACCATTATAAATGAAAATGGTATTGTTTATACTATTAACTATAAAGTCAGAAAAATTTCATTTCTTTACCAAAATTATTAACTTGAACACTACCGGTTAAAGAAAATAATAATTAAATGGAGGAGGTTATATAGGTGCTTCATAACAGTGGCAGAGATTTGAATGAAACCTATTAAAAATCATAAAGGAAAAAAATGTGCATAATGATAAAATAGGAATGATAAAATAAGAAAATGGAGGAAAAATAAAAAACTGAATAGAGATAGAAAATCTAGTTGAGGAGCAGGAAATGTAAAGGAATCAAGATCCCTATTTTCCCTCTAATTCATCAACAAACTAGTCAAGTTAAGGAGAACATTAACATCCATATAATAGGTTTCTAAATATATTCAAGATGAATTATATTAATATATCATTCACATATACATTTCTAAAATGTAAATGTATGATATTTTAAGGGATACCATATCTAAAATCGAAATGATAGATGGTATTAAATAAATATTATAATGTGAGGTGATACCTATAGTTTTTTCATAAAAAATAATTCAAATAATTCGATATTTAATAATATTTTCAATATTCTATACCATTTGATCATATATGTTTGAAAAATCACTTTTTTACCTAGCCATAAGGGTGAATTTTATGAGACTATGTATGTTTTAAAAACTATGATTGGATGAATCGGATCTAGAATGAGATGCACACCAACTCACTAAATGAATAGTTAAATATCTATATTGAAGTCCTAAAATTCATTCTTGTTAAAGAGGCTAAATTTATTTTTCGAACTAATTTTTTATAAGGAATTTAGAGTAAGAAGGATATGTCCCATTATTCATCAAAGAAATTTCCTTTCAATGAGAATGTTTCAAATGGATATTAATGAATAAAAACTTCAACATCAATCCATTAATGAATATTTCAATCTTAATTTGTCGAATTACATGAAATATGCAATAAATCATGAGGAATGTATGACTATATTCATTGAGTATTATTTTTCAATTACCTTGAGTATAAAATTATATGTCCTAGTGAAAAATATAAAATAATTTATAGAATGAACTATTGAGGATGAACTACACACTATATGAGGGATAAATGATTATTAATGGGATTCTAAAGAAACTAGAAATATAAAAATCAAGGTATGTAGTACTAAAAAACATAAATTCTTTAATTTTTTAACATTATAGGATCTTTTAAGACTAAATTCAAGATTATATTTATTGAAAGGATGTTGAAATATATATATATATATATATATATATATATTTGTGCATGTGCGTGTAAAATAACTAGAATCAGAGGGATAAATTCAAGGACCTGGATCAAAATGGAGGAAGAAATTATCAAATAAAGGATAGAATAAAACATTCTAAATTTTCATTTAATTAATCACTCAAATTTTTGTTTATATTTAGATATTAAATAAATTTCTAATAAATAGTTAATTTTAAGAAACTAAAAATATATTTTAGTATTGAGAAGAATGATTTAATTTTTATTTATTTATTAAAATATGATGTTTTTTAATTCTCTTATGGTAAAGACCTAGGAACAAAAAAAGTACACTCTAAACCTTTAAAATGGGATGAAGTATACAAGAAGTATTCCATGAAGGCAATAAGAATAAATTTTTTTATAAAAGTAAATAGATTTATGTAGTGAATATATTATGATTTGTTGAATGAAAACCATGTTTTTTATTTTTGATGAACTCTAGAAGTTATCCCAAAATGTATAAACATACAACCCTTACCAATTAACATAATAGTTTTACTTATCTAACCCAAACCATAGGTTTAAATCTTTTATTAGTTTCGTTTCACCCCATTTTCTTTGGAGAAGACTCATAACACAGACCACATCATAACCTACCCACCCTCATTTTATGTATCCCATTTCTTCTAATATTTTATTATAGAATCCATAATAAAATCATATAGTACACTTTTTGAATAATATTTACTAACCGTAAATTAAAAAATATATATTATAAATAAAATAAATTTTTTGTTATACTAAGGAAATTCATCAAAAATAGCAATATTCAAGAAAATTAGTATATTTTTATAGTCATATATAGGTATTAGGTTCCAATATTTTCATATAAATATATCTATATCTCTAAAAAATAATCAGATTAGGGATACTCATACCATGAAGAAAAATTTTATAATAGTCCTTTATCTCCACTAAAACCATAATGAATATGATACAATCCTATATGTGTATATATCCCCAATTATAAATGTGCGTAAAACCATAAATTTATCATTTGAGTTATAATACATAACATAAATCATGCACATTATCTATTTGTATGGGTATAAACAAGTTTTGTGTAGCCTCGTAAACATTAATCAAGATAGAAAATGGTAGATTAAGTAATGGGGATGAGTTTTCTTGACCAAATCACGATCTTACTCTAATAAGTAAAACATTCTGAAATATATGGTTTATGGTGAGCCCTTCAAGTATTTTAAAAATAAAATTTTCCATAAAATAAATAGCATAGAAAAATTTATCATTCTTATATTTTTTATCCAATGTCTCCGAGACAAGTATCCTTTAATAGTAAAAGGATTTGGGAGTTATTATCACTTTGTCAAGTACATCAGGTTTTACACTAAAATTATTGCTATGAATTTCTCTATTAACTTTGAAATCATATGACACGTGAACTATCCCATTTATCCAATATGTACATAATTCTATTTTGAGAAAAAAAATTCTCTATTATGAATATTGATTGAAAATTTTCCATAGAATCATCAGTTAAATTTTATATAACAAACTTAAATTTAGAAAAAACTATAATGAGTATACGACATGGTGAATTTATCTTTACTGAGGAACATGGGATAAATTAACCTCTATTATATAACTATAACTAAATTTCTAATTATAAAATAAATAAAAATATCCACTAATCTTAACCATACTTGAACATTTTTATATTAAAATGATCCCATTGATTACTATTGGCCCCTTCTTGATATACTTGGTCTATATGTCATTCCTTTTTAATAACCCCAATAATGTATTTAATCAAAACAACTATGTATGTTAAACATATTTTGGGGTGATTAAAACCCACAAAAATAATTTTTCATAATATATATAACACTATAATTCTAGAAATATTAGTTTTTGTAACCATGAATCATTAATTTTTATACATTCTAATAGTGAATGAAATTTAGTTCTAGTAATTTTAGAACAATACCCTTCCATCCTTTTTTAGTTCCCCCAATATAAATTTTATTAAATTCATAATGGTCCAATATATGCCACTGTTTATATTATGAATTTATATAAATTAGAAATGGAGAATTACCCATTGTTATATCACAATCCATAATCCACTAACCTTCCTAAAATAATGTAAATATAAATATCGATAACCCATACATTAAAATTTAATAGTGATAGGGCCCTTGATACATCAATATTCCAATGAATATTCATACCTTGAAACCTAGTATGATATTTAACAGATATAGAGACTCTGATAAAGACTAACATGACTTTATTGGAATAATACTCCCCACGAGACACTATTTCATGTTCATATTTGAAGATTATATCACTACCCATAGGATAAAAATATGATAAGGGGTCCACATTAGTGGGAAAATAACCCCAAATTTTCTCTATTTAATAATAATTTCTTTAAATATGATGATAATTATTTTTAATATATTAATTTTTAAATAATAATTATGAATTTAATTCTTTATTATTATTATTAATTTATAAGTATATAATTTATATAATAAAATATCACCTCACCGATATATATGAACTATTTATGGGCTATCTCCCTTAAGAGTTTCTTACTACTTCATGATACAGGACCCCCACCAAAATATCATCACTTGAATGATTATTTATCATGATGAATTTGTTGGTTGTTTTGATTCCAATAATATATATTCATATATGAAGAAACACATATTTTATTGTAAACAAAAAATTATAAAATATAATAGCATATAATGTATGAAATATACATCAACATTTTTCCTAGATCTATGTCCTCTACCCATGCATTATCACTTTCATGATGGTATCTCATATATTATGACCTAAACATATTATATCACCTCTATTTCTTTCATTGATAAGACTTGTTGTCAATACCACCACAAATAGAGTAGGTGATAACCCTCAGTAAGTCATGCATTGATAATTCCCCACCAGTGACAGATTTATAAGGTTGATTTCACCTTGGACTTAGTCTACATCCTAATGATTTAGGGGAGTGTGGTTTTATTTTATGTAAAATACTTTAGGTAATATTGACCTATATGACTCAAACTAGATAATTACAAACCTTTTCTGCTCCTACCCATATGATAGAGCCAACCAATAAGTATTCAGGGTTGGATCAGTTTTAGGGAGAAACAATAATCACAATAAATGAGAAAAACTGTCATACTCATCAATAAAAAGTATAGAATATTTTGTAAAGGGATAATTTTAATAAAATATACAACCATTTTATTAAAAAACATGACCCATTTAAATTTAAAAAATTAATAAACCATAAAAGTTTTTAAAGAATAGGTTCACTATATAAATAATGTAATCTAAAAAATACAAAATAAATGGAGGAACTACCAAAAGGAACCTTATCATCACCTGATCTTGTCACATATTCTCCCTATCCCAACTGTAGCTCACCTACATTCTACCAAGGATTTACACTTTTTGGAATAACGATGTGTGTGGTCTATAAAACCTAGGAGGTTAACATACAAGGTTTTATTTATATAGAAAGTCATACATGAATTACAAGCCCATAAAATAATCCAACATATATGTGTTGAATGTATATTTAGATATGAAGGATATAAAATGAAGGGCCCCAAAACACCTGGAGATGGGAGGGGTGATTCAGTGTTTCAAATTTTTATTTTTAACTAAAGAATCTTGTTCCCACATTGGTAGGAACTTGTTAAATCTGTCTGATGAGAACGTATAGAAAAAAACAATCACATGAAATGTAAAGACACAACAATTTTACTTGGTTCACCATGAAGGGATAAATCCAAAGAGTATATGCCGATAGGTTTTTATTCATACCAAGGTCCCCTAATCTTCCGTAGTTCCGGAGTGTAAAATTTTAGCACAGTCACTCTATGTCGGGAACACTACCTTTACATGGTTTTAGGGATAGCATGCTGCGTCCCTCAGATCACTTCTATTTAATCCACCTTGTTCACTACAATGGGAAGAATCTGAACTTTTTTTATCGACTTGATGGTCACTTTAATGGATTGGAATTAAATCATGCATACACAATTTTAGATGGATGATCTGTTGAGGTCCCATTTTTACCCCTATATGACGTTCACTTTTCCACGTACTGATAGTTCGCGAACTGCTCCTCCATATATTGTGAATGCTTCCTTCATGAATTGTGATGCTCTATATACTATCTTAGTATCCTGCCTTCGCAAACTACCTCTGTTATCCACCTTCATGTTATGCCTCCATAAACCACCTTCTGCAAACAACCCTTACTCCATGTACTACCTCCACTCCGTGAACAGTCTCCACTTCGCAGACTGTCTATGCTTCCTCTTCACGTACTGCAAGAAATATGCAGACCAAATTCTTCCATCATGTACTTACTCTCCTGTGAAGACATTTCTTCCAACAAAAAATTCATCATCCTTCACAAACTGTCTCTTATGAACTATTCTGTTTTTCACTGAATTACTTTTATATTTTTAATTAATGTCTTTGTGGGGTTTTCTTCCCGCAAAGTACATCCAGATTTCACCAAATTCCTCTCATATTTTTAATCTCAGATCCATCTTATAATGAAGGGATTAGATCTCCTTATATAGAAAAAATAGATCTGACAAAATCTGCAAATCTGAGATTTACCAGATCTTCATTGAGGAACCACCTTAACCACATACTGCATATCTTCTGTGACCTATTTTCCTTACGTGATGGCACAAATCACCACCTCAATTACAAAAATGACACCCTTCACAGTTTCTCAAAACTCTACCTTGATTTCATGAATGAAATTCCATCCTGCGAACCTCCATGCTTTATATGCACAGTGAGACTTCCTTCGAACCACAAGTCTTTACCATGAACCTCCTTCACTCTGTGAAACGTTCCTTCTACGCAGTCCGCATACTGTTCTCATTTCATGGCTTTCAGTTCTCCATATCATGTACCAAAATACATTATCAACAAACTATTCCTAGAATATTGTTCGTAGACCATGATCCCTTTTCCAAAACTCCTCTTTTTGAAAAAAAAACAAATTCCTGATTTTCACTCCCAAAAATTTAAAAAATACTGTGAAACTATGCCACCTTCAAAACTACTTTCAACCTCAATCATAAGACCACACTCCATGAAAACTCCATGATCAGCCCAACTTGGATTGAAAACAATCACAAACCATACTCCATTTACATCAAATAACAACCTTGGTTCCAACAATATCCCCCTTTGGGTTTGCTGGAAATCCTCAGATATATTAAATAAATCACCTACAATAAACAAAACATGATACACAGGAAACAAATCATACAACGCTCTAAGTCTACGTGAGAAAAGTTTGGTGTTGAAAATAAGAGGAGCATGAATTAGGTTCACATGTCTTGTAACTCATCATTCTCCCCATTGTAACATTTTTGAATTTCTTGATTCTCCATCATCCTAAAACCAACCAAAAAAAGATATTTCATTATCATTGAATTTCTCCATTCTCCCCCATTGGAAATAAACCCAAAGAATCAAATTTGGACTAATAAATATTTAAAAACACTTCCAGAATTGTATCACCCCCATAAACCTATAATACATCAGAAAACATATTAAAATGGTTAGCATAACTAGGGAGAGGGGACTTCGTAACCTCATCACGCATGGGGAGGTAGATGAACATTGAGGTTAAACCAATGATTCTTGAACACATGTGTTGACAATGTCTTGGTCAGTATGTCATCCACTTTATCATCAGTTCCAACATGATCCATTGTAATCATTCCTTGTTCTACTTTTTCCTTGATGAAGGGATATCTGATTTCAATGTGTTTAGTATGATAATGTTGCACATGATTCTTCATAAGATCAATTGTACTATTATTATCATAGTGAATCACCATTGTTTGTTTCACCTCATCACCAATATCAGTTAGTTGTTGTTTCATCCAAATTAGTTGAGTGCAAACCTTTGTAGCAGAGATATATTCATCTTCAACGGTATTGAGAGAAGTGCTTTCTTATTTCTTACTCAACCATCCCACATATTTCTTACCAATAAATAAATCTCCACCACTTGTGGATTTTCTTTCCACAACATCTCCAACCCAGTCAGCATAAAAAAATACTAAAAGTTCATTATCCTTTCATATAGAAAATTATAAGCCATAATTGTGAGTGCCCTGAATGTACCTCATGATTCTTTTCACTACTGCCAAATCTTCTTCCTTCATATTACTTTGAAATTAGGCTGTTAATAATTTTGAAAAGAAAATATCTGTTCATGTCGCAGTCAAGTAAAATAAGCTTCCAATGATTCTCATATATATTGTAGTATCTATAGATGTCACATCTTCATGCTTTCCCAGTTTTTTACCAACTGCAATCAGAGTCGACATTGGTTTAGAATCATGAATATTGAATTTATTCAGAAACTCTCTTGCATACTTTTCCTTAGAAATAAAAGTGTAATATTTCCTCTGAATCACTTACAGCCCTAAGAAGTAAGTGAGATCACCAATTAGAGACATTTAATATTCTGATTTCATGTGATTGGAAAATTCATCCACTGATCCCTGTCTTTTTTCTCGAAATATAATATCATCTATATACACCAGAACCATGAATTGATCTTTCTGATAATTCTTCACCTAAATATTGTGGTCCAATCCTCCTCTCTTAAATTTGATCATATTTAGATAAGAATCCATCTGAGAGTACCATGCATATGCTGCTTGTTTCAGACCATATAAAGCCTTATTTAATCTGTAAGCCTTTATTTAATCATTACCAAGAAGAAATCCCATTGGTTGTTCAATATATACTTCTTCTTCAAGAACAACATTTAAGAAAGATGTCTTGATATACATTTTATACACTTTTTATCCTCTTTGAATTGTCATGGAAAGTAACAGCATGATTGACTCCATTCTGGCCACTGGAGAAAATGTTTCTTCAACATCAACACCTTCAATCTATGAATAGCCATTTCACATCATCTTTGACTTATTTTTGATCAAATTTCCATGCTCATCAAATTTATTTTTGAAAATACACTTCAAACCAATCACATTGTGGGTTTTGGGTCTCTTAACTAGATCCCATGTTTTGTTCTTATCGATTTGATCCAATTCTTAATTTATGTCCTTAACCCATGATTAATCCTTGGAAGATTCTTCAAATGAGGATGATTCCACAACTAAAAGGAATATATATTGTACATATTCCTCATTATCCTTATCTGTATGGGTGTAGTCCAATCCTCAATGATGTTGGATCAATCAATTCCTACTCTTCAATTTTTTCTTTGGGGTTCAGAAGACTTTTCTTCAGTCATGGTTTCCTCTTCTGATCCTTCTTCTAAGTCAACATCATGATGTGATTCCTGAGTGTTTTTAATTCCTTCCACTACTTCAATGTTTGAGTCTGTTCCATGCCCACATTATTCCTCATCATCAACCACATTAGCATATGAATTTCTTGACACATTCATGGTTTTATCTTCAATGATATTCACATCACTGCTTTCCACAATTTTTCCAAGATGTTTATTGAAAAAAATTTAGGTTTTCTATTCATTGAATATATTAGGAATATTCCTTCATCTGTAGAATCATCATACTTTACTTAATTTCTTAATTTCTTTTGGATAAAGCATTTACTTCCAAAAACATGAAAATATTTCAAAGAAGGAGTACTTCCATTCCATAACTCATAGGGTGTCTTGGTTTCCCCCATATAAAGCCTTGTTTGGTTTTGAATATAAACTGCAGGTTGAAAAAACACTTTCTAGTAATGGAAAGAGATACGAATATCAATCAGTATAGTTATATCCATACTCTTCACCTGTCGATTCTAGAACTCAACAACTTCATTTTAATGCAGGGTTCTCATAGCAGCCACCTTATGTTGTATTCCATGTTTCTATAGGTAATTTTCAAATTCAATGGATGTGTACTTCCCTCTATTTTCAAACCTCAGAACTTTTATTGTCCATCCAATGTCAATATCGGCTATTCGGTGATAAGTTTTCATGCAATAAAGCACTTCTCATTTCTTGTGTATAACCATAACACAATCTATTCTACTATAATCATCAATAAAAATGGTAAAGTACCATTCTCCATATGTTCCAGCAACATTTATCAGACCACATACATCTGTATGAATGAGATCAATAAGATTTGATACTCTTTTCTTCTTTGGACGATATGAACTTCACCCCAACTTTCCTCGCACACACGCATCACAAGTATTCTCCCTTTCATGATTCTTATTTGGGATATCCATGACAATATTTATTTTAGATATCTTTTCCATATCTTGTTGATTTATGTGAACCAACCTAAGGTGCCACAAGTTTTTTCCTTCTTCAACTATTGTGAATAAATGTTCTCCTTATAATCAGCCTAATATAAGTTTCCATCTATTATACATCCCTTTATGAGATAATTCCATGTTCTTCCTTTTATAGTGCACCCCTTTTGATTGAATGTCACCATAAGTCCTAAGTCACGGAGTTGGATCACGCTTAGGATATTTTGATGCAACCTGTCTATATAAAGAACTTTGGTCTTCTTCAGCTCACCATTGTCCAGTTCAGTACTTCCGCTACCTTTGATCTTTAAAGAACCATCATTACCGAATCTCACTATTTCATTGAACTTTTTCTTGATATTTGTTAATAGGTATACATTTAAAGACATATGGTATGAGTATCCACTATCAAGAATCCAAGTGATTTTTTTCTTGGTAGCTTTGAGAGTGACTTTTACAAGGTTGGTTTTTTCAATTTTCTTCTTTTATTTACATGAAATACTAGATTGAGTGAAGGAAAAAAGATGACATTTCAAATATCTCTTCCATGTGAGTTGGTTCTTCATATTCATATTCTTCTTCTAGTAGAGAAAACATGTTCGTAAGAGTAGCTCCATATGGTTGGTGAGTATTGAATTTTCTCTGAGTTCTGTATGAATTGTTATTGTCATTACTCTACCTGAAATTAACAACTTTATGGCCAAAGTTGGAACACTAAAAAAAATATCCATAGAAACTATTTATTTTATAAGAATTCAGATATGAATTCATTATCCTTTGTTGAATTCCTATGTCTTCTCCATTCAAGTATCTTTGTACCTCTTCATAGTATGACAAAGTGTGTCTCGCATAGCCATAGAATTGACATTTCATAAGTGGGAATGTCCTTTCACTTATATTCCTTCTCATATCAATTTCCAAAGGATTTTAGTTTGACTGCCTATCATATTGGGATTCCTGATAATAGTTTTTAGTTCTCTTTCAGTTTGAATTTAAGGTTTCTTATTCATCAGTTCAGGTGACTTTTCAACATATCCAAATTTCATTTTTCTTTTATTTTGACTCATTTTATTTCCATCATTCAATGTTTCTGCATCACAACCAATTCCAATATTACCCATGCACACATGTCTTTGGTCATTCAAAATTTTTTAAACACAATCAGAATCATTCCTAGCTCCCTCTAGCAGCTCATGATATGAGAATTTTCTAAACTGTATTTTATTCTTTTTTTCTTTTGAGATTGATTCACTTTTGAGTTTACTCCTTATAGTAAAAACTTATTCCTATAAACCTACAACATTATTGGAATTCTCTTTCAGTGTAGCGGTAATTTAATTGATGATCTTTAAATATTCTTCAATTATAAGTTTTTTTACTACATTTTTTGTTCTCTAAAGGATTTATGACTTTACTTTCACAAATTCTTCCAATAATTCAATTCCAGCTTCAATATGATCAATATATTCTGATGATTCTTCCACAATTTTTCTACACTTATTACATATATTACATTGATTCTCAAGATTACCAAAACCATCCTTAGGTTTCAAATTGGGATCAAAATTTGCAGTCAACTAATTATTTCCATCATTTCATTTTGATGTTTCTGTTTTTTCAACTGTAGCCATCATGGAAGCATGGGTTTCAGACTTAAATTCTGCTTCTTCTTCCTCAAATAATTCATTTTAAACATCTTTTTCACAAAAAAACTCTTTCATTGTAATTTATTTCAATATTTTAAGTCTCTCTTTCTGAAAAATCTTTTCTAAGGCTTCTGAATGTCTCTAGTTTTGATTTCTTCATCATTGAACTTTCTTGGGCACTAAGAATCAATGTTCCCAACTCTTACACAACAAAAACAAGCCAGAGGTAACTTGCCTTAAAATTTCCCTATTCCCATATTGAATTTTTTCAATAAGAGAAATAATTTCTTTTTTATCATTATATTCATTAAAACTTTCTCTTGAAATTTAGAAATTTTTCAGGACTTTGAATGTCATTTCCTTGCTTACACAAGTTGTTGCATCTTCAGGATTCATTCTCATTTCATAAGCCACCAGACTACTCAGAATATCATCCAAATAAAGTTTATAGAGACCCCTTTCCTCAAGTGCTGATAAATTTTAATTGTAAAGAGGTGGAAGTATTCTCAGAAGTTTCTTTACAAAATCAATATCTTTTATTTATTCACTAAGTCCTCTTATCGCTCCAACAACTTTAGTAATTTGATTAAAAAATGCATCTACATTTTCATCTGGATGCATTTTTATATCATCAAACCTATTGTTAAAAACATATAGTTTCACCTATTTCACTTTATTGTCTAATTTATATATGTTATCTAGTTTTTTACACAAAAACATTGTTGACGTACATCACATTACTTTTAGATATATCTGATCAAAAAGAGATGTAGTGAGAGAATTCTATGCTTTGGCATCTACATCAAGCATTTTCCTATCTGTATCATTCATAGACATCCCATTTTGATTAGTGACTTGTATTCCATGTACAGTTGCCAATAGGACTTCCATTCCAATAGATCTTAGATGATATCTCATCATATTCATCCATATCTGAAAGTTTCTTCCATTAAAGAGGGGTACTCCCCTAACATTTACTGAATTCTCCACTGTATAAATGAAGAGAAAATTTAACACCAGAAACCTTTACCCTCTGATACCACTTGAAGGACCCTGGAACACTCTGAGAGGGGAGGGGTGAATCAGGGCATCAAAATTTTCTATTGAACTGAAGGATATTGTTCCCACATTAGTCGGAACCCGTTAAACCTGTCTGATGAGAAAGTGCAGAAAAAAAAATCACATGCATATTAAAGACACAAAAAATTTAATTGGTTCACTATAAAGGGATATGTCTAAGGAGCATATGCCGACAGGTTTTTAGTTGTACCAAATTCCACTAATCTCCACTATTTGTGTAGTAAAAATGTTTAGAAGAGTCACTCTGTGTTAGTCACACTTCCTTTACAAGGTTTTAGGGATTGCACAATATGTCCCTCAGATAACTTCTGTTGACTGCCCCTTTCTCACTAAATTGGGAAGAATCTAAACTTAGTTTATTGACTTGTTGGTAACTTCAATGGATTGGCATTAAATCATGAATCCTCAACTGAAGATGGATGATCTATTGAAGTTCCAGTTTTACCTAGAAATGAACTTCAATTTTTTGGGTACTGATAGTTCATGAACTGGTCCTCTATGAACTAACCTTCTTCCTCAACATACTATGAATGATTCCTTTAGGAACTGTGTTGCTCTGCGTACTAGCTTAGTATCCTTCCTTATAAAACCACCTCTACGATCAACCTTTTCATTATACCTCCATAATACTTCTTCCATGAGCAACCCCTACTTTACATACTGCCTCCACTCTGTAAACCGTCTCCACACTGAGGATTGTATCCACTTCCTCTCTGTGTACTACAAGAAATCCACATACTGAGTTCTTCCTCCGCGTACTAGATCTTCTATGTGGAAATGTCTTCCTACAAACTGGTCTTCTTCCTTCATGAACTATCTTCTGTGAACTGTTCTGTTTTTCACAAAATTCCTTTTTTATTTTTAATTAAAGTCTTTGTGGGGTTTTATTCCTGCAAACTACTTATAGATTTCAACATATTCCTCTTGAATTTTTAATATCAATTTTTTTTTCTAATGAAGGGATTATATCTCTCTAAATAGGTAAAATAGATCCAAAAAATCCATTAATCTATGATTTACCAAATCTGTATTATGATACCACCTTCACCACGTACCATATATCTCCAACAAACCATTTTCCTTACACATCGACAAAAATAATCGCCTCGTTTCTACAAATTAAACCCTTCATAGTTTCTCTAAACTCTACCTTGATTTTGTGAATGACATGCCATCCCACGAACCTTCATGACTTCCACGTATATTGAGCCTTCCTGTGAACCTCAAGTCTTTACCGCAAACCTCCTTCTCTCTATGAACTATTCCTTCTACACAGTTTGCATACCATTCTTGCTTCGTGGTTTGCAGTTTTCCATTACACATACCAAAATTCATGATCCGTAAACTATTCTAGGAATATGGTTTTCAACCCATGATTCCTTTGTCGAAACTCCACCTTTTCCAAACAAATATTTTTTTTATTTTGAGGCCCAAATATTTGGAAAACACTGGGAAACTATGACACCTTCAATACTACTTTCAGCCTGAATCTTAAGACTGCATTCCATGCAAACTCCTTGATCAACCCAATGTGGATTGACAATAAACACAAACCATACTCTATTTACATTAAATAATGGCCTTGGTTACAATATAAAAATCACCCATATATTATCAAGTTACTTCATTTAGTTCTAAAAAAGATTCCATGATGAGTAATCCTATCCACTTTGACTAGTACCGGTATATTTGGATGGATTTATAAAGGTTTGATCTCATAGTAATAATGATAATTCCACATAATGGTTAAATCAAAAATCTGTATTATAATAAGTTAGTACAATAATGTCTTACTCCAATACATATTAAATGAAAGTTGGGTTGGTAACTATTCCTCTTGTATGGCCATGTCTAGATTTAAATTCAATGATGGTATAAACTCAACCCATTAATACTCATAAAAATTGGGATACTAGTTGTTCCTGCTGTAAGACCCCACCATCCACTACAGAATAGAACTATTTAAAACATTTAGAACCCCATTTAATTACCCCTAATTTATTCATTATCAGGGGTATAAGGATAACATGGATTTTTTTTGGGTTTTGAATATAGAAATGGGGTTTCAACTTGGTGATGCAGCACTACCGGATAGTCAGTATTGGGCAACTAGCTATCTAGTGACCTAAAACAGAACCCAAGTTATGACCTAAAGACATCATGCAACTAGAGGCCTACTGTAAAGAATTTTAATTAATGGTATCCCTATATTTTCACTAATCCCCCCCCCCACCCATCATCCTACTCAGGATTATTCTCTCTCACTCAAATAAGGAGAAACCCCAATTCCCTCCCCCTCTTTTTCATCTCCCATTAATAGATCTCCTTCATTTAGTGTTAGAATAAAATTCTTCTAGAGTAATTGGAGATCCTAAAGTTAGTATACCACTCCCCTTCCTTATTTTCTCACTTTTTACATAGTTTAATTCTCCATTATTAGTTTTATCTAATATTTAAATTTTCCATGGCATTGGTTTGGACTCCAATTTTATTTTGATTTATGTTAAACCAATGACTAACACTCGATGGGTGGAATCTTCTATACCTAATGTAGGTGGTTCTTAAACGTAACACATATTCTCACCATTTATTCTAAGTGTATTCATGATTTTTGAATATGACCATGTCATTATTTGACCTTAGTTATAATAAAAAAATAGATTGAGTTGTTTTAGTTAAATTCCCCTTTTGCATGTCTTGAAATATAGGAAAGGAAATTCCAAAGGTAATTATTTTATAGTGGAATTAATAATGAAGTGTCTTGATGTATTTAAATTTCTGATTATTTTTTAAGTGGTTTTAAATAGAATTTGTTTCATAATGATGACTATGAAATGGAATTTTATAGTCGTCAATTTTGTTTATGGGATTAATTCTTTGGTTGGTCATAATGGAATGGTGAAACTTGAATGTAGTAAAATGTGAGGTTATATATTTAATTGGTCCTAATAGATTTGATTGGTAAATGTTGAAATGTAAATTAGAAAATTTTATTGGAATGATATGATTGAAATGGAATGGAAACTCACAATTAATAAAATAGTTTTTAACTATTTAAATGATAAATTATGATAGTGAAACTTAATTATTGCATTGGTATAATGATAAATCCCTTATGAAATAAAAAATTAGACAACATAATGACATGGTCTTTAATAATTATAGTAGATATGGTTTTTCTATTTTTTAGAAATTTTCAATGAGGAGGACCATGGGGTTTTGTCCTTAATAGGGGTTTTTTATGATATAAATGATTGTTCTATAAATAAAGAACTTTAATTTGAGTTATTTTTATATAATTATTGGTGAAATATATTATGTGTTTTCCCTTAGATTCAGTTATGATTATGAAATGTATGGAATTCCTTGAGTAAGCATTGATTCCATTATGGGAGTTAGTTGAATGCCATGTGATAATTCTTCTTGGGTTCAATGATGTTCATAGATATAGAATTCGATTACATAGGTCTGACATTAGGTGTCCCTAAGGATCCCATGATCAGATTTTATGTTATTTATTTTTCCTTCTTATAGTAAACTAATTATTTATCAGTATCACTTCTACATGAAATTCTTTTGTGGACTAATTAATTTTTGGATGTCATTACTGGTGGCCTTATGAGTTTTACTCATGCCCTCATCCAGTGGAAATGGTACCTGGGTACCCAAGTTGAATTGTATTTTTTCGATTTAGGTATGGGTCACTACTTTATATTATTGGTTTCTTATGTTTGGAATGATTTGATTGGAGTTGGTATGGATGGTGGGATCAGGTAGGACATAGACCCAAATCAGGATATTTTTTTAGTTTAATTTTTTTCTTTTATTATTTTTGTGTGTGAGCTCTCTATGAGGGATTGGTTTTTTCATATAATACATATTCTCTATTACAATATTTTGATATTTCAGTTATTATCACCACTTACCCTATTTGTGTGTGATGGTTATTTGGACTGATTATTGTGATTTATTAATATGTATAATGTTATTGAGACACATACTAAAGATTACAGTATCCTCATAGCATCATTAGAGACCCTTATAGATAGTTGAAATTCTTCGGTGTACGTGGAGGCGAATTGAGGCCATATAGTGATAAGAAATTGGGTATTAGTTAGGGGTTCAAGGCATTGGGGTATTACATAATTGTATCATATATGTTATTCTTTAACATTATATTTAGGAATGGTATAAAATAGATTAAAAATGTGTCATAATGGTAATTTTATCATTCTTGGGAGTGATCAACCTACATATTGGGAAAACACGTGTTTCTAGGGATAATATTGATTATTTTTAGAATTTTCCTATTATAGTTTATATATTTTCCCCTTGAGTGAGTCACTTGATTTATGATATTATGATTAATTTATTTTTTCTCTTTCCCAAGTATGTAAAGAGATGGTGTGTAAGTGTATTTATGCATCATGTTAGGCACATATGATTTGTGTATCATTTTTATACTACCTATGATTGATTTTTTTTCTCATTGTGATTTTTTTAGAATTTTAATTACCTATATGAATTATATCTTACAATTTTTTTATTTATTACTGATAAAATATGGTGATTTATTTTATATTTCAACAATGTTTTATATTTTTTTCCCATATATTGAAATGGTGGAATCATACATGACTAATTTCCAAATTGATTTCATGATATATATGTAAATGTAAAGGGATTTATAAATGATGGTATTTATTAAATAAGGTTCTAATAAGAAAAATATAATTTTTTTTACATCATATATTGTGAATGAAACTTTATTTAATTAAGCGTTGGAGACTTGAAATCATGCTAGGGCCTATAAAGAAAAAAGTTGTAACATCAGGAAAGATATAAATGACTTTTTAAAAGATTGTGTTGGTTAAATAGAGTTCCAATAAGAAACCTATATGGGATCTTACTTTTTATATTTTGAGTTACAATATATTAAGTTAACCCTTATAAATATGGAAATTCTAAAAAATATAGGAAGTGTTGAGAATGTGAATCTTAATAAAACTTGAACTCTAAATCTTAATAAATGATGAAAATACCTTTTCATGGATGGGATTTTTTCTAGAGTATGGTGACTTATAACCCTTAAATATTTATATCTTAAAACAATTATGAGTCATTGGGGCTATTTTAATCACTTTGGTTACTATATCACTATGAAATCTCTATATATAGACTCGATTCAGTTCATGTGGCCTTATATTGGTTTTTTTGACTGACCCTAGTGTGGTTTTTTGGGATATACATTGATCCTAGAGCTATGAAACCTCTAGAATGTTTGGTGTGTCAGGTAGTAGAGTGTTATACATGGATAAATTCCTATTTTGTTTGGAATCATGGACCATTTTATTTTACATTTTTTGAGATTCTTTGGATAGTGTTTTGGAAAGGGGTAATATATAATTATGAGAGACTATGGTGAGTATTGGGAATGATAGATGTTGTGTGGACTTGATATGGGGATGAGTGTTATACCTTGAGTGAGGGTCCTTGTGAGACTTGGTTCAGAAGCTTGGTGGTGATAACTTGTGACATGTGAGAGAGAAATAAGAATAATAAGTTTGTGCAGTGTTATGTGTGAGAGTGACCTGTGATAGGGGTTAGCATAGTTCTATAAGTTCCTTTGAGGAGGTAAGTACGGGTGAATGCTTATGTTATGTTTTGAGTCTAGGAAGTGCCTTGAGTTATATGGACTAGTCTAGATAAATTAATTAAATATGTTGGTGTGAGCCTTAGTATTCATTATAGGGTTGAACCATTATCATGGAAATACTTTAGATGTGTGAAACATTGGTATATTCTTCGGCTTTTGTGATCATTTACTTTATGTTTATGTTGAATTTTGGAGTGGTCATGGTTAAGAACCCATAGTTCTAGTGCATTGTATCTAATTTGTTTTTAAAGGGAAGGAAAATTAATATTCTTTACCCTATAAATTATGTACATGCTTATGGTATGTATTGGATACATAGGTAAGTTATGTAGGTCATATAAATGAAACCCATGATGGAGGTTGGTCGTTTGATTTACCTTCATATATTCAAGGTGTATGGTTAGTCATACAGGGGAATATAGGATGCCTCTCAAGGTAATTTGAAAAATAAGGACATGCTAGGAGCATGTCCTGTTTATGGATTTAGTGTCTAATCCTAGGATTAGTGATCCTAAACTCACGAGATAATAATTTAGGTCCTACGAATTATTATAATTATGGAACACAACCCTTGGGTTTAAATATTATTGGGTAGTGTGAGTGTGACAATCCATTTTTTTTACCATGAAATTGATCTATTATGAGATAAGACTATTAAGATTTGGTTGGTAGAATATTTCATGTATTAATCTTCTATAAATAATTCAATTTTGGAAAAAATTAAAGTGATTCCATGTAAATAGTTCCATGATAAGCAGTGGTTCAGGAATACATGTCAAAGGGTTTTGGAGATATGTTGGGCTTTGGTCATCCGGAACCACTTAGGGTGAGGTAAACTAGAATTGGTGGATTATTTTGGGTTGATGAATATGTGATTTTGGTTGATAATTATGAGATCTTAGTAGTAATGTATGACATTGGTGGATGGACTAAGATGCGGTGACATGGTCAATCCATGGTTGACCCATGATACTGGAATTAGTGGTTAACAAGTATGCATGGCTCGGAATGAGAGGTACACACTCATTATAAAATGGACCCTATTTAGGTTTCACTCTAGAAGTGGTATTATAAAATATATATGGTGGGATTATTATCATAAGTCATTTTATGGCATGAACCTCTCTTATGACGAATTTTAATAAGTACCATTAATTGTTTTCTATGATTTAGGCATAGGAAATGTTTGATGTCTGGGGTGGCACATTGGTATAGGAGAGTTTGGCCACATCTGACTATTGTGTTTGGTGATAGACTGGACAAGGTCCATGAGATCTGTGTTTTGACAGAGTGGAGTGGAGATAAGGACACTCATATAAGGGGATCATCATCTCAGTCACTGTATGTGGACCTAGTGATTAGAATGGATATTAATCCTAGGAATCATTCATGTGATTAGTATTTGTATGATCATTTTAATACTTTGATTCCAGTAAATATGTAGATCCAATTCCATCTAGATTATTTTGGGAATTCTAGTGGTTAATCTTTATGTCAAGCAAATGGGATTCAGATAAGATCTTATGTCCTTGGGATGGAATTTGGTAATTTAACCATGGGGTGGATCACTAGATTTAACCATTGAATAACATATGGGTTTGGAGTTAAACCTTTAATTTTTCCTAAAAAAACAAGGATACCATTGTTTATCAAGGAATATTAACCTATTAATTTCATAGTTCATTCCAATGAAAGATGGTTGATTTTGTAGTGGGTTTCTAGAGGAGGTTTGACTAATTGTTTTGTTTGGAATTCACTATTGTGAGTATGGAACCACATCAGGAAAATCCATGGAGATAAATAAAATGTGTTTCATAGATTTGGATTGGGATTTTCCCTAAAATAAAGTGTTTTTGAGACCATGTGTATAGTGATGAATACTCATCCAGTTCAGTTTGGAATTAGGGTTGAGGGTGGTGTTGATGATTTGTTCACTGTTCCTTGGTGTTTGTATAATTTATTATAAAATTATATGGTGGGGTTAAAACCATAGATGTATTAATCATGTGATTATCATTATAATAAAATTCAAGGAACAGCAGAATATATGTTGTAATGGTCACAACCCAAGGGTGATTTTGGGTTCGTGATTCTTCTTTGATACTAGAAACTGAGAAAAAGTTCTAGTTGTAGATACAGATGTGTTAGTATTAGTTTTATAGATTTAGGTAATTTTATCCTAGTTATTTATAGTATGAGAAGTTATGATTGTTATGAAATTGGATGGTGTAGTATCCAAGCTTATAGATATTTGGTGTTTTGGAATGTCTATCCATTATGAATGTTTGCAAAAGTACCCCAGTTATGAATAGTCTTAAGAGTGAGACTGTGTGTTATGATTAGTATAGTATTTTAGTAGAACAAAGAGTGTAGATTTATGATGTTACTATAATGGTGTAATGTTTGAAATTTTCGGGTCCTTGGAAGGTCACAAGGAGTGAAGCCTCATGGTTGTTTTGGATGAATAGTCGCATCCCATGGTAGACAAGCTATGAGGGTTTAATTAGACTATCTGGCTTGGGGTGTAGTTTTAGAATGACCAAGACTAGAATAATGTTGGTGTTTGGTTATCAATTCAAGGCTCAATGATGTTTGGTAATATAGATTATGGGATATAAATTATATTTTTAAGGAATTATAATCCCCTCCCTTCACTGAAGTATGAACTAGTTAAAAACATTTATAACATTATACATGTACCTCTGATTGATGTGTTTTTTGGTTATAAGGAAATACTTGGGTGTACTAGGGGGTTGGGGTATAGATTTTGGGATGAATCATGATGTTGCATCTCCACCAGTAAACCGATGTCCAAAAATAGAACCCATGTTCTAGCCTACAGTCACTTGATATCTAGTAGAGTTCACCAGAAAATCCACCACCTCTTGGGAAAATTTTTAAAAAGAAGCATCCCCATAATTTCACTAGGTAGACCCACTTATCCTATAACTAATAATTTTCCTCCCTCACTCAAACAAGGTGCACCCCCAATACCCACCCCCACTTATTATTCTCCTATGGGTGGATCTCCTTCATTCGGTGTCGAAATAAACATCTACTAGAGGTATTAGAGATCCTATAGTGATTTTACCAATCATATTCCTTATTTTTATATTTATATATATATATTAAGTATCTCTTAGTTTTTCTATAAAATATTTCCTTATTCAAATTCATTTGTATGGAATCTCATTTTATTCTGATTTAGGCTAAAAAAGATACCAATATTCCACGGGTGGACTCTTTTAAGCCTATGGTAACTGGTCCATAATTAAAAACCATAGTCTTGGAATTTTATTCCAGTGTATTCATTCTACAATCTAGTTGAACTTTCTATCCACATCAAAATATATTTTGATTTGATTTTATAAACCCGCTTTATGGGTGAGCGGGAACCGGAACAAAAGGTTCAAAATTCAAAACATTTCACTACACCCGAGAAGATCATGAATAGATTCATCCACATCCACCGAAGTCAAGTCACATGCCGCCCAAATATTGAGTACCCCTATCATCTTCACCATCCATCACCTCTGTCGACGTCGTCGTTCAACCATCGCACCGCTGGATAATTTCTGAGCCCGTCGAATCCACCAAAAACCATTGCACCACCTTGCCTTCATTCCCCAATGAACCTGTGTCAAACCAAAAAATATTTCCATCCATCAACCATCATCATCACCATCCATCACCACAACCATCACACAATATTTTTCATTAAATGTTTTATATTGGGTTTTTTTAGTTAAATTCCCCATTTTCATACCATGATCTATGAGAATGGAAATTTCAAGTGGAACTATTTGTTGGTGTTATTAAACCTGAATTGGATTTTTGTAATTTAATGAATAATTTCAATTTATGTTATTTTAAAGGGAATTTTATTCATAAATATTATTTTGAAATTGAATTTCAAAATCATTGATATTGTGTCTGGGATTGATTCTTGGGTCATACATAAAGGAATTTTGGTACTTAAATGTAATGGAATTCATGGTCATGTAATTAAAGCGATTAATAGTATTAATTAGTTAATGTTGAAATGTAAATTTGTAAATTATTGTGGCATGGTGTTACTAAAATTGATTGGAAACATCCAATTAATAAATCAGAGTTGAAGTGGTTCAATGATAAATGATATTTTAGAAATTTAAGCATTAGATTTGAAACATTAAAAATTCATTATGAAATGAAGAGTGAGAACACATATTGACAAGTGAATTTATAATGGGTTTTGATATGGTTTTAGTTTTTGGTGGAAATGGTCCATGAGGAGGACCATGGGGTTTTTTCCTTAAATGGTGTTTTTCTTAATAGAAAATTCTTTCATAAAAAATAATGAATTGTTATTTGACTATTTTTGATATAATGACTAGTTTAATGCCTTTGGTTTCATCCCATGGATTTAATAATGGATGTGAAATTGGTGGAATACCTTGATTAATAATGGATTCAATTAGGGGACTTGTATGAAAGCCCTGTGATGATGCATCCTTGAATTCATGGATGTCCAGAGCTACTGAATTCCCTAAGTTGCCATGGATTCCTCACTGATTCATCACTATGAATTCATTAGAGTGTCTCCTCCATATATTAATGTGATGAATTAAATGTTTAATTTCATGCATGAATGTTTTGGATTCCATTGTGGTGCCCTTTTGAATTTCATGGGATGAGATCTCAAGACTCATCATGATTAGATAAGACAAAATGGATTGGGTATATGCCAGAATTTTGCTAAAGTCTTCTATTCTAAATGCCTTAAACATGTGGTTCTACGAATTAAATTTAGATAATTCCAATGATGAATTCTATATATTCTATTGTTATATATTTATAATAATTCTATGAAATAATTCAAAGGATTCTAGATGACATGAGGATAAGGGAAGGCCCAGTTGATCAATTGTGGATTCCATTATGTTTTGGTTGTTTTGGTTTCCTTGGTTATGCACCTTAGAAATGATTTGTGTTATGAGATTCATTATGATTATTACAGATTCATCGGAAATGGACAAATCATGTATGTTTAAACTTGAGTATCATCATGGAACCCATGATAAAAATTTGTGTTATTTATTTTTCCATCTTGTATAAAAAACATGTCATTAGCATTTATGCATACACTTGTTTTTTGGACATGTTATTTTAGAGACACCATTGGTGGTGACCTACTAAGTTATACTCACACCATGATAAAGCTCCCATGAAACCTATGTACCTAAGAATAATATTATCTATATAATATTTTAGTTATAGTAAAATGTCTAATGTTATTGGTTTCTTTGGTTTTCAAGACATGATAGGAGTGGGATATCGAAATTTATACTAAGTTATATTCAGAACCATATTTGGATATAGTTTAGTTTTAGTTTAACTTTTCTTTGTTAATTTTTATCTGATCCTCTGATGATGGATCATTTTTTTATTTTATGTAATATTCCTTGTTAAAAAAATTGGATATTACTATTATTATAGTTACTTTCCCTATTTGTTTTTGGTGGTTATTTTTCCAGATTATAGTGATCGATTATTATTTCCCCTAAAATTATGACTTTGATCGGAGGTTATATTCTTACCATGGTATCCTTATATATTGTAACCATTATTAATCAATCTTTGGAATATGGATATGCTTTCTTGAGGCATGGTAGAAACTTATGGTCTGGTATCGGTTAATGGTTTGGGGTGGTGGGGAATAAAAAATGATATCAAATAAGTCTTCTTTGACGTACTATTTGGGAGTAGAGGACATGAGCCTTTGAATGTGTCAAAACTTGGTAATGATCTCGTAACTTGGAGTGATCAAACATCGAATAGGGTAAACCTAAGTTTCAAGGGATTGGGTTGATTATTTTTGTAATTTTCCTATTTTAGTTGAAATTATTTTACCTAGAGTGAATTGATTGATTTATAATGTTATTATTTATAAGATTTTATTTTTCCTTGTATGAAAATAGGGATTTTGTTTGATCATGCATCATTATAGGCATATACAATTTTTTATCATTACAATGATTCATGTGATTGAAATTTATCCTATATCTTATTTATTTTATCCTATGATTTACTTATCATATTAATATATATTAATGATTTATATTTCATACCGATAAAATGGGGTTGGTTATTTAAAGTTTTACAAGCATTTTTATGGTGTTTTCCCATATAAGGCTATTGTGTAATATTACATGTAGAATTCCAAAATTGATCCTTTGATATATGCAAATGTAAATGGATTGTTAAATGATGGTCATGATTAAATAATGCGTTAGTAAGAAACCTAGAATATTTTTCCCACATAAATTTCAAATGATAATTTATTTAATTAAACCATGGAAACATGAAAACTTTCTATTGTCTAGATAATATCATGGAGAAACATCTGGAAAGATATAAATGTATTGTTGTAGGATAGTATTAGTTTAATAGAGTTCCATTCATAAACTTATAAGTATTTTTCCAATATAGTTTGTGAATTGAACCCAATTTAATCAATCCTATAAAATTTGGAAATTTGGATGAATCCTAACGTGGGATTAAAATGTGAATCCTGGTAAAATGTGAACTTTATAGCTTAATGAATCATTAAAATCCCTTAATACTGATGGGATATTTAATTCACTATAGTGAATCAAAACCTTTATATATGTGTTTCTTGATCTGTGTGTTGGTTGTTGGGCCTACTATAAGAACTTTAGTTACTATATCCATGTGATTTGTGTTGAGATATACATAATGTGTGGTGTGTGACCTTATGTCGATGTTGGTGAATGACCCTAGTGAGGGTGGCTGAGATAAATTTAGATCCAAAGTCCATGAAACATCTAAGATGTGTGGAGAATCAAGTAGTAGGGTGTTATACTATATCTACCTAAGTTAATATTCATAAATAATATATTAAGACCATGATTTAATTAATAAATCTCACACATAGTTTTCATTACCAAGAAACTAATGTTTTAGTTTCTTGGAGGTGTTCTACATAAATATCTTATTTTTAAACACTTGTTGACATTTCACCATAATTTTTCTCTTGTATACCCTCTTTAAGACATCACATATGATATAATCATCTTCATAACTTGGGGGATGAAAACATAAGAATGGTATGATCTTAAATTCTTAGTAAGTGAAACATATAAACTATTTGTAATTGTTATATTGTAAACATGATGGAAAACATTATTAAGGGAAAATATCAGATAAAAAGATCAAGGTAACATAAGTGATATTTAAAAAAATAGATTTATCATTAATAATCATTGAATGGAATCATAAAAACCATTAATTGTCATAAAAATACATATTAGAATCATATAATGAAAATAAAACAAAACATTAAATCATAACATAAGTATACTAGATATATTTAGAATATGGAATTTCATAATCATTTTCCATGGCATAGAAATAAGTCATAACATCATAAAAATAAGTGGCACACAAATAATCATAGGTATGAACATCATGGTGGATCATACATGACCACTTTATTCTCATAACACAGTGTAGAAGGAATACCTACCTGATCACCATAGTGGAGTGAGTATTCCTTACTCGATTACCATAGTGAAGAAAAATTTTCTTACTCAATTTACATAGTTATACCTTTAGATATAAAACCTTAACCAATATATTGGAGAGATATTTAGGAACCCACATTTCATCATCCATATATATGAGTGCCATAAAAAACCAATTCATTTATCTTATCACAAATAAACCATGTGAAGAAAAGGGTTTCATAACTTTTCCAAATGGTAAGGCATAAAAAACATGATCATTTGTTACAAAAAACATGATATCCTAGAAGTTTCAATAAAAATAGAACGTATAGTTTCATTTAATAACCATTAATTTATTTTACATGAATTATTTTAAAATGGAAGATAAATCAAAAAAATGATTTTTCTTAAGAATAAGTTCTTAATATCTCTTTAAAAAGACATGATTTTCAAGTCACATTCCAAAAAACATTTTTATTAAAGATGAAGGGATAAAATTATAAAACATAACACCAAAAAAATAAAATTAACTCTCCTTGATAAGAAATAAAACATATATCAAAAATTTAATTTAAAAATAAATAATATAAGATTATGAAAAAAAAATATTAAATATTTTAAAATGCATTTATCAAAAACCAAAATCATTAAAAGGATGATAAAATAAGTATTTTAAAATGAATAAATTTTATTAAAATAATAATTATAGATTAAAAACAATTATATTTTACACTAGTTAAAGGATAATATTGTTAGGAACTAAAAAAATTGGAATGGAAGAAAAGACCATTAAAAGACATGGGAATTACTCTTAGAAAAAATGTGCTTTATCCAAAAAATATTATTTTTAAGGAATAAATTGATTTGAAACATTATTGTAGTATAAAATAATGTTGAAATAAAACATAACATCATTAAAGGTTATAATAGATCAATATTTAAATATAATAGTTAAAGAGGAATGATTAAGACCTAAGAAAAATATTTGAGTCACAAAAAACCCCTTACTATTATTCCCGCATAGTCGAAAGTGATCTAAACTACCTTAAAACAAACATAAATATATTATTATCATATTAAATAACATGATTAAAAAATATTAACCATTTTTAAACATCATTTTTTTATTATTTATTATGAATATATTAGTTAGTTATTTATAAATTTTACCATCAGTTGTTAGTTACTTAAATTGTTCCACGCGTGATTTATGATGTCAAATTTTGTGCAAATTATTTGATACCATACTTATTATTCCTAGGTAATATATTATTCTTTAATTAATGTTTTATAATTTCCTTTATTTTTATAATCTCATTATAGGATATTTTTGTCTCATTTTGTGAAAATGAAATCAGCGATGAATTAGATTCAATTTATTTATAGATATGAGTGGATTACCAAATATTGATTGTTAATTATTGTGTTATACACCAAGAATGATATTAATGATATTAATTACTCATATAACCCAAATATATACATCAATTATAATTTATAACCATCCATGATGTTGGTAGTAAAAAACATTGTACACTATTACCTAGAGGTGGTAGTCCACACATACACAAGAATGATGATTTTTGTTTCCCAAAGAATGTGAGAAATGAATAATTGGGTTTATTATTTTAGGAACCTAAAAATGTTATAAATAACATACATATATTAAATTCCATTCTATTACCCGTAAATTAAGGATTTTATGGAAAACAAAACACATTATTTCATAGAGGCGATTGTCTACACATATATATAATTAATGTTTTCACCATTTCATAGGGGGTGGGGAGATGGGGTTAGTGTTTACTAACATAATATAAAAAAATTAATTATAAAATATATTCTAAATTAATTATATTTTATTTTGAAAAATAATTTTAAATGGAAATAAAAATGTAAAAGATGTTAGTGAAAAAATTAAACTTACGCTGAAAACATCAGGTTTTTCTTAGAGGGTTCCGTGGAAGTGAATGGATTGGAATAATATATTATGGAAAAAAATTATGAGAGTAAAAAATAATGATATGGGAAGTAAATATGAATTAATTTTAGAAATAAATAGAATCTTTAGAGTGGTATTTAAGTGGTGGTGAGGTGCCCCTTTTATAAGTGGTCATAATTGTATGTTTGTAAATATTTCAACTTAATATTAAGGGGGAACATGTTATACATGAAAAGTGGGTCAAAAAAATAGATTACAATTGAGTAGAGGGTGATATAAAGTTTATAATTTCTCATTAACTAAATTATAAACATGTTTTTAACAAGTTTCAAACGCTTTTTCCCTTGAATTATTATTTTTTTCCATTTATGCTTTTAGAGTGGTAACTAGGCTTTATCTAAGGTAATTTAATATTCATGAATAGAAATTAAGTGGTCCTTATTATAAATTTAAAATACATTTCTTCTGATCCAATTTATATCATTATAAAAATCAATTTTATTATAAAAAATGTAGAATGTATTAAAAAAAATTTTGAGGTAATTATTAATATATTTTTAAAATATAAAATTTAGTTTTTTAAAGTATAATAAATATTTGAAATTATGTAATTTAAATAATAAAATAAATATTTTTTCAATATAAAGTTTTAATAAATTTTTTAGTCACACTTATATACTAATAATGGCATAAAAGTTGTAGTATTGGTATTTTTCACTATTCAACTTAAAATTAATTTATTTATTAAAATATAAAAAATTTATAATAATCTAATTTTGAAATTATAAATAAAAATGAGTTTATTTTTATCTAATTCATATTCTAAAATATATAAAATTTTTTACAAAATGAAAATAAATAATATAAAAAATCACTTTTATTGAAAAAATGATGTTTTAAACATTAAATGTTATGAATATTATATCATGTAAATTTATAATTTAAAATATTTTAAAATATTATTTTATATATAATTATATTTTTAAAGTCTTCAATTTAATCTATTAATACAAAATATAAAATACTTAACAAAATATTTCTTTGGAAAAATGAAATATTACTTTTATACTAAATACACTGTAAAAATAGTATTAAAATTAATTATTTATATTATAAAAGTTTATTTTACTACTCCGCTGATATTAAAATATTTATTTGAATCATATATATATAATATAAAACTTTTATAATATTATTAATATTTATACATGACTCATAAATATATGTATATATATTTATAACATTTTCATATCAAATTTTTATTTCATTATAAGTAACATTATTTTAAATTTACCAATTAATAATAAACGACGTCAGTATATCTGTTATATATTTGAAAAATGACTATATTTGTAATGAATATATTTTCAAAAAACATATTTTTAATGACCATGATTGCAATAACTATATTTATAATGACTATATTTCATCCCTATATATATAACCTTACTAATATTAATCCATCCACACTTCCCATTTCTATTAGTTTCATTTTATAACTCAAAACATGATTTTTCCTTTCATGGAAATCTATATGAATGTAGGTTTTTTATAGTAATTGTTATTAGGAAAGGAAACAGTGGTCTGGATTAGTTTCTTATCCTAATGATATTATTATTTTTAATTTATAATCTATTTATAATTTTTTATAGTCTTAAAGGATGTAATCATCCATGATGTGTAATACTTAGTTCCAAATGCCTTTATTTTAAAGTTTTATTATGAAAGGATACAGTTTTGTTAGTTTAATCACTATCTTGTATGAATTGTCTCCTAATACATTTAAATTTCTTTTAATAAGTAGAAAGAAAATTTTAGAATTATAATCATGTAGATTTTTTATGGAATATGTTTCCTAAAAGTATAGGATGTTAAATTATATCCCCTTAAGTAAATTGAGTTATCATAATTTTATTAATCACTTACCAATGTAAATATATGTGGTAATGTAAATTATATAGATGAATTAGGACATAATTTATAAAGATATATCATCCTTACAAATATAGAAAATATATCTATTTCCATGAAATAGTCTTATCCCAAATATTGATTTTTTTCTCTAACTATTTAGACAAAGAGTCTTATATTACTTAGTGTTAACACCCACATTATATAATTTTCTCAACATGGTGTTTATTATTATCCATTAATTGATAGAATATCATAGGTTAGTATTAAATGTGTTTTCCTTACTCAAGTTAGTTTTTCCTCTAAGTGGAGGGAACCAGTCCATCAATAAAACCTTGTTAAACTTATATAAAGGTAGGAGAATCAGATTTCCATTGGGAATATTTTTATAAACATCAACATGGAATACAATAATCATAAAATGAGATGATTTTATCAACAATAAAATCAATATGGTAGTGATTTAATGATCTTATAAAATGTTTAGATGAACTATAGTCCCTAGAATCAAATTCCAACAAGACATAGAAAACACGATATTATAGGGAAAGTGTAACTTAAATGTTAGGATCCACTTCGAGAGTAGTGCCTTCAAAGTTTTTCTACTATTCTCATCTTCATGGAGGTTGGTTATTCTCACCATCCTTATTAGACCTTATATTGGGGCTTTAACGTGGATAATTATTAAGTTCCTCATATATAATACATTGAATCATTAATGGTACCATATAACGAACTATATTTCTTTCAATCATGTTAACCAATATTTTCACTTTTCCTCTCCATTTTGATTCTCTATTAACCCATTTTCCTCAAGTAAAGAATTTTATAATCACTTTTAGATAATTCCCCTGGAGATTCTTTCATTTGAACATTATTTCCTTTATCATCTTTATCACTTGAGATTTCTGGAGAATCCATCCTTCTATTTATTATTTTTATTGGTTCTTTGACCATTTTCACATTGTTTATTGTATATTTTTTATTTTAGGTTTTGTATAATCACAAGTTTTCTCACTAGATCAGTCATTCCAACGGTTTTTTTGTTGAGGCAATCACCACATTTTACCTTGCTCCCATGGTTTTTTCTAGTTCCAGATATTAATGAGATGAAAAATATTTACATTAGTGATGAAAAAATAAGATCATGTAGAATTATCATAATCAAAAATGGAATTAAACCATAAAATTTATTGTTATTTTGAATTATCATGTTGTCCTATATTTCCATTAATCAAACCTATATCATTATTAATTTAACCTAGATTTTATTATGTTTCGTTATCCTATACATATCAACCTAATACGTCAATGTAACTAGGAAATAAACTCTTCATAATTATTCATGAATATTATATGATCAACCAAATCATATCCCATGGGAATGTCTAAGAGGGTGTTAAGTCTTATTCCCACTCATTGTGCATCAGGGTGATGATCGATAAAATGCTCAACCAATGTTTTTTAGGGTGATTACCCCTAGGTAAATCTATTACACAACTATATCAACTTTCTAGTATCTAGACATGGATTTATATCTAGGAAAACAAATTAATCAAGGCTTTACCAATATTGTAGGGTTCCATCCTATACTTATACTTATATCTATGGTCTTACTAATGTTTTATAACATTAATACCAAATGTAACTAAACTAATATCCAAAAATAAATAATCTCTGATTTGATACTAATTGAAACAACCCAAGATAAAAATATATAAATAATGTTCTGATACTATGGTTTAATTAATAAATCTCACAAGTAGTGGAACAACCCAAGGACCTAATGATTTAGTGCCTTTTATATTAGTTATATAAACTTATTATTTTACAATATTTGTTGATATTTATCTATAATAATACTCCACTGGACCCCATTCTATACATCTCACATGATATAATTAACTTTATAACCTAGTTAATATAAACATAAGAAATGGGTGATATCAAATTCTTAGTATGGGAAACATTTCAACTAGTCATAATCGTTAGACCATAAACATGAGGGAAAACATTAGTAAGGGAAAAATATTAGTTAAAAAGATAAATTGATCATGAGGAAAATTAAAAAAATGATATTTATCATTAGGGATCATGTTATAGAAACAAAATACCCAAAAAAAATTATAAAGAAAATAGGGGTTAGAATCATATAACACAAGACTAATAAAACATGAAATCATAACATGTGAAATAAGTATATCTTTAGAACATGGAATGAAATAATCAGTTGGTATAACATTACAATATATCATAACATAAGAAAAGGATGTAGGGTAAACATAATCGTAGGAAATCACATTATTTGGGATCAAGAATCACCACATTATTCTTATAACAAAATGGAGTAGGCATCCATACCTAATTCCTATATTGGAGAAATCATTCCAAAATAAATTATCTTATTCAAGATTACATTCCTCACTCTATTCCTATAGTTATATAATGATATATGAAACCTTAAAAAATTTATTGGAGGGTTATATAAGACCCACCCCATTATCATCCATACATATCAGGGCCAGTTAAAATCAACTAATTCATATTATCATAAATAATATAAGGGAAGGAATATGTCTTGAAAACAATTTTAAATAGTATCATATAAAAAGGACATTTAATCCAAAAACTTGATCACCAAAAAGGAGTATTTTAAAAGTTTACATATAGGTTTATTTAATAACCATTACTTCATTGGATAATAATCAAATAAAAAAAGAAATAAAAATAAAAAAATTATTTTCGTAAAAATTATTTATTATTATCACCTTAAAAATATATGATATTCAAGTCATTTTAAAATAATAAATTTTCTAATGATAAAGAATGATCTTCTGAAAAAATTACTTCAAAATAAATTCCAATAAATTTATCCTAATAAAAAATATATGTAAAAATTTAATTTGGATGGTATGAATATAAGATCGTGGAAAAGAAAATCATTTTAAATATTTTATAATGCATTTTTCAAAAAACCATTAAAATTTAGATAATAAATTCCTTTAAAAAGAAAAATGATTAATAATAGGATTAATAGAGATAAAATTAATTTTAGCATCAACTAGGGAAAGGGTAACATTGGAAATATATAAAAACATGTATATGAAAGAAAAATCCATTAAAACTATGAATTACTCTTAACAGAAATGCATTTTCACAAAAAAAATATAATCATCAAAGAGGAATACTTCAGTGTAAAAAAATGATATCCCAAAAATATAAGGTGGAAATATAACATAACCTCATCATATTTCATAATAGATCAATATTGAATGATAATATTCAAATAAGAGTGATTATGACCAAAGGAAATTATTTGAGTTACGAAAAACGCTTACCTTTAATCTTACTTATATGAATGTTCTCAAAACTCTTATTAAAAACATAATTATATTAATAATAAATTTTTTATCCATATTAATATACATTTCCATTTTATATAATTCATTTATTATCATTTATTATGAATATATTAGTTAGTTATTTCTTACCTTTACCATCTGGTGTGAGTAACATTAATTTTTTTGCACGTGTATTGTGATTTAAATTTTGGTAACCATTAATTCATTCCAATGTTACCATTCCTGGATCATATAATCTAATTTAATTTATATTTTAATGAACCAAAATTTTATAATACCATTATATGATAGTTGTTTTTACATTTCATGAAAATGAAATTAGAGATGAATTAGTTTCGATTAATTTGTCGATATTGGTGGATTACCTAATAATGATCATTGAAATTTATGTTAACAATAAATAACCATAATCATGGTATTAATTATTCCAATATATCATATATACTCATCAATTATAATTTATAACTATTAGTAAAAAATAAAGTTCACAATTCCAGGGATGTGGTAGTCCTCAAGTAGGCATGGATGGTGATTTTGATTCACATATAATAGGAGAAAAGAGTATTATAGTTTATTATTTTTAAAAGATAAAACATGTTATAAATATCATAAATTGATATGAAATTCATTACTATGACTGGAATTTTACGTAAGTAAAGTAAAACGAGACATGTTATGTCATAGAGTTGGTAGTGCACACAAATGCGCAATTGATGTTTTCACCTTTTCATAAGGAGAAGGGGAGAGGTGGTCAGTGTTTATTACCAATATATAAAAATATTCCATATATTATAAATACTAAATTAATCATATAATATTGTGAAAAATAAATTTGAAATTTAATGATAAAAGGAAATGATATTAGCAAAAACGGTGAAATGGTGTTAAGAACATAGGGTTTATCTTAAAGGATTCCTTTGAAAGGAAGGTCCTTGGGAAATCAATTATGGATAGAATTTTATCAAAGTAAAAGTGGATGATAAGGGAAGGATATGTGGTATATTTTTAGGAGGAGACAAAATTATTAGAGTAGTATTGAAGTAGTGGTGAGAGGCCCATTTTATAATTGGTGATTGTAACACCCCAACCCTAGAAGGGATCTGGTTGGATCCAGGGGGAAGCTTCTCAGAGTGTGCGTCACCCGTGTTTTGACTACCATAGTGAGCATTTTTCACTGAATATAATTGGTGTCTGATGTGAGGCTGAATGGAATGGATGTAGTGGTAGTGGGAGGAGTGCGTACTTCATCGGTGGTTGTTGATGCCATGGTGACCAGAAAAGATACAGTGGCCAATTTCTCTGCGGTTGTGGTGACCAATGTGGATGGCATGAATAAGTCTTTGGCGGTGATTCTAGATGGTATGGTTGCAGTGGAAGAACATTAGGGTCCATCTGGTCTTCCTCATATGGTAAAGAATTCTGGAAAACTGAAGCTCCAATTTGGTACCTTCGATACTAAAGAGATTTCTAAAGGTAGATATTTTGCAGTTGTTAAAGATATTTCTTTGGATTTAACAATAAATAAAGGTGAAACTACCCGTGTGACTTCCAATATGGATTTTATTCTTGAAATATTTAAACTTTGTGAATAATCTGTAATTATGAGACTTATTCTCCCCTCTGAAGTAAAATCTTAGCCAACAGATGAATTAGTTCAGAAACTGGCCTCTCTATGGGGTTTTTCGGGTTGGAGATTTATTCCCCTAGGTTGGGGTTTCTTTTACATCATATTCCCATTAGAGGATATGAAGCTCAGGGCATGGGGTATTAGCTCAATCCCTTTAAAGTCAGGTATGATATGCTTTCAAGAGTGGTACTTTCCATTTAATCTATTTTCCATAAAAAAATATTAGAGATCAAGTTTAGATCAAAATCATTGGTCTTAATTGGATATTGTGGCATCCTAAGATCTAATTTGATATTTCATCTACTAGGTGAATTCTGATTAAAATGGATAGGAATACTAAGACTACCAAATTTGGTCACTATGCTAGGGTCCTAGTGGAAATTGACGGAAGCTCTATCTTGATCCATAATGGTGTTCTCTTAGCATTGGATGATGATATATCTTTAAAGGTGGTATATGAATGAATTCTTGGTTTTTTTTCAAAATGTCATACTATTGGTCATTTTATGGGAAAATTTCACAAGGAGATGGTTTGTTCCTTTTTTTCTTCAAAAGGGAATCATGAAGGTTCTTACAGGAAGAAACTGAGGAAGCATACTACAAAAAACAATTTGCATCTTCTTGGAGATAGAAAATATTATACTGATAAGGGAAATGTTATGGTTAGATATGGTTCTTCACATATGGATAAGGATTTTTCACCGAAGGAGGCATAGAAGGCTCATGGGTTAGGGTTAGAGATGACTCAGATGTTGTTACATGAGCATAGATAGCATGCTTAAGTGGATAAGGCACTACTACAAAAAACGGGCATTAACAGCGCTAAAAATGGGCTTTAATAGCGCTAAAAAAGTTTTGTAAATCTCTGAGCTGATAAAGGGGGTACCCTTTATCAGTGCTTACTGCGCTCTGATAAAGGGGTACTTTATCAGCGCTCAAAAAGCATTGATAAAGGAAACCTTTATCAGTGCTAAACAAGCCTGATAAAGGTAGACTTTATCAGTGTTAAAAGATCTCTGATAAAACAACCCTTTATCAGCACTAAAAGAGCGCTGATAAAGGTGTAGTTTATCAGCATTTTTTTAGCACTGATAAAAGAACTATTTATCAGCGCTAAAAAGCGCCAATAAATGCCCTCTTTTCTTCTATGAAAAGATTTGCAGCAGTACACCTGAACACCTGCAAAAAAAATCAGTATCTCAATAAGCTGATTAAAGCAAGTATACCCATACAAAATTAACACATAAATCATAAGCTAATTAGACCAAGTATACCCATAAAACAAGTATACGCATACACCATTAACACATAATTCATAATTCAATTAAGTACATAAATAATTCAATTTAGAATTCAGGGGGTTGGGGGCTATTCAAAGGTTTGGGGTGGTTATCCAAGGGGGTGTCCGGGGGGGGTCTTTCTAGGGGGTGGGCTGCTGTCCAAGGTGTCAGGGGGGGCTTTACAAGGTTTGGGGGGTGTCCAGGGGTGGGGGCAGTCCAGGGGGTGGATTGGTGTCCAGGGGGCTTTCCAGGGGGTGGGCTGGTGTCCAGGGTGTCGGGGGGGGGGGGGGGGGGGTTTCCATAGGGGTGGGGGTTTCTAGGATGTATATTGGTGTCCAGGGGGATTTCCAGGGGGTTGGGCTGGTGTCCAAGGTGTCGGGGGGGGGGGGGGCTTTACAGGGGTGGGGGTGTCCAGATGGGTGGGGGTGTCCAGGGGTGGATTGGTGTCCAGGGGGTGGGGGCGGTCCAGGGGGTTGGTGGGGTTGACTCGTACTTGTCACCAAGGACCCTTGGATCATTCTTATAAAAGATCAGGGCAATATGACTGTGTTTGGTCAGATTTTCATAGGTCAATTCTTCTTTTCAATTAAAATTGTGTCCATTTTAAACAAAAGAGAGACCCTTTGAGTGCTAGAGGCCACACCGTGCCTCAGATTGAGGCAAGGTTGACTCATAAACATCAAAAAGGACCCTTGGATAATTTTCCTAAAGGATCAAGACAATCCAAATGCGTTTGGTCGGATTTTCATAGGTTAATTGTTGTTTTCAATTAAAATTGTGTCCATTTTAAACAAAAGAGAGAACCTTTGAGTGATAGCAGCCACACCATGCCACATATTGAGGAGGGGATGACTTTTATACATCACAAAGGACCATTGTATCATTCTCCTAAAGGATCAACACAATACGAATTCATTTGGTTGAATTTTCGTAGGTCAGTTGTTGTTTTTACTTAAAATCGTGTCCATTTTAAACAAAAAAGAGACCCTTTGAGTGGTACCGGACACACCGTGCCTCATATTGAGGCAATGTTTACTTTTACATGTCACCAATGACCCTTGGATTGTTCTTATAAAAGATAAAGTCAATCCGAATGCGTTTGGTAGGATTTCCGTAGGTCAGTTGTTGTTTTCACTTAAAAACGTGTCCATTTTAAACAAAAGAGAGACCCTTTGAGTCGTACCGGCCACACCGTGCCTCGGATTGAGGTGAAGATGACTCATACACATTACAAAGGACCCTTGGATCATTCTCCTAAAGGATCAACACAATCCAAATGCATTTGGTTGGATTTCCGTACGTCAGTTGTTGTTTTCACTTAAAATCGTGTTCATTTTAAACAAGAGAGACCCTTTGAGTGGTATCAGCCACAAAGTGCCTCATATTGATGTGGGGTTGAATCTTACACGTCATCGGGGACCCTTGGATTGTTATCCTAAAGGATCAAGGAAATCCAAATGTTTTTTGTCAGATTTTCATAGGTCAGTTTTTGTTTTCAATTAAAATGGTGTCCATTTTAAACAAAAGAGAGACCCTTTGAGTAGTACCGGCCACATTGTACCTCATATTGAGGTAGGGATGACTCGTACACATTACAAATGACCATTGGATCGTTCTCCTAAAGGATCAACCCAATCCGAATGCATTTGGTCAAATTTCAGTATGTTAGTTGTTGTTTTCACTTAAAATTGTGTCCATTTTAAACAAAAAATAGACCCTTTGAGTGGTACCGGCCACACCATGCCTTGGATTGAGGCTTAGTTGACTCATACACGTCACCAAGGACCCTTGGAACGTTATTATAAAATATCAAGGCAATCCAAATGTGTTTGGTCAGATTTTCGTAGGTCATTTGTTGTTTTCACTTAAAATCGTGTCCATTTTAAACAAAAGAGAGACCCTTTGAGTGGTACTGGCCACACTATACCTCGGATTGAGGCACGGATGCCTTTTACACATAAAAAATGAACCTTGTATTATTCTCCTAAAGTATCAACATAATCCAAATGCTTTTGGTCAGATTTCTGTATGTCAGTTGTTGTTTTCACTTAAAATCGTGTCCATTTTAAACAAGAGATACCCTTTGAGTGGTACCGACCAGAACATGTCTCGAATTGAGGTGGTGTTGACTCATACACGTCACCAAGGACCCTTGGATAATTCTCCTAAAGGATCAAGGCAATCTGAATTCTATTGGTTGGATTTTCGTAGGTCAGTTGTTGTTTTCAATTAAAATCGTGTCCATTTTAAACAAAAGAGAAACCCTTTGAGTGGTATCGGCCACACCATGCCTCAGATTGAGGCGAGGATGACTCTTACACGTTACAAAGGATCTTTTTATTGTTATCCGAAAGTATCAACACAATCCCAATGCGTTTGGTTGGATTTCCGTACGTCAGTTGTTGTTTTCACTTAAAATCGTGTCCATTTTAAACAAGAGAGACCCTTTGAGTGGTACTGGCCACACCATGCCTCATATTGAGGTGGGGATGACTCGTACATGTTACCAAGGACCCTTGTATCATTATTATAAAAGATCAAGTAAATTCGAATGCGTTTGGTCAGATTTTTGTAGGTCAGTTGTTGTTTTCAATTAAAGTTTTGTCCATTTTAAACGAAGGAGAGACCCTTTGAGTGATAGTGGTCACATTGTGACTCAGATTGAGACGAGGTTTACTTTTACACGTCACAAAAGGACCCTTGAATTGTTCTCCTAAAGGTTCAACACAATCTGAATGCGTTTGGTTGGATTTCCGTAGGTCAGTTGTTGTTTTCACTTAAAATCGTGTCCATTTTAAACAAAAGAAAGACCCTTTGCATGGTACCGGTCACACCGTGCCTCGGATTGAGGCGGGGTTGACTCGTACACGTCACCAAGGATCCTTGGATCGTTCTTATAAAAGATCAAGGAAATCCGAATGCGTTTGGTCATATTTTCATAGGTCAGTTGTTGTTTTCACTTAAAATCGTGTCCACTTTAAACAAAAGAGAGACCCTTTGAGTCGTACCAGACACACCATGCCTCGGATTGAGGTGGGGATGACTCTTACACATCAAAAAGGACCCATGGATCGTTCTCCTAAAGTATTAGCACAATCCAAATGTGTTTTGTCGGATTTACATACGTCAGTTGTTGTTTTCACTTAAAATCGTGTCCATTTTAAACAAGAGAGACCCTTTGAGTGGTACCGGCCACACCATGCCTTGGATTGAGGCGGGGTTGACTCTTACACATCACCAAGGACTCTTGTATCATTCTACTAAAGGATCAAGTTAATATGAATTCGTTTGGTCAGATTTTCATAGGTCAGTTGTTGTTATTAATTAAAATTGTGAGCATTTTAAACAAAAGAGAGACCCTTTGAGTGGTACCGGCCACACAGTGCCTTGGCTTGAGGCAGGGATGACTCGTACACATCACAAAGGACCTTTGGATCATTATCATAAAGTATAAAAACAATCCGAATGTGTTTGGTCGGATTTTCGTACGTTAGTTGTTGTTTTCACTTAAAATCGTGTCCATTTTAAAAAAGAGAGACTCTTTGAGTGGTACCGGTCACAATGTGCCTCAAATTGAGGCGAGGATGACTCTTACGTGTCACCAAGGAGCCTTGGATTGTTCTTATAAAATATCAAGTCAATCCAAATGCATTTGGTCTGATTTTCGTAGGTCAGTTGTTGTTTTCAATTAAAATTGTGTCCATTTTAAACTAAAGAGAGACCCTTTGAGTGATAGCGGTCACACCATGCCTCGGATTGAGGCGCTGTTGACTCATACACATCAAAAAGGACCCATGTATCTTTCTCATAAAGTATAAACACAATCCGGATGCATTTGGTTGGATTTTCGTAGGTCAGTTGTTGTTTTCACTTAAAATCGTGTCCATTTTAAACAAAAGAAAGACCCTTTGAGTTGTACCGGCCACACCGTTCCTTGTATTGAGGCAGGGTTGACTCGTACACTTCACCAATGACCCTTGGATTGTTATCCTAAAGGATCAAGTCAATCTGAATGCTTTTGGTTGGATTTTCATAGGTCAGTTGTTGTTTTCAATTAAAATCGTGTCCATTTTAAACAAAAGAGAGATCCTTTGAGTGGTATCGGCCACACCGTGCCTCAAATTGAGGTAGTGATGAATTTTACACATCAAAAAGGACTAGTGTATCGTTATCCAAAAGGATCAATACAATCTGAATGCATTTGGTCAAATTTCTGTAGGTCATTTGTTGTTTTCACTTAAAATCGTGTCCATTTTAAACAAAAAAGAGACCCTTTGAGTGGTACCAGGCACATTGTTCCTCGGATTGAAGTTGGGATGACTCTTACATGTCACCAAGGTCCCTTTTATCATTATTATAAAATATAAAGTCAATCATAATACGTTTGGTCAGATTTTCGTAGCTCAGTTGTTGTTTTCACTTAACATTGTATCCATTTTAAACAAAAGAGAGACCCTTTGAGTGGTACCGGCCACACCGTGCCTCATATTGAGGCGATGTTGACTCGTACACATCACCAAGGACCCTTAGATCGTTCTCCTAAATTATCAAGGCAATCCTAATGTGTTTGGTCAGATTTTCATAGGTCAGTTGTTGTTTTCAATTAAAATTGTGTCCATTTTAAACAAAAGAGAGACCCTTTGAGTGGTACCAGCCACACCGTGCCTCGTATTGAGGCGAGGATGACTCGTACACGTCAAAAAGGACCCTAGAATCGTTATCCTAAAGTATCAACACAATATGAATTCATTTGGTCAGATTTTCGTATGTCAGTTGTTGTTTTCACTTAAAATCGTGTCAACTTTTAACAAGAGAGACCCTTTGAGTGGTACCGGCCACACCGTGCCTCGTATTGAGGCGAGGATGACTCGTACACATCACCAAGGACCCTTGGATAGTTCTCATAAAAGATCAATTCCATCCTAATGCGTTTGGTCAGATTTTCATAGGTCAGTTGTTGTTTTCAATTAAAATTGTGTCCATTTTAAACAAAATAAAGACCCTTTGAGTGGCTCATCATTCTTGCATGTTGCTAGTGCATATCATCCATTAATATGGTAAAATGACTCATTGGGGGAAGGATGTTTTATTTAATGACAATTAAAATTTCCTATGAACATTTACATACAACAATTTTTCATCTTTTGAGCCCCTTAACCCCTCTCAAAAATGACGACCAATTATACATGCCCCCAAGTCAGATCTTCATTGTATTTGTGTACAATCTACCATCAGGTATGCGGTCGACTCATTTCTGAACACATCTATATCATATTATGAGTATGAGGTTTTTCGGCAGTCAGATTAGTACTGCAAAATATAAAAATAAAGAATTAATAAATAACTTAAACAAACTAGTAGTAGTTTTTGAAAATACCTCTTTAAGGATGCTAGTTTGTTGATGAAAAATGATCTCTTTCATAAATTTACAAACATAATAACCGAAATCATTATTGTTTGTTTGTTTTGGACACTGAAAAAAATTGATCATTAGAAGAATAAGTAACTTGTGTTGAGATGTGTTTGGATAGTGAAATTTTATTATATATACCCTGATATTTTTCCAGACGTAGTACTTGCTCGCCTCCCTATGCTTAGCCCCTGTCCTCATTCCTTTTTTTAGATGATAATGATACACCACCCTATCATAACAGAATCCTCAGTAAAAGATAATATAAATTATATTACTTGATGTTTAGACCTAAAACATAAGATGTAGTGTCTTACAGATTCACAAACTCCATCATGTGTGGTCGGTTTGATGGATATCCTTGCTTTGAATGTAGAAAATAAATATTCGGAGTATCCAAGTTCACCTCAATTAGCAACCAATGTTTCCTAAAAACATAAAAAGGAATAAGTAATAAAATAAGTGAAAATATAATTGATATTCTTTAATCGTAGAGTATTACACCTGCATGGTTGGTATTAGGAAAAGTCCGTCATCTATAATCTTGCTTTCAAATGTTTTCAGAAAGTCTTTCACTATTTCATCCCTTTTTTATGACTCTATTTTTGTTAGGTGTGTTTATGTGATATGAGTACTAACAAGTCCAAATCTTGGCTCATGGGAAAATTCATTCAACTATTTTTCATAAATGCGTCTTTCAATAATATAAAATGAATTTAGTCATAATTTTTACATTAGATCAGATTTTAGAAAATCAATTCATGGAAACATACCTCATATATACATTTACAACTGTGATGCCTAGCCAACTGTTTTCAAGGATCTCATTTACATTTTCAGTAGCAACAAAATCTTTACTTTCCTCTCCGTATATATTCACTTCTAAAAACTCTATATGACTATTACCATCTTTTAGCTTCGTATCCACATGAGTCTTCAATGCTAGTAAATGTGGATAGAGAACAGGTGGTGTTATTGTGCTTTTAGTGGCTCCTTGGGATTGGATGGTCGATCCTTTATATGGTTTTGAGCCAACGTTTGTCACCACTTCCCTTTCTCCATCTATAACAACAATCATTGGTTCAGACCCTTTTTTCATTAATTGTTAAGGGTTTATCTTGAAAAAAAGGAAATAAATACCTCTTTGTCCGTATGTACTCTTACAAGTTGAGACGGCCATGAAATGAATGTCCCAATAGACTTTTCGACCATATGAATATCATCATCATCAAGTGGAATAGGTAGCTCTGCATTTGGCTCATGAGCTACAGTAATCATCACTTTCAGATGATCTTTTAGAATTAGTCTATTATACAGTGTGGAATCTGGGATATTGAACACTATAGCCCTCGCTACAAGGTGATAGGTGGGTGTTGACAGATATAAATCACAATCATTATCACCCTGTAGAAGATCAGTACAGAAAAATTATCAGTGTTTTTCTGATTCACATTTCATGGGAACAATTATTAGAATATTGATTACCACGGCTAAGACAGTTCTTTGAGGCGAATAGCTTGCCTCAAAGCTGGTGGGGGGTGGGGTGGGATGTTCATGCACTGGTTGTTCCTGAGTTGTGTCTTCCCTTTACTTCCCACCCATAAAAGTTGCTAGCAACTCTCCCTACCATTGCAATCGTTCTTCAAGGGTTGCTATTTTTTTGCTCATTTGTTCCAATTTTTCATTTGTATCATCCATTTTTTCTTCTTCTCAAAATATATTCGAGGTGTAACCCCAAACCCTGTACCTCTGACATGACCGTATTTTTCTGGCTGCTTTAAAGCCATCGATAATAGGTCTGTATTCGCTATAGGAGTAGCTGATTCGTGTGACTATCGGATATAGGAAAATAACTAATTATTTTTATTTAATAGAAATTTTAAACAAATATTTTTATCGTCGTGTCATACTTACACATATTTCCCACACTTTTTGTGTGTTCTCATCTACTAACTTCCCTTCTTTGTTCACACGTGCCTCCTTCCATAGCACATGACGTGGGATGGAAGTTCATTTGGTTTTAGACTCATCAATCTACATATAAACATAGAAAGATAATTATGATGTTGTTTATTAGAGCCTAACAATATTAATATAAATTTAAAATACGTACCATTTTCTTTTCTAATGAAGTGCACCCCATCCTTTCTTTACGATAGGGGTATGTTGGTTTTGATGCACGTTCCTTATTTTCAGTACAGAGTTTCTGTTTCATAAATGAAATATTGACAATCAAATTTATGAATACAGGTATCCTCAAACAACGTATTATCACCCACAATGTACCTGAAACTTCTCATCCCCACGGCAGCCAATAAATGCATCCCATGCTTCTTGGGATATCAGGTGAGCGTAGACAATGGGTGGGTACGTATTTATTTTACCTTTAGAATCTTTCAGGTGACATCTTGTTAAAATAGTGTGAAAACCTTGATGAATCTTTCCTTCAAGCCTTAGTACAGAATCCTTGTGTGAATCATCTACTATAAATGTACTCTGCAAGAGATTGAGAAGAGTAAGACATTATTTCATTATTTTATTTTCTAGTAAATTAAAGAAATAAATTCGTAATGTTACCGTAATTTCTTCCCATATCATAGCCTTTAGCCCGAACACAACACAGTGCCATGAATCTATGTCAATCGGCATGCGTTGCTGAGTGACCACTCTAATGTAACTGCAAAACATAGCCTTTTTGGGATTCTCATGTTGGCCTCGTGCATTCCATCTGACTTCAAATTTGATGCCTTTTCTTTTCAACTTAAGAATTTTGTCTCACACCGTCAAACTATGACGCACCTATGTTTTTTACGAGGTTGGTCCTTCATTCTCGACCATTTCATCGATATCAACATCATCTATATGTTCATATGTAATGGTATCAACGGCATGTGCTGATGTTTGTTGTACCTCAACACTAGGAGCAGCAGGAGCCGCAACATCAGGAGTAGCAACAGCCATAGCAGGAGTAGCAGGAGCCACAGTAGGAGCAACAGGAGCAACAGGAGCCGCAGTAGGAGTAGCAGCAGCAGTAGCATGAGCTGTAGGAGCAGCAGCTTGAGAGACTTGTTTAGCCTCAAGGTTAGGAGTACTAGAATGTGCAAAAGTCATTATCTGCAAAAGTGGTTGAACAGTTAATTAAGATTACATAAATTCAGTAATGATAAGATAATAACATGAGATAACAAGATCTATATTACAAACAAAATATAACCTATTTATTGAACTCTCTTTCTTTTTTTTCAAATTTTTAATGGATTTGACACCTCTATCGATTATACAAATCCCTTCATTGTGGTCTCCTCTAACATACAAAACATAATCTGTATTGGGACTGCTCCAAAATGATTGCGATGTACCTTTAAAAGGATTTTCCTCAACTGAATTTTCATCAGAACCTTCAGTAGTTTTGGACAATAACCGAAAAATTGACCACTTTTGGTTTGCAAGATCTGGAACATAAAAAACTTGTACCGCTTGTGATGCCATTATAAACTGTTCGTCTTTGTACCCTTCTTTACTAAAATCAACTTTCACAAATCCACATTCATCTATTTTAACACCACTATTGTTATCAATCCATTTGCATTGAAAAATCGGCAAATGGAATGTCATATAATCCAACTCCCATATTAGTTTGATAATACCAAAGTATGACATATTTTCATAAATTGGATTTCTGTCCTTTCTACCAGAAACATGCATTGCTTCAGCCACTAGTGTAACTCCACTATTTTGCATGGTACTATCTTTATCATGTTCATATGTATATAATTTATAACCATTAATTACATAACCACTATAAGATAATACATACACACTTGGTCCAGCGGCTAGCCATCAAAGTCATTCTGAAATTGAATTTAGATTTTCATCCAACTGCTTAAAAATATGGTCCTGAAACCATCCTATAAACTGGTGATTATGTCTATATGATAACCATTTTTCAGCCCTTGATGGATTCAACTGCCTAAGAATTTCTTTGTGAGTTTCAATATATGGAGAAACCTCCCAACTATTATAAAAAACATAAATGTGGGCCTGCTCCCGATCTGTAATAATTATTGTCACAACTTCTCTTCTAGAAATTCCATCACCCTCAATGCATCTAGTGAGAAGAGATTTCAGGAGACCAATGCTTTCCACATCAGATAGGTATTCAGTACAAAATTCAATGGCTTCCTCAACAATATATCTCTCTACTATACAACCCTCTGGCCGACTTCGATTTTTGACATACCCTTTCAAAATATTTATATACCGTTCAACAGGATACATCCATCTATAGTGCACAGGACCACAAATTCGAATCCCTCTCACCAATTGAATCATCAAATGAAACATAATATCAAATAATGTTGGCGGGAAGAACATTTCTAATTTACATAATATGATGACAATTTATTTTTCCATAGCTGGCAATTTCCCCGATTCTAAAACTTTGCTACATATAGCTTTGAAAAAGAAAGAAAGTTTGGTTAAAGTATGACAAACATTCTTGGTCAAAATGCAACGTAGAGCTATAGGAATTATATCTTGCATCAAAACACGGCAATCATGTGATTTCTAAGCTTTTAACATCAAATCATTCATTGATACAATGTACTTGATATTTTATGAGTACCCCTCTGGAACCTTTACATCATTGAAGAAGTTGAAAAACTGATATCTCTCCTCCCTAGAAAGAGTATAAGCAGTTGGAGGAAGAAACATTCAATTTTCACCCTTCACGGGAGACAACTCTTCTCATATTCCCATGTCAACCATGTCCAACCTTTCCTTAATTCCATCTTTTTTTTTCAGGGGCATTTATCAATGTTCCGATAACACTGTCACATACATTTTTTCCACATGAATCACATCAAGAAAATGTCTAACGAACAAACAATTACAGTATGGTAATTCAAAAAAACTAATCTCTTTTTCCAACCGATTTTTGTAAGGTTTTTTGAAAATGTTTTACCAAAATAGTGTTCAGATCTTTTACTTTCTCAAACAGCTGATCACCTATTAGTGGAGATGGTGTTGTGCATTTTTCTGAAGTTCCATTGAATGATGTCGTCCAAGATCGGTACTTATGCTGACGAGGTATAAATCTATGATGTTCTAGAAACAGAGATTTTGATGAATTTTTCAACCTAATTGATTTTGTATCTTCTTCGTACACGGGACACCCTTGAGTTCCTTTAATTATATAGCCTGAAAAATTTCCATAAGCAGGGAAATAATTTATTGTCCCATACAACATCTCTCTCAACGTGAAGTATTCAATTTTATAAGCATCATACAATATTACACCTGAATCCCACAATAACATTGAATCCTCGATCAAAGGAGCCAGATAAACATCAATATCGTTACCTGGTTATTTTGGTCCTAATATAAGCATATATAACATTATGAATTTCCACTTCATGCATAACCAGGGTGGCAATTTATAATTTACCAACATAACATGCCATGTACTATGAGTGCTGGTTTGAAAACCAAAAGGATTCACTCCATCTGTAGATAACGCAAGAAGAAGGTTTCTCGTCTCTTTTCCAAATTCAGGATACTCGTGATCAATTTTCTTCCATTGAGGAGAGTTGTCCAGATGACGTAATTTCCCATATTTATTTCTTTTATCTACATGCCACGACAATTGTATTGCAGATTCCTCACTTCCATATAGATGCCTAAACCTTAGAATGATTGCAAAGTACAATACAACTTTCGTAGGATTGGATTTATCTTTCTTGTATCGAGAAGCACCACACTTTGGGCATTCTGTAAGTGATTTTTTCTCCTTGAGAAACAATATATAGTCTTTCGGGTAGGCATGTATTCTTTAAAAAATCATACACATCGAGCATAGCATTCGTCTAGCTTCATATGTCCGGCTTGGGAGCTCATTATCTTCCGAGAGAATGTCATTCAAGATAGAAAGTAGTTCCGTAAAACTGACATCACTCCATCTATTGCCTGGTTTCAATTTATACAACTTCAATACAGCTGACAATGTTTTATACTTAGTACAAGCAATATACAATGGAGTCTTTTCACAACTCTTTAACTTCTCAAACAATTTTGGGCAATCACGGAGTTCATATTCAATTGTATTTTTCATTTCCTCAATACGATCTTCATCATCATTGACATCTGTAATCACATCCTCCATATGGTCTTCTTCATTATCCATATTTGTATTCATATCTGATGATCCATAAAATGTAGTTTTATCCCAGCCAGTAGCTACATTCTCTTTTTGTCCGTGTTTATTCAAAAATTTATAACTCCGATCTATTCCGTGACATATGAAATGTTCTTCCAACTCCTCTGTAGTAATTAGTCTAGAATAAAAACAACGTAAACATGGACAAAGGATTTGAAAAGGATCCTTTGCGTGATCCTTTGCATACTTGATGAACTCTTTCACTTCATTCTCATACTATTTTGTTAAACGATTAGCATTCATCCAATATTTATTCATATTCATCCTATATGGATCTCAAATATTAGTATTTATGGTTCAAGTACACAAAACAAGACTTCCAAATACAGTAGAAGATAACCACTTCCTTATAAAAATAGAGATTAATATAGCCTATCCATTAATATTTATTCATATTCATTAAATATAATTACTTTAGATTCATTATAGTTTCCTCAAATCACCCCAGACCAAAAACAAGAATAATCAAGAATGATACATCTACCACTCCTAGGTCTCTCCCCTACATTCAATATCATCATGCCTAAGTACCCATATATCCACACATACACATGTCACAAACACATAAAAAACCATATCCACATCAGAACCAAAGTACCTATTGGGATTTCAATCAGGTTACTCGACTCAAGTGGTGGTGTGTAAGAAATAATAAGAAAATATAATAAGTATATAGTCACACATAAGTCTAAAATTGGTGTTATTAATCCAATAAACCAAAGGTATCATTCCATCTATCAAATTACTCTGAAGGAGCCCATATACAACAGTAGTCCCAGGTGGTGAAGGTTCCTGAGGAGGAAGGGGCGAACACGCACCTATCAGGGTTTGAGGTCAGGTCACTGAGGTTGAAGGTGGCCCGATACTCCTAAAAGGGTTCATTACATATTTCACAAACCATGTCCTGGTACCCTAGGATGTTAACCCACTTCTGGTGGAAGTGAAATTGTTCCTGATGATCATGCCAAGAAGAAATGGAAACCAAAAAGGGGGAGTGAATAAAAATACCTCAAGCAAGATGAAAAAACATGGTATTTCAGAATAGGTTAGTGGATTTCATATTGGTTAGACCCCTATCCAATAGACTCCACAAGTGGTGATGGCCCCTGCAGTTGTTTCACCAGGTGAAACTATCACCTGAGAAGCTAAGATCAATGAGGCTCTTCCCACCCATGAACTAAACAAACTCCATGATGGCATTCCTCTAGAATGGGATTCTACCTTTCCTTTCCTTTGGGTTGGAAATTAAATTAAATTCACCCCCAAAAAACAATGGATGGTGGCCAGGATCGAAGGTATTTCATTCAAAAGGACAATCAATCCCCCTCAATTTTTTTTAAATACCAAAACCATAAACCATTTAAAAATAATACATTTTAATTTATTTTGGAAATCATTCCCAAAAAAATTCAATAAACATACACATGCCAAAACATTTGGAATTTTATTTAAAGAATCAACTTATCTTTATTTTAAACCAAGATTTTCATTTATAATATCAAATCCACCAACGGTAGAAGGAAACCTAATTTATTTCAATGAAAAGGGTTAATTCACAATAAGATACCATCCATTCCATATATTATTTTCATTAATAGGGTTATTTTGTGCTTTAGAATGGTCAAAACATGTCTAACCAACTTCAAATGGATAAAATATGAATTCATGAAACACATGAATCCCAAAAAGAAGATATAGTATAGAAACAACCACTTGGAATATTTGGGATCAAAACACAATGAATCTGAATGAGTCTACTCAAATGAATAACATTGAATCAGATAAAATGGATCTCAATAAAAGGTAAAGGAGATATTATAACCATAATTCCCCATAAAAATTATAGTTCTAGTAAATACCAAGGCTTCCATATCCCCCAGGAACAAATAATCTAGTGATGGTGAGAGATTGAAGTTAAAGAATAGAAATAAATACCAAAAGAGGATCACCATTTATAATGAAACTTCAATCCACCAAGTGATGAGGATAGATGATCCAAACTATCCAAAGGGGCTCCCAAGGATTTAGTGGGTTGAGTTAAACTTGAGGGAGAAGATAAAATAAATAAATGGGGGTATCGGGGTGCAATTAACCTACTACCTCAATGCTTTCTCATATACAATGACACCACTGGCTAGATAGTGGCCCTCACCATCTAGATAGTGGTTATAGTATAAATGTTATAACCATAGGTTATCCCACTGGCTAGTCACTACAGACCCCCCAGCTAGCTGATGGCTATAGAATTTTTTTGTATCCATTGTGAATCCCATTGCCTAGCCAATTACCCTCACTGGCCATTCGGTGGACCACATGAAGCTTTTCAACCTACATGTTCACGTACACACCTTCTATGATAGTCTGGGACATCCTATGACCCCTCAAGAAACCCAAAAAACTAAAAGAGCATTGCTTTAATGAAAGAGATACTAAGATGTTACAATTATCCCTATCGTTCTGCTTTTTATCTGAATAAATATTCTAGTACAAAGGATAGAAAATGATGAGACAAAAATAAATTCCACACAGTAATTATTGTGTGGACAATTCACAAAATATAGGAAGATTCACTGAATAGAGGAACACTACAAAAAAATTAAAATGAACAGATAACTAATATTCCCAAGAAACCTTAATGTATATCCTCCAAGAACATCATAAATATCCAAATGATACGTATACATCACTAAGAAGAGAGAAAATCCCAATAATGTCCAGATACCTAGAATAGGTCACCCAACCATTTAAATTTTCACTAAAATGGTGGGACATAAGATGGAAATATACTAAGAACCCATCCCTTCACCCAAATAAGAGACTACAACCACTAACCATGAAGAACCACTAAGAGCATAATTCAAAACCTAAGGAAAGGTACACCCAAAACATACCAATGAATCCAAATGAAATAACACAATCAATATCCATAAATTATTCAAGTAACAAAAAGAACAATATTAAAAAAAATATTTGGAAAACATGGCTTAAAGGGAGGTCTGGTAAACCGAAGCTCGAGGGTGTTGCGGGTGGCGGAGGTCCGTCAAACCAAAGATCGAGGGTGGCGGAGGTCCGGCAACGTGAACTCAGTGGGCGGCGGAGGTCCGGCAACAAGAAGTGAGGGCGGAGGAGGTCTGGAAACATGAACTCAGCGGGTGGCTAAGGTCTGACAACGCAAACTCAGTGGGCGGCAGCGGGGATTCACAGGGTTCCAGTACCGTGAGAGCTTTAGGTCGTGATAAGACGACGACACTGTGCGACTGACTTTATAAAAAAAATGGTCTAAGGTTTTATTAGCGCTAACAAAGCACTGATAAAGACTACCTTTATCAGTGCTAACATTTCAGCGCTGATAAATGTATCCTTTATCAGTGCTTTTTTAGCGTTGATAATAGTACTCTTTATCAGCGCTACAAAAGTGATGATAAATCCTTCTTATATCAGGGCTAAAATTTTAGTGCTGATACAGGGATTCTTTATTAGCTCATTTCTAGCATTGATAAAGGGTCGTTTTATCAGTGCTTGTTTAGCGCTGATAAAGGTTACCCTATATCAGCGCTAAAATGTTAGTGATGATAAAGGGATTCTTTATCAGCACTTTTCTAGCAATGATAGAGGGCTTCTTTATCAGTGCTAGAAAAGTGATGATAAAAAATTCATGTATCAGGGCTAAAATTTTAGCGCTGATAAAGAATCCCTTTATCAGCGCTAAAATTTTTGTGCTGATACAGGGTAACCTTTATCAGCGGTTTTTCTTAGGGCTGATATAAGTGGGCACTTCCCTTGCCTGTTTTTGTAGTAGTGAGGGTGGCATCATACCAGGAGTGACTCTATAATATAATCATAGTTTGTAGGACCCTGCTCCTATAATTGGGTGGGGGATTTGAATGATGGTGGGAATCGATCATCGATTCAATAGTAAATCAATAAATTAAGTGAAACCCAGGGCATCCCAGGAAGGGGGGATTATATTGAGGATTACTCCCCAAAAAATCCATCATATAGTCAGGCTTTTCCAAAGGAAAAATTATTGTAGATTATGGTGGTTTTCAATCCATTCCTCCCAGGAAAGTAAGATGCAAGAAAGACAATTCTTATCTGAAGTAAACGATGGTCACCATGCCTTATAGTTCATTAGAATCTGACTCTAAATGGTATAGTGATTACAATGATTCCTATCGGTTTGATTATGATATTGGATCTTTAGTTTCTCTTGGAATGAGGGCAGAATGCTTGTTTGACCTCATCCATCTCCTTTCTATTTTTTTTCTTTTAATTTTTAATAAAAGGGTTATTCCCAAAATTTTCTATCATTATTTTTTCAACCCCAAAATCCTGGAGCTGGTGAATTAATTTATTAAATTTTCATTATTACAGGGAATAAAATCACAAAGAATCAATCAGTTTGGCATTCTTGGAAATCTATATTACATACATGATACCCATAATACTTTGAGAAATAGAAATTAAAAACTTGATATATAATAAAATGAAATAAAATGAATCCTTTAATGCTTATTCAATGATTTATTCTTCATAACCTGGGAAAGGGAAACATAATAAGGGTGATCTAAAATACTCAGTAAGGGTAAGTAAAGTAGAATAAATAATGAATCAATGAGAAAAAATAAAAATTTAAAGGTAAATAATTGATAAAACATTCGATTCAAATAACTAGATAAGGAAAAATATATGAGAAAAGGTAATAAACTGAAACACATTCCATTTAATCAATAAACTAATAGTAGAATGCATCCATAGATATATCTATGAATAATATCATGGATAATTAATAAATGAACCAAAATGAAGAAAGTTCTTAATTATTGGATGTCATGTGTAAGGCACATGAAAAAATATACCATCGATACCTTTCACAATATGATTAAAAATGTAGATATAAATTTGTTTAATTTGTCCAAATTATTCACCTCATGAGAAAATGTTGATGCATTGAGGGGATATATAAATTCCATGTCCCACCCATCACTGTCAATCCAAATCATTCCTCATATAGAATAATCAAAATAAAAAATATGAATTATAAAATAACCATATTGAATGAAGGATGAATATTTATTAATTATTCCCCATTTGTGGATAAATAAAAAAAATTATTTTTTACATTTATGAATGTAAATACCATTGAAAAATATTCTTGAGGTAAATAATCTTTAAACATTCTAAAGTTTCTCATGACACTTTGAAACATTTGAATCATAATTACCATAAAGTAATAACATTAAAGAATCTTATAATATCATGAGAATGATAAAATTCATGATAAAACTTGTCAAATGGAATTATATACACTATATAAAAAAACTAGGTGTATAACCTTACAAAATGTCTCAATGAAATGAAATTGAGACGAAATCTCTTACCTTGCATCTTCTTTTGTGTGGAAATGATTTAATATCCTATATAATGGTTTTAAGAGTTTTAATAACATATTAAATAACCATATTGACATTTATAATATCATATATTATCTTTTATAAAATCTTATTATTCATTTGATAACAATCATTCATTATTTTCACTATTTCAGGTGTTAATTGCCTAGTTTTTCATGTATGTTTTAACTTGTTACTTGTTATTCCTATTAATTAGATAATTATTTCATTATATTTATAAAACAAATTTTTTTAATATTTTATTGATCATAAATGAAAAAATTTCCTCATATTTTGTTAAATATGTTTATTTATAAAATATTTGGGATTAGATCATTCATTCAAAAATTTAGTAAAAATTCCAGTTTTACCCTTTAAAATTCATTATAACATTTCGAACATAAATAATTTTATATTTATTTAAATATATTTCTAGCTTAATGGGATACAACTTTAATTCATGACATTGGAGATAAATTGTTCATTTGGTGGGCGTAAAAGGGTCATAAAGTCAAAGATGGGTTGGACCCGCTTGTTTATACATCATTTCTGTATTTGAGCCCTATCTTCCTCATACAAGCCTATATTTTTCCCCAATTTTGATAGGATATCGGGGACCCAATTAAACACATTTCATCCTTCTATAAGGATAACTTAATCATGCGTTTTAGAGGTCAAACATGCAGTAAAAGTTGGATTAATTTATTTGGCCGAATTTCCCCATTCACACTTGAAACCTCTTTAAACCTAGCCTCCCCTCCACTATATAATTTGGTATTTTTTTATTTGGAGGGGTTGGGACATGAATTATAAAGTTTATGGTATAGGATAAGTGTATCCACTCCAATTATCGAACCATTTCAACAAGGGTATCTCTTGAAGCAAGGATCCCTTCGACGAAGCTTTCTTCTTCTTCTTCATGTTGTAATACTTTTTTTATGTAATATACTTCTTAGTTCCACTTAAATTTCTTCTATTTTCTTCAATTTTTTTCAATTAACTTTTTATTTAATCTTACTCTTTGGTCTGGAAATCAATATTATAAACGATCTTGGGTTATACCCTCTCTAAACCTTTGCAAATGCAATACGTTTCTACGATGACTACACTGCCCATGGAAGAGTAGTTCTTCTTATTAATAGATCGACCTCTATCCTTGTTCATTAATTTATTTTGAATAAATGAGATACTTTAATTAACTTAATATGATTTATTAATTAATTTTTTAATTTAAATGAAACTAATCAAGCAATTTAACAATTGATGCAAAAACACACAAAGTCGAGATTTGTGTAAATTGTGAGGGTGCAATCTTAATCAGTAATACAAGACCACACGGGATAAATTTGTAGAGTTAAAATATAATCCCTAAACTCAATTAATCCTCATTTATAGAGTGGATATATTCTCTAATTAACCATTTACCATAAACTAACCTAATAACATCAATCAAAGTAGGGTGTTGTGATTGTATGTTCCGAAGCTAGCCTAGGGTTTAAGTAATTTCATCTTTGTGGTTATGTTAACTCTCGTAGGGTTAAAGGGATAAATAATTAGAGCATTATAATTAAGTGGATGTTAATTTAAATTATATTGATAAATAATTGAGTGAAGAGGTAGAGTTATATTGATTACAACTTTTAAATATTTTCTCAAAAAATATCTTCTTGTTGTGTCTTTTTAATCGAACTTCATTTCAAAAATAAAAACAAAAAAATACAATCTTCTTCTAGGAAACTTCTTCTAGTTTTATAAATGATAACCCCCCCCCCCCATCATTTCAAGAATAATTTTTAAGTTATCCAATTTTTATTTTTAAAATATCTTCAATATGTTGTCCTAAATTACTTCCTCCTTTGAGAGACGACATTGGTCAGCCACTCTGTTGCACCTAAATAACCCAAAAACCGAATATCATTTAAGAGCATCCAGGACAGTAGCTTTCAAATTGGCACCCTTATTAGGTAGGCAAGTAATTATTTCAACCAATTATAGGTATTTATTTTATTTTACATTTTATTCTTCTCTTCTCTTCTTTCTTCCTTCTTTACCCAATCTGAATTTTTTCTTCTTCTTTTATTTTCTTCTTCTTCTTTTTTGACCATCAACTCAAACTTCTAATTTTTATTATGGTCCACTTTTAATTTTTATATGATTTGTGACATTAACTAATCCCAATGATCTTTTATAACATGACCCTAATATTGAACGTAGCCTTCAGGATCGAATCTTACATTCTCAGTCTACAGGAATTTTCAACATTAAACTAGTTGGAGAATTTCTCTATTTCAGGAACACTGAAATTGGAAACACTTCTATATAAAACCTAAAATAATAACCAATTGCTGAAAATAATTGAAATTAGCTTAATATAACCATTATAGAATTGTATGCACCTAATATTAACTATCAACCAAATTTTATTACATATCCAACTCTCGAATCAGACTTTGAATGAAAATATGGATTAATTCACCTTCTTCCAAAATTTCATGAATTATCTAGTGAGGACCCAAAAAACACCTTAAAGAATTTAATGTGGGTTTCTCAACCCTTAAACCAATAAATTTCTCTAAAGATGAAGTAAAACTAAGGGCATTCCCATTTTCACTTGATGGAGCTGCAAATGATTGAATGTATTATTTACAACATAAAGATGTAACATGTTGGAACGATTTGAAACGTCTTTTATTACAGAGATTTCTTCTAGAATCAACGACCACTTTTATTTATAAGGATATATTAGGGATCAAGCAAGCACAAGGGGAATCAATGTATGAGTATTGGGAGTGATTCAAGAAGTTGTGTGAAAGCTGCCCACATCACCAAATCAGTGAGAAAATCCTCGTACAATATTTATATGAAGGACTCACACCTATGGAGAGAATCATGGTGGATACCATAGATAGAGGCGAATTGGTCAACAAAACACTATTAGCTGCACATGCATTGATTGAAAATATGGCCCAAAACTCCCAATAATTTAGCGATCGAGGTACACCACATGTTAGAGGAGTACATCAGGTAATTCCTTTCTCTCTTTAAAATCATTTGATTGATACTAAGTTGGAATATTTACCACTACGGTGAGTCATATTTCTTTGGCTCAAAATACATCCCAACCCACTCCTATGAGGCCATGTGGCATTTGCACTGAAACAGACCACCCAACTGACTGTTTCCCCCAATTACAATACACAGAGGATTATGATGCTATATTTCCTAGGAGACCATATCAGTAGCAACAACAACCACATCCCCATAAGAAGTAAGACTCCTTTTCACCTACATTCAACCAAGGGTGGAAGTATTAATCATACATGAGGTATGGCTCTGAATAACAATAAATTCCCCTTTTCAACAAAACTTCCAGCAGCCTCTGCCTTACCAGCAGGGTTTCCAACAACCCCAAAGGAGATTTGAATCCCATGTATCAACAAATCAACAACAAGGGAATTATCAGTCAAAGGTAGATTCTAAAACTCATGATCTTTCAAAACAAATTTTTCTTAATCAATATAATGAGTTGAATATTCAAGGTTTTGAGTTGAGGGAGTTGAAGATACAAATGAGCCATATTTCCGCCACTCTCTATGAACTGTTAAGTAATAATTATAGAAATATTCCTTCCCAAACTACTCCAAATCCCAAGGGGAATGTCAGTGCCATCACATTTTGAAGTGGTAAGAAAAAAACTGATACATCTGCACCTCTTGTTCCACCGGGATTCACCTCAACTCCAGAGAAGACCCATTCCATACCAACTTAAGAGAAACCAAATGAGAAATAAAAAGGTAAGAAAAATATTGATGATGATCCTCCTAAATCCCATCCCTTTCCAAACAGGGTTGTACAAACCAAGAATATGGATGAAGAGTCAATGAAAAAAGAGGTTTTGGACACATTCAAACATGTAGAGATCAACATCCCTCTACTTGAATCCATCAAGAAAATCCCAAGGTATAAAACATTCTTAAAAGAACTTTGCACCAATCGAAGAGGTATCAAGGGAAATGAGAGGATTAATATTGTAAGGAATGTATCCACACTCATTACACTAACTCTAGTAATGCTAACAAAGTGCAAGGATCTGGGTACATTCACCATCCCATTCACCATAGGGTAGTTTCACTTTTCTGATGCTCTTTGTGATTTGGGAACTTCCATAAATATGATTCCTCACTCTGTATTATCTTCTTTAAAAGTTGGTGAGTTGAATCCAGTGAGAGTAGTGGCACACTCTGAGAATAGAACTATGGAATATCTAGTGGTAGTCCTTGAGTATGTACTTGTTTGGGTAAGAGACATGATCCTTCCAGTAAATTTCTACATTCTTAACATGGATGATGATCAGGTAAGTTATCATGATCCCATTATCTTAGGTAGACCCTTCCTCAAAACTGAAAAAACTATCATAAATTTCAATGAGGGTAAACATTCCATGGCGTTTGGATATAAAGTTGTGATATTTAATTTCATGGAATCCATGGAGTACCCCTAAGAAGACCATTATGATTTTTTTATCTCCCATTATGAACCACCAAGTAAAAACCACATGGATTTTGATTGTATTATTCATAGAGAGATTATGAGTATTGGTTCCAGTTTGATGTCTAACATCACTTACACTCATGTTTCTGATACACAATCCTCTATTGGATTTGATTTTAATGTGGATTCATATACTGATTTTGATCATTTTCACTCTGATTATGACTTGGTTGTTGAGTATGCTGATGGATTTGATGATTTATTCTCTGATTTTGATGATGTATATTCTGATACTGATGTTCATTGTGCACATATTTCATTTCCTTAAATTGATCCATCCATACATTACCCCCTACACTAGAACTCAAGCCATTTCCACCTAATCTCAAATGCTCATACTTTTTAAGTGGTGATAAATTACCTACTATAATTAATAAAAATATCCCTTTTGAACATGAAGAAAAACTTTTGAATCTTTTAATGGAGAACATCAGGGCAACTGGGTGGACCTTGGATAATATATTAGGTATTAGCCTCTCCATTTTCAGGCATATAATTCTTTTGGCGAATGGGGCTAAACCAGTTAAGTAGACACAAAGGAGACTCAATCCAACCCTTTTGGAAGTTGTTAAAAAAGAGGTTGAAAATTTTCTCAAGACAGGTATAATCTATCCCATTTCATATTCCTGATGGGTGAATCCTATTCAGGTTGTGCCTAAGAAAAGTGGTGTTACTATTGTTAAAAATGATAAAGAAGAGTTAGTTCCAATGAGGGTACAAAATAGTTGGTGTGTGTGTCTTGATTAAAGGAAACTAAATCAATCTACTCACAAGGACCATTTTCCCCTCCCATTTATTGATCACCTTCTTGAGAGACTAGATGGGAAGACACATTATTGTTTCTTGGATGGATTTTATAGATATTTTCAGGTTCCTATTGATCTGGAGGATTAGGAGAAGACAATATTCAGTTGTCCATTTGGTACGTTTTCCTACCGAATGATGCCATTTGGACTTTGTAATGCCCCAGGTACCTTCCATATATGCATGGTGAGTATTTTTTTTCTAATTTTATTGAGACCTACACGGAGGTATTTATGGATGATTTTACAATGTGTGGGTATTCATTTGATGATTGTATCTCTAGTTTGGTAAAGGTTTTGAATCGTTGTATTGAGAAGAATCTAGCCTTAAACTTTGAAAAGTGTCATTTCATGGTAGAGCATGGGATTTTCATAGGGCATGTAGTGTCAAAAAATGGGATAGAGGTTGATAGATCTAAGGTCGATATTATTTCATCACTACCCTATCCATCATGTGTGTATGATGTTAGATCTTTCCTAGTACATGTAGGATTTTATGGGCGCTTCATCAAATATTTTCGTAAGATTTCTCTTCCCAGGTCATGATTACTTCAAAATGATTCTGATTTTGTGTTTGATGATTCTTACAGGACTTCCTTTGATGATCTAAAGAAGTGTATGACCACTTCACCGATCATACAGCCCCCACGGTGGGAGCTTCCTTTTGATCTTATGTGTGATGTGTCCAACTTCACGGTTGGATATGTCTTATCATATAGGGTGGAGGGACGTTCATATGTGATTGCCTATGCATTGATGGAATTGGATTCAGCCCATCCAAACTACAATACCACGGAAAAGGAGTTTATTTTTGTTATATTTTCTTTAGATAAATTTTTTTCATATTTATTAGGCTCTAAAGTAGTTTTTTTTTTCTGACCATGCAGCTCTGAGGTACCTCTTGAAGAAGCAAGATGTGAAACCCAGGCTTATTTTATGGACGCTCCTTCTTCAATAATTTTATATTGAGATAAAGGAAAATAAGGGATCATAAAACCTGGTGGTAGACCACATGAGTAGGATTACTCACACACTAGAGGCTGACACCTTGGAAGAGGTACCCCTTTAGGACACTTTCCCCTATGAGCATCTTTATGCCATCTCAGGTATACATCCATGGTATGTAGATTAATTTAACTACCTTATTGCCTCTAAAATCCCTGAAAATTTAAAGAAATATCAAGTCCAAAAGTTAAAGAGTGTGTTAAGATTTTATGGTTGGGATGATCCATACCTTTGGCGCATCTGTAGTGACCATGTTATTAGGAGGTGTGTTCCTGATCATGAGTTTGAGTCGGTTTTACATTTTTGTCATACACTTGCTTGTGGTGGACACTTTGGACCCCAAAAGATGGCTAAGAAAGTATTAGACTCTGGATTTTAATATCTTAGATTATTCCATAAAACCCATGTGTTTTTAAGTCATGATCTCATTGCCAACACACTGGGAATATTTATAGGAGACATGAGATGCCCCAAAAACCCATACTATTCTTTGATATTTTTTATGTGTGGGGAATTTATTTTATGGTTCCTTTTCCAATCTCTTCTGGTTTCTTGTACATTTTTTTCATTGTTGATTACATGAGAAAATGGGTGGAGTCCAAGGACACAAGGACTGATGATTTTTATGTTGTAATGGACATTGTAAAGACTCAAATCTTCTGTAGGTTTGGAGTTTCAAAGGCTATCATCAGTGATCAGGGGAAACACTTCTGTAATCATAATTTTGCTCCCCTCCTTTTGAATTATGGGGTGACACACAAAATATCAACACCATACCACCCCCAAAAAAATGGTCAATATGAGGTTTCAAATCATGAGTTGGAACAAATTTTGGAGAAAACTGTGTAGCTGAATAGGAAAGATTGGAGAAAGTTCTTTAATGATGCACTTTGGGATTATATGATAGCATACAAGACACCCATTTATATTTTCCCATTTGGGATTGTTTTTGGGAAATCATGTCATCTCCCCATGGAAGTTTAGAATCAGGCTTAATGGGCTATAAAGAAATGCAACATGGATTTGGCTCAATCTAGAATCCAAAAGAATCTACAAATTCAAGATCTTGAGGATATTCAATTGTCTTTATATGAGAACTCAAGGCTCTACAAGGAAACATCAAAAAAAATATCATGATAAAATGATCCAAAAAAGGGAGTTTTATGTTAGAGATAAAGTTATTCTCAACAGTTAAAGACTGAAGTTGATGCCTGGTAAGTTACGTTCCAGATGGTTAGGTCCTTATATTTTATCTAATTTTTTTCCTTATGGTGCAGTGGATATTGCACAAGAGGATACTGGAAGGAGCTTTACAGTCAACGGGAAATGTTTGAAGAAATTCATTGAGGGAATTTCTACTCATTTAATGGATTTCATCACACTGCATGACCCCATCATCACTTGATCATATCAGGCTATTCCTAACCCTTTCACTTTTATATTTTTTTTCTTATTTAAAATTATACATTTCATTTGTATATATTTTTTCATAGGTTCACATTGAGAACAATTCAATATTTTAAGTGTGGGGGAGGAGAAAATATTTTGGGGTAGATATTTAGGATTTTAATTTTTGTGATTTGTGTAGATTTTATATTAAGTTTTTGGTTAAAATTTTCAAAAAAAACAAAAAACAAATCGATAAAAAACACATATATCATGTAACATTCTCATGTGGAACATATGGAAAATGAATTTTTTCAAAATTGATTGGTAGAAAAATAATCATGAATAAGATTTCATCATCAAGGGTTGATTTTTATAAAAATTTAAGTCATCGATGAAATTAATGGTTGCGTCATTATAAAACCTTTTAGATTTTGACATCATTATTTGTGATATTTGTTCATGATAAATTGTTTCATCGATTTATCCACACAAATTTTCACTCAACTAAGACTTGTGATATTTTTCCTACTCAATTAAAGGTATAGTCAAGTTAGGTAAAACAATTCATTGGTTGATCCATATGTTCATTTATCTTGTGATCGGTTTCATTATTGTACTGAATTGACCTATTCATGTGTACCTATGATCCAACTGTTGTACACCCTTAAAAAATATGGGTTGTGTCTTGGATAGGTCAAAAACCACTCTTCATCGACCTTTTATCTTGTTATAACTATTCAAATTAGTATCGTGAGGAGATTAAATAGGGGTTGAGAGTTGATTGTGAGATTTTTTCCAAGTTCAACTTAAAGAAAACAAAATAAAGAAATAAAGAAATGAGGGGAGTGATGAAATGTACAACATATGGGGATATCTAGGTCGGGAGCTTAAATTTTCATTTTTGGGAATGCTTAAGTGAATGGGTCTTGAAATTCAATTGCAAAGGAATGTAGAAAATTTTAGGTGAATTAAACTTGGTAATAATAATTGTTTTACTGGACCTGAATATACAAAATAAAGGGTGTATTTATGAGCTTTGAATGGTTGGCACACACACACGTGGAGAATTAGTGTCATGGTAAACCCATGACTTATTTCTCTATGATTAGTGTTATGAATCTCACTGGATTTTATTTTTAAACAATTTATGAGATAATTAATTTAAAATTTATTGATATTGAATCTTTATGGGATTCTTACTTTTCCTATATTTTCACCATGGATTTAGAAATTTGAATATTCATATCTTGTCACAATTTTTTTGAATACATGATATGAGGTTTTTCCCAAGAGTGAAAAAAGGGTTAGTGTGGGAAAATTGATAAAACATAATTTTTTTGAATATTTTATTGGTAATAAATGAAAAAAATTCATCACATTGTGTTAAATATGTTTATTTATAAAATATTTGGGATTAGATCATTCATTTGAAAATTTGGTGAAAATTCCAGTTTTATTCTTTAAAATTCACTGTAGAATTTCAGAAATAAATATTTTGATATGTATTGTTTCAACATAAACTTTTGTAAATATATTCCTTACTTAATGGGATAAAACTTTCATTCAGGGCGTTGGATCTAAATCATGCATTTGATGGGTGTAAAAGGGACATGTAGTCAAAGATGGGTTGGACCCGCTAGTTTGGACATCAGTTGTTTATTTGGGACATATCTTATTCATACAAGCTTTGATTTGGCCCAAATTTTGAGATGAGATCTAGAACCCATTTCCTCACATTTAAACCTCCATAAATGATAGATTAATCACTCGTTTAAAGGTAAAACAGGTCGTTCAAGTTGGATTAATTTATTTGGCCTAATTTCCCCATTCACACTTGAAACCTCTTTAAACCTAGTCTCCCCTCCACTATATAAATTAGTATTTTTCTCATTTTTATGGGTTGTTATGTGTATTAGGAAGTTTAGGGAATATTATAAGTGGAACCACTTAAATTATACAACCATTTCAACAATTTTAACTCTTGAATCAAGGATCCCTTCGACGAAGCATTCTTCTTCCTCTTCATGTTGTAATACTTTTGTTTGCGTAATATACTTCTTAGTTACACTTAAATTTCTCATTTTTTCTTATATTTTGTTCAATTATCTTATTATTTAATCTTCCTATTTGGTATGTAAATCAATATTAGAAACGAGATTGGGTTATACCCACTCAAAACCTTTGGAAATGTAATACTTTTCTACGAGGACTACACCGGCCATGTAAGAGTATATCTTTTTAGTAAGCGATCGACCTCTATCCTTATTCATTCAATTTTTTTGAATCAATGAGATAATGTTATTAACTTAATATGATCTATTAATTGAGTTTTTAATTTAAATTAAACTAAGCAATCAATTGAACAATTGACACAAAAACACGCAAGGTCGAGATTTGTGTAAATTGTGAAAGTGTGATCTTAAACGATAATACAAGACAACACATGATAAATTTGTAGAGTTCAAATATAATCCCTAAACTCAATTAATACTCATTTTAAGAGTTGATATGTTATCTAATTAACTAATAAACATAATATAACCTAATAACATCAATAAAATCAAGGTGTTGTGATTGCATGTTCTAAAGCTAGCCTGGGGTTTAAGTAATTTCATATTTGTGGTTATGTAAACTCTCATAGGGTTCAAGAGTTTACAAATTAGGGGATTATAATTAATTGGATATTAATTTAAGTTATAATGATAAATAACTGATATAATAGGTATATTTATATAGATTACTCCCTTTAAATATTTTCAAAAAAACATCTTCTTGTTGTGTCTTTTTAATCGAACTTCATTTCAAAAATAAAAAAAAAATAAAAACTTCTTCCAACAAACTTCTTCTAGTTTTATAAACGATAAACAACCCACACCCCCACATACTTTCAAGTAGTGTGCTTAATTTATTTAACTTTATTTTCAAAATACCTTCAATATGTTTTCTTAAATTACTTCCTCCTTTGAGAGATGACCTTGGTCAGCCACTCTACTGCACCTAAATAACCTGAAACTGAATATCATTTGAGACTGCCCACGATAGCACCATTCACATATCAAAAATTTAAAACATGATGTAAATATCATATATAAACATTGAATTTTTATTTATACTAATACATAGTATTTTGAGATTATAAATGAAATGTACCACTCATGGAGACCGTAGGTTGTACAAACGCATGAACGCTACTTTCATTTCTTTTTCGTATTAAAAGAATGAAAATTAAATGATATATAAATGTATATTATAATAAAATTATTATATTTATGAAATATATGTATCATAGGTTAAATAAAATAATACGTTTTACATTCCATGTATAGTGTGAACGAATCGTATTGCTTTGAGGGGGTGGTAGTCCACACTTCCACAAACGATGTTATCGTATTTACAAAAACTGGAAAGTATAAGGTTATGTGTTATAAAAGGATTATAGAAGCATAAAGACATAATAAATATCATATATAACATATATAAACATATTTTTCATCATAATTATCAACCATGAAAGGTGGCAATGGAAAAATGAACAATCATCCTTTCGTGAGGCGGTAGTTTTCCGTACACATAAAAAGTATGTTCGTCACCCATTAGATGGAAGTTTATGTAAGTGTGGGTAAAAACCTTAGCATAAAAACATATAAGTATATTTAGGATACTATTTTTATCATATTATCATGGAATAAGGATATTTTATGTGGTGTGTAATGGAAATGAAACTAAAGAGTTTGAGGAGAGTTGTTACCTCTTCTTTGGGTAACTCCTTTTGGTCTGCACAAAAGGGCTTCTTTGGATGGATTTCTGCCCAAGGGTAGGATTATAGGTTGAGGGGAGGGTTTTTAAGGTAATATTTGGGTAGATCTTGGTAAATAAAATGTGTTTTGAGATGTTTGAGGAAGTGGGAGTAGAGGAGGCCTTTTATAGTGGATGAGGAGTGGTACTCTTGTAAAGTTTTTGGAAAAGGAAATCCCACCCACATTTTTTCCATTGAAAGTGGATCCAATAATGATAAAAATTTGATATAATGGAGGATAGGGTCTAAACATTTCCATTTAAGGGCCTTTGGATAAGTTTATAAGTCATTTTCGGCCTTATGTTAAAGGTTTAGTGAATTATTAAGCATAATTTCACCTTAATCGTTACAATTAATTTTAATTACTTTCACTATTATTTTTTGTCAAAAAATAAGTTGAAATTATTATAAATTATAAATTGTGCTTATTAAAAATATTTAATCCATTTTTCTAAATTCCAATCAAATAATTACCAGTAATTATTTTAAATTTAATCCCACATATGGGACGACAATGAGAGTTTTTAAAGTAAAAAAGTTCAAAAGTTTACTAAGTTTTTATATTCAATTTCAAAGTGAAATTGATTAAAATAAAATAAATTGGATTAATTATTAAAAATTTAATCTAATTAAACTTTAAACCTGATTAAAATTATAATTTTACATTATAAATAAATTAGATGAAAATGCAGTTTTGAATTAAAATTTATTATTTTTCGCAATTCATTAAAAAAAATAAAATTAAGAGAAAAATACCAAAAAATCACCATAAACTAATTTTTATGTTTATATTTAAAATATTAATTTTATTTTGACAAATAATATTTATAAAATCTCCAAAATGTTTATTTAAAATTGGTTTTTCATTAAAATAAGATAAAAGTTTCCTAATATAAATATAGGTTTTTATGTGTAATATTGAGTTTGTTATTATCCTATTCCTATAAAATCAATTGGATGAATATAAAAATATTTTATTGGATTTATAAAATATATATTTCATTAATATCATTCATTAATTATAATTAATTTAATTTATTAGGATAAAACATTTTTTTGGGTATAACAATAGTTTTCTATAAAAATATTCACCTTATATTCCATTGGATATAATATTAATTTATAATTAATTTGTAACCAATGAATTCATTTAATATTTTTGTAAACTATATATTTTCATAAATTAGTTAATCCTTTTTATAACCGCTAATTTAATGACTAGGTTATATCTTATAATATTAAATAATAATATTTTAATAATATATTATTGTTCGGTAAAACTCAGGCTTGCTTATAACGCAAGCCATTGAAGTAACTCGGTGTTTCGTGTGATGAACGCTAACTTAGTATCACGTGAATTTCAAGATATATCATAGATTTAATTTAATTAATATATTAAACATATTGTATATTATTGAGTTGTTATATTCCCTTACACACTTTGTGATGTTTGTGATACATGCTATCAAATATAATGTTCTTACTTTAGAATTCCAGGATGTTACATTCTCCCCAACTTAATTAAATTGTGTCCTCACAATTTAAACTTGATCTTAGTGCTTGATGGTTTGATATTTGAAAATAAACTATTTTTCAAAAACCCAAATCATAAATAGGATCAATAAAACATATTATTAATAAGAGGGAAAATAAAAGGTGAAGTTAACCACAAAACTAGGCTTTAGAATAGGGGAACATTAATGAAAACTTATACATTAAAGAGAAATATAACCATTATGTTATGATATAGAGTTATAGAGAACATGGTTAGGATAAAGTTAATAATTAAAAATCCATAAATCCATGATGATCTATGGGGCCATTTTATTCATAATAAATAAAGGTACTAGGACAACATTTTTGGTTTCAAGATAATTTTTCCTAGAGTTGAGGAATTCTTTCACTCTCTAAAAATATAAGTAAATATACTTAGTACATTTCTATAAGAACAATCTTATTCTTTGGTTGTGCCTTGAACTATTTCTTCTTTATCCATTAACAAAAGATGCTTCATATAGTGAAGTAATACCTTAATCTCTAAAACCTCCCTCAAATATCAACTTAAAAAATTTCATAAATGGTTTAACATTATGATCAAACACTTTATAATGAAGATCTCTCAATTTTAAAAATGAATTTATCATTATCCTTCAATCAACAGGAAGTAGCTCCTTAAAAATCAAATTCTGAACATGTCAAAACCTTTATCATGTATTCTCTTGAGATATGGTAATAAATTAAATTACATTAAAACTTTATTAGGAACATGAATTATTCCTTGTTCCTTAAGTAAGAAACATATTATTGTATATATTCCTTAAATATAAAAATAATGTAAAATGCATTAATGATTGCATAAACCACTTTAATAAATCATAACATAGTTCCAATGTAGTCAGCACCTATCCAATTTTTGTTTCCCAAACAAATCATTTCTTTTTTCAAACATCATTGTATTAACATTAGAAACATATTAAGGGTTATCTTTCCCTCAACCATGTGTTTTCCAAAACAAATTTCTGAATAAATTTTCTGTGTACCATTCACCATATGATATCTAATCCTTAATGAAAAAATATTTCAGTAAAATCCTTATATATTTCATAAATCATATAATAGGAATGTCATAAAATAATTTTAGAACATATTTCTTAGATCCAAATGGATAAGTACATTAATTATTCCACTTTGTTTGTATAAAAAACATATGATTATCCTTGATCCCTTATCTTCTTCGGAGGTATATTCCCTTGATTCTTGGGGCATTCATTAACATAGTTCCCCATCTCCTTGTAATTACAAGATTGATTGGTATCATTTTCCTTCTTTCCTTCACATTATTTTTCTTGGTTACCCTTTTCTCTACGCATATAAAAAACTCATAATCCTTTAAAGCATTTAATAAGGTGATTCATTCTATAGTTATCACATGTTGGAAAATCCTTCATTTACTTCTTCTTCTTTGAATTATTCCCTTTTTCAGGGTTCTCAAAAGGCCACTTCTTGTCTAGGTTTCCCATGAATATATTGATTTTATAAAATTCCTTCTTTTTTTTGATGTTACATAGAACTATTTCTTTATATGATGAATAATTATAATAAACTAATTCCCTTCAGATATTTGGATTAAGACCTTCAAATAAGTTGTTTATATTGAACTATGTATTGCGTATATAATTTATAGAATACCTAGATAACTTTTTAAAGGTAGCTTTAGACTCCCCAACACTTTCTTCCTCATTTTTATTTAAACCAAGTAACTTTCTCTTCATCTCATTATATTGATCATAAGGGACGTATTTACCAAATAATGTCTCCTTAAAAGTTATCCACTCAATGAGTTCTATTTATTCTTCCTCCCTATTATTATGGATCAATAAATACCATTGATATGAATCAAAATTCAGAAAATATAATATAATTTTAACCTTTTCATTTTCACCACATCCCAATGTAATGAATATCTTCTCCAAATACTTAATACATTTCTTAGTTTCCATTGGGTCAGTAGTCCCACTAAATGATGGGGGACTTTGTTTCATAAAGTGATCCAACATCGGGGAATCTCATTGTGGAACTTGTTGCTCCATCTGGTAAAGGATGTGTTTCATAACCTAATTAAGTAGCCATAATATTTCTATATCATTCTCAGTTTCAATAACAGTTGTACAAGTTTCCTTAGTAGGGAGATATATACATTTTACATGAGAAGTGATACCATTCTTCCTTCCATTATCAATTTATAAAAAATATAATATATTTAATTAGATCATAACATTATGTAACATAATGTATAATCTCAAAACTAGTGAAACACTAATCATAAATATAAAATTTTTTTCATAACTAATCGAATAATAATAAACAAGGTTTCTTTGGGGTTGTTTTTACATTCAAATTATTCATAATGGTTTGTAAAGAAAATGTGAATTATCCTAAGCATATCCCCTGAGAGAGTCAAACCATATGTGAAGTACGGTCCTTTTTCATGTACCGGGTTATGCTAAGTTAGACCTGACACACCTTGTCAGACTTGTTACTCCTAGGTAAATTTCTTCCAAAACCAAATCCACTTATAGTATCCATACATGGATTTATTACTAGTAATACCCATATAATTTATACATTAACAAAATTATAGGATGTTATTATATACTTATCCTCAAATTATTTCTTACAGTTATGCTCCCAAATCTAAGTTTTATAAATCTAGTTTCCAAGGTTACTTCTAAACCTCCTCTAGTACCAACTGTAACACCCTGACCTAAGAAGCTTAGAGTTGGTGAATTATTTTATTATATTGGCATGATTACAAGGAATCAAATCCTAAACTACTGATAAATTTAGTATTCATGTAAATCTATATTACATACATGATACCCACAATACATTGTGAAATATAAATCAAAAACATGCTACAAAATAAAATGAAATAAATTGAATCCTTGAATTCCTATTCAAATATTTCTTATCCATAACCTGGGAAAAAGGAAACATAATAAGGGTGAGCTCAAATGCTCTGTAAGGGAAATTAAAGGAAAGAAAAAATGAGTCAATGAGAATAAATCAACATGGAAAGGTAAATAGTTGATAACAAATGCCATTAAAATAACTAGACAAGGAAAATATATATGTCTAGGTAAGAAACTAAAACAAATTCCATTTGATCAACAAACTGAGAATAGAATTCATCCATATATATGTCGACAAAAAATATTATGGATAATTAATAACTGAATGAAAATTAAGGAAATTCTTAATTATTGGATGACATATATAAGGAACATGAAAACCTATACCATCAAAACATTTCACAGGATGGTTAGAACTACAGATATAAACCTATTTAATTTGACCAAATTATTCATCTAATGAGAACCTATCAATGCATAAAGGGGTCTAGGACACACCCTTCACTGTCATTCCAAATCATTCCTCATATCAAATAATCAAAATAAATAATATGTATTATTTAATAACAGTACAGAATGAAGAATACAGATTTATCAATTCTTTCCTAATTGAGGATAAATAAAAACAAGTATTATTGATATTTATTAATGGAAATACCCTTGAAAAAACATTCTTGAGTGAAACAATCATTAAACACTCCAAAGTGTCCCATATCACTTTGAAACATTTGAATAATAATTCCCATGAAGAAATAAAATTAAATAATCTTATAATATCATGAGAATAATTAAATCCATGATAAAACATGTCTAATGGTAGTATATATACCATATAAAATAAACTAGGTGCATAACCTTACAAAAATGTCTCAATGAAATGAAATTAAGACAAAATATTTTACCTTGTGTTTCCTTTTGTGTGAACGGGATTTAACCACATGTATAATGGTTTTAAGAGTGTTAATAAAATATTAAATAACCATATTAATGATTATAATATCATATATTATCTTCTTATAATATCTTATTATTCATTTGATAATAATTTTTCATTATTTTCACTATTTGAGGTGTTAATTTCCTAGTTTGTCGAGTATGTTTTAACTTGTTTCTTGTTATTCCTATAAATTAGATCATGGTTTTATCGTCTCCAAAATTTGAACCATTATTTAAATATCATATATATTTATTATATATTTATTTATACTAATTTATTTTATTTGGAGATAAGAAATGAAATTCACCGTTCATGGAGATGGTAGGTCGTACGTACGCATGAACACTACTTTCATTTCTTTGACATATTAAAAGAATGAAATGTAAATTATATATATATATATATATTTGTGTGTGTGTGTGTTTATTTTATAATTATAGTATTATATTTATGTCATATATGTCTCATAGTTTTAATAAAACCATCCTTTATACATTCCATGTATAGTGTGAACTAATCGCATTGCTTTGAGGGGGCGGTAGCCCACACTTTCACAAACAATGTTATCGTATTTACACAAAATGAAAATTATAAGGGTATGAGTTATAAAAGGATTAAAGAAGAATAAATATATAATAAATATCATATATAACATATATAAACATATTTAACATCATAATTTCCAACCATTAAGGGTGGTAAAGGAAAAACAAACAATTGTCTTTTCGTGAGGTTGTAGTTCACTGTACACCTAAACAGTCTGTTCGCTACCCATTAGATGGAAGTGTATATAAATGTAGGCATAAACCTTAGAATAAAACATCTAAGTATATTTAGGATATTATTTTGTTTATATAATCATGGAATAAGTATATTTTAGATGGTGTAGAATGAAAATAATACTAAAGATTTTGAGGAAGTTGTTACTTCTTCTTTGGGTAACTCCTTTTGGTCTGCACAAAAGGGATTCCTTGGATGGTTTTATGACCAAGTGGAGGCTTATATGTTTAGGTTAGAGATTTTTAGGATTTATTTGGGCAGATATTTTTTTATTCAATGTTTATTTAGAGTTGTGAGGAAGTGGTGGGAGATGAGGCCTTTTATAGTGGAGGAGGAGTGGCACTCCTGTAAATTTTGGAAAAGAGAATTTCACCCACGTTTTTTCCATTTAAAGTGGGTCCAATAACGCTCCAAATTAGATAAAAGGGAGTATAGGGTACACATATTTCTATACAATTTCATTTGTAAAAGTTTATAGGTCAGTTTGGGCCTTAATTTTAAGGTTTATTCCTTCGTTAAGCATAATTTCACCCTAATCATTGTAATTAATTTTAATCACTTTCACTAATATTTTTGGTAAAAAACTAAGTTGACCTTATTATAAATTATAAATTATGATGATTAAAAATATGGAATCTCTTTTTCTAAATTCCAATCACATAAGTTTAATAAATTTTTTAAAATTTAATCCCGCATATGAGACGACAATGTGGGTTTTCTAAGTAAAAAACGTTTGAAAGTTTGATAAGTTTTTATATTAAATTTCAAAGTGAAATTGATTACAATGAATTAAATAGGAATAATTGATAAAAAAATTAATTTAATTAATCTTTAAAACTAATTAAAATTATAACTTTACCATATAAACAAATTATATTAAAAATTAGTTTTGAATTAAAATTTTGTATTTTTCACAATTCATTAAAAAATGAAACTTCATAGAAATATACTAAAAATTCACTCTAACCTAATTTTAATGTTTCTATGTAAAATAATAAGTTTATTTTGACATATAATATTTATAAAAAAAAATTATTTAAAGTTGATTCTCCATTAAAATGCGGTAAAAACACCTTAATATAAATATAGGGTTTTATGTGTAATATTGGGTTTTTTCATATCATATTCCTATAAATTCAATTGGATGAATATAAAAAATATTTTATTGAATATATAACATATATATTTCATTAATATAATTCAATAATTTTAATTAATTTAATTTATTAGGATAAAATAGCTTTGTGGGCATAAAAATAGTTTTCTATAAAAATATTCACTTTATATTCAATTGGTTATTATATTCATTTCTAATTAATTTTTAAACAAATAATTAATTTCATAATTATGTAAACCATATATTTTCATAAATTATTTAATCCTATTAATAACCTCTAATTCAATGGCTAGGTTATATGTTATTATATTAAATAATAATATTTTAATATTATATTGTCCGGTAAAACTTAGCCTTTCTTATAATGAAATCCATTGAAGAAACTTTTCGTTATGTGTGATTCATGATAACTCATTGTAATGTGAATTAAAATATATATCATATATTTTATTTAATTAAGATAGTAAATATATTATAATGTCTCGAGGTGTTAAATTCCCTTACACACTAGGTGATGCATGTGATACACGCTATCAAGTACAACATTCTTACTTTAGAATTCCAAGGTGTTAAAGTGATAATGGTATTTTTGGAAGTATTTACACTAAATACAATGGGAGATAATGTCAATCATTAAAATTTTCTGATAAAAAAAAGACAATAAATGATTAGAGGGCGTGATAAGGTCAACAGTCACTTAACCACACTATTAGAGAGAAATTAACATGTTTAAACCCATTTATATATTGAATTAATACTTTTCCATTTAACCTTTTACCACAATAACTAGTTTTTACCTATGGTAACATAATCATTATGACAAAAAAATAAAGTGTTACATATTATATAGTTTTTAACCATGAATTATACATTTTAAATCCATTACTTAAGATTCAATTTCTAGAAGTGTTAAAAATTTATTTTAATGTAATAAATTTATAATATATTAAAATAATTTTGATATAATTAAAACTTGTGTTTTAAAATATAAAATTTATCTTTGTAAATTTCAATAAATTTTCTCAAAATAAAATAAATTAAAAAATACATATTTTTTCAATAAAATGGATTCATTAATTTATAATTCTTAATTATATAATAATAAATGCATTAAAGTATCTATATCATTTTATTGAAATATTCACTTAAAATTCAATTTTAATAGAAAAATTAAAAAAAATAACTCTAAGATAATTTTGAAATGCTAAATTAAAAAATGATGTTTGTTATATCTAATTCAGAATCTACATTTTATAAAAAAAATTAATTAAAATACATTATATATGAAAAAAAATATTTTATTGAAAAAATATCATTTTTAAACATTAATTGTTCTTGATATTATGTCATACAAATTTACAATTTAAAATACATTAATATGCCAATTCATTTATATAAATGTCTTAAAAGTGTTCAATATAATCTATTAGGACAAAATATACAATAGTTATTAAATTTCTTATATATAAAAAATTATACTAAAAACACTTTAACAAATACAATTAAAATTAATTATTTTTATTCTAAAATAAAATTCTACAATACGATTGATATTAAAATATTTATGTGACTTTTATATATAAATCAAATATTATTTTCAATAATATTATTATTTTTTATATGTAAAATAGATACACACACACACATGTTCACACACATATATATATATAATATTTTTTATTTCATTGTAAGTTATATTATTTTAGTTCTAATACATAAAAATAATTGAATTCATTATAACTACTAGATACATGGCCAAAGACCATATCTATAATGACCATATTTGCAACACCCATATCTTTAATGACCATATTTTCAATGACAAAATTTTTAGTGGTTATATTTTCTTCCTATATATATAACCTTAATAAACGTATTTCATTCACACTTCCCATTTCCATAGTTTTCATTGTAGATCTCATAACACACATTATCCCTTCTTACTATTATTTCTCATTATATATTTTGTTATACTAAGGGTTATTGTTAATGGAAATGATTGTCCAAGATATTTTCCTATTCTAAAGATAATATTCTTTTCAATTTATTGACCCATTTTATTTTATTTATAGTTTTAATGGATATAATCATACATGGTTTGTAATACTTAGTTTATTATTATTTTGTTGTAAAATTTTATTAGGGATTAATAATGTGTTGTTAATTTATTCCAAATATGGTATGAATTATTACGTAATCTATTTCAATTACATTTAATAAGTATAAAAAACTTCAAAATTGTAAAAATATAGTTTACCGAAGGAATATTCTTCCTAAAAATGCAGGGTCTTAGATATACCATTGGAGGGATACATAAAATATAGTTCCAAACATCACATAATAAAAAACCATCCATATGTGAGTCATATTAACATGATCAAATTTATACTTCCTTCACATATTTATTAACCCATGAGAAATAAAAAGGATTTATGAAGACTTCAAAAAGACAAGATCAAAGGCCATCTAGAAAATAAATGGTGAATCTATAATTTGAGAATATATCCAGTGATGGATAAGAAACATTAATTATGTTTACCTATGTGAAAAGAACATTATAAGGTAATTTTAAAATAGATTATAAAATAAACAAGAAATGTCCACTGTTTTTTAATAAATTTCATTTTAAATGAAAAAAATTAAAAAATAAGGAGAATAAAAGATACAGTGTAAAATAATGGTAATATGGAAAGGATTTTTTTTAGAGAAAAAAGATATAAACGAATGGAGAAACATATTGTGATAACTACGTTAAAAATGATTCTTTTACACATTTTCAAAGAATGATAATTCCAATATAAAATTACCTTAAACAATCCTAGGATTGTTGATAAGGAAATATACAAAATGTATAAATAATTTTTACATTCATAAGAAGATAATGGATGAATTTTTAGTGATAAATAAGAGACCATATCCATAAATGTGAATTTCTACATAGACAATATTGATTTCAAAGTGAGATTGATAATGAAACACGTACAACTTTAGTAAGTTTTGAATCAATAATTTATGAATTTTGTAACAATTTATTGATTTTTAAATCAATTTTTGGAATAAAATATATGTTAAAATCAATATATGATCAATATATTCACCACACATATGAAATAATGTGTTGAATATGGAGCATATCTCAATGAAGGGATATTGAGATGATGAACCCTTACTTCATACTTCTGCTTGTTCAGACCCACTCTAACTCTATATATAATAATTTTAGGTTTATTATTGTTATTTATAATAAACTTATTTCTATTTATTTTTATTAATACATTTCATTAAAAATTTATTATTATCAATAAATTTATTTTTTATTGTTAAAAATTATATTTGAGTATTAAATGATATGTTTTTATGCATGCTTCTATTAGAATGTTTTCATCTATACTCATTGATTATGGGGTTATCAACTTCAGAAATATCTTGAGGATTTATTATATGTGTTTTATATAGTTTTTTAGTCCCACTTTTATTTCATGGAACTCATGGTGAGAATGTGTGTGTAATTCTTAAAAATCTATTTCCCATGATTATTAAATTAACAAATGAATTCAATTTATTGTAAAATATAATTTTTCATATTACCAATCTATAATTTTGAAAATAGTATAAATAAATATTTATTAAATAATATTACTAGTATTTAAATTTTATTTGTCATTCATGATGTATATGTTATATCTTCATTCATTTAGGTGGTAAAACTGACACAAAATCAAACACATTATAATGATAGAATGAGTATGAATTTGTTTTTATATAGTAATAATCCCATATTTAACTAAAATTAAGGATTTTAGAAACATGTTACTAAAGTGGTAATTCATATTTAAGATGATGTGTATCGATGTTATAATAAAGTATAACTATGGAGATGTTAAAACATATGTTAAAGAGTTAAATCATCACTTATAGGGACTCTTGGAAATATGTGATTTTGGGCTCATTCATGTGACCAAAGGATCCCAAATGTGGGAGAGTGTTTCTAGAGAGGTAATTTGGATAGGATTCAAGAAGAATCCTAAGGGAATGTGTGGTCTGAGGTTATCATATGTGGGGTCCTTTATAGGTGATCTTGAGTGGAATTACAGATTCCTTAATGTGTATGGAATTTTTTTTTACAACGAATGTGGATCCATGGTGGAAAAATAATAGAGAAAAAATATATGGTGACTGATCAGGCCCTTATCATCCATTTAATGATAATGTTCTAGGATATTATATGTAACATCTCAACTTAGGTTCCACTAAACGATTCCCTGAGCCGGTGGGTAACATAGCCTCAAGCACGCCTCCCCATATGTCAGAGGCTGCTAACTAGCAAAGAGGCCCTAGGGTGAATCTATAGGGGGGATATTCCCTTATATCATAGTGAAATATAGTGGTGTAAACATAACAATTGATGGAATAAGAAAAATATAAATCACTAACACCAGTATATAAACACCCATATGATAGTGGTAATGATAAGGTAAGCCCAAAGGCAATATCATATTCAAAAAATATGTATGTAATGTCTCTATAAAAAAATTCATGAAATATTTAAAAATAGGAAACCCATATATTTAAAGTATCAAAAGAACAAAAAACCCAAAATGGATTATCTCCAGTTAGCATCATAGGCCTAGATCAGTCATGTGCCTCCCTACTCCTAGGAAATGATCAATAAAAAATCATAAAGTGGGTTCTTTCCCCGATCCCTAACTAAATCCATGAAGTCTATTTGGGTAACCAATGGTGGCCCGAACAGGGTGTGAGATAACACTTAGTAGTCCACCTACAATAGTGTCTATAACAAGTCTAGTTTGTGTAATATAAGCAGAAGCAGTGTGATATATATATATAACAGTGATATAAATTAGCAAACAAGAGTAATATTATTAATCCAAAAAACCTCAACGTAAACCATAAACCGTAAACATGGGATAATTTTAAAGCATGATAAATCAGGTGTGATACTATCCATTATAAAAACATTAATAAAATACACATACCATGTCTATTTGTAAAGCATGATAAGCATCCACTATTTTTGGTCTTGGGTAATCCAGTGTCAGACCCCAAGCTCCAAATCTAGGGTATAAAGACTAAGCCATCCTCAATGGCCTATGTTATGAAATCAAGTGTCAGGCCCACAACTGAGTCCAAGTAGTTGTAATGTTTGAGGCATCCCATGAAATCTAGATCCATGGAGTATAAATTATATGGAATCCTATATAATTATAAATCCATGGAGTAGAAATTTCCCTGGAATTCGATGAAGTTTTGAATCCATGGAGTAGAAATGTCCATTTAATTCTATGGAATTAGGATCTAAGGAGTGGAAATGTCCAAGGCATCATCTACCATAATCAATTCATCATATCATAATAAAGTCACAAGTCATGAGTTCATCCAACCCATTTCAAATTTTCCATATAAACCCATTTAACCAATTTATTCTACATAAAACCACTTAAAAACATGTAATCACATAGAAAAGTAGGCATAAACCATCTCATATTAAATCATTTAATTTTAAATTAATTCAATAAGGGTCCTACTAAAATGGAGATCTCACACACACCCAACAAGGTGATATAACAAGGGATAGATACACTAACACACCTATATAACCTCCAACCATAAAAATGCCCTAATTGGGAAACAAAATTAGGTTCCTAAATTTTATTCAAGATGTTAAATTAATTTTAGGGTCAATGTAGGAATGTATGGTGTGCAGCATAATTGAAACAATCTATATAAAACTCTAAACTTTAATGGAAAGGTATATACCACCTACCGTATACCCGTTGTAGAACACTTGACCTGTATCGGCTCCTATATCAACCCAGTTCAGAAGAAAAAAGAGAAGCATATGAATACCCTAGAAATAGTTCATATTATCTTGCACCAAAATAGAACATTATATATGAATACAAATAATGAAATGTGTAAGATGAATGAAGAACTCACCAGCACGGATCCAATGAGATGAATGATGTTTGAATTAGAGTCCATATAAAGAAATGGAACCCAATCCTAGGAGTCGATATTAAATGGGAGAAAAGAACCCCCCCCCCCCCACTATCCACTATAAATAAGAAAATATAGAGGAGGTTTAAACATTTAAGGCCACATAGGAAAAATGGTTGTTTCGCACTTTTTAACTGGGTTGCACAGTTTGACTACACGGTTTGAAAAACTATGCACCAATTGTGCACCCATCACTATATAACTAGGGAAACTAGACGGTTCATGCACACTATATGGAAAATTGTGCACAAACCATTCATAATGACACTGTCCAAGACTCCTATTGCATGGTAATAGCGCACAGTTAGACAAACCATGTGTTGACCGTTCATTTGGCCTATGCAAAATATTGCAGGTGCTCACGCATAGGTGTATGGACCTATATACATGGTTTCTTAAAACCATGTGTCAATGTTTTTCTCTCTTAAATTCCTCAAATGGTTACTCAAACTATGCATCTTGGGTCTCACGGTTTTAATAACCATGTGGTCTTGCTATTTTCTAAAAAAATTGGGCCTCCATATTTGAAAAATCACTAGACATCCCCTGAAACTCTTGTGGCCTCATTAGGAATTCACATTAGGTAAAAACCAATAAATTAAACTACAATTCAAAAATATTTTTACCTCATATAAAAACACGTGATCTTACAATCTTCCACCCTTAAAGTAATATTTCCCTAAATTTCCCTTCCAAGGGTGTTCAAGCATCATCTGAGAACAACTCTATCCATTGAGCACGTACGTCGGCCTCCCACTCCCAAGTCTCACCCTATACGTGTTCATGCTTCTATAGCACCTATACTAAAGGAACTGTTTGTCCATGAATAGCCTTCATGATCCGATTAACAATACCTATAAAATGCTTCATAACGGATGCATCTACCTACACCTCAACCTCATCTGGGTGAAGAGTATGAGAAGGGACGGAGTGATAAATGCATAACTGAGATACATGGAATATTTCATGAATGGATCAGTACCTTTTAGGTAACTAAAACTGATAGGCTAACGGCCCGACTCTCTCCAAAATCTCAAACGACCTGACATATTATTGTGAACACTGACCTTGTCTAGAAATTCATTTTTGTCCTAACCTCAGAGAGATACAAAAAAAATCTTGATCTCTAACCTCAAACTCTAGAGGTCATCGATAGTGATAAGAATAGAATTTACTTCTATACTTTCCATTATCCATCCAATTTCTGATCAACTGGACCTGCTCCAAAGTCTCTTGCATGATATGTGGTATGAGCAGCACTACATCACCTCCCTATAACCAATACATAGGTGATCGTAATGGCCTATAGTACAAATCCTCATACTGTTCCATCTGTATATTCTCATGATATATATTTATATAGGTAAATTCAACCATGGGTATATGCCTTACCCAAGATCCCAAAAATATCAAGGACATATGCTCTAACAATGTCTTCAAAAGCTATATAGTGCACTCTAACTAGCCATCAGTCCAAGGGTGGTAAGTTGTACTCAAAATAACATTTATACCCAACACCCTCTACAAGAATTTCCAAAATCATGATGTAAACTGGGAATCCCTATCTGATAAAATGATATGAAGAACCCTATGAAGTTGAAAAATCTCACGGATATAAATTATCCCATGCTTATCTACTAATAAGGTCTCCCAAATTAATAGAAAATGGGTGAAATTTATTATCTTATATATAACAACCCATAAAACATCACTAACTCGAGATGACCTTAGTAATCCAATCATGAAATACATCACAACATCTTCCCATTTCCACTCAGGAATGGTTAACTTCTATAAAAGGCCAACTGGTCACTGGTGTTCTTTCTTCACCTGCTGAAAGGTGGAACATCGCATGAAAAAACTAGCTACCTCACATTTCATACCTGGCCACCAATATTGATGGAAAAAGTCACAATACATCTTGGTAACATTATGATGTACCTCCCAAGATGATTCATGAAAATCTCACATAAACACCTTTCATATGTCTAATAGAACCCAAACATGACCATGTATGCATAGAATTTCATCCTCATTAATGGTAAAACTAGGATGCGGGTCCTCACTATCCACACTCTCCCATAGGACTAAGCCCTCAGAATCAGATAACTATCTCATACTCCTCTATCCAAAATATAGGATGTAACTGCTAAGGATGAGAGACAAGTTTGGATGAGACTATCCTACACCATAAAGGTCATCTCTGAAAACAAGTCTATAAGTTTCCACTTGCTACAAGATTCCTGAACTGCTTGTATCTAAGTCCTCCTACTCAATTCATCGAAAAATACATTTTCCTTCCTAAGCATGTAGGCAAGCTCAAAATCAAAATACAATATGTACTCAACCCACATTAATTGCATAAGATTCAAGTCATGCTATGTAAATATATACTTGAGGCTTTTCTGGTCTATGTACACCACAAAACACTCTCCCATTAAATAATGCCTCCAACAGCACAAGTCATGAACAATAATAGCTAACTTGAGATCATGCATTGGGTATTTCCCCAATTGTGGTATCAACTAATGAGACACATACGCCACGACTTACTCCTCCTATATCATAATTACTCCAAGACCAATACTTGATTCATCACAATACACAGTGTAGCTTCTGCCAAGATCTAGAAGAATCAGGACTGACACTAAAGTAAGTCTCCCTTTCATCTCCTTAAAGGTGTCCTCATAGGTATATGACCATATAAAATTCACAATATTATTATTCAAGTCCATGAGAATTTATTATAAGCATGATAAGTTCCATATAAAACACTTGTAATATCCAGTTATCCCTAAGAAACTCTGTATATCAAAGAGATTATTGGGATTTCCCTAGGAAACTATAGCTCTCACATTATCTGGTTAACTAACACACCTCTCTATGAGATAATATGACCTGATAAGTGAATATTATACATCTATAAGTGGCACTTTGTGATCTTAAAATATAACTGATGCTCTCATAGTGTATCTAAAACGAGCCCAAGATGTTTGGCATGGTTGTTTCTGGTGTGAGAATACACCAATATATCATACATGAATACCACCAAAAATAAATCTATATATAGATAAAAAACCCAGTTCAACAGTTCCATAGAAACTACTGGTGCATTCGTAAGATCGAATAGTACAACTAGATACTGATATAGACCATACCTACTATGAAAAGTTGTATGAGCTATCTCTACAGGTCGAACACGCACCTAATGATAACCTAGTCTTGGATAAATTTTTGAGAATACTTAATCTCCTCGGATATGATCAAAGAGATCATCTATCTGGGGTAAAGGATTCTAATTCTTAACTGTTAATTGGTTCAATTTTTGATAATCCACACATAAACATAGGGTTCCATCCACCTTTTTTTAAATGATTGGTGAACCCCATAGAGAAGTAATGGTTCATATAAACCCCTTTGATTCCATGTTCTCTAATTGCCTCTTGAGATCCTATAAATTTGTATTATCCATCCTATAAGGAGTAATAGATACTGGTTCATATCCTAGAACTATATTGATAGAAAACTTCACCTCTCTCCTAGGATGTAAAATAGAAAATGTTTCCAATAAAACAACCCTGAAACAATCTACTATGGAATAGAATTCAGTCTACCTTATTCCCTAATCATACTGATAAAAACCAGTAATCTGGGCTATCATCCCACTCCACCCATGATGATCTGGTATATCTCTACCTACCTAGGCATCCCATTCACCATTGTGAATAAAAACCCTTTCATCTAGTGATGCAAAATTCAACCTCTGGAGATAGCAATCGACATGGGAATAATAAGAAACTAGCCATTCCATCCCAAGTATGACATCAAACCCTATCATCTTGAGGAAAAATAGGTCCCATATGAAGTGACACCCACCTACATCAAGGGTAGATCCCTTCATTGATGTACACTCTCTGATATGATCCCCTAAAATGTATTGAGTGTCATAACACCATAAAAAACTAAACAACGAACCCAAGGCTCTCCACAATAGGTACAGATATGAAGCTATGATAAGAACCTGTATCAAAAAGAGTAGAAACTATTATAGATTCTACTAAGATCAGACCTATCATAGTAGATGGACCAACTATATTCCACTTAGGTATAATTTGTACTAAATATATCTAGCCTGAACCGCAACCCTGTGAAATAACCTCACTACCCATAGCATTCCCACCCTACTATCATGGTGTAACTGGTTCCTGGATTCCTCAACTATGACCACCACCTCATCCTAAAAGACAGACACTACTCTAGCTCCTAGACTAATATGAATCTATGAATCGTACTTCGAAACCTGGAGTCGGATTCAACCCCCTCCCACTAAACAATGGAGAAAAGGTCTTGAAAAAATTTTATAGATGGAACATCCTACCACAAGATCGGCAATCGACTGGATATTTATCAAAATGGATCCTCATATGTCCTTATCTCCCACACTGATGTTAGAATACATAACTACCATCACTCTTACTCTAGTTGGTATTCCCCTCATGAAAAACCTCAAAACAGAACTTCCTTCCACCTATCATTGAAACTCTAGGTCTAGAAGCTTCACTACCCTGCTCCAGGCCCCTAGCATCCCTTAGGTTTTCTTTAGTAAAAAAATTATTCACTATCTCAGATATAATAGTAAATAGAAACATGTTCACCTATGACCATATGGAATTATTGAGACTTTCCTCAAAGATTCTCTCCCTATATGTCTCTTCACCAAGATAAACAGATGCAAAACTATGAAAATCTATAAATCAGGTTGAATAATTCATAATAGTTATATCTCCCTACTAAAGATACAAAAACTCACTGGCCCATTCATATCTTAGAGTCTCTAAAAAGAAGCAGTCATAAAACCTTAATTGTAAATTCTCCTAGTACATATCTCAAATCCCATCATCTTGGTTCAAAACATTCCACCTACACTTAGCTACTCCCTGAATAATATATGTTGTGAGACTAACTCTCCTCTCAAGAGGTTTCTCCAAATGCTCAAAAACCAACCAAGTAGTCTCAAACCAAAACTCAACAGCCTGTGGACCACCATCCCCCAGAAACATGGGTGTATGTTTCTACTGGAACACATGTATCAGCTCTACCATAGATGAGGAAGGTTACTAGGCTCCCTGAACGGTCTATATAAATCAAAATAATCCCTTGAAAAACTAGGCATCATCACCCATATCTGGTACAACTAGAGATGCACAAGAGGCTCTATTAGAGGTTCTACTAGTATCTCACATCCCACCACCTCTAAATCATTTTCATCACCACCCTATTGGCACATGATTGGAGGCTGTCATGAGGGAATATCTCTAAAAATGCCTAGTGAATGCCTCATAAGATAATTTAGTAACGATAAGATCATAGATAAAAGCATGGGACATGTTGAAGACTTCCTATAAAAAAGACACAACCCTGTTCCTACTTCTAAATATAGGATTAGATAATCCTAAATATTTGAAGATAGCATGGAATACACTTACCAAATCCCACTCTAAAGTCAAGTCTAGGTCAAGCTCTCTATTACACAGCACAGTACCTAATTTATGAACTGTCAATTTCAATTGAAAACTCCATTTAACTATGAAATTTACTTTTTATTTCAATTATTTTATGTTCATTCTCGTTTATATAAAAATTCTTTTAAAATTTTTGAATTATATAAATCATTGTTTCTAATTTATAAGGGCTCATACACCTTATAACTTGAAGTATGGCATCCATTTAATCCCAACCATAACACATTCCAGTCCATGAGACCCATGGTCCATGACTCAATATGCAATAATTAACTTATTAGGGTCTCTTTTGTAGCCTATGTAGGAAAACACTATTTATATTATTATTATCAATCTCTTGCAGGAAAAGTTAATCAATAGAAATTTTTAACACAAAGCACAGTTAATAAATGTCACATAGTTAAGCAATAAATCTTATATTTCATGGAATGTGCATATAATGTGAATCCTATAAGGTGAATAAAATGATTCATGGTCAATGATTCCTTTCCATATCAATCCAAGGATAAAATGAAATCCTCAATCATATCAATATTTACATCACATATCATGTGCAGCACCCAATCTTGTAATCAAATCAACTGTAATAAGAATAAATTATAAAATCATATCCCATACTTAGTAATTTGTCTTTTTCCTATTTGTGGGTTAGTTTCTCCCAGGTACATCTCATTACCAAATTCAGACACATTCCAATTTCCCTTTTCTACCATCCAAACCATTAAGGTACAAAAGAAAAGAAAATTATTCCCTTTGATACCACTTTGTAACATCCCAACCCAGGTACCACTAAACGGTATACTAAGCCAATGGGTTACATGGAATCAAGTATGCATCCACATATTCTAGAGGCTACTAACTAGAAGTGAGGGCCTAGGGTGTTTTTGTGGGAAGACTATTATCTCATGTCATAGGGTAACACAATGGTTAAAACATAACGATCAATAGAGGAAGCATATTATAAATCAATGATGGTAGTAGATAAACACCCATATGAAAATAGTAATAATAATTCAAGCCCAAAGGAAATATCCTATAAAAATTTATGTATGTCATGTATCTATAAAAAATGGTAGTCAATACATGGAAACAGGAAACCCATACAGTACATGTATCAAAAGAACAAAAAGACCCAAAAGGGACTATCTCCAACTAGCATCATGAGCCTATCTTGGTCATGTGCTCCCCTATTCTTAATAAATGGTCAATCAAGCATCATAAAGTAGGCACTTGCACCAGTCCCTACCTATATCCATGAAGTCTATCTAGGTACCCAACGACAACCCAAACATGGTGTGGGATAACACTCAGCAAGCCCCCACCAATAGTGTCTATAACAATTCCAGTCTATGTAGTATAAGTAGAATCAGTGTTCAATATATATAATAGTGATATGAGTAAAAAATAAAGAGTAAAACTGTTTGGCCAACAAGTCTCACTATAAACTAGTAACCGTAAACATAGTCTAACAATAAATCATGATAAAGCATGTTTTATACTCTCCAGTCTAACAAATATAATCAAATTCCCATATCAGGGCTATCTGTAAAGCATGATAAACATATAATATGGCCGGTGCTAAGTAATCAAGTGTCATACCCCAAGGTATAGATCTAACATATAAAGACCAAGTCATCCTCAATGGCCTATGTCACGAAATCAAGTGTCAAGACCAAGGCCGGATCCATGGAGTAGTAATGTCCAAGGTAACCCATGCAATCTGGATCCATGAAGTATAAATTTAAATGGAATCATATATAATCCTAAATCCATGGGGTAGAAATGTTCATGGAATTCAATGCATTTTTGAATCCATGGAGTATAAATTTTCATGACATTCTATGTAATCAGAATCCAAGGAGTGGAAATGTATAAGTCATCCTCTACCATAATCAATTCACCATCTCATAATCAAGTCACAAGCCATGATTTCATCCAACTCATTTCACATTTTCTATATAAACCCATTTATCCAATTAATTCTACATATAAACACTTAAAAACATGTAATCACATATAAAATGATGCATAAACCTTCTCTTATTCAATTATTTAATTCTCACTTAATTCAATAATGCTTCCATTGAAATGGTGAGCTTACACACACCCAAAGGGGTGGTATAACAAGGGGAGATATAATTACACACCTCATGGGTGTTTTGGGTTGGAGATAACAACCTCCATCCATAAAAATGCTCTATCTAGGAAAATTAATCTAGATCCAACAATTTATTCAATATGTTCAATTAATTTTAGGAGCAACACTGGAATTTCGGGCATGTGGCATAATGGAAACAAGGTATATAAATAACCAATATTTAAGGGAAATTTATACACCACATACCATATACTCGTATTAGAACATTCATCTATTATCGGATTCTATATCAACCGAGATCGGAAGAAAATGGAGAAATAGACGAACTCCTAGAAATAGGGAATATTAGCTTCCACCAAAATAGTGTAGTCAATATGAAGACAAATGATGAAGGGCGTAACTCAAACGAATAACTCACCGGCGTAGATCCAATGAGATGAAAAGTGTTTTAATTAGAGTTTGTATAAATAAATGGAACCCAAGCCTAGGAGTTGAGATTAAATGGGAGAAAATAACCACCCATGTCTACCAAAAATAAGAAAATATAAAGGAGGTTTAATCATTTAAAGCCACAGGGGAAAATAGTCATTTACCACTTTTTAACTGAGTCGCATGGTTTGGCTACATGATTGGCCAAACTATGCACCAATAGTGTGCCCCTCAATTTTTTAATAGGTAACCCACATAGTTCATGTACACGCTTTGAAAAACTGAGCCACATTCCACTATCTAAGACTCCTCTAGCACAGTCATGGTGCATGGTTAGACAAATTGTGCGATGACTGTATATTTAGCCTCTATTAAAAAAAATTAGTACTCACACACAAGTGTGTGGACATGGCTGCACGGTTTCCTCAAATCATGCATCCTTATTCTTCTCTTTGAAATTCCATTCACGGTTACTCAAACTATGTGGTTAGGGTCGCACTATTTCTACTAAACATGCGGCCCAACTTTTTTCTCTAAAAACTAATCCTTTGGGCCCTGAACAAGCCTCGAACACCCTCGAAACTCTCATGACCTAATTAATCATTCACATTAGATCAAAACCAAGAAATTAAAATGGAATTAAAATATCTATACCCCATAAAAAATCTTGGGGTCTTACATTTTAATTCATTATTATTTAGTGAAACAATTTCACATCATTTTTCCTTTACCATGGTAATTAAATTTTTTACTCTATAAGTTATATTTTATGCCAAAAAATAAAATCTAACTTATTACCTAAATTGGAAAAGATTATTGAAAATATGAAATCCATTTTTATTATTCAATTTATAAAAGTGATAAAATATTATTTTAATATATGACACATAAAGAATAAAAACCATTTTTAAGTAAATATACTTTTAAAAATAAAAAAAAATCATTTATTCATATTAATAACTGGGTAATAATCATTAGGTTATTGGTAATTTGTTGAAATATATAAATAAACTATTCCTTTCATGAAAATCACTCTTTATGAGATATCATCTTAAGTTATTAAAATAAAAAAACATAATATATATATATATATATATCAATAATTCAATGAGAAATTGGTCTTTTAAACATTATATGATTTTAATCACATAACATTAATTATTTATCCACTAACTATTAAATATATTCAATCCATTGTAACTATAATTATTTTAAAAAATTTATAAGAAAAAAAATTATTTGAAGTAGTAGTATTAATATATAGCGAATAAAAAAACATTTTTTTATAACAAATAAAAAAAAGAATATGTATCGGGTGAGGTATGACCCTTATAAAATATAACAAAAAGAGAATGGTGTTGTGTCACAAGAGATATTTACATAACTAGTTGTGTGTGTCACTTCAAATATATGAATCTACATATGGTCTAAAAAAGGATGGTTGTAGAAAATACCACTCTAAACCCGATTCTTCAATCTCTTTCTATGAGATTGCATTAACTACCTAATTGGAATCCCAATAAACATGAGTCACATTTCATTGCATATGATCCAAGTGTTCCATGTAAGAAACTCATTCTAAGAGAAGCCTCCATGAGACATAAATTGACTCATTCCATAATGATTCTACTATAATGGTTGAATTTGATTCAATCCAATAACTGTTCCTACTAAGATTCCTTACATACCTAATGGAAAAGATAATATCCCAAATAATTGGTTAATAGGAAAATACAATATGATTATATTTATAGAAACATCCTAAAACTAACCCATGATGTGTTCAGAAGAACCCACCACATCTTGAAAATCTAGGTGCACTTAGATCCACCCCATCAACATTAACATTGAACCAGTATAGGGTCAGGGGAATCCATCTAATTGATTTCAGGATAATAGGTTTATTTACCCATTCTAAACACTAAAGAGATATAAAATACTATGGTTAGGGAAATTATTTCTCATGTTACTTGTTTAAATATTTATGAATGATTTTACTTATTTATGGATAAAAACACAACCCACATGAAATGGGGCCTTATGATTATCAAATATAACTCCATTTATCATTATTTAAATAAATGAAAAATGCATCTCCAAAATCAATAGGAATAATTTTATAAATATTATCACTAAACATAGATTATATAATGGAAGTCATGTGATATAGAATCCCATCATTAATGCATAGCTTGCATCCAGTGGTATCCTGCCTATAAAACCATAATTTTTTTACAATTGACTAGTGAAAAAAAATTATGATTATGAAATTAATTTTTTGTCCAATGTTGAGATCATACTAAAGGAAAATATAATCCATCCTTGTGAAGATGGTCATCAAGAGGATAATGGTGCTTCCACACATTACATATTAGTATAACATTTGAGGGAGAATCAATGGGATTTTTAATTTTGTTATTAATTTAATCACATTATAATTATTAGGAAATTTATTCCAATATAATTATATGGTATTGAATTATCCTAAAAGGATAAAAATCCATATCTTCATATCAGTGTTAATAAAATATTAATTTTTACCTAATTGATTATATCAGTTGGAAGGAAATAAAAATATGTTGTAACATAGATTCAGAGGTTGGTAATTTTAATTTATTTTAGTTATTGTGGTATATAATTTTATTCTACAGTGGGATTAAAATCTAAGGTATATTATAGTAATTGATTAAATAGTTCCCACCTATAAACAATCTCAAGAAATTCATTAATTATTTATTGGAGGAATTGATGGTAGGCTAGACCAAAACATCACATAACGAGGATATCGTTTCATAATTTTTGTCACAAATATATCTCTCATGACAGATATTTGTTCACTATTTTAGGGAATTATTTTTCATGTAAACTTGATGATAAGTGCTTCATTGATCTTGTAGAGATTATTGACTCCAATACTGCCCACGTCAATAGGATTAACACACTCTCTCCTAGAAACAAATACATTCTTTCTTTCATTGACATATCATGTCTCAATAAAATTTATAATCATACTATGAAACTTCTTTATAAAAATATCATGTGATGTATTAATTTAAAAGGAATTATTAGAAATTAAATTTATAATAGAATTAACTAATCATACTCATCGAGCTTGTGACATACTCCTTCCCTTCCACTTCACCATTTCATAAATCACCTTATATGAGATATTATAAATATATAAATACATTATTTTCCCATAAAATAAAGGAATGAGAAGATTCTCAATGTGCATGGATTCATTCTTCACTCGCAAAACATGTCCACTTTACATTTATTTTAAACTAGTAATTCATTTCCAAAAACAATAAAATATTTACTCCAATTAATTTCTTTTACATCAACATCTTCATAGTTTCTGAAGAAGACTTTGAATGTATGAAGTGTATTCCTTAAGGATTATATGAATATTAGGTTATCATATATATAAAATAGATGATATGGAAAAAATAATATTCTCCTCAATTTAATTTTCTTGTAGATTCCTGTTTGAACAAGATTTATAAGACATAAACCAAGATAGTTTTCCACAATGGAAAATAGGATCCTTGATAGAGGATCTCCCTACCTCATCCCTTTGGAACATAAAACAAATAATTTTGGGGATACATTAATTATAAATCATAATCTATACCTATTATAGATTTCCTATATCATTCTAATTATTAAAATAGAAAAACAAAAGTTTATAAGGATACCAAAGATTAAATTTCACTTGATAGTGTCAAAGGCCTTCGAGATGACCACCTTAAAAGAAAAATTCCTATACGTCACATTTTTCATGATCATTTTGAGGAAATTTAAGGTATTGAAAATAAAATTATATCTACAACACCCTTAAATAACCTAATTGATTTAGGGTAATCAAATCACTACTAAATTTCCCAAGTCTACTTGCAGAATTTTTTCTAATGATCATAGAAAGAGTGATGCCCTTTACCACAAGATGAAAGTTTCTAATATCAAAAAAAATTTCCATATTATAAAATAAATAAATAAAGTTTTAATTTACCCCAAGTTTTATGTATTTAAGAGAGAAAATTTCATTGACTATCTAATCCACATAATCCTAGAAAAAATCATAACAAAACATAAAACATTTATTTATAAACACATCAGCACCACCTAATTTAAAACATTAAATGAGAAGGAAGAATCCATGATTTCATATCTAGAAGGATATATAATAGGGTGTTTATTTTTATTACCATCACATATTGGTGGAAAATTATTAATGATAAAATATAAATAACACTTACTATCATCATAGTAGATCTTTTCAAAATAATCAACAATAGCCTTAGAGATTTCATCCTTAGTTGTAAAAATGTGATCATTCATCCAGATACCTTTGATTAATTTATTTAGCATATTTAATTTATGAAGATGATGAAATAAACATCATTTTCATCTCCAAGTTTCAACTATTTAGAATTAAATTGATTTTTCATAATAATTTATATAAGGGACAATAAGTCTTCCATTTTGCAGTGGTGATTTATTTTTTACTAAAGGAGATCATTTTCATTCTAATTTATAACATATATAGAATTATTTTCTTCCTCTATAACCTTTATATCAACATTTATGTGGAATAATTATGCCTATATATATACCATAAATATTTCTTTGAATTTATTATATTTCCCAGCCAAATTATGCATCGAGCTAACATTTAGACTATTACTCATTCATCAATAAATAAATTTCTCCACCTAAGGATGGTGACCCAAGAATTGTTGAACTTAAAATAAAGGGAAGATTTTATTACTACATTTATAATAAAATACACTAATAATGTTTTTTGATCATATTTATATATTGGAAGAGAAAACCCAGATTTATCAACATTTTACCCACCATATTTAACAAGGAAAAATAATATATCAAACTCACTTTCTTATTTCCCATTAATAGTATAACTTTCCCATGTAACATAATCCCTAGATAAGAAATCTTCCATAATGTTACATGAGTCATGCAGGATCCAAAGTCCTGGGAATAAATTTTTCATAAAGAAAGGCCTATATTTCTCATTAGGCCTGAGAATAGTGTTAAAATCCCCCATGATTACCCACTCTTGAATAATTTGTGATGACATTACAGTAAAAATATTCCAAATATCTCACTAATTTAAATAAGTGGTTAAGGATTAAAAAGTGAAAATACATGTTGAACCCATGAAATAATGAATAATAGAAATTTAATAATAGTAAGTCTAGAAGGATATTACCTGGACACTTGAGTGACTTAGAACCGAAATGGTTTCAAATGTACTATCATGAACATATAATGAAATCAATGAGTATCCTAGAGAATACTAGTTTAGATTCATACAATTATAAATGTTTTTTTCATATTAATCCCAACCAAAAATAGTTTGTTAGGGTTAAGGAAGTCTCAAATGGTTATTATAGTAGAGTGATTTCATAGACCATGAAAATTACAAAACAAGACCATAATTTCAATCCTTTAGGGGCCCTAGGGGCCTTATTATTTGGTGTAGTGCCTCTAGTAATATTCTAAATTATCTCCCTATCATAATTGAATTCATCATCCCAGTTGGAGAGCACCTTAAATCTTTTATGAGTGGAAAGATTGTTCTTACTAACATGGACCTTAGTTTGTCTTGAAATAGAACCACTAGTTAGAATTTAGTGGTTTTCATTGGTTTTAATTGGTTTTCATTGGGTGTAGAGTATCTAGGTAAAACCATATATATTATCACTATATTTATATCATTAGTACAATCATCAGGGGACCCATTGATATATTTTCCAACTTTATAAGTATTAAAAAAATTCCATGAATTTCATCCTTAACTTTAATATAAGGTAACACTATTTTAGTTTAATTATTAATAGAAGGTGGGAGAGGATATTCATTTCCATTAAAAAATAATTCTAAATTCATCAGGGAAATCATCCATATCCTTTTTAATAATACCAATCATTCCCTGAGTGAGGTTTCCCCTAGTTCTCATTACTACTCTTCTCAGAAAAAGTGAAGTCACCAGAAGTTCTTGTATTATCAGTGGTCAAAGAAATTTGAGGGACCATTCCCTTTATCTTATAATAATTTCTATTATCCCTAAAATCATTGATCTGATTCCCATTCGTCCTAAAAAAATTACATGTGACCTATGATTTTATGTATCCAGTATATTCAAGTAAAATTAAAAAAAATCTAGAAAAAACATTTCTAAAATATCATTCTTAATTTTGAGATTCATATTTTCATCATTCATAGACAAAATAAAATTTTCAATCAAATATTTTAACAAGTCAATTTCAACATGAATCCTTTCTATGTGAGAATACCAAGCTATTTTAGTATCTTTATCTATTTGAATGGGTTTATTGAGGGTAGTGGAAATGTCCTTCAAAATTTTTGGGTTCTAGAAAACCCAATTCAACCCAAAAATCTTCAGTCGTTCCTGGGAAAAGGTATTGTTGAACTAAAATGGGTTGAAATGGGGATTATATTCTTATAATTTTGGAAAACCCAGTTTAAATGATATATAACCTAAACCAAAATCTTTTCTTTTGATATAATTATATTCAAATGTGATTTATAAAAAACCATTTCCCATCGAGATCTTCCACTTACCATAAAATCCCAAAATACACATAATCATCTTGAAAAGTTCATGAATTTTTTAGGGTGTTTCACCATATAGAAGTAAAATCCTAGAAATAATGGAATTTATACACATGGTATGACTTTCCTAAAAAAATATAATCTATTGAAACATTCATGGTGTTTCTATTTCACACAATCCTCTACATTGAAGCCTTAGAAAAGGTTCGTGAAGAAATATTATACTTCTTCACTTACTTGTTCTCAATATTCTTAAAAAAAATTATGTTTTTCCTGATAATGTGAAAAATGATCTTTGATTCCAATGGTTTCATCATGATTCCTCAAATTCAATCCAGAAATGTTTTCATGGCGATTGAATAATCTTGTGCATCAGACTCTTGAATCTCTATTATTATTTCATTATAGTATTATTTATTATGTGTGCAATACATTATTTTTAATTTTTTATAAAAAATTATAAAAAATATTATATCTTTTGAATATAGGTATATCCAATGATGATATATATAATGGATATATATCCAACAACCATATTTCTAACAAACATATGTCTAATGAACACATTCTTGACTTCTATATATATATGTAATAACTATATTTCATACCTATATATTGCCTTCTAAAAATTATAAAATTAGTCATCATATTCCTTTATTAATTTATAAAGACATCTATTATATTTATGACATTCGGTCCTCCATCTATAGTTATAATTGGAGGTATGATCTTCATGGAAAACTATGAGGATGAATATTTCAAATTTTTTGTTTTTTATTCACATTCAGTTTTATTCCCCAATAAATTTTCTTAAAAAGGATTCATATTTATTTTTCATAATTTAATAATAGTTATCATGAATTATAATATTTTTCTAATAAAAATATATTGTGGATATTTTTAGTTTGGTGTTTTGTGTGAAATAAGATACTGAACACATTAAAGGGAAAAATTAAAGGTGCTACATTACATAAAGGTTGTTAATATACAAATGAATAATGTATATTTTTTTAAAATGTATCTTATTAAATAATAAATTATATAATTCTAACTTATAACCACTTAAAAAATAATTTATGAATTTTTATTCATTTTCACATTCATAAACAATACATTTAATAAAATTTTAAAATTAAATTATATGAAATTTAACATTTAAAAAAATAGATATTTTATAAAAATTAAATATTTTAACTTTTTTCAGCAACTATTAATCAATATTATTATTTTTATTTAATGGATTTACCAATAATTTCATGGATTTTATCAATCTATTTTATTTAAATAAATATTTAAAAATCTATAAAATTGATAAAAAATCATTTTAATAAAAATTAATTATATTGATATATTGATATCCTATTATTTTATTAAAATTTTATAAGAAAAAATAATATTTTTCATATGAAAATTAGCATTCTATAATTTAAATACATACTGATAATTCTAAACAAGATTGATATCCACTGGAATTATAACTAAAGTTTGCATTCCTAGTGATAATGGTTATAGAACAACTATATTAAGACAATTACATCCTATAAATTCATTTCACTCTAACTTCCCAAATCCCAATATTTAGTCATTCATTTTTTAGTAGTTATTTTACAAAATTCTTTCTCCTTTCATGATATTTTCTCTCATATATATTTTTTCTACTAATAGTGATTCTCAAGGTTGAAGATGATATAGAAGATTTCTGAGTTGAAAAAATATTTTTCATTTTCATTTATTATCCCCATTCATTTATACAATTTTAATGGATGTAATCATACTTGGTATGTAATAATATATGGTATTTAAGACTTTTTTCATGTGATTTATTTTTTAAATTCCAATATGTGTGGATAACGTTTGGTTAATTTGATTCATATCCTATATTGTTTATTTTTTATTGAATTTTATATTAATTAGACTAAATAAAACAACGTATAGGGAATGAAAATTAATAATTAAATATATGATTTCAAATTCTCCCCACCTATAGAAATTTTTTTCTCAAAAATTTATATTTTATTTACTATGTAAGATTATTTTTTCATATCTTTAAAATATAGATCACCTGGTACACAGATTCTATTTTATTCTATATTAAACAATACAATATTTCCCACATTTTTTTGAAATTATATATATATATACTAATTATATTTGATTATTTATTCTAATTACATTAAAAATGAATGAGAAAATTTAATTTTTTATGCATGAATATTTAAAAAATAACATTTTTAATCATCTTGATCCATTGCTCAATAATTTAATGGATTAAAAAATTCATTATTTTATGGATATTGACAATGTATAATGGAATTAATAAAAATATGTTTTTACATTGGTGAATTTTGGACTTTTATATGGTTCAAGTTATTACTCATAATCTAAGATAACATTTACATGAATACATTAACACAATATCCAATCCTATCTTGTTGTTCATTAGAACAACTGCACCATTACCCATTGAATATATTTTTTACTTGGTTCCACCTAACTACAACAATTTTATAAAACTAATGTGGTCATTGTGAGTGAAAAAAATAATATCCATAGTAAAAAATGATATTGTAATTCATCTTTATAATACAATTTTTTATAGTTTTACACCTTTATTTACTCCTATAACATATTATTTTTAACTTTTGGAACTCTTCATTCATTCTATAACTATTTTGGTATAACCTTGGTTGATTTATAATTTATCCTCTAATTATTTATAACCAAATCCATAAATTTAACTAAACCCCATTTTGATACCAACTAAAGAGTCCAAACTATAAAATACAAACATAATACATCATTTCAATGATTAATAATTACATATTTTTAAAAAATCACACCCAAAAATTATAGTTTTAGTTTTATTCATGATTAATTTCATGAATTTCTTATTTTTCAAAAAAATTCCAATACATCTAATAAAATTCTCCAAACATGATATCCATCTTGATTTATTTTATATAATATTCCTCTTCCATATTTAGGGATTGGAAACATAAGAAAAGGTTAATATCAGACGCTAATTAAGGGGTATGCCATAAAATTTATCAATCATTTCAACTTAATAAATCATAAATATAATCAAGATTTAGTATGAATAAAAATTCCTTGAATGAAATGAATACAATCATAAATTGATACCCAATGATGTAATACCATAACACAAAAACATAAATCCTTAGTATGAAATAAGAGTGTGGAATCATAATATAATAATCATGATCCATAGATATATAATATAGTATTGTGTTCTAATGATTAGCATAAAAAATAATAACTTATTCCTAGGTTAACCTTTAATGCATTCATATCATTATTTTTAGATTAAAAAATTATTTCCTATAACATATTTTATTGGGATAACCACTCATAAACTATAACATAACATCTCATGGGATATAGAGAATTTCAAAATTCTTTAGAGGGATATATTGGACCCATATGCCATATAATAATAAATCATATAAATGTGGGTCACATTAACAATATCATGATCATAAATCTACCATAGCATAAGTAACCAATAATAATAAAATGAATTTTAGAAAATATAATATTAGGAAGAAATAATTAACCTAGATAAATACGGTTTATTAATTAATTAAAACATATCCCTAGTGAATCATGATAAACACAAAATAAAATTAACATAAATTAAAAGTACATTATAATACTAATAATTTTTTTGGATAATTAGAAGAAATATGATTTAAATTATTGATAATATTTTAAAACTTATATAATTTATAAATAAATTATTTATTCGTTAATAATGATAAATTAAGTAAAAATTACATTTAAGAACCGTGAAAAATTATAATTGATTATTTGTAATGAAAAGTGAAGTGAATATTGGAATAATGTAACCACGTGAAAATGTTAATGAAGAGTGTCCAAATATTCATTTCATAAATTTTTAATATAAAATAAAATAAAAAATAAATTTATCTTATGGAATCATTAAGGTGTTGATCAATATAGTTAATACATAAATGATACATAATAAGGAATATAGACATTGAATAAAATGATTCTAACTGAAAATATGAGATAAAGAAAATTCCACTAACAGGAATAATTTAATATTATTTATTAATCAATGATATGGATAAAGGAAACAAGACATGTAAAACCCAAAAAATAATTATCACTGAAGAATAAAATATATGTGGTTATAAAGAGAGAAAAAGTCAATTTCCACCAATGTAAATTTAAAAATTGACAATGTCAATTTCCAAGTGAGATTGGAAGAGAGACTCTTACCTTTACTTCAAACACCAATGAAATTGATTTAAACTCCATATAATAATCATAACCATATTAAACACATATCAAAAAACATTATTAATATATATTATATTTTATACTGTTTAATTATAATAATTTTTTACACGTGTATCAGTTAGTAACAGTTTGTTTTCATCGTCAAATTTTAGTAATTTTGATTATTTCACTCAGAATTCATAATAGAAATATCGATCCCTGGTTATTGATAATAAGTTAATATTTACCATATTATTTAATGTTGATGAATCATGTTTTTAAATGATTTATATGGTCAAATGTTCAATTGTTATATGGTATTGTTTGTTTCATGAGAATGGAATTCATATTGAGTAAGTTTTGGGTAATTTACTATCAACAGAATTTTATATTATAAGGTACATTTATTTTTATATCATACAGATAGAAAAATATTCAAAACATAAAATAATATTTGAAATAATATACTAAAACTATAAATCTCTTGATACCCATTCATGTTTTAAATGATGAATATTGAATAACGTCGTTTGTATAGGTGTTTAAACTAACCCAATTACAACATATTATATTAATGAAAGAGTAAAAGTATAGAGTTATGTTATATTAATATCATTTTAAAATAATAATTATGTTATTAATACACCTTCATGAGTGGTTAAATATATTTAGAATGATTCTATATGAGAAGGTTGTATCATCTAATGCCAGAATCCACTAAGTGGTGCCCCGAGATGGTCATCCATAAGACCTCAAGTTCCCCTCCCCATATGCTAGAGGTTGTTGACTATCAGTGATGTCCTAGGGTGTTTCTATGGGGAGACTATACCCTCATAAATTAGATTGTAGCATAGACATAAAAAAATATATGTAAAATAGTGGAAGCCATAATATATTAATTGCAGTGGAAAATAATAGTAAACATCCAGTTATCATAAGTAGGTAAGAGAAGAATAATAAATAAATACAAAATGATTATGATGAGGATCATATAGCTATAAAAATTAGTACACAGGAATATAGGGGATGTAGTCATATACCACATGCTATCAAAAACATAAAAAATTAAAAAGCTTCCACTAAAGGCATCACAATCATAGGCTCGGTCTTCTAATCTCGTACTCCATCCTAGAACTCAGAATCAAACATCGGAAGTTGGTCATTCCCTTTATCTATACCTACAACCATGAATACTTCATGGGTACCAAGGGTGACCCAAGTAGGTAGTGAGGTATACTTAGTAGGGAAACGCTAATGGTTTCTAGATCAGTCCAGTTTTTTCATATAAAATGATTAGTGTTACACTAATAATAAATTCAAGACAATAAATAAATAAAAACATCATCTTGGGTTCCTCATGGGATACTCAGACAACTCTACCTGCTTCGGCCCATTCCAGATGTCTCTGAACCATGGTGAACCTATAAAATTGTGATATAATGTATAGATGGGTCATCATGAATAAGGTAATAAAGGTGAATCATACCCAAGTATATGCTTTGGATTTGCAGACTCATCCCTGGATTATAAACTACACATTTTTATTCTTTAGTTAGAGTCTATATTTATAAATTATTAAGAGGTGCCTTGGGCCCATCCAAGGAAATACAGATGGAATCCCAAGTATCACTCCATGGGAAATATAAATAAATAATATTGTAGAAGTTTTTCTAGGGTGATCCATAAATGGAATCCCTCATATAACTTCCCCCATGGTGTGAATTCAACCCTCTAAGCTCATCTCTAGTATCTCCCCTAGGGGACCATGTATCAATCGTAACCTGGTCTGATCATATATCCACTGAGATCATCCTTGGTGTCTCCCCTATGGAACGATTATCACTCACATCAAGGTAAGGTAAATGCATAGTGATCCCTTCCCAAGAATAACTAGTATTTATACAGATGTTTATACAATCCATACACAAGTTTTAATTATAAAACTTTATAATCCCATCCACGGAATCCCATAAGGATCCAAGTATCACTTCTGGCTTGAAATGAGGTAAGGGGTAGCTGATACAATTGAAATTCATTTGATAAGGCATTGTGCTTACAACAATTTAATCAGGTTGTCCTAGACATTTAATTATTCAATTCAATTAAGGTATTAAGTGTAGGGTCTGAACACATGGCCTACCATTTCACTCAATTCAATTCATACTTCAAAATACTATTACATGAAAACTCACCACTCAAGGATGGTCTAACAATTTAAGGTAGAGGGAAGATATACTTTCGATGAATGGAACACCCATAAGGGTGTCCCATGTTAAGTAAAACATCCTAGGATGTGATTTGATGTTGTCTAGGATCAAAATATTCATTAGGTTCCATTTAAATTAATTTAATAATAATTTTTTAATATTCTTTAGAGAATACTAGCACATAGAATGATGGAACTCAATATAAATGAAACTAAACTTGATGGAAATAATCCATACCACCTACCTTAGGTTCGTAGTGCTCTTCTCATCCAATGTCATCCCTTGAATCAAGATATAATGGTAAAAATCGAAATAATAATCAAATTCCCTAAAAATAGGTCAAATGATGTCACTTAAAAATAGTGCAACAGAAGAGAAGAAAAACTAAAAAAATTAAGGAATAGAAGTTTATATATTACTGAGAGGGATCCAACGCACCTAATGGTTAAGGAATCGGATATCATATGAGGGTGGTATCAAAATACCTAAGAGGAGGAGGTAAGGTAGCTTCAGACACTAACTACTAGAGAAAATGAGGGAGGAAAAATGATTATGGGTTAAAACATAATAAGGGGAAAATGTAATTTTCCCTTTGAATTTGGGGTCACACTATTTGGCCACATGGTTGGCCAAACCATTCACCAGCCATGAACTATCCCCAATCCAAAGAGGCCTCTCGCATGGGTTGGGTGCATGGTTTGAATAACAGTGCTCTATCCATGTGAAATGCCACTATCAAGGTGTTCTGTAATCCTGCACGAGCATATAGCCTAGCTCGCACAGTAGCAGACAAACTGTGTATCCTCTTGGTATTCACTGGGTTCCCACATGGTTGAGTTTCATGATTAGTATAAACCATATTTTAACCATTCTTCTTATTTTTCCTTCTTAAATTTTATATCTCCATGATTCTAATGAGCCCTAGACTCTCCTAAACTTCTCTTTATCTTTAGAGTACATTATTCACATAATATGAGAGGTTTTGAATAGTAACTTACAAGTTTGTACCTCTTTGAAAATCGGGGACATTAAAACCTCCCCCCTTAGAACATCTTTTCCTCATGTTTCCCTTCTGGGTGTGGTAAGTCATCTCCAGATAACATTTATGGTAACTGCATAGGTACAACGACTTCATGTTCCCAAGTATCATCTTTTACAAAGCTATTATTCAATAACACACAAACCATTGTAACTAACCTACCTTAGATATCCTTCGTGCTCCTATCAACGATACATATCGGATGCTCCAAAAAAGACATTTCCACCTCTATCTCAATGTTTCCAGGTTCAAATGAATGAGATGGTTCAACATGATACTGGAAAAGTTGTGATATGTAGAAGACATTACTCAAGTCATAGTACATCTAATGTAACTGCAACCGATAGGCTACAGGATCAATTCACTCTACAATCTCAAAAGGACTGACCTAACGTGGTGATAGCTTGCCCTATATATGTATCTATCAATGATAAAATCTACGATAGTCTTGTACAAAGACCTTATGTCCCACCTCTAACTCCAAAGGAAAGTAGCAACGATTGGTATAATACTTATTCTTGAACTAAGCTATATCCATAGGTTTTTTAATCATCTATACTATCTCTGAAGTCTCTTGAATGAGATGATGACCCAATAGTGATACCTCACCCAACTTTAACTAGTATAGTGGTGAATGGAATGACCTATCATAAAGGGCCTCATACGGATCCATCTGAATCATTTCCTAAATGTTGTTATTATAGGAAAACTAAACATGAAGTATGTTTTTTCCTATAAACCATTTAAATCAAGGGCATATTCCCCTAGCATGTTCTCTAACATCCATATTTTCCTCCTGGACTACCCATTGGTCTTAGTGTGATCTGTTGTACTCAATATCACCTGTAAACTCATTGCATTATGCAGCCCCTGATATAACTATTATGTAAGTTGGGTGTCTCAGACTGATATAATAGAATGGGGAACACCATGAAGGTGCACAATTTCGAAGATATAAATCCTCCCAAGATCATAAACTGAGAAGGTATCTCGGATAGGTAGAAAGTGTGTGACTTTGTTTATCCAATCTATGATCACCCATATTGTGTCACTGCATCTAGGGGATCTTAGAAATCCTATCACAAAATATATGGATAAGTCATCCCATTTACATTTAGTAATGGATAGAGGTTGTAGAAGTCTATCATGTCACTGGTACTTCATCTTTAACTGTTGATTTGTTGAAAAACTCATGATAAAATATTCAATATACCTCTTAATACCTATCCACAAATACTGATGACATATGTCATGGTACATCTTGGTAATCCCAGGGTGAACTATCTAAACAAAGACATAATATTCCCACGTTAACTCTTCATGTATGATAAAAAGAACCTAGATACATTCATTGAAGTTTGGGATCTAATTATCATCAATATACCAACCAGATGGTGGGTTCTCACCTAAGACACTCTCCATTCAGATGAGGCCCTTGGGATCGGATAGTTGTCTCATCCACACCCATTCTAGAAGATAGGACATAACTGTTATAGTTACTAAAAAATGTTGTTTTTGTTGTTCCAGAACCTCCAAGTGCATCTCAGAAAACAAATACATCAACTTCCACTCACTACTAGCCTTTTGGATAGCCTATGTCTGAGTCTTATTGCTTAGGTCATTAGCCACTATATTGCCCCTTTCTCGTGTATTTTCAAGCTCAAAGTTGAATGAATGCGGGTAATATACCCACATTCACTACCACAGATTCAGTTCACTATGTCTGGAGATGTATTTGAGACTTTTATAGTCCATATAAATAATGAACCACTCCCCAAAAAGGTAGTTCCTCCAATAGGGTATGACATGGACCATGGTATCTAGTTTAAGGTCATGCGTAGGGTAATTCTGCTCATGAGGCCTCAACTGGTGGGACCCATACTCTACTACCCAATCTATCTATATTATAACTACTCCTAGACCAATTATTAAAGTATTATAGTAAATAATATAGATTCTTCCCAGCTCTGGGTGAATCAGAATCAGCACTAAAGTCATTCTACCCTTCAACTAGTGAAATTATATTTTTCAAGCTTCAGACCAAAATAATTCCACACCTTTCTTAGTTAGGAATGTGAGAGGCACTACTAAGTGTGATAAATCCTATATGAATCACCTATAATATCCATCTAGCAACAAGAAACTGTGTACGTCAAACACATTTTTTGGGCTGCTCCCATGAAACCATGGCACTCACCTTCTCAGATTCAATACATACACCTACCTTTGAAATGATATGAACCAAGAAGTAAACCTTACTGATCAAAAAGTGTAATTTTTTGAGACTTGCATAAATATGGTACTCTCTTAGTGTATTCATCATGATCTCAAGATGGTTTTATTGGTCATTTCTGGTGTGAGAATACACTAAGATGTCATCCAAGACTACCACCACCAAATAATATAGGTACGGTTGGAAAACCTGATTCATCAAGGCTATGAAAATAGTCAGCACATTCATAAGGACAAACGTAATAAACAGATATTCATATAGGCCATACCTACTTCGGAACATTGTATGTGGTATGTTTGATGGCCTCACATGCACCTGATGGTAACTCGATCTCAAATCAATCCTAGATAAAATTATCACTCATTAGAGTCGTTTGAAGATGTCATCTATGCAAGGTAGTGGATACTAGTTCTTCATTTTAATTTGGTTAAACCATCAATAATCTATGAAAAACTTTATGGTGCCTTACACTTTCTTGGTGAAAAGAATATGTGAACCCTGCGGAAATTTTTTGGATCATATAAAAACCTTTGCCTATAAGTCTTCCAAATACTTCTTGAGTTCCTAGAGCTCTGTAAGTTCCATCAGATAGGGAGTAATGGACACTATTTCCACACCCAAAAATATCTCAATGGTGAACTCCACCTCCCACAGGGGAGGTAAATTGGATAAATCATCAAGGAAGACATCCCTGAAATATTCCACCACTAGAGGTAATTTTATAATATTCATTCCCTGATTTCCTATGAGGATATACACCATCTGGGCTGTCACTCTTCCTAGTCTAGTATGCTTAGGTCTAGCTCTAATTTCTTGTATATCCCATTTTACCTTATCAATATGAGAACTTACCTTGGGTGATGTAAAGGACACCCACAGTCTACATGGGAATGATAAGGTACAAGCCAGTCCATAATGAGAATGATGTCGAATTCGGTCATCTCAAGGATAAAGAAATTACATAGAAAATGGTACCCACTTATCTCAAGGGGGGATCCTTGTACTGGTGTATGTCCTCTAATAAACCCCCTAATGGAATTTTGAGAGTCATAAATCCACTGAAGTACTCTATCTCTAGGCCCAGACTTTCCATAATAGCAGTATATGTAATGGAGTGTGATTCACCTATATAAAATAGGGTAGAAACTAAAGTATAGGCTACCAGAATAGTACCTCATACTGTAGAAGGCCTTGGATTCTGCTCCTCAGGCATAGGTTGCACTGTATAGATATAGCTTGAACCACAGCCCTGAGATGTAACCTCACTTACCTGTGCAATTATGCTCTTTTGGTGCGGAGCCTCATATGTTTAACTACCATGGCCATGTCCACCTCCTCAGCCAAATCATTTGGTAGTAGACTAACTCCCAGCCTGACATGGATATACTGATCATGTACCTAAAAGTGGAGTCATCACAGATCCCTTCACACTAGTCATGAGAGGAAAAGTTTGGTAGAATCCCTGAAGGTGGCCATTATACCATAATATTGGCCCTCGACTGGGTTACTCATACATTGGGGATTCCTATTGCTTATCCTACCACACTGATGACACACGACATAGTTGTCGGTATGGGTCATCTGTCTGGTACTTCCCCCACACTCGACTTCAAAATGTTTCTTTTTGTCGCAAGATAAATCATCTCCCTTCCTAGAAACAGAACCGCCCTTGCTCACATTGACACCTTCCCTTAGGTTCTTCTCAATGACGAGGGCATGGTTCAATATCTCTGAAATGGTGGTCATCAAAAAAACATTCACCTACTATCGAATTGAATATGAAATCCCATCCTCAAAATGTCTCACAGTGGTCAGCTCATCACCGGAAAGATTCGGCGAAAAATGTTAGAGCTCGATGAAGCAACTCAAATATTCCATCACTAGCATGGCACCCATCTGTCAGTGAATAAACTCTCATGACCGACCTACTCACAACATCTGGGGGAATAAGTATTCATAGAAGAATGTATGGAAGCCTTTTAAGACCATACCATGATGACATACGACCTAGGTAATGACATCCCACCAACATTTAGCAGAATCACAGAGCATATAGGTAGCAATATTAACCCTCTTCTCTGGAGGCATCTTTAGATACTTGGAGATTGATAGCATCGCTTTTAGCCGTGAATCAGCAGCTTGAGAAGCGCCATCCCTCAAAATGGTGGGAGGATTCTACTGCTGGAATTTTTGGGTCAATTCTTCTATAGTATGGGCAAGTCGCGAGGCACCCTAGATAGACTATAAAAAGAAGAAGAAGCTATATCAGAATTGAGCATCGGTTCCCACTATAATATCAACATGAGGTGCCATGGGAGACCTTATAGGAGGTAATACCGGTGGTCCAAGGACCACCACCTCTAGAGAATGGTCGTTTCCACCTTCCTAACATATGACTTGATGATTTCATGGAGGCATAAGTCGGTAATTTCCAATTACATGCCTTATATAAGACTTAATAGAATAAGAAAAATAGAGAAAATAAGAAAGGATAGGTACACAAACTTCCTATAACGAGTCACAACCTCAGTCTACTCCTAAATCCAAGTCTAGGTGATAAGGAAGATTCACAGAAGGATCACAGGAGACACAGCATACTTCCCACTACCAAGGTCAGGTCATGGTCACGGTCTCATATGACACAATAGAGGTTCTTGTATATAAAGTTTCAATTGCAAGGTATATAGGAAAATAATCTTTACTTTATAATTAGTATCACCATTTAGAGGTGTAATTTTCATTTTAAAACTTTAATTTATTGAAAATTAATCTTATTTATTTGGATATAGATATCTCAATCCAATTAATTGTGTCACCAATTCCAAATTTATAAACACTCATACTCTTTATAACTTGAAATTGGCACATCAAGTAACTATGACCTAACTTGTACATCTGATATCAGGATGTAGGAGGTCATGTATAATGATTTAATTGAAATAATACCATTCTCAATTTATTAAAGTACTTTCTTATTAAATTTTAGTTGTCATTCATCAATCAAATCAACTAATATTTCATCCTATAGAACCAGTGGTCCATGGATCAAATGTGGCATAGTTGGTTAATTAAGGTTTCATCATCAATATATCCATAGAAATGCCATTAGGTTGATGTAGGCACATTAATTAATCCAATTATGTTAACCCTATAATAAATTTTGGCACTTTTAAATATAAAACAATAAAGGCATGTGCAATAATCACATGCAATATAGGAAATTTAAGCAAAAATATAGATATTTCATGGCATAATGCATGAAATTTACGTCCTATGGTACCTAGTATGATGCATGAATGTATACTCCCTCATACCATCGGGTCAAGGTAGAATAAATCCAATCATAATAATATCACAATAATAATGGCACCAAAAAGTGTGTTACCCAATGGGGAAATATATAAAATTATAATCGGTGAAACCATTAACAACATCAGTCTATCCCAGGAAATTTGGGTTTCCCCTATACATGGGTTAGCTACTCCCATAAACAATCTCATTTTCTAAATTTCATTACATCTTAGTCACTTCTCTCATACCCAAATAGTAAAAAAATGAAAACACTCTTATATCCCTTTGTAGCATTCCACCCCTAAAGTCACTAAGTAGTGTCCCAAGATGGTCATCCACAAGACCTCAAGTGCACCTACCCATATGACAGAGGCTTCCTACTAGTATCAAGGGACTAGGGTGTCTATGGGGAGACTATTACCTCATGAGTCAGAGTGTATAATAGTGGTAAATAATATATTTAAAATAGCGGAAGTAGTAATAAATTGATAGAAACATAAAATAATAATAAACATCCAATTATGATAAGAATATGGGAGATGAATAATAAATAGATACAAAATGATGATTATGAGGACCATGTAGATATTCAAAATGAGTAAATAGGAAAAAAAATTGATTCATTCATATAATACATACTATAAAAAACACAAAAAGGCTAAAATCTGCCACTACAAGCAACACAAGAATAGGATCAGTCCTATGCTCTCACACTCCATCCAAGAACTTAGAATCAAACATTGGAATCTGGATACTTCCCTTTATCTATACATTCAACCATTAAGTCTTCTTAGGTACCAAGGGTGGCTCAATAAGGGTGTGAGATAAAATCAGTATGACACCATGAACGGTTTCTAGATCAATACAATTTGTTCATATAAAATGATCAGTGTTCCAATAATAATAAATGAAATACAATAAATAAATAAAAACATCATCCTGGGTTCCTCATGGGATACTTGACCGAATATATATGCTTTGTCCCAATCTAGATGTCTCTTAACCATGGTGAACCTCTTTAAGTGTGATATAATGTATAGATTGGTCTTCATAAATAAGGTAAGAAATGAGGGTCATCACCAAGAATGTGCTTTGTATTGGTGGATGAATCCCTATATTTTCAAATACATGTTATTATTATTTAGTTAAAGTCCATGTTTAAAAATTATTAAGAGGCACCTATGGTCTGTCCAAGATGATTCAGAAAGAATCCCAAGTATCTCTCCATGGGAGAAATAAATAACCAATACCGTAGAAGTCTATCCATGGAGATCCATAAATGGAATCCCTTGTATCACTTCTGGCATGGTGTGAATTCAACCCTTTGAGATCATTCTTGGTATCTCATATAGGGGACCATGTATAACTCATGACTTGCTCTAACCAAATAGACACCGAGTTTTTCCATGGTGTCTCCCCTAGGGGACTGGTATCCCTCGCATGGAGGTAAGGTAAAAACATGGTGAGCCCATCCAAAGAATAACTGGTATCACTCCCAATGGGTATAAAATCCATACAAAGGATCAAATTAAAAAACTCAAAAAGCTTGTCCACGGAATCCCATGAGTATTGAAAGGTGCTATCATGGGCTCTTTCAAATGATGTTCTGTTTTGGGTTACTTAGGTGCAGTAGAGTGGCTACCAAAGGTCGTCTCTCAAAGGAGGAATAAAATTAAAACAACTTCTTAAAAGTATTCTAAAAATAAAATAAACGAGAATAAAAACACTACCTGAAATAATGGGGGGTTTTTTATCATTTATAAAACTAGAAGAAGTTTTCTGGAAGAATATTTCATTTTTTTTTTGAAATGAAATTCGATTAAAAAGACACAATAAGAAGATGTTTTTTAGACAATATTTAAAAGGTGTAATCGATCTAACTCTACCTCTTCACTCAATTATTTATCATTATCATCTAAATTAACATCCACTTAATAATGATCCCCTAACTTATTAACCACCAAACCCTACAAGAATTAACTTTACCACAAAGATGAACTGAATTAAACCCTAGGCTAGCTTTGAAACATGAAATTGCAGCACCCTTCTTTGATTAATTTTATAAATCAAGCTTACAGTCAGTGTTAAATTAAGGAACATTTCCATTCTGGAAAATGAGGATTAATTAAGCTTATAGATTATATTTTAACTGTACAAATTTATCCCGCATGGTCTTGTTTTACCAATTAAGTTTGTGCTCTCACAATTTACACAATACTCGACCTCCCGTATTTTTTGTCAATTGTTCAATTGATTTATTAGTTTCATTTAAACTAAAAACTAAATTAATAGATCATATTAATTTAATTAAAGTAGCTCATTGATTCAAAATAAATTAATGAATAAGTTTATAGGTAGATCGATTACTAAAAAGAACTACTCTTCAATGGGCGGTGTAGTCATCGTAGAAATGTTTTGCATGTGCAAAGGTTTAGAAAGGGTAGAACCCAATCACATTTCTACTCTTGATTCTAGCCCAAAAATAAAGATTAAGAGAAGAATAAATTTTAATAAAACAGAATAAAAGAGAATAAATAAAATAATAACAAATAAGTTTATTATGAAAACACAAACATTACAACATGAAGAAGAAGAAGAAGGCTTCGACGAAGGGATCCTTGCTTCAAGAGATACCCTTATTGAATTGCTTGGATAATTGGAGTGGAACCTCTTATCCTCTTCCCAAAACTTCCTAATGTACATTCCAACCCTTCTAAATGAGAAAAACACTAATTTATAGAGTGGAGTGGAGTCTAGGTTTAAAGAGGTTTCAAGTGTGAATGGGGAATCTCATCCAAATATTTTAACCAACTTCCACCGCTCATTTGACCTTTACAACACATGAACCAGCTGTTCTTCCAGAAGAATTATTTGTGAACAATTGTGTTGGAGATATCATCCCAAAATTTGGGCCTAATAAAAGCTCGGATGAAGACGTTGTGTCCTAAATACCGAACTGATGTCCAATCTGGCAAGTTCAGCCCACCTTTGCCTTCATGGTCTATTTAGTCCAACCAAATGAAATATTTAGCTCTAATGTCCTGAAAGAAATTTGTATAAAATTAAATTAGGAAAACTGTTACAAATTTTAAGTTCAAATAATTCATATTAAAATATTTATGTGTGAAATACTACAGTTCATTTTAAAAGTGTAAAACTGGAATTTTCATCAAATTTTTAAATGAATGATCTAATCCCAAATATTTGATAAATGAACATATTTAGCACAATTTGAGGAAATTATTTCATTTATTATCAATAAAATATTCCACAAAATAGTGTTTTTCAACTCCCCCATACTTAACCTTTTTCAATCCTGGGAAAAACCTCATATTAAGTACACATCAATATCAAATCAAAACAAATTTTAAAACAAATGTCCTTGAGATCCAAAAATTCCACACCAAGAAACAAAAGATTTCATGCCTCATAAAAAACCATTATTTCAAGTTCTCCATTTATATTATTCAATATATTTCCACTTCATTTATCCTCCCATGAACAAAACACTTACCTCACTTGAATTTTCTCTTATCACACAAATGTCAATTTTTTTTAGAAATGTCTTTCTCATACAAACTCATACAAGGGTAACCATAGGCCTAATAAATTACTACATCGCCACCTGATGTGAGTCAAGGACATATGTTTATCATGAGGACTTTTTAGGGTTTTTATATGGATTTTGGTTGGTAGGATTAAGATGTAAAAAAATATGAGGCTGAATGAGGGGGGATTGAATCTTTTTGAAGCAAAATTGCATTATTCTAATTGTCACTCAAGTATGGTCTCCTCCCCACACCTCTTCGTATAAATGTTGCTCCATAATCATGAAGACTCATGGAAAGTTTACACCATTCATCATTTAAGCAAAAAAAATTCAATCCTCTCAAACATAGTTTTTCATGAAAGCTCCAGATAGGCACAACTTTCTTTCTTCATCAGAAGCTCCAGAAAGGCATGTCTTCTTTTATCATGAAAGCTCCAGAAAGGCACAGCTTTCATCAGAATTATTTTTTTCAGTAGAAAACACATCTATTTAGAATTTTATTTTCCATAAAAATTATCACAGAATGTGGTAGCACAACACAAGATAGCTTCCACCACACTTAAGTTCAACTAGATTATGCAATTTCACTTCAAGAGTTGGTTGGATAGGGATAATTGTCTTGTAATGTGGCTAACCAAACAGTTTGTTCATGGATTATAAGGGATAAAAGGATTAAATTTTCAAAGTATACCATTATAAAAAAGTATTCTTTTAAATAGAGGCTTTAATACCAAACAAATGCCTCAATAATTTAAGCATAAGTACCTCAAACCCTCAAGTTTTGAAATGAATAAATCAAATTCTAGTTAAATCAAGCATGGTTTGGTTCTCTCAATAAATCAGGTAAATGTAAAGAATATGAAAATAATGGTTTATAATACTAAAAGGAAAGTGATTTAAAATATAAAGAAAGTGAGATGTGTCATGGGATTCAAAATTCAGATTAGTTTTCATGAAATTATTGAATATTTGAACTTGAAACAAAGTCATTTTCAGCATTCATTTAAGCTTAGTTTCAATGGTTAAATTGTTTCAATTATTGATATGGATTTAAAAATATTTATAAGAATCATTTCAGCTCAAAAGTTTAAAAACACACAAAAAATGAAAAATAAACACAAAATTTTTTAAAAACACACAATTTTTTTAAAATCATTAAAAAACAGGAAAAAAATTAAAATTACTAAACTAAAAGGTTCCCTCCCCAACACATAAAATATTTCATTGTCCTTAATGTGAACCCATGAGATGATACATGCACATGAAATGTATAATTTTAAATAGGAAAAATAATAAATAAGGTAAAGGGTTAGGAATAGCCTGGTGTGCTCAAGTGATGATGGGGTCATGCAGTGTGATGAAATCTACTGCATCGGTAGGAAGTCCCTCAATGTATCTCTTAAAACGTTTCCCAATGACTGTAAATCTCCTTTCAGTGTCCTCTTTCATGATCTCCACTACACCATAAGGAAAAACATTAGTCACAACATAAGGACCTAACCATCTGGAATGCAACTTACCAGACATCAACTTCAGTCATTAACTGTAGAGAAGGACTTTCTCTCCAATATGAAACTCTCTTTTCTGGATCATTTTGTCTTGAGATGCTTTTGATCTTTCCTTATAGAGCCTTGAGTTATTATATGAAGACAATTTAACCTCCTCAAGCTCTTGAATTTTCAGCTTCCTTTGGATTCCATCTTGGGCCAAATCCATGTTACATTTCTTTATAGCCCAATAAGCCCGATTCTCAACTTCTACTGGAAGATGACACGCTTTCCAAAAAACAATCCTAAATGGGGACATACCAATGGGTGTCTTATATGATATCCTATAATCCCACAATTCATCATCCAAGCACTTGCTCCAATCTTTCCTATTTGGTTGCACAGTTTTCTCCAAAATTTGTTTCAACTCATGATTTGAAACCTCAGCCTGGCCATTTGTTTGGGGGTGGTATGGTGTTGATGTTTTTTGTGTCACCCCATACTTTCGAAGAAAGGAAGAAAGATTCTGATTGCATAAGTGTTTCCCTTTTTCACTAATGATGTCCTTCGTTACTCCAAACCTGCAAAAAATCTGTGCTTTGAAAAATTCCACAACAACATGAGAATCATAAATCCTAGTTGCCTTATCCTCCACCCATTTACTCACATAATCAACAGTAACCAAAATATACCGAAAACAAAATGAACTAGGAAAAGGACCCATAAAATTGATGCCCCACATATAAAAAATCTCACATAATAATATGGGTTGTTGAGGCATCTCATGTCTCCAAGAAATGTTTCTCATGTGTTGCCAACGTGATCACGACTTATAATACACATGAGAATCATGGAATAAACTAGGACAATATAATCCAAAGTCTAAAACTTTTCTAACTATTCGTTGGGGTTCACAGTGTCTACCACAAGCAAGTTTATGATAAAATTGTAGAACAGACTCAAACTCATGATCAGGAACACACCTCCTAATAACTTGGTCACTACACATTCTCTATAAGTATGGATCATCCCAAACATAAAATCTTAAATCCCTATTTAATTTTGGGACTTGATGTTTCTTTAAATTTTCAGGGATTTCAGAGGAAACAAGGTTTTTAACTAAATATGCATACCAAGGATGCGTACCTGAGATGGAATAAAGATACTTATCAGGGAAAGTGTCCCAAAGTGGTACCTGGTCCATGGTGTCATCCTCTAGTGTGTGAGTAAGCCTACTCACGTGGTCTACCACCAGGTTTTCTGACCCCTTCTTGTCCTTTATCTCAATATCAAATTCCGGAAGAAGGATCATCCATCAGATAAGTCTGGTCTTTTCGTTTGGTTTCTTCAAGAGGTACCTCAGAGCTGTGTGGTCAGAAAAAATAACTACTTTAGAGCCCAATAAATATGAATGGAATTTATCTAAAGAAAATATGATGGAAAGAAACTCCTTTTCTGTGGTTGTTTAGTTTTATTGTGTTGAATCGGGTGTCCTCGATGCATATACAATCACATGTGAACGTCCCTCCACCCTTTGAGATAAGGCATCTCTAACTGCAAAGTTGGAGGCATCACACATAACCTCAAAAGAAATCCCCCACCATGGGGTTATATGATCGGTGGGGTGGTTCAACACTTATTTATCTCATCAAAAAAAGTCCTGAAAGAATAATTAAACACAAAATCAGAATCCTTTTCAAGTAATCATGACATAGGAAGAGCAATCTTACTAAAATATTTGATGAAGCGCTGATAAAATCCTACATGCCCTAGGAAAGATATAACATCATGCACACATAAAGGATATGGTAAGGATGAAATAATGACTACCTTAGATCTATCAACCTCAATCCCATGTTTTGACACTACATTCCATTAGACAATTCCATGATCTACCATGAAATGACACTTTTCAAAGTTCAAGACCAGATTCTTCTCAATACAATGATTCAAAACCTTTCCCAAGCTAGAGATACAATCATCAAATAAAGACCCATACATTGTAAAATCATCCATAAATACCTCCATGCAGGTCTCAATAAAATCAGAAAAAATACTCATCATGCATCTCTGTAAGGTACCCGGGATATTGAAAAGTCCAAATGGCATCCCTAGGTAGGAAAATGTACCGAATGGACAAGTGAATGTTATCTTCTCTTGATCCTCCGGAGAAATATGGAACCTGAATATATCCAAAAAAATCCATCCAAGAAACAATAGTGTGTCTTCCTAGCTAGTCTCTCAAGCATTTGATTAATAAATGGGAGGGGGAAATGGTCTTTGCGAGTGAACTGATTTAGTTTCCTATAATCAATACACACATGCCAACTATTTTTCACCCTCATTAGAACTAACTCATATTTCTCATTTCTAACAACTGTAACACCACTTTTCTTAGGCACAACCTGAATAGGACTCACCCACTGGGAATCTAAAATGGGATAGATTATACCTACCTCAAGCAATTTTTCAACCTCTTTTTTAACAACTTCCAGAAGGGTTGGATTGAGTCTCCTTTGTGGTCGCCTAACCGGTTTAGCCACATCCTCTAAGAGAATCCTATGCATGAAAATGGGGGGGCTAATACCTGATATGTCAGCCAAGGTCCACCCAATTTCCTTGATGTTCTATCTCAAAAGATTAAAAAAAATCTTCATGTTCAAAAGGGAGATTGTTAGTAATGATAACATGTAATTTTTCACCACTTAACAAGTATGAGTATTTGAGATTAGGTGGAAATCGCTTGAGTTCCAACATAGGGGGGTGATGTATGGATGGAGAAATTGAAGGAACTAAAATATGTGCACAAAGAGAATCAGTATCATAATACAAATCATCACAATCAGAGAATAAAGCATCAAATCCATCAGCATACTCAATAGCCATGTCATAATCAGAGTTCAAATGATCAGAATATGATTCCATTTCAAAATAAAATCTAAGAGAGTATTGTGCATTAGAAAAAGGTGTGGAAGTACTCTTAGAAATCAAACTAGAACTAATACTCATAATCTCCCTAATCATAGGACAATCAAATTCTTTGGGGTTTTATTTGGTGGTTCAAAATGGGAGATAACAAATACAGAATGGTCCTCTGAGGGGTACTTCATGGATTCCATAACATTAAATATCACAACTTCATCCCCAAACTCCATGGAAAGTGTACCCTCATTGACATTTATGATAGTTTTTTGTAGTTTTGAGGAAGGTTCTACCTAAGATAATGGGAGCATGAGAACTTACCTGATCATCCTCCATGTTAAGCACATAGAAATATTCTAGAAATATCATGTCTCTTACCCAGACAAGTACATCCTCAAGGACTCCCACTAGATATGTTGTATCTCTATTTTCTAACTACACCACTACTCTCGTCGGTTTTAGCTCACCAACCTGCAAATAAGAGAATACAGAGTGAGGCGTCACATTTATGGAAGCTCCCAAATCACAAAGAGCATCATAAAAGTGAAACTCCCCTATGGTGCATGGTATGGTGAATGTCCCTAGATCCTTACACTTTGTTGGCATTTCTAGATCTAGTGTAATGAGGGATGAAACATTCATTACAATATTTATCCTCTCATTTCTCTTGAGCCCTCTTCAATTGGTACAAAGTTCTTTTAAGAATTTCGTATACCTTGGGATTTTCTTGATGGATTCAAGTAGAGGAATGTTGATCTCCACACACTTGAATGTGTCCAAAACCTCATTTTTCATTGCTTCTTCAGCCATATTTCTGGTTTGTACAACTCTGTTTGGAAATGGAAGGGGTTTAGGAGGAACATCATCAATATTTTTTTTACCTTTTTCTTTCTCCTTGGATTTCTCATCAATTGGTGTGGAATGGAGATTTTATGGAGTTGAGGTGAATCCTGGTGGAACGATAGGTGCAGATGTATCAGTTTTTTTCTTCCCACTTCTCAATGTGATGGCTCTGACATTCCCCTTGGGATTTGGAGTAGGTTGGATAGGTAGATTTCCATAATTCTTACTTACCAGTTCATGGAGGGCATTGGCAATCTGGTTCATTTGAGTCTTCAACTCCCTCAGCTCCGAACCTTGACTCTTCATCTCATTATGTTAATTAAGAACAATTTTCTTCAACAGGTTATTAGTTTCAAAATATAACTTGTGTGGGGGATTCCCTTGTTGCTGGATTGTTGATGCTTGTGCTTCAAAACTCATTTGGAGTTGTTGGAAACTCTGCTGGTAAGGCATACGCTGCTAGAAGTTTTCTTGAAAAGGGGGCCTTTGTTATTGTCTGGAGCTATACCTTATGTCTGATTGATCTTTCCACGCCTGGTTGTATTCTGGTGTAAAGTAATAAATCTTCTTTTGGGGATATGGTTGTTGTTGTTGCTGATATGGTCTGACAAGAAACACTGCTGCACAATCTTCTATTTCTTATAGTTGGGAGAAACAGTCAGTTGGGTGGATTGTCTCAATTTAAATGCCACAAGGCCTTGAAGGAGGGGTTGGGATTTATTTTTATCCAAAGAAATCTATCTCAACATAGTTTTAAATTCTTCCAACTTGGTATCAATCAAATGACTTTCAAGAGAAGATGGACTTACCTGATGTACTCCCCTGACATGTGGTGTACCTTGATCACCAAATTGTTGGGAGTTTTGGGCCATTTTTTTGATCAACACATGTGAAGATACTTGTGTCTTGTCCACCAATGTTCCTCCATCCGCAACATCCACCATGATTCTCTCCATAGGTGTGATTCCTTCATAGAAGTAATATATGAGGAGTTTCTCATTGATTTGGTGATGTGGACAGCTTGAACACAACTTCTTGAATCGCTCCCATTACTCATATATTGACTCCCCTTGTACTTGCTTGATCCCAAAGATCTCCTTACAAATGGAATTGTTCATTGATTTTTGAAAAAATCTCTATAAGAAAATACAGTTTCAAATCGTTCCAACAAGTTACATCTTTGGGTTGTAAATAATACATCCAATATTTCACAACTCTATCAAGTTAGAATGGGAATGATCTTAGTTTGATTTGGTCTTCAGATACATTTCTTGGTTTTAGGGTTGAGAAAACCACATTAAATTCTTTAAGGTGTTTATTGGGATCCTCACCAGAGAGGCCATGAAATTTTGGAAGTATGTGAATTGATCCATATTTCAGTTCAAAGTCCGATTTGTGATTTGGGTATGCAATGCAATTTGGTTGATAATTAATATTAGGTGTAGCTAATTATCAAATGGTTATATTAAGTTTATTTCCATTATTTTTATCCATTTGTTCTTTTTTATGGTTTAATTTTAATTTATTCCAATTTCAATGTTCTAAGAGTGGAGTAATTCTCCAACTGGTTAAATGTTGAAACTTCCAGTAGACTGAGAATGTCTGATTCGAGCCCGAATACTACGTTCAATCTCAGGGTCAAGATCTAAAATATCCTCGGGATTAGTTTGTCTCATAAATAAAATAAAAATGAAAATAAGAAAATTGGACTATATTAAAATAAAAATGAGAAGTTTGAGTTGATGGTCCAAAAAGAAGTAGAATAAAATAAAAGAAGAAGAAAATCAGATTGGGTAAAGAAGGAAGAAAAAAATAAGAGAATAAAATGTAAAATAAAATAAATACCTCTAATTAGTTGAAATAATTACTTGCCTCCCTGGAAATGGATCCAATTTGAATGTTTCTATCATGGGTGATTTTAAATGATGTCTGGTTTCATGTTACTTAGGTGCAACATAGTGGCTGACCAAGGTCGTCTATCAAAGGAGGAAGTAAATTAAAAAAACTTATTAAAATTATTCCAAAAATAAAATAAAAGAAAATTAAAACACTACTTGAAAGGATAGGGGTTGTTTATCATTTATAAAACTAGAAGAAGTTTTCTGGAAGAAGATTTCATTTTTTTGTTTTTATTTTTGAAATAGAGTTCAATTAAAAAGACACAACAAGAAGATGTTTTTTTAGAAAATATTTAAAAGGAGTAATAAATCTAACTCTACCTATTCACTCGATTATTTATCATTATTATCTAAATTAACATCCACTTAATTATGATCCCATAACTTGTTAACCCCCAAACCCAATGAGAATTAACTTTACCATAAATATGAAGTGAATTAAACCCTAGTCTAGCTTTGAAACATGCAATCGCAGAACCTTGCTTGGATTAATGTTCTAAATCTAGATTATGGTCAGTGGTAAATTAAGTCACATGTCCATTATGGAAAATTAGGATTAATTGATCTTATGTATTATATTTTAACTCTACGAATTTATCCTGTGTGGTCTTGTTTTACCGATTAAGTTTGCGCTCTCACAATTTACACAATACTCGACCTCGCGTGTTTTTGTGTCAATTGTTCAATTACTTGCTTAGTTTCATTTAAATTAAAAACATAATTAATAGATCATATTAAGTGAATTACATTAGATCATTAATTCAAAATAAATTAATTAATAAGTTTAGAGGTAGATCGATTACTAAAAAGAACTACTCTTCCATGGGCGGTGTAGTCATCGTAGAAACATTTTGCATGTGCAAAGGCTTAGAAAGGGTAGAACCTAATCACGTTTATACTTTTGATTCCAGCCCAAAAATAAATATTAATAGAATAATAAATTTTAATAAAATATAAGAAAAGATAAGAAATAAAATAAGAACAAATAAGTTTATTATGAAAACACAAACATTACAACATGAAGAAGAAGAAGAAGAAGGTTTCAACGAAGGGATCCTTGCTTCAAGAGCTACCCTTATTGAATTTCTTGGATAATTTGAGTGGAAAATATTCTCCTCTTCCATAAACTTCCTGAAGCACGTGAAAACCCTTCCAAATGATAAAAACACTAATTTATATAGTGGAGGGTAGGCTAGGTTTAAAGAGGTTTCAAGTGTGATTGGGGAATCTCGGCCAAATATTTTAAGCCAACTTGAACAACCCATTTTACCTCAAAAACGCGTGAACCATCTGTTCTTACAGAATAATTATTTTTGAACAATTGGTTTGGAGAGATCCTCCAAAAATTTGATCCCAATCAAATCTCGGATAAAGAAATTATAGCCCAAATACAGAATTGATGTACAATCTAGAGAGTCCAGCCCACCTTTTCCTTCATGGTCTATTTAGTCCAACCAAATGAAATATTTATCTTAAATATCCTGAAAACAATTTTTATAAAATTAAGATAGGAAAACTTTTAAAAACTTTTAAGTTCAAATAAGTCATATTAAAATATTTATGTGTGAAATACTACAACATATTTTGAGCTGCTAAAACTAGAATTTTCATCAAATTTTCAAATGAATGATCTAATCCAAAATATTTCATAAATTAACATATTTAGCACAATGTAAGGAAATTATTTCATTTATTATCAATAAAATATTCAACAAAATAGTGTTTTATCAAGGATCCAAGTATCACTCCCATCCTGACATGAGGTAAGGCTTCTCAAAAACAATTCAAAATCATTTAATAAGGAATTTTACTTACAACATTTTATTCAAGTTTTCCAAGACATTTATTTAATATATTCAATTAAGGAATGAAATTTAGAGTCTTATAAGATGGCCTACTATTCCAATCAATTCAATTCATACTTCAAAACATTATTACATGACAACTCACCCCTTTAGGATGGTCTAAAAATTTAAGGTAGAGGGTAGATAGGCTATCAATGAAGAGAACACCCATAGGGGTGGACCATGTCTAGGATAATAACATATGATGTGATTCACCATTTTCTAGGATCACAATATGCATGATAAACCATTTAAATTAATTTTCTAATAATTTTAGAAGCATCTCCATAGAATTCTAGTGCACGGCATGATGGTTCATAGTATAAATACAATTAAACTTGATTGAACGAATCTAGAACACCTACCTTAGGTTTGTAGTGCTTTCCTTGTCCGATTTTGGCCCTTGAATTGAGCTAGAATGGGAGAAATTGGAAGAATCATCAAATGTATTGAAAATGGGGAAAATGAAGTTGCTCCAAAATAGTGAAACATGGGAAAAAATAATCAAAGAAAGTAAGGAAGTTGAGTGTATATCTTATCGAGATGGATCAAACGTACCTGACAACGAAGGAATGGTAGATCGTATGAGGGAGATATCAAAATCCCTAAGATGAATAGGTAATAAAGATTCGGGAACTAGCTATTGAATAAAATTAGGGAGGAATAAATGATTAGGGGGGTTAAATCATAATAAGGGGAAATTTATTTTCCCTTTTAAATTTGGGGTCCCACAATTTAGATGCATGGTTGGACAAACTGTGCATCAACTGTGTACCAAGTCCGGTCCTAAGAGACTCCTTGCATGGGTTGGGCATGTGGTTTGATTAACCACGTGATAGCTGTGTGAAATTACACTTTCAATCTTTTCTGAAATCCTATACAGTCATGTAGTGTGGATCGCACAATTGAAGACAAACCATGTGGCCTCTTGTTGTACACTGGGTTCCCACATGATTGAGTCACACAAATAGCACTAACTTTGTACTAATCGTGCGACTTAGTCAGTATCCTTAAATTATAGAGCTCCATGATCCGAACGACCCTTGGACACTCTCAAACTTCTTATTATCCTTTAGAGTGCATTATTATCATAATACAAGAGGCTTTAAATAGTAACCTAAAAGTATGTACCTCTCTGAAAATCCAGGTCATTACAAAGCTAATTGAAAATGATATTGAAAAAATAGATACATTGATGAAGTCACTCCTTGAAATAGGTTCCATAATAATGATGGATGTTGGACTCATCATTGAGAAAAAAGATATAAAGAATGTAATAGTAAAATAGGATATGTAATTCATATTTTGACTGATGAGAAAATTTAAGGATAAAAGTTGTTTGGAGTTACTAGAATAGAGATCATTTTATAAGTTATAATGAGGTATAGTTCGTTGGAATCGTAGGTCAGGTGAATGGTAATGATATAATTACATGAGATTTTGGTGATTTAGTTAATAAAATATTGGTAATCATTTCTACACTAACTCTTACACCTAAAAAAGGTCCTTTATAATGAGTTAAAATTAATATTATCATCAAAAATTCAACTCATTTCATTTTACACCTTTCTACATCTCTTCAAAATATTTAATTATGTATCATAATAATTATTTTTTTACTAAAAAATAAATATCACCCCTCTTACCTAATTTATAAATTATGATTAAAAATTTTAAATCCATTTCATCTAATTTAAAATTTATATTAGAGAAAAATAACTTTTATTTTTAAAACTTAAAATATATATAATATACTATTTTTGTAGATAAATGAAATTTTAAACATAAACTATTCTTATTATCATTTAATCTCAATATTTAATGATTAAATTAGTGATAAATTAATTATTGATACTTATAAAAATTAAATTTTAATAAAATCGTTAGTATACTAATTAATTATTATTACTCTTTTAAATAAAAATGAATAATGTATAAAAACACTCTTTCAAAAAACATATTTTGAGATATTAAAATATTTCATTCTTATTTATAATAAATTTATAATCAATTTATCAATGTTTCATCATCTATTTATATAAATAAAAAATAAATTTCACTAAATTTCATAATCCAAATATTTAGAGGAGAAACCAATAAGACCAATCTTGATTTTAAAGAGTCTGATACCAAGCATACTCAACAATCCTTGGTATAAGAACTGAAATCAGTGGGGAAAAAGGATCTGGAAGAGGAAGGGTTTATAGATAAGGGGAAATAAGGGAATTCTTATCGGATCACCAAAGGCTAGCACACACTGTATGTGGGTGGAATTCCAACAAAAAATCTGAAACTATTTCTCCACTCTAATGGAAGAAATAATGATGAGTCATCTCCCATATGAGGTACAAAGGAAGAAGATGAGGGAATGCACAAATGAGAGATACAAGTCTATGTGAATAAGGGAAAGAATGGATCAACAACCAATATTGCATCCATCTTTGCAGCTTTGACAAGAGGAATATTAGTGCGGATGAGTTCATTATAACCAGGGTAAAAATGTTTGAGCACTTTGAACCTCTCATATAATAAGACCCAAAAACATAAGGAAATGTAAATGGAATGAAGTTTAAATAGGGTAATTGGTTTTATCACTTTAAAATTATTATAGAATGATCTTGTCAAATCTTATGAGGATAAAAACTCTATGTCTCCTTCTGAGGCACACACATATCCATAAAAGTTTCTTCCTTGGAATATTTATTTTAATTTTCATGCATGTAGATACATGATTTATTAAGAATAAAAATTGATGTTTTTTATAAATATATATATGTGAATAATAATTTTTCAAAATAATACATATTTCATTGACAATGATTCATTAAATTTTTTAATATTTCATTGTTGTTATTTAATTATTTTACTACTCATTAAATTAATTTCTTCAATACATTTTTGTTGAAAATATTATAAAAAAATATGGAAATTCATAAAAATATTTTCATTTTAATAGAAGAAATTTTTAAAAATTAATTAGTATATATTTATTCTAATTCAAATCATTTATTTTTTCTCTACATTTATATTTAAAATATATTTTTTTAATATCAAAATAAACTATATATATATATATTAACTATATATAGATAAATTCAAAATGGTAATACGTTTGCAGGTATTATACAGGAAAATTATATACCCTTTTATAATTATTGTATAACAAACATATCATCCCTATTAATTATATAATTTTTCCATTTTAACTTCTACTATTAAATTTTTTATTCTTTTAATATTAGTTTATAATTTTATAAAATCATTTTTCCATTAATGGTGTTATTTATAACTAATTTTTTTCTACTAACAGTTATTCTCACTGGTGAAAATGATATATGATATTTCCTAGTTAGAAAAATATTTTTCTTCTAATTTTTCTATTCAATTTTATTTTATGGGCATTTAAGGGATGTAATCATCCATTATATGTAAGATGTGGTTTATTTTAAATTTTGTTTTATTGATCCATGAGAAATTATGTGTTATTAATTTCATTCAAATATTATATGATTTTTTTCAACCAATGTTTCTATTCATTAGAAAGAATAAAATAAGTAACCTTGTAATTTGAAATTCATAATTAAATCTGAGATGTTACATTAAATATTTTAATTAAGTAAATAATTAAATAAATTTCATATACTTCACTCATATATAGATTTAGTGAATTCTATTTGGTATCATAGAACAAAAATTTCTTAGAAACTCTATCTAAGTCATATACAGGGGATCTATAGAATAATGTTTTTTGTCATAATATAAATGAATCATTGAACTTCTCTGACATTATTTTTACATAACTACATTGTAGAATGAAACTTTATGTAATTTTATCAATATTTCTTCATTTAAAAGTTTAGAAACTCTTAAAATCCATTCATGCCAAGTTATTTTTTATTGTGACCTGATTTTTTTAACTACCTTGAATTTCTTCCATAAATTCTATAAAATCGTAAAACTAATCCTTTATTTTGAAAAAAAATAAAACATAAAAAATTAATAATTATTTAATAAATTTTAGAATAAAAGACATGAAAAAATGTTATTCATAATTTTATGTTATCAAATTCCTACATCGTTGAACAATATCTAATATCTAATAGAAATATCTACATCACACACACAAGAATCCAATATTTCCCTAAGATAAACATCTAATTGATTATACTCATAGTCATTCTATCACAACTAAAAATACCTAAAGCATGAAAGGAATCTCATTAAAAGTCTCTTATTCATACATCATGTGTTATTCTGTGTCAATGATACCCTCCTATTCCACATATATTGTTCAAAATTTAATCATAATCCATGAAACATGTGATTTCATATACCAAAATTATCATTTATCTGATCAATTGAGATCATTTAACCAGAGTTATAATCAATCTCATATATATGTAATGTATAAATATGCCTTTAATTCATATAAATCTCTAAATAAAAATGAAATCACAAAAATCAAAAGGGATTTTAAAAGTTAAATTTTTAATTTTTAATTAGGGTGGTTTATAATGTAAATATAAAAGTAATTCTTGAAAATATATATCTAAATTATTAAAGTAAAATGAATGATGTTAATTTATATTTAATGAAAAACAAATACCACCTAATCATTATCAAATGATCACCAATCAAAACTTTCTGTTGTAACCCTTGTTTTAATGATCACAAAATCATGTTAATTATGATATTAAAAAGTTTTTGCTTTAGTATTTTATCCTATAAGGAATATTGGAGACATTTTGGATAAGTGTTGGAAAGTTCCTCCATTATGAAAGACTTGATATAAGAGATGACCCGCCAATTAGAATGGAAATTTGACTAAGTATGGGAAAGACCCACCATTATATATGACTCGTTGTTGAACCATGAAATTTGAATAAGTGTTGAAAACACCTACTGTCTGAGAAGAGTCACCTCTAGGATGAAATTTTTTTCTAATTGTCCAAGAGACCTACCACCATACCTAAGTCTCCATTGAAGATAACCTATAGTTATACTTTACCTATAGCCAAGAGATTTGGAAAAGTGATAGGATGACTCACCATTGAGACATGTTGCCACTGAGATGACTCACCATTGACATGACTCACCGCCAGCCTAAGTCACCGCTAGAGTTGTCTCACCATTCAGAAGAGTCATCGTCACAATTTCTATTTATTTTGAAATAACTATTTCTAATGGATATATTATCGAAACTAATGATGAGAATTATTTTAATGATTATTCTTAAACTATTTTATGGATTCATTAAAGTTTGTGTCCGTCGATCAGTATGAGGTTCAGAGGATCTGAATGATTTTTCCTTCATGCTGTTAATTTATTAAGAAGTAGACTCCCTTATGAAAATATGATAATAATATTGAAGAGAGTTAAAATTTTGTGAAAAATTATAGTGTGTTGTGGAGTATAGTAATTAATTATTATATTTACATGAAGCATTCTTACCAACAATCGAGAGTAGAAGTTTACAGAACAACAAATATCCAGTTCCTTTATCACAGTTCGAACAAAAAGAGGTTATGAAGCTCTATTTTATAACAAATTTAAAATAAATGACTTGATCACTTTTTTAATCTATATTAGAGGAGTCTAAAATATTCCGAGCACATCAAATAGAGAAACACATTCTTTTATTTATTTTTTTACTTACTCTTTCTACTTGTTCTATTTATATTTTGAGTAGTGTGTGATTTACTTTTTATATTAAACTCACACACTGTCTCATGTTCTTTAACTAGAAGATACTCAATATCTTCTTAAACTCGCTTTACACCCATTTTTTCATGTGTTGTGGAAGATTTCAATGTATGTTCAGTGTTTGGTTTATTACCATGTTTTTTGTGTCTTACATGGCCTGGATAGCTGATTTGTTATTGTTTACCCGATCTAGACTATGGATCAAGTTTATTTTATATAATATACTTGGAATCAATTGACTTATAAGTGTAGAGGATTAGGTCTCAGCTTGAGACTGGACCTCTTGTATTTATTCCACAATGTGTTTTTTTTTTGTTTCTATGATTTAAAATGAATATGTTTTAAACTATAAAAAACACTACTTTTATAGTTAGTATTTATTAGTATTTTTATAAGGTTTTGATTAAGTAAATTGATTTCAAAAGTAAAATTAATATTCATATATTGTTTTATATGATACTTAATCAATATTTCATAAATATTTTAAAATATTAAAACTTATATTGATCTGATATTTTGATTAAATGGGTTATTTTTAATTATTTGGGGGAATTTATTTAAACCTATTTTAACATAAATTTTTATTGGGTACTAAATTCACCCTCCCTATTGATATACTCACTCCGACCAATATTTGGTATCATAGGTTTTTCAAAATCTTTTCAATTGCGATTTTTAGTTTTTTTAAAGATCTTAAATTTATGTTAGTTTTAAATTTAGTTCTTTAAATATATAATACACAAGAAGGTTCTGCTACCAACAGACCTCCTTTCTTTAATGATAATAACTATTATCAATGGAAAATAAAGATGAAAATGCATATTAAAAGAATGGTTTTTGAAATATGGTCTACTATAGAGGATGAATATGAATTACCTAAGACTTCTAGGAATACTTGGGATAATGTTACTAAACTTGTTTATAATAATAATTGAAAATATATGAATTCCCTTTATTATGCCTTATGATATAAATAATTTAATAGGATCTCTACTAGTAAAACTGCTTTTGAAATTTGGGATACATTAGCTATTTATCATGAAGGAAATACTAGTGTTAAAGAAATTAGATTAAAAACTTATACAATTAAATATGATACATTCAAGATGAAACCTAATGATCAGATCTCTGACATGTATCTTGGGTTCAATGAGATGGTGAACAAAATGATCTCCTTGGGGAATCCAGTGTCAGACAAAGACAAAATCATGCGACTACTAAGATGTCTTCTAGATAGATGGAGAGGGACATCTGTTTTAATAAGAGAATCTTATGACATCAGTAATATACCTATGAAGAAATTGATTTTAAAGTTGATTATGTATGAAGAAAAGATTAAGGTTAATAATTAAGAGGATGATGACCCTAAGAGAAAATTTGTAGCCTTCAAGACTACTTCATCAAAACAAAGAGAAAGGGAAAATTTTCAAGTTGAAAGCTCTAGTGATGAGGAATCACCAGCCTATAGTGATTAGGAAACTTCCCATATAGCTAGAAGGTTTAAAAAAATTTATTATAAGAATAAATTATTCAAAAAACCAATCTACAAGGGAAATTATGATAGTATATGGAATTGGAAAACGTATTGTAAAATAGATGATAATTCAAATGATATTACTTGTTATGAGTGTAAGATAAAATGAAATGTTAAGGAAGACTATCCAAATTTGAAGTACATAAATAATTATTAGGAAAAGGATAAAAATTATAAGAAATCCATTAAAGCCACATTGAGTTCCTTTGAGGACATCTCCAGAAACTTGGACTCAACTCATTAATATAACTCTAATAGAGAAAATATGTGATTCATGATGAACATATCTAAGGAATATTGCTTTAAAATATCTTGTATAGATCTATGGTACTTAGATATTGGATCTTCTAGTTATGTGATAGGAGATTTCTCAAGCTTCAAGAACTGAATAAAGGTCGATAGTGTTCATGTCACCTTTGGTGATAATGAGAAAGGAAATATCATTTTCCTTGTCCAAATAAGTAATACCAACTCAATTATAATTTCTAAAGTACTTTTTGTTGACGGTTTAAAATGCAATCAGCTTTGAATCTCATAATTATGTGATTATGGTTTTCATGTAACGTTTTAAATCAATGTTTGTGATTTTTTTTAATTCAAAAAATTATTTAGTATTTTTTCTTTGATAAATGAGAATTTTTTTTTTGTTAATATTGATTCATTAATTTCAAAAAATCTTTCCTACTAAAGTGACTTTCATAAAGAATCTTGGATTTGGAATAGGAAACTAGGCCACTATAACATTCACTCACTTAGAAATCCTACTATGAAAGGTTTAGTTAGGGATCTACCCAAACCTAAATTCCTAAATGACAAAGTCTATAAACCATTTCAAAAATGGAAATATCACAACATATCTATTAAATTAAAGAAATAAGTTTCAACTTCTCAACCTCTTGAGTTGGTTCACATAGACTTGTTTGGACCATCCAAAGTTTCTGGTTTAAATGGGAAGAACTATTTCTATGTAATTGTAGATAAATTTTCTAGGTATACTATGAGTATTCTTTTTAGATCACAAAAGTGATGCTTACTCTTATTTTACCAAGAATGTTAAATCTATAGAAAACCTAAGTGGACTTAGAATTAAGACCTTAATAAGTGGCCACGACCATAAGTTTGAAAATCAAGACTTTGAATCCTTTTTTTCACAAAATAGATATAGTCATAACTTCTCTACTTCTAGGACTCCTTAGCAGAATGGATTTTTAGAAAGAAGAAATATAACACTTTAAGAGATAGCTCGGAAAATACTTTATGAATATGACTTACCTATATAATTTGAAGAAAATTATGTGAACACAGTCTGTTGTATAAGTAATAGAGTTTTAATTAGACCTGTCTTGAAGAAAACCCCTTATTAACTTTGGAATAATAGGAATCCTAAGGTTAATTAATTTAGAGTTTTTGGTTGAAAAGTATTTATTCTTAACACTGAGTATAATCTTAAAATTTTTTCCTCAATAAGTGATGAATGAATTTTCCTTGGCTATTTACCTTAAAATAAATCCTATGTAGTTTTTAACAAAATAACCAAGACTGTGGAAGATTATTTCCATGTTATGTTTGATGAGACAGATCCACATAATCCAAAAACCCCTTTATAAAATCTTGAGGATAATTTATCCACTTTGAAAATAAATTCCAAACCTTCTGATTCTTTTTTAAAACATGTATAAAAATAATCCAACTTTCATGAACTTTTATAACCTAAACCTATAGAGGACCCTGAGGTGCCCAGACCTTCTTTTTATAGATCTACTAAGACTCTTAAATACCACCCTTTAGATGTTATTGTTAGAAAATTAGATAGAGGTACAAAAACTAGAACTTATCTATGAGACCAAGTTGAACATCAAGAATTATTATCACATCTTGAACCTAAGAACAATAATGATGCAATTAATGATGAATTATGGGTAATGGCTATGTAATAAGAACTTAATAAATTTTAAGGAAATAAATTTTGGGAACTTGTTGATAGACCTAAATACACCTTGACTATAGTCACTAAATGGGTGTTTAGAAATAAGGATGATGAATCTACAACAATAGTAAGGAATAAGTCTAGGCTAGTTTCACAAGGGTATAGTCAAGAAGAGGGTATAGACTATGAAGAAACCTTTACAACTGTATCTAAACTTGAATCCATTAGATTACTGATTGCCTATACATCAAAACTAGATTTAAAACTATATCAAATGAATGTCAAAAGTGAATTATTGAATGGGTATATAATTGAAAAAAAAATTGTTGAAAAACCACATGGATTTTAAAACCCACATTTTCCAAATCATGTTTTCAAGTTAACAAAATCTTTATATGGTTTAAAATAAGATTTTCAATCTTGGTATGATAGGCGCAGCTATTTTCTTATTTCTAAAGGATTTTAAAAAGGTATAGTTGATCCTACACTATTTATAAAAAAAATCAAAAGATGTTTTAGTTGTTCAAATTTATATGGATTATATATTTTTTGTATCTTCTAAAAAAACTTTATGTACTAACTTTTAAAAAAATGATGCAAAATTAATTTGAAATGAGTACAATGGGTGAACTAAAATTCTTTCATGGTTTTCGGATCTTTCAAAATAAAGAAATAAATATTTTAAATCAAATTAAATATACTAAATACATTTTAAAAAGTTTTGGTTTACATAGAAATAAGAGTAGTGAAACTCCTATGAGTACCACCTATAATTTGGATCTTGATGATGTTGGGAAATCAGTGGATCAAACTAATTACAGAGGTATGATTGGAATTATTCTCTACTTAACTTCTAGCTGGACTGAAATTATGTTTATTGTGTGTATATGTGATCATTTTCATTCAAACCCTAAAGAGTCACACTTAATTTTTATAAAAATTATTTTTAAATACCTCAAGTATACAACCAATTAATGTTTTTTTACCCAAGAGGAAAATAATTTGATTTAGTTAGTAATTAATATGCGGATTTTAGTGACTGAAATTTAGATAAAAAAAAGAACCTTTGGAACATGTCACCTTTTATCCAAGTCTCTAGTTTCTTGGTGTAGTAAGAAACAAAATTAGGTTGCATTGTCTACTATTAAATATGAATACATAACTATAGGTAGCTGTTGTGGAAAAATTTTGTGGATGAAATACATGTTGTTGGAATATGGATATCAATTCCAATATATATCTATAAACTGTGACAATACAAGTGCTATAAACATTTCTAAAAAATTGTATCTCACTATAGAATAAAACACTTTGATGTGAGAATCACTTTTTGAGAGATCAATTTCAAAAGGGTGATATAACTATTGAATACATTGGTATTGAACATCAACTTGCATATATTTTCACTAAGCCCTTAAATTTTGAGAGAATAAACTACATCAAACATGAATTATGTATGATTAATTTTGGTTAAGTTTAATTTTATAGGACCCAAAATTTGAGTTTTACCCAGCATTTGAGTTTTATCCATCGTTGGAGTTTTACCAACCACTGTATTTTTACCCACCATTGGAGTTCAACCCACCATTGGTGTTTTACCCACCTTTGGGGTTTACCCACTGTTGAGGTTTACCCACTGTTGGTTTTAGACTCGTCATTGCTAATTTATTTTTATGGGTTATTGTTAGGACCAAGATGATGAGTAAGGTATTTATTTTCAAGTATTGTCTTTTTTTGTCACGGAAGTTTAAGATAAAAGGTGAAATCACATCAATCTGTATTTTTGGTGAACTTTTTATTGACCATCGTATTCAAAATAATCATTACTCACAAATTGTTTTCAGACAAAAAAACAGACTCACTTTGTTCAAAAAATTCAATCATTTCGAAAAGAATCTATTTGGAATAAAATGTTCTGATCGAACTCACCTTGGGTTCAGTATTGAAAAATATCATAATGGTAAATGGTTATGATTTTAATCAAATTCACATTGAGTTCAGAAATAAAGGATTGATTGTATTGAGAATGTATCTAGGTGGAAGTAAATGTTCATCAGATTCACTCTGAATTTGGTATAGAAGAAGTAATCGTAATGGGAAAATTAGAGTCTATATGACTAATATTAATCAAATGTGATGATTATTTGCCGATTTTTATTTCACATAAATAATAAGTTGATTGGAGAACTTATTATGCAATCCTAATGAAAGAAAATGGGGTTTGAAGTAGATGAGTCCAATCATACTCAGAAAGATCATAATCAAGATGATCGTATTCAGATTGATCAGATCTGAATGGAAAGAGAAAATGGTGTTGGAGATCATACTCAAACTGATCATAATCATACTGATTATAATCACATTTTTCATATTCAGGTCATTTTTACTCTGTACAATCGTACTCAGGTTGAGTTGGGAATAATGTAAAGTTACAATACTTTCCAATGTAAATTTGATGATGTTGAAATTAATTCAAATTCATGATGGAATTCATGATACAAGGACAAGTTTTGGAATGAATAAATTTTCTAAATTTGAAGCTATTGACACCAGTCCATCATATTCTTTATTCCATCATACTTATGAAGAATTTTTTTCAACAAGACTGGTGGAAAAGGAATTGAGCTAAAGCCGATGAAAATCATAATGACAGATATCGATCAACAATGTAATCAACAATTTAAAAGGGGTTGAATTATGTTGTTTATTTGTTCAAGTGGGTCAAAATACATTATCCCATAATTGAATTATATTTAAAATGAACCAAGATAATTTCTAAATAAAATATTTGTATGCATTGTCGAGAGGGGATTGAAATTAAAAGTGTGTTTTGTTTTATTCAATTGCTACATAGAATTGTATTGAAGAAAATAAAACTCAGGAATTGAATTCATACTAGAATTTGAAAAAGAGTAGTATTAATAAGATATGAAGTTTGAAAAAGTTTTAAGAAAATTTAAGAAGATTTGACGAAGTCATAAATGCACCTGTAATTCAAGGGAAATTGAGATTTGGGTGAATTTGTTTGAACAGAAAAGATTTTAGAATTCCCGCCAAATTATATTATGGGTCACATATAAAAGGAAAGTTTACTTTTCAATTTTTATAACAAAATTAATGTTTACTGCATAAGAGAGAGAAGCTCAAAATTTTTAGGTAGAGAAAGAGGTTTTCATACTAAGGATTTATTGAATAATTTTCGATGAAAGAAGTGAAAGGAGAAGAGAAAAGATCACAATGGTGTATTCATATAATCATCATATTCAGTGATTATTGTATTTAGTGGATTACTATATTTGTATTGTCAATCATATTTGTATGATCATCTTATCGAGTTGGATAATTGGATCGGGATTTCTGTATTGGAATTTCTGGACCGAGGAAGAAGGATTTTTGAATTGACTCAATCATATTCTGTCAGAGCTATATCTATTATATTGGGAAATCATGTTGGGAATAATCGTACTAAGTTTTTAATTCCCATAATAGAAGTGGTGAAGATTCATATTTATCGTATTCTGAAAAATCCATATATTTTTTGTACTGAGGATAATTGTACTGGGAAGAATCATACTGAGAAGAATCATATTGAGGAGAATTATACTAGAAATAATTGGACTGGGAAAATAATATTGGGAAAATTAGACTGAGTATTCCTTATCAAGGTCCTTAAAGTTCTTACCATCTTCTGGGTAAGAAATTGAAGAATTTTTTTAAAAGTAATACATTTGTGAAGTTGAAAAGAAACACATGTAACATGTGTTATTACACAAATATTGTTTTACCCTATTTTTACTAAGAGGGTGCACACACACTATTGGAATTGTTTACATAGTGTTGCATGAGTGAAAGATAATATCCTACTTTTTATAATCCAAGTATTGATTTATAATGTATTGTGAGGTATTGAATCATTTTCAAACCATACCAAGGATGTAGCTATTCTTATTGAATAGTGAACCTTGTAAAAAATTGTTTCATTTGGATGTGTGTTTGAATTTTTTTCAGTAGGGAATAAAATATTTAATAGGAGAGAAGGTTGTTTCAAGGAAACATAAAAGAAAAAGTATCATTGATTCACCCCCTCCCCCTCTCAGTGATACAATTATCCTGACTTGGCACTTTCAGTAATTTATTTATTGAATTTTTATTTCGATTCAAATATTTTTTTTCGATTTACAAATCCCTAAATGATATAAATTAGACACTTATCTAATTCCAATGCTCACTCCCTCATACCTTACTCTTGAGACTTGTGGCCACCCTTTCTCTCCTGACCAATATCCTTCCCTAACCTTCACCTGAACCTTCCAAGCTGATCTCCATGGTAAGAGTGAAAAGAGACTCTAAATCATCTCTAGATGAATCAAATCCTTCAAAGAAATGGAAATGAGAGTCAAGCCATCCAATTATTGTTGATTTAGTGAACCCAGAGATTTCCAAGTGTACAGTGGTACCAAAAAAGAAGTTTATGTTGAATGGTTGATGTTAAGTAAGTCTTTAGTGCTTAGAGTTCTACAATACCAGGGATGAGTATAATGGTTTTCTTCTAATGAATGACCTTTCTATCTGAGTTAGTGCATAAATTCTATCAGTATGTCAAGTTCATATTTTAAGAGGATGAATATTGGGTAAGAAGAAGAATAAATCAGTGAAAATTTGTCTTCTCTTCAAGACAATGTAAAAGATGTTTGAATGAACATCACAAAGGTGTCTCAAATGACCGTCAAGGAACTGTTCCAAGTGATAATGATAATTTTGTTTATGGGGATACTTTAGCAGAGTTGACTGGATATGGGATAATGAAAAGACAAGTTACTACTGATCTTGATGGTGAATTTATCTTTCTTTTCAAGTTTATTCAACATATTATATTCTCAAGGAAAGGTTATTTTACCAAAATTAGGTATCAAGATGTATATATTTTTTGTATTATAAAGATAGGATAAAAGAAAAAATATTTCCAAATACCTAATGAATCATATGATGAAGATGTGAAATCTATCTTACAAATAAAATTCCCTAATTTATCCAAAGTTTATTTCAATCATGTTTAAGGTAAGGGATTATTTAATTAAGGAGAAGAAATTGTAGTAAAATATGGATGATTTTTCATTACAAAGGTCATTTGTAAAAGAATGAAGATAAGTTGGAACCCCTAGAAGATACAATGGATTGATGAGGCTGATAGGATGTATGAGGATTTCAATCTAGTTGATCACCCTTACAAACTAAAGAATATTATTGATCCTAGATTAGATCTAGATGAGGTGGTGGAGTATTTAGGTGAGGAAGAAGAATAACTTGTTGCATCTGGTGATGAGGAGCATGAGTTTTTACTGGATGGAGGTAGTGACCCAGACCAACCTAAGAGCTCTCTATTTATTTCCTACGGTGCTTATAGTCCTCTTAGATCTCTCCTTGTCTAAGAGAATATCATAAAATAAGGAAGTGAGGAAGAAGAAACAGAATTTTCTAGTGAAGAATAGTTTAAGAGAACTTCTAAGTATTCTGAAGAAAATGGAAGTGAAGAGAATGGTGAAAATAAAGATGATGATGATGAAGTAGAATATGAATAAGAATATGGATATGTAAATAGTAGTGAGTATGGTTATGGAGATGATATTAATCATGGTTTTGAATATGATGGTCCCAGTGGCCACATTGGTGTTGTGGATGTTGAGATACCTAAAACACTTATTTCTTATCCAAGATTGTTAGTTGTATATAGATCTAAAGATAGAACCAGCTTAGTTAAAGATGTGGATAGAGATACTATAGATGATAAGGAAGAATTAATTGAGGGTGAGTAATCCCTATGTCTTGTTAGTCATCATGTTGACCCTATAGATGGTGACTCTGGTGAGCTTTCACTTGTTGAACAGACAGCTGGTGTGCAGAGATATGTTGATAATTTGAGCATTGTACCTAATATTTTTGAGCCTACAACTATTGACTATTATATTATTAAGTCTCATGGTATTAATTCTATTAGATTATGGGACCCAACTCTTGATTAATGGGATAAGTTTCTAGGGTATGTCATACTTGGTCTGGACTACTCTAATTATGATGATGGTAGCAATCCACCAAAACATGTTAGACCTACTATTACAGAAGATATTGATCATAAAGGATCATTAGTAGACCAAATAGATGCTATAGGGGAACTTTAGATATTTTCTTTAGATGTTACTTACATTTCTAATCCATTAGAGGCTACTTCCATTGAGAGAGTTACTGCACCTACTGCTGCATTTGTTCTAGTTGATGTTGTCTCCAAAGATGACTCAAAATCCTTAAAATAAGGACTTACTTATGATTTTGAAAAAAATTTAAAGATTCATCCTCCATTGGTTACTAATATTAGTGATAAAGATGTAATACATCCATTAGGTCTTGTGATCTAGCACATACAACCCAAGATGATGCTTCACATTCACAACTAGAAATTTAGGCTATAGTGAGGACTCCAAACCATGGATATAGGCCAAAAAACCATGGATATAGGTTATAGACATAGTTTAATGACTCGTGGCTGGTATTGGTGTGGCTATAGGGCTTTATCCATGGTTTGAAACCATGACAGAAGTTTAAGTCACACAAGGTTTATAGTTTGAGACTGTGGCTATTAGGATTTATCCATGGTTTAAAATTGTGGCTATAGGCCTTCCCATTTCATAAAAAAATAGCACGATGAATCGTGCTAGCTGTTGAGAGGAACCCCCACCCATAGCCCCCCCCCCCCCCCGCACCAGCGCCCCCTCCCCCTTCCACCCCTCCTCACTACACACCACCCTTGTACCCCCCCCCCTCCATCAGCACACCCTCCTTCCCCTCCCCCCTTTCACCCCCTTCTCCTACACACCCCCTCCTCACTAAACACCCCCCTTGCACCCCTCCCTCCCCCTCACCCTTCTCTTGAACACCCCCTATCCCTCCCCCTTGCACCCCCCCCCCCCCTGCGAGTTCTCTCTCCCCCACTGCTAGTTTTCCCTCCCCCACTGTCAATCCCCCTGCCATTCCCCCTGCCAGTTTTCCCTCAATAGATGTTATCTTGTGGATGTATATATAAGTTGGCCATATTAGTTTCCTATTGAATATAATATAGAGTGAAATATGATTTTCAAAAATAACTCTTCACATTTGAGTGAACAAGAAGATAATTGGAATAAACTGTTTGATAAATTTATAATTAACAAATTTTCTCTCCAAGGTGATAGTTTTATAATAAACAATATATATGTCACTTAAAACCCATTTAAGGTTGTAGCATCATAAAATAACCCAAATAAGTCTTCCTAATTATAGAATCTAAAATATATATGTGGTTGTGTATGCACCCAACATACCTTTTCATCGCCGCGTTAAGATCTAAGTCACCATATTCCTACAATATAAAGAAAAAACAAACACCAATAATAAATCAAACAAAATATGCAGTAAATTATGAAAAGATCATAAATAATACTATTCATAGAGTGATAGATAACATTCATGTAGTACTGCAAGTGGTAGATCAGTGCCACGCTGTAAAGCTGCTAATTCTTTTTCCCTTTATTCTTTGATCATGAGATTTTTATCCTCATCAATAGAGTGTACATCAAATTCCTAATGAATTAGAATGGGTGAACAAACTTAAATTCATATGAAATATTCAAAAATAACATAGGAACCTTATTTTAAGAGAATCAAATCAAATTCAAATTACAAAAAGGTAAAATATCTTCTGAGATATCCTTGAAAAGCATGTTAAGATGGGTAAACAAAATATAGGTTTTAATAATTATGACCACTTTTTTCGATATTTTGTTAACCATATAACCAAAAACTATTATCTTTTAGAGCCAACATATTAGAAAAATTACTATTCTCACAAATCAATACATATTCTTTCAATGTGTTTTGTTCACACTCACACTTCCTAAAAAACCTCTAAGGATTTCACCCTAAGGACCTCCATAACACCTTGTGTATCAAGAAATGTGATCTATTAGGGTTACTTATTAGAAGAATGATTATCTTCATGGACTAACACATGTTTTCATAGTGTTTTTCTCACATTCATACTTCATAAGAAAGCTTCAAAGGAACTCACTAATCTTATTATTCTGAGAAAAACACATTTAATTGTTTATTTCTTATTACATGGTATTCTAAAGAGAAATTTATAACTTGTTGACATAAATAGAAATGTGCAACCATTCTCACAGACTAATACATGTGTTGTGACCAAGAAACTGTGTGATGTTGAAGGTTCCCTTGAAGGTTTTTGTGTCATAGGGGAATATTTTTGGTTGACAGTCAAGTGGGTATGATTAAAACTTTTTTATCATATTTTTTGTCAACACGTCATTCAATATATGAATCATATTTAACCTCAAGTACAATTTGATAATTTATAAGAGGTGAAGACCATTTGGATGTTTGTAAGAGATTTAAATAAGATTGGAGTTGAAGGGTAAAGTTTTGAAGAAGTGTTGGTGATGAAGAGACAATAACATTGCAAGGCAAGTCATCAAGTCATGATAGTCCTACATAAGATTTAATTTTTGTGAAGTCAGAACATATCATGCCATAATGAATACATTCATTCCAGGATTTGGTTCTGAAATGTGAAGATCCTTGAGTCAGTCCTTCACGACATGAAGATCACACTGAAATGTTTTGGCCATGAAATTTTGAGTTCTTGTTGTTTGGTGTGGGAGATAAGGTTGCATCGTGAGGGAATAAAATTTATTAGGGAAGACATTGATCACACTGCAATAACCTTTTTCCCATGCCGCATGAAAAATTAGTTATTAAAGGAAAAAGGTTGTTGAGTCACAGAGAGATGATTGCACCGACTCGTGGTCACGCCATGGAGTAGTTGGATGTGAAAATTCAATTCCCTTAGGAGTTGAGGATAGATAGGTCATGTCACAATGGAGATTGATCACACTATAATGCCCTTGGGAGTCAAGTAGTTGGGAGGTAACCAGTTTTTAGAAATTGTCATATCACACCACGATGTACCTTGTTGGATGCACACTCAATGCTATGGTGTTAAGAATAAAGGAATTTAATTGGGCATGAAGTACCAATTCATTCATTGTTGTATTTTCATTGAACTTTATAGGTATGTGTGCTAAGATGTACGTTCATAAAGCTACAAAAGGAACAATTAAAAGGGATAAAATTAAACAGTTTCTCTGTATATCCAAATTTTTCTTTCCCACTATGAAATTTTACAAAAATATGATAAATCCATACCACTTTATATAGAACTTGAAAAAAAACCCAACATGAAGGTGAATCATTAAAACTTCAAACATAGGGAGAGTTTAAAGAAATTTAACATGAAAATTAAGGCATGCTTATTCTTAGAAAAAATATAATAGGTGGATTGAAGTGCACTTTATTTTATGATTGTATTTTTTAATGAGATGCACTTCCAAATTCATCAACTAAACTTAATTTTCACCCTACCCCCTACCCCCTTCCACTACAGACCCCCTTGTACCCTCGCCCCTCCTCTTGCCCCTATAGAACCCCCTACACCCTCCACCTATGCACCCTCACCTTGTACCCTCCCCCTTTCACCCCACCTGCACCCTCCCCCTCCTCCCTACCCCTACAAACCCCCCTGCCCCTACAGACCCCCTGCCCCTACCCCCTTCCCCTGCAGACCCCCCTGCACCCTCTACCTCTCCCTTCCCCCTACCCCTGCAGACCCCACTACACCCCCCCCCCCCCCTCCCCCTGCCCCTGAAGACCCCCTACCCCCTTCCCCTGCAAACCCTCTATCCTTAGCCCCCTCCCCCTACCCTTGTCCCTACATACCCCCTTGACCTTTCCCCCTCCCCCTGCCCCTACAGACCCCCCTACACCCTCCCCCCAGTAGACCCCCCTGCACCCTCCCCCCTTACACCCCATAATGAAAATGGGTTTTCATATAAAAATAGTTTTACATATGAAAAATCATACATGAGGACCCGTTATATGCATATGAAAATACAGGCATGAAAACCAATATTGCATATGAAAAACAAATAAAGAACCAACTTATTCTCAAAGACCAAAACTTATTTTTTTGGGAAACCCAACTCATCACAACATGAATTTCACAAATTACTCTCATATAACCTCTACATTCTTCACTTCCATAAACATGTGAATAAAATAAATAGCATTAAACAAAATATAACTTAGGTAACTACACTCACAAGTCTTTGAGATTTTAAGATAACTTACTCAATGAGTAGTTTGGAGAGTTGGGTAAAAACTAAACCAATAATAATAAAATATAATGGTTGACCCCCTTTAATTTGATAAGGAACCTTAAGAATAAACATAGAATACTCAATAGATTATAAGGAAATTACAGTGACATATGAGATGGCATCTTGGTGTATAGTGAAATAGCTCAAATGATATTTTACTTACAAAATGCACTCATGGATTCAAAACAGTAGTCACTTTCATGGAAGTACCCCCTATTATTATCCCAAACTCTTCTTTATCACCTGCAAACCTGCTTTAATGTGGTGTTGGAATTAATCACAGCCAAACAAAGGTAAGTGTTGTAGGAACTGTTACATATATAGTTGAAATTCAAATTTTAAATAGGAATAATGAAACCAAAAAATAAAACACCCAGAGTAAGTTGTTTACTTTTGAATTATCAGGTGTTGAAATGCAATGTGTTCATTTGATCAAAATAGAATAGTTCCTTCACAAACTACACGAACACCATAAAAACTTACAATCACATCCCCTAAAAAGATAAAATATACAGTATTATTAAACTTCATGATCTTCTTCTAATAACTTTAACTTCAACAAAATAATTCAAAATAAGTATCCATAATTGTTGTTGATGCATTAATGCTTTTTCTTTAGCTATTCAAGGAAAAGACCATGCTGAAATTACATTCTGACAATATTTATTCAAGTGTTTATATCAATTATCCCTATGATAAGTTTCTTATAAAATAAATTATTTTTATTTTATTTAAAAAACAATTATACTAGATTCTTCAAGGAAAGTCATTTTTATAATAAGAAATATAGAAACACCTTATCAAAAAACTTACCATAATGATAAATGTTTTCATCAATAATTAGACGTGATTTTTTCAAAGAAATTCATTTTTCACCCCCCCCCCCCCCCCGCTCCTGCACATCCCCCTACCCCACCCCCTACTCACTGTTCACCCCCACTTGCACCCCCTCCCCCTTCCCCTTCACCCTACCCCCTACACACCCAACCCCCCACCCCACCCCCACCCCCTATACACACCACACCCCCCCCCCTCCCCTCACACACCCCCTCCCTCCTTCCCCCTCCTCTAACACCAACCCACCCCCCCCCCCACCCCACCCCACTGCACTATCCCCCCACCCTACACCAGCACCCCCCTGCACCTGAACCCCCTATCCCTACAGACCCCCCTTGCACCCCCTGCCTCCTCCCTTCACCCCACCTACACCCTCCCCTACCCCTACAGACCCCCCCCCCCCACCACTGCACCCTCCCCCTCCCCTTACCCCTGCAGAACCTCTGCACCCTCCCCCCCTCCCCCTTGCACCCAACATGCACAATGATTATAAAGATAAACGTAATCAAATGGGAACAAAAAAACATATATATTTATGTTATTCCTGGAGACTACCATCAGAGGTGTGGTGGAATGAGTTCACCTATAAAATAAATTTAAAATATAACACAAATGGGGGGGATAAACTAATAGTAGAAATAAAAAATAATTATCAAAAAATGGAAAAGTGGACTATATATCGTCGGAGGTACACCAGAGGAGGTAGAGGAGCTGCCTCGAAGCAGCATTGGTGAGGAGGTATGATGGTCGTGTCGAAGGAGGATAAAATTTAATATAATAATAATAAAACTTAACTAGTACATAAACAAACATACATCATAATACAATAATTCAATATATGTAGAAATAGATAGAAGCAACGCAATACAATTCAATATTACAATAATCAAACTTCACTGCATAATTAAATTCCACAATATTAACATTCAAAAAATACAATTTACATTAATAGTGAGTCTCAATATAATTATCATCAGAATCATGATAACCCTCATCCATGCCTCCTATAGAAACAACATCACTACCTCTCACACCACTAGAATCATCATCAGCATCAGCATCGGTACAAACATCGAACCAGCACTAGGCTCAGCTTTGGATCTGGATCTAGCTCCAATAGAAGAATCTACATAAGAATAATGCATTTACATCAAACAGGAATCAACTGATGTGGCTTCTTCTGGTGAAAGTGTAGAAGAAAGGGCATACATAACTTTCATCATATTTTCAGTTATCACCATTTTCGATTTTTGAGTTGCTTCTTTGATTGCGACTTTCATTTATTCCACTATGAACAAACCAAAACCGGTACTCAAATAAACGTTGTCAGAAGACTAGTATCGATACAGTACAATCTTCTTCCCAAGTCGACAACGCACTCTACCCTGATACTTGTCTCCTAATACCTAATGTATATGATCATTTTGGCCCAAATTTTCAGGTTATTTTTCTACTAATGCCTCCAAATAATTCTATTGATTCATATATAACATAAATTAAATTGATAAAATAATATAAGGGATTAAATTTAGAAAAAATAAAATAAATTTAAATATACTTACAATCACCTTCTCAGTGTCGGTATTTGTCACAGTACCATCTTTATTTTTTCTTCTTGTACAAAACAAAGTAGAGCGAGGAACGCGACCCTCGATATTCAATGTCTTTTTCTAGAAAAAATAAATAAATAAATCAAAATTAGAAGTCAAAAAAATTACACAAAACCAAGCAAAATATTTTAAATGTTAAATTACCGGTGTTTTCTCATGATCTAGGAGTGAAGTGTATCCATGAGTATAAACATGTTTCATTCCGCTCTTATTTCTTTTATTTCTGTCTAATTTATCTTATAAAAAATAATTGTATAATTTCATTACAAAAATAAAACAAGTAATTTATAATTTAAAATAGTTTTCAAATAAATGAATGAATATATATATAAAAATATAATAAATACCTTAAACTATAGACTCTTCCAATAGTTGATCATCTCTTTTTGTTATTATATTAGGCAATCATGATTCACTGATACTTCTTCAAGATTTGTACCAAATCTCTTTTTCTAACCAATATGTAAGTCATACTTGTATGCTCACCAAATTTCACCTAAATCAATTAACCTTGTAGCCTTGGAATTTTTTCCATCAAGAAAATTATATCGATTTTTCAATGGACAAAATATTTATATAGGAAATATTATAAATTAATATATATATATATATATATATATATAAGGTGATTAACATTGCTTACCTGGATCTCTACCCAGACATTATTATTTATTTCTTATCCAACTTCCCTCCAACTTATTGGCTGATCTGGAATGATATTGATGTTTCTAGAAAGTGTTCTCATAAAGCTTTTACATTTTGTACCATTTTTTTAATTATATCATTGTCCTCATTGTATTAAACCAATATTTGCGTGTGTCGATTCCAAACCTATCGCATTTTTTTCATCCTTTTCATCTAGTAGATGCTGGAGCTAATCATGAAAAAAAATAAAGGAAAATAATATATATGAATTTATCATTAATCATTAATAATAATGTTTAAACACATACCAGTAGATGGGGGTATGATGAACCCTGAAGTGATACGTCTAGAGGGTGACTAGCCTCTGTGGTTGGCGGGATATATACAGTAGGAGTACTCTGTGTAGTAGAAGATGATAAGTGTAATGATGGAGGAAGAAAACCCAATGGATAACCCTATACAGATGAGGGTGGATATGGATATGGATATGGTTGTGGGATATATGGGGGTACAATGCCCTATACACTGGATGGTGGGAATGGAGAAAAAGGAGGGATGAGAGTGTGATAACTACCATCTGATGTGGGTGCAGGTAGAAAGGGATATGGAAAAGGTGGGTATGGATAATATGGAGGTGGAATAATGGTAGGATGACCTCCTAGTGACTCAAGCGGCATAGTAGTAGGTTTAACTGTAGAATTAGTACCCCCACCATACTATCAGCCTCAGTATCATAATCTAACCATCTTCTTGATGATGTATCCTAAAATAACATAGATGATAAAATAAAACTAATGATGACAAGATAAATAATATTAAACACCATAATATTCAAACATAAATTGTACTTACAATGTTGCCTAGAGGAGACATATGTTGTTTGTTTCTCTGTATTCTTCTATTTCTTATAGTATCATCATAATCTGACATTTTGACCTAGAAATATAAAATAATATTATCAAATAAATATAAATAATGAAAAATGTTAAATTATACAATTGTATCATAAAATAATGAGATATATTTTCATGTGTGATATTTATATTAATAAAATATCAAGATTTTCTATGTTCAAGAATTACTAGAGATGTGTTTAAACATAAATTGGTTAGACTATTAATAGTTTTATATTAGAAAATGGTATGAAATATACTAGTTAATTTGATATCATGTATGAAAGTTTAAAAAAACACATACAATATTGCTATAATATCAGGTAAATACTTACAAATGTGTTAACTCTATGTGTTCTTTGTGATAATTTCTAGTTCACAATCTGTTATAACAATTGAATCATCTGTATCATCAAATGAAACATTCAAATAAATATAGATAGGTTCATCCACAACATTATTGACATCCATGTATTCATCAAAAATATGTCTAAGAATGACATCAACAATAACACCAAATTGTTTTTTCCACGGTTTAGTTACATAAAACACATATCTAGGTTGTGATGAAAGAATATAAGGTTCGTCGGTATGAAGTTAGAAGTTCAAATCAATCACTCTAAATCCACAGTTATCAATATGAATTCATTTTCATGTCATTGAATCAACCCACTTGAATTTAATCATTGTGACATTACCACGTGCATAGTAATATAATAAAATGATTCTTTCAAGAACACAGTAATATGATATATTTATTGATTGAGGTTTTCTATCTGATGCACTCACATAATAATATGTTATGGCACTTATCATGACAAGGTCATACCGTGTTTTCATTTTTTTTATAAAGATATTTATAACAAATTTAAATCCATTGACAATCATTTTCTTACAATAACGTACCACATAGTTTGGACAAAATGGAAACGCTCTTACTTAATCTAATACTTCATTAATTGGTATAGTTAAAACCTAAAATATACCAAAATTGAATATTAAATAGATACATGTGATTATGTTATGTTAAGAAGAAAAGAAATATATTACCTTTAACTTTAACCAAGAAGAAATTATTTGTTGTGCAACATTTCCATCCTCTTAATAGATAGAGAGTGATGTATCTTTTTTATAATTTCTAAATGTTATCTATAGATATGAAAGATTTAAAATGTCAGAAGATGTGAAAAAATCACAAAATGAAAAAAAATGCATATTTACTAGTTTACTTACTTGATATAATCATCAAGCACACCACAGTTGAATTATATTATATGATGATTCATTCCCCACTCTTCCCTGCTTAAAGTAGACAATGAGTACAATCCAGATATCCTCCCATTTGGGGCAGTGAATGTTATGTAGGATTAATGGGATCAAATTGCTTATCTTCAATTCTCATTAGTCGATTAGACCTTATAGTGATGTTAGTCAAGTACAATGAACAGAAATCCATTCATTCTGGTGCTCAATATCATTTCACAATAGAGCGTTCGAGATGATATTTATTTCTCGCATAAGATATAAATGTAAAATTCATTCTTTCTATAAGATACATCCATCGACTCAAAACAGGACCACCAAAAAGAACTTCTATGGGAAGTTGCACAGTCATATGTAACATACATGAAAAAAATAACAGTGGGAAAATTTTCTCCAAGTTGCAAAGAATAATAGGTGAATATCTCTACAATTTCTGAAAAACACTTTATATTAGTCTTTTGGTATAAAGGTCTTGATAAAAATGACATAAATTAATCACAACAACTCTGAAATTATGTGAAAGTAAATATCAAATGGAAATAGGAATCAACTCATGTAACAAGACGTGGTAATCATGGGTTTTAAGATATTTTAGTTTCACATCTTGTGGATTCACCCTTTTCAAAATATTACTTGAATAACCATCTGGAACCTTAAAACATTCGAAGACCTAAATAAATTGTTTCTTCTCTACATTTTTTATTGAATAATAGGAAAAATGAAATTTCCACTTATTTTGACCAATTAACTTAGGATGAATTCTTGCTCTTACACCCCAATCCATAAAATCATGATAAAGCCATAAATCAACTTTTGTTTTTCCTTTGACATTTAAAATAATAGAAAATAACATCTCACAAATTTTTTTCTCGATATGAATTACATCCAAACAATAAAGTAATAAATTTGATGACCAATACAGTAACTCAAAGAATATTATTTTCTTTCTCCAATTTCTATTAGAATTTGAATTAATAAGATTTCACTTTCTGATATTTGATTGAATTTTTTCAAGAACATAATTAAAATCATCAAGTTCTTTAACAATATCATTCCCTGAAATTTTTTTATGTGTCTCGTCTATCTCGAAGGAATTATCAAACTGTTTCTAATTTTTCATGTATGGATGATCCATCGGTAGAAATCATTGATGCCCTATAAAGCTGAAAGTTCATTGAAACTTTAATCTTCGGGAATGTGTATTTTTAATAAAAAGAGGTTAGGATAATTTTTCTTTAGTAATCCAACTAGACATCATTACATCGGTAGTGAAATCATTTATCGTACATAATAAAGTTGCACTAAACATAAATTAATCCTTCTTGAATGCATCATACACTTGTGCACCAACAATCCAAAGCTCCTTTAACTCCTCTGTTAATGGATGAAAGTATATATCAATATCATTTCCAATATCATTGGGTCCATATATCAATTTTCTCATTATAGTAAATGGATTCTTCATATATATCCATGAAGGAAAGTTATAAATGTGAATGAAAACATGACAAGTACTGTGTGTAGTATGAATTTGGCAAAATGGGTTGAAACCATCACAGAATAATCCCAATCTAACATTTCATGGGTCAGCTAAAAAATTAGGATGTAACCTATAAAATTTATTCCAAGCCAACCCGTCCTCAGGTTGCACTATTTCATCATCATCCTTATTTCTTTCATCTTTGTGCCATCTCATATTCCTTTCCATTTGTTCTTACATAAAAATTTTTTTGAAGCCTGAGAATTAAAGGGAAGTGCCCCCTCAATTTCTTTGGTATGTGAGATTGAGTTATATCTTTATTAGTCTTCTACCTTGATGTACCACACTATTTGTACTGACTCAACTAGGAATTTTCCTTCTAGAATAGACAACAATCTTTGGGGTAAGAATGAATCTTAATATATGAAAATCCAAATTTTTCAACCAACTTTGATGACATGTAATCATTTTCTAGAATACATGCATCATAAAGAAATAAATCCTTAATAAATGAAATGACCTAGTCAACCGTATTATAACTAAATCTATACATTGTTTTCTCATGATATAATCGCATTAAAACTCAAGTTTTCTCATTTTTTCACATGCCTGATATACTGGGGTTTTTTTATCTTCAATCATATTTATAACACTATAAAAATCATCATCCTAATTAATAGAAAAAAACTATGTTTGGGTATTCATTTCCTCTTTCACTGGTCAACATGAGGAGTTGGCTTCAGAAACAAAAGGAAACCGAGCAGAAATCATATTTTTTTATACCAATATTTTTTGTTGAATCGATTTCAATCACCACTTGAACTTTTTCTCCATTGTGATACCACAGATGATAATTTTTTTGGAAACCATGTTTAGTGATATGGTAACTCACTTCATCACAAGTTAACCATGGTCTTCCAACACAATCAAAACACATGAATCAAATCAATCTGCAATTTGAATCATTAGTGAATGAAATGTCCAAAAAATATTGTAACTCCTTTTGAAAATCATCAGTGATCCGATAAACGTTGTACATCTAGTATCTATCCATTATAAGGAATATAAACATATATTAAATAAATAATCTAGAAAATGAATTAACATTTTATGCATTTTTTCATAAGATAATAAGTAATCGTCAATAACATGTTAATAAAAAAATCATAATAAATATATTAAAATTATGGTTTAAGGAATTCATAAAGGCTTTAAATTATAAAAAATCATGAATAGTCAAACATAAGTTCCATGAATGAGGATTTATTATATTAAAAAGTGTTTATATGAAATATATGAGTTAATAATAATCAATCCTCAAAACTTTTTGGGTGGATTCACAATGAGTTATGATGTTTTCTATTAATTATACAAAGATTTTTTGAAATTTATTGAAATTTTGAAAATTTAAACCATATCATATACCATATTTTGTTTAAGGATTCCATTCCTTTGTTGATTTTTAATCCTGGAGTATAACATAGCATCATGGTGAAAATGGGAATGAGGGCCCACTTCTAAAAGAAATAGTAAATAACTGGGAATTTAGAGCCACTACCATCATCACCAAGTCCACATGGTCAATATGTTCCATGGATTAGTTGGAATTACATCACACAATAAGTGGGTGATGAAAAATATCTAGGAAAAATATTCCATATCAGGACTCATGATGAAAATGGGAATTATTCTCCACACAATTTAGAGAGTAAACACATTATCAAGGTCAACACATGACATTTGTCTCATTAAAACAAATTTTCATATCATCTTAAGCCATAGGATTAACATAGTGAAATGGAATAATGCCTCATAATTTAAAATCATACCAAACAATGGGTATCTCATCAATCTCATAATAGAATAATAAAACTAGGAATATATACCAATAACATTTTCACAACTAAAAAATCACGATTAATTTACTAAGGGAGGGACATAATCAAAGAACAATTTGTTTTCTATAAATAAGAACTCACTCTTTACCACATTCATGGTCTTCCCTCACATGTAAGGGTTAGTAAATATTTATCACAATCACACTATTCATTCCATCGAAATGTTTGAAATTAAAAAAATGATCCAACATTATAGTAGTGTAGGAGAAAGTCACCACCATGAGGAATAACCAACATCAACAGTAGTTCCAAGAAAGATAGAAAAAGGAGTTAACATAATCAATCAGATCAAGGGAATAGTAATTTCCATAGAATAGGTTATAACCATGGATAATAGATCTATGTGGGGTGTCATGGTGACCTACCAGGACTTTTTGGGACCTAAGGAATTTTATGGTGATTTGATATCATCTACAATGTAATGAAGTATCCCTAGTCTAAATGAAATATCGATATGGGATTTGAGAATTACAATCTATGTCATAAGACTATATCCACACTACATAATATAGTGTTTTTAATGAACATAAGTAATATTTTTTGTCTATAATGTAGAGGAATAGTTTACACTACATAGATGGATAGAATTATTTTCAATCACACTAGACATTTGGAAATTTCCATGATGAATTATATTCAATGAGATGTGAGGGGTGTGCATTTATAAGTTTGAAATATTGTTTTTTTTCTAATTCTATATGAATTTACACCATAGATATTTTTACTACACCATAGTCATGATAGAGAGGAATTTTTCTACACCATGTAAGGGATTGAATCATGGATAGCAATATTTGGAAAGTTATATTATTGGGTTATTTATAAAGTATATAGGTCATTAAACCATGAAGATGTTCTCCATGATGTATTCTTCATTATAATTGCAAAATGGTTACGTAAAAATTGACTTATCATGCCATAAATGGATTTTTTACACAATAAGGTATGGCTCCTATAGAATTCGGACATCATTGCTAAGTTGGGTTTAACATGGAGTTTTAGTGGTCAATTAAACATATTAATATATAAAATTAGAATGGAATGGAGGATATCTGATTGAGGAAGATCAAAATGTTCAATTTAAAGTAAAATTAAGAAAAAATTAGGTTATTCAATTAAACAAAAATTATTTAGGTTATACCTGCATCATAGGAGGAGGAGGATCCCAAGGAGGTGGGGTAGACGTGTCGGAGCCATGCTAGAGGAGGAGTTGGTTTGTCTATCTCGGAGCAGTGTCGGTGGGGTGGTAGTGTCATCTGGAGGAGGAAGAGGGAACAGAGAGGTCAAGGGAATTAGAGGCTACCATGAACAAAATTGACTAGAGGAAGAGGAGGAGGCCATCTTGAATAGTGTTGACTAGAGGAGGAGGAGGGAATGAAGAGGAGTGGTGGCGTTTGGTGGGGAGGAGGGCATGGAGAGGTCAAGGGAGGAGGAGGGTTGTGAATCATGGGAGGATGAGGAGCCTGATGCATATGAAAAAATAGGTTTCCACAATTTTTTAGTTAAACTGTGGCTATAAACATGCTATAGCCACAAACCTATAAAATCATGGATACAGATCTGTGGATATGGCCTAAATTTCTAGTAGTGATTTGTGAAGTGGAGATAGAAAATAGGAGGTTATAAAATGAGATGGAGACTTTGAGATCTATAGTGGATGAGATGAGATCTTCCTTTGCAAATTCTATGGATACCTTCTTAGAGAGGGTGGAGATCCTTTATTCCATAGCTTTTACATCAAGTGATACACCTCCTCCTCTTGATATTTTTTAATCTATTCAGTGGTTAGAGAAGATATTCATGGTGTTTTCAGTGATGTACCTGACATCTCCTAGAAAATTTTAAGGAAAATCTGACATAATAGTGATCATGTGCATATGATGGTTAGAGAATATATAAAGGATATGAAATCTGATAGAGAGAAAATTACAAAGATTATAAAGTATTACCTATTTAGTATTTATACTAAGCATGAAATCAACTCTGATTTCAATTTCCTTACTAAAAACCTCAGAATTCCTCCAATCACTCAAGCTTTCAAAGAACAAGTGAATTAGCTGAAAGTGATGACTCTAGTGCTCCATATATTTATGGAGGAGAAAAAGAACTTTTTCATTGCTATTAAAAAAGAAGTAAATATTATCATGGATTTCATAAATTTTATGTAACCCTTTATTCATGTTTCTTGAACCATAGTGGTGTCTTAGGATTCTATTCCAGTTACTATTCATCTCACCCTTCTATCTTCTGATCCAGAGTTTTTCAAAATCAGTGTTACCAGAGATCCAAATTCTCCCATACCTACACATTTTTAACCCTTCAGTATGACTCCCAGAGAATCAGTACAGCATCTCAGGCCTATCATTATTATATAGACTCATTCTATGCCTTCTTCCCCTACGAACATCCCTATAGTTACCTCTGGCTCTATTTCTAAACCATTTACTTCTGAAAATGGGAAGGGAAAATCACCACTTATTCCTTCTACCCATCTAGAAAAGCATTGAAATAATACTTTTTTTCTTTTATGGGGATATTGATATGACTTTTTGTTGTATCTTTTTGGATTTAATTCAATTTATTTTCTTAATATAAATTTTATTACTATTCATATTATGTATCTTTTCATTTCCTTTTTTCACTTTTTGATAATCCCAAATGGGGGAGAAGGAAATTTATTTACCCTTTGATTTATTAATTAATGTTATTCCTTTGATACCATCCTATTTGACTATCTTTGATACCATATCACTTACCTTTTACCAATCTCTATTACTATTTCTTTCTTCATGCAATTCATATCATTTCTGGTTTAAGCTGCACTTTATGATCAAACTCTCACTATAGATTTTTAATGTGTAAAGATTGTCTCCTTTTACACCATAGTTTATTCTATGCATGGTTTATAAAATTTCATGATTTGTGATCATTAAAAAGGGGGAGATTTTTGGCACCCTTATTTTTGATGATCACAAAATCATGTTAATTATGATATTAATAATTTTTATACTTTATGATAGAATTTTATCCTATAAGGTAGATTGGATACATTTTGGATAAGTGTTGGAAAGACACACTATCAGGAAATACTCACCATCAAATATGACCCATCATTAGAATGGAAATTTAGATAATTATGGGAAATACCCACTATCAGATATGACTCGTCATTGAACAATGAAATTTGACTGAGTGTTTAAAACACCTACCGTCAGAGATGAGTCATCTCCAAGATGAAAGTTTGGATAAGTTTAAAAAATACCTACCTCCAAAAATGAGTCACTATTGAAGATTACCTACCATCATAATTTACCTATAGCCAAGAAATTAGTAAAAGTGCTAGGATGACTCATCATTGAGACAAGTCGCCGCTGAGATGAGTCACTGTTGGCATGAATCACCGCCAACCTAAGTCACCACCATAGTTATCTTACTGCTCCAAATATTCACAGTCACTATTTCTATTTATTTTTAATTAACTATTTATAATGGATATATTATCAAATTTAATGCTGATAATTATTTTAATGATTATTCTTAAAATATTCTAGGGATTCATTAAATTTTGTTTCTGTCAATTAGTATAAGGTGCAAAGGATCTAGATGATTGTTCATGTATACTGCTAATTTATTAGGAAGAAAAATCTCTTGTGAAAATATGATAATCATATTTAATATATCTGTATCACTATAAAAAACTAGAGAGTTTTTTGTAGTTCAAAACTTAATTAAGATCTTTACACAAATAATTCTTACCTGTAATTGAGTGTGGAAGTTTTAAGCACATCAAACACCAAATTCCTTTATCATAGTCAAAAAAAAATAACTTAAGATGTTATATTTTACTAAAACTTTCTATGAAATTACTAGATCACTTTTTCAAGCTACATCAGAGGAGTCTAAAATCTTCAGATCACATCATACAGAGAAACGCCTTCTTTTATTTATCTTTTTACTTACTCTTTATGCTTTTTGTCTTAACATTTTTAGTTGTGTGTGATTTACTCTATATATTAAACATGCAAACTATCTCATTTGATTTAACTAGAAGATACTATATATCTTCTTAAACTCTCTTTACACCTATTTTCCCACGTGTTTTGGAAGAGGTCCATATGTGGTATGTGTTTTTTTTATTCCCATGGTTGTTGTGGAAGAGGTCTTTCATGGCCTGGATATTTGGTTTATTATTGTATACCTGATTTAGGTTGTGGATCAAGATTATTTTATATAATTTTCTTGGAAGAAGGTGATTTTCAGGTGGATAGTATTAGGTATCGACTTGAGACCGAACCTCTTTTAATTATTCTGTTGTGTGTTTTGTTTTGTTTTATTACTATGCTTTAAACTGAATTGGTTATAAACTATAAAAAAACCACTACTTTGATATATAGTCTTAATTAGTGTTTATATAAGGTTTTTATTAAGTAAATTTATTTCAAAAGTTAAATTAATATTCATATATTATTTTAGCTGATACTTAATCAATATTTTAGAAATGTTTTAAAATATCAGAACTTATATGTATCTACTATTTTGATTAACTGTGATATTTTTAATTATTTAGGATATTTTATTTAAACCTATTTTAATAGAAATTTTTATTGGGTACTCAATCCCCCCCCCCTCTTGAGATACTCACTCCGACCAACACTTTACTTTTTGATAGTTTAATAACATTACTTTCAAGCCTATGGTGGATTTTCCCCATTTATGAAATTTTATTTTCTATATTATATTAATGGAATATAAGAAATAATAAATTCTAAATTCCATTATAGTCAAACAAAAATACCAATATCTTATAAAATATAAATCTCCTCCAAATACTAAATAAGATAATTTGAATAAGAAAAGGAAAGATTTCTAGTCAAAGTTCAATCGAAGGTACTCCATTAAAAATAATTTTCTCTATTTTTAATAATTATTATTAATCCTTTTAAGTGATATCATAAATGTACTATACACTTTATTCCAAATAATCATGATATAATTTTCCCTCAACATTTCCCATTTTATAGCATTGTTTCCACAATCACCATAAATCTTCCCAAACATCCCCTTTATGCTCAATTAAAACCATATAATAATAAAAAATAATTATTGTAGGAAGGATAAATTGAATTATAATGTGAAATATTATAAGCAAATTAAATTTACCTATGTCAATGTTAAATTTCTATTCAAAGGGACGGTCATGAGATTAAGGGGGGTAAAAAGATCCCAATAATGGCCCCAATCATTTTAGGTGTGATTCAAAATCATCATATATTCAAAAATATTGTATAAGCTAGTTTAGTAGTGATTCATGTCTTGAAAATATTTATAGAATGAGGATACAAGAAATAATATATTAATGGGTTCTAGAGTACCTATTTGGAATGGTAAAACATTAGATAACTAGGTTATAGATTGAATTATAAAAATCAACCTATTTAAGGAATGTTTTGAGGAATTACAGTCAAAAAATAGAAACATATTAGAAATTATATAAAATGAGTCTAAATTTTAAATGAATATATAGAATCCAATAATTTTCACCTATGACCTTATTATTTATGAGCATAATCAATTATGGTTTTTTATATATTAGATAATTTTATTTTAATGTTGATGTATCCAAGATTGATAATGTGGAAAATTAAAATGGGGCCAAAGGATCCCTCTACTACACTTTAATTATACATTATCCCCAATGTTCAACTCTATGTGGGAGAGTCGTATATGAATAAAAATTAATGTATTCCAAATTAAGGGATAATAAATGTATAAAATAAACTATGATCATCCTTGATTATTACTTCCAAGATTTCTTGATTCTTATATTGAATTGATTGAAATTTATTCCTTTTATTTTTTTGAATGTTAGCTATTTTAATTTCCTACAAAATTAATTTTTTAGAACATATTAATGTGTGATATGAATATAAAATATCAAGGATAAACCAAAATTAGGTTCTTATATTTTATATAACATTCTATTTATTTTTTTAATGATGTACATAATTTATAGGCAATGATCACAAAAAAATATAAAATACCTGGTCAGATGAAAATTCTACAATAATGTAAAAAAAAGTATTTTATGTAAAACAAAATGGGGTTGTGGGATATTCTAAGACTCCTTATTCTCCCCCTAATCATCCCTACTATAATCCTCATCCTTTGTATTTAGTTTCACAATAGTGGATGTGGTAATTCTACCTGTGATAACTCCAAATACACTAAAACCACAAGTACACTATTGATAGTATAGCCTTGATTGGAGAATCTGAAGGATACTAATGTGTAATAGGATATTTTCCATTTTTGGTAGTGGTACCATTGGTATGAATAGAAATTTTCAATCCCTGACACTTATTAGTCTCATTTTGGGATAAAGTGTATGTATGTGTAGATGAATTAGATTGTGGAATGGGCACTACTACAATGGCCATCATTGAACAAAAACATAGAAGGTTCCGTATAAATCTTAATCTTCTCCTTTATCTTATAATATAACATTATCTTTAGTATGGTATTAACATAAATTAGGTCATATGATTTTTTATGAGTAGTAACCCTCAAAGGTGGAATCGTTCTATAGATTGTATGCCTATGTAAGGTTGGTGGGGGGTTGACATGCATAACAGAGGTGGATAGATGGGTATGGTTAAGTTAGGGTGAGGTAATGAATCTATGGGTATACCATGATGTGGATTATGGGGAGTGTATAATGGTTTTGTAAGGATTAGGATATGTTTTTTAATGGGTGGTTGATTATATGATAGATTCAGTAACTGGAATATCGGGTTTTGTAACTCCATGACAAACTAAAATTCAATCCTGAAGTACGTAATCAACTCTACCTACAAAACTGAAGATTTTGTATACTAAACAATATAATATATAACATATGGTTTTGGGGAAGGTCTAGTGTGGGTGTTTTCATGAGATTGACCATCATCAACTTTTTCCTATCAATGAAATTAAGCATACTATTGACACTAAACATGTCATATTCATTCCCTATTTAAAAACACTATATTTTACCATAAAGGGAGATCAATAATAAATACCATTATTAGTTTGTAAATTTGAATTAATGGATCAAAATTTATAAATAGATTCACCAGATATATGATAAAATTACCAAAAATGATGTTACACCATGTTTTCATTTGATGGCCATAGAAATATAGTGAAAATTTGTGTGATATTTTTATGTTCACCCATGTATATTATATTGATAATATAAATATCAAACTAACTCATAAATACCTAATACCTCCCTTTTAGGATCCATGAATGAGTAATAGCTTCAATGCTTGGGTGTACAGTTGGACCATTAGGTTCAGGGAAATTTTGAGTTCTAGGTTGGTGGATGGGTGGTTTTAATAACCAAGTGTTATATCAATAATTTTAGAGTTATAACCTCATAAAAAGATATTTTCAGGTATGGTTTGAGGCCCAAGAGGTTCCTCATGTGGTCAGAAAGGTCTCAGGAGCCCTGGGATGAAATCTCAGTTTCGGGGAGATGCAACATGTGGTGCATGGTTACATCACAATTAGAACTATTCATGAAACCCAACCATGTGGAATGATTTAAAAAGGATAATGGTTTTTTTAAATAGTTTGAGAGGAACTAGTAGACCATAAAATCCCTATATAAAATTATAGAGTCATGTCACATGGTTTTTACAACCTTTAAAAAATAGTGTGAAATTGTATTCCTCATAGGGTGAGGGGTGCATGGTTGGTGTATTGTTTGATAAACCATGTGGGTAAACCATGAAACCATTAAGAACATTAAATGTTTTATAATTACCATTTTTTACTCTACCCTTTTATTTTTTTACTCCCTCTTTCCCCCCATTCGATTGGGATCCCCACACACACACCCTACCTTCTTCCTCCCCTTCCTTGCAGTGGATCTCCTTCAACCGGTGTCTCATTCATGTGATGTTGAGTGCATTGGAGAGATATAATTGATTCTAGTAATCCATTTCCTTCTATTTGTTTCACTCATATTCAAAATATATTCTGATATATTTAGATAATACACCCTATTTTTAGGGTGTTTTTTTATTTTTTCCATTTTCTTCTAATTCAAGTTATATAAATGGCCGATAATTGGAAGGTGGTTTTCTCTAATAATTAGATGGGTAGTCCCTAATAAAAACCCATAATTTAGTTTAAATTTTTAATTTCATGGGTTTTTTAGTCATACTAACTAATGGTCACTAAAATATTTATATTAAATTTGTCTTTCCTTTGTTAGTAATCCATAGTTTAGATTATTGACCATGTTTTCTTATATTATCCAAAAAGGTTAAGCCTTATTAAATTTGTTCCAAAATGATTTATGTTTTGGAATCAATGATTGAGAAATGAAATTTCATAACCATCGGTTAAATGTGGTAGGTAAATAAACCTAGTTTCAACCTTTTAGAATGGTATATGGGTTTGTGAAATGGTGAATTTTGTATTGTATAAATTATATGATGAATATGTTTTTTCATGGAAGTGGACAATTGAATTTGGTTTTAAAATATAAATGTGTAAATTTTGGTTATTGGAATGTGATGGTATTTTGAAATTAAATTTAAATTTTTTATATTTGGAAATGATAATTATAAATGGTGTTTTGAAATGGATTTGGGGTAATGGAATTTGGGACTTGTTTTGGAATGAAAATGGTGATTGATTTATTATTAATTTTTTGTTTATTTTGGGTCACATGGACATGATGTTATGTTTCCCTTATATTTACAAGTTTTTTTTAGATTATTGTTTAATATGTTATGCTTGACTTGGGGTTAATGTTTCCCCTAAGGGATGATACATATGGTTAACCAGGGGTGAACTGGAGGGATTATGGAAATAATTGTTGACCCAGGATGAACATGGTCCTTAGGGGATGCATCTGACAATTATGAATAGGGTGAAAAATATCCTTAGGTGGATGTTGGTTCTCTATGGATAGATATATTAACCTTGTGTACTCCATGTTTGGACCAAAGATGGGTATATTAACCCTAATCAAGAGATGGATGTCATAATAATTATGACATGATTAGAGACATCCTAGTAGTGTACAATGGAGGTATTGAACCATTCCTGGGGTGAACCTTCCCCCTGTTACAAAATTTGTTTATTATTTTAATTTTAAATTTTTAAATGATTCAATTTTTAAAATTTTTTTTATAACTATTTCATGAAGAGTTGTGGACTTGTTATTTATGGAAACCATTGTTGATAGAATACTAATTTGTACTCACAACATAATAAGACCACTATGGGACATGGGTACCCAAGCAGAAGACTATCTGGTTGTGGGTTACAGGTTATAGAAATGGTCTACTACATGGTATTTTTCTTAGCAAGTTAGGATAGATCATGGTTACAGATGATGGAATCATCTATGACTCGGGGCTATTTTGGGATGGATTTTTTATTTAGTTTTAATTATTCCTTTTTATTCATGTATATAATCCACCCATGATGGATCCATCAAACATGTATTTAATTCCATCTATTATAGAATTTTGATTTTTTTATTTTTTTATTAGCATGTTCATTTTTAACAATGATGGTAAACTAGCTTGGTTTATATGTTTATATAATTTCTATTTTTATTTCTACACAAACTAGAGGGTATAGTATCCACATAGATTTTTATATATTATTTCTACTGGTTGACTACCTTTAGCATATGGGGAGGTGAACCTGGAGCTGGTCCATAGCCTGGGGTGGTGGGACATTGAAAATTGGAATTAGATATGTTTTATTTTTATTATTTTTTAGGGATAGTGTACATGAGATAAAGAATTTTTTATAGAATGGTAATGAGCCCATGCCTATGAGTGATCAACCTACAAATGAGAGAAAACCCTTGTTTCCAGGGAAGGGACTTGTTAATCGTGTATTTCTCTTATTACAGTTGCATTTGTTTTTTTATTTGGTGACACACTTGATTTGTGATGTTATGGTTTATGTGGTGTGTTCTATTAGCCTGGTATGGAAATAGGTTGTGGTAGTGTGGGTACATCCACGAAACATTTTAGGCACAAAGGGATTCACATGACATGCATCATGATAGAGACATGGGTTTAAATAATGATTTCACTCTACTTTTGGTATTTTAGGGAATGTGATTATATTTTCCAAATAATAATGGTATTATTTATATCCTACAATTATCTTTATTTTCCTAGTACTAAAGGGATTGATATATGACTACAAATTCGTTTATGGTGTTTTATATATATGAATATGGTGAAATCTAACATGACTAATTCCCATGATGATATCTTGATATAGGTAGATATAAATTTATTGATGATGATCTAGTTAAATAGGGTTCTAGTAAGTATCCTATAAGGTTCTTTCCCTCATATAATGTGAATTAAAGTCAATTTAATCAATCCATGGGAATATGGAAATTTTGATAAATCACTATTTTAAAAGAATGTGAATTTTGTTAAAATATGAATCATGGGAGTTTTGAGGAATTAAAATATGGCCTTTAAAAAATGATACGTTCATTAAAAAAAATTGGGTTTATAATTTTGTGATTTTAAAACAATTAAATATGAAATAATATTGAAATTTATATTTTGAAATTAAAAGAGTGCAATTCTGATAAGTGTAATTCATGAATACATTTTATAGTATTTTAATGTATTGATTTGTGTACTCAAATGAATATTCTTTCCAAATTTTGGATAAATTAACTTGTTTTGTGTTTTCTGGCAGGAGATAACGAACAAATGAAAAATGAACAAAAATAGGAAGAAAATGGAGAAAATGGCACTTCACACCACGAGCGAAGCGAAGCGACGCGACACCAGATTTTTGAGAATAATCATGGAGAACTTCTAAGACACCAAACTGAAGAAACCAAGGCAATATGAGATCTGAGAGCATAAAAAGTAACTACACATTGTGAATCATCCATACACAACATGTAGTATCATTTGTGACATGCCGCAGATAGTGAATCCAAGTCATGAAATTCGAAGTCACAAAGCTATTACACGACATGATCCACAGTTAAAAGTTGTGACATGAGTCTATGGTCAAAGCCTTAGAACAATATTTGCACATATCCAAAAATCATGGAACCAACTTCGGATCAGGATTACACGATGTGTAATCACATTACATGTCTTGACTGAGGTCAGACAGAACCCAATTGAAGCCTTATAATAGAGGTGTTGGTTACTGCTATGAGGAATTCTGAATCAGAGATAGAAGCTCGAAGTGAGAAGTTTCATTGCACAGGTCCCTCACCAAGTCATATTTATTTTCTCTATGCATTTATTTTATTTTCTCCTTCCCTCTTATTTTCTCATCATTAGGATGAGGGGGTAAACCCACCATGTTCTAGGGTGATTTAACCAAAGGGGGAAGGTGTGTTGGATTTAATTGTTTTTTATTCATTTATCTGGTTTGTGTGATTTCATCAATTAATTTTCAATTCTTTTCTTTTTCTTTTATCATGACCATCAATATTTTAATCTAAAAGGAATATAAAAATTGTGCAACTGATAACCCTAAAGAAGGCATGTCCATGGTCAACTTTAGGGGAAATCGAGTTTAAATATGGTATCTAGACAAACTTAATTCAGTGAAATCCTAAACTACCAAACCAAGGGAAATAGGTTACCTCTTCCTCAAGGATATAATCTCAACATACTACAAAGGATTATTACCTTACCATGCTTTAAAGTCAATTTCAATAAAAAAATTGATCAAATAGAAAATAAAATTTTCGAGCTTCACACAGTAGAATTCATTAATACATCATTTTTCAAAGAAATAATCTAACAAAGTATTTTACTTTTCCTCTTTAGAAATATCCAAGTTTCTTCAATTTCCCCTATTCATTTTTCAATTAATTATTAGTATGCATTCCATTTTCAATTTACCTCACATGAATTTTTTCACTCATCATCAGGGTAAAAATTAATATAGAATTCATCACATACCTCAATGTAACATACCATAGTCTTTCGAGGTATCTAACATCTCCACCACGTGAAGTTAACAATGTTCATGACTTCTTTAGGGTTATCAGTTGAGAAATTTTTATGTTCCTTTTATATTTTAATATTGATGGTCACACTAAAAGAAAATTTAAAGGATTAGAAATTAATTGATGAAATCACACAAACTATATACATGAATAAAAAATAATTAAATACAATGCACCTTACCCCTTCGATTACATCACCCTAGCACATGGAGGGTTTACCCCCTCATCCTAATTATGATAGACTAAGAGGGAAGGAGAAAATAAAATAAATGCATAAAGAAACTAAAGATGACTCGGTGAGGGCCCTACGCAATGCAGCTTCTTTATTTGAGCTTTTATCTCTGATTCAAAATTCTTCATAGCAGTAGCTAGCACCTCTATTTATAGGCTTCAACTGTGTTTTTTCTGACCTCAGTCACAACATGTAATGTTATTACATGTCATGTAATCCTGATCCAAAGTTGGTTTTGTGATTTTTGGATCTGCATGAATATTATTCGAAGAATTTGACCATTGACTCGTGTCATGATGTGTAACTATCTCTCAGGATGTGTAATAGCTTCGTGGATTGGAATTTCAAGACTTGGATTCATATTTTGTGGCATGTCATGAACTGATACTACACATCCTGTACTAATGATTCATGACTTGTATTCCCTTTTTCTTCTCTTGTATATCATATTTACTTGGTTTCTTCAGTTTGGTTTCTTAGAAGTGCTCCATGATTATTCTCAAAAATCTAGTGTTGCACCACTTTTCTTCGTTCACGGTGTGAAGTGTCGTTTTGCCCCAATTTCTTCCTCTTTTTGTTTCTTTTTCATTTTTTCATTGTATCCTTCCACAAAACACAAAACAAGTTAATTTATCCAACATTTGGAAAGAATATTCATTTGAGAACACAAATCAATACATTAAAATCCTATAAAATATATGCATGAATTACACTTATCAAATTCATATCAAGGTATGATCCCCATGAATATGATGTTGGAAACTTTTTATACATAGATTAACCATGTGAGTCTCTGGTTTGTGTGTTGAGATAAAACCTATGAGGGTGTTGGATCTTTGGTGTGTACAATGTTAACCTCGATAAAGGGAGGTTTGGGGATAGTGTGAGAGCTCAGTTTATAAATCCCTTATTATGGGTAGTGAATGTCTAGTAAGTGCTACACTTGTTAATTTTTTGGATTGAACTACTGGATTGGGGTTTACGGTTGTCCATGGTGAGTAGTGGTGATCTTTCATGCATTGTGGTTTATGTCAGACCCAAGAGAGGGTGTAATTAACTGGACTCAAGATTTTATATGGGGACACTATTTTGGATGTATTGGAATATTATATACACTATAACCTATTGACGGGATAAAGTTTCATCTCGTGAGATGGGGATTTATTGAGAGATCGATTTAGGGGATGGGTGGTATGACCTAATGATCCTTGTGAGAGATATATATTTTTTATTTAGTTCCTTGGGATCTTTGAGGGTAACCCATGAAAGGGTTGACCTGGACTTATGAGATACCTTGGATTATGTGGTTAGTGCATTATTTGTTTTTCCATGTGTTGGGGTAGTTTTGTTAAGGACCCATAGTGCTACTGCATTGTGTCTATGATGGTTTCATAGGGAAGGATCATTCATATTCCTAACCCTGGTAGTTATGGCTATGTTTTTGGAACTCAATGGTAAGACTCATAAATATTGGGTTCTAGGAATGATTCTCGATTCAACTAGTGGTCATGAACATGGTCTTGATACATGAAGCTACAAGAATATGGTAAAGGAGTATCTATAATTTCCCTTGTTTTTTTAGTGACATGAAGAGAGTATGGTTTGTTTCTTAGGTAGGAATAGTAATTCCTCTTTTGGTTTCAAACATGAAAGAATCTGGGGTGAAAATTTGTGGAATCAAGGTGGGGGTTAGGGTGGGAGTGGTCAAATTTCCAGCCCTATTCAGTTATGGGTATGCTTCTAGTGGCTTCAAGTGAGTGAGGTAGATGCTTTTGGTTTTTAAATGGCACCAATTGGTGGGAGGTTATTTGATGGACCATGGAACAATTAAAGTACCATTCTTAGGAGGAGTTCTAAGCATACTCCAGATATAGAAAGGGTTACCTTCTGTGATTATGGTTGGTGGAATTGGCTTGTGATAATAATTAGGTTATAATGTGACTCATGGGATTTTAAGTTAATCCATAAGATCAATAGGTGCATGAGTGTTCACCCATCTCGATTTAGTGGATTAAATCAGTTCACACTAGTATGCCCAATGCCTATCAAGTTGTGTGTAGTAAGCATCCATGTGCAAGTTGAGGGCAGATTACCATGAGCATATGTTTCGGGCACAGTTGAATTAGTTTTGGATGAAAAGTAAAGGACCCTATATTGAGATGGATTATGTCATTTTGGATCTATGTATTGTGACCTAGTTGATACAATGGGTTAATCCTGGTCATTTTTTGTAAGGATGGAGAGCGTGGCTCAAGAGAACCAACTAACTAGTGCCTTCTGTAAGATCTATCAGGGTTAGTTCTTGAGGTGATGTATTAGGAAACAAATATGGTGGTATTTTCATCATAATAATTGGAAAGAATGACCCTAAATTTCTTGAGTGTTAGTGAATACCATAAATTGAGTTCTATGAGTTTTAAATGGGTGACATTCATGTTTATCTAGATCTAACCATTTTTTTGGTGATATATGGGATGTCGTAATCTTGGATAGGGTTGTTGGATGATGGAAATGTGATTAGAACGCTACTATTGTGGGGAGATTCAAGTCAAATAAGGGCATGTGGCCCTTATAAAAAGGGTTATTATTGCAATATACTAGTCTATTGATGGTCATAATAACACCATATGTCGATGTGTATGTTCCTTCAATTTAATATGGATTTATCAGTGAATGATAGATGTAAATTATTATGTGATTCTTGTGGAGGTATGATATTTCATTTCAAGATCAGAATGAATGGTCATAAACTAAGTTTTTTTTAGTGTGGTGGCATGTCAGTGCTCAGGTAATGGAAGAGTGAATAGTTTGTTTGTTTGGTGTTAGACCATAGAGTATAATTGGAAGGTTTTGGTTTAGACCTCAAGGTGTGCATGGTGTGACTAAGAGATTCCTCTAGATAAAATGGTATCGTGGTAATAATTTTTAAAGGTGGTTCAGTGGTAGAAGTTGAGTTTTCTTATGGTGGGTTGGATGGAGGAGGTCCGACCAGCTATTTTGCATAAAAATTTATGCACTGAGTTTGGAACCACATCGAGCATGCCCATATCGATACAATAGACTTGTTTCAAAGTTGTTTGGGGATTTTTATGGAATCTTGAAGTGTTTGAGTTTTTCTTGGGTGATAGAGACATGTCGGTTTTGGATTCAGAGGTGGAAATGAAAGCTGATACTGAAGGTGACTATTTCTCTCATGTGTGTTGAGGTATAGTGTATTTGAATTAGTTCCAAGTGGGTTGAGGTACTACTGAATTTGTATTCCAATAATAAAATTCAACCAGCATGAGGTGTTGGGACTCATAATTGGCTTCGTGAGCTAATTCCTATAGTTGGTATAACCATAGGATAGGGTTTTTAATGGGTCCATGACATGGGTTTATTGGGATATATGAGGGCCTTGGAGCACCATCTTATTTTTCATTGATTAATGTAAGCATTGAGTTAGGATCAGATGTATTCATGTATTCAATTGGAGTTTCATCTTTTTATTGCCTTGGTATTTCATGAATGGAACAATTCCTTTTGATCTAGAGTTGTCCATCATTGTAGGTCGAGAGGTACTATTAAAGGGAAACCATGACTTCTTGTGGATAATAAGTGTTATGGTGGGTAGTTTTCAATGCCCTGGTGTATGGATGTACCTTTAGGTTTAAGGAATATTTGAGTTTTGATTTTATGGAGAGTCTATTTTTTAAAACAAGCATCAGATCATGAATTCAAGAGTTGGAATATCATAGAGGGATGTTTTTTTGGGTGTGGTATGAGTAGAAATAGTTTTATCGAGTGCTAAGATAGTTCTTACAATCCTTGATGATGAAATATCATTTTTGATGAAATGTGTCTTGTGGTGTACAGTTATTGTACATTTTACTATAAACATATATGGAATCCTTGTGGACAAATTTATATAGAAGCTTAGTTTACATAAATCGTGTTAGAGGCCCTAGGTGACTATGTGATCTCTAAAAAATATTGAAGAGGAATTTCACATGGTTTTCACATAGTTTGGAAAACTATGCCTACTAACTGTGTAACATGGTCTACAACTGAGAGTGGGGGAAACATGGTTGGCACGTGATTTGACAAAAAATGAAACCAAACTTCATGCCTCATCAAAAGTGGATTTTCCATTTTTCCATAAACCATTTTATATTTTTACTCCCCTATTCTCCCCATTAATCTTGGATCCCCCACACACTTTCCCTTTTTTATTTATCTAATTCCTCTTGGTGTATTTACTTCAACTAGTGTCTGGTTTGAGTGTTTTGGGTGTGTTGGAGAGCTCTTAGTGAGTCAAAGACTCCTCTTCTTTCTTCCTCCCCTTCTTTTTGGTGGATATCCTTCATGATCATTCTATATTTTTAAGTTATTCTAAACTATTATGTCATGATCAAATTTTTATTATTTCTAAGATGTATTTTGAGCAAAGTCAGAACATTGATGTTTTCTTAACTATATTTTTGAGATATTATGTTTCTCTAACATGTTTTATTATCATCATATATTGTCTTATCATCTTATAATGTGATATTTATCATATTACTCATGTACTCTTTTATGTTTATAATTTGGTAAATTATGATATTTTTTTCTAATATTTAATCATAATATTATTTTAATATTTATTTTATACTTAGCATGGGTAACTTTATTCAGTATCAAAGGAGGTATTAGTTATTTTCTGTGAATATTTTTTTTATTTTGTATATTTCTTTAGAGAAAGTTAGAAAAAAACTTTTAGGATAAATCTAGGTATATGATAGCATCCTAAAATTTTGATAAAGTATATATTGTGTAGTTTCTAGAAATTAAATTTGTGCCTAGATACTACAAGCGGATGCAGGCTTTGGCATATATGTACCTAAGGGTGGTAACCCTAAAATGGGGATATAAGTTATTTAATCAATCATAACCTTGTGCACAAAAAATAGGGCTAAAGGAGATTCTGGTTTGATATACCATGAGGATAACCTTTGGTTAATTCACATTCTCTTTATGAACCATTATAATGTATTTTAATATATAATTATTTTGGTTAGAAAACTTTCCCAGGATAACCAAGATTGAAACCTAGTGATTCATTTGTTAAAGTATCCACATCATTTATGGAATCATCTTTTAATTTTTTTCATATTACATATATGTACATTCATTTATATAATTATAATCACCATAAATTTTCCTTTAGTCCTGGTAATAGAGGAAAATTGGAATAAATGAGTTAACAATGGGTTCAATGGATAATGTGATGATTGTCCAAATGGGTAACCTAGTATGATAGGGCTGGAATGAAAAAAATGGAAATAATCACTCGACTGTCTCAAGCTATGGGAATAAAAACATATCATTTTAATCTCATAAACACACCAAGGAAGTATCATCTCACTATCAATTTATTGATGAGTTAATATCCACACTCTTTTAGTCTGTCCTCTAATCCATTAATTTTTGAGTAGCGATTTAATGTGGTGGAAAACATATTTTATATTCTCTTCTGATCAAACCATGAGAAGTTCAATTTTTTAATATATCATTTTTATGTTGATTTTTACTAGTGTTGTACTCTCATTAAGAATACTATAGAAATGGAGGAAGAAAATTGGGATGAATCTATTGGATATTATGAAGACAATTTAACAAGACTCGTGAGGTATGACTCTGGTTTCTTCTCTGATACTGATAACAAAATTGATATCTTATATATTTTATTAAATCCTAGTATTTAAATGAAATTTTAAGTAATATTTAATGGTATAAAATATATGATTTTTTAATTTTCTCGTAAGGAAGAGATAGAAATTTTAACCTCTCTATATTCTATGGAAAATAAAATTAAAGTGGGTTATCAAGGAAGCTCTGATGATAATACACATGGTGGGAAGAAAGTTAAATTTCCTACATATAATAAATATGGGATAAAGAACTAGGAAAATATCCTCATGGTATCAGGTAAGTGTTATAATTTTTGTAAAGTAGAAAACCAACCCCACAACTATCAAATTGAGGCTAAGAGTATGATTAATGTAACATAAGGAAAGAAGGCCCCAATTAAAGATCCACCCACACTATAATGTTTAAAGTGGTAGGATATTGTATTTTATGTGAATAAATGTTCCAAAACTTAGGCCATTGATTAAAATAGGTCCCAAAAAGCTCCCCAAACAAGGGAACAAGGAAGGGAATTTGTGATCCCAACCAAAGTGGTAGATCATAATAAAGAATTCATGTGTGGTACACTTGATCTCTTTATTGATTTACTAATATCTTTTATGATTCTGGTTCATCGTATTCTTTTATATCACATAATTTTTTTATGAATATGGATTCACCACCCCAAACACTGTATATTAGACTATATATGAAGACCTTTAGTTTCATAATGATCACATCTAATATATATATGTATATATATATATCACTTTTCTCATTGTTATTTTTGGGATGATACTCCTAGTAGATCTAATTATTCTTCTTTTGGTTAAATGTGACATAATTTTATATATGGATTAGCTTTATCTATAGAAATATCATATCAACTATCATGATAAGGAAATATCATTTAGTATAAAAATAGTTATATTATTAATTATTAATGCAAGGATAATTATGAACTCCCTATGGAAGAAAATTCTATAATATGGGTTATGATACCCAATAGTAAGGGTCTCTTGACTCATATGATTCAGAAGGAAGTCAACATCAATGACATTACTATTGTATGGGATTATAATAATGTATTTATGGATGAAATACATGGTCACCCTCATACTATGAGGTTGATTTTATAGTCAAAATCAAACATGGATCTATGTCTATTATAAAAATTCAATATATAATGGATACCATTAAATTGATAAAATTAAATAATCCACTAAAAGAGGATATTTAAAGGGGTTTTATATGCCCCATGGCTTTATCATGTGGTACACCAATCCTATTTGTTAAAAAGAAATATTGGTTAATGAATCTATGCATTGATTACCATGAGTTTAATAAAATCACAATCAGGATGAGGTACACTCTACCGCATATTGTTGATAAATTTGATCAACTCAAAAGAGATAGATTCTTATAGATGATTGACATTTGATTTGTATACTATATGTTAAGGGTCAAAAAAGAGGATATTTCTAATAAAAATTTTCATATGAGGTATGGAAAATATGAATTTATAGTTATGACCATTTGAAATATGAATTCTCATGTTATCATCATAGAACTAATGAATAGAATCTTTAGAGGCTAAACTGCTCAATTTTTGGTTTCCTTTATGTGTGATATTCTAATGTATTCAAAGAGAAAATAAGAACATGAAATTCATTTTCAACTTGTGAAAAATACATTGAGAAAAGTGAAATTGTATGAGATATTTACCAAGTGTGACTTTTGGTAGTAGAAAGTATCATTAAGGGGGAATGTAATCACAAGTAAGAGCATATTAGTAGATCCATAAAATATAGAATTTGTCATCAAAATTTACTTTTAATTCCTTAAATCCCCTTATCATGGGGAGAAAAGTGATAAAGATCAAGGGAATCTCTAAAAACAATAAAATTATAGTCATATGGAAGGGAAACAGTACAAATATTTAAAATGAAACTATCATTAGGACTCCCTTTACTGGACAAATAATTAGCTACAAAGTTCCCTTACCTCTATGTGTGACAAACTTCAATACCTAAGTTGATAATCATTCTATATTTTCTAATAAATTATTTCATAATCCATGGAACACTATAATTTTATCAAATAAATTCAACTAGCATTTTGGAATCTAGTTTAACCACTGAAATGGTAATATTTTAAAACCTATATAACAAAGGTCCAATGAACATATTCCATGTAACTTCCCTAATGGGGTTTACAACGCCACAAAATTAACTAAATACAAAAATCATTAAGCCCTTATTATCATGCACTAGTCCCACCCCCCTCATATCCCCATGCACACAAGACCCATTCAACATTCAACTTCAACCCCATGCTATGAGATCTTCATCTCACCCACCACAACTAGTTACTTCAGTCTCTAACCTCTGTAGGCATGGATTCTCTAGAAAGAATCCACCTTATAAAAACTAAGGACCCCCACCTAAAGTGAGACCACCAGGATATATCACCAAAGACTTCACATAAACCTATATGAATAAATGAGAATGCCTCCTACCCATTTTTATGTTGTTCCTAACCTCTCGGAGCACCCATCATATACCACTACAAATACCATTATATGTATGTTAGCATCAGTACATTACTTCCCAGCACCCTAAAATCATGACATGATGAACTCCAATATGGAATCCCACTTTTCCAAAATTCCCATGAACTATGAAATATATCCTTAGATGATGGATTACTAATCACTTTTGAAAAATATGTTCCATAACTTTTCTATACTTGGTGCTTTAAAACACTTTTAGCATGACATAAAAAAACTAATTTCTTTTGAATGTTGTCATCTATGGGTATTACATGGTTCTTCCAATGCCAGACCAGGAAGTTCATTTTAACTAGGATCTATTTTCACAATATCTTAGATGAAAACTAATTTTCCTTATGTATTTCATGCATAATCACTCACAAATATCTAACACTAAAATAGATAGACACCATGTCTAAAAAAGATACATGTCATGATCATTAACCGGGATGATGTTATCATAAATAATCTTTTAATAATCATCAAGAATAATTTTGATGAACCTGGGGAAAATTCTAGATTCCCTAAAATAGTTTTCTAGAACTATACATCCCAGGATGAAGAGGGTATCACTAGCACTATTATCCTTCCAAAAACTAATATTGTCACAGCCAACCACCCAACACTCTTTTTTCATCTATAATTTATATATGTTCGATCATACACCTCATGATACATGATGTTATTATCTTTAATTATCCTAATACTATCTATTAATCACTGTACATATTCCTCAATAATCTCACCCACAAGTAATTCCCTTTGATAATTTTGAAGGATAGTTTTTCTTGTATGCTTTGCGTGGCTCCCATGATGCATCTTATGTTGGTACCACCTACCTCAATTGTCTTCTCCATTCTCCTCCAAGAATCCTACTGAAATCTTACACCCTAGTTCACATCCCAAATTAATTCCATCGTGGTTTTTTATATCAGATCAATGGTTCCCTTTGTATCTTTAATGATCATGAGGACATGCATAGGCATAGAGGTGAGAACACTATTAACCGGTGTGATCCTACTTCCAAATGAAAGAAAAAAATTATTCCAGTTTTTGATGCTCTAAATGATCCAGTTGATGATGCCTTCAAACCACACATTCTTTATTCTTCAGTCTGATATGGGAACACCAAAATAATACATCAGGAGATTTCACCTCTAAATTCTATATTTATTTTTAATGACTCTATCATGTTTATTCAATAAATGATTTAAAATGAATATATAGGTTTTCCCCTCGTTGATTTTTCTGTTGCTTCAGTTTCTGTAATCATATATGATATTAATAAAACCATTAATGGATATTTTTCTTTCTATTAATAATGAATAATGTATCATCAGAAAACATGAGATGAGGTGCCAATACATCATCATACTTATTACTGTAAGGGAAGATCCTACCCTCCTCCAGAACATGTTTGATATTCTTAGCGAGATACTTCTAAGCCAATATAAAAAGAATGAGTGATACAAGGCCACCCATTCTTAAGCATCACATGGTTTTAAAGAAACTAAAACCCTTTCTCATAATAGAGATGGATATCCATAGAGTAGAGTAACACCTAAAAAAGTTGTAGAGCCATTATTTGATCCAAAATTCTCTTATGAACCTCATAATAAAAATCCATTCTAACTGGTCATAAGCCTTTTCTATATCAACCTTTATCATGATATTTGATCCAAGGGACTTTTTATTAATATCTTCGGCTCTCTATTTGGAAACCCCCAGCAAAACTTAGATGCTCATACCTTGAAAAAATCTATTCTATTAATCTAATATCATTCTAAGAATAACACTACCAATCCTTAGAATCATAACATATGTGATGATATTGTAGTTGAAGTTACATAGAAAAATAGGTCTATAATGGTTGAGTGTAGTGGGTTTTGTAACCTTAGAAATGTGTGACAACATGGAGGAGAAAAAAACCATACTAAGAACCTAACTTTTAAAGTAATTATGCACCACCTTGATAACTTTTACTTTGATAATATCACATGCATCCACATAAAAGGATCCAAGAAACCCTTAAAGGCCTAAAGTGCTATCTGGGTTTAGGCTAGCCACTGCCTCCTTGATCTCCTCCTATGGAATTTCCTCCATGAATTTGTTATCCCTATATTCCACCAATCTAGGAATACTATGAATAAATCCATCTTCCCTATTCACCCAGGTATTTCTACCTCAATTAACACTACCTGATCTAGCTAGAAGGCCCTAAAAATGGTTCATTGTAAGCCTCCTTTCCACCTCTTCTTCCCACTTATATGAGCCTCATCTAGTTTCAAATTGATCTCCTTTACACCCTATTATCTATAATACATGACTAAAAATAATCCATGTTCCTATTCCCTTATTTGTTATGCATCACCCTCAATCATTACCTCTTCACCCTATCAATCTCAAGAAGTTTCTTCACCAGAATGTTTTGTTTTGTATCCTTGAAAATTAAGGTATTGTCATCCCAGATCTCCTAAAGCCTCTCCTCTTAACTCTCGATCTCCTCTTTGAGACCCTATAGAATGAAGTATATACTATTTTAGAATTCCATTCCTATGAATCCTTCTTCAAATTTTGAATATTATTAAATATCCCCATGCATGAGGTGGATCACATTGGTTTCTCCCAATAACTAAAAAAATACTTGCATAAATCCCTATGCTTAAGTCCAGCTATTAGAGTAGATGAAGTGATTGATCCTCTTGTCTTACCTATTTAGTTTCACCACTATAGAAGAATGATCTGATAATTTTTTAATTAGGTGGGTAACATAATCCTAGGGAAATAAATTATTACCATGCAAGTTTTACATGCACTGGTCTAGCCTACTCCAAATTCTCCTACTGCCTTTTTAGTTATTTCACTAGGTAAAATCACTAACTATGAAAACCATGTCCATGAGTTTATTGTGAGACATGAAATATATGATTTCCTCCATAGCTCATATGGAGAACATCACAACTCCTTTCTTATTTGATATATCTTCTATGGTGTCAAATTTGCCTCTAATAAACCAAGCTAAGTGCCCTGGCTAAAAACTAGAGAGATATTACCATAATTACATTCTATCTAAGACCCATGATTTAGCATAAATGAAAGAGAAAAAGAAATCAATTCCTCTAGAAAATATTTTAGTAGTGATATGTTTTGGGGAAACATCCACTTGAATCACAAAGATCATGTGTCTCCACTGAATCTATATATGAGAATTGCATGGTTTTCCATGCATGCAGTTAGAAAATACCTTTTTCTTTATGAAGGATAATATGATATAATCCTTTTATTTAGGCTCCACCATAACCAAAATGGAGGAATGGTGACATAGAGCTTCATAGGAGATGTAAAAAATATTTTACTAATCTCCTAAGACTATAAAATTCAATAATAGGATCGAGACCACTAAGAGAAGAGAGAGGAATCCATGCATCTTGAGAAATTGCCTAAATGGACTACTAAAACATTGACTATAGCCTATCTTTATATAGATCGAGTGAGATAACCACTATCTATTTAATAATTAAAATCCTTTGAATAATTCTATTCCAAATAAGTAGGATAGGTTACCATATCTAGTGGGGATGGGTTTTTAATATACAATGTTTCTTTAAAAAATACATGAGTTGTGCATTTATATAGAATGATAAGGTGATTTTTTTTGCCTTGGGTTAATTAAATACATGTAAGAAAAATTACCCATTGCATGATTTAGAGTTGGAAGTGATAATCATAGCATTAAATATTTGGAAGCATTATCTCTATGGATAATTGTATGATTTAAATACTAATATAAAAATATATATTCCCGTGGAAGGGGTTGAATATGCACCAAATGATATGGTTAGAATTGATAAATCATTATAATTTCTCAATACATTACCACTTGGGGAAGTAAAATATGGTGGTTGATACTCTAAAAGTAAATCCTGTACTACTCTATCTATGATGAGGATTTAAACTAAACTAATACTCATAGGTTTTTAAAGGAATAATATTGAAGTCATAATGATTGGAGATAAATACTATATTTACTAACTGATTGTTCAACAATCTATCCACGTGATGAATAAATAAGACCATAAGGATGATGTAGATTAATAAAAAATGGTAGTGAATATTCAAGAGTTCAAAATTGATAAATTTGAAGGTGTAAAATTTGGAACCTCAATATGTGTATCATCAAAGAATTATGTGAATAAATAAAATTGTTATGATGCACAAAGATCATTCTTATCTATACATCCTATAAGTACAAAGATTTATAGATATGTAAAACAATACTTTTAGTGGTATAACATGAAAAGAAAAATTGTAAAATATGCATCTTAATGCTTAGAAAGCCAAAAGTTAAATTTGTAATGACAAAATTATATTGGTATCTAGTAAATATTACCTATACCAGTATGTAAATGAGAAAAATCACCATGGATTTCTCAGAGGACTCCCAAAATTTTCTAAAAGTTATAATGATATCCTGGTTACTACTGTTTTCCTTACAAATTCAACTCGTTTTATTTCCATTATAGAAGGATCCTCTATTGAAAAACTCTCCAAGATATAAGTAAGTGACATGATAAGGATATATAGAGTTACATTATCTATTTTATCTGGATGGTATTTGAGTTTTACCATGAGGTTATAGAGAAGTCATTAAAATGAATTATAGACAAAGATAAATTTTAACAATCCTTATCATCCATAGATAGATTTTTAGTCTGTGGGGACCATCCAAGCTCTATAGGATATATTGAGATCTCATTTTATGTATTTCTAAGGATTTTAGAATCAAAACTTGTCTTGGGAAGAGTACACATATAACAACAGTCTCCATTCAAGAACTCGTAATTCAACATATGAGTCTCTTTATAGGAAGAGATATAGAACTCTAACATGTTTGAATGATGTCTGATAGAGGAATATGAGATGTCTAAACCTTATCCAATAAATGAAATAGAAGTTTGAAACAATTAAGTAGCATATGAAAGCAGCATAGTTTTGATATGAGAGTTATATATACAATATTAAACTTTATATAGAGTTTGAAGTTGGTTACAAGGTTTTATTTAAAATGTCTCCTTGTAATAAGGCTATAATATTTGAGATGAAAGGTAAGTGGAGCCAAAGATACCTTAGTCCCTTTGAGATCATTAATTGTGTCAAGGTCGTATCATTTCACTTAGATCTCCCACCACAACTATCTCAAGTGCATAATGTGTTCCATGAATCACTTTTGAGGAAGTTAATATAAGATCCATCACATTTAATAAGCTCAAAATCTATACAATTTTAACATGAATTATATATAAATAAGTACCTATCAAAATGTTACATCAAAGAGACAAGGTTATGAGGAACATAAACACCCATCTAGTAAATGTTCTGTGGATGAATCATAAATATGAGGAGGAAATATGGTATTATAAGGATGTGATAAGAGAGAATCACCCTCACTTGTTTTACTTTATGTAATAATATTTCAAGGATAAAATTATTTTAAAGGGGTAGTATGTAACTTCTGATGTTTTTAGTAATTAATTTTCATTAATTAAATATGATTTGAGTAGCTTGTCTTACACGTAACATTAAACTAATATGAAAAAACCTTATTATAAATAATGTTATTAAATATAACTGTTATATTATAGTTGTTAAATAGGTAGGTATTTCTAGAAGTAACCTCTTTATAAAAACTATATAAAAAGGTATAAAAAACCATGATTATTTAATTCTTATAAGATACATGTTTCTAAAAATTATTTTTTTTATATTATGAATTATTATATTATAATTTATTTTTATCACTTTGATAGATTAATTAAAATAAAATTATTTTCATATTTTTAATCACTATGATCATCTTAAATAATGGGTTCAATTTCATTTTTAGGCATAAAATTAAGTTACCAAGATAAATATTTGTTATCACGGTAAAACAATTATTTTTCAAAGAATGATACTTTTATAAATGTTGTTTATTTTTTAATGTAAATGTATTTATTTTAAATTTAGACTCTAATATTATGTTTAAATATATATAAAAATAAGTTAAAACTCATTTAAATGGTAATCAATGTTAAATAAGATTAACAACACATAATGATTACCACTACCTCATTTCTACAAAAATATTTTTTAAAAAATATTTTTTTTAATTTAAAAGTAAATTTCTTCATATATAGAAATTGAATCATATTTAATGAAGTGAAAATTCATAATATTCATGTAAAAATTCGGTTTGAAGTTTTATCTTATATTTTTAGTGATAAAATAATAGTCATGATCAATAAATGATCTAGATTAATAAGTGTCAAAATAAATAATCTATCATGGACTGAATTTTACTAAATGAATTTTAAATATATACCTTCTAGAATAACTTTTCGAGGTTAGAATGTTACACCTACTTGTCTTAGAAACATTTCCCCATATAACTCATATAACGCTCATGAAATTATATTGTTCCCCCTTCCTAATATTTTTTTACAAATATTTTTCCATCCTTTTCACCTAGAAAAAGTAGCTCACTTCAACACTTTTAAATCCAAACAAATAGTTCTAAATTCCCAGGAAAATTTTCCCAATTTACTTATTTTGTATCTTATCAAATCATTTTCCATTATATTACCTCAACAATGTTACCCAGGTATCTCATTCCTAATGTAATATTCATGAGAAGAACTGAATTTTCAATGTATGTATTACTAACCCTTTAACTCACTTTCTTTATCCTTATAATCTACCCTCCTCTAAAACTATTATAACCATATGTATGTAATGATATCAATATAAATAATATACTAAAATTTTATTATATTAATGGTATAATTATTATATATTCCCCTCCCATTCAGTCAAAATAACAAATATGTTTCTCATGTGCGTGTTGAGACTGACACCACCATGAACGTCACATTTTGTTTTTCATCGCAACTATTACATTATAGTCCTAGAAATGGTTTTAGTGAATATATATGTTATTTATGTCATTATTTACATTTTTTGAAATATAAATTTGGAATTTTATAAGTAATATTAGCAATAAATATTTGATAAACTAATCACCTAAAATGAATATACCAAGTGAAAAGTGGTTATTTATATGTGACATTTACTTTTTCATTTTTTTTATTCTTATAACCCTTTCCAATTTATTTTTATAACCTTACTAACATCTAAATAATTTCATTACATGTTTTTTATAGTGATATTATAACAAAATAATCTCATTTATATCCATACTCACAGAAAGATAGTTGGATATTATTATTTGGTCATTTTAAACTCCATTATGAAAAATGATATAAATTTATATCATGAATGTAATTTGAAACATATAATATTGATTACATCATTCACTATAAAATACAATTGAAGGAAATAAAACTACAGTAAACATGCAGGCTTAGGGAATTGACACCACGGCCAGCCCCTAACCCCCAAAACTCAAACCAACCCAACACCAACTATAGGAAATGTATGACATTGGAAACATAATATTGTAAAAATATAAGTATATAATATTTTTTATTTTTTATGGGGATAAAAAAATTAACTCGTTAATTTAGATACCACCATTCATTTGTTAAAATTTATTGAAAAATAGTTGTCATCAATTTAAACTATAAGAACCATAACTAAACTACCAAATAATGAGCCTACAACATTATAGAATATCCTAAAACATAAATTATATTATATTATATGATTTTAAAGTGATTAAATTTTGGATAAAAATGAAGAAATCCCACTCTAATTATGAAACTAGTCTAAAATAATCAAGAATACTCACACCCAATATTGAAAATAGATAATAAATAATTAATATACACATCGAGAATAATTATAAATATTTTATATAAAAAGGTTAAGGATATTAATATGTTTCTAAAAATAGTGATTAAGATAGTTACTTTTGTTATATAAGAGGTTAGAGTTCCATTAACTAAGATAGAATTCAACGTAAGGGTTTGATCAACTCAATTTTTGATTCATTGGTTCATCGTCTTTCTTAATTGAATATAATATTTAAGTATACATAGATTCTAATGTTAAACTATTTTATATTATATTTAGTATTTTTATTTGGGTAAATTAATTATCATAATTAATAAAAACCTTTTTTAGGAAAAAAATTCTAAAATAAAACTATATTTTTTGTAAGAATAACTCTTGTTCTTACTAATGAATCTTATCTTCCATGACCATTTTTTTCCTATCGAAATTTTTTTAATTATGAAAATAAAATTAATTATTTCTCTTTGATATTATAAATATTTTCCTTTACACCATTAATGAAATTAAATTATTTTAATGTTTCTTTGATGTGGATTTTTTTGAACAGTCTAAAATGATTAATAAAGGTATATATTTTCATTATTAACCATTATATATTTATTATATCTATTTTATTTCTTTTAAAGGATATTTCATTTGGAATAATTTATAATAATTTTATCAAAAAAAACTCTTTCCTTCTCATTATTTTAAATTAATTTTCACTTATTCATTTATAATAATATTTAATATGATTTTTTTTTAAAAAATCACTTCTATTTTTCCTCCAAGGTATACCTATTAGGAAGTAATATTTTGATCACCCATTATATATTATTATGATATGTATAAGTTTTTAAAATGAGATTTATTATATCCTATGATTTCATAAGTTTATGATGTGTGGTATTTTTGTAAAGTTTAAGAATCCAATTTTTTCTATGTGTTCTTTAATATATGAAGGTGATTGATTTTATGTGGCACATATATATATGGATGATAATGGGTGGGGTACTATATCACCCTATAACTCATTGGATTATTTTTATTATTTCATAAAATTTTCAAGTTTGGAAATAATGAGTTTTTTCATGCATTATTAGGAATAATAGGTTATCTAAAATTTTCAAGCATGGATGTAATGATTTTATTTACAGAGGCATGGGCATTATGAGTTTTCTCACAAATTTATTTTTTATTATTATGATTTTTACACATTTATATTAAGTTTATAAATTTATGATACATTTTCAAGATTTATTTCATTTCCATGAAAAGACATGTTTTAATGAGTACAATATATTTTAATAGTATACCACATATTTATGACATGATCACGTATTTTATGATTAATGAGATGTATTTTGAGACATTTCATAAATGTTATCCTTAAATAATGATCTTTTTAAAATATTACATTTCTCTAAAAAGTATTATGGTTTTAATATATGGTATTATGATCTTTTAATAAGATACTTATCTTATTCAACATGTTCTCCTTCTATTTTATAATCTTATACATTATGAAATGTTTTTCCCTTACTGGGAATATAAGATTACCCTTTTCTTATTTTTTTCAATCCCTAGGTTATGAAGATGGTTAAATTATGTGATATTATGAGAAATGGATCTATAGTATCATGATTTTTGAGTAATGTTTACAAGGTTCATAAAATAAGATATTTAAACATCCAATCTCTAAACATTAAATATTTCCATCCTCGGGTTTTTTGAAATTTTGTGAGATGTATTATCTAAATCATGAAATTATTTTACTATTTATATTATGATTATATAGGGTTGATTTAGGATGACACTATACTTTTTTTTGAAATTTAATTTGAGACTATTTCCTTTGTTGTATTGTGGATTTTTTTAGGTCATTATAATTCCCATGTAATTGGCATCATCAATAAACCATTTTCATATCGTGATCTCCATTAAATAAATATTTAATTCAAGAAATCATCATTTATTTCCACTAATATATTTTCCTTTTGGTTTTATAAAAAAATTATTTAATGAAGGTTAGTGTTTTAAGTCACTAATACATTGTTATATTTGATATTCATGTCAATATTTTATAAAAAAATAATCCACCAGGTCAAACCAGTATTTAATTAATTATTTTTTTTAAAGTGAATTTACACCAAATGATCAGTTTAAACCACCAATTAGGATAGAATATGATATTTTATAGAAATATAAAAAGAATATATTATAACATTTAATTATTTTTCTATTTTGGTGTAGTTAAATTCTAAATTTTTTAGTGTTTTTCTATCAAATGAGATTGGTCAAAAAATCATGTCCATTTATTATCTGAGCACTTCACCCACGATATATTTTCTTTGGTCAGACAAAAACTAAAATTTATCCTCCCTATTTGGGATTTTCATTATTAGGAGAGGAATGTATTGTCTTCAACTCTGTGATCCATTATATGAACTTATCATGGAAAGAGTTCTCTATTTCATTTTCTAAGATATAGGTGATGGTGAACAACATGGAAATAATATTTTATTAAACTCAATTAACAAATAGTGTCCCAAAAAATCTCATAATCCCATTCAACATCATGGATTATAAACATTCATTTATCACCATTGTCATTTTGGGATTTACCTATATCCCATCTATTGAAATATGATGACTAATGATAAAGTAATCCTTTACTATGTAATAATGCTTATGAAAATTCAAATCTAAGTGTTTCACATCATAACTTTCCAAAACCATGTCAAGGATCATGATATGAACATATAATGTGTTGATATATATCTAAAATCCATCACAAAAAACTTATAATAACTTCTCTACCATTCCAAGAATTATAATTTTCATTTATTACTAATGAGTGGTGAAAAAATCTCAAATAAAAAATAACATGTGTCTATAGCATGTGAATATTTTCTTCCCTTGGAAATCTAATTTAATTGTAATATAGTTTTGACTGAAATATTCATAAATATAATAATTGTAATAATGTTTTTGTTCCTTTTATTAATATTTCATTTAAAATTTAGGGTAATATGATCATTCTTTATTATCCTAGTAAACATTTTTTAGTCAATATTAACACTCTATGCCTTCAATATTTGGCTAGAAATAAATTCAATATCCTTTTTTACCATAATTATACATTATTTAATAATAATAACAAGGAACATTTTAACCCATTCACTATTGTAAATTAGGTAGATGATCATGATATTTTTGAGCTTAAATTACTCCTTCGTAACTTCCTTTATTGGATTTTTAATCCTTTTTTGTGGATGCCTCATTGGAATATATCCTTATTCATGTCTAATATTATGAGTACAAATTTAATGGTTTATTTGTTTGAAAAAATATTTTATCTTAGAAAATGGAATCCATAATTTCTTCATTATATTCACCAATTTATACTCCTACTTATTTCAAACCCTGACACTATCAATCACTAGTATGTTTTCACTTTCTCCCAATATTGGATACCTCATGTTACATGAGAATGGCTTCAATCCAGGATTTGGTGGAGTCATGATTCAAAAAATAAATTATTTAAAGGAATACCTTAGATTCCATTACACCATGGTGTTTAATTCTTCTTATTCCATATCCTAATTATTTTCCATAGTTCATATTCTATATTCATTATAGATTAATTATATGAATGATTATTTTATCTACCTATGGAATTTTTAAAATTTTGTGGTCTTTTTCAGTGTTGATGATGGTAGAAAAATATTATGGTCCATTGCCTTGCTTTACTACCTTTTTGAAATAAAATTTATCTTTTTTCTATACAAATCATAAAATTAATTTTCCTTGATTGAAATAATAAATATTATTCCATGGGGATAGGTATGATTAAAAAATATGATTAGAAACTCTCCAAATTTATCCATATCTAGAATAATAAAATCCACATGGAATATGAATTTCATCACATTCATTTTAAAATCATCTATAATATAAATCCAATACATGATAGATTGGTTTTCTAATAAAAGATAAACTATTATGTTATTTGGATTACTTAGCTCTAATTTTATGAAATTATTTATTGACATAAGCATGAGGAACTCCCCTAAATAAAAAATGGTTTTTCTAAAATCACATGAAATGATAGATCATGGATTATAAAATCAACCTTGATCTTGATTTTTTGTAGGGATCTATCATTTAATAATTTTTGAGAATTATTCACATAGATAAATGAAAAAAAAATCTAAAATTTATTTTCATTTAAACTGATTTCATGAAGGAATATCATGTATAAAAACATTTGAGATATTTTCATTGTCAATGAGTTGTTGATTTGAAACTAAAATAAAATTTACACGATATTATTATATTATGATTCAAAATATCATTGGTTTATATTATCTATATCTGGAATATGAGGCTGATAATTTTTTACTTCAAGTGGAATTTATGTTTTCTTATTATTCTTCATTATATTTACTTCTTTTTCTATAATAGAATATGTGGAAATATTCCATTCCATGTCATTTTATATATATTTATATTTCCCTTTTTAAAACTCCATCTCCTTGTGGTTAATAATCACATTCAACTCTTTTCCACCACTCAAAATCATAAATTTACCTTCCTCCCATAGAAACCCTATGTTACATGGATGAGAATCGAGTGGTGACATGAAGAAATTTTTGTAAAGTTTTCCAATGTGAATATTTTTATTCTATATATAATATTAGTTATTAAAAAAATAGATTTCATATATTTGAATATTGGCCTTTACATGAGAGATACATCGATCATTTTGGAGAATATATTTAGTCACCATATATTTGAATGTGGGTTATCCTATATGAAGTTACATATGAAATGATTGTGGATAGGGATATAACTGAAATAGTTTCCTTAGGGATTAAAACTATTTTAGAATATTTTTTAGGGATTTCAAAACTTATGGAATTTATAGTGGAACTTGTGTTCAATATTAATTTTATTGGAATCATTTTTGTTCCAATAATTGTTTTTTACTACTATCCATGATTATTGATTGGACTAATTTTTAATGTATGGATATTACTAGTTATACAAATCAAATATCACTTCACTAATTTTCTTTTCCTCTATCCTAGAATAGTAATCCTAAAATAGTTTTGGTCCTCCAAAAATATTGAAAAAAAGGTTTCTTGGTAGCTTGATATGCATTTATAGACATTGAATAGCTAACAATGCATCCAATTGTTTAGAAATTATATCCATTCAAGAGACTAGTAGAGCGGTTTCCTCTACTAGATGAATTTCTCATCATGGAGGACCTCATTCTCATTTCCATTATTAAATATTAATTCTCAATTTATAAATTATTTCATGTTCTTTAGAATCAATTTCCTCCCATAAATACTATTTTTTGTTCCTATATAAAACAATTATAATGAATTAGTTTGGAGACAAATGTGAAAAAAAAATTAATTGAATCCAAAGAATCATGTCATTATATAAGAATTCTAAAAAAGGTCCAAATGTGCTCAAAATCCTTATAAGTGGAGTCATGACCCTAACAGAAAAATATTTTAATTTCACTCTATATATTCACATTTTTAATCCATGGGGAGTAATTATAAAGAAATAATCATGAAATATCATTCCATGTAGTCATTTGACTACATGTAAGGGACATCAGTTAATTATTATTATGATACTTCAGTGAGAAAGGGAATTCACTCAAATTAATTTCATTATCGGACACCCTATTACTCTGAAATGTGTCATAAATATCTAGAAAATTGGATAAGTTTCTATGAGGGTACTCACATTAGAAAACACTAAAATATCCATCATTATGGATCATTTGTAGTAAACATATATTTTCCTCATAATTGATAGCTTGAATTAGTGGCCTCAAGATAATATGAGATATTACATCAACCAATGGGATTCTGTAATACATAAGAGACCTACCTCATTGTTATTTAGGATCTATGTCAATGATGTTTTATAAGTTTTCACTGATACAAGTTGGATATTCTTCTAACATCAAGGATCATTGAGATTTAAAGAAATGGTATTTGATATCATGGTTGAAATCCAATACATTTATTCTATTTAGACTTTATAATTGAGTGAGATGGATGTGGATTATTCTCTTAATACCTATAAAGAAAAAAAAAAGAAAACCCATTCACATAAAAGGGGATAAATATTGAAAAATAGAAAAAATAATAAGTGATTTGATATATGGAACAGATATTGATCTTTTGACCTAGTTTCATGGCACACATTCCCCAACAACATTGAAAAAACCATGATGATTCCCTCATCGTTTTTATTAACCATGTATGGTGGAATGAGTTATGAATTATAGTTCATGACCCCTTACTAATGAAGCTACTAATTCATAGTATTGTAATATTGAGTATAACATTGATCTACTAAAATCATGTCTCATGAATCCTAAATTATTATATTGTTGTTAATTATTGGTTCTTTATTTCATATTCAAATTAAACATAAATTAAAAAATTAAAAAAAAAACATTCAAAATAGAGTTATTTAATAAAATCATAGTCAATTAATTAATTCATGATAATGAGTTTTCCTAAATAATTTTATTTTCTTATATTATTGGTTAAAATGGGTTTAATAAGTATGAGAATCACTAAAGGAAATCAATTTTTACTTATTCAATGTCATTTTACACTACTTGGATTATTTCATCATATTTCTTCCCTAAGTATTAAAAATCACCAAAATTTGGTCTCTCTTGAAAGGACACAAAAATATGTTATATTTAAAATCCTAGACTATATTTCATTTAAATAGGTTACATTATGTTTTGGTTGTCATTTGTTAGATATAAATTTCTAATATTATCTCCATTAGTGGCCTCAATCATGATTAAAGGTTTTATATTGTAGTTTGAGTGTCTTATCCCAATTATTCAAATTTTGAATCCATTAAAGATCATTTTATTCGCTAATATTTTCTAATATGGGTTGATCTTAAAATTTATTCCTTATCTATATTATTTTGTGAAGGGTATGTTGGATGTGGTATTAAATTAGATGGTACAGTAACAAAAAATTATTTCCTTGTTTTCAGAGTAATGTTTAACTTTTTACATGATTGATCTTTGGTTGAATTTCTCAAACTTCAATCATATTTAGATTCAAAACATAAAAGTTGGATCATAACTCATTTGTTTCTAAGAAACTCCTTATTAATTAAATATATTCATGAAACATTGTAATGTTTGTGGTTATAACACAACAAATCACTAATATTCTCCTATGTTGTTCATTTATAGTTAAATTTGATTAGGGAACATGTGGTTGTGCCATGATTTCTTCCTCATATAAAATTTCAATAACTCTTAAAACCCAATAATGACTTTATATTTAATACTATAATGTGATTTTACTTATATACCTATAATTTCATTTAAATCGTCTCAAAAATATTAATAGTCTCATTTATCCAAAAAATGAAAAATAAGAACAATTGTCCAATATTAAAACTATATAATCATTAAAATCATTATAAAATATCATGCATACATTTATTTTATTATTTACCACCTCAAAGAAAGATGTCAGGTTTCATAATCTAACTTGAACATTGATAGGATATATTAGCCCTATCTGAAAACATTCATCCATTATAGCCTCATATCCAAGAAACATAAATGAATAATAGAGTGACACTATAAATCATATTTTAGAATCCATCACTAAAGTACTCTTATAACTGTGCTATAAAACTCTTGTACTATGTTTATCAATAGTGTCCTTGGGTAAATGTTTTCAATGAAAAGAGTTTAAAATTCCTTCAAGAAAAATACCATGTGTTAACTGGTATCAACCAAAACAATATGCATGTTCATATGTAATTCACTATAAACATTAGTATCTACATTTACCGCTTCTCATCATTGGTCTCAATTTTATAAAAAACAAATTGATATAATTATATGTGCCCTACTATTTACTCTTACCATGGAGGAGAGGAAGGTTTTGTTTCTAAAACTCCTAAGTAAGGTATAACATTGAGGAATTTTCCCTTGGAATCAAATTCTTTATATTATTTACTACAAAAATTAGCTTTCAAAAATATTTATATCAATCAAAAAATATTGTGTTACTACTAGTGATGCATTCTCATCTCCATACTCCCAATACTTAACCAAATATGATTGAGGATTTATATTACAGAAATTCCAAATGCATCAATTATAAATTTTTAATTTTAGTTTTTTATATAAAAATTGATAAAATTATATAACATAGAATTCTACCAATTAATTTACCACAACACTCGTCTCTTTCCCACGATAAGCATATCTCATCATTACTAACTCACACTCCAAACACACTTTGTGGTTTTCTATCTCATTGGGTAACTACATACCCATAATACGCACTCGTAGGGTTGTAAATCATATTATATATGTAGTTAATATCATTAATAGTCTAATATTATTAAAAATGGAAAAAAATCATCAATAGATCGGTAAATTGACATATCAATAATATCTCATTTAGGAAAACACATGATAATTTATTAATGGTTTTTAATTAACTAAATTCTATTATATAAAATATTTTCTCACCCAAATAAAATCACGTACATTTTATATGAACCTATATACTGAATATAATGTATGTACACATTACCTCTTTCCACCCAGAGTTATGATCAAACTATATAATAATGAATCATAACATTATACTCCATAAAATCATAAAGCAATAATACTCAAATCAAATAATACCAATCCCACAACCTTGGAAACATGGAAATTTACAATACATGTATTACCTATGTACCATCATGGTTCCCATACCAATTTCATGATAAATTATCTCCTTATACAATGTCTAAAATAATTAAATAAAATAAAAAAGGAACTTTAATTCAATTTTATAATTCAAGAAATCTCGGGCCATCTCATGAAGTCAAAATAACAACCCTACATAGATTAGTAATTACTCCTAATATACAAGAGGTTACTGACTAGTATTGTGGGATAGATCTATTTCATGGGAATTATATACCATCGATCAAAATCCCATAAATAATAGTAAATATATATAACCACTTAACAAATCAATAATAAAATATGGAATTTATAGTGATTGGATAACTATAATAATGCATATCATCTTGGAATAAACAAATATAACCCATACACAGTCATTCATATATAACATCAAAAGGAATACTAACTGAAGGTTCGGTCATATACATTTTAGAATCCAGAAAATGTTGAATTTTTAGGAAAATAAACCCCATGTTTTAAACTATCTAGTATCCTAGTCTCTGTCACCCAACTACAGCTCAACCATCTACCATCAGTGCAATTCTATTTCATGCGTGATGGACCAATAAGTATAACTTCATATTGAGGTGACCCTGTAGAGTGTGATTATTATACCCTATAGTATTCCAGCAATGTTCACATAAAATTATATATATATATATATATTATTCTAGTAAAATATGTGATAAAAGTAACTCTAATCAATAATACAATACATAGTCATGGTATAAAGTGTTGAAAAGGATATAATGATGAGAGACCCTACTAGTGTTGGAGAATATAAAAATATTAAGAAGGATTTCCAAATGTTTGATCACATTGGTATCAATGTGACATTAATGAAATTTTATAAGATAAATAAACATAATAATCAGTTGTAAATAGAATATTTGACTCTAAGGTATACTAAATAAGTGAAAGGATGGTAATTCATCCACACACATAATCATAAACATTTGGAGATACTTGGTTGTTCTTCCCATAGCCAATAAATTAAATCATAATAAGGCTACTATCTTAGACTACATCCATCATTTCAAAATTAATAAATATCTTGATAATAAAAATTGATCATGGATTACCCATCCATGGAAATAAATATCAAAATGTTAGGTCAAGTTATGTCTAAACTTTCCATGATCCAAAATATTATGTTATTATATTTGTATACACTTATTCCATCCATATTCATAATTATTTAAAAGAGGTGTTACATACATTATCTTTACCCCTAGTGGTTAATGAAAGATCACTAATAATGTCCATGTTATATAATAAATCATCAAGCATGGTCACACAAAACATAAATAATAACACTTTGAAACCCCTAAATTACCCATGATTCATATACCCAGTAACAATTATTCAAGTCTGAATACTCATTTTATGACTCATTATATATAATAATAACCCTTCACTTAATTATCAATACATGATAATTACTAAATATACTTCTGACACGTCAAAACCATATCATACATAATGACTTTCCTCTTCACAGAGTAATGGACAAAGAGACCTCTAAATATCAAAAAAATAGTTTACATGATGGGACACCCTCCATGTTTTCCAATTTCAAAATTATAGAATTCGTTAAATAAGTGACATAACCATTAATGAATGTGAAAAATTATCTAAAATATAGAGGTTTTGTTGCAAACTTGAAGTTATTTTTTAGATTTGTTCACAATAAGGAGTGATAAGTTAATAACTTGAGGTAAGTGAGGTGATATTCAAACCAAGAGTATATGTGAAACATTAATGTCTAATGAAGGATTAATTGAGAATCATAGTGAAATAAGATACACAGTGTTGGTGTAAATGGAATTAGAATATGAGAATGATAATAGATATTGTCACTTCTTGACCAGAGAGCCACTAAAATGGTGCCCCGAGCTAGTTGGAGATGAGGCATCAAGTGCACCGCCCCATATCCCAAAGGTTGTCGACTAGAAACAAGGGTATAATGATGGTATAGTGGGTAGACTATACCCTCTGTATTGGTACTAAATATAGTGGAGGAAATAATAAATAAAAGGAAGCAAAAAATAATAATAACTATGAATTAATAATAAATAGTCTTAATCCAAATAAACAATCCATGTATGAACATGTTATTCCCAAAAACATGAGGTATCCATCATACAACAGGTAATACATACAAAATTTCTAAACTAATAGAATCATAAACAAAAAATTACTCCAACTCCTATAGGTAGTCTAAGTACATGTGTAGTCCAAATCTCCCATGTCAAGTCCTAGTCCTGAAAGAGTAATAACAAGAAGCACATTCCAATATCTAGACCTGTAGCCATGATATATTTCTGAGTGCCCAATGGTGATCCAAATAGGGTGTAATTAAAATTATTAGGCCACCACCATTAGTGCCTAATACAATCTAGTCTATGAATATAAAATCAAGTAGTGTGTAGGTATATTAAAAGTAAGCCTTTAAAGTAAACATAACTCATGTCGGTCTCAGGTTCCTCATGGGACACCTAGCCAACTCTACCTTCTTTCTCCTAAGCCAGGAAGTCTGAACATATTATATCATGTGTGTGTGTGTGTGTGTTGGTGAGTACTCGAGGCATATGACTAAGACATCCATATATAATGATGATCATATGACACTCTACATGTTTTATAACAATAAATATTTAGCATTATAGGGTAAAATATTTAGAAATCAAGAATAATATAATATTATATGACCTGTTATCCCATCCAAGGAATTCCACATCAAAATACAAGTGTCTACCAAGGAAAAATATAATTTCATTTAACCACTAATCCCATCCAAGGAATTCGGTTTCACAATCAATTAATATTTCAAGGATTACTAAAACCTCATTTAACCTATGATCTTGTCCATGTAATTACATATAAGGAGTCTTAGTATCACTCAAGGCATATCATAATTAATTTAAACTGTGATCCCATCCAAGTAATTCCATATTAAGAATCCAAGTATCACTCGAGGATTAATATAATTTCATTTAACCTATGATCCCATCATAGGAATTCTCTATCAGGAATTCAATTAATTCTCAAGGATTATTATCATAAATAAGATTTTTTCATTTAATAATTTAACATAGACTATGGTCATTATATACTCCAATTTATAATTCTCATGTTTTTATCCAATACTTCATTTATAATTTCATTTATTTAATAACATCAACCTAGTAATTTATAATGAGAAGTTCCATGTGATGGTATTCAATGATCTAATAGTTATCTTAATTTAGCATTTCATTCTTTCTAAATAAATCACTATACATTCCTTATGATGGTGTTTGGTTACATAGAAAACATGGTCCGAACAATTTAATTATAAGAGTCTTACTCTCATTCAAAAAAATTCTTATTCCTTGGAAATATAGCATAATTTAACATGTCTAAGTAATCATACATTCCTTATTATAATTCATTCCACTTTTTTATTATCATTTAGATAAATTCTTATTTTAAGATCCATGAAAAACACACATAGCATTGTTTTGGCTAATTACACACATTTTTATCAAGGGAGTATAAGGTGACACGTCCAAGGGGAAGTCTGTATTGAGGTCTCAACTTCTAACCATGTCAATGGGTATAAAGTGGGGTCTGTATCATAGTCTAAATTAGCAATTTAATGTGTTATGCAATTTAGGATAAATGTGTGGAAATTTGGTGTGTGTAAAAATGGTGCATTTTATAAAATAAAAAAACATTGAGGGGAAATACATAGACCACTTACCTTATACCAAGGGAGATTCACTCATCCATTATTAGGCCTTTATGTGAGCCGAATCAAGAGAAATATAATAAATAGAAATACACCCTGAAAATAGGTCATAATATCTTTCATTAATATAGATTCAATGATGTTAAGAGAAAATAAGAAAAGAATCAATATGAATGATAGACTAACCAAGGGTGATCTAAAAAAATTGTTTATGATCAATTTTGATCCCCAAATAATAGAGATACATCAAAGCCTAGGGAGAAATCCAAATGGGAGATTGAGCAGATTATGTGCATGTGAAATGAGGGATGAAGAGTAGAAATAAGGTTTAGAGGAGAGGAGGAAAATGGTAATTTCCAACCCCTTTAATGAGATGCATGGTTTAGATTCATGATTAGGCACACCATTTTCCAACAATGTAATGGTTCAAAAACCATAATCTAACAATGTAAGGTCCTATACACCTCTTCACCATGTTGTATGACTTGATAAATCCCTCACACGATTTAAAATATTATTCCCATATACAAAACATGTTTTACATTTTACCCACATGGTTAGTACTAACAGTGCACCAACCATGCACCCTTGGTTGTCTCTTCCTAAAATGATTTCTCTAAGCTCGGTGCTTCTAAAACTCATATAGACTTCTAAGAAACCTTGTGTACCTTAAAACCCATCTAAAAACAACACATTTTAGTGTTATAACACTTGGTGTTTCATTCCAATGGTCTATTTAAGATTTGGACCATCCACCAAATGAAAATTAAAATTACTTTATAAATTTCATCCTAATCCAAAAAAACAGGATATTATAACCTCTCCACCTTTGAAATTTTCATCCCTTAGAGAACTTGGGTAAGAATAAAAACATCACCCAACATACACAAGTTATGAATTTCCATTAAAACTTCTACATTGTGTTTCTAATTCACAACACACCCTAAAGTGTCATTTAAAGTGTACGACACATAAACTATGAAAATTGAAACCAATGGTCATATCTAAAATTGAAAAATTAAGATGATTATTGATTGATTCTGTCTAACTTGGGACACGAACACATTTCCATTTGTTTCAACAACAGGAATATGGCACTCCCCACCATAGGTCCTAGCCTTGAATGGATAATTTCAAGTCATGGTACTTTATCCATCATAATTTCCTATTGAAACTTGTACTTGGAATCCTGGAGACACTCCAAACATGATTATTATTCCATTACACCCAGTCACACATGATGAATTATCACTCGGTCCTCATTTTGACTTCAGTAGTTGAATTTTGATTAACCTGGCTTAATCTGGTTGCGCTGGTTTTTCCTCAAAAATCACAAACCAACCTTTAAATTGCACCCATTTGAATCCAATTATGTGATATATTAAATTCCTCACCAGTTACATGTATATGTTCAAGAGAAATAAATTCGAAAATATCCAGCTAACTATTTCTGAAAACTCTTGGCATTACCAGCTAATGTGTCACCAAAACTAGGTAACAAAAGCCTTTATCCCAAAGAATGACAAGATAATTCCAAGAAATCTCATTGAATCATGTACCTGACTTCCAGTGATGTCTCCTAGCTAAAATATATCTTATTAATTTTCATTATCAGACCATATGATGAATACTATTGTAACCCTGATCTAGTATCCTTGGGTTGTCACAAGCTATCTCGATTGTAATTCCCATGCTCAAACTTCACCATAGTCCATATTTGAACCTATACCTGACATATACTGGGAAATCCATATGTACATTTTTCAATAATATAATATAATACGAGAGATAAATGAACATATAGTGATTGGTATGAAATTTCAATGACTCTTCTTGTATGATGGTCGTCTACCAGCAATAGATGTATGGCTCCCCACCTTAGGTGCATCCATGTCATCACACCAATGAAATTATTTTTCCTGATTACCATTGACCATGATCCACCCATCTCCAGACATAATTAAAGGCATGTATAAGAACCTACTCTACCATGAGGTCCAACCCAAACATCACTCATCACACATTTCCACTTCTTGAGAATAGTTCTCATGTCATTTTCTAAAATTCAACTCAAAATGAGGTTCACCAACTTCAAAAGGTAAAAGTTATACAACCCAACTTATGGATTATATTTAAACTTACCCTTAATCATGATTCCCAAGGAGTCCATTTTTAATCCATAGAAGGTATGTATGAAAGCTTGGAAAATAGTCGACACTCTCTCAATGTACTCTGAATGATGTCAAGATATTGTGCATGATCACCTCTAAACTAAGAGTACACTAAGATTTCATTGATTTACATATATCAATATTCTTGAGCCATGTTGGAATCAAAACAAGATATATTTTCATTTTAACTACTCTTGACACCATGTCTACTAACAATACATGTTGAGGATCAACTACGGTTCAACCATCCCATAGCACCCAATGTAAATCCAAATTATCCCTTATCATAGGGAAAATTATTTTAATTTATCCAAAGCTTCAGGTCACTATCACCATAATAATTAAATTTTAAACCATGGATCCTTGTCTTATACATATCCATTCACCAACATTCCATATTAATAGTTACCATGTGGAACCAATATCAACTAATATATCATACACAATGGGTGTACCTCCAATAAAACTTGGATCAAGACCCTTTTAATGATCCTAAAATTCATCCATAAACAATTCCAAGCTAAAAATTATACCTTTAATTTCATAATTATATTTCTGGAATTTCCCTTTGAAATTCTATTTTACGTTAAGAAACTCACATGTGCCAGGATTTATCAATCACCCACCCGCTTCATGAAGTCTTTTCAGAAAATTTACTGTCAAACACATACCCACTGGTCAATTGGTAAAGGAACCTAAACAGTCCTTTCTATTAAAGACAGTATCATTTTTTAATCATCCAAGGTTCTTCCTCAAAATCTTTAAGCATCACCATTCCTATATCACAAAACCTGAACACTTACCATGAATTGGTCTTGAAACAAGAATACATCCAATTTCACTTCCTCTAATTCATTCATAAATCCCTACCCAACCACTCTCATTAGTTTCCCTTGATCAAACCAAAAATCCACTGACCTACAAGTTTCCATGTTAAAAAAAAGTTTCTATATGTCTTACACCTAGCCCTGCCAATCAAAACTCAAAATAAGGTCACTAGGTCCATCCACCTAGGACTAATCTATCTCACATGAAAAGAAATATTCCACATCAGATTATTTATTACAATGAATCTAATGCACATGTAACCTCTCCCTAAAAAGTTAAAACTAAAGGTAAGTAAAAATATTATTAACCTATAAGGGTAAAAACTAGTCAACATAGGCATAATGAAATCTCATTCCAAGAATATGCCCAATAATCCCTGATTCTCTCCAAGTAACCTCTTAGGGGTGTTCTCTCAAGATAGTCATAATTATAACATAAAATGATAAGAAGCTTAAACTCAATGGGTATCCACATACGATAATACCCACTTGAGGTCCAAATTACCAACAAATACCCTCATACCTGGGGTTTATTTTCATTATCTATGATTCCTACTCGACCTAACCAATTAAACCAACAACACTAACTATGCCTATAAAATTGGATAAAAAGTTTAGAATTTCTACATTTACAAGGGAATTACCTCAATTAGGCTAACACCTCACTTAAATATATGGCATAGAAATTGAATCTAAAGTCATGCCTAAATGCTCACTGGGCTCGACTTCATAGAATTTAGATCAAACACAATAGAAAATTCTACAAGAACCTAAGGTAAACTTCTTCATTTCTATCCAAGGTAATTCTCATGGAAAAATTAAAGCTAAACCTTACACAAGGTTTTATTCTATTAACACCAGTAATGGTTTTATTCAATACATTTAATATATTTACATTTATTTTAAACATAAATGACACTAATATATACACTTATCAATTTATTTAACTAACACCACATGGAATTTTGGGAAAATTATCTCATAATTTCCTTTTAAGCTGTTATTTGTTAATCTATGTGTTCTCAAAAAAGGTATTAGTTAAAGAATGTTTCAATTAAAATCTATAGAGGAAAACATTATTTAGGTTTTAATTGAAATTTTAATCAACTGAAGCATCATAATAATAATTATTAAAGAGTATCCATAGGGTCTTTTATAATTTTATGGGATAATTCAAGTAATATTCACCATACAATTATAATAATATCGTACAAGTGGTTTCTAAAACTTAAAATAACCATCCCATATAACACTATAATACCTTAAAGGGATTAAGTAACAAGAAATATAAAGATAAAGGTAATTGAAAAGGGTCCCATAAAGCTAATCCTTGGTTCATTTATATGGTAATCCATTCCCAATTTATAGAGTTAGGGATCTCTAAATTATAATTGGCATCCCATTTAAGTGAAACCCATTATTATTTAAATTTTTAAACATTTTAACACACACTCAACATGGTTATTTCATAGTTATATAATGTTTAAAACAACCTAAAAGTTCTGAGTAAATCGTAAAAGGATTCAGTTATGTGGGTCACTATTTCCAAGTTATAAAGGTACTTTCCTTTATAAGTTACAATTGACACATCATTTAACTGACATCCATTACTGAACATTTTAAATTTAAGAAGGAAAATTATAATTACATTATAATTTTAATATGATCATTAGAAAATAATATATATCTAAGATTTACCAACAAGTAACAAATATAATATATAAATAATCATTTATATGGGTCACTATTCCCAAATTATGAAGGTACAAGCCTATATAAGTTGCAATTGGTACCTCATTTAACTGAAATCCAAAATTAATGACTTAAATTTGTCAATTAAAATCCAATTAGTTAATATTAAAAAACTATATTCACGATAATTCGTTAACATTTTCAAAATATTTTCATTTCTTTAGTTCATTTCATACTTGTTACATAGAATTCCACCATCAAGTTATGTGGATAAACACTATTTATGATGATGGAAAAACTTTATTTAACTTCTAATTATAGTAAGAATAACATGGGAAACTATCACATAAGAATAGAATATAGTGGACATGTAAATAGTCATAGAATCATGGTATGCATATAAGCATGCTAAATATTGACCCAAGCATGGTGTGTAGATAAACATGGCACAAAATCACTCAAGAATTTTATACATATAAGCATGATAATGACATTTCTATCCTATATACTTGAAATGATGCATGAACATGACTCGTCTCATCTAATACTATTACAAGAGGTAAATACCATAAATAAATAGCCAATGGAATTTTACATCAACCACTCAGGGTGAAATAATAATCAACTGTAATATTGAATCATCATGAATAATAATCCAATCCCTTACAACTTGATCTTTCCTGACTGAGAGGGTCGGTCATTACTAGAAACGAGCTATCTACCAAGTTCCAACACAATACTAGTCTTTTATCTACCTTTTAAAAATAAAATAATAAGAGAAATAATTCCTTGATACCAATTTTTCACATCCTGACCCGAGATCCACTAAAATAGAGGGCCAATCAGGTTGGCGACAAGGCCTCAAATGTGCCTCCCCACACACCATAGGGTGTAGACTAAAAATGTGGGTCTAATTATGGTACTTAGGGGAGACTATAACCTATGGATAATTAATAAATACATAATAATCAATAATAAATGAAAGGTAATAGAGGATGATAATAACTGTGAAGTAATAATAAACAATCCAAAGCCAAATAAACCATCCATGCATGAATATACTATCCCCAAAAATAAAATTTAGTCATAATAGAGAAAATAATACATAAAACAATTCTAGAATAGAAAAATAACAAATAAATAAAATACTCTAACTCTTATAGGCATCCCAAGTACATGCTTGGTCCCTAGCTCCCATGTCAAGTCCTATTCTATAAAGAGTAATAGCAATAAAAACAATCCAAGATCCTGACCTGTGGCCATGAGATCTATCCGAGTACCCATGTTTTATCTAGGTATGTTTTCCTAATTTTATGTCTATGAATATTGAATATAATCTCATACCCACATGCATATATTTTTCTCACTTATGATCATCATTGTTATCTCTTATGTTTCCCTTACTAAGCATCAAATCTCACTCATTTCTTATGTTTTCTTTCCACATGATATGAATTTGGGTATTACATGTGATATTTTTACAATGGGGTTTAGAGTAGAATGTTTAATGATTAATTTTTATGATTATTATAAAATAAGTAATTTATATGGATAATCTTCTATGAAACTAAACCTTTGGTTCTCTAGTTTGTGTGACTATTTATGAATAGAATGATTATTTATGTAAAATAATGAAACAAGTGTGTTTATTTAGCTTGGTTCACCTTATTTAGTGTTAAAGGAGGGTTTATTTATTTAAGGGATTAATTTAAATAACTTTCACGAAAACTCTATGGATAAGTCTAAGGGGTAATTTTAAGTATGAGATAACATACTAAAATTTTGGTAAAGTATAGATTGTGTGGTTTTCTAGGAAATAACATCCATGTTTTAATACTAAAATTGGATGTAGGATTTAGAACGGATGTAATTTGGGTAGTAACCCAAAAAGGGTCATACTTGGTATTAGCATAATTTTCACCAGATGCATGATAAAGAGGATTAATTGTACACCTGGTTTGACACTCCTTGGGGATATTATTTGGTTAATAACATTCTATTTACAATCCATTATGAAGGATTTATTATGTTAGGTTAAGGAATATGAGAGAAAATAGCCTAAATAAACCTAGATATAACCAAGACCAATTTAGTTTAAACTTAAGTCTAATGTAATAAATTCAAATAATAAGACATTTTGATGTTGAATTTGTTATCTTACAATAATTTCCTTATGGTGATAATTTGTAATCACTTGCATTAACTCCTTTTGTTTTTAAAAATGGTTGGAGGTCTGAGGAACCAAGTTAATAATGGATTTTATAGACAATACAGTAATTATCCTAATAAGTAACAAATAGGAATATAATTTTGTGTTAAAAAACTTATGGTTTTTCTCACCCAGCTACCTTGAGTTATGACTAATAAATTGAATCTTTCCAAACATCTAAATACACCAAAGAAGAGAATTTTGAAGTTTTATAGAATATCAGGTGGATAATATGATGAAGGAAGGAAAATTATACTTTCCACGTGTCAAGAATGTGGTAATAATCACACGAGGCAATGTCTCAAAGGAACATAAAAAATTTTCAAGTGTAGAAATATTGGCCATAAAAATTGTGACTATTGAGCTATGGTGAATAAGTCAGTCAATTCAATGAATGGGAATAATTTTCAATGCTTAGAATGTAATTAGTTTGGGAATTATGCAAATAAATTCCCTAATATAAGGGCTAATAAGGATAATATACCTAAAAACCCTCTTAAACCAAGATAATAAGGGAAATACTATGAAAATACTACTATCAAAGTGGGTTGTGGTAATTAAGTGGTGCTAGGTATTCTTCACTCTCAACTTGTGTATGTCTTATATCATGTCAGTTCCACCAACTATTTTCTATCGAATTATAAGTAAAAAAATCCTTGTAGTATCGTTATTATATATAAGAAATATGAATATACTTAAAGGTTTATGGGATTATGATTCATGCAAGTATTATTATCCTTACTTAATATGAATTTAATATTATTTTGGAAATGTATATTCTATCTTCACATAGACACTATATTAATTACCAAAATTGAGAAATCACATTCCAAACCAATATGTGATCATCCATCAGTACAAAGATGATTATGGTCTTTCTTGGAAAACTAATTCTATTATATGAGTTATAATACTTAATCATGAGGAACATTTATCCAAAAATATTAGAAAAAAACTCAATATCAATAATAATCCAATTTGGAGGAAAATATGTGTTCTCAAAGTTTGTGAGGTTAATATTTCTCTAGAAATTATACCTTGATCCATGACTACATTTCTTATACCATTAGCTAATTTTATCAGTATACAATTTCTAAAACTGAAAAGATGAAATTTATTTTAAGGAGTTAGAAATTAACACCTTGATATTTTATAATATATTTTCTCTCTAAATTAATTCTATATTCGATAGCTTGTTTCACGTGCAACATCAAAAAAAATGAGTTAAGACATAATAGATGAATATTATTAAGAAAATTTAAGAATAATAAAACATACAGTAAATAAAAATATTTTAATTGATTAGAAATAAATACAAAATTGGATTAATAACACTTAAAGTCTTAAAAGGGTATTTTTTCAATAAAACAATTTTTATTTATAAACAGTATTTTCATTTAAAAGATAAAATTATAAGTTTTAGAATTTGAATTTTAAAAAATTAATTCAGTTTTTTTATTAATAATTTAAATATTATATTAGGATGAATTTTTATATTTTTCAAAAATAATTAATTTTTAGGTGAATAGTAAAAAAACACGGATTTTGCTAATACCGTCACATTTATGACATTATCATAATACAAGAATGACTTAAAAGTTTATTAAACCTTTTTAATATAAAAAATATATTTATAAAGTAAAATAAATCATTTAAAAATACTATGTTGAATTTATGAAACCTATGTTAATGTTTTGGAAACTTAAGTAATATTTTACTTTAAAAACTATTTTTATTCGCTTATATTAAAAATCAATTTTTATTACTTATAGAAATTAAATATAAAAAATGAATTTTTTATTTTCAATAAACATGTTAATATTATGTAATAAGTTCAATTTCATTTTTATGTATAAATTTGTGATTACTAATATTAAAATTAATGACCATGATAAGGGTGAAAGGGTTATTTTTAAAGAATTGTTTTATTGATATTGTGAAATTTTTATCTAATAAATAAAATTAACATATTTTGTATAAGAATTTGATTTGATTATTACAAATATATAAAAATATATTATCACTAATTTAATTGGTAAGAAATTTTATATAAGATTAATAATACTTAATGGTAAAAATGACATTTTTTTACAAAATGGTTTTTCTATATATTAAATGTTTTAATTTAAAAGTTAATTTTCTCTTATTTAGAAATTTAATTAGACTATATGGAACCTAAATTTAGTCTTATAACATAAAAAAAATTATAAGTGTCACATTATAATTTTAATAAAATATAAACTATTAGGGTAAAAACTAGTCACCAAGGTAAAAACTAAAATGGTAAAATGTAAAAATCATGTATTAAAAGGCTTGAAATAAGTTTAAAACATGCATTAAAATGATTTTTGGAGGGTTTATAAACCTTATATCACCCAAAAATCCATTATTAAAATATTTTGGATCCATAGACCCTCAAATAGTGTCATTCCATTATTGAAAAATAATGGGTATTCACAAAAGTTCCATTTTCTTAACTTATAAAAGGGGAACCCTTCCAACCCTTTCATTCCACCCTTATTCCTTCAAATTTAATTTCTTGAGACATGTTTCTTATTATGATCCATTATATATTTTATATGTTTTGATTTCTTCTTAATTAATTTCTTTTAACTTGTTCATGTTTATCATGGGATTTAAAAAGTTATACCATGTTATATATTCTCTCTTTAAATAGATTACAATTCAAAGGATACCAAGTTTATAAGGGCTTATTTGTCTCATATTCAAATACATGATACATGTTTGATACTTTTCACCTTTATTTCTCTTATATGGTGTATTCATTACCCCATTTCCTTCAATTATAATGAATATATTTTATTTCATGATATTTGAATTTCCATTTCACGGTATACCTCTTATGTTCTTTGATTCTTATGTTACCATTAACATAAGGGTTTTTGTTACACTAGTAAAAAAGTATTTATCATTTTGGCCTAATCACATTGGTTATTCATTACTAATGTGACAAAGGAATTTAAATGGATTTATCACATCGATTATTATATAACCAGTGTGATAAATCAATTCATGTGCTTTTCCACATCAGTTTATTATGTAATTAATCTGAAAAGGTTGGATATATTTCTTTATCATGTTAGTTATTATAAAAATGATGTGATAAAGGGAGTTTCCTTATTTTATCACATCAGTTAAATAATAACTGACATGATAAAGCTTCTTTATCACATCATTTATTATTTAACTAATGTGATAAAGAAATTTTACTTACTTCTCCATATTAGTTATAAAATAACTAACGTGAAAAATTGGGTTTATCACATCAGTTACATAATAACCAATGTGATAAAGCATTTAAAATTTTATGAATCATCGTTTGAATCATTTTGGTGTTGTTCTCCTCTCACAAAATTTGACTCGTTTCTCTCATATGGAATCCCTAACCCTCATTTCTTCGATACAGTGGACTCGAATCTCGGTTTTCCATTTTCTTTGATCCTTTAGTTTCATCGGCCTCATTTATGCACATTCAATCTACTCCAATATCAGGTAAAACCCACACATATATCCTCTCTTTCATTCATTCAATGGCACTAAATCCCTAAATTTCACATTTTTTATTCTGTGTACTCAAATCTCACATTACCATATTCTTAAACCATCATATTTCATCAGTATCATCAATACGCATTTGTATATAGATTTGTGCATTCCTCATTGGTGTCAATTTAAATCTTTGTTTCATATATTCATAAGGCATACATTGTTGAATCTTGTATGGGCTCTATGATATTTATGGTTGGGATGGCATATTTAATCAAAGTGAAATTGTGGTATAACTGTAGCTAATGAATTTAGAAAGAAAAAAATTCTTAATAGATGGTGTAGATTTCTAATTGGTTAACCCAGATTCAATCCGTTTTTATGTATCATTAGCACTAGCACTCATGGTTCTTCATACTCCCAATTTATATGGAAACTTACAAGTTAATCATCTAGTAAAATTAACATCTTCTTAAACCATAATATTTCATCAGTATCATCATTGCACATTAATATATAGATCTATTTCTATCAAATCTCACATTACCATCTTCATATACCTTAATTATGCATTGATTTAAGTGAAAAGTGTGTGGATTGAATTATATGTTAGAGTTGTGGTGTTTCTTTTAAATAGAAATTCATTTTCACTGAATTGTTTCACAGATTTTTATACTTCATCCCATCTTAAATTTCTACATTGAATCTCAAAATGTTGCTTATTTGGATGATGTTTATAAAACATTAATTATTTATGCATACACTTCCATGTATATTCATAAATTTAAATTACTATTATAAACTTATTAGTGACTTCGTAATCTTAAAATGTAATATATACATACATAGAGATAATGGTTTAACTATACTTTATTTTTTAAATTAATTTCATTCATATCTTTTTATGATTTACCATTTATATTTAAACCTGTATTCCATTATTGTATATAATTTATAATTATATTTTTCAAATAAGCATATATTTGTTTTATATTTCAAAATTGTATTACTTTCACATTATGGAATATTTGATATAAATTTAAAATTAGTTTATCTTGACAAGATATATATTTTTGATATTTTTATAGATAATAATGAGTTGAAGTTTGATTACAGCACTTCGAATAAGTGATGAATATAAGGAAGGTCTTGATGCTTTTTTAGAATTTTCTAAATGAAATGTTCCAAACAATGGCATGTTTTTATATTCATGCTTGAAATGTTTAAACATGAAGAAGTTGAAAAGTAGAGATATAAAAGATCATTTAATTTTTCATGGTTTTAATTCAAGTTATTGACCTTATATTTAGCATGGTGAAACTTGGTAGAATTTTGGATCTCTTGATGATGATGCTTTTCAAGATGATAAGTCTGATCAAATTGAAGAAATGATTCATGATATTCAAGTATAAGAAATTTAGAAAGAGTCGACAATTAAGAATCTATATGAAGATTCTAAAAAATCATTGTATCTAGGTTGTATAGAATTTACAGTTTTATCAATGGATTTAATATTGACTAACTTGAAGGTGAAACATAGATGAAGTGACAAGAGTTTTACAGAGTTACTATAATTGTTGAAAGATGTTTTTTATAAAGATAATGATATTCCATATTCATATTCACTACTACAAATATGGATTTTATCAGCGCTAAAAATGGCCATTAACAGTGCTAGAAAAAGCTCTATTAATTCCGATGAAGATAAATGGGGGTTCCCCTTTATCAGCACTCCAAAAAGCGCTGATAAATACCCCTTTTATCAGCGCTTTTTTTTAGCACTGATAAAAATAAAAAAAATTAAAAAAAATACGGCCAATCTTGGGGGGGGGATTTTTACAGCGCTTGAGCCCCCATTTATCAGCGCTTTCCCCGCACCCTCCAACGCCCTCACGCACCGCCTACACTTTTTATCAGCGCAAGCCCCTCTAAATCAGCCTTGCGCGTGTGCCCATGCCTCCACCCGGATTTGATCTCGAGACCTCCCCCTGCACACCTAAAGACTTTGTCACTCCCCTATATTGATTTATTCTTTTATTTATGATATATCTATTTATTTATTTATATATATATATAGTTATATTTATTCGTATAGTAATATATATTTATATTAATATATATATATAGTTATATTAATATATATATATAGTTATATTAATATATATATATATATAGTTATATTAATATATATATATATAGTTATATTAATATATAGTTATATAAATATTCAAATATTGATATTTTAAATAAAATGGATATTAGTTATTATTTAGATAAATCTAATATATTTTATATGTAAATATGTTTAATTATTTATTTAAAAAAATTAATTTTTAGGCGTGAATATATAAAAAATATGTACATATAGTTATATATTTGATTATAAATAGCAGTTAATTAGTAAAAGTGATAAAATTTCAAAAACATAATATCAATATGAATGTAATACCTTGGAATAAATTCATTCCCCACCAAAAAAAGCCAATAATATCCCCTTAAATGAGGCTGAAAATCCACAAAATGTTAAAAAATCGGGGTACCCCGACTAAAAACTCATTTTTGGAGGCCTTTTGGGCCTCTTTTGGCCTCGAAAAACCCTTTACCATGATCCCCCCTGGGTCACAGCGACATAGATCTCGTCACAAGCTTCGATTTGATATGTGGTAGAGCTCAAACGGACACCCGGGTCAAAAGTTATGGCCGTTTGAAGTTTGAGTTGCGTTTTCAACATATTTTGGATCTTTTTTTAATTTTTTTTATTTTTTTAGTCTTCAAATTGTTATTAAATGACTATTACTCTATAATAATTATCAAATTATTAATTAAAAATATTTTTTTAATTTTTTTATAATCCATTTTCACTAAATATCTTATATATTAAGTATAATAAGTGTAAATATATATTTATACTTATCTAAAATATATTAAAAAATTATATATTATATTTACATCAATATAAAAATATTGATATAATTATATATTAATATATTAATTTTAATTAATTTTTTTTTGAATTCAAACCCTTTATCAGCGCTTTTAAAAAAAGCGCTCATAAAGGCCCCCCTTTATCAGTGCTACTAAAAAAAGCGCTGATAAAGGGGTGGTGTTGGTCTTTCCCAATTTTGTGGTAGTGATTATAAATCAAATAAAATACTATGCCTGATGGTATTTGGTTATAAAAAATACGTGTCTTCCCAAATGACTATATACTATATAGGAAGGAATGAAAATTTCTTTCAGGATGTCCTAAATGTGAGATGTCACGGTATAAGTTGAAAGAAATGTCACAGGCTGATTTAGAAGTTACAGAGACCCCTACCAAGGCATTTTGGTATCTTCCTATAATTCCTCATTTGAAATATTTATTAAAAAATTCTCATGATGTAAAAATTTTAATATGGAATTAATATGAGTGGATATGTGATGGAAAATTATGGCATCCAGCTGATTGTCCACAGTGGAAGAAAATTGATCACCAATTTACAAAATTCATAAATGAAGTTATAAATATCATAATTGGAATATGCATGGATGTAATGAATCCATATCAAAGCCTTAGTAGCACACATAGTTCATGGCCTATTTTATTGGTAATTTACACTTATCTCCTGAATTTTGTATGAAGTGAAAATATATCATGTTGAGTTTAATGATCTTTGAACCAAAACATCCTAGAAATGATATTAACGTTTTCTTATCACTGTTAATTGATGATTTGAAACTATTATTTGAGAAAGGTATAAGAGAGTATGATTCTTATAAAATGGAATACTTTTAACTACATGCATTGATCATTTTCACTATAAAAGACATCCCAATATATGGAAATGTTTTTGGATATGGTGTTATGGGTAATAAATCTTGTCCAATTTTTGAACAACAGACTTCATATTATCAACCATATCATGGGAGAAAAATAGTATACATGGGTCATCAAAATTTTTTGTCTATTGATCACTATTATAGAAGATTAAAAAAGGATTTCAATGGATCACATGAATTTTATATTTCTCTAAAACCTTTATCCACTGATCATTATTTTGACAGGATGAAAAACATTGATGTGACATTTGAAAAAACACATAAATCTGACAATGATAGAAATATTTGGAAGAAATAGTCAATATTTTTTAAGGTACCATATTGGAGATATCATGATATCAAACATAACATTGAATTCATTCCTGTGGAGAATAATATATGTGAAGGTTTTATTAGAACGTTGTTAGATATTAAAGGAAATACTAAAGATGGTTTGAATGAAATATTGGACTTAATCTCAATGTGAATATGTTTAGAGTTGGCTCCTACTCTTGATGGAAGAAAAACATTTCAGCCCCCATCTTGTCATAAATTATCCAAGATAGAGAAAAATAGATTTTTTCAATGTCTTCATGATATCAAAGTGCCACAGAGTTATTCTTAAAATGTAAAAAAATTTGTGTCTTTAAAGGATTTGAAGTTGATAGGTATGAATTCTCACTATTGTCACATCATAATGCAATAGCTTCTACCAGTTTCATTGCATAGAATATTTCCCTTCCATGTTATAATGACTATCATTAAGTTGTGTTATTTTTTCAATTAAATTTTTAATAAGGTGATTAATTATAATGCTTTTAATAATTTTTAGAATGAAGCGGATTCTATAATTTGTTAATTGGAAATGTATTTTTCTCCATCTTGTTTTGATATCATGGTGAATTTAATGGTTCACTTGGTGAGAGAAATAAATCTTTTTGAACCTATATATCTATGTTGGATGTATCCTTTTAAAAGATATATGAAGATATTTAAGGGTTATGTTAAGAATAAATATCGACCTGAATCATCCAATGTTGAGAATTATATTTCTGAGGAGGTTGAAGTGTTTGGTGCAAGCTATTTGTCTGCAATGGAGCACATCAGTTTTCCTAGATATCTTCATAAATGAGTTAATTATGGGGGAAAGGGGATTCATGGAATGAAAGTAAAATTGTTGATAGGTGAATAGAAAAAGAAGGTACATTTATACATCTTGAATAACATATATTATTCTTATCCATATATAATATTTTATATTAATTTGTTGAAATAATATTATCTAAAGAAGAAAGATATGTGGATTTTGAATGAGTATAAAAAAACTTTGTTTCCATGGTTTAAAGATATTATGATTCATAGATTACATGAATCAAAAAAATTAATATGGTTAGTGTTTGGTCTAAGTTTAAATTTGATAACATGGTCTGGGTATGACATTAATGGATATACATTTCATATGAAAGATCAGGACAACCAAAGTATGGTTTAGAATAGTAGTGTATTGGTGTTCGCAAAAGAAATTAATTTTTTGAGTACCAAAGAAAAAACCCAATATCTGCATAAAATGGATATTATAGAGTCATTTAAGAAATATGGGAGGTTGATTACATTAAATTTCAAGTTCTAGTGTTTAATTGTAAATGGTTTATTGGTAACAATAGTGTCATACATGATGAATTTGGAATGACACTAGTTAATCTGAATAAATTGGAATATACAGCTGATCCTTTTATCATGGAAACACATGAAAAACGAATTTTCTATGTTCTTGATCAATCAGATATGTATTGGTTTATTTTTTTACAAGGAAAAAATAGTATGTTGGTGATGATAAACTTGATGAAGATGCTGATTTATGTGAGACCCCTACTTCCATAGAAAGATTAACAAATAATATTTATTTGTACATCGTATACATGGTTTGTGACATACAGAATGATCATGACAAAGGAATTTGGGAAAATAATCCTTTAGTTAATTCCTAATATTGTAGGTAACATATGTTTACTTCTGGTTTACTATTTTAAATTTTATAAATTATTAGATATTTTAATTTGGTTTTCGTTATTACAACACATATTATAAATAATAAGTTAAATTATATGTTTATATTAAATTATTTTTGTTTAGTTTACCATGTTTACCCTTATATAACTTATCTATTAATTGATTTTTTTTGAAAAAAAATTATTTTAAATTTAATATGTTAAATAAAAAAAATATTGTATAAGAGTACATTGTAAAAAAATATTTTTGGTGTAAAAATGATTTTTTAGGATAGAGAATTTTTATTATTCACACACCATTTTTTTATTTTTATTAATTAATTTATTTCCATTCATCTCTCATTAATATTTTTATTATTTTAGTTTACTATAACAAATATGAATAAAATGTGATAAGTTTAGTTTACTTTTTGTTTGATAATTGTTCATTTTTTATTTACATTGGTATATAATAGTTGTATTTTTATATTTTTGTAATAATTATTGTTTATTTGATTTATAGGATAATGAAGGATAAATCATCTGATCCCACACATACTTTTGGAGATGATCGTACTCATACCTCTTAGGAGGAATGTAAAAAATGCTCCTATTGATAATCCTCTTTATCTTACTTTACTTGAGAAATCTATTTCCATAGGGGGAGAGTTTTAGAGTTGGTAATTGTGACACCACATGTTTACCAAAATTATCAATTGCTCATAGCCAAGACTAAAGGATTCCTGTAAACTTTGATGTTAATGATATTTGAAGAGGTCCAAATTCAAAACAATTAAAAACTTTTATAGCTGTGTAGGGTAAAAGAAAAGTTAGTATTTTGTTTGATGATTGAAGAAGTGTTCACAAAGTTACATTATCATGCTTTTGGGAGACCATTTTGGTAATATCATCTGTTATTATTTTACTTATTGTGAAATGTTTATAGTAATATATTTTTTCCTCCTCCTTAGCAGATGACATATGATATACCTTATACTGGAGGAGTTAGGAAGAAATGTTTATCATTGGTTGCTAAGAGATGGAGGGATTTTAAACCATCCCTCACATCATAGTTCATTTTTTGGGGATAAAAAAGCATCATAATCCAGGTGATATAAATCCATTTATAGATTAAGATACATGGAAGCAATTTGTTGCAAGAAGATTATGAGAACAATTTTTTGTAAGTGCAATGTTAACTTTTAGAAGTTTTTTTATATTAATGATCATGTTCATGATTTATTTATTCTTAATTCTTAATTTATAGTAATATAGTATATCTAATCAGAAGATCCAATATAGAAATATATACTCTCATACGCCATCTCAGGGAGGATATATGTTACTGGAAGAACAAATGATAGTAGAAAAACTACAAAATATTAGAGTTGAGTTTGAAGGGTCTATAAAGGTGCCCCCCATTAGACATTAAAAAATGAAGAGGGATTAAATGAGAGAAAAAAGGAAATATCTTATAGAACAATCGAGGGTTTTAGCTGAGAGGATTGTAATATGATTACATTATTTATTTATTTAAGTTAAATAAACTTTATATATATTGTGATTAATTACATATTTTTTCAAATATTACATATAGGATTCTCTTGAGGAGCATAGGACACAAGGGTTACTCATTACTGAGGTTATAAAGGATATTTTATCTATAACATTGAGAAAGCCTGAACACCCGGGTCGTGTATGAGGATACCCGACAGGTGTATTGATAAAGAAAGTATTTCCACATTCAGAAGATTATTTAATAGAGTATGTTTATAAAAAAATAGAATCTTTAGAAGATGAAATTCAGGATATTCACATGATGATGGAGGAAAAGATTTAAGTTTCATTACAGTTGATGTTTACAGACATGAAAATATATATTTGAACTATCGATCTGACTCCTCCACCTCCACTAGTAGGTCTCACTCTTCCTACTGATCCTACTCATATATCTCCATCTATAGACTCCACTTCTTATCCTACCCCTACACCCCCTCCTTCATAGCTTCCTAGTTACTGTGAGTTATATGTTGATGATCCCCATCATATTGTTACATATGGTATGATATTTTATATCAACAATACCATTCATCATCAACAGATAGAGATAAAGCATCATAGGGTCACTGTACAGGATATTATAGATAGATCAGAAAAAATTCCATGTCCTATAGATGATGTGAGTACAGTTGGACAAAGTATTGGTCATTTTTTAGTTTATTCATCTAGACTACTTTGGAATATTACCATATAGGTATGTATATATTTTATCTTTTATTTTATTTTTCTATTAAATTTTTTTATCATTTTAAAGTTTATGTATTCATCTAATTTTTTACAAGAATGATTTAAAGTTAAATAAATTCAGTATAGACAGTAGAAAATATAGAGTTTTATATCTTCAAATATAGATTCTACTAGTCTTGATAGATTGTTTCCATATTTAGATTTATTATTGGATGTATATGAGATTCCAATTGAAGATGTTGTTTTTCGGAATGCAATGAATGTGAGGCTTTTGAGAATTGATATCATGGATCTTGTAGCTGTAGATCATTTGGGCATCGACATAATGAAATTTTTTTCCATGTAATTCAATTAACAAAATTTTTCCATTCATTTAATTTATTGAAAATTTATAATTATGTTTGTTTTGTATTAGGTATATTTATAAAATTTAAACTGAGTGTGAAAATATAGATGTATATGGATTTATAGATCCATAGTTTATTTCACCTATAGCTAAGACAATGACTGGTTTGGAGATAATGGTTTATATTTATGAAATATTTCATAATAATGTAACTATTCAGTGTTAGATGTTTCTATATCTTCAAGAGTATGAAACATATTTCTCACAAACTATTATATATCTCTTAAAATAATAAAAAATCACATTAAATTTTTATATATCTCAGTGTTCATTGGATTTTGGGTGCTTTTTTCCAAGAGATAAGAGACTATACTGGATATGCTCTATACATGGTGAAGTGAGAGAAAATTTTAAGAATTTATTGAACATGTAAGTTTTAATTTTCAATACATTTTTATATTATAATGAGTAAAATTTATTTTATTCATATTATTTTCAAATAGGGAATTTAATTTATATAGAAAGCCAACAAAAAAATAAGATCACCAAGATCAAATTGGTACAAACTAAGGTGAATTTTCATTTTCAATTACTAAATTTTTGATATATTACTTAAAAATGTTATTTTGAATTAAAATTTATTTGGAACAGAATTTTCATGAACCAGAAAGTGTAAAAGAATGTGTATATTATGTTTTAAGATTTATATATGAAATAATTTCAAATTAGATAGTTCCAAAGTCCTAAAGGATAAATTTATTTATAAATTTTTCCTTAATATTTCATTTTTTTATTGAAAATTAAAGTTAAATGATGTATTTATTATTTGTATCTTTTTTATTACTGATGGACATATAGTGAACAGAAGTAAATACATTTAAAAATTGAGTGGGTGAATTATTTTTCAGTTTTTATTGATTTTTAGTACATTTTTAATTATAAATTTCACAGTTCAATCGTAACTTTATTTTGCTAGATGTTTTTGTAGGTTTTTTATCGCATTTTTTCTGGTATTTCTCTTTTTTATATTATGGATAGGATTCATTAACTTAAATTTAAAAAAAAAATCTTTTTCATTTCATTTATTGGATAACCAGTGTGAAAAAAAAACACACTATTTTTTTCACATCGGTTATCCTATAAACAATGTGAAAAATGAATCATAATTCCTTTTGCATGTCGGTTATCCCAGAACCAACATGAAAAAGTTTTTTTCAAGTTGGTTATTATGTAACAAACATTAAAAACCACAACATAGATTTATTTACAACATATATTCTAATTAACCAACATTAAAAAATTATTTACAATGTTTCCTTTAATAACTTTAAATAATAAATTATGTAAAAAAACAAAAAAAATAATGTGAAAAATCATTTATTCACTTGTGTTAACTCAACTCCCTTCATTGATTTAAAATGATTTTTCTTGAACTTACTACCTTAAATATTGGTTTCTTCCACTCAAATATTTTATTTCACGGTACTCTATCTTCCTCCCTAGTGGAAATGGCCTTTAATTCAAAAAAATTCGATAATATAATTTATTTCTCAAAAATTATATCATTATTGAGAATAATTTCAATCCTCTTTAATGGAGGTTTCCCTTCCTTTTCTATATTTTCCTTTCTTTTCAATTTTCTTCATTATATTTCTAAACCTAATTGTGTTTTATCTCATGTGACCTTCATCTTTCCCTTCTCCTCTTTTCAAAAGTAAGTTTTATTAACCCTTTTTATGATGTAGGATTTCAACAAATCTATTTCAAACTATTCAAAAGGGTTTCCATCCTTTGAAAATATAATGTTTTATCTTCCACTATAAATTTATTTTAAAAGAATTTATATAATTTTCAAGGATCTATTATTGAAGATAATTTTTAAAAGTAAATTTTTTTAAAAAAAATCATTTAACATTTTTTGGAAATGACCTTCAAATGTGAATCATAACTTCATATTTTATGAATATGGTAAAAATGTTTTCTAAAAACTCTATTATGGTTTCTCATGTCATATGAGCATTATTATTTATAAAGATTAATTTCCATTTTTTAAATGGTTTTACAAATAATTTTAACTCTTAATGGTTTTGAAAAGAAAAGGAAACTTCTTATATTTTTCAAAAGTAAAAGTTTAAATTTTTTAAGGAATTCTTGATTTCAAAAAAAGATTTTAAAGAATTTTATTTTTAAGAAATAATTATTCAATCTTTTTAAAATCACATTTATTTTATAAAATTTTTCTTCTAAAAATCATTTTTGGTTTTAAATATTTAAAATGTTTTATCAAGCTTAAACTATTCCATTTTAAAGAAACCATTTTTGAGGAGTTTACAAGCATTTCAAAAAGGGATTTTTATTCATGTTCTTCAACTTGATTTATCAAATAACCTAAAAGGGTTTTTTCATCTATCTAAACATCCTTTTACATTACTTATGTCACATTGTGGATATGTTTTTATTCCACCATCCATCGTCTTTCTCTAGATGTATTATAGAATGTTCTAAGAAATATTTTCATAAAACCATTATTTTTTGACAGGCTAATTAAGTTATATTTTATGTGAGTGTTTTCATATTCCAATGACACATATATGTATGGATTATTATTATGTGATGGGTGGATCCCATATAACCCTATAATGAATTGGGTAAAGATTTATATCTCATGAGATAATGGGAAACAAGTTGTGATGACTCAATCCACCAAGGGAAATAGGTGAACAAGTCCTAATCCACTAAGTGAAACCAGTGAGTAAATCCTAACCCACCAAGGGTGACTCGTAAGTGAATATTGATCCACTAAGGAAAACAAGTTAGTGTAGCCTAATCCACTAAGGGAAATAGTTTGCGATGCTTAATCTGGTATGTTAATATTCTTATGCTCATGTTTGTGCCATATTATTATGTTTTGAAATGTACTTATGTTATGATTACTCATGTTTTACACTCCATTTTTTATCTGAGTATGCTTTCTTAATTTTTTGTTCATGGATCCTGATTATACTCTCATACCCACATACTTATACTTTTCTCACTTATGATCATCATTTTTTATCTCTTATGTTGTCCTTACTGTGAATTTGAGATCACCCCTTTCTTATGTTTTCTTTCCCTATGATATGAATATAGGTATTTCATTTGAGATATTTGGAAGGGAGTTTAGAGTTGATAGGTTTAAGATTGATGTTTATGAGTATTGTAAAATAATTTTTTTATATAACTAGTCTTCCAAGATATTAAACCTTTGGTTCTTTGGTCTGTATGACTATTTGTGAATGGAATTATTATTCATGTAAAAGAATGAATTAAGTGTTCTTATTTAGCTTGGGTTTCCTTAGAATGAGTCCATACCCACCACTTTAATACATCACATCCCGAGTATTCCAACCTAATGTACTATAATCGAAGAGAGAGTAGGGGAGAGGGAGTAGTCATCCATTTATTCCTCCCTAACTTTGATGATTAGAAAAATATACCATAAAAATTTTGAGTATCGATTTACCTTCTAACTTAAGCAGTGAATCATATCAAATCAGAAATCATAAAATATATTTCACATATCCATGCTAAGGGAAACTAATTAGTATTAGACTCAACTGGAACCATCATCTCACATCCATCCAATATCCCAAAGGCCTTCAAATTTTTTTTATTATATAATAGAGCTCCCTTTTAAGGGAAGAAGCGGGAAACCTAAACATACTTCATGGGTATAGGAAAAATCATGCCTGGAGGAAAAAATAGTAAAAATCAGAATGAAAAGATGAAACTGCCCCTCCCCATCATTTTATCATGAAGAAGTACTCCATTGTTGCAAGAATGTTTGGAAAGCAAGTGTCCTGTGTCAAATCACAGGCTCGATCCGATGGCTGATTTCATACCCTCTAAAAAAACAAATCCGACAAACTCTACAAAGATGAACCGCCATATCTATATCCTCTTCTGGAGCTTGTTCCATGTAGTCAAGCTCGATTGCACATCCTTCCCTCCTTCAGAAACAAACCAATCGCACAAAAAACTTCCACCAATTCACAATATGATTCACCAATTCAACCAAATCAACCTATTCAAAACCAGAGAATCAACACGACAAAATATTTTCAGTAATAAAAAAGTTTCTCCACCAAGAATAAATCACAAAACCATCCCATCACCGCCAACATACTCGTTCTCAAAGACCAAAACAATCCAACCCCAAACTCCATCCAAAGAATGATGCTTCCAATGGGCCACAACCCCTTCGCTGTGGAACAGAATCATAACCCCAGCATAGAGGAGACCAGGACGCAACCCCACACCTCGGAAGAGAAGATTCGAAACCAATGTTGCAGGATAAGGGTTAACAACCTTGAGAGGGTGACTAGAGATCAACCCTAACCCTCAAAAGAATAGGTCCCAACCCTGACGTCACACCAGGTCTCAATCTCATGCCGCATTAAACCCCTCTTCCGTAGGGAACAGGACCTCAACCCTGACAATGCGCCGGATCCCGACCCCGATGCACCAGATCGAAACCCCTTCTCCAAACCATATTCCAACCCCAACGTACCATAGTGACACCCTTTCTCCATAGAGAAGTACTGTAACCCTAATGCCACACCGGATCTCAACCCCACGTAGCATAGGAGCTAGAACATCAAAGACCAGACCACCCACCCCATGGAAGAATGGCCCCGAGCCACCAAACAAGAACCCTCTTCGCCATGGTGGAAGTTTCCATGCCACGATCTCACTGGGGATAACCAAGGAGGAACTATAGCCAAACGAAATGGAGGAGAGGCGGCTATGAGGGAAAACCCTAAGTTGTTGTGCCCCTTATGGGCCCATATGCTCACTGTTTCATAAATCCATTTCCAACCATCGTCTCACATGACACTTGGCTTCCACCGCTAAATTCTTGATCTAAAACATACACACATGCATCAAAGTTTAATATTAATCAATGACCAATATTTCATTAATCCATCATTAATCCTTGTTTAGTCATTCCATTCTAATTCAAGCCATCATGCATTTATAATTCATTATTCAATTTCCATATTTAATAATCGTGCTCTTTGAGCATCAATATTACTATCCCACAGTTTTTATTTTAATTTAATATATCATTCCATATTTCTAGGTACTCTAAAACTCATACTAATCTACCATAAGCATAATTCACTTTTCATACATAAAATCAACTAAAACAAGAATTTGATAATCATAACCAACAATATCCATCCAATCTACCATTAAAAGTAAAACCAAGCATATGACCAATAAGTAATCCTAATTCCAATCTTATTATGACCACCCCAGTTTCATTCCCAACACCATTTGTGCATAATATATATTCTATCATTCCATAACTATCATCAACAATATTTAAATTCTTAATCAAACTAGATAATTTATTGTTAATATACGAACCATTCCTAGTTATCAAAAAATAACATAAAGGTTCTAATATCCTAGAGTATGAACACATGGAATTAAAATACATATTTCCATCACAAAAATTCAGTGTAAACTAAGGTCATAACATGGTCTCACCCAAATGTACCCAAGATTTTAGGTTTAAGCGGTCGCTTGTAGTTTAGCTTGGGTTGTCGAATCCTCAGAGACCTAAGAAGAAACCTATATAAATGTACATTATATGGACTATTTTTGGATATGAAGTGACCAACTTGGGTTTATTTTAGATAGTTTTAAGTTAACTCTAATAGATTTAAGTGAATTAAATTTAAATGAATGTTTTGATCCTAGGTTATCACTTGGGGGTGGATTGGATGAAATTCTTTTTTTAACGGTTTCAACTTCTTATATTCGAGATAGGTTTATTATAGAAGATCAAACAAGTTAATAACTTTCGGTTTAATACCAACAAACCATAAAAATAATCTCTTATACACTTGGAGGATAAAATTTAGGATCACTCCAAGTTAAAGGTTCATATTATCACTTGAAGTATGTGGCATTAAAATTCAACAAGGACGAAGAAGTTTCAAAATCATCAAATAAAAATCTCAATTAAAAGAGGTGATTAAAAATTAATGGGGTGATAAATAACATCAAATCCATCCCCTTGATACTCCCTTGGATCAAATCATAAGTGGGTTATCCCTCCATTTATTCTATGGTTTCAATGGAAGCGGGAAGTAGACTCATGAGGGAGGAAATGGAGAAGTAAAAAACAATGAAATAACGATCACTCCACCATTGTGTGATAATTTCACAAGGTTTTGTGTGAATAAATTCACACTTTGAACCAACAGTATCAAATTTATATGAATAAAAACATAATAGGAGGATAATGAGAACTTTTATTAAGAAACTAAGGAGAATTGAACAACTTACATGTGAAAGAAAAACTTGAGACAACAAAATAATAGCATAACATTACAATGAAAGGAAGCTCAAAAGATGATAAACTCCTCCACCACCACTGCCTTAAATAGGCATTTCAAGAGGCTTGGGTCGATCTCCCAATAGTACAAAGGATCCCACTTGAGTATGGTAGGCCTAGGGTGGTGGAAAGTAAGGGAGAGGAGACTTTTCCACCCTTGACCCAAAGTTGCAGCTAGCTTGCATCCACTGGACATAGGCGCCTAGATGGCCTTATAGATGGCCAAATTGGAGTGGGACATAGATTAAAAAATTTAATCTTTGGATTTCTCCTAGATATATTTAAAATTTCAGCCCAAATTAATTTGTGGTTTCCGAGATATGATTAAATTGGTAGGCTGTTTTTATGAGCCGTAGAATCTGGCCCAGAATTTTATCTCTAACTTGGGCCACCTGAATAACCAAAATGGAGGCTGAAGTAGAACTAGATCCTGAATCCATATATGTTCCTATATGTGTCTTATATCATCCCACTAAATTTGGGATTCAGTGTGTCTGTATTGTTGGCCCCATAATCTCGTCAGTGGGCTGGTGTCCAATCTGCCTTCTCCAGAATTGTTTCCTTTCATCGCCAAATATCTCCATCATTATTTATGAATCCTCCATTTATACCTGAATGAAAAATGTTCATATTGAAGTTTATATACATTTACTAAAATATCAAATTAAAATATGTATAATTACATTCCTTGAAATAAAATGAATCATTGGGCCTAAATTGGTGTACATTAGGCATGAAGTGCACAAATGATGAGAATGGATGTTCAAAATTAAAATCCACTAAATTAGGACCATAAGATCAAAAATGAACATTTAATACCATTAAAATGTAATTAAAATATTTTTTTTATTGGCTAATCACACCCCCCAACTTGATATTTTCTAGTCCCAGACAAAATGTTTCTCAACAATATGAAATTCGAATTCCCTTTTCCAAAAACATTTTAATACACAATGATCACCAAAAACCCTTATACCAAACAATAATGAAACCCATCAAAATATTTTAATTCAATATAGTTTCATAAGCATATTCCAATTCCAATCTCATTCCTTTGTTCAAATTCATCACCATATTTCATCCAATATCAATTAAGAGTGATGATGTGTTGTGCATCACATTAGACATGGGGGTTCATCTTTATTGAAGGGGGAAATGATGGAAGTTCTAGGTGGAATCACATTTCAATATTAAGATGATTATTAAAAAAATCTTTTTTTTTTGCAATTTTTCCATGGTAATTGAAATTGCACTCAAAAGAGTCAACCCCTGTAACGAGACTTTGTCGATGACTCCAAGGCTCAAAGACCTTAGCGAACCAAGTGAAACCCACATACTCGGGCATCATCTCGAGTTAAATAAGTCAAAAACAAAGTCAAATTACCATAAATAGAGATACAATTACTAATTATGGGTCATACAACTATGGAGTCATGATCCCCAAGTGTCGAAAGCCACGCATTAGGTCATTTCATTACTCTATGCGCAAATTTATTGTTTTTTTAATACTCATATTAAAACTAAAATGATCACCAAACCTATGCTATTTATTTGGGGGACCCCATGAACTCAAACTAATATTCCACTATCCAAAGGATGTACGTTGTGATTCTTTTTTTATTTGGATGAAAATATAAACAATGAAATATCACATTAGACAGCTACACTTTCCAAAATCTATTCTCATGAAAGATACATGGATTAAAATCAGAATCAAGGCATGCTAAATTATTTGATATTCACTTTCAAAGTGTACAATGTCTATTATCATTTTCAAGGTTAAAGAAATTTTTCCTTCCATTTAGGCACACTTTTTTTTCAAATCATTCAGTTTTTTTACACAAAATCAATATTTTATTTTATTTTATCTCCCCCCCAACTTAAAATAACATTTTCCCTAGTGTTTAAAGAAAATAAAATTTAGAAGGGGTAGAGGCATAGAATGGGAGTTCAAAAAAGAAATTGAAAATGAGGATCATGGAATGAAGTCACCTGGTGGTTGAAGTTGAAATTCTTGTTGCTCCCTTTTAATCCCTTGATCTCCATGCCACTCTAAGAATTCCCTAGTGGAAGAAAAAAAACAAACAAAAAAAACTATATATATATATAGATATATATATTTATTAATATAATAAAAAAATTAAAATATAAGTATATATACAAAAATTATAGAATAAGGAAGCACTATAAGTCGTAGGTCAGTGGTAAGTGTGCGCCCCTGTCTCCCTTCGGTCCCGGGTTTGAGTTCCCATGGCTTCGTCAGTTGTGATGGGGTTTTCCCCACAACCTATAATGTGTCCTTTTAATTTTATTATTATTATTATATTTTTTCTATTTTAACCTAAAAACACATAAAAATAAAATGAACCGATGATACATTTTCTTCTTTTTAAATTTTTGGGTAAGGTATTACTCAAGGATCACACCACGTGACACGGATGAATATGGTGCTCCCCTTTCATACCCATCCATACTCATAATAGAAGAACAGGTCAATAGTCTATTTTTTATAATTTTTAAATATAAAAATGATTCATTAATCCTATTTAAAATATAAAGTTGATTAAAACAACAAAATGATTGGAAACTTGGAAACTATGGGTTGCCCCCCATGCAGCGCTTTGTTTAACGTCGTTAGCTCGACTTGGACCCCTCATTGATTAATTATTTTCATCATCTAAGGTAGGTTCACACAATTATTCATCAACTTCATATTTTTGGAATTATTATATGAATTTTTTGACTCTATGAACATTAACTTTAAATGTTCGTCCATTGGTGGGATCTTGAATTTCAACAGACCCATAGGGATACACCTTATGCACTATGTATTTACCTGACCATCTAGACCTCAATTTCCCCGGGTGTAAGTGAAGTTTAGAATTATATAAAAGAACAGGTTTTATTAGTTCAATGTGTTTGGTTTTAAGGTTTCGTGATTGGTAGGCTTGTACTTTTTCTTTATTGATCCTTTAATTTTTATAAGCATCCATCCTAAGTTCCTCAAATTCATTGAGATATAATTTCCTTTTTGTTTTGACCAATGATAGGTCATAATTAATTTTATTAATTTCCCAAAAAGCCTTATGTTCAATTTCCACTAGAAAATGACATGCTTTTCCATAAACCAACCTATATGGGGACATTCCTAAAATGGTTTTAAATGTGGTTCGATGGGACCAAAGAGCATCTAAGAGTTTTCTTGACCAATCTTTCCTAGATGGATTAATATTTTTCTCAAGAATTTGTTTGATTTCTTGATTGGATAACTCAGCTTGACCATTGGTCTGTGGGTGGTAAGCAGTGGACACTTTGTGAGAAATTCCAAACTTTTCCATGAGTGCTAAGAAAGGAAGATTGTAGAAATGAGTTCCACAATCACTAATGATATTCCTAGGAATTCCAAATCTAGAGAGGATGTTTTCCTTGAAAAATATAATCACAGTTTGATGATCATTGGATTTTTTAGGAATGGAATCAACCCATTTGGAGACATAATTGATAGCTAAAAGGATGTACAAGATATCCCCTAGAGTTTGAGAAGGGTCCCATGAAATCGATTCCCCAACAGTCAAAGATTTCAATTACTAAGATGGGAGTGAGTGGCATTTGATTCCTTTTTATGATGGACCCTACTTGTTGACACTTAGGACAGCTTTGACAAAATGTGTAGGAGTCCCTTGAGAGGTTGGTCCAGAAGAGACCACACTAAAGAACCTTAGTAGAAGTTTTCTTATAGGAAAAGTGACCTCCACATGTCTCACTATAATAGAATTTAAGGATGGAATATTTTTCAGATTCTAGGACACACCTCCTAATGACTTGGTTAGGGCAGAACTTATAGAGGTATAGATCATAAAACACAAAGTGCCTAACATCAGAAATGAATTTCCTTAAAGCTTGAGTCCCTAAGAATTTTGGAATGACTCCTGTAACCAAGAAGTTGGCTATGTCAGCATACCAAGGGCAGTCACTCACAGAGTATAGGTGTTCATCAGAGAATGAATCAAACATAGAAATGTGATTTGAGTTGTCTTTGAATTATATCCTAGAGAGGTGATCAGATACAACATTTTCAACACCCTTTTTTCCTTGATTTTGAGTTAAAATTATTGTAAGAGAAGGACCCTCCTAATCAATATAGCCTTGGCATCTTGTTTTTTGAAGAGTTATTTCAGTGCATAATGGTCAGTGAATATAGTGATGGGGGATCCTAATAGGTAGGACCTAAACTTATCTAAGGAAAACACAAAAGTAAGTAACTCCTTTTCTATGGTGGTGTAGTTTATTTGGTCATCATTTAAGGATTTTCTTTCATAAGAAATGATATAAGGAGTTTTATCACAATGTTTTCCTAACACATCTCCTACATCAAAGTCACTAGAATCACACATAAGTTCGAAAGGAAGGTTCCAATTTGGATAGTTCATAATGGGAGGAGAGATGAGAGATGATTTTAGGTTTGAGAATGAACCCTCACAGCTTTCTGTCCAAACAAATAGAGCATCCTTTACTAGGAGAGCACAAAGGGGACAGGATATTGAACTAAAGTCCTTAATTAATCTTCTATAGAAATCAACATGTCCTAATAAATACCTCACTTCCTTAACAGTTCTGGGTGATGGAAGGTGATGAATGATATCAAACTTTGCTTTATCAACTTTAATCCCCCTATCTGAGACTATATGGCCAAGGACTAATCCCTATTTAACCATGAAATGGAATTTGTCCTAGTTTAGGACCAAATTCATTTCTTCACATCTAGACAAAACTCTCTCCACATTCCTAATACATCCCTCAAATGTATCCCCAAAGACAGAGAAATCATCCATGAAGACCTCAAGAAAATACCCTACCATGTCTGAGAAGATTCCCATCATGCACCGCTGGAAGGTTCCAGGGGCATTGCATAACCCGAACGGCATGTGTTTGAAGGAAAAGGTGATGAATTAACATGTGAATGTACTCTTCCCTTGATCCTATAGGGAGAAATAAATCTGATTGCACCCCGAGTACCCATCTAAGAAATAATATAACTCATGAACTTACACTCTCTCAAGGACTTGGCCAATGAATGGTAAGGGGAAATGGTCCTTCTTAGTGAATGATTTTAGCTTCCTATAGTCGATGTAGACTCTCCAGCCACTACTCACCCTAGTTGGAGGAATCTATACATACTTATTGGTTATCACTGTGATTTCTGCCTTCTTGGGAACCACTTGGATTGGTATCACCCACTCACTCTCAGCTATGGGATAGATGATACAAACTTTTAACAATTTTAGAAATTATTTTCTCACTACTTCCATGAGATTAGGATTGAGTCATTGTTGAGGTTGATGACATGGATTTGAATTAGATTCTAGAACAATCATATGAGTCCCGATTAGTGGGATAATCCCAGGAATATTAGAAAGGGTCCAACCAATGACTTTCTTATATTTATTAAAGATATCCAGAAGCATTCTCTCATAATTGGATTCAAGAGAAGAAGAAATGACAATAGGATGTGTTCCATTTTCTCCTAAGAAGGCATGATTAAGTAAAGAAGGAATTTCTTTCAATTCAATATCTGGTTGGTTGAAAATTTCAGTAGAATATTGGGACATTGGCTCAAGATAAATTTATTTTTTTAGAGTTTCAGATATAATTGATTCCCCATGTGTAGAAGTTTCATCTACAAGATTGGTTTGATCAGATTTAGGGAATGAAGTTTGATTGGTCTCCATGAAAGTGGTTTCCTAAAAGGTTTCACTGATTATTGGACCTAAGACTTCATCATAAGAGCAATTTGAAAATGATTCAATCCAAGGAGATAAAATTCCTTCATGTGAACAAAGTAAATAAATCTCATCCTAACTTAAACATCCATCAAATATTCCTTGATGTTCTATGGATTCATTATCAATTCTTCCTATAATACTTACTTCATGAATTTCCTCATCATCCTCTATTTGTGAGCTTGTATTATAGATGTTCAACTCTAGACTCATGTTTACAAAGGTGATGGTCATGTTCCCATTTCGAACTCAGATAACAGAGTTGATTGTTTCAAGGAAAGGATGACCAAATATGATTGGGGTTTATTCCTTATTTCCTAAGTTTGGATGGTTTTCAAGGACAATGAAGTCAGTAGGGTATATGAAGTTTTCAACCTTTAACAAAACTTCCCTTAAAATCCCCTTTGGAACCCAAATGCTACGATCATCATGTTGAAGTGTGAAAAATATGGTTTGAAGCTCTTCTAGGCCTAACTGACAGTACACGGCATAGGGGATGAGATTGACACTAGCACCTAGATCACACAAGGCCTTGAAAACTTTGTTCTCTCCTAGTTAAACATTGATGTAAGGGAAACTCGAGTCTTTCATCTTTGGTGGAAGGGTTCCTTAGATTATTGTGCTAACATTTTCTACAAGAAGGACTTGGTTCTTATGTGAGAATTCCCTTTTAAATGTGCAGAGGTCCTTAAGGTATTTTGAGTATGTAGGAAGGGTTTGAATAGAATCAAGGAGTGGAATGTTCAACTTGACTTGTGAGAATATTTCCCTAAATGTTTCACTCAATTTAGTCTTGGTTTTCCCCCTCATGTGTTGAGTAAATGTTGTAGGTTTTGGGTTTGTTTTTTAAAGGGTTGTTTCCTTGAAAATGTTATCATGTTTTTAAGTTTGATCATTTGGTTCATTTGAATTTTCATTAGAGTTTAAATCTTCAAATGGTTTCTGACTTATTTGTTCAGGTTTCTTGATTGATTTCCCAGTTCTTAAAACAGTCACAGCCTTTAGTTGTTCATGAGTTGTTTGAGTACAACATTACTCTCCCCTGGAAGTTGAGGATGGTACCTCCTAAGTAGGCATGGGTTACTTTCTAGTTTTTATGGTTTGAAGTTTTTTTTAGGGAAGAGACTTATGAGTTCATCATTTCCATTTTTTTGCACAATTGTTCTAGTAGGCTTTGTGGAATAGTTTGGGTTGGTTCTTGAGAAGATTGGTTTATCCTAGGGGGATATTTTGGAGGTGGGATTATGGCATACCGCCTTTTTATAACATAACTTTTCATTATATTTTACAAAACCGATGATCTTTAAGGTTTAGTGTCTTGGAAACCAGGAACTTAAAACATAAAAACATAAAACATACTTCTTAAACACTTGAAAGGATTCTCCTTATGTTCATCCTAGGTTCATTACTGCATCTCATAACCTGGGGACAAACATCAAAAGAAAGGGTGAGCAGAAGGCCCAGTAAGGGAAACAAGGGAAACATTTAACATGTGAACTTGAGATACATAAACAATGTCATAAAAAAGAACATTAAGGCATGAGAAAGAAATCATGAGGAATATCATAATAAAAATAACATATTTCATAACTTGAATATGTGTCTACAACACTTAACATTGACAGTCATTTCTGTTTCACCAAGGTCCATCCCCAAGGTGTCATTAAAAATTACCAAGGTTATTCACTAAGGCGCCGTTAAAAATGGTCATCTCTAGAGATTAAGTCTTTACCCAATGCATTGGAGCGCTATCAGGGTGCACCCTTAAATTTGTCTTTATTATCATGTGATCCACATATATCATCATCAAACATTTCATAAAAAACCCATATAGCATAAAAGAAATGGGTTTCCTTTCATAATCATAACGTTTTAAAAACTGGTTTAAAGACATGATCTTTATGTCACTTTAAACCCACGGAAAAGGAAAGCGGGTTTCGTGTATGTAAATCCCAGAATTAAAATAGAACATTTTGATATATATGTGAATACCCCTGTAGAAAAAGATCTTTGAGTATTCACTTAATAAATTAAAAGAATTTGAGAAAAAGAGAGAGACATTTTGAGACGAAAATTCTACAGCATAACGGCTATGTTACAGGGTTTTAGAAAACATTGAAAAGAGAGGGGACATGAGTCACCCACTCATAAATGATTCATAACACAGTATAGGGATAGAATATAATGGATATAATAACATGGTAATGAAATTTTAAATACATACCATATGAATTGAAAACCATGGAAGGAAGACAAAAATAAGATTTCTCTTATGAAAATTCGGCAGCCTAACGGCGTCACTTAAAACATCAAAAAAATGAATTGATGAGGTCAAATAGGGTATCTCATCATATGAACATAAAATATCAGTATGATAGATATAGATATAATACCCCAACATAATAAAAAGTAACATGAAAGACTTGACATGAAAATAGATCTTGAAAACGAGAAGGGTGAAAGAATCCCTTAAAAATTCGACAGCCTAATGGTGCCAATTAAACATCAACAAAAATGAATTGACGACATCAAATAGGGTATCTCATAATATGAAAATATAATATCAGTATGATAGATATATATATCATACCCCAACATAATAAAAAGTAACTTGAAAGACTTGACATGAAAGTAGAACTTTGAAAAATGAGAAAGGTGAAAGAATCCCTTAAAAATTCGGCAGCCTAACGGCGCCACTTAAACATTCTTAAACAGAATTGATGAGAGAAAGAGGGGTTCTATAATCATATGAACATGAACAGGTCAGTAATAGGAATATAAAATAACATCCTTTAACATAAGAGCATGGAGCATAAAAGAAATGACATAAAAGAGATTACTTGAAAAGAAAGAGAGAGGTAGGATCCCTTACCTTAAACGTAACTCTTAAAACTCGAAGGTTGGGACCTTGAGGGTTTGGGGCACTTTGGGAGGACTCCTTGGGAGGTAATGAGACCAGATTTTAGTGGGGGGAGAGTTGGGAGTGAAAACTAAATGAGGGAAGGGTGGGTATTTGTAGGGAAAGTGAGGGGATAAGGCATTAATGGCCAAGGTACACCTCATTGGTGGTTTTGGCAAAACCATGGGCTTGCCCATGGTATTGGCCACTTGGGACACCTCATACCTTATCTTACTATTCATAAGTCGACCATATTGATTACATACTTAACACATAATTTAATGATGTCATTAAACACCTGTAACTTAAAAACTGTATTTTCACTATTCATCGAAAATTCAACTTTCTCAGAAAAATCCCAAAATTTCACCTTAACCAAATATTGATGCTCTGATTTCAAAAATGAACTCCATTTTATAAAAATAATTTTCTAAATATTTTTAATTTAATTTTTAAATAAATACACTATTCACAGAAAATTCATTTTTTTTTCAGAAAATTCCCCAAAAATTACCTTAGCATAATATCAATGTTCTGAATTCAAAAATAAAGTCCATTTTATAAAAATAATTTTCTAAATATTTTTAATTTAATTTTTAATTAAAAATACTATTCACCTAAAAAAACTAATACTTGACTAATAATTTATGAAACCGTCATTTAACCATTTTATTGAATCACATTACTTAATCAAGGTGCCTAGATTATATTAATAATTTCTTTAAGTGAGATTACAAATCCATTTGGTCACATTACTAATCCTAAGCATAAAATCACTATTCATAATTTACTATTCATCAAAAATTAAGTTGATCTTATTAGACTCTAAATTTTGTACTGAACATAATTGTAGAATACCATTTTTCGAAAATCATTACACATTTTTAATTATTTAAGGTGTACATAAACATTTTTAAAATATCCTTTCTATAAAATTCATCAAAAATATGCATACTATATTTATCCGGACATTTAAAAATTCATAAAATTCATCATAAGAAGAAATCAAAATTTTTATTTAAAACAAAGGATTACACAAGGCAGTTGCGGTCTCCTTACATAGCCCCTTATAACCCCAGCATAGGACCTAAGTGTAAGGTGTGCTAAGGTGAGAGAATCTGAGGGCGGATCAGCCAACATTGCACGAGTAGTAATTTCTATCACTTTGAACTTCTCGTGAAGTCGATTCCATTCTAGCTTCACACGATGAAGTTCAGCTTGGGTTTGATCCAGAGCAAAGCCCAGTGGTGCTACCTCCTTCCCATGTTCCGTTAGATGGGCTTCGATTGGCCTGAGACTACTGGATGAGGCCATCGAATCTTCTTTCTATATTAATTAACCAAGATCACTTGTATTTAGAGACAATAATTGAAACGTTCAGTTTCCAGTGGTCATATTGACCAATGGTCATATAACATTCAAAACCCAATGGTCTCATTTTAATTATACTCATGTTATCAAATGAAACAGTTTTGTTCAGTATAAAAATAAAATAACACACAAAATTAAGAAACAAGATTTATTCAAAATTTCGGGTCGTTACAATCTTCCCCCCTTAAGAAATTGCGTCCTCACAATTTTTAAAATTGGGTTTTGAAATTTCATTGAAAGTCTCACATTGAAAAAGGAGTCAGTAAAACTATTACTTTAAAAGAAATAAAGGGAAGTACAAAGGTCACCCGAGTTAACCCACACTAGGATTCCATGTAGGAAAACATGGACATGGGAGAAAACAAAGGGTCAAGTTCTGAGGGAGAGTGATAGAAAACATGATTAAGATAAAGTTAACCACAAGAAAATCACAAACTTATGATGTGTGTAAACAGTATTTGATTACCTAGTAGGAAACGTAAACCAAAAACATTTTTGTTTTACATTCCTTTTCATAATTTTGAGGAATTCATTTACTACATAGAACAAAAACATAAGGAAATATACCTACCTTCAAGTAGAGTTTCATCCTTTAATAAGTTTCTACCAAAACTAATATTTTATCCAAACGATGAGAATTAAAAACACTTGGTCTCATCAAAACACAAGAATCATCTTCTTGATAGTCATGTAATCCACAAAAGATTAACTATAAATTTATTCTATCTTTAAACATTATCCCAAAAACAGAAAAGGTAAGATAAAACAACTCTTAAAAAAGAAAGAATCCCATTGGAAGGGAAACTACTTTTAAATCTTCACAGCTCCATGGTACTACCCAAAGTTCATCATAGACCATTCCATAAATAATTGTCCTTAAAATTCCTCAAAATAAACCAAACTAAGATTGAAACCCAATTATAAGAATGATCTCATAACATAGTCTTCCAAGATAGACTTTATCATTCATCTCCAAACAACATCAACCACTCTTATCATCTTATAACAAAAGTAACTAACCTAATCACATTTTCCCCAAGATAGGTTAATCATTTCCATATGTAGCCTAAATTACTATAAGTTCACCTTAAATTCATCTATTCTTCAAAATATAAGTCAACCTTTACTCCTCAAAGAAAATACCATAGTAATCTATTTACCTCGATCAAATAGGGTTCCCAAAATAGTGAACGTCTTCCAAAATAATAATCATCTTTTAATCCCCTAATCACCCCTTTTTTTAAGAAGAACATCTTCACTACATCAACATGTGGTACATAACAATATATGTTTTCTTTATTGATATAAAAACATCTTCGGTAGTGACTCGATGATCTTAGAAAACATAAAATATATGCTCATAGAGCATGAACTAAAATACAATATATCATAGACAATTATTGTGAAGAAGTTACATGTACTTCAGTCATCATGATCCATCTCAGTATAGGACTTGCATTGTTCCCTTTTCCTTGAAGATTGTTGATGCTCATCATGCTTCTCATCCCTTGCAAGAGAGCATTGCCTTGGATAATTTCTAACTTCTCCACATTTATGACATCGAAATGTATAAGGTACATTAGATCAAATCTTATCTCCATTCATCACATTATCCATTTTTTAAATCAATTGGCTACTTTATGCTATATCTTCCCACACTTAAAACATCTCCCGGTTCCTTTGTGACATTCTCCTTGGTGCCTCTTCCCACACTTTTTGCAAAAAAAAGAAATTGGGTCTTCTTTCCGTTATCAACTTTATCATATGAACATCCTTGAGACTTTGTCTTCTTCTTCCTTGATGAATTTGGGCATTCAACTAGGTACCAATTATTAATTGTGATTTTTGATAGCTGGTTTGGCATAATCACAATATATTCAACCTAATCTTTCGTCATCTCTGTCACATTAATAGGGTAATCATCACATTTCCTATCACATTGGTTGTTGGGACATGCTCTTCCATTTCCCGCCATTAACTAACAAAAGAACGTATAATTAGGGGGCTTAATTACTTAGCCAATAATCATGAAAAGGAAACTTTAAGAATAGAAGGGTAAACTTGTAGAAGAAAAGTATATCCTAACTTGTGATCCCATAGGTTCCAATCTAGGTTATCCATGATCATATTCTATTATGTGAATCTTTATTTTATTTTATCTTTGTTCCTTTAATAATGGTTCATACTAAGCTTATGAATTTACCAAAGCATATCCCCCGGGAGTGTCGTAACCAAGAGTGCAGCAAGGCCCGTTGTCGTGTACCAGTTCCCATTCGAGTCTCACTAAAAGTGGTGTTTTTGGGTTTTACCCCTATGTACATCTATGCCAGAGCCACCTCTACCTGCTCATATCCAGACAGGGATGTATTTGCTTGGCAACCCCTTACTCAATACTCACCAAAATACCAGGAAGATTTCCTATATTTAAAATTTTCTATAGGGTTCTTCCTAGAGTTTTCATATACTAATTTTCAAAAATAACTAAACCATCCTTTGATACCAACTATGGCATCCCACCTTTTTATAACATAACTTTTCATTACATTTTACAAAACCGAGGATCTTTAAGGTTTAGTTTCTTGGAAAACAGAAACTTAAAACATGAAAACATAAAACATTCTTCTTAAACACTTGAAATGATTCTCCTTATGTTCATTCTAGGTTCATTACTGCATCTCATAACCTGGGGACATACATGAAAAGAAAGGGTGAGCATAAGGCCAAGTAAGGGAAACAAGGGAAACATTTAACATGTGAACTTGAGATACATCAACAATGTCATGAAAAAGAACATTAAGGCATGAGAAAGAAATAATGAGGCATATAATAATAAAAATAACGTATTTCATAACTTGAAGATGTGGATACATCATTTAACATTGGAAATCATTTCCGTTTCACCAAGGTTCATCACCAAGGTGTCATTAAAAATTACCAAGGTTATTCACCAAGGCGTCATTAAAAATGGTCATCTCTAGAGATTAAGTCTTTACCCAATGAATTGGAGTGCTATCAGGGTGAACCATTAAATTTGTCTTTATTATAATGTTATCCACATATATAATAATCAAACATTTCATAAAAAATCCATATAGCATAAAAGAAATGGTTTTCCTTTCATTATCATAACATTTTAAAAACTGCTTTAAAGACATGATCTTTATGTCACTTTAAACCCACGAAAAAGGAAAGCGGGTTTCGTGTATGTAAATACCAGAATTAAAATAGAAAATTTTGATATATATTTGAATAAACCTGTATAAAAATATCTTTGAGTATTTACTTAATAAATTAAAATAATTTGAGAAAAAGAGAGGGACATTTTGAGACGAAAATTTTGCAGCATAACGGCTATGTTACAGGGTTTTAGAAAACATTGAAAAGAGAGGGGACATGAGTCACCCACGCATAAATGATTCATAACACAGTATAGGGATAGAATATAATGGATATAAGAACATGGTAATGAAATTTTAAATACATACCATATGAATTGAAAAACATGGAAGGAAGACAAAAATAAGATTTCTCTTATGAAAATTCGGCAGCCTAACGGCGTCACTTAAAACTTCAAAAAAATGAATTGATGAGGTAAAATAGGGTATCTCATCATATGAATATAAAAGATCAGTATGATAGATATAGAGATAATACCCCCAACATAATAAAAATGAACATGAAAGAATTGACATGAAAATAGATCTTGAAAATGAGAAGGGTGAAAGAATCCCTTAAAAATTCGACAGCCTAACGGCGCCACTTAAACTTCAACAAAAATGAATTGAAAAGATCAAATAGGATCTCTCATAATATGAACATATAAGATCAGTATGATATATATAGAGATCATACCCCAACATAATAAAAAGCAACTTGAAAGACTTGACATGAAAGTAGAACTTTGAAAATGAGAAAGGTGAAAGAATCCCTTTAAAATTTGGCAGCCTAACAGTGCCACTTAAACATTATTAAAAAGAATTGATGAGAGAAAGAGGGGGTCTCTCATCATATGAACATGAAAAGGGAAGTAATATTAATATAAAAGAAAATCATCCAACATAATAGCATGGAGCATAAAAGAAATGACATAAAAGAGATTACTTGAAAAGAAAGAGAGAGGTAGGATCCCTTACCTTAAACGTAACTCTTAAAACTCGAAGGTTGGGACCTTGAGGGCTAGGGGGCACCTTGAGAGGACTACTTGGGAGGTAATGATACCAGAGCATAGTTTTGGGAGAGTTGGGAGTGAAAACTAAAGGAGGGAAGGGTGGGTATTTCTAGGGAAAGTGAGGGGACAAGGCATTAATGGCCAAGGGACACCTCATTGGTGGTTTTGGAAAAACCATGGGCTTGCCCATGGTATTTTCCCATGGTATTGGCCACATGGGACACCTCATACCTTATATTACTATTCATAAGTCGACTATATTGATTACATACTTAACACATCATTTAATGATGTCATTAAGCACCTGTAACTTAAAAACTGTATTTTCACTATTCATAGAAAATTCAACTTCTCAGAAAAATCCCAAAATTTCACCTTAACCAAATATTGATGCTCTGATTTCAAAAATGAACGCCATTTTATAAAAATATTTTTCTAAATATTTTTAATTTAATTTTTAAATAAATACACTATTCACCGAAAATTCATTTTCTTCAGAAAATTCCCCAAAAATTATCTTAGCATAATATCGATGTTCTGAATTAAAAAATAAATTCCATTTTATAAAAAAAAAATTCTAAATATTTTTAATTTAATTTTTAATTAAAAACATTATTCACCCAAAAAAACTAATACTTGACTAATAATTTATGAAACTGTTATTTAACCATTTTATTGAATCACATTACTTAATCAAGGTTCCTAGATTATATTAATAATTTCTTTAAGTGAGATTACTAATCCATTTGGTCACATTTCTAATCCTAAGCATAAAATCACTATTCATAATCTACTATTCATCAAAAATTAAGTTGATCTTATTAGACTCTAAATTTTGTGCTGAACATAATTGTAGAAGACCATTTTTTGAAAATCATTACACATTTTTAATTATTTAAGGTGTACATAAACATTTTTAAAATATCCTTTCTCTAAAATTCATCAAAAATATGCATACTATATTTATCCGGACATTTGAAAAATCATAAACTTCATCATAAGAAGAAATCAAAATTTTTATTTAAAACAAAGGATTACACAAGGCAGTTACGGTCTCCTTACATAGCCCCTTATAACCCCAGCATAGGACCTAAGTGTAAGGTGTGCTAAGGTGAGAGAATCTGAGGGAGGCTTAGCCAACATTGCACGAGTAGTAATTTCTATCAGTTTGAACTTCTCACAAAGGCGATTCCGTTCTAGCTTCACATGATGAATTTCGGCTTGGGTTTGGTCCAAAGAAAAGCCCAGTGGTTCTACCTCCTTCCCAAGTTCTGTTAGATGGGATTCAATTGGCCCGAGACTACTGGATGAGGCCATCGAATCTTCTTTCTATATTAATTAACCAAGATCACTTGTATTTAGATACAATAATTGAAACGTTTAGTTTCCAACGGTCATATTGACCAATGGTCATATAATAGTCAAAACCCAACATTCTCATTTTAATTATACTCATGTTATCAAATGAAACAGTTTTATTGAGTATAAAAATAAAATAACACACAAAATTAGGAAACAATATTTATTCAAAATTTCAGGTTGTTACAGGGATGGTTTTTGAAAATGGACCAGTGGTTATTGGTATTGGATAGGTTGGGTTTGGTAGTTCTAATGGGGGTAAGTATTGTGTCCCTGTGGTTGGATAGGTTGTTGGTTATCTTTTCAGTGGAAGCCTGGGTGGTCATTATACATAGGGTTTAAGGTGTTTTGGTATTGAGGCTTTTGAAAGTTCAAGGAATTTACTTCCACTGGGGGTCCTCCTAAAATAACATACTTGATGGATGGAATGGTTGGGAATTTTTCTATCTTATAGTCATGTTTGTTAGAAATTGTGCAAATAGGGTCTATAGTTTGGATTTCATGGACTTTCTTAAGGTCTATCTCTTCAACCTTCCTAGAGAGTGCTGCAAGTTTATCCCTAAGGCTTTCCTATTCTCTAATTTTATGAATTCTAGTAGTTCTTTGTGTATTTTTAGAAAAAGGTTAAGTTCCCCATGTTTGGTTTTGTTCAGCAAGGCTTTCTAGATACTCGTAAGCATCATTTGGGGCTTTGTTTTTAAAAGTTCCATTACACATCATGTCAATGAATTTTTTGTTCCCCGAACCCAACCCTTCATAGAAAATTCTCACTTGTTCGGGTATAGAAAAACCATGATGTGAAACCATGTTTAGGTTGTCTTTAAACTTCTCCCATGTTTCATAGAATGACTCTCCCTCTTTTTCAAAAAAAAATTGGATGCTCTTTTTAAGTGCAATTTTTTGTGGTGGGGAAAGTATTTTTTGTAGAATTCTCTTTGTAATTGGTCCCAATAGTTGATGGATGATGGTATCAAATTTTTTATCCAATTTTTATCTTGATCCTTTAAAGAAAAATAAAATATAATCATCTTATTTGATCCTAGTTGGTTTGGGGGACACATGGTTTCAGTAATGTCATTTAACTCCTTAACGTAAAGGTAGGGAATCTCGGACTCCATTCCATGGAATGCGGGAAGATGGTTTAGGAAATGGGGTTTAAATATATAGTTGGAATATCCTAGGAAATTGTGTCTAATGAATGATGAGGCATTGGTCCAGGTAGGTGTGAGGTATTCATTCATGGTTTGATCAACTGCATTCCCCAAGTTTGGGGCTGCCTCAATTGGATTTCCATTTTGGTTCCCAGCCGGGTTTATGAGTTGGTTTATTTGAAGACCTTACATTTAAATGGGATTAATTTTTGACTTTGGAGTATTAGTAATATTAGGATATAATGGAAATAGTTCCCTTGGTGTACTTGACTCCCCAACCCCATGACTATCCACCCTAACTAGACGGTTTGATTGGTCACGGGTGTAGGCGGACATGAGCCAAAAGAAAAAAAAATGAGAAAGGGAAAAGATAAGAGAATTTGGATGAGAATAGAAGAAATGGGGGAGAATATAATGTGTGTTTAGTTGAATTAATTGGTTCCCTATAAATGGTGCCAAAATTTGGTCTCTCCCAAATTTACCCAATATTTTAGGTTTAAACGGTCGCTTGTAGTTTAGCTTGGGTTGTCGAATCCTCAGATACCTAAGAAGAAACCTATAGACACGTACATTATATGGAATGTTTTTTGATATGAAGTAGAAAACTTGGGTTTATTTTATATGGTTTTAAGTGAAATATAATATATTTAAGTTAATTCAATTTAAAATAATGAGTTGATCCTAGGTTATCACTTATGGGTGGATTGGATGAAATTCTTTTTTTAACGGTTTCAACTTCTTATATTCAAGATAGGTTTATTATAGAAGATCAAAAAACTTCATCACTTCTAGTTTAATACCAACACGCCATAATACTAATCTTCTATACACTTATAGGATCAAATTTATGAGCAATCCAAGGTAAAGGTTCGTATTAACACTTGAAGTATGTGGCCTTAAAATTCAACAAGGACGAAGAAGTTTCAAAATCATCAAATAAAAATCTCAATTAAAAGAGGTGATTAGAAATTAATGGGGTGATAAATAACATCCAATATAGACCCTTTCTACTCCCTTGGATCAACCCATAAGTGGCTTATCCCTCCATTGATTCTATTTTTTCAATGTAAGCGGGAAGTAGACTCATGAGGGAGGAAATGGAGAAGTAAAAAAACAATGAAATAATGATCACTCCACCATTGTGTGATAATTTCACAACATTTTGTGTGAATAAATTCACACCTTGAACAAACAGTATCAAATTTATATGAATAAAAATAGAATAAGAGGATAATAAGAACTTTTATTAAGAAACTAAGGTGAATTGAACAACTTACATGTGAAAGACAAACTTGAGACAACAAAATCACAGCATAACATTACAATGAAAGGAAGCTCAAAAAATGATAAAATCCTCCACCAACACTGACTTAAATAGAAATTTCAAGATTCTTGGATAGATATCCCAACAGTACAAAGGATCCCACTTGATTATGGTAGTCCTAGGGTGGTGGAAAGTAAGGGGGAGGAGACTTTTCCACACTTGACCCGAAGTTGCAGCCAGCTTGCATTCACTGGACAGAGGCGCCTAGATGGCCTTCTAGATGGCCAAATTGGAGTGGGACATAGATGAAAATTTTGAATCTCTGGATGTCTCCTAGAAATCTGTAAAATTTCAGCCCAAATAAATTTGTGGTTGCCGAGATATGATTAAATTGGTAGGCTATTTTTCCGAGCCATAGAATCTGGCCCAGAATTTTATCTCTAACTTGGGCCGCTTGAATAACCACAATGGAGGCCGAAGTAGCACTGGATCCTCAATCAATATATGTTCCTATATGTTTATTTTATCATCCCATGAAATTTGGGCTTCATTGGGTCTGTATTGTGGGCCCCACATTATCATCAGTGGGCTGGTGTCCAATCTGCCTTCTTGAGAATTGTTTCCTTTCATCACCAAATATCCTCATCATCCTTTATGAATCCTCCATTGATCCTTGAATAAAAAATGTTCATCTTGAAGTGTATATATATTACTCAAAATATAAAATTAAAATATAGATAATTACATTCCTTAAAATCAGATTAATCATTGGTCCTAAATTGGTGAACATTAAGCATGAAGTGCACAAATGATGAGAATGGATGTTCAAAATTAAAATCCACTAACTCAGGACCATAAGATCAAAATTGAACATTTAATACCATTAAAATTTAATTAACATATGTTTTTTTATTGGCTAATCATAACACTAAGGCATTCAATACTTATACAAATAAGAATGGGTTTTCTCAACCTCAATCAATTATCTTTAGAAAGCAATTGTTTCATTACTATATTGGATTTATCAATTAATTATGAATATGATTTTAGAAACAAGAAACCTCTAAACAATAACTAAAAACATATAAAATAAATCATATATATTATTTAAGAATAAATTATAAATTTAATTAATTCACATGCATCTTTATTTAATCAGTTACATTATTATGACTTTATATTGTTCATTTAGTTTCAAGAAAATAAACCATTCTTATAATAACAACAATCAAAACCAATAGATAGCACACTATCTAGTAAATTGGAATCCAACCTTAATATATCATAAAACACATGTGATCACAATATCCCAATTATCTATTTCAATTATTTTATTTTAATCCATGAAATAATAATAATGAACTATATCATATGATTCACAAATCCCCTTATTTTAATTAATTACATATAATTATCTAATAATAATTTATTACATTAAATAATATTCCTATAATAATTCTTTAATTCCTATATGTTGAAAGAATATAATCAATATACATAAAATAATGTTTATATTTCTTTTGATAATTTTCTATATTATTATATTGTTTATGGAATATATCATCTATTTATTTAAAGGAAACTAAATCATGTTATGATCACACATGCACATAAAATAAAAGATAAAAATCATATCCCATGCCTTTTCAAGAGGCTCACACATTTGTACCAAGAAAAAAGAAGATAGAAAAAATGATAGTAGGTCTAGAAATCATAAGTAGATCTCATGACGGTCACAAAAGGATTATCATATGGTTGTAGGGATATGGAGTTTTTAATATAAATGACTTGATTTATCATACTTGAGGTGAAAGCAAGAAACTCTAATGAAGAAAGAAACTCTTATTTTTAGAATAACTGATAGAAATTCTTAGATATCTTCAGAATATGTGGCCAATATTTCCTATATCTAATTCATATTAAATATGTTTTATTTTACTTTCCCCCACATCTCTCGTTTAAATATCCTAAATTATAGTAAGTAAAAGATATTATTTAATCTATTTGATTGTGGTTTTTAAATGCATTATTTCCATTTATTATTTTATTTAATCCCATAAAAAGAAATTTCAGAAGGAAATCTAGAATAAAACTGAAGTTTTTCTCAAAAATCCATTACCTTTACATGATAGGTACACCTTGTAAGGTTAAGTCAATTTACCTTTACATAAAATGAGTTCAATATGACCTTTATACAACTCATCTAATCTATATTTACATAGAGGTGAAAATGAGACCTGCATAAGGGTACTTCCATATTACCCTTACACAGGCTTCAGAAGTCTTAGGTTACCCTTACATGAAGACCTTGACATGAGATACCCTAAAATGAGCTTCCCTTTATGTGAGGTAAGAAAAATACCTTTACACAGTGTATGAGAGGGACTGCCTTTACACAACCTATGGAAAAATGTGCTTACCTTTATATAACCATTGAAAAATTAGGTTATCTTTACATGGTGCCTAAAAAATAGGCTGACCCCAACATGGCCAAAAATATACCCTTCTATAGACAATGAAAAAATTGATTTTCCTTTACAAGGCACATCAAAATGAGCTACATAAGGGTAAATAGTTTTACCTTTATGAGAGGATGGGTTCTGATGTAATAGTAAAATAAAATTTAAAAAATAATTAAATTTAACTTAAATAAACTTATAAATAGTTAAAAAAATATTTATTATTATTTTAAAAATTCCAAATTACTTCTAAAATAATTAAACAACTTTCAATTTATTTTTAAAAATTTTAAATCCAATTTAAAATAACTTTTAAAATTATGAAAACTCTCTCGAGCCATTGAACACCCTAGAATAAAAATGGAATGATTCATGGAAGATTTTAACCTTTACATAAATGACCTCACTTTTCCACCTACTTATTATCATCTCTCCCAAGGTGAATATTAGCCCATGGGCCTTACCCAATTTCGACTCAAAGACTCACCCAACTGACACATTTAATTCCAATCACTTCCAAAAAAACCATAATGGTTATGATATCATGAGGATGATAACCAAAAACAAATCATGTAATAAGCATGTTGGCAGAACCATCACCAAGCCAACCCCTCAACTCCCCTCAAGGTAGTGGATTACCCATTCTCACCAAGTCATCCAAGTATTAACGTCAATTCACATGCCTTGATTCCCAAGGATTTTCTATAAATATATAATTTAATACCCAATAATCTAATTGACTTACTCAAATTATGATGGTGTCAAAAGGTGGAACCACTATTTCCTAACAACCCACCAAACAACTTCAGGGAAGCCACCACCCTAGAATACTCTATGCCATAAAAATATTATACCACTTTAAATCATATTTTCATCAATAATTTCCCTTTAAGGGAGGTTTTTTCATAAGTTAAAAGAAAAAAATTTCACCTTAAAAATCTAAATAAAAGGACTAAACCTATTAAACCCCTCGTACTAGCCTACTAGAGCCCATCTTAGGATTATAATAATTTATTATAATTATGAAAATTCATCCAAGGTCTAAAAAACATAATTAATACCCATTCCCCTTAGTGAAAAAGTTATCAGGTTATCCTAAATCACTAAACCTAGAGTGACACACCCATTATAATAGTAAAAGACTCCACAGAATCCATCCTACCAATTACAAAACCACTCAGTCCCACTTCAAGCCACCCAAACCCAAACCCCCATGTACACACACATCATCACACATAAAATACATGATTTATGGATTTATATATAAGGTAATACCTACCTATATGTATTCATGGTTATCCCATCCAATATCATAAGATTATTTAGCTCCATTCACCTGAAATAAAAAAAATCAAATAAATATGGCTAAATTTGGGGTTTATTTCAAAACACATACAAAATGAATAAAAAAATGAGAGCAACATTAGGGATTACCTTATCCTCACTTTAATGAGCCTACTATATTAGACATATCCTCAATTGGGAAGTAGATATACCTCCAAGAGTAATTGGAAGTGGAGAGGATATGGGAGAAAACAGGGGTGGTTTACCTAGGGGCTTTGTCCTAAGTTACTGAGGGGGTATTTAAGTTTTATTAAAATTTAAATTTCATTAAAACTTTAAAAAAATATATTAGGAGGGGTGGTTTTGGATTGTTTTTTTTTGTTTTTACCTAACAACCAAACTAAACTACAACTTACAGTTTCGTTTTTATACACACAAAAACCAAACATATGGTTTTGTTCAGATTAAAAATTTTATAAACCATTAATTTTTTATTTGGTTTGGTTTGGATTACAGATTGACCTATTTGTTATTAAAATATATTAGATATGTATCCATGATATTTTATAATTATTTACTAATAATTTGAACAAAAATTATGCATAATCATTGATATAATGACATAATATTATCTTTGACCTACTATCAAAATGAAACTTTTATTTTTAATTGTGACTGTAAATAAAATATGAAAGAGGGTTGGGAGAAAGAAATCGATGCATGGGATGGGCTGATATAAAACTAAAAAACTATACTTTTTTAAACATGTACAGTTTGGTTTAACAGGTACAGTTTAGTTTGTCACTTGAACCAAACTGCAGACCATGGGGGTCTATTCAATCTGTACCACAAACCAAGCCATAAAAAATACTATTTAGATTTGGTTTGGTTTGCAGTTTTGTTCGGTTTGAGTGGTTCCACCCCTACCCATGGTCTATTGGGTACTTTATGGTTATCTTAGGGTTACCCATCCCCCTGAATACCTCATCAAGTACCTGATACAGCTCCACGGGTTACCTAGTGGTATATATCATTTTCTTATTGAACCTACCATAACACACTAGGTAACTCTTACACCCCCAAAAAGTACTTTATTCACCCTATGCCTCTTTGATGCATCGAACACTCCTTTATTCCTTCACAAAATCCCCCAAATTTACATTTAAATCCCCAAACATTTGTAAAAACACTCCCATCTCAACACTTAACCCTCAAAATTCAATCCAAATCTAAAAATTCAAAACACTACTTTCTCCATATTCATTAGCGATAAAAATTATCTAATTATCACTGACCTTTAATGATGTGATATGTTATAAATTTATTGGGAAGATTTTATCATTGTATAAATATATCATGCCAAAATAAATTTATCTAAAATAAATCTTTGATTCGAAACTTTTTTAAATTGATTACAACTTAATTCACAAATACCTCTGATACCATGATAATAATTCGTGAAAATTTTAATGGTCCAAATGTGAAAAAAATAAGGTTTAAATTCTAATAATGATTTTATAAAGAAACAAATAATCAAAAAAATATTGGATTTAGTCCCCTAGAATCAACTTTCTTAGTAATTGATTACACATTTTTCATTATTAATGAATTTTCTTATCGCATGTTGATTTTTCCTTTGCATTACTAATGTTTTAAGAATATATGTCACAATGAAATTTTATATCATTTATCCACTACGATGAGATCTTATAGGTTCCATAACATTATTATTGAATATTTTCTATGTATGGATAATATTTTTTGATGAGACACAAATGGCACAGGCTATCAGGGACATGAGTCTCATAAGACATTGAGACTCCTTCTCATGGGGTTCACCCTTTGTAATCTCCAAGATATTAGGTTATTATAACAGACCCGTTAATAGGAAATCCACATTTCCATGTGTCATTGGATGTTACTATATACAGATGTGTATTGATCCTTATAATTTATGATGATCATGAATCCTTCACTTTGATGTATTGATGAAAACTATTATGACATATATTTTTTATGAGGAAGGATATGTTGGGAGTGCCACGAGTGATATTTCATTAATGGATAATGTGAGAAAATATTTATCCCTTCTATCCCTTGATGGAAGTTGATATCTCATGCCCTTTGATAGAAATAGAACTTCCTAGATAAATCCATGGCCATGGTATTTAGTGGGAGAATTCATTTATAGAAAGTCAAAGAAATAGAAATCAAGCATATAGGTTGATGGTACCAGCATGAAACCTATTTGATTTGATATATCATGATAATGGGATTGTATTACATGGTAAAAAATTGTAGGAGGTTAGATGTCATTGTAACATTAACTTCTTTCTATATGGAATCCTTTGTGTGTTTCTAGATGTTAACCTTAGAATTTAGGTGGTTATGCCTAATGTCACTAAAAAAGAGGCTGAGAGAGTTACACACTAAGTGTGTTTGTAATCTTAGTTAAATTCAAGTATTAAATTTAACAAGTTGGAATAAATAATATTTATTTGGTTTTGGTTGATCACTATAATTTAATCACAAGTTATTTGAAAGAATAAGTGAGTTAAATAATAAAAAAAATTGTTTGCAAGGTTTGGAGAATATAATATTTATTATATTTATCAATGAATAATGCAGTGATATTTATTTATTAAATAAATATTCACTATTTAAGGGTTGGTAAATGTCAATGAGGTAAAGTGGACCAAGCTTAATGGTCTGATTGGAAATGATACAAACAATAATTATTTATATTCTTAAATTTTCGTGTATGTCCAGCGATTAATATTATTATTATTATTATTATTATTATTATTATTATTATTATTATTATTATACATTGGGTCAACTAAGAATTATTAAGTTGGAAAGAGGCATGTATGCGATTTTACAACCCTAAAACTCACATAATAAATATCTAATTATATCAATTTCTATAAACACTTTTGGTGTACATAAAGGATAGAGAGTGACTCTCCCAATCCCTAGAGAGAGAGAGATCTAGAATGCGCTAACACTTCAGCCTCTTGAAATTCATTAAGAAGACATCAATATATTTTTATCCTTGGAAAAGAATTCAACTATGATCAACCATGAAAAATGAAAGTGATCAGGATCAGTCATGTTAACACATGGTGATTCTACGGTGATATTCAGAGATTGTGGTGCACATTTTGATCACTTCTAAAGGGATTATTCACTTGGATCTTACAGTGTGATGAATGTTCGATGATATCTAGTAAGTTAGATCATCGATGAATAGAAAATTACAAGTTAAGGTAATTCTATATCTTCTCATAAATTAATTATAAATTACATGTGAAGATCCTCCGCTTATGGTTATGAAATTTTAATCTAGTTAAGTAATATTTGTTTTTATTGTACATGAAAATTTAATCATGTTTTGAAACAATTACATATAAATTAAGACTAAAATCTGAGTTGGTTATTCTAGTAAAGGATGCTTCCGTTACACCTGGAACCTTCAAGTGGTATTAGAGGGGTCACAAGTTTAATTTATAATTATTTATTATTTGCTAATTGTTTTCATGCATTTTAATTTCATTTTTCTTATATCAATTTATTCTAATATATAACATCTTTTTCTCTTCCCTTATCCATTCTCATTGACATAACCTATAAGTGGTTATGATTAAAAAATAAATAAACATTGAAAGAACACCATATAGAGGTGAAAAAGGCTACGCCTAGACAAAATGAGAGGGCACGACATGTACTACCTACATACACTTCATGTACTTTTGTTTTTTCTTCCGAATGTCGTGATAAAGTTGAATAGGTCTGATGAAATCAGATCTAAGATCCAAAAAAAGTGGGTAAGCGTGTAGATCATGATAGACACATGGATTGAAGAACTACATGTTGTGTAACCAATTTACATGTCACGTAGTACCCAGTTTATCATGGACAAGAACATAGGGTGCCCCAGTATACTATGTATCATATGCACAACATAGAGACTGATGAGACATAAACATACGAGGATGCATGCCATGTATTCTCATTAAACACAGTTTACCTCAAACATGTCTGCAATAGGTAGCATGATTAGTCTCTAGGTTTGTATTGTGGACACGGTCAGAAGATAGTACATGTCATGTACTATAGTACATGTCATGTAATCTTCTACAGATTATGTGCCTTGTTTTTCATGGAGATAATTTAAATATATAATCAAACCTATTCACATGTGTTTTGTGTTTAATTTATTTTAAAAAGTAAATTCCATGTCATGGGATTGATAATTATATATTAAATATATTTTTGTGTCAAATTTTTAGATAAGCACGTGAAGTTGCCTCAAGTATACTTGTATACTACATTAATTTTAGATGAAATTAATTTTGTTTAAAATTATAGATGATGGTGAGTTAAGTATTTTGGATGGAATTAATATAAATTGAATTAATTATACTAATTTTTGTAATATTATCTTAATTAAAGAATGAATCGAAGTAATTAATAATCAGATTGTAGATGTATGTGTGTTACTTGATATGTGGATGGTCATGAGATTATACCATCTCTACTTATGTGATTGGTTTCTTCTAATTTGTTATGGTTAAATTATTATTGATGGGTAGTGATTCATCCCCTCCTTAGTATGTAAGGGTATGTGTGCCCATGGTTTCTTTTATATAAACCCACTTTATTCAATCCATTGGATCCCCTCACCTGTGTGTGAGTAAAAGCTTATGTAATGATGGATATACAAGATGAGTGGAGATGGTCCAAGTCTAGGAGATGAGGCGAAACCAATCAAGGTGATACATATGAGCCAATGAGGAATACTACAATAGTAACCAAGTTACTATTCAAGGTGTTTTACCCTTAGGGTCGATGGTTAGTTTTTTATATACTAGATAAACTAACAATTAGATAATCTCATGATCATTCCACTTATGTTTTATTTTTATCAGTTACATAGTTAATTATTTGTGTTTTTATATATTTCATGATCGCCTAATAAATAAATTAACAAACATGAAATATGGAATAAAATATAATCAGATCATGCATAAATTTTTTATCAGGCATGGTTAATCACTTAATTAAAATCCACTTAATATTAACAAGGCATGTGAAAAGGATAAAATGGGATTTACACATAAGGATAAAAATTCCACAACTAAAATATTAAGTCATTATAACCTTCCACTACTTAAGTTAGAATCGAACCCATACTTCAAAGTGCTTAACCAACCCAAGTTGGGGTGCTTTCAATTATCATTGAACTTTTAGCTTAAAGTTTTGGGTTGACTTAACTTAGTTTAAATAAAGGGTTGAATACCCAAGTAGGACTTGGTGTGACTGAGATGAAACTATTGAGGAAATATTTAAAATAGGAATTCAGAATTGGGGAGTCTACTCAATGGATCAAGGAACTTTCAGTTAATGTATTTAGTGATTTATGCCTACCTAAAACCTTTAAAATAGCTTATTAGGCCCAATTATGAGTCATGAGAAGGGAAATATAGATCCTTTTCATTAGAATATCTAAGTGATAAGATATTTTTAAACTTATTGTGAGGGCTATAGGGTTTCAAAAAATAGTGGGAAATTAATAATAATTTAATTAAATTTAAATATATTAATTTATTTCTGGTAATCAAACAAGTACAAATTATATAATCTTAATTTGTAGAAATGAAAAATAAAATAAATTTACAATATCTTTATGATCCATACTAGAGAAGGATAAACTTCTCAACGATGTCAATTTCTAGGAATGGTATCGGCACTTACGTGTTATACTATGCCACGAACGGAAATTATACATGCTAGAAACCCCACTTTTTGAGTTCATTGCCAAATAGGATAGTGAGGAAGAGGTATATCTCTATGTAAAACATGTGGATGATGTGATGTATGTCCATTGTTTCATGTTATCCTCCATGTCCAATTAGTTTTTAAATCAATATGAGGATATGGATGTGTATATCATCATTTCTCACCTTCAGGATCTCTATCAAGAGAAGGTGAGATAAGAGAGATATGAGATCGCCAATGAATTGTTTACATGAAAGCTTGGATTGTAGGTTTTATATAATCCACATGTAGTCAAGATGATTGGATACATTTATCACTTGGAAATATTGGGTTTTAAGATCCCTCATGAGAGGAACATAGATCTCATTTTTTCCTCACTACCTAAAAAATTCTCCAGTTTTATTGTGAATTATAATATGAGAAATAGTGAGAAGATACTTTTAGAAAATCATTATCTTATTCACCGAGTTGATAAATAAATTGGGAATAAAAAACTCATGGTACTTATGGTGAATAATAGGAGGAGGAATAAGGAAAAGGGGTTGAAGACTCACTCTATGTCTAATGCTCTAGAGCGCTATCCTTATAAGAAGAAGATCCAAAGGTAAGGAAAGGAACAGGATGTGTTATATTTTTCATGGGGAAATAAGGGCCATTGTAATAGGAATTTCACCCAAACAAATAATTTAAGGGAATCTTTAGGTTTATTCATTATTGAGTGTAATATTTCCATGTCTACAAGTTGGGTATTATATACTGCCTATGGTGCTCACATTCATATCCAAATATAGGAACCAAGTAGATTTCAGAATATTTCCATAAAAGAGGTGGATCTACAAGATACCAATAGAGTGAGGATGGATGATCTAGCCATTACATACTACCATCTCACATTACTTACATGATTTATTTTTATTTTAAAGGATTTTTATTATGTTTCTAGTGTTACCAACAAAATTATTTCTATTTATTTTTTAGACATGGATAGATTTATTTTTAGCTTTGGGAATAAGGGTTATCACTTTTATAAATATAGTATATGTTATGGTATGGAACAGTTGAATAATGGTATTTATGTATTAAATTCTAAAAACCAAATATTAGTAAGATAATGAAACAAATATGCATGAATCATTTAACACCTTGTTATTGAATCATCATATTTATCACATAAATGAGAATAATTTGGAAAATATCTATTAAGATGGTTACTTAGAATCATTTGAGCTTAAACCACTTGAAATATATTACACTCATTTATAAGGAAACAAGACCAAACTATTATTTAGTGGTCAAGGTGAAAGGGTCATATATCTTCAAGAATTAGTACACACTAATGTGTATGTACCTTTTCAATTATAAGCTAGAGGTGGATTCTCGTACTTCATTAATTTTACTGATGAATTGAGTGGGTATGGTTATATCTACTTGATGAGGTATAAGTCTTAATCCTTTAAAAAGTTCAAAGATTTCAATAATGAAGTTGAGAATTATCTTGGTAATAAGATAAAGAAACTTCAATTGGATTGAGGTGGTGAATATATTAGCTAATACTTTATAAAATTTCTATGGGAGTATGATATTTTATCTCAATTCACGCCACATTATACACCACAGTGGAATGGTGTTAGTGAAAGTATGAATCATACACTATTGGACATGGTAAGGTTGATGATGAATCATGAAATCCTTCCATTATGATTTTTGGGATTATCATTACAAACAACATTATACTTACTAAACTGAGTACCAACCAAATAGGAAAATGGTATTTCCTTCAAGTTATGGAGTGGAAATAAACTCATTTTATCACATGTTTATGCATAGGGTTGTGAGGAATTTGTTAAGTCTATATAAAGCAAAAAAACTAGAACCTTGAGGTATGAAGTGTATCTTTATAGGGTATCCTAAGTAAACAAGCACATACAATCTATACAAACCTTCAGATAAGAAAGTAATTGTCACAAGATAGTTCATCTTTCTTGAGGGGGAGAATATCCTTAAAGAGGATACTGGGAGAAATATTGACTTTGATTAAGTTTATACTCAATATACATGAGAGGTGGTACATGAATATATTATATAGTTCCTCATAGAATAAATTTTTTTCTAAAATTTGATTACTTCATAGGAGTGATATAGAGTTAATAGAATGAAAGAGATATGGTTTTATAGTCAATGATGATGGTGTCTCATTATTATTTGGAAATAATGATCATCTATCCTACAAGGAGGCAGTAGAGATATCATAGGATGCAGGATGGAAAGAATCCATGAATTCTAAGATGGATTCCATGTATCATAACTAAGTTTGAGTTCTAATTGATCCACCAGTTGATGTAAAGCTCGTTGGATGTAAATGGGTATTCAAGATAAAACTAGACATGGAAGGTAAAGTAAATATATATAAATCATGGCTAGTAAATAAAGGGTTTATACAATGTCAAATCATTGACTATGATGAAACCTTTTCTCTAGTTTCTTTATTTAAATCCATTATATTTTTACTTTCCATAGTATCTTATCATCACTGTGAGATTTAGAAAATGAATTTCAAAACTACTTTCATTAATGGGAACATTCAAGAGGATGTGTACATGACATAACCAGAAGGATTTCTGACTCCATGAAATTTAAAAAGGTATTAAAGTTTCATACCTCCATTTATGGATTAAAGCAAGCATCTTGGTCATGGAATATTCGGTTTGATGAAGCCATGAAATAATTTGGTTTCATTAAGTATGAATGTGATCCATGTTTTTACAATATGGTTAGTGGGAGTATAGTGGTTTTTATATTAGTATAATAATATGACATACTACTAGTTTGAAATGATATACTAACCTGATAATAGGTTAATTCATGATTTAAAAAGTACGTCTCCATAAAGGACATAGGTGAAGCAGTCTATATTCAAGGGATCTAGATCATGCATTATAGATACAAGAGTCTTATTAGACTAATTCAAGGTAAATGTATTTACTAGATACTGAATAGGTTCAGTATGAAACAATTCAATAGAGGATTGGTTATAGTGTCGCATGGTATACCTCTTTCCAAGAAAATGTGTCCTCAGACACAATAGAAAAGAGAGAGAATGAGCAATATCTCATACACTTCTACGATATGATCTATCATGTATGTAATGTTATGTATAAGGCTTGATGTTGCCTATTCTATGAGCATGGTAATCAAATATCAAGAAAATATAGGTGAACAACATTAGATTGTTGTTAAGGATATCCTTAAGTATCTGAGGTGAACTAAGGATATTTTCCTGGTGTATGTAGCAGATGAATATCTAGTCATTAGAGGTTATACAAATTCTAGTTTTTAGACAAATAGAAATGATCTGAAGTCATGGTATGGATATATATTTTGTATCAACGAAGGATATATGAGCTAGAAGAGTTCAAATAAGGCAGTTTTCGCTGATTATATAGTATATCCCAAGTATATTGAAGCTTCTAATTCATCCAAGGAAGTAGTTTGGATTCAAAAATCTATCTAAGATACTGATGTGGTACCTAGAATTAAATATCTATCATAGTTTATTATGATAACATTGTAGTGGTGGATCTCTCTAAAGAGTCGAGGTCACGCCAAAAGAAAAAAGCACATACTTATAAAGTTTCATCTCTTGAGGTATTTTTATCAACAAGGTGAAGTTGTGGTGATCAAATTGTCCACGGAGGAAAACGTGGCAGACCCCTTGACTAAGACTTTATCTTGGTAGATACATGAGTATCATGTGAGAGATAGTGGATTGAAATATGTTTTTAGTTATCCCTAGTGAAAGTGGGATTATGTTGGAGTAGGTTCCTACTAACTAACTTTCTTAGTACCTAATTACACATTTTTTTGTTATTAATGAAATTTCTTATCGCATCATGATTATTCCTTTGCATGAATATTATATTTGATAATGTCCTAAGAATATATATTATGCTTAAAGTTCATAGTAGTTCCCTAGTATGATGAGAGCCTATAGGTCTCATGATAATATTCTCTAATATGTTATTAGGGGTAAAAGGATCATAAGACATTGAAACACCTTCTCATGGTGTTCTCCCAAGGTGATCTCCTAAACAAGATCTTGTGAGAATAGACTCGTCAATATAAAATTCACATTTCCATGTGTCATTAGATGTTCCTATATACAGATTTGTGTATTTATACTTATACTTTAAGATTATAATTAATGGATATCATGACTCACATACTTTTATGTATTGAAGAAAATCATGATGACATATATTCATAGTGAGGAGGGATATGTTGGGTACATCACAAGTGATATTGCATTAATGGATCATGAAAGAAATATTTTATATCTTCTTTCCTTTAATGAATTTTGATACCTTATTCTCTTTGATAAGAATGAAATAGCCTAGATAAATCTATGACCATGTTGTTCGGTGGGATAGTTCATTTTTGGAAAGTTAACGAAAGAGAAATCAAGTATATAAGTTAATGGTACCAGCATGCAACCTGCTTGATTTGAGATATCCTAATAAAGGGATTGTACTACATGGTAAACATTCATAAGATGTTGGATGTAATTTTAACATCCTAATATTTCATATTACATTATCACTTTAAAGTAATTTAAAATCTTATATTTCACGCAACACCGACTTGGCTTGCGTTATACGCAAGATTGGGTTTCTACGAAACAACACATTAGTATTATAATTATTTAAACGATATATTTATTTATCAATTATATATTTTAATATAAATAGTAACAAAAAATTATAAATTTTATTTACAATTTTTTCACATAAATAAAACATATTTATAATTAAATGTATAAGATTTATTAAAATAGTTATATATTTAGAAAAACCATTTTCTTAAAAGAACTACTTTTTATGTCCTTTTGTGAACAATAATAAAATTAATTTTAGACACTAATAAAAATTGAATTTGGTAAAATAGACTTAATTTTTGAATTCATAATATCAAAATTTTCTTAGGGTGAATTTTTTGTATTTTTCAAAAAACTTTCAATTTTTGATGAATAGTGAAAAACATTGTGTTATTGTTTAAAACTGAATTTTTATTTAAATAATTGTTTTTAAATTAAAATTTATTTTAAAGTCAAAATAGATACATAATACATATACTAATACAATGTAATTCATTGGATTCATTTTATAATAAGATTAGATATATAAAATTTTATTGAACTTTTTAACGTCTTTTACCTACCTTTTAGGAACATTTACAAATCTCCATAAAACATAATTTTATTGCTTCTGTAAATTGAATTTCAAAAATCCGAGAGACATGGTTGAAATAAGTAAGTAAAATTTGGTTCAATAGGATGAAAATAATTTTTATTGAATAGTAACTTTTTAAATTTTATTTACCACGGTTAAAAGTAAATAGGGTAATTAAAGGTAAAATTAATGTTATAATTACCCCATCACATGTCATAATTCTATTGGATAAGTTTATTTAGACCAAAATAAACATTAGTACAAAAATAAGATCCTTTTTTATCCATTTGGGTTAGATTAGGAAATTTATTATATTTTATTTAAAGAAGAGTTAAAAGTGTTAAATTCAAAGATTAATAACTAAAATATTTTTAATATAAGGTTATACTTAAGATAAATTTGAATATAAATATTCATTATAAAGATACAAATATTTTATACATCATGGTATTTTATTAATAATTTTTAGACATTAAATAATTAAATTTATTTATGACACCTTGATAATGCAGTAATTACCTTATTAATGAAAGACTAAAATAATTGATATTATAAATATTAAAATAAATGTAAATTTAAACTTTTTATACCATACAAGAATTTTATAGGTTAATATGACATGTTAATGTTTATTCAATGTATTTTTTTAGAATTAATAAATTTGTTTTGACTTTCAAAAAAACCAAATACTAAATAGTGTCAAAATTGACATAAATGAGTTTTTAAAACAAATACTATTTTATTAAATGATATAATACTCCTAAAAATCTAATATTTAGAAAAAGGACTTATATAAGGTTATATATTTAATTAATTAACCACTTGAGGTTCTATTTTCATTTTATAGTAAGTTTATTAACCATGTAATATAAAAATACAAGAAGACATGGTAAATGTTAAACTATTTAACTAAGAGTTAAATATAAAAGATAAGGTTAATATGGTGACCTAAACTTGTCTAAAACCACTTTTTTGAGATTATTTAGACCCATTCCCACCTTATCATCAAAATAAATCCATTTTTAGCTATTATAAAACGAAAATTATTTTATAATAAATTAATATTTCAATCTTTTCCTAAAGTTCCCCTCACCTCTCTTATAAAAGAAAATTTCCCCTTCTCTTAAATTCACACCTCCAAAGGAATTTGGATCAGAAAAAACATGCTCAAATATCTTATTAAATCCCCTAACTTAATTCTAGAGGCCTTACTTAGATAAAAAATCCAACCTAAGGATCCCTTTTGTTCGAATCAAAAGGAAGCACTCAAAGAAGAAGTAATTATTTCATCACCTCTTTCAAAGTTATTTTCTTCTTCTACTTCTTCTTTATTTATTGTTTCCATGATAAAATAATAACTCCAGTACCTTATAAATACTTAGATGTTGTTATAAATATGGTACAACCATATTTATTATTCTATCCAACCTATGAATGACAAAGTCACCATACGTGCGTGTGTACGGCTTACCGTCTCCACGTCGTGGTCTAGTTTGTAATTCAACACTTCATTATTTGGATTGGTATAATAATGAGTATAATTGAAGTAAATAATAAATATAAAATTTTAATTATTATATATATATATATAATATTTCATTCAATTACATATGATTTCACCATCAATAGAATGATATTGTCGCTCGTGCGTATGTATGGCTTACCGTCTCCACGACGTGATGATATTTTGTTCCCCACTATAATCATTCAAGAATAATTTTCATTTGATGATTAAAAATAATGTTTAATAACTTAATATCATTATGTATATGAATCAAATACATACTATCAATAATGAACATGACTTACGTAACAGAACATATGAAGAAAAATGAATCAGTTAACACCTGAAACAATGATACTACTGAAATATTATTAACAATACAATATCATAGGATCATATATGATATCATATTTATTTATTTAGTAATTTTATAGTTTAATAACAATTATTTAACCATTATACATTAGGTTAAAGTACCCTTGACTAAGGAAAAGTACAGGTTAAGGGTTTTTCATCTCACTTTTTATTCTCGTGAGATTCATGTTATATTTGACACTACTTCCTTTTGTGTGGTGTATGTACTACCCATGATTGTATTCTTTGTGTAATATAATTTAATTAATGGGTATTTATGTCTTTATTTTATGATCCTTATTTCATGGATTTTATGTTTCTTAAGTTACCAAATCGGTAAGGGAACTTCTAATTTCAATTTCAACTCATTGGGTTTTATGCACACTTCATTGATTATTTTACTCCAAGATTATGTGTGAAATCGCTATTTATTTATTTATGTAGTAATTTACACTCCCATTTGTTTAAATATAATTTTGATACACATAATCACTCCAATGATAAATTCTCAATTCATTGATATGAACTTGATAAGGGTAATCTTAACTCAATTTCCATTCATTGAGTTAAACATCCAAGACATTGGTTTTGTTTTTAAAGGAATTAGTGTGAATATCCTCTAATTGATTTACACTAAATATCCAATCATATTGAGTGTGTTTATATTTTTCACACATAATTATGTCATTTATTTATCCTTAATCTAAGGATACAGCCTTTATAATGGATTTCATCTCAATTTACATTCCACTTAGACCTCTTGTTGTTATGCACCAATTCACTTTTATATGATGTTTATATTGTACTTTGACATATTATATCATGAATCCCTTTATTCTCATGATATTATAAAGTTTTTATTAATTTTATTCCTCAATTATTTGTATTCAAACGTCTTTCATTTGGTTATGAACTCTTTAAATAAAATATCATTTTAAATGTTTTAAATATTTACTCTTCTAAATATTTCTCGTTAATGTCCATGTTTTAAAAATATTTTTAAGGATTTATTTATATGGATTATAATGTTTAAAAATTAAAATTCCTTCCAAAAGTTTTAAAGTTTTATAGGACACTTTGATTCAAAAATCTCTTCTAAACGACTTCTTTGATATATAGTGCGAATTTTAAATGTTTTCAAGAAAAAGGGGATATTTCTCTCAAACAATTTTACTGATTATTTTCATTTATGTCAACATCCTTCATTGTATTTTATTATTGATTGAGGTTAATTTATTGTAATACAATATTTTATGTTGTATTGAATGAGTTATGTTTGACAGTGGATGTTCTATTTTTATACCATTCATGGTTTGTGGTTAAAGTATTAACATTTTTTATGCTAGTTTTAATACGAATGTTTAGATTATGTTTCACCCTTTTCATATGAGGAATGAATTGGACTTTGTAAGTGATGTGTGGGGCCCACTATAGCCCCTTGATTCATTGGTAGGTCTCATGAGAAAAACTAGTGTATTGGAACAAGGCCTTGACAAAATATTTATTTTTAGTCTTGGCATAAGGCCTTGACTATGTGGTTATGATGTTCAGCATTATGCATTCCATCATTATGAGATTTGTTATTGATATTACATGAGATTATTCGACTAGTATAATATCCATATGAATAAGTAAATGGAATTACTTGATTTATCCATGCCATATTATGCTGAAGTTTATGTTTAAAATGTTTTTATCTTAGTCTTATACATTGACATAAATTTTTATGCTTATTTATGATAGTTTTTTCTATATTGTTATCCTTACTGAGCATCTGAGTTCAATCCTTTATTATGTTCAATTTTTTCCCAGGATGCAAAAAAGTATATTATGACTGACCTGTAGGGATATTCTAAGGTATATGAGTGTGTTCAAAGGAGACACAATGTTTCTTTTTCATTTCATAATGTAATGTAAAACTTATGTATCTATTACTTCCAAGGGTACTAAACTGATCAATATTTCAGGAATTGATCTCTTTTGATCATGCCAATGTTATGTAATAATGAACCAACTCTAGGTAACTCGGGTCGAGGAATTATAGTTGGCATCAGAGGAAGTTTATTAAAAACCTTGGAAACTAGATTTAGAAAAACTCTGATTAGAGAACATTACCCTAAGATAGAATTTGAGGATTAATATAGAAGAACTTCCTAGAATTTTTTTAATGTAGATATTTTGTGAGTTTTCCAAGAAATACATCCTTGTCTAGATACTACAAGTGGATGTGGTTCTGGCATAGATGTATCTAGGAGTGAAAACTCCGACAAGGAGTTTTGGGCTTGACCCGGGGTGTCCTCGTACATGACAATGGGCCTTACTGTGCACCTGGTTTGACACTCCCAGGGGATATGATTAGGATAATTCACATTTTTCTTACAAACCAATTTGAAGGTTTTTAATATAAGATGAGAATAAATAACCTTGGTTAAATCCTAAAGCATTTTATTTTTAAAATAAGGATTCATGATATTCTCTAAATGATTTTATGACTATTGTTACTCACACTATGCTTTTTGGTTTTATTCAATGTATGGATTCTAAGAAAATTATAGTAACATTGAACATCATGTACAAGGTGGACATGATAGTGGAAATGAGCAATGAAATGGAATACTGATAGGTATAAAAGATATCATGTTCATGTAAAATTAGTTTTCTAAAAATATGATCAACAACATATATATTAACCAACTTATGAACTCAACAAAGAAGAGAAAGGCGAAGAATGATAAGATCTCCAGTAGTGGAGACCATGGAGAAAAGAAATCTAAATTTCCATTGTGTGGGAAATGTGGAAGGAGACACCCAGGAAAGTGTCTCATTGGAAAAAATAAATTCTTTATGTGTGGGAAAGAAGTACATAAAGTAAAGAATTTCCAAGGAAAATTGAAGAGTACTATGTAAGAAAATAAAAATGATCCTATGAATCCATTTACAGACATTTTCTGTAAATGTAGGGCACCTGTGCATTATCCGAGTCAATACCCTATTATATAGGATAACCTCTAGGTCAAGGAAGAATCTATTTAGAAATAAATGGATGGAGAAATGTTTAAAAGTATTAATGCTCTTTGTTGATGGGATTACTTTGGAAGACTTTTCTCATGTATGTTTAACCCTATAGTTTGTTATGTGAAAATACTATTTGGGGAATAATTATCTTTTCTTTTGTGGATATAATTATAAAGAACCACTTGGGTTTATATAATCCTTGAATTTGAGGCAATTACAGATTATTACCTTTTGGGATGAAAATACGAGGTATGAGATAACCTTTATAGTTAAAATATATTATAATTATTTTTTAAAAATTTATCTCATTTTTTAGAATGATATTTAATTATATATATTTTGAAAAAGTACAACATACAGACCGTGTGACAAATAGTCATGTCAGACAAAGCTATGGGAATCGAACCCACAACCAAAGTACGACTGGGATTTATCACCTACCACTAGACTACATGAAGTCCCTGGTCAGTATGACTAATTCTTTTTAGTTAAATGATTTTATGGATTAAGAATATGTTGATTTTGGGAACTTATGATATATCAAATGGTTATCCTTAGTATAGGAAAATGATTTGGTGATAAAGTGACAAATGTTATTATGGAAGATGTTCGCTCTTTTGGGAACACTATATGCCTAAGGAAAATAGAATACTATGGGATTTCATTTGAGGAGTAATAGTGGATTTCTATTTTGGAATAATCTATGTTTTTATTGTGGACTTATAGAGATTTAGGTTATTTATGGAAATTATTAACCTATCATAGAGAATATGTGATTAGGTTAATTACTTTTAAGTATGTTACTTTAAGAGTAGTCAATGTTATTTGGAGATAAATATTAAAATTTATCATGGAAGACTATGTAATAAAATCCTTATGAATTTTTGGTTTCAAATATAGTTTGTATTATTTTGAATAATTTTAAGGAAATTGTTTATTTAATGTTATTTGTTGAACTTTGGGTATTGTTTGTTTAATTTTGAAGATTAAGAGTGGTATTTCTTTCTCTAAAGGATTATCATTTTTGGGGATAATTTGATCTTGTACTAACCATTTTGGTTTTGGTTAATTTCTAAAGACAAGTGAAATATATAGTTCATCTTTTTTGGATTATGTGATTCTCCATAAGTTGATCCTAGCGCTTTAGGTGTGACCAAGTCATATTGAATACTCATTATTTGGATAAAAGATGAGTTTGTGGTAGAAATTTATTAAAGGATGAAACTCTAAATTTAAAGTAAGTATATATCCTTATGTTCTTATTCAATCTCATAAATAAATTCCTTAACATTATGAAAAGGAACATAAAACAAAAACATTGTCCGTTTACTCTTCCAAATGGGTAATAAAAGACCATTTAACCCATCACAAGTTTATGGCTTTAAGATTTTCAACTTTCTCCTAATAATATTCTTTATCACTCTCCATCAAAACTTGATAGTTATTTTTCTCTTCCATATCTGTGTTTTCTTTCATATAACCCTAGTATGTGTTATTTCTAGTAACCTTCATACTTACCTTTCTCTTTTTTAAAATAGAGGCCTCATTAATCCATTTTTCAATGTGGGATTTCAACTAAGATATTTTGAAATGTCAAACCCCTAGTTTTCAATACTGAGTTTAAATTGTGAGGATGGAATTTATTGGAGTAGGGGAGAATGTAACACCCCAATATTTCATAGTAAGTTATCATTTTAAATTAATTTAATAGCTTATATTTCACGCAACACCAACTTGGCTTGCGTTATACGCAAGATTGAGTTTCGGTGAAACAACACATTAGTATTATAATTGTTTAAACAATATATTTATTTATAAATTAAATATTGTAATATTAATAGAAAAAAATAAATTTTAAATTTTATTTATAATGTCTTCACATAAATAAAACATATTTATAATTAAATGTATAATTTTTTTTAAAATATTTATATAATTAGAAAAACTATTTTCTTAAAAATAACTACTTTTTATGTTCTTTTGTGAATAATAATAAAATTAATTTTAAACACTACTAAAAATTTAATTTTTTAAAATAGCATTCATTTTTGAATTCGAAATATCAAAATTATCTTAGGGATAATTTTTGGTATTCTTCAGAAAACTTTCAATTTTTGATGAATAGTGAAAAACATTGTGTTATTGTTTTAAACTGACTTTTTATTTAAATAATTATTTTAAAATTTAAATTTATTTTAAAGTAAAAATAGATATATAATACCTATATTAATCCAATTTAATTCATTAGAGTCATTTTATAATAATATTAGATATATAAAATTTTATTGACTTTTTAACGTCTTTTACCCACCTTCTAGGCACATTTGCAAATCTAAATAAAATGTAATTTTACCGATAGTGTGAATTAAATTTCAAAAATATGAGAGACACAATTTAAATTAGTAAGTAAAATTTGGTTCAATAGGATGGAAATATTTTTTTGTGAATAGTAACTTTTGAATTTTATTTACCACAATTAAAAGTAAATAGGGTGATTAAAGGTAAAATTAATGTTATAATTTCCCAAAAACATGTCCTGATTCTATTGGATAAGTTTATTTATACCAAAATAAACTTTAGGGCAAAAATAATATCCTTTTTTATCCATTTGGTTAATATTAGGACATTTATTATATTTTATTTAAAAAATAGTTAAAAGTGTTAAATTCAAAGATTAATAACTAAAAAATTTTCAATATAGGGTTATAATTAAGATAAATTTGACTATAAATTTTAATTATAAATCTAAAAAGATTTTATAAATCATGTTATTTTATTTATAATTTTTAGACATTAAATAATTAAATTTATTTATAACACATTGATGAAGCAGTAATTACCTTGTTAATGAAAGATAAAAATAATTCATATTATAAATATTAAAATAAATAAAAATTGAAACTTTTGATGCCATCCAAGAATTTTCTGGGTTAATATGACATTTTAGGGTTTATTCAATTTATTTTTTTCGAAGTAATAAAGTTTTTATGACTTTCAAAAAAACAGATACTAAATAGTGTCAAAATTGACATAAATGAGTTTTTAAAACAAATACTATTTTATTAAACGATATAGTACTCCTAAAAATATAATATTCATAAAAAGTACTTAGATAAGGTTATATGTGTTAGTAATGAACCACTTTATGTTCTCTTGGCATTTTATAGTAAGTTTATTAACCATGTAATATAAAAATACAAGAAGACATGGTAAATGTTAAACTATTTAACTAAGAGTTAAATCTAAAAGATAAGGTTAATATGGTGACATAAACTTATCTAAAACCTATTGGTTGAGAGTATTTAAACTAATACTCACATTTTATTCAAAATAAATCCATTTGGAAATATTATAAACTGAAAATGATTTTATAATAAATTAATATTTCAATCTTTTTCTAAAGTGCCCCTCACCTCTCTTATAAAAGGGAACTTACTCTTCTCTTAAATTCACACCTAAAAAGCCATTTGGATAGGAAAAACCCAACTCAAATATCCTCCCAACTAACCTCAATTAATCCTAGAGTCCTTACTTTGATCAGAAAGCTAACTTAAGGAGCCCTTTTGTTCGAATCAAAAGGAAGCACTCGAAGAAGAGGTAATTATTTCATCACCTCTTTCAAAGTTCTTTTCTTCTTCCACTTCCTCTTTCTTTGTTGTTTCCATAATAAAATAATAAATCCAGTACCTTATACACACTAAGATGTTGTTATAAATATGGTACAACCATATTCACTATTCTATCCATCCTATGAATGACAAATTCATCATACGTGCGTGCGTACGGCTTACCGTCTCCACGTCGTGGTGTAGTTTGTTATTCAAAACTTCATTATTTGGATGGGTATAATAATATGTATAATTTAAATAAATAATAAATATAACATGTTAATTATTCTTTATATATAATATACCATCCAATTACATATGATTTCACCATCAATAGAATGGTATTGTCGCTCGTGCGTACGTACGGCTTACCGTCTCCACGATGCGGTGAGATTTTGTTCCCCATAATAACCATTCAAGAATAATTTTCATTTGATGATTAAAAATATAGTTTAATAACTTAATATCATTATGAATGTGAATCAAATACATCCTATCCATAAATAACATGACTTACATAACAAAACATATGAAGGAAAATGAATCAGTTAACACCCGAAATACTGATACTACTAAAATAGTGTGAACAATGCAATATCATAGGATCATATATGATATAATATTTATGTATGTGGTTATTTTATAATTTAATAAAAATTATTTAAACATTATACAGAATGTTAAAGTACCCTCGACTAATTAAAAGTACACGGTGAGGGGTTTTCATCTCACTTTTTATTCCCGTGAGATTCATGATATATTTGACACTACATCCTTTTTTGTGGTGTATGTACTACCCATGATTGTATTATTTGTGTAATATAATTTAATTTATGGGTATTTATGTCTTCATTTTATGATCCTTCTTTCATGGGTTGTATTTTTAGTAAGTTACCAAATCGGTAAGGGAACTTCTAATTTCAATTTCAACTCATTGGGTTTTATACACATTTCATTGATTATTTTACTCCAAGATTATGTGTGAAATCACTATTTATTTATTTATGTAGTAATTTATACTCCCATTTGTGTGTGTATACTTTTGATACACATAATCACTCCATTTATAAATTCTCAAGTCATTGATATAAACTTGATAATGGTAATCTTAACTCAATTTCCATTCATTGAGTTAAACATCCAAGTCATTGGTTTTGTTTTTACAAAAATATGTGTGAATGTCCTAGGATTTATTTACACTTAATATCCAATCATATTTAGTGTATTTATATTTTTCACACATAATTATGTCATTGATTTATCCTTAATCTAAGGATACAGTCTTTATAATGGATTTCGTCTCAATTTATATTTCTTTGAGACTTCTTGTTGTTATGTGCTAATTCACTTTTATATGGTGTATATACTATCCTTTAACATATTATATCATGAATACATTTATTATCATGATATTATAAATTTTTGATTAATGTTATTCCTCGATTATTTGTATTCAAGCGTCTTTCATTTGGTTAGGAACTCTTTGACTAAAATATCATTTTAAATGTTTTAAAGATTTATTCTTCTAAAGCTTTCTCGTTAATGTCCATGTTTTAAAAAAGTGTTTTAAGGATTTATTTATATGAACATGAATGTTTTAAAATTAAAATTACTTTCAAAAGTTTCAAAGTGGTATGGGACACTTTTATTCAAAAATATCTTCTAAACGACTTATTTGATACATACTGTGAATTTTAAATGTTTTCAAGAAAAAGGGGATATTTCTCTCAAATAGTTTTACCGATTATTTTCATCTATGTAAACATCCTTCATTGTATTTTATTATTTATTAAGGTTGATTTATTATAATACAATATTCTATATTGTATTTAATGAGTTATGTTTGACTACGGATGTGCTATTTTTATACCATTCATGGTTTGTGGTTAAAGTATTAACATTTTGTATGCTAGTTTTAATATGAAAGTTTAGATTATGTTTCAACCTTTTCATATGAGGAATGAATTAGACTTTAAAAGTGATGGGTGGGGCCTTCTATATCCCCCATATTCATCAGTAGGTCTAATGAGACAGACTAGTGTCTTGGCACAAGACCTTAGAAAAATATTTATTTGTAGTCTTGGCACAGGGCCTTGAATATGTGGTTATGATGTTCGGCATTATGAATTCCATAATTATGATATTAGTTATTGATATTTCATGTAATTATTAGACTATTAGAATATCCATGTGAATAAGTAAATGGAATTATTTGGTTTATCCTTGCTATATTATGCTGAAGTTTATGTTTAAAAGGTTTTTGTTTTAGTATTATATATTGGCATAAATGTTTATGCATATTTATGATAGTTTTATCTATATTTTTATCCTTACTGAGCATTTGAGCTCACCCATTTCTTATGTTTAATTGTTTCCCAGGATGCAAAGAAGTATATTATGACTGACCTGCAGGGATAGGCTAAGGGATTTGAGTGTGTTAAAAGGAGACACAATGTTGCTTTTTCATTTCATAATGTAATGTAAAACTTATGTATGTATCTAGTACTCCCAAGGCTACTAAACTGATTGGTCTTTTAGGACTTGATCACTTTCTATAATTCTAGTGTTATGTAATAATGCACCGACTCAAGGTAACTAGGGTCGGGTCATTACAGTCATTGTGAAATTAACTTATTTCTCTATGGGATCCTCTATATGTTTCTAGACTCTAACATTGAACTTTAGGATATTATACCTAATTCCACTGATAAAGAGGTTGAGAGAGTCACATACTAAGTATATATTCAATCTTAGTTAAATTCAAGTATTGAATTTAACAATTTGAAATAAATGATATTTATTCAGGTTTGGTTGATCACCATAATTTAATCACAAGTTGTTAAAAATAATAAGTGATTTAAATAATAATAATATGTATATATCTCCAAGTTTGAATAAATATAATATTTATTATATTTATAGATGAATAATATGATGATATTTATTTATTAAATAGATTCATTATTCAAGGATTGGTAATTATCGACAAGGGAAATTGGACTGGGCTTAATGGTCTGATAAGAAATGATATAAATTATATTTATTTATATTCTTAAAGTGTTTTACATGTAAAGCGATTAATATTACTATTATTATTATTATTATTATTATTGGACATGGCTTTGACTAAGAATTATTAAGTTTGGAAGGGACTTGTGTGCGATTTTCCAACCCTAAACCTACCATAATAAATATCTAATTATATCACTTCCCATAAACAGTTTTGGTGTGTAAAATGGATAGAGAGAGACTCTATCAATCCCTAGAGATATATCTAGAGATCTAGAATGCACGTGCTCTCCTTCCTCTCAAAATACATCGAGAGAACATCAAGATCTTTTCCTCCTTTGAGAAGAATTTAGTTGTGATCAACCACGAACAATGCAAGCGATTAGGATCGATTGTTCTAGCACTCGATGATTCGGTAGTGATGTTTAGAGATTATGGTGCACATGTGGATCACCACTTGAGGGATTACGCACTTGGATCCTATAGCAAAATGATCTTTTGATAACATCTAATCAACCAGGTCATCAACGAAAAATGAGTTACAAGTTAAGGTAATTCTATATCTTCTCATAAATTAATTATAAATTACTTGTAAAGATTTTTTTGGTTCTAGGTGTAGTGAAAATGCCTTTGGTGGTTGAAATATTAAAATTTATTTTAGTATATAGTTTCCTAAAACCCCAAGAGAGAATCTTTTCAGTTTAAATTTATAATTAATTTATTTAATTTTGATAGAAATTGTTACCTCATCTTAGTATACTTTCTTTGATGTAGATGTTGATCATCTTAAAACCCTTTTCTGGATTACCTTCATTTCACTATAAGGATCCAAGTGTATCATCCCTCTAGAATAGATCCAAACATTGTCCTTTGATCTCTAAAAAATTCCAATAGATTTTTGGGTGTTAGCGCGGTGAATCAATCATCTTGCAGCATCTATGTTGATCACTTATCCTTATATCTTGAAGGAATATCTCTTTCATTTATCGTTCTTGGGAAGGAAAGAGAAATGGTAATTCAATATATAAATATGTTGTACACAACAATTCTCTATTTCTTGATTAACCCTACACAATAGACATAACCATCTATTTATAGAGCTAGTTTTTAGGTTAAAATATCATTTAATTATGTATTGGCCTTTAAATAATATTATAATGTTTATTAAGTCCCACGCCACATAATAAAAATATTATGATTATTATTTTATGTCATGCATGATAACTCACGTAATAATAAATATTATTTTACCAGCTTATAAATTAATATTTATCATCGGATGCGGTCTTGGTCTGTTTGAACTCCTCAGCATTTATTGAATACTCGAATAAACATTTTATTTATAAATAAATATTTTTATCCACAAACCAAAAAATAAATATTTATTAAATATTTAATAATATATATATATATTATTCACAATATGATGAATAAATATTTATTTAATTTATGTGATCAATAAAACATGAATAAAATATTTCCTCAATATTGAGAGTAATATTTATTCCATTAATTAAATTCAAATATAATTTAATCGAGATAAATAGAAAAACTTAGTGCATAACCCTCTAGGAATATTTCTCATTGGCATTAGGCATGTACACCTAAAGTCTAATATTACAATCTAGAAATGGGTCAAGGTGCCCAAGAGAAATAACTTAATATCACAACATTGAAAACCTCATATGAACGCTCGATGGGTAATATAATACCTTTGTCACAATATCTCATAAATCAGGTTGTACATCTATGTTATCAACCTATATGCTTGATATGTCTTTCTTTGACTATCTGAAATAGATGTTGTTACACTATGGCCATGGATTTTATGTGACAATTTTATTTTAATCAAAGGGATGAGATATCAAATTCCATAAAGATGGAAGGGGAAAATACTTCCTCAACTTATCCATTAATAATATTTCATTCATTATGCACCCAACATACCCTAATTCCCACCAATATATGGTGGTATGGTTTTTCTAGAAAATATAAGTGTGTGAGTCATGACATTCATTAATGATAATCTTAAAGTCTAAGGACCATTACACATGCTCATTTATAGGAATATCTAATGACACTAAAACATGAATAATTTATATTGGTGGGAATATTCTCTTAATATCTCATCTTGGAGATTACCATGTTTGAATTTCATGAGAATAAACCTCATTCACTTATGAGTACTCACACCTGAAGGTCTATATATTATCTCCCCTATCATTGTTTGTTATCTATCCATAAAACTAAATTTAAGAATATAATCATAGCATTTCAAGGTTCTCATCATAGCAGGGAACTGCTATGAACTTATCAATGTGAAAATTACTCTAAGACATTATCAAATCAATGATATTCAGAAAAAAATCAATATATAATAATATATTTATATTAATATTCACTTATTTGAATATTCATGTAATCTAAATTATAAAGTAGTTGGATATAGGTTACCAACTCTAAAAAACTCCCACTTTCACTAGAGATAACTACTAACAACTGGTTAGTCATCACATGAAAAACATGCTTCTAATGAGTATGGATACATTTTCTAGGTCTACCATGTTTTTGTGTCTAGGTTTGGTAAAGTCACATGTTTGTATGGAAAATATGTTTACTAGAACATTAATATCTTAATAAAATCCCTCAATTAGTGATATAACTGAGTATCCACCTCTTGTTCCCATTTCAGAATCCTGAAATCCTGACTAAATTCATAGTCAAAGCTTATCATAAAATGATAAATCTCTTTCTTTTGGTATAATAAAAAATTGGAATAGGATGTTGTTAAAACCACTTCTTAAGCTACATCAGAAGTCCTAGCCAACTCGAATATTATAGATATGGAAACCATTGGGTGCAATAAGTTTTTTTCTTGCATATTACTTTATCCTTTTCTATTATTATAGATCAAATTGAACCAAGTGTAGACAAGTGTTCAATTCCCTTGATCGCTAGTATTTTCACTTCTCTAAACACCTAGAACTCATCAAATTTTACTTTTCCAAGTACTTTCAAATAATTCTAACTACAATTATATGTAATTATGTTATATCTATTTGATATTCACCTATTATTATTTATGCATCAATAATATCAAACCTCAGTACATATCATGGTATATGAGATGAATTTCTAGCACTTAAACTTGTGAAATTCTTTTAATATTCATAATCTCTTATTATGATCATTTACGTCATATTTAAAGGATTATATTCCAACAATAATTAAGTCTTGAATTGGATTGTATTTTTCAATATTGTGTTAAATATGTACTATGAATAGATTTATAAAACTTGTAGATCTATTTTGTATATCACATTTCTAATAACATAATTTATACTTTAATTCAAACTTAGAGAAATTTAATTCTTTAGCCTCTACAAACACGTTAATACACAATAATTACTTTCAACATTATCAATATATTTATCTTGAAAAATTATAGTGCTCCCACTAACCAATGAGAGAAACATGTCACTAATTAGTTTCCAAATGGGTATACTATTATCACTATACATGATTTATTCATAAATGAATTTATGTAATTTGTATATATTATAGGAATTTATTGATGTCACTAGCCCATTTAGTTATTCCTAGTAGACACATACCATAGGGAATCATTTTGGTCACATCATATGAACATATTCTATATGGATTTCTCAAAATGAGGTTTCCTTGACAATCAATAGCCCAATACGATGATCGTAGAAATATGTTTTGAAAAATAAAATTCAAAAGGATTTTAATCATGATGATTGGTGAATAGTTTTTAGTCATTGACTAAACCTTTCAATAATCTATCATTCTATATTGGTACCATATTATACCATCCATGCCTAGTTTCTCTTGAATACTCAGCAGTAGTATCAAGTCTTTGAGACATTCAAAATACAGAGTCCCTGAATCTTGATATATGGATTCTATTACTGAAATTTATATATACTTTTTTACCTTATCATATTACCATTTACCGCTTCTTTGTAGGAATATTTATTCTAAATGAATAATATATGTATCACCCATTGTGATTAACATACTACAAAAGTTGGGGGAGAACCCCTTTATTAAAAGGAAAAGAACACACAAACCTTTTTAAGGGAAAAGGGAGAACCCAAAAGCCCATAGAAAACTAGTAGATTTGGCACGAAGACTTAAAATACAGTGGATCAAGAGCCCAGTGGGACATAACCCATTACAAAACCAAAGCCCGATCCAAATCCAAATCCTATGCAATGAATCCAAGAAAAACCACAGTCCAAAGTCAACCAACTCAAGTCACCCCTAGCGACCACCAAAGGCCGTCGTTCAAACCACCATGACAAGATCACTGATCATCCACCACCGCATCACCTCGTCGCACACTAAAGTGTCGTCGCGCATCTAGATCTGTTGAATCCAGATCTACAACGAGACCACCATCACCCGTTGACAGCAATCCGCGTCGAAGTTCCCACCCCATCATCGTTGTACACCTTCATAGGACTCACCTGCAGTCTGTCACTGCTCGTGGCCCCGAACAAAGAAATCACCCCCAAAAAGCCACCAGGGCCCCTGCCACCACTATTTCTCAAGCATTGTCCCCACCAGTTATGCTCAGATAGAGTCCGAAAGAGCCACCACTGACCCCCAAAACCAGATCTGAAAAAAAAAATATCTGAAAAATGCAACCCTAAAGTCGCCTCCTGTCATGAGATGAAGCCACCACTCGAAACATGCACAACTGCTCCGAAGCACCGTCGCAAGCAACCATCACGAGCCTCCGCTGCGAGATGAAGGCTTCCAAAGCATCTGTCCTCTCCGATCGGAGCCATGGATATGATCTACTGCCAATCGAGTATTACAAACACGGAGGTGTCGCCGCCTTTGCCAAAGAAACTATCGTCACCGAGAGAGTAAGCAAACCCTAGAAGCATGAGTCCAATATTCCTATTCCAACACATATGCACCCAGATCCTTAACCCAATGAAGTTAAGTTTTCTCCCACTATCTTCAATGATATAGGCTTACTTTATAAAAATATAGTCAATCTTGACTAAATTTTAATATTCTTAGTGACTATAGGATCATTAACTTAGATGAACGTTAGTGTTTTAATGCTCATTTTTAGCTAAGGCCAGATTTTAACAAATAGTTTTCAAAAGATACTTTTGATAGTGTCCTAATAGATTCTCATCATATCATAACAAATAAATTTTAAATTTTATTTATAATTTTTTCACATAAATAAAACATATTTATAATTAAATGTATAAGTTTTGTTAAAATAGTTATATATTTAGAAATACTATTTTCTTAAAAGAACTACTTTTTATGTCCTTTTATGAACAATAAAAAAATTAATTTTAGACACAAATAATAATTGAATTTTTTAAAATAGACTTCATTTTTGAATTCAGAATATTAAAATTAGCTTAGGGTGAATTTTTGTATTTTTCAAAAAACTTTCATTTTTTGATGAATAGTGAAAAACACTTTGTTATTGTTTAAAACTGAATTTTTATTTAAATAATTATTTTTAAATTTAAATTTATTTTAAATTAAAAATAGATACATAATATCTATATTAATATAATGTAATTCATTTGAGTCATTTTATAATAAGATTAGATATATAAAATTTTATTGAACTTTTTAACGTCTTTTACCTACCTTCTTGGCACATTTACAAATCTACATAAAACATATTTTTATAGCTTCTGTAAATTGAATTTGAAAACTCTGAGAGACACAGTTGACATCAGTAAGTAAAATGTGGTTCAATTGGATGAAAATAATTTTTGGTGAATAGTAACTTTTTAATTTTATTTACCACGGTTAAAAGTAAATAGAGTAATTAAAGGTAAAATTAATGTTATAATTAGCCCAACACGTGTCCTAATTCCATTATATAAGTGTATTTCGACCAAAATAAACCTTAGGACAAAAATAAGATCCTTTTTTATCCATTTTAATTATATTAGGACATTTATTATATTTTATTTAAAGAAGAGTTAAAAGTGTTAAATTCAAAGATTAATAAATAAAATATTTTTAATACAGGGTTATACTTAAGATAAATTTCACTATAAATATTAATTATAAAGATAAAAATATTTTATAGATAATGGTATTTTATTTATAATTTTTAGACATTAAATAATTAAATTTATTTATGACACATTGATGATGGAGTAATTAACTTATTAATGAAAGATTAAAATAATTGATATTATAAATATTAAAATAAATGTAAATTGAAACTTTTGATACCATCCACGAATTTTATAGGTTAATATCACATTTTAATGTTGATTAAATTTATTTTTTTATAATTATTAAAGTTTTTATGACTTTCACAAAAACCAAATACTAAATAGTGTCAAAATTGACATAAATGAGTTTTTTAAACAAATACTATTTTATTAAATGATATAATACTCCTAAAAATATTATATTTGGACAAAGGAATTAGATAAGGTTATATATGTAATTAATTAACCACTTTATGTTCTATTTTCATTTTATAGTAATTTTATTAACCATGAAATATAAAAATACAAGAAGACATGGTAAATGTTAAACTATTTAAATAAGAGTTAAATATAAAAGATAAGGTTAATATGGTGACCTAAACTTGTCTAAAACATATTGGTTTAAAGTATTTAGACCCATACCCACCTTATCCAAGAAATAAATCCATTTTGAGATATTAAAACCAGAAAATTATTTTATAATAAATTAATATTTTCAATCTTTTCCTAAAATGGCCCTCACCTCTCTTATAAAAGGGAACTTCCCCTTATCTTAAATTCACTCCTCCAAAACCATTTGGCTCATCCAAAACCTGCTCAAATATCTTCTTAACTTCCCTAAATTTATCCTATATGCCTTAATTAGATAAAAAATCTAACCTAAGGATCCCTTTTGTTCGAATCAAAAGGAAGCACTTGAAGAAGAGGTAATTATTTCATCACCTCTTTCAAAGTTCTTTTATTCTTCCACTTACTATTTCTTTGTTGTTTCCATACTAAAATAATAAATTTAGTACCTTATAAATACTTAGATGTTGTTATAAATATGGTGTAACCATATTCATTATTCTATCCATCCTATGAATGAAAAAGTCATCATACGTGCGTGCATACGGCTTATCGTCTCCACGTCGTGGTGTAGTTTGTTATTCAACACTTCATCATTTGGATTGGTATAATAATGAGTATAATTGAATTAAATAATAAATATAACAAGTTAATTATACTTTAAAAATAATATATCATCCAATTACATATGATTTCACCATTAATAGAATGATATTGTCGCTCGTGCGTACGTACGGCTTACCATCTCCACGACGTGATGAGAATTTGATCCCCATCATAACCATTCAAGAATAATTTTCAATTGATGATTAAAAATAATGTTTAATAACTTAATATCATTATTTATATGAATCAAATACATCCTATCCATAACAAACATGACTTAGGTAACAAAACATATGAAGGAAAATGAATTAGTTAACACCTGAAACAATGATATTACTGAAATATTATTAATAATGAAATATCATAAGATCATATATGATATTATATTTATTCATTTTGGTATTTTATAATTTAATAACAATTATTTAACCATTATAAAATAGTTTAAATTACCCTCAACTAAGTAAAAGTACAAGGTAATGGGTTTTCATCTCACTTTTTATTCCCGTGAGATTCATGCTATATTTGACACTAGTTCCTTTTGTGTGGTGTATGTACTGCCCATGATTTTATTCTTTGTGTAATATACTTTAATTTATGGGTATTTACATCTTCATTTTATGATCCTTTTTTCATGGGGTGTATGTTTCGTAAGTTACCAAATTGTTAAGGGAACTTTTAATTTCAATTTCAACTCATTGGGGTTTATGCACACTTCATTGATTATTTTACTCCAAGATTATGTGTAAAATCACTATTTATTTATTTATGTAGTAATTTCCACTCCCATTTGTGTGGATATACTTTTTATACACATAATGACTCCATTTATAAATTCTCAATTCATTGATATGAACTTGATAAGGGTAATCTTAACTCAATTTCCATACATTGAGTTAAACATCTCAGTCATTGGTTTTGTTTTTACAAGAATTAGTGTGAATGTCCTCTGATTGATTTACACTAAATATCCAATCATATTGAGTGTATTTATATTTTTCACACATAATTATTTCATTGATTTATTCTTAATCTAAGGATATGGTCTTTATAAGGTATTTCATCTCAATTTATATTCCACTAAGACCTCTTGTTGTTATGCATCAATTCAATTTTATATAGTGTATATACTATCCTTTGAAATATTATATCATGAATCCCTTTATTCTCCTGATATTATAAATTTTTTATTAATGTTATTCCTCTATTATTTGTATTCAAGTATCTTTCATTTGTTTATGAACTCTTTAACTAAAATATCCTTTTAAATGTGTTAAATATTTATTCTTCTAAATCTTTCTCGTTAATATCCATGTTTTAAAAATAGTTTTAAGGATTTATTTATATGGACATAATTTTTTTAAAATTAAAATTCCTTTCAAAATTTTCAAAGTTGTATGCGATACTTGGATTAAAAAATCTCTTCTAAATGACTTCTTTGATACATAGTGTGAATTTTAAATGTTTTTAAGAAAAAGGGTATATTTATCTCAAATAGTTTTATAGATTATTTTCATCTATGTCAACATCCTTCATTGTATTTTATTCTTGATTGAGGTTTATTTATTATAATACAATATTCTATATTGTATTGAATGAGTTATGTTTGACTGTGGATGTGTTATTTTTATAACATTCATGGTTTGTGGTTAAATTATTAACATTTAGTATGCTAGTTTTAATACGGATGTTTAGATTATGTTTCATAATTTTCATATGAGGAATGAATTGGACTTCATAAGTGATGGGTGGGGCCCACTATAGCCTCTTGATGCATCGGTAGGTATCATGAGAAAAACTAGTGTCTTGGCACAAGGCCTTGACAAAATATTTATTTATAGTCTTGGCACAGGGCCTTGAATATGTGGTTATGATGTACAGCATTATGCATTCTATTATTATGAGATTAGTTATTGATATTACATGTGATTATTTGACTAGTATAATATCCATGTGAATAAGTAAATGGAATCATTTGATTTATCCTTTCCATATTATGCTAAAGTTAATGTTTAAAAGGTTTTTGTTTTAGTCTTATACATTGACATAAATTTTTATTCTTATTTATGATAGTTTTCTCTATATTGTTATCCTTAGTGAGCATCTGAGCTCACCCCTTTCTTATATTCAATTTTTTCCAGGATGCGAAGAAGTATATTATGACTGACCTACAGGGATAGGCTAAGGGATATGAGTGTGTTCAAAGGAGACACAATGTTTATTTTTAATTTTATAATGTAATATAAAACTTATGTATGAATCTAGTACTTATAAGGCTACTAAATTGATCGATATTTCAGGAATTGATCTCTAGTGATCATGCTGATGTTATGTAATAATGCACTAACTCTGGGTAAATGGGGTCGTGGAATTATATTTGGTATCATAGAAAGTTTAGTACAGACCTTGGAAACTAGATTTAGAAAAACTCTTATTAGAGAACATTACCCTAAGATAGACTTTGAGGATTAGTATAGAAGAACTTCACAGAATTTTGGCAATGTAGAGATTTTGTGATTTTTCCAAGAAATGAATCCTTGTCTGGATACTACAAGTGGATGTGGTTGTCGCGCATATGTAGTTATGAGTGAAAACTCTGACAAGGAGTTTTGGGCTTGTCCTGGGGTATCCTGTTACACAACAACGGGTCTTACTGCACACCTGGTTTGACACTCCCAAGAGATATGATTAGGATAATTCACATTTTCCTTAAAAACCGATTTGAATGATTTTAATATAAGATGGGAATAAATAACCTTGGTTAAATCCTAAATTGTTTTATATTGAAAATAAGGTGTCATGATATTCTCTAAATGATTTTATGACTATTGTTACTCACGCTATGATTTTTGGTTTTATTCAATGGGTGGATTCTAAAAAATTCATAGTAACATTGAACATGATGTAGAAGGTGGGGACGGTGGTAGAAATGATCAATGAAATGGAATGTTGATAGGCATAAAAGATATCATATTCATGCCAAATAAGTTTTATAAAAATATGATCAACAACATATACATTAACCAACTTCCTAACTCAATAAATAAGAGAAATGTGGAGAATTATAAGAGCTCCAATAGTGGAGACCATGGAGAAAAGAAAGCTAAATTTCCATCATGCAGGAAATATGGAATCAGACACCCAAGAAAGTGTCTCTAGGGAACAAAGAAATGCTTTATGTGTGGGAAATAAGTACATAAAGTAAAGAATTTCCAAGTAAAAATGGAAAGTACTATAGAAGAAAATAATAATGATCCTAAGAATCCATTTACAGTCAGTTTTCGTAAATGAAGGGCACCTGGGCATTAGCCGATTCAATGCCCTATTCTATAGGATAATCTCTAGGTCAAGGAAGAATATATGTGGAAATAAATGGATGGAGAAATGTTTAAAAAGTATTAATTCTCTTTATCGACGGGATTACTTTGGAAGACTTTTCTCTTGTATGTTTAACCTTGTATTTTGTTATGCAAAAATTCTATTTGAGGAAGAATTATCCTTTCTTGTATGGATATAATTATAAAGAACCATTTGGGTTTATATGATCCTTGAATTTGAGGCAATTATAGGTTATTACTTTTGGGGATGAAAATACAAGGTATGAGATAACCTTTATGGTTAAAATATATTATGGTTATTTTTTAGGAATTTATCTCATTTTTTAGAATGATATTAAATTATATAGCTTTTGAAAAAGGACAACACCAAGACCCTATGACAACCAGTCACGTCAGACAAATATGCGGGAATCGAACCCACAACCAAAGTGTGGCTGGGATTTATCGCCTACCACTAGACTACATGAAGTCCCTGGTTAGTATGACTAATTATTTTTAGTTAAATGATTTTATGGATTAATAATAAGTTGATTTTTGGAACTTATGATTTATCAAATGGTTATCCTTAGTATAGGAAAATGATTTGGTGATTAAGTGATAAATGTTATTATGGAAGATGTTCGCTCTTTTGGGAACACTACATGCATTAGGAAAATAGAATACTATGGGATTTCATTTGAGGAGTAATAGTGTATTTTTATTTTGGAATAATCTATGTTTTTATTGTGAACTTATAGAGATTTAGGTTATTTATGTAAATGATTAACCTATCATAGAGAATATGTGATTAGGTTAATTACTTTTAAGTATGTTACTTTAGGAGTATTCAATGTTATTTTGAGATAAATATTAAAATTTATCATGGAAGAATATGTAATAAAATCCTTATGAATTTTTGGTTTCAAATATAGCTTGTATTATTTTGAATAATTTTAAGGAATTTGTTTATTTAATGGTCTTTGTTGAACTTTGGGTATTGTTTGTTTAATTTTGGAGATTAAGTTAAGTATTTATTTCTCTAAAGGATTATCCTTTTTGGGGATCATCTTATCTTGTACTAACCATTTTGGTTTTGGTTAATGTATAAAGACAAGGGAAATATATATTTTATCTTTTTTGGATTATGTGATTCTCTATAAGTTGATCCTAGCACTTTAGGTGTGACCAACTCATCTTGAATACTCGTCATTTTGATAAAAATTGAGTTTGTGGTAGAAATTTATTAAAGGATGAAACTCTAAATGTAAAGTAAGTATATATCCTTATGTTCTTAGTCAATATCAAAAATAAATTCCTCAACATTATGAAAAGGAACTTAAAACAAAAACATTGTCCATTTACTCTTCAAACTGAGTAATAAAAGACTGTTTAACCCATCACTAGTTTATAGATTTCAGATTGTTAACTTTCACCTAATAATATTCTTTATCACTCTCCATTAGAACTTGATGGTCAGTTTTCTCTTCCATATCCATGTTTTTCTACATATAACCCTAGTATGTGTTATTTCTGGTAACCTTCATACTTACCTTTATATTTTTTAAAATAGAGGCCTCATTAATCCATTTTTCAATGTGAGATTTCAACTAATATATTTTAAAATTTCAAACCCCTAGTTTTCAATCCTGAGTTTAAATTGTGAGGATGCAATTTATTAGAGTAGGGGAGAATGTAACACCAAAATATTTCATAGTACATTATCGCTTTAAATTAATTTAATAGCTTATATTGCACGCAACACCGACTTGGCTTGCGTTATATGCAAGATTGAGTTTCTGTGAATGACACATTAGTATTATAATTATTTAAACGATATATTTATTTATTAATTAAATATTGTAAAATGAATAGTAAGAAATAAATTTTAAATTTTATTTATAATTTTTTCACATAAATAAAACACATTTATTATTAAATGTATAAGTTTTTTTAAAATAGTTATATATTTAGAAAAACTATTTTCCTAAAAAGAACTACTTTTTATATCCTTTTTTTAATAATAATAAAATTAATTTTCGTCACTAATAAAAATTGAATTTGTTAAAATAGACTTCATTTTTCAATTTGGAATATCAAAATTAGCTTAGGGTGAATTTTTGGTATTTTTCAGAAAACTTTCAATTTTTTATTAATAGTGAAAAACATTGTGTTATTGTTTAAAACTAATTTTTTATTTAAATAATTATTTAAAAATTTAAATTTATTTTAATTTCAAAATAGATATATAATACCTATATTAATCCAATTTAATTCATTACAGTTATTTTATAATAATATTAGATATATAAAAATTTATTGAACTTTTTAATGTCTTTCACCCACCTTCTAGGCACATTTGTAAATCTACATAAAACGTAATTTTACCAATTCTATGAATTAAATTTCAAAAATCTGAGAGACACGATTTACATTAGTAAGTAAAATGTTGTTCAATAGGATGAAAATAATTTTTTGGGGAATAGTAACTTTTGAATTTTATTTACCACGGTTAAAAGTAAATAGGGTAATTAAAGGTAAAATTAATGTTATAATTACCCCAAAACATGTCATAATTCTATTAGATAAGTTTATTTAAACCAAAATAAACTTTAGGACAAAAATAATATACTTTTTGATCCATATGGGTTAGATTGGGGCATTTATTTTATTTTATTTAAAGAATAGTCAAAAGTGTTAAATTCAAAGACTAATAACTAAAACATTTTTAATATAGGGTTATAATTAAGATAAATTCGACTATAAATATTAATTATAAATATAAAAATATTTTCTACATCATGGTAGTTTATTTATAATTTTTAGATATTAAATAATTAAATTTATTTTTGACACATTGATGATGCAGTAATTACCTTATTAATGAAAGATTAAAATAATTGATATTATAAATATTAAAATAAATGTAAATTGAAACTTTTGACATCATACACGAATTTTCTAGGTTAATATGACATGTTAGTGTTGATTAAATGTATTTTTTTTTTGAAGTAATAAAGTTGTTATGACTTTCAAAAAAACAAAATACTAAATAGTGTCAAAATTGACATAAATGAGTTTTTAAAACAAATATTATTTTATTAAATGATATAATACTCATAAAAATCTAATATTAGGAAAAAGGACATATATAAGGTTATATATTTCATTAATTAACCACTTGAGGTTCTCTTGTCATTTTATATTAAGTTTATTAACCATGTAATATAAAAATACAAGAAGACATGGTAAATGTTAAACTATTTAACTAAGAGTTAAATCTAAAAGATAAGGTTAATATGGTGACCTAAACTTGTCTAAAACCTATTGGTTGAGATTATTTAGACTCATTACCACCTTATCTTAGAAATTAATCCATTTGGATCTATTATAAACCGAAAATGATTTTATAATAAATTAATATTTCAATCTTTTCCTAAAGTACCCCTCACCTCTCTTATAAAAGGTAACTTCCCCTTCTCTTAAATTCACACCTCCAAATCCATTTATCTCATCCAAAAACTGCTCAAATATCCTCCCAACTACCCTCACTTCATCCTATATTCCTTACTTTGATCATAAATCCAACCTAAGGAGCCCTTTTTTCGAGTCAAAAGGAAGAACTCGAAGAAGAGGTAATTATTTCATCACCTCTTTCAAAGTTATTTTCTTCTTCCACTTTATCTTTCTTTGTTGTTTCCATACTAAAATAATAACTATAGTAAATTATACATATTTAGATTTTGTTATAAATATGGTACAACCATATTCATTATTTTATCCATCCTATGAATGAAAAATTCACCATACGTGCGTACGTACGGCTTACCGTCTCCACGTCATGGTGTAGTTTGTTATTCAACACTTAATTTTTTTGGATGGGTATAATAATGAGTATAATTGAATTAAATAATAAATATAACATGTTAATTATTCTTTATATATAATATACCATCCAATTACATGTTATTTCACTATCAATAGAATGATATTGTCTTTCGTGCGTACGTATGGCTTACCGTCTCCATGATGCGATGAGATTTTGTTCCCCATCGTAACCATTCAAGAATAATTTTCATTTGATGATTAAAAATATTGTTTAATAACTTAATATCATTATGGATATTAATCAAATACATCATATCCATGACGAACATGACTTACATAACAAAACATAAGAAGGAAAATGAATCAGTTAACACCCGAAACAATGATACTACTGAAATATTATTAACAATTCAATATCAAAGGATCATATATGATATCATATTTATGTATGTGGTTCTTTTATAATTTAATAAAAATTATTTAACCATTATAAAGGAGGTTAAATTACTCTCAAATAATGAAAAGTACAAGGTAAGGGGTTTTCATCTCACTTTTCATTCCCGTGAGATTCATGCTATATTTGACACTACTTCCTTTTTTGTGGTGTATGTACTACCCATGATTGTATTATTTGTGTAATATACTTTAATTTATGATTATTTACATCTTAATTTTATGATCCTTCTTTCATGGGGTGTATGTTTAGTAAGTTACCAAATCATTAAGGGAACTTCTAATTTCAATTTCAACTCATTGGGTTTTACGCACACTTCATTGATTATTTTACTCTAAGATTATGTGTGAAATCACTATTTATTAATTAATGTAGTAATTTCCACTCCCCTTTGTGTCTATATACTTTTGATACACATAATCACTCCATTTATAAAATCTCAAGTCATTGATATGAACTTGATAATGGTAATCTTAACTCAATTTCCATTCATTGACTTAAACATCCAAGTCATTGGTTTTGTTTTTACAAAAATATGTGTGAATGTCCTATGATTTATTTACACTAAATATCCAATAATATTTAGTGTATTTATATTTTTCACACATAATTATTTCATTGATTTATCCTTAATCTAAGGATACAGTCTTTATAAGGGATTTTGTCTCAATTTATATTCCATTGAGACCTCTTGTTGTTATGTGCTATTCACTTTTATATGGGGTGTATACTGTCCTTTGACATATTATATCATGAATACCTTTATTATCATGATATTATAAATTATTGATTAATGTTATTCCTTGATTATTTGTATTCAAGAGTCTTTCATTTATTTAGGAACTTTTTAACAAAAATATCATTTTAAATGTTTTAAAGATTTATTCTTCTAAATCCTTCTCGTTAATGTCCATGTTTTAAAAAAAGTTTTATGGATTTATTTATATGGACATAAATGTTTTAAATTTTAAATTCCTTTAAAAAGTTTCAAAGTGGTATGAGACACTTTGATTCAAAAATCTCTTCTAAACTACTTCTTTGATACAAAGTGTGAATTTTAAATGTTTTCAAGAAAAAGGGGATATTTCTTTCAAATAGTTTTACTGATTATTCTCATCTATTTAAACATACTTAATTGTATTTTATTCTTGATTTAGGTTGATTTATTATAATATAATATTCTATATTGTATTGAATGAGTTATGTTTGACTGTGGATGTGCTATTTTTATACCATTCATGGTTTGTGGTTAAAGTATTAACATTTTGTATGCGAGTTTTAATATGAATGTTTAGATTATGTTTCATCATTTTCATATGAGGAATGAATTGGACTTCATAAGTGATGGGTGGGGCCCTCTATATCCCCTCGATACATCGGTAGGTCTCATGAGACGAACTAGTGTCTTGGCATAAGGCCTTGAAAAAATATTTATTTGTAGACTTGTCACAAGGCCTTGACTATGTGGTTATGATTTCCAACATTACGCATTCCATAATTGTGATATTAGTTATTGATATTACATGCGATTATTCAACTAGTAAAATATCCATGTGAATAAGTAAATGGCATTATTTGATTTATCCTTGTCATATTATGTTGAATTTTATGTTTAAAAGGTTTGTGTTTTAGTCTTATATATTGTCATAAATGTTTATGATTATTTATGATAGTTTTATCTATATTGTTATCCTTACTCAGCATTTGAGATCACCCCTTTCTTATTTTCAATTTTTTCTCATGATTTGAAGAAGTATATTATGACTAACCTATATGGATAGTCTAAGGGATATGAGTGTGTTCAAAGGAGACACAATATTGCTTTTTCATTTCATAATGTAATGTAAAAATTATATATGTATATAGTACTTCCAAGGATACTAAATTGATTGTTCTTTTAGGACTTGATCTCTTGTTATCATGTCAATGTTATTTAATAATGCACCAACTCTAGGTAACTATGGTCGGGGCATTACAGTCATTGTGAAATTATCTTATTTCTCTATGGGATCCGCAGCATGTTTCTAGACTCTAACATTGAACATCAGGTTTCTATACCTAATTCCACTGAGAAAGAGGCTAAGAGAGTCACATACTAATTATATCTTCAATCTCAGTTAAATTCAAGTATTGAATTTAACAAGTTGAAATAAATAATATTTATTCATGTTTGGTTGATCACCATAATTTAATCACAGGTTATTCAAAATAATAAGTGATTTAAATAATAATAATAATATGTATTTATTTTCAAGGTTGAATAAATATAATATTTATTATATTTATCGATTAATAATATAATGATATTTATTTATTAAATAAAGTCATTATTCAAGGATTGGTAAATGTCGACAAGGGAAAGTGGACTAGGCTTAATGGTCTGATTGGAAATGATATACATTTTATTTATTTATATTATTAAAGTGTTTCACATGTAAAGTGGTTATTATTATTATTATTATTATTGGACATGGGTTCGACTAAGAATTATTAAGTTTGGAAGGTACTTGTGTGAGATTTTTCAACCCTAAACCTACCATAATAAATATCTAATTATATCACTTCCCATAAACACTTTTGGTGTGTAAAATGGATATAGAGAGACTCTATCAATACCTAGAGAGATATCTAGAGATCTAGAATGCATGTTCTCTTCTTCCTATCATAATACATCAAGAGAACATCAGGAGATTTTCCTCCTTTGAGAAGAATTTAGTTGTGATCAACCACGAATAATGCAATTGATTAGGATCGATTGTGTTAGCACTCGATGATTCGGTAGTGATGTTTAGAGATTATGGTACACATGTGGATCACCACTAGAGATATTATGCACTTGGATCCTATAGGAAAATGATCTTTTGATAATATCTAATCAATCAGATCATCAATGAATAAAGAGTTACAAGTTAAGGTAATTCTATATCTTCTCATAAATTAATTATAAATTACTTGTCAAGATTTTTTTGGTTCTAGGCATAGTGAAAATTCCTTTGGTGGGTGATATATTAAAATTTATTTTAGTATATAGTTTCCTAAAACCCCAAGAGAGGATCTTTTCACTTTAAATTTATAATTAATTTATTTAATTTTGATAGAAATTGTTACCTCATCTTAGGATCCTTTCTTTGATGTAGATGTTGATCATTTGAAAACACTTTTCTGGACTACATTCATTTCACTATAAGGATCCAAGTGTAGAATCCCTCTAGCATAGATCCAAACATTGTCCTTTGATCTCTAAAAAATTCCAATAGATTTTTTGGTGTTAGCGCGGTGAATCAATCATCTTGCAGCATCTATGTTGATCACCTATTCTTATATCTTGAAGGAATATCTCTTGCATTTATCGTTCTTGGGAAGGAAAGATAAAGGGTAATTCAATATAGAAATATGTTGTACATAACAATTCTCTATTTCTCGATTAACCCTACATAACAGACATAACCATCTATATATAGAGCTAGGTTTTAGGTTAAAATATTATTTAATTTTGTATTGGCCTTTAAATAATATTATAATATTTATTAATGCCCATGCCACATAATAAAAATATTTTGATAATTATTTTATGTCATGCGTGCTAACTCACTTAATAATAAATATTATTTTACCAGCTTATAAATTAATATTTATCATCGGATGTGGTCTTGGTCTATTTGAAGTCCTCAGCATTTATTGAATACCCGAATAAACATTTTATTTATAAATAAATATTTTTATCCACAAACCAAAAAATAAATATTTATTAAATATTTAATAATATATATATATATTATTCACAATATGATGAATAAATATTTATTTAATTTATGTGATCAATAAAACATGAATAAAATTTTTCCTCGATCTTGAGAATAATATTTATTCCATTAATTAAATTCAAATATAATTTAATTGAGATTAATAAAAAAACTTAGTGCATAACCCTTTAGAAATCTTTCTCATTGGAATTTGTCATGTACACCTAAAGTCTAAGATTACTATCTAAAAATGGTTCAAGGCGCCCAAGAAAAAGAACTTAATGTCACAACATCGAAAACCTCATACGAATTCTCGATGTGCAATATAATACATTTGTAATAATATCTCATAAATCATGTTGTACATCTATGTTATCAACCTATATGATTGATACATCTTTCTTTGATTATCTGAAATAGATGTCGTTACACCATGGCCATGTATTTTATGTGACAATTTTATTTTAATCAAAGGGATGATATATCAACTTCCATAAAGATGGAAGGGGAAAATACTTCCTCAACTTATCCATTAATAATATTTCATTCATTATGCACCCAACATACCCTAATTCCCACCAATATATGGAGGGATGGTTTTTTTAGAAAATATAAGTGTGTGAGTCATGACATGCATTAATGATAATATTAAAGTCTAAGGACCATTACACATGCCTGTTGATAGGAATATCTAATGACACTAAAACATGCAGAATTCTTATTGGTGGGAATGTTCTCGTAATCTCCCTTCTTGGAGATTACCATGTGTGAATTTCATGAGAATAAACCTCATTCACTTATGAGTACTCGCACCTGAAGGTCTATATAATATCACCCCTATCATAGTATGTTATCCATCCATAAAACTAAATTTAAGAATATCATCATAGCATTTCAAGGTTCTCATCATAGTGGGGAACTGCTATGAACTTATCAATGTGAAAATTACCCTAAGATATTATCAAATCAATTATATTCAAAATAAAAATAAATATATAATAAGATATTTATATTAATATTCACTCATTTGAATATTCATGTAATCTAAATTATAAAGTTGTTGGTTATAGGGTACTAATTCCAAAAAACTCCCACTTTCACTAGAGATAACTGCTAACAACTGGTTGGTCCTCACATGAAAAACATGCTTCTAATGAGTATGGATACCGTTTCTAGGTCTACCATTTTTTTGTGACTAGGGTTGGTAAAGTCCCATGTTTGTGTGGAAAATATGTTTACTAGAACATTAATATCTTAATAAAATCCATCAAGTAGTGATATAAATGAGTATACACCTATTGTTCCCATTTCAGAATCCTGAAATCCTAACTAAATTCTTAGTCAAATCTTATCATAAAATGATAAATCTCTTTCTTTTGGTATAATCAAAATTTGGAATAGGATGTTGTTAAAACCACTTCTTAAGCTATATCAGAAGTCTTAGCCTACTCGAATATTATAGATATGGAAACCACTGGGTGAAATAAGATTTTTTCTTGCATATTACTTTATCCTTTTCTATTTTAGTATATCAAATTGAACTAAGTGTAGAAAAGTGTTCAATTCCCTTGATTACTAGTATTTTCACTTCTCTAAACACCAAGAACTCATCAAATTTTACTTTTCCAAGTACTTTTAGATAGTTCTAACTACAAGTCTATGTAATTATATTGGATCTATTTGATATTCACCTATTATGATTTATGCATCAATAATATCAAACCTCATTACATATCATGGTATATGAGATGAATTTATTGCACTTAAAATTGTGAAAATATTTTAATCTTCATAATCTATTATTATGCTCATTTATGTCATATTTAAAGGATTATATGCCAACAATAATTCAGTCTTGAATTGGATTGTATTTTTCAATACTATGTTAATATATGTACTGTGACTAGATTTAGAAAACTCATATATCTATTATGTAGATCACATTCCTAATAACACCATTTCTACTTTAATTCAAACTTGGAGAAATTTAATTCTTAGTCTCTACAAAACCGTTAATACACAATAATTACTTTCAACATTATCAATATATTTATCTTGAAAACTTATAGTGCTCCCACTAACCAGTGAGAGGCACATGTCACTAATTAGTTTCCAAACGGGTATACTATGGTCACTATGAATTATTTATTCATAAATGAATTTATGTAATTTGTATATATTATAGGCATTTATTGATTTCACTAGCCCATTTAGTTATTCCTAGTAGAAACATACCATAGGGCCTCATTTTGGTCACATCATATGGAAATCTTCTGTATGTGTTCCTCTAAATGAGGTTTCCTTGAAAATCAATATCCCAATACGATGATCATAGAAATATGTTTTGAAAAATAAAATTCAAAAGGATTTTAATCATGATGATTGGTGAATAGTTTTTAGTCATTGACTAAACATTTTAATAATCTATCATTCTATATTGGTACCATCTTATACCATCCATGCCTATTTTCTCTTGAATACTCACCAGTAGTATCAAGTCTTTGAAACATTAAAAATACAAAGTCCCTGAATCTTAATACATGGATTATATTACTTAAATTTATATATACTTTTTTACCTTATCATATTACCATTTATTTCTTCTTTTTAGGAATCTTTATTATGAATGAATAATATATGTATCACCCATTGTGATTAACATAAACCACCTCTTTGGTTATATATATTCCTATGTAGTATGTTTTTATGGAACTAATACTTCTAATAAGCTTAGTGGAGTCCAGTATTCCTATGTCAACCCCTATGCATCCATATCCTTAACCCAATGAAGTTAAGTTTTCTCCCACTATCTTCAATGATATAGGCTTAATTTATGAAAATATAGTCAATATTGACTAAATTTTAATATCCTTAGTGACTATAGTATCATTAAATTAGATGAAACTTAGTGTTTTAATGTTCATTTTTAGCTAAGGCCATATTTTAACAAATAGTTTTCAAAAGATACTTGTGATAGTGTCCTAATAGATTCTCATCATATCATAATTGATATGATATCCATTAGACAATATTGTTAGCATATGGTTAGTTATTACACTTCTATTTGTAAAACATGTCTTTGAAGGAATGATGGAAGATTTGAAATATATATATAAGACTTGTTGTTGATCTTCCTTTTACTACCATCGTGAAATTGATGTATATAAGGAAATTTTATTTAGGTATAACCTTTACTCCATATGTATGATCAATGATTACTTGGATAAATTTTTTTTCGACAAGCTAGAACATAGATTCTTCAATATTTACCAAGTGAAATCATTCGATTCACTGAGAATTTATAAAATTTCTTAAAGAAATCTCATTAAGTATATGAATTTACCCTTAGCTTTAAAATATTTCTCATGGCCATGTTAAACTAACTCTAAAAGTTTTTTGACATACCTTTATTTATAAGGGTTTCTTTATCTAAAACATGATAAGTAGTTTTTTTGTATATTCAGTATATTAGCTCAATTCTGACTAAAACACTTTTATGGGTATAAAAAAGTCAACTAATTTCATTTTTATTTGACAAATAATTATCTTTCCATAATCAGGTAAGAGTTTTATATTTTTATATTCATCATTGATTACGATGGATATTTGATATTCAAGAGCTATTGAACCAATAGTTTAGTATTAAAGTACCATAACAATTATTTATTACAAATGTGAAATAATGACTCATGTCTAGATATATATTAAGATAAATGTTTTGGTAATACTCATTACAAGATTTAATCATTCCATTTTGACAACTAGAAATAGTGATCTCCCCTTGGATAGCATAGGAATCATCCTTTTTGATTTCCGTTTGAGTTCACTCTATAACCCTTCTATTCATACTCATTTATTGTATTTAAATACATGTATGTTGTAATAATATTGTATTTAATACACAATTTTTGAATAGAAACTTGATGAATATACCTAAATTGGATGCAACTCCTTACTTCTTCAATTCATTGTAATTTCTTTTCTAGTGTCTATTCTTTAAACATAAGAAGAAAATAGCCTCATGTCTATTCTTCTGCCTTTTAATATTTTGTATCTTTGAAGGACACCATGAAGGATCTTTTTACTTTATATTAGCCATGGTATCTTAATCCTTTTCTTTCAAACTTTTCACCATAAGGGGTGGAGAAAAATATTTCAACCAGTCCTTATATGCTTGGTGAAGTATGGAAAAAAATTCCTAAGAAACTTATCCATTTTGTTTATTTGGGATTGGACAAATAAGGATAACCTTGGTGGTAAGGATAATAAAATAATATTAATGGATAATTTCTAGCCAAAGTGGAATCCCAATTTCTCTAACCAATCAATATACCTCAGTATTTTGAAAGCATTATCAATAGCTAGATTGCCTTCTTCCATTTTACATTGATATAGTGCATTTATATGCTTATTTATTTATAAACTTTCCATCTCTTTCTCAAGATAATAGAGATGTGATATTATGGTGTATACATCCATGTATTTATGTTGTATCATTAACTATCTGGTCATATTTGATAATATAATACAACAGACATAGGAAGCATCCTTAAAATATCTTTGGTAGGCATCCTTTTCACCTTCACTCACCTGCTAGGGTGGCAGAACATAAATAGTAGATTCCAATACATAATATAAACTTTCTAATAATAATTCATCATATATAAAATTATACCATATCTATAAATTTGTAGTTTTAATTACATACCCTAAGGTAAGGAATGATCACAGTGATTTTTTGGTTTTACTTACCATTTTCTGTAATAATTAAAATAGATAATTAATACTTTGCTTGATTAACAAATTATATAAGAAATAATAATAATTAATTTTATTAAATCTCTCGATATTTTATCAAGTCTCAATATCCCTCACCATTGAACTCAGAATGTCTAGTTGCTAAGACATTCTAGTGGAAAGGATTCATGTTCCCCCTCAAATAACTCCAATGAGGGTTAGTCAAGCTACTTGAAGGTGTTTATATTGGAAATTATTCTCCAAATATATGCTTTTAGATCCTTGATTAATTTATTGGACTCTCTAATCATGAAATATTGACTTGGAATTTTCTCTAAAATTTCCTCCAAGTCACATCAAGTCTAGCGAGGGCTACTACTCTTGATGTAAGATGGCTAATTCAACCCATAACCTTTATGAAAACTCCACATTAAAAGTAAGTTTTACAATGAGGGTTAGTCAAAAATTTAGTTCTAAGTATTTTATTCCTAATCAAGTAATGGAAGTCCAAATATAACTTAATATATATTTGAGAGGTTTTAATTTATTATGCATAAATTTTATCTTGTATTATCCTTTACATGTCTTGTTAAATATTAAGTATATTTTACTTAACTATTCAACTAGGTTGGATAAAACATTTATGCATAATCCATTTATTTAAATTCTATCACTGTACATTAATTCATTTATTTATGTGATAGCGGTTTTGCATCCATAAAATTAATAATGTGTAAGATAGAAATAATTAATTAATTAATGACCCAATCATGATCTTATCTAATGGTTGATTTATTGAGCAGAAAATAAATCGACCTTTTAACTAGGGGAAATTCCTTATGTTGGTCTTAGAATGAGTTACAGCATTCCACCTTTACACCTATGGATCGCCTGAGTTGGAATCATTATGGTTCTATCTTGAACTGTCTCCATGAACTTTGGGATACTCCATTAATTACAAGTATTTATAAATCACACATGGGTGAGGGGAACCATAGTATTGGTTAATAGAGATTACATAAATAACCATGGACACACATGTAACATCCCAGACTTGGTTCACTCACAAGTAACCAACCCTGATTGATCACACAGCCTCAAGCATGAATCCCCATATTCTAGAGGTTGCTGACTGTAAGTGAGGGTCTAAGGTGGTATAGTGGAGATATTATACCCACATGGTCAGATTAGCACCATGATATTAATAAATGAATAAATAGAATAATCATAATAATAAGTGTTCAACAAAATAATAATACATCCAGACATAAATAAATAATCAAGTCCATAAGTAGAATCATATACAAAATGATGAGTGTATCATGATGTTATACAAAAATAAACAGACATACATGGTAGTAGGAATCCATACAGTCCATGTATAATAAAAGTAAAAAAAGAAAAAAAATGATATCTCCAAGCATCATGATCTAAGGACTTAGTCCTATGCTTTTAAGCTCTCATTCTAAGTGTCAATTGAGGATCCGTTAATTGGTGATTTCCCTTGTCCCTACCTACATCCATGAAGTCTGTCCAAGTACTAATCGGCATCCCAAACAGGATGTAAGATATACTCAGTAAGTTATCTCTAACGGTGTCTATAACAAATATATCTTGTGCATAAAAACTATAATTGAGTGTAGGTAAACTAGGTAAAATTATAATATGAATGATATATCATAGAAGTCCATGAGAAGAGGATGTAACTATGAGTAGGCAATAAATGATTAATATCAGTACATAAAGGTAAAGTGTAAGTGACTACTATATTTGGAATATGTCACATATGTAAAAAGGTATCAGACCTATATGGGGCAGGTCCTAAGGTGTAAAACCAGGGGGACATCTTTGAGACTAGGGAACATTTCCAAGGTGAGCCCAAAATGGTGTAGATCTATATGGTCCAGGAACCCAGGACCCATGGCTGAGGCATCCTAATATCTGGAGATATAAGTATATATCGGGGGTGTAGGTGCCATACCTCAAACCCCTCATTGGTTCCATACCGTAATCAAGACCGGTTTTATACCATTAATCAACATCAATGTTATACCATAATACCTAAAATCAATAAGTAATATAAAATTATAGGGCTATGTTAGTGTTCATGCCCAGGTACAATCATCCATATCATTAAAATATCCATATTTAATCCATTCATTAACTCATTTAATTTACTTAAGGCTTCCACAACGGGTGGCAATCTCACACACCCTAAAGGGTGGTTTCATCATAGGGAAATTAAATGAACCCACCTTTTAGGTGTTTTGGGTTGAGTTTGAAAACCTCCAACCAATCCAAGGTGTTATGAGGGAATCACATTTAAAGTTCAAACAATTTATTTAAGACATTGATTAATTTTATGATCAATTTTCAGAAGGTCCAAAATTCATCACAATGGTTAATAATTACTAAATGAAAAACCATATAGAAAAGGTATATACCACCTAACTTATGGAAGTAGAGGATTAATCATCTAGTATTGGCTTCTAATTCAGAGTGGAACGAGAGAAAATAGAGAAATAGACAAAAGACTAAAAATAGGGTGAAAGGTCCTTCATGAAGATCGAACAATGGATAGTTAGAGAAACTATGAAAATAAGGTAATATATCAAATATCTTACCATTGGTGATTCAACGTGGTAGAAGACACTTGATTCAGATACTATATGGAGAAGAGAGATCAAAGCCTAGGTAATGCATGGGATAATATCTTTGCATGGGAGGTGCTTCTTGATAAAAAGGAAAAGAAAGGGGGTTTAAATTTTAAAAGGATATAGGTAAAATAGACATTTAACTCTATTTTAAGGGGTCACATGGTTTGGTATCATGGTTGGATAAATCATGCACCAACCGTATGATATTCATTATTTAAGGCACCCCCTCACATAGGCTAGGTTCATGTTTAGACTGACCATGTTCCATGAAAAATCCCTCTGTAACATCTCTGAAACATTTTTCATAGCCATGTGGTCTAGGGTGCATGGTTTGAAAAATCATGTGACACAATCTATGTTTTCATGGTTTTAGGTTCATGATTAGAACTAACCATGTTCTAACCATGGGCCTCAGCTATTCTTCCCAAAAACCAGGGCTCTGGGTCCTAAAAAGCCTTGAATGCTCCTAAAACCTTCCTTAATCATTTAATCACAAACATAAGGCTAAAAATGTGATTCAAAATGAAAATTAACTAGTTTTTACCTCAATATGAAATTTGGTATGTTACATTCACCCTTAAAATAACTCATGCCCGAGTTTCCCTTCTCAAGGTGGTAAAACGCAATCCATGAAAAGATTTAGACACTAGGTATGTACATTTTCTTCTCACTCACAGGTCTCGTCTCATATGTGGTTATGCTTCCATAGCACTTGGACTAAAGGAACTGACCTACCTCATAGATCCTTCATACTCTGTTCCATGATAAAAATAGGGTTCTGGTCAAAAGAAGCATCAACATCCAGTTTCACCTCCTTATACTGAAAATCATGATACGAGACTAATTAGTAACAAAATAACTGAGAAACATGAAACATGTCATGCATAGATCTATATCTTTGGGGAATTTCTATCTGATAATCCACTGATCTGACCCTCTCCAAAATCTCAAAAGTTCTGATGAACCAAGGAAATATCTTCCCTTTCCACATAATCTTTCAATACCCAAGTCTAGTCAAAACACACAAGAATACTTGATCCCTGACCTCGAACTCTAGAGGTTTCCAATGACGATCAACATAAGACTTATACCTAGACTAAGCTGTAGTCATATTCTTCTAAATAATTTTTACCTACTCTAATGTCTCCTAAATGAGATGAGGTCCCAGTAGCATTGTCTCTCTATCCTCTAACAAGCATAGGGGTAAAAGACACAATCTACCATATAAGGCCTCCTAAGGAGTCATCTGTATCATATCCTTAAAGATATTTTTGTAAGAAAACTAAGTTAGATATATTTTATTTTATAAAAAACCTTCAAAATTGAGGATTAATTATCTAAGAATGTCCTCCAAAATTTGTATTGTACGTTCGGATTGACCATCATTCTATGGTTGAAAGTTGTGCTCAGAAGTACCTATGTACTGAGATCTTTTTATAACCCTTTCTATAACTGTGATTTAAACTAATAATATCTATCTGATGTGATAGAATAGGGAAAAAAATTAAGGCATATAATCTCTCAGACATAGATCCTTCCAAGCTCGCCCACTGAAAATTTCTCCTTGATGGGTAGAAAGTGAGCGACCTTCGTTAGCTTGTTGATGATTACCCATATTGTATCACTGCCTCGACGGGATCTCAGTAACCTTGCCACAAAATCCATGGTGATGTCATTACATTTCCACTATGATATGGGTAATGACTGTAAAATCTCTACTAGTTACTGGTGTTCTTCCTTCGCCTACTGAAAGGTGGAACACCATGCAATAAAACCCGCTATCTATCTTTTCATACTAGGACACTAGTACTGGTAGTGTAAGTCACGGTACATATTGGTAACACTGGGATGTACTGCCCAAATAAAGGCATGAGACTCATGCATAAACTCCTCTCATATTTCTTTGAGAACCCATGTGCGCCTTTGAATGTTAAATATATCATCCTTTTCACTAATCTAACCTAGCATCAGGTCCTCGCATGAAACACTCTCCTATAGGATTAATCCCTCAGGGTATGAAAGTTATATCATCTTCATTATCTATATAAGTGAAAAGTTCACTACAAAATATGTAAGAACAGGTTGTTTGTGGTGTTCTTAGACCTCTAAGTGCATCTCAAAAATTAGGTCCATCAACTGCCACTCACCAATAACCTCCTGAACTTCCTATGTTTGATTCCTCCAGCTCATGGCATTAGTCACGGTATTACCCTTCCCAAGCATATAGGAAAGCTAAAAATTGAAGGATTGTAGGTATTCAACCCATGTCCTCTGTCTGAGATGCAGTTCACTCTATGTGAAAATGTATTTGAGGCTCTTTTTGTATCTAAACACAATAAACTTCTCTCCAAGAAAATATTTCCTCTAACAATTCAAGGCATCAACAACAGTTTCCATCTTGAGATCATGTATCGGGTAATTCCTATCATGTGGCCTTAACTGAAAAAACTCATACGCCGCAACTCAATATTAATATATCATGTAAAGACCCATAAATTTCAAGGAAATTTTTTTTTTCTTAATTTTCTTTGGAATTTTACAAGAACGCAGTTTCTTATGGCACCTAATTCCGAGGCCCGGTGTGCCCAGAATCATTTTAAGAAGTTTGGCTCGGGTACGTTCAGTGAACGAACGAGCGGGTTTTTCTAACTTTTAAACCGGTGCTCGGAATCGAATTCTGAGGGAACCGATCTAATCGTAGTGCCGGTATTTTCTTATAAACGCCTCTTCTGGAGTTGCGTTTGCTCGGGTGTGGTTTTTAATTTTTGGGCTTTAAGTTAAGAAATAAAATAATGTGGTGCGACAAAATTTATTTTATTTCACTTAAGCCACTTAAACCTGCTTAAGCTGAGTTAAAGCAAATAGGGTACAATTCAAAATATCATACCCTCTTGGTAGGATATTTGTGAGGTGGGGCCCGCACGAGCCCCACCGTTTCTTTTCCGCTAAGTAACGCACCCGCGAAAACCCCTATTAAATAAAAGTCAACTGGGGCATTTTCTTAAACAATTAAATGCTCCTTTTAATTGGGCGGTTTTATTCGTTGAATTAATTCTATGAATTAATGGGTCGTTACTTAACTTATCTTTTTTCGTTTGTTGGCATGTTAATAAAATAAGACCAACACTTTTATTATTGTGTGTTGTTCGTTGAGAGGATTTGACAGAACCTTAATTCCTTCATCCTCCTTCGTGAAGAACGCGAAGAACGCGAAGAACGCGAAGAACGCCAGCCTTCGACAAAAGGCAATGAAGAACGTCGAACCATCGGAGATTGACGAAGCGACGCCGTGTTCCGTGACACCAACGATTCTTCTCCCGCGACGTTCTTCTGCGACGTTCCTTCATCCGCGACAAATCTTCGATCATCCGTTGAGGTGAGAGATTGAGGACCTTTTTAATTCTTTGTGGTTTATAAAAACAACATGGATTTAATTGTTATAATTAAATCTGTATGTTCTTGATCCTCGGAGTTCATCGACGCAACGCCGTATACTGCGACGACGCGACGTCCTTCCGCGACGCGACGATCCTCTCCTTCCGCGACGATCAATTCCGCGAAGAACGCACGCTCGACGACTATGGCGAGGTAGGGGTTTTATTTGAGAACAATCTTTATTTCCATGGTTGTTTCTTTTAAAACAAATAACCCGGATCAAAGTTCAATTTTAATTCTATTAAAATTGTGCCTTGCTTGTTATTCATGTGTTGAATATTTATTCCTGATTGTTATCACCTAACGCAGAGAGTGCGGGCCAAACAAACACGGCCCGACAACCCTCCGCAGTTTCCGTTGATGCGCGTATTGGCGGATGATGACAAATGGGGCCACAGTGGCGTTTTGAGGGCCAGGAAGTGGAGTATGGGACCCAGGAGGAACTACGGCGCAAACGGAAGTGGATTCGGACCACCGGAGCAACTCCGGTGGCCCGTGGAATCCACCGGCGGCGCAGGTCGCCGGCGCGGCGGCACCGGCGGCGCAGGTCGCCGGCGCGGCGGCACCGGCGGCTGGCGGATGGAGCCGCCGCGGCTTCAGCCGCGGCGGCGGCGGTCAGCCAGACCCGTGACCACACGGGTCCGGTGACTCATGGGACGCAGCAAAGCCGCGTCTGCTGACCCAGCGCGGCCCCGTGCGGGCCGCGACACTTCAATTCCGCGGGGGCAGCGCCCCGCGGCTTCCTCCGCTCGGCCGAGCCAATCCGGGCCGACCCGACTGGCCGGGTCGCGCTAAACCAGGTTGGACCCGGACCCGGTTCGGGCCGACCTGGTTCGAGCCGACCCAGGGGGGGTTGGGCTAGGTCGGTCCGGGCCCAGACCCCCTGTCTCCGGACATTTTCGGTATTTTTCTCATAACTTGAGCTACGGGCCTCCGAACGACACGACGTCAGCTGCGATGTGATCCTTGGATCGAGACGGTCGTTTCGGTATATCACACTCAAGGTTTCGGATTACTTTGAGTTCGGCCGGGTTGGTTCGTACACGAAACCAGCCGGGCCCTCGGAGCGGAAACGCTCATATCTTGAGCTTCGGACGTCTGATTGACGTGCCGTCAACTTTGTTGATTTCCTCTAAGTGAGACGGATATTTTGGATTACTCTGCCCGAGGTTTGGACTCAGGTGGAGTATGGTCGGGTTGGTTTTGCCTAAAAAACCAACCGGGCCCCTGGGATGAAAAAGCCAATAACTCTCAGACCGGGCGTCCGATTGACGCGCCGTCTGTGACGTTGAGTTCCTGTTGGCGTTACGGAACTTTTGGATACATCAACTTTGGACTATGTGTCAGTTGATGTATCAGCCTCTCGGCTCGTGGAGCGGACCCTCCTGAATGAGTTTGCTGTGTGCGGGAACCCTAGAGATGGCTGCGACTGCTACTGTGACGACGACGATTGTACAGAGATCCTCAGTGGATACGACGGCAACGACTACAGCACTCAGCGATCCTTTGTGGGTCAGTGCTACTGATCCTGTGTGGGTCCGATCCTGTGTGGGTCAGTGCTCAGTGGTCCTGTGTGGGCCAGCGCCTACAGGTCCTGTGTGGGCCCGATCCTGTGTGGGTCTTTGAGGGGGTTAGTTACCTATCGATCCTTTGTGGGTCAGATCCTTTGTGGGTCATTTCGGGGGTTAGTACCTATCGATCCTTTGTGGGTCCGACGACTTAGATGGATCAGTGATCATCTCTATCGTCATTCAAAGAAGTATACCTGTGTGAGCTGAAATCCTGTTTTACTTTCCTGTGTGGATTTTTTTGTGCTTTCCTGTGTGGATTGTGTTGTGCTATCCTGTGTGGATTTACGTTTTGCTTTCCTGTGTGGACTGGGTTGTACTTGGGATCGTAGGTTGGATCGTATTGGAATTGATGACTTAGGTATATGTATGGGCATATACCTAAGCCATGTCGAATGTTACTTCGTGATTGTATCCTTCCTTTGTGGTTTATCCTTTGTGGATTCTGGGAGACCTTCGGGGGTCTCCGGGTCCCTACCGAGTAGCTTATACTCACCCCTGCATGGTCTATGCTTGCACTACGTTGTGTTGGTTGTAGACGACGGACAGCGTTGATCGTGGTGGAGGCTTGCAGAGCAGGATGGTACCTGGAGGTGGACCACTAGGCGGGACGTACTCGGAGCGGTCAGCTGGACCCGAGGAGCTGTGGAGGCTATCTGTACCCACCCTTCAGGTGGGACTTCCAGAGGACGGCTCGACGCTGCGGCTTTCACTTTTCAGTTGTTGTTTTCCCCTTTCAGTTGTACTTTACAGTTGGGCTTGTATTTCCGGGCCCCTTTACTTTTCCGCACTTACTGTTGTACCAGTTTTTACTTAGTGTTTACTTCTTCTTCTTGCTTACTCTGTGGTGCTTGTTTACTTTACAAAGGCAATGCCTTCCCTTTTTACTGGGATTTACGCCTTGGTGCTAGTCGCCAGCCCCTGGCCTATGGAAGGCGGGCTTGGGGTAGTCACGGCACGGGCCCCGAGGACGGGTCGTGACAAATTGGTATCAGAGGAGTTCGGTTCTACCGCAGACTCTGATCTTTTTCTATGTGAAGCAATAGTGTTAAGCGTATTGAGTCTGGTTATCAGTCCAGAGAGCCCAGTGTTGGTGCGGCGGCCGACGTATCCGTACACCAGGACCCTGACTTCTGATTTCTGACTTAATACACGAAAACATTGATTGCATGTGTGTTATAAGTTTTCTTTGTGATTACTTTATGTCATATCACCAGGTATACTGTTCTGACCGTGGCGCACCTGTTTCTTTTTAGGATGGCCCCATGACGGCAGCCAGCTAGGGTTCCGAGAGTGGTACGTGACGACAGCCCGTCGAGCAACGAGGCCTCGGTACAGGGCCCTTTGATAGCAGAGGCACCGGCGGTACCTCTACTCGCCGAGCCACCGATGCTTCCATCCCCAGCCGCTGACAATGCACAGCTCCTTAGTGCACTGCATGAGTTCCAGCGCCAGCGACCGCCCAGGTTCCACGGGGAGAAGGACCCCCGGGCAGCCGAGGACTGGCTGGAGGCAGTGGTACGAGTTTTCAGGCTAGTGAGGACACCAGCAGACCTCATGGTGATCCTCGCAGCGAGCCTACTGCACGCAGCAGCGGGCCGATGGTGGAGCTTGATGCTCCAGGTGCACGATGAGGCATCTCTCCTCTGGACAGAATTTGAGGGCCTCTTCCGCTTAGAGTTCGTCCTGGCCACCCTCCGTGCGGTGCGCATCCATGAGCTTCTTCAGCTACGGCAGGGCAGCTTGACGGTCGCCCAGTACTTGGCGAGATTTACCGATCTCTCGCGCTACTCGACCGACATGGTACGGGACCCATTCTTCTGGGCCCGGACCTTTGAGCAGGGATTGAGACATGAGATCAGGGCATCGCTGATCTCCCTCAGCATTCCGACTCAGGCAGGAGTACTGGAGCAAGCCCTTTTGATTGAGAGCTTTCTTGCTGAGGCTTCTCCAGCGGCGAGACCTACCGCGGGCCGGCACGTAGCAGAGTCTTCCGCAGTAGGCAGTCGACGGATGACTCAGGGGTCCAGGCAGACCAGACCCTCACGCAGACGACCTCAGGACACTGGCTCAGTAGTGTGGGGCACGCAGTGCGGAGCCAGTCTTTCAAGAGGCAGGCAGTGCTACACTTGCAGCGGGCAGGGTCACATGGCTCGTGACTACCCGACCCACCGTGCCGAGGAGCAGCAGACGGTTGAGGGGCCACCCAGGCAGAGGCAGAGGGTCGACCGTGGCGGTCCGTAGGGAGGAGGCGGACGAGGCAGAGGAGCTGGCCGAGCAGTAGGTGGTGGGCGACGCTTTGAGGATCTACCACCACCACCAGGAGGTCCACCCCGACCACAGGGAGCTGGCGGGCAGAGACAGGCACAGCTCCAGGCAGCGGAGGCCTAAGACCACGGCGCGCCCGAGATGATTCAAGGTACTATCTGTGTCTATTCCACCCTTGCTACAGTTCTTGTAGACCCAGGAGTGAGTCACTCTTTCATAACCGCTGCCCCTGTTCGGAGCTCGGAGATTCTGACAGAGTCTTTGGCTCGATCCTTACGGCTAGAGACTCCTATGGGAGCATACTCGACGATTACGCATTGGTTTCGGCAGTGTGAGATTACTCTAGGAGGTGAGAGCTTCGGCTGGGATCTTCTTGTAGCGGCGTCGAGGCCTTACGACGTCATCTTGGGCATGGATTGGTTATTTACAGTCCATGCACAGATTGACTGTATTAGGCGCAAGGTGCGATGTGTACGCACCGACGGGAGCAGGTTCACCTTCACCGGTGAGAAGGGAGCCTTCATAGCACAGGATAGACTTCCGTAGAGGAGAGGACATCCCATCACTCATCAGTTGGCTAGCCTCATCCTTGGAGCAGTTGACGTGCAGAGTCCTAGTTTTCCTGCAGTAGTGGATCAGTATGCGAACGTCTTTCCCGATGACGTTCCAGGGCTGCCTCCTCGCAGAGAGGTAGACTTTTATATTGACCTGTACCCCGGGATAGCCCTGATATCGACTCCAGCATATCGTATGGCCCCCACTGAGCTTCGAGAGCTACGGGTATAGTTGGAGGACTTGCAGGGCAAGGGATTCATCCGACCCAGTGTTTCACCCTGGGCTTCCCCAATATTGTTTGCCAAGAAGGCGGACGGGAGCTTGCGACTTTGTGTCGACTATTGTCACCTAAACCAGGTGATAGTGAGGAACAAGTATCCGCTACCGTGGATTGATGACCTCTTCGATCAGCTCAAGGGAGAACGGTGGTTCTCGAAGATAGACCTCAGGTCAGGCTATCATCAGCTCAGAGTTCGAGACGAGGACATGCAGAAGACGGCCTTCAGATGTCGGTATTGACACTATGAGTTTTTTGTTATGCCATTCGGCATAACCAATGCTCCAGTAGTGTTCATGGGCCTCATGAACAGGATATTTTATCCATACCTCGATCGATTTGTCGTAGTCTTCATCGACGACATTTTGATTTACTCGACGACTGAGGAGGATCACGCCTACCACTTGCGTGTTGTACTAGACACACTCCAAGAGCACCAGCTTTATGGAAAGCTCTCTAAGTGTCAGTTCTGGATACGTGAGGTCTACTTCTTGGGACACGTCATCTCTGAGGCGCGAGTTTCAGTGGATCCTGCGAAGATCGAGGCAGTGCTAGCTTGGGAGCCACCCAGGAGCGTGACGGAGGTGTGGAGTTTCTTGGGACTAGCTGGATACTATCGGAGATTTGTGACAGACTTCTCCAGAGTTGCGGCACCACTCTCAGCTTTGACAAAAAAGGGGAAACTCTTTGTGTGGTCAGAAAGATGTCAGCAGAGCTTCCAGGAGCTGAGACAGAGATTGACTAGTGCACCTATCTTGAGGTTGCCTGAGGAGGGAGTAGGGTACGTAGTCTACTACGATGCATCAGGGACCATACTCGGATGTGTCCTGATTTAGGATCGGGTAGTGATCGCCTACGGATCACGTCAGTTGAGGCCGCATGAGCAGAACTATGCTACCCATGACCTGGAGTTAGCAGCAGTGGTCTTCGCTCTAAAGACATGGCGACACTATCTGATGGGAGAGCGCTTTACAGTCTTTTCTGACCATCAGAGTCTCAGATACATCTTCTCACAGAAGGACCTGAACCTGAGACAGCGGCGATGGCTCGAGTTCCTCCAGGACTATGACTTTGAGATATTCTATACTCCTGGGAAGGGGAACGTGGTAGTCGATGCTCTCAGCAGGAGGTCGGGCATTCAGCTACTTGAGGAGGCGACAGAGTAGCTAGCCACTTTGCAGATATCCTTCATGGATAGAGATGGAGCAGCATTCCTTCAGTCTCTCACAGTCACTCCTCCACTACTGCAGCGGGTCAGAGAGGCACAGCGTGGGGACGCCTACTATGAGACGCGGCGTGCACAGTTATCCTCAGGACAGGCACCTGATGGCTTCTCCTTTGGAGCAGAGCACGAAATCCTTTTCATAGGACGTACCTTGGTACCAGTCGCTTTACGGTAGGAAGTGCTGAGAGAGTTTCACACTTCTCCTTTGGCGGTACATCCTGGAGTGGAAAAGATGTACCAGGATCTCAGATGACAGCACTGGTGGCCAGGCATGAAGAAGGTTGTGGCAGAGTTCGTTTCACGATGCCTCACCTGCCAGCAGGTGAAGGCAGAGCATCAGGTACCAGTAGGCTTGGTACAGCCCTTGGAGGTCTCGGAGTGGAAGTGGGACGGGATATCTATGGACTTTGTGACTGGACTTCCACGCACTTCCAAAGGTCACAACTCTATTTGGGTGATTGTTGACCGACTCACCAAGTCGGCACACTTCTTACCCATCAGAGAGCAGGGCTCGGTAGAGAGCTTGGGACGTCTCTACGTTCAGGAGATTATACGGCTTCACGGTGTGCCATCATCTATCGTCTCCGATCGAGATGCTCGATTTACTTCCCGGCTTTGGAAGGGGTTACAGGAGGCGTTTGGGACACAGCTACGTCTGAGCACCGCCTTTCACCCTCAGACGGATGGTCAGACGGAGAGGACCATTCAGACTCTCGAGGAAATGTTCCGCGTATGTGTCCTCGACTTTGGTCGTAGCTGGGAGGACCACCTACCCTTGGTGGAGTTCGCGTACAACAACAGATACCACTCCACCATCGGGATGGCACCATACGAGGCATTGTACGGAAGACCTTGCAGATCTCCTTTGTGCTGGACAGACCCTGGGGAGTCAGCACTTGTGGGACCAGAGATGGTTCGGGCCACGACAGAGAAGTTCCAGGTCATCTAGGAGCGGATGAGGACAGCTCAGAGCCGGCAGAAGTCATACGCTGACAGGAGGCGGAGGCCACTATAGTTCGAGGATGGCGACCACGTCTTCTTGCGTGTCTCACCTCGACGTGGATTACGGAGATTTGGATGAGGCGTCAAGTTGTCTCCACGCTTCATCAGACCATTCCAGGTCCTCAGCAGGATTGGCAAGGTGGCTTATCGCCTGGCTCTACCACCTCAGTTGCACCGGGTGCACGACGTCTTCCACGTATCTCAGTTGAGGAGATACGTGCATGACCCAATGCACATCATTGACCATGGGGAGCTAGATGTTGATGATGGGGCGACTTTTGCGGAGGTCCCGGTGGAGATCGAGGATAGACAGGAGCGGGTCCTACGTGGACGATCGATTCCTCTAGTGTGCATCAGATGGCAGCACAGGAACCTCTAGGAGAGCACTTGGGAGCGGGAGGCTCAGATGCGTGCTCAGTACCCACTTTGGTTTCCCTAGTTTATAATGTATCTTTACGGGGATGTAAAGCCCTGAGGTGGGAGTGATGTAAAGACCCATAAATTTCAAATAAATTTTTTTTTTCTTAATTTTCTTTGGAATTTTACAAGAACGCAGTTTCTGACGGCACCTGATTCCGAGGCCCGGTGTGCCCGGAATCATTTTCGGAAGTTTGGCTCAGGTACGTTCAGTGAACGTACGAGAAGGTTTTTTAACTTTTAAACCGGTGCTCGGAATCGAATTCTGAGGGCACCGATAGAATCGCAGCACTGGTATTTTCTTAGAAACGCCTCTTTTGGAGTTTTATTTGCTCGGGTGTGGTTTTTAATTTTTGGGCTTTAAGTTAAGAAATAAAATAATGTGGTGTGACAAACTTTTTTTTATTTCACTTAAGCCGCTTAAAATCCACTTAAAGCTGCTTAAGCTGAGTTATAGAGGATAGGGTACCATTCAAAATATCCTACCCTCTTGGTAGGATATTTTTGAGGTGGGGCCTGCACGAGCCCCACCGTTTCTTTTCCACTAAGTAACGCACCCGCGAAAACCCATATTAAATAAAAGTCAACTGGGACGTTTTCTTAAACAATTAAACACTCCTTTTAATTGGGAGGTTTTATTCGTTGAATTAATTCTATGAATTAATGGGTCGTTACTTAACTTATCTTTTTTCGTTTGTTGGCATGTTAATAAAATAAGACCAACACTTTTATTCTTGTGTGTTTTTCGTTGAGAGGATTTGATAGAACCTTAAGTCATTCATCCTCCTTCGCGAAGAACGCAAAGAATGCGAAGAACGCGAAGAACACTGGCCTTCGACGAAAGGCGACGAAGAACGCCGAACCCTTGGAGATCGACGACGCGGCGCCGTGTTCCGCGACGCCAACGATTCTTCTCCCGCGACGTTCTTCTGCGACGTTCCTTCATCCGCAACAAATCTTCGATCATCCGTTGAGGTGAGAGATTGCAGAACTTTTTAATTCTTTGTGGTTTATAACAACAACATGGATTTAATTGTTATAATTAAATCTGTATGTTCTTGATCCTCGGAGTTCATCGACGCAATTCCGTATACCGCGATGACGCGACGCCCTTCCGCGACGCGACGATCCTCTCCTTCCGCGACGATCAATTCCGTGAAGAACGCACGCTCAACGACTACGGTGAGGTAGGGGTTTTATTTTAGAACAATCTTTATTTCCATGGTTGTTTCTTTAAAAAAAAAGAACCCGGATCAAAGTTCAATTTTAATTATATTAAAATTGTGTCTTGCTTGTTATTCATGTGTTGAATATTTATTCCGGATTGTTATCACCTAACGCGGAGGGTGCGGGCCAAACAAACACGGCCCGACAACCCTTCGCAGTTTTCCGTTGATGCGCGGATTGGCGGACGATGACAAACAGGGCCGCAGTGGCGTTTTGAGGTCCAGGCAGTGAAGTATGGGACCCGGGAGGAACTACGGCGCAGACGGAAGTGGATTCGGACCACCAGAGCAACTCCGGTGGCCCGCGGAATCCACCGGCGGCGCGGGTCGCCGGCGCGGCGGCGGCGGCCCCCCAGCGCGCCGCCGGATGGAGCCGTCGCGGCTGAAGCCGCGGCGGTGGCGGCCAGCCAGACCCGCAACCGCGCGGGTCCGGCGACTCACGGGACGCGGCAAGGTCGCGTCCGCTGACCCAGCGCAGCCCCACGCGGGCCGCGACACTTCAATTCCGCAGGGGCAGCGCCCCGCGACTTCCTCCGCTCGGCCGCTCGGCCGAGCCGAGCCGGGCCGACCCGACCGGCCGAGTCGCGCCCTGGCCGGGCCGGGTCGGTCCGGGCCCAGATCCTCCGTCTCCGGACGTTTTCGGTCTTTTGCTCATAACTTGAGTTACAGGCCTTCAAACGATGCGTCGTCAGTGGAGATGCGGTCCTTGGATCGAGACGGTAGTTTCGGTATATCACACTCAAGGTTTAGGATTACTTTGAGTTCAGCCGAGTTGGTTCGTACACGAAACCAACCGGGGCCTCGGAGCGGAAACGCTCATATCTTGAGCTTCGGACGTCCGATTGACGTGTCGTTGACTTTGTTGATTTCCTCTAAGTGAGACGGATATTTTGGCTTACTCCGCCCGAGGTTTAGATGTAGGTGGAGTACGGTTGGGTTGGTTTTTCCTAAAAAACCAACTGGGTCCTTGGGATGAAAAAGCCAATAACTCTCAGACCGGGCGTCCGATTGACGCGCCGTCTGCGACATTGAGTTCCTGTTGGCGATACGGAACTTTTGGATACATCAACTCTAGACTATGTGTCAGTTGATGTATCAGCCTCTCGGCTCGTGGAGCGGACCCTCCCGAACGAGCTTGCTGTGTGCGGGAACCCTAGAGCTGGCTGCGACTGCTACTATGACGACGACGACTGTACAGAGGTACTCAGTGGATACGATGGCGACGACTACAGCACTCAGCGATCCTTTGTGGGTCAGTGCTACCGATCCTGTGTGGGTCCGATCCTGTGTGGGTCAGTGCTCAGCGGTCCTGTGTGGGCTAGCGCCTATAGGTCCTGTGTGGGCCCGATCATGTGTGGGTCTTTGCGGGGGTTAGTTACCTATCGATCCTTTGTGGGTCAGATCCTTTGTGGGTCATTTCGGGGGTTAGTACCTATCGATCCTTTGTGGGTCCGACGACTTAAATGGATCAGTGATCATCTCTATCGTCATTCGAATAAGTATACCTGTGTGAGCTGAAATCCTGTTTTACTTTCCTGTGTGGATTTTGTTGTGCTTTCCTGTGTGGATTGTGTTGTGCTATCCTGTGTGGATTTACATTTTGCTTTCCTGTGTGGACTAGGTTGTACTTGGGCTCGGAGGTTGGAGCGTATTGGAATTGATGACTTAGGTATATGTATGGGAATATACCTAAGTCGTGTCGAATGTTACTTCGTGATTGTATCCTTCCTTTGTGGTTTATCCTTTGTGGATTCTGGGAGACCTTCGGGGGTCTCGGGGTCCCTACTGAGTAGCTTATACTCACCCATGCACGGGCTATGCCCGCACTACGTTGTGTTGGTTGCAGACGACGGATAGCACTGATCGTGGTGGAGGCTTGCGGAGCAGGACGGTACCTGGAGGTGGACCACTGGGCGGGACGTACTCGGAGCGGTCAGCTGGACCCAAGGAGCTGTAGAGGCTATATGTACCCACCCTTCAGGTGGGACTTCCAGAGGACGGCTCGACGCTGCGGCTTTCACTTTTTAGTTTCTTTTTTTCCCTTTCAGTTGTACTTTACAGTTGGGCTTGTATTTCTATCCCCCTTTACTTTTCCGCACTTACTGTTGTACCAGTTTTTACTTAGTGTTTACTTCTTCCGCTTGCTTACTCTGTGGTGCTTGTTTACTTTACAAAGGCAATGTCTTCCCTTTTTACCGGGATTTACGCCTTGGTGCTAGTCATCAGCCCCTGGCCTATGGAAGGCGGGCTTGGGGTAGTCACGGCACGGGCCCCGAGGACGGGTCGTGACATATCATAAACTATCTTAACCTGATTTCTAATGCATCACAACAATCTATATAGCTTTTGATTGACTCTAGTAGAATCAGGATCAGTGCTGAAGTCGGTCTCCCTTTAATCTCTTCTGAGATAATGTGACCCAATAAGGGGACCTTCTCAATCCAAAAGTGGAATTTATTAATATTATCATATAGAAGGTTCTCTCTTAGTGTATTCATCATGTTCTCAAGATGTTTTTAATGTTCATGTCAATTATAATAATGCACTAAGATGTCATCCATAAAGTCCACCACAAATGAATACAGATATGAGTGGAAAACCCAATTCATCAAAGCCATGAAAATGGTGGGAACGTTCATGAGACCAAATGACATAACTAAATATTCATATAGACCATGCCTACTATGGAAATATATACATGGTATTTTTAATGGTCTAACACCTACCTGATGATAGCATGGCCTCAAATAAATCTTTGAGAAAACTATCACTCCTCATAGCAGGTCGAAGAGGTTATCTACACAAGGTAAAGGATATTATTTCTTCACTATAACCTTGTTCAATTTTTGGTAATTCACATATATCCAGAAGGTTCCTTTCACCTTCTTGGAAAAATCATGGGTTAACCCCAAGGTGAAATATTTGGTTATATAAAACCCATAGTTTCCAAGTCCTCTACCTACCTCTTGAGCTCCTGCAACTCAGTAGTGGTCATCTTGTAAGGAGTAATGGACACTGATACAGCTCCTATAACTATCTCAATCAATAACTCAATATCTATCTCTTATTAGGCAATCCAAAGAAGTTGTAACACCAAAGATTGTTTGAAAATATTTTTTTCAAATAAATTTAAAATTTTCGATACTGTGTATTAAACGCAACACCAAGTTTAGATTGAGTTACATGCAACACTAAGTTTAGTTTGGGTTATACAAAATAATGATTTTAGATTATGTTATATGAAACACTGATTTTGGCTTACGTTACATGCAACACTGAGTTTGGTATTGCGTTATATGCAACACTGATTTTACAGGAAATATAACAGACTATTAAAATATTATTATTTAATATGATAGTTACACATAGCCATTGGAATGGAGGGTGTGAATAAGATTAAATAAATATGAAAATATGTGCTTTACACATGTATATGAAATGAATTATTTGGTGACCAATTAATTAGAAATTAAAATAAGAACCATTTTAAAATAAAGGAAATCTTTTGCTAAAAAACTATTTTTATGTGCACAAATGTGTTTTACATCAATAAATTAAAAAAATCATTTTGAATTAATTATTTTAATTAAATTTATGTATTATATATTTAATTAAATATTTAACATTCATCTTATGTTTTTTCTAGATAAGATATAAGAATAAATCCAATTTTATGCTTAAAGACTGTATTTTTTTTTTAAACAGTTTTGTCACCTTTTGCGAACTTATTTTAAAACTAATTTTTTAAAATTTTAGAAAAATAATTTTCATTTTTGAAATAATCATGTCAAAATTATCTTAGGGTTAATTTTTAAGAATTTTTTAGAAGATAAATTTTTCGATGAATAGTGAAAAATACTGGTTTTAATTAAGAATTGTCATTTATTTTAAAGCATTTAAAAAATTAAAAATTATTTTAATATGGTGTTAAAAGAAAAATTAGTTCAATCATATATCTATTAATCCAATTTAGTTCATTTGAATCATTTTCATATTGAATTTTAATATAAAAACTTTTTAAACTTTTGAACATTTTCGCATTGGAAACCTGCTTTCTCGACGCGTCTGTGAAATTAATTTTAATTAATTTTTTTCACTTATGTGAATTAAATTTAAAAAAATGGATTAAATATTTTTAATCATCATAATTTATATTATCTAATAATTTGAACTTAATTTTTATACATAATGAATAGTAAAAATAGTAAAAAAATCATTTACCACAATTAAGGTAAAAATGGGTTTATTGAGGGAGTTAAACTAAAAATATACGAGTTAAAAATGACCCAAAATTTTTTAAACACCCATTTTCTAGAAATATTTCTACCTTATCTATTCTATTTTCTAGAATGGACCATTTTGGAGCCTTTTGGAAAGTGAAAAATGTGGGCACACCTTTTTATTTTCAAAAATTACAATTATTCCACTCACCTAACTTATAAAAAGTCACCCCATCTCCTCTCCTATTAATACCTTAAAAACCCAATGGTTTGGCCAATACCTACCCAAATTACTTTCTTAATTATAGCCACTCATCCTATATGTAAAGACCCATAAAATTCCATGTAATTTTTTTTTACTTATTTGGGATTATTACGAGTCTGTGAAAATTGACGGCATGTGATTCTGAGACCCGGTGTGCTCGGAATGAATTTTTGAACTTTTTTTAAGGTGCATTCAGTAAACGCATGGGAGGTGTTTTCTATCTATTGAACTGGTGCTCAGATTAAAAATATGAGGGCACTGTTGAATCTGCAGCGCCGAGATTCACTTAAGAGAAGCTTCACTTCGACCGTAGTTGGTCGGGAGAAAAAGTTAAATTTTTGACTTTACAAAAAAATAATAAAATAACTTGACGAAGTTATTTTATTTATTTTTCTCTAGTGGATGAGCTGCATTGGTGGGGACCGGTGACTTGTCAAGCCAATTAATGGATTGAATCTCCTTTATTTGTAACTGCATCATTGGGGAATTAAAAGGTTCATTCATTAAATGAACCTCATTAATTCCTCGGTGTGTTACTCACCTTTTCCCCCTCTATTTAAGTGAGGCTGAGGGTGGAGTTTTGACACGGCTTCACCAAGAAAGGAATCTATGGATAAGTGACACGATGTATTCCACTGACATAGGATGGAAGCTTGGGCGGCAACGATCTGGGATCGACGAACGCCGATGACCTCACTCCGAAGGGGACTCTCCTTCTGCCAACGACTGTGATACCTCTGACGGTTCACGAGGTAGGGGTTTTGTCATTTAATTCATGTGAAATGTTTCTTTACCTCGTTCTTGAAAACGTTGATAAATCATGGAAGAAATATAATATTTTATTGATGAATCAATTATTCACTCTCGTTATAATGCTAACGTGGAGGGCGCGGACCAAACGAACAAGGCTCAGACCCTCCGCTGCATGATTTTCATTGCATTCTTTAGATTCGAGTTGTTCCAACTTGACTAAACCTTGAAACTGAGAGGCGTGCAATGACAGCGGCTGATATGGCCTTAAAAACACATGTTTTTCCACATCTTTTTAATTAATTTTTATCAATTTAATTACTTATTTTAACACTTTTTAATAAATAATGAAACTTATGTAATTATATCACTAAATTTATTAATTTATCATTTTTTTATAAATAATTGTGTATTATAAGCTTTAAAATAGTTAATTCATCCCTTACTTTAATTTTATAGTATAATTAATTTCTTCTTAGCTTGGTATCTTTGTCTACATATTTAATAATTTAACTTTTTATTATTAAACTAATTGGTTTGCATTTGCACTTTGATAATGTTGTTTTAATTTAACTTTGCATGTAATAAATATTAATTAATGTAGCATAATCTAAATTTTAGTTGTCCTTTAACGATTCAACTTTTATAGTTTAATTTTATTTACTTAATTCTATTGATAAATTAGTTTCATTAATTAACTTAAGTATATAATAACAAAATAACTAACTTGTTGCACTATTAATTTAGTTCGTTATAGCAGCAATAACTTAACCTTGTAATTTAAATGTTTAAATTTTATATTTACTTTTAGTAAATTAATTTCTTTTTAACTTTAGTTTTAGTATAGTATCAATTTAAAATTTACGAATAGAATTTATTAATAATTTAACTTTAGTTTAATTGGTCCTATAAATCTATTAAATTTTATGTTGCAAATAACTTTATTATTTGTTTTAATTCAGGTTTAGTTTTTATTAAATACTTTGTTTATTTTTTTATTTAAGTTTTAATTTTATTTATTTACTTTGTTTATTTTTGCAGGTCAACGGTTTCATCCCGGTCACGGTGTATCCACACACTGGTTTCATTACAGTCTCATCGTGTCTTCAACATACTTACTGTAATCCAATTGACAGTGGCACCATTTCTGCACATTACTGTTTTATCGTAACATTCCTCATAAACTCACTGGGATAATTTGGTGTACAGGGGTTTTTTTTATTTTAATGGGTTAAAGGGTTTAATAATTAGTTAAATGGGTCTCTTGAGCGCCACTTCAAGTGGCGCTCAAGAGAGTTGAAACCGGAGCACCACTTGAAGTGGCGCTCCACCAATTTGGCGGAAACTTCTTTCAGCGCCACTTGAAGTGGCGCTGAAAGAAGCTGTAGAAACCGTGCAGCGCCACTTGAAGTGGCGCTGCTGGCTTCTTCCACATCAATTCGGCGCCACTTCAAGTGGCGCCGAAACACCCCCCAGTCCTATAAATAGGACCCTCGCCCCACCCATATTCCTCACTTCCTACCCCTTCCTCTCTCTCTCTCTCTCAAACTTCTCTCTAAAAATATTTTTTGTTGCTCTGTGTTCTTCGATTGCTCTGTCTGCGTAGCCTTGCTTCTTCGGTTGCTCTGCCTGTGTACCTACGTCGTCACAAATTTGAGGTAAATCTTTCTTTAAATTTATTTAATATTTTGATTTAATAATTTAGTTGTTTAATTTATAGAATAAGTATATAATATTTGTATTTTATAAATAGTATGGTTTTTTTTAAATGTAATTAGATAATGAAATGATTAGTTAGTTAATTAATTAATCATAATTAGTTGATTAATCAATGATAATTAAGTTATTAATTAATCATAATTAGGTAATTAATTAATTGTAATTAGGTTATTAATTAATCATTATTAGTTAATTAATTAATCATAATTAGCTAATTAATTAATCATAATTACTTAATTAATGAATCATAATTAGTTAATTAATTCATTATAATTAGGTTATTAATTAATGGTAATTAGTTAATTAAATAATCATAATTTGTTAATTAATGAATCATAATTAGTTAATTAATGAATCATAATTAGGTAATTAATTAATCATAATTAGGTTATTAATCCTAATTAGGTAATTAATTAATCCTAATTAGGTAATTAATTAATCATAATTAGGTAATTAATTAATCATAATTAGGTTATTAATTAATCCTAATTAGGTAATTAATTAATCCTAATTAGGTAAGTAATTAATCATAATTAGGTAATTAATTAATCATAATTAGGTACTTAATTAATCATAATTATGTAATTAATTAATCATAATTAGTTAATTACTTAATCATAATTAGGTAATTTGTTAATCATAATTAGGTAATTAGTTAATCATAATTAGGTTATTAATTAATCAATATTAGCTACTTAATTAATCATAATTAGCTACTTATTTAATCATAATTAGCTACTTATTTAATTATAATTAGGTACTTAATTAATCATAATTAGCTACTTAATTAATCATAATTAGGTACTTAATTAATCATAATTAGTTAATTAATTAATCATAATTAGGTAAATAGTTAATCATAATTAGGTAAATAGTTAATCATAATTAGGTAATTAGTTAATCATAATTAGGTAATTAGTTAATCATAATTAGCTACTTATTTAATCATAATTAGCTATTTAATTAATCATAATTAGCTACTTATTTAATCATAATTAGCTACTTATTTAATCATAATTAGCTACTTATTTAATCATAATTACGTACTTAATTAATCATAATTAGGTACTTAATTAATCATAATTATGTAATTAATTAATCATAATTATGTAATTAATTAATCATAATTAGTTAATTAGTTAATCATAATTAGGTAATTAGTTAATCATAATTAGCTGCTTATTTAATCATAATTAGCTACTTATTTAATCATAATTAGCTACTTATTTAATCATAATTAGGTACTTAATTAATCATAATTAGGTACTTAATTAATCATAATTATGTAATTAATTAATCATAATTAGTTAATTAGTTAATCATAATTAGGTAATTAGTTAATCATAATTAGGTAATTAGTTAATCATAATTAGGTAATTAGTTAACCATAATTAGGTAATTAGCTAACCATAATTAGGTAATTAGTTAACCATAATTAGGTAATTAGTTAATCATAATTAGGTAATTAGTTAATCATAATTAGGTAATTAGTTAATCATAATTAGGTAATTAGTTAATGATAATTAGTTAATTAATTAATGATAATTAGTTAATTAATTAATGATAATTAGTTAATTATTTAATCATAATTAGGTAATTAGTTAACCATAATTAGGTAATTAGATAACCATAATTAGGTAATTAGTTAATCTTAATTGTGTATTTACTTAATTATAATTAGTTAATTAATTAATCATAATTAGGTTATTAGCGAAGTAGTTATATTATTCAGCGAATTAGTTATATTAATTAGCGAAGTAGTTATATTAATTAGCGAAGTAGTTATATTAATTAGCCAAGTAGTAGTAAATTGCTTATGGAATATACCTTTGCATTACATTCTAGGTATGATAATGAATTTAGTTTCCAATCTACCTTGACCTCGGTTTGTAATTGAAGTTATGAACTTGAATTTAGTAGTTCAATATATTTTTTGCATATTATGTGTTAGAGTTATCATGAAATGATTGCTCTCTTGAGTAAAGTATCCCCGGGTAGAGGGGCTTTGGGTCGGACCACCTACTTTCCTAGAGGCTTGCCTTGTCTAGGAAAGTGAATGGGGTTGGCTATCTGTCGCTCCGGGCTTACTCATGTGGAGACTTTCAATTTCATATAACTCTATGCTTTTTACATGACGTGTTCGTGTACCTCATGCATATAATGCATGTGGATATGTATAAATATATTTGACTTCTATTTTTGGGTAAGTAACACAAACTTGTGGGTTGTGTAAATAGTTACACATCAATATGGTTTGAACATATTGATTTGGTGGAGGGATTAGGATTCCAACCTAAATTACTAGAAGCATGCATAAATAAATTGATTCTTTAATCAGATTTAATTAATAACAGTGGTTTCTTTTAGATAAAAAAGATGGTCGCCGCTTATATTTATTGCAACGGTCAAATAATTGAGACAGAACAAGGATGTAGTTATAGTATACATCCAGAAGTTGTTGCGATGCTTGGAGGATGTACTACTTTGGAAGTTGTGCAAAGGAAAATTCATCGGAGGTTAAAACTGGTGAGGAATCAAGTTATAGATTCCATCACATTCAGACATCTCCAATTTATAGATAGGTTTTGGCATGTGCCCTATCCGGTAAATGATGATGATGATTGGGAATATATACTTTCATTGGTTAAGTATATACCTGAGAATCAAATGATGGAGTTGTATGTCACTATAGCTACAATGGAGGTTCCATCACCATTGGAAGTTGACCCATCTCAAAGTCATGAGACTATGTCATGTGCTCCTTCACATCAGGACGTTCCATCAGCATCGGTAGTTGTTCCATCATTTCCATCAGCCACAGTTTCAATGGATAGTCCTCCACATACTTTAGATGCATTGGTTGATGAATTTGAGGATGATGACAATTTTGAACAAGATGAAGAGGAAGTTGAAGAAGAAGAAGAGCATGCGGAAGATCAGTCTGTACCAACTCATGTGAGGTTCAACCGACCATTGAACCATCCTCCACTATTGGCTTCATGGTCGACTGAAGGCATGAATCGCTTGCCGGAATTTGATTATTCAGTTATTACTCCCAGTTCAGAATTTCCAGGAATCATTGGTGGCACAAATTGAGTGTCAGATAACGGTGTTCTGTATATTGGCAGAGAGTTTGAGAGCAAAGAAGCAATGAAAAATGTGATAAAACAATATCACATTGAAAGGCATTACTCATATGTTGTAGAAGAGTCAAAGAGATCTTACTATTTGATCCGTTGTGACAAATATGAATCGAACTGTCAAATCTGTCTGCGAGCTATTATTGATAACACTTTTCACAGATGGCGCATCACTAGATTTACTCCACACACTTGTGTGAACCCAAGCTTGGCACAGGAACACTCTTCATTAGATTTTGAGTTTGTTTCAACTATTATTGTTGAAATTATTAGAGCATGTCAAGACGTCCCTGTGGTTCTGGTCATTGAGCGAATCAAACAGCTTTTTGGGTATCAAATCTCTTACTGGAAGGCATGGGCAGCACGACAAAAAGCTATTGTGAAAGTGTATGGTGATTGGGATGACTCATATCGAGTTTTACCACAACTGTTGGAGCTTCTACGCCATAATAATCAAATATTCTATCGGTTACATACTGTTGAATATGTTAACCAACAGAACCAACTTGACCGCTCAATGGTTGTGTTTGATAGATTATTTTGGACATTTTTACCATGTGTGGCGGCTTTTAGACATTGCAAGCAGTTCATACAAATTGATGGTACATTTCTGTATGGAAAGTATACAGGAACTTTATTGATTGTCGCCACACAAGATGGAAATCGAGCCCCTCTGCCTATAGCATTTGCAATTGTGGAGAAAGAGAACTTCTCATCATGGAGCTGGTTTCTGGCATGTCTCTGAGAGTTTGTTACGGATGCAGAAGGGATTTGTCTTATTTCTGATCGCCACCGTGCAATCAAGGAGGCGATACAGTCTGAGGGTCTTTTGTGGAGACCACCCTATGCCCATCATCGATATTGTATTCGACACATTCCTAGCAATTTGCGAAAGAAGTTCAAGAATGAATCGATGAAAAAGGCAATCTTAAAAATTGGTATGAATATCCTTTTCTGTTAAAATGTTTTTGTCATAGTTATTTTCATAACTGTTCAGATGACTGCTTGTATGATAGCATATGAGCCTCAACAACAAAGGATGGAGGAGCGTCTTCAAGATATCCATAGAGTGAATCCAGAAGTGTATGATTACATGATGCAAATTCCAAAGCAGAAATGGTAGTTGGCATATGATGATGGGAGGAGATATGGTCATATGACGACAAACATCGTAGAATGTATAAATGGAGTTTTCAAGGGAGTTAGAAAACTTCCTATCACAGGTAAATACGAATATTTTAATATATGTTACTCAGAAGAGCTACTATTATAATATAATATTTGTATGATGTCGTAAATCTAAATTTCAGGGTTGGTACAAGAGACATTCTATCGTAGTGTAAAGTACTTTCTGGAATGAGGAAAGCAAGCTGAAGAGGGCTTGAACAGAGGAATGCGCTATGGACACCATTTCCAACGTGAGCTAGATACAGTTCTTCAGGAGGCCGCAACTTACCGTGTAACTGCATTTAATCATCCAGAGCAAAGATTTGAAGTCGCTGAGCCTGGTGATGTTGTGGCATGTAGTAATGGTCGTGTGCGAGTTGTTTTATTGGAGAAGCGTTATTGTGATTGTGGCAACTTTCAGGCACTGAGATATCCATGCGGCCATGTGATTACTGCATGTTCTTACGTACACGTATCTTAGGAGCAGTTCATTGATCCGGATTATCGACTCGAGAGCATCAACTCCTGCTACAGTACTCCGTGGATGCCAATCGGGGAATATCAGAATTTTCGGCTGCCTGATGACACACCGACGCTTCTACCGAACAACAATAGACTTCGACCTAAAGGGAGGCCAAAGTCGACTCGTATTCGGAATGAGATGGATTGGCCTAGTGAACATCCAGCTGGACGGTGGTGCAGCATATGCCGCCAGGAAGGTCATACGAAGACACGTTGCCCTAGACACATAGGGCAATCATCTAATGGTTAAAATGAATCACGTACTCTATCAGTTACTGTAAAACTTTGTACATGTAATTATTTTTATCATTTCACCATTTTTAATCATATTTGTTGTACTTGTAAATAGGGTAATTTTTGGAAAATGTACCACGATTTCACGTGACATTTTTTGTCGAACGATCAACATTACATGAGTATCTTTAAACAAACAACACCAACTCAAAAAAAGGAATGTACCTGTATAAGAAACCAAAACCATTTGAACTATTAAATGAAAATGTCATCAGTTTTTTATAATGAAAGATGAACTTACAGTGACTACAAAACAAAAACGAGGAAACTCTGAACGTCTTCACCCCAACACCCCAACACGGGAGACAACAACTAACCCAATGTGTTTATGCTTTTTTAAAAATTATATGATAAATTACATATCTTACATGATAAAAGTCATAACTTACATGAAATTAATGTTTTATTGTTTGCACATTCAGATGGAGCAGCCACTTTTATCTTTCCAGGAGATGCACGTGTCGCGCGATGTGTTGGCGCGACGACCTGTTAGACATCTTCATGTTCGGAGAGCGCACCGTTTCCATCATGAGGCACCGCCGGCAGCTATTTGTCCATACCTTAGACGTGCAGGCTTTTATGGAGTCGCTATGTGTGACTTCAAGACCATCGACCATCATTTGATAGCTGCGTTGGTTGAGAGATGGCGGCCAGAGACACACACATTTCATCTCCCAGAGGGGGAGATGACTATTACATTAGAGGACGTCGCCTACATGCTAGGGTTACCTATCCATGGAGATGCAGTTACGGGGGCCAGTACTGGCGATTGGGTTGCAGTCATACAGAGGCTGCTAGGCATTGACGTCATCGGCGCACGGGGTGTCCTCCAGGGTTCGCGCTTCCGAATGAGGTGGCTCGATCAGCATTTCGACGTCATTCCAGATGATGCAGACGAGGAGACGCTTCTTCAGCACACACGTGCATACATTTTGCGGCTGCTTGGAGGCATGTTGTGCGTCGACTACTCCACCGCTTTGGTACACATGATGTACCTCCCATTACTTGAGGATCTGGATCAGACTGCTACATACAGTTGGGGATCCGCTGTATTAGCACATCTGTACAGATCTCTCTGCACCAGTTGTCAGGACGATTCACATCAGATTGCAGGTTGCATGGTGTTAGTACAGATGTGAGCCTGGGAGAGTTTTCCACGCATCGCTCCTCGAGTTGTCGCACCGCTTGCACCGGAGCTACTTCAGGACTGTCCTCGGGGACGATGGTATGTCTACGTCATTACTTTCGGTTATTTAGTACTTTTGTTATTGTTTTTTATAAACTTACTGTAGGTTACTCTTTTTTCACCAAGTGGAGTCAGTCTCAGAAGTTTGCACATACTCCGAGACATAGTGTGCACAGCTTCAGACAGATATTCGATGCTATAGTGCCGGCTGATGTAAGTTAAACAGTACTTTTTTGTAGGAAAATTTGTTTTGTTATCACTATTTTAAGTTATTTCAATATAATCTCAGTAAAATTATCATGCTACTATATGACTTATTTTTTGAGTTTACATTTCAGGTTTCATAGACTCCTTATACAGGTTATGTCTACGCATCACTTCCACTATACTGCACATCTTTGGCTGGAGATCATGCTGCAGTGGTGCCACTCATTCACTTCCACATCGTTGAGTGGCACCAGCCAGACCGGGTCATGCGCCAGTTCGGTTTTATACAGCATATCCCCTTGGCACCACGATAGTCTACCGAGTTACATTCGATTGTGCTTATAGGTAGACAGACGACAAACTGGCGGCGACATCATGCATCTTATATCCATCTTTGGGACAGGCGTGCCCGATTCAGTATCTTTCCACAGGGATATATCACATCACACTCTCATTTATCTGATCAGGGGGATTATGCACACTGGTATCGACGTCACACCATCATGCACCTTACACGTCAGGGGATTGGCATTCAGCGATTGGTATGTTTACTGAGATTTATTAATTTTGTTTAACTCATTTTTGATATTAATTTGATTTTTATTTCATTTGCAGACAGATGCCATTGGTCAGCTTGAACATTCCACACAGCCTCAGGAGCATGCATATATTCTACAGGAGGTAGTTCATCAGGATGTGGTGGCTCTATTGGATCATCTCCGGTTGATACGTGACAGTTTTTTTGATGAGGAGCCACAGATATATCCTGATCCATATCTTCAGGCAGAAGCACCTGAGGATGACGATGTCCCTGCTATGCCTGCCGAGGAGGATGCACCACCACCGTCGCCGCCAGCTGGACGACAGAGACGAGCACATCCGGAGGGGCAGAGGTGACGACATCGACATCCGAGAGCGGCTCCTGCAGATGTCGTCGCACCACAGAGAGACGATCCCGCCCAGCCGACTGATGATTTTGCACAGCAGGGAGATGCTTATATACCGCATATGGCGTCTCCGCAGACTACTATGGACTTCGATCTGGGTGCAGTCACACAGCTTATGGCGGCCCCCTCTCCTCCCGACGAGACCTTCTTCAGTACCCCATTTCTACCATTTATAGGAGCTTCAGAGCCATATGTCACCCCATATGATTTCGGGGCATCCTCACATGATTTTGGGGCATCCTCACATGATTTTGGTCAGTCCTCTACACAGCATCATGGGGAGGCACCAGAAGCACCGGAAGAGGAGGAACCTGCAAAGAGGACACCGGAGCGACACGGACATCGGACGCGGAGAGGATGTGACATTCAGACACCGCGTTGTGGTACCGGGGGGCATTGTCTTTGATGTTTTTGGATGTAATGTTGTATATATTAAAAAACTTATTCACTATGATAAGTAATTGTTGTTTAAGTCAAATAACAAGAAAATCAAAAATATATTAAATACAAACTTATTTCAATTAACTATAAAATTATAAAGTACAGGTACAATATAAACAAAATTTGTCACAACGACTTAACCATTAATAATTAATCATTATAATGACAAATAATAATTAATAATTATATTACTAACTAATTAATTATTGTATATCAAATAATAATTTTTTAGAGACGTTCAAAGTCACATAGTTGAAACATTTTTAAGTTTCAACTAGGTGGTTTTGAAAGCCTATAAAATATTTTTTGTCAACATTTTTTACTTATTTTTTTTATTTTCATCTATTTATTATATGTTTAATCCATGTTTTAAGTTTCATTCATACTGGTCATATGGATTATGTTTTATAGACGTTCAAATTCACATAGTTGAAACATTTTTAAGTTTCAACTAGGTGGTTTTGAAAGCCTATAAAATATTTTCTGTCGACATTTTTTACTTATTTTTTTTATTTTCATCTATTTAGTATATGTTTAATCCATGTTTTAAGTTTCATTCATACTGGTCATATGGATTATGTTTTATAGACGTTCAAAGTCACATAGTTGAAACATTTTTAAGTTTCAACTAGGTGGTTTTGAAAGCCTATAAAATATTTTCTGACGACATTTTTTACTTATTTTTTTTATTTTCATCTATTTAGTATATGTTTAATCCATGTTTTAAGTTTCATTCATACTGGTCATATGGATTATGTTTTATAGACGTTCAAAGTCACATAGTTGAAACATTTTTAAGTTTCAACTAGGTGGTTTTGAAAGCCTATAAAATATTTTCTGTCGACATTTTTTACTTATTTTTTTTTATTTTCATCTATTTAGTATATGTTTAATCCATGTTTTAAGTTTCATTCATACTGGTCATATGGATTATGTTTTATAGACGTTCAAAGTCACATAGTTGAAACATGTTTAAGTTTCAACTAGGTGGTTTTGAAAGCCTATAAAATATTTTCTGTCGACATTTTTTACTTATTTTTTTTTTATTTTCATCTATTTAGTATATGTTTAATCCATGTTTTAAGTTTCATTCATACTGGTCATATGGATTATGTTTTATAGACGTTCAAAGTCACATAGTTGAAACATTTTTAAGTTTCAACTAGGTGGTTTTGAAAGCCTATAAAATATTTTCTGTCGACATTTTTTACTTATTTTTTTTATTTTCATCTATTTAGTATATGTTTAATCCATGTTTTAAGTTTCATTCATACTGGTCATATGGATTATGTTTTATAGATGTTCAAAGTCACATAGTTGAAACATTTTTAAGTTTCAACTAGGTGGTTTTGAAAGCCTATAAAATATTTTCTGTCGACATTTTTTATGTTTTTTCCCATCTATTTATATATTTTTAATCAATATTTTAAGTTTAATTCATATTGGCCATATAGATTATCTTTTATAGCGTTCAAAGTCACATAGTGGAAACATTTTTAAGTTACAACTAGGTGGTTTTGAAAGCCTATCAAATATTTTCTATCGACATTTTTTACGTAATTTTTTTATTTTCATCTATTTAGTATATTTTTAAAACATGTTTTAAGTTTCATTCATATTGGTCATTTAGATTATATTTTATAGGCTTTCAAAGTCACATACTTGAAACATTTTTAAGTTTCAAGTAGGTGGTATTGAAAGACTATATGTTTAACAATATTTCAATTTTTTTTATAAATAATTACTTATAACTACGTAAATATATATATGTACAAATATATAATTATAAATATACAAGTATAACTATAATTACAATATAATTCTAATTATAATTATAAATATAATTCTCCACACACACACATACTTACATATATATATATATATATATATATATATTTATATATGAATATTAAATATATTTATAAATAAATTTTAAATATATATGTAACAATATTTTCATAATTATATATTTTAAATATATTCATATTCATATAATTATAAATATTTATATATAAAGATTAGTTTATAATTATATAATTACAAATATATTTTTTATTTAAAAAATATATATAAATAGATTTATTTTTATAAATATTTATTTTTAATTATATATATACGTAATTATATTTATACACACACATATAATTATATATATACATAAATATAATTTCATTATTATATAATTATAAATATAATAATAATTAATTTATCATTTTTAAATAAATATTTATAAGATTATTTTTTAATTTTATTTATTTATTTTGAAATTATTTATTAAAAAGAGATGAGGTTGAAAAAAAATTAAAACAACAAAAAAGGAAAACAAAACCATAAAAAAAAAGTGGCAAAGCGCCACTTAAAGTGGCGCTCAACAAACCCATAAACCTAAATATATTAAACCTAGACCCATTTAAATAAAAAAACACCCTCCCAACCAAATATGCCAACTCACTGTGTTACCTCTTTCACGGACGCACGGTGAACCAACCACCGTTCCTTTTACCACGCACCGATTTACTTCACAGTGCTACAGTGACACCCCTAAACTGTCTCACCGTGAAACTCCTCATGGATGCACCGTATCCCCTTTACTTTATCACCTCTTTGCTTGCACTATCACCGCCTCTGCTTTCCACCGTGCAAAGAGATCTGAAACTCACCGCTCTGAAATTGATTGAAGGGGCCAGGATGATGCACCATTGTTGTACATGAGGAGGTCGAACCATAGCGCAACAGAGGAAGATTCCTAGCCGATGCTGCACTGTGTAGCTGAAGCCAAGTCGTGTCGCTGTTGTGGAAGCTGAGGGTTGCGCCGCTATTGGAGTCGAGGAGATCTGTAGCCGGGATTTTCACTGGAGCAGGACTGAAGGAGAGCCGTCGCGCTTGAAGCATGCCGCACCGCTGAAGCTGTGGGAGGAAGTCGAGGCAGATGATGCCAGATCCAAGACCGATGCGTCGCACTACTCGGCTGTAACACCACCAAGGGAGAACTATGGACTATTTAGCTGCTAGAGGACGTTGTCGCGCTGCCGTGGAAGTAGGGGAGGAGGCGCTGGTTTCTTTCAGAAGAAAACCTTCCCCCTTGTAGCGCTGAATTGAGGGGGGAGGAAAAAATAAACAAAATAATAATAGTATAAGTAATATAAAATAAAAAGAAAAAATTAAAGTAAAAAGATAAAGGAAAAAAAGTAAAAGTTTAAGCAACGTAACTTTTAAAAGTCAAATAATATAATTTAATTCATAAAAGTGATGATTTAAAACAATTATAATTTTAATAAATATATAAATTGTAAATTAAAATTTTAAGCTAAACTAATAAAAAAGTTTATAATAAATTAATACACTATTAATAATATAATTATATAATGAATAATAATTATAAGTTAAACTATGAAATATACTTAATAATTTTTAAATATTTAAAACTTAAGTTTTAATTCTAATTATTAAATTAAAATAAACTAATTGATAAATTAGTTTAGCAAACTAATTTCTTAAATAGTAATAATAAATTTTTTAATACAATCTAAATTATTAAATTTCTAATTATTTATTTACTTATGATGTTAATTTTAATTATTTAGTTAAAATTGATAAACTAAAAAATTTAGTATTTAGTATTTATATTTATTAATCTAATTAAATAAATAGTGTTTCATAAATTTATAATAATATTATATAAAAGTAAATAATAATTATTAACTTAAATATTTATTAATTTATTTTTAGTTAACTTTTTTCTTTGAGTTTTAACTACTTTATTTTGTTAATATTTTGTGCAGGTTCATTCCAAAGTCGGAAACACGTCTATGTGCACGCAACTAACTCATCCAGAGTTAGTTACGTGAGGAAAACTCGCGTGACGTGCCTGTCGCAGATTAAACACACGTGTGCGGTACGTTTTTGAAGGACAATTAAAGTCGGTGGAAGTGATTGGTGACATGCAGTAGATGATGGAGGATATAAAACAGAGTAGAAACAGAATTTTAGCGAGGGGAGGCTCATATTTCTATTCCACGAACACATCAGACGGGAGCAGCACTGGAGATGACTAAGCAGACACGGAGATAAGGAGCCTGAAGGTAGAACATTGCAAGGGGAGTTTACCTTCCCACTGTCCATAATTTTATAGTCTGTTTTCGGTTGTATTTCACCGCATTAATCAATATGATCAAAGGATGAATTGTTTAGCTCTGGAATTCAGTTCTGTTGGTTAATCTTCCAATATTCTTCATTCACTTTGCAATTTTTAGAATCATATTCAATTGGTGAGATTGAATAATGATTCTATTTTTAGTTTTTTCACACCTTAAATGTTTTAAAATTCATAAATTCAAAAACTACCGGCACGGTAATTCTTGAATACTTTTTCAGAGCGTTAACGGTTTTTCAATCTGGAAATTTATGGCAAGTTTATTTCCGAATGTTATCATTTTATTTTCTCAAGTAGTTTGACTGATTTTGGGGTGGATAACTCCTAAAGTCAGTATTCTGTGTGTAGAGTTTCCTAGCGAGGGAGACTTTTCACCTTAATTTCTTGAGGTGTGATTCAATAAATTGCAGTGGAGAAGTTTTCCTTAAAACTGGTAGTTTAGAATTCCTGAGTACTTTGTTGATCTTGCTTCCTTATCTTGCTGTTTTATATTAGTATATTGTAATTCTCTAGTTTATCATACTTAGTGTTAGTTTTAGTTTCTATAAAAAAATACTTGTTTCATCATCCTGTTTCAGCATCATTTTAATAAAAAAATAAAAAGTAAAAAAAATGCACATTCGCTTCACTGCTGACAGCAGTGGAGTTTAATAAAAATAAACCTTAGAATTCACTCATCTTCCTTCTCTGTGGTTTGACCCTGCACCATTGTGCTAGTGTGGGTTAATAAATGTAATTTTGAGGGCCGTGAAGACCTCTAGCCGCTTCAAAATTTGGCGTCATTTCCGGGGAAGGCACGCACTGAGAGTCTAAGGTTAGAATAAAAAAACAAAAAAAAACATCTAAAAAAAACTGTTTAAAAAAACTGTGAACTGGAACCTACTGTTTTTTTTTTGAACATTAAAAATATGCATCAATTGTGAAACTTTGTGTGTTTAAACTCATCTATCTTTAGTTTTTTTTAAAAATAGACCATTATGAGGACTGGAATCACCAACTTGAGCCATTTTTTCTGTGTTATGGCTATTATGGGCACACTGTCTGGCAGTGTGTCTATAACCAGCCACAACAGGATTTTTACATTGAATAAAATGAAAACATTGAATCTAGTCCTGACACCCTTGCTAAAATTGAATTAATTGATTCCAAACTAGATGATAGGGTGGAACAAATTAATAATTCGTTAATTAAAACCCATGAAATTAAACTTATAGATTCTCCAGAGCGAGATCAAAGAATGAAAAAATTATAAAATATGCTCTTGGAATTACAAAAAAGGGTTAAAGAACAATAAGAATTTGAAGAAAATGAAAAAGAAAATGTTTTTAAAAGATTTGAAAATCAAATTGAAGAAGAGAGTGATAGTGAAACTGGGAAAGAATCCATTCACTTTGAAAAATCTGATTCTTGTTGAACTAAATCTGAAAACAACCAACCCTCTGAGTCAAGAACACAACATTGAAAATCCAATAAAGAACTTTAATGGTTATGAGTTGGACAATTCTGAAGTTGAATTAAAACAGATTAAAAAAGATTGTCCAGTTCTTTTCATCATCCCTTCTTTTGAGAAAAATCACTATTTTAGAAGTTTTGAGAAGGAAGTTACTCGGGTAGAAGAGATACTTGAAACTGAAAATTTTGAATGTTAAAAACTCTTCACCCAACTTTTCTGACATTGTAAACAATGAATCTGAACTAGAAATTGGGAACACTCTAGAAGAGAACCTTAAGCTGGAAATAACAGAAACTCAAATCTTTGAACCTAAGATAATAAACACTCTTCCATGTTTTGAAACTCCAAACCCAATAATTTATGAAATGATGTTATATGATGATGAGAAGAGGGAATGATGTTTGAATAAAGTTTAAATGATGATCTTTCATCTCCCTGTTCTCAGATTGATTGTTTGATTAAAACTGAGTGTATTGAACTAGAAAATAGTGTTGATATACATGGGAGTAAATGTTTAAATTTGAACAATCTGGAACATGAATTTATTGAAGCTGAATTGAACATTACTTCCCCTGATTTGAACTTCTTTAAACACACTAAAAACACGGTTTTAGAAAATGATCCTTTTGAACTTGAACATGAAAAAGTGGTTGAACACACATTAGATGATGGTTGCAAAACTGATTTGTTTGAATCAGTAGATATTGAACGTCCATTCACTGATGAGGAACTTTTGGAAGAGATTTACAACATGGTTAAACCTGAATCTGTTGTTGTTCAAATAAATTCTCTTCTATGCCTATCACTTCCATCCTCACATGTGAAGAGTGTTGAGCCTTCTTGTGTTACTGATAGTAGTTTAGAGGGAGAATTAGACTTGATTTCCTTTGCTAATGATTCTGTTCAGTACTTTATTGAATCCTCTTTTGAACCTACTATTCAGTATTCACCCACAAGCACCCTTGATTGTGAACCTGTTAGTATTGAGGTTAAGAGATAAATTCATGAAAATAATGTCACACCCTTTTAAGCATCTAGTATTATGTTTTCCCTTCATGTGAACTCAAATCTTGATAACTCTGAAACAAATTTGGAATTGGACAGCACTATACTCACAACTGTTAAAGGGTGTTTCTTGGGGGATTTTTTCAGTTGATGAGAATTTAGTTATTGTTGTGTTTAGTCTTGTTGACCAAATTTTTCATTGTTCTGTTAAAAATATTTGGGCCAAGCATATGTGGTGGTTCCTATTAAGGAAACCACATCTACCTAGTGACTACGGTTAGTTTCTAGGTGAGTCTGGCTGGGGACTATAAACCTAGCGCTGCATGGGAGGCAACCCATAGTTCTTCTTTTGTTAATAAATAAAATTTTGTAATTAAATAAAGTCTAAATGAAGACTTTAAAATCAGTGCTTCATGGGAGTCAACCCATGATCCTTTGTTTACATCTTTGTACTGTTTTGTGCTGAATAATGTGAAGCTTTGCTGTAAGCTATATGTTGTGTCTCTGCTAGATTTTTGTTCCTGGTTAGGATGTTGCTGTTGTGTAATAATGGAGTTGAATTCCCATGATCATCACTGGACAAGAACTTAGTCAGGGAAGTACATCAACTTTTTTTTCATCTATTTCAGCTCTTGTTTATGTTAATAAAATTCTTCTTATTAAAAAATTTTGTTTGTACTTGCTGAAAATCTGCTGCATAAATTGCATATAAAAAATTTTGTTGCTTGTTTGTTGTTACTACAAAAGTCTGTTCTTATTAAAAAATCTACATGTACTTCATTTCTGAAAAACTGAATTTCATTGTTATTAAAATCTTTTCCACTGCATAAAATTAAGTGTGGGGGGTACATGCTGCTGTTCTTTTGAATATGATTAATGTTGGGGTGTTTATCTTGAACTTTGTATGCTTTATTGAATATCCAACTGAATTAATTCTGTTAAACATGCTTTCATTCCCATCCATTGTGCACCCACACCTTACATGATATATCTTGAGCTAAATTGAAAATATTTATCACTAGACATAAATGATTATGCATATACTTGCTAATGAAGCTGCTGATTATTTATCCTTTGTGGCAAACAATATTTTTGAACTTCAATGAGACCCTTTATACATGTCATAAATCTACTTAATTGAAAATCTGTTTTGAACTTTATTTGATTAATTGTTCTTCTCCATATTTATAAGTAAACTTTGGGGACAAATTTGGGTTTTAATTGTGGGGGAGGGGTTCAATTCTTGATTGTGCTTAATTGAAAGCCCATCAGTTCCCACTGCAACTTCAAACTTTTTTTAAAAAAATGGATAATTTTTTTCAAAATTCTTGCATAATTTTAGGCTTTATACTATACTCACTTGGGTCTTGACTTGGGAGAAATTCCTTTCTAGTAGTTAAGAATTGCTTTGGGTCTAAAATTAATAATTTTGGATGATTGTTGAGTGGTCTTGCTTAGTGATTTGATGGAAATTCGGTTTGGGAACTACCTCTGGAAGTGATATGGGTTACATTTTTATGGAGTTATGGTCATAACCTTTGGAACTGGACGTTTGATTCTGATTCTAGGGGCCTCACTCTTTTTCTTTTAATTATTAAAAGTAGTTTCTTTAATGAGCCAATGTAAATGAATTTTATATAAAACTTTTGAAACTAGAGTAGTCTGGGCATCTTGTATCCCACGGTGAGTCTCTGAGACCCTAGATGCTGGATGCGTTTCTGTTTACTAAAAGCCCTCTGTACGCTTTGAATAAGTGCATTGCACAGTGCTCAGCACAATGATACAAGACTTGGGAAAAATTAAATAAAGTGTCTAGGGTCAAAAATGATCTCATTAAGGTGAGGGGAATGATGAATGCCAAATGAAGAAGAGTTCAATTGATTTATATGGAAATCATTTATGTTGTATCATTGAGGTGATTCACAAAAAAAAATAATTATTATTGGAACCTAGATGAAAAAGTCAGATAACAAGGTTCCTCAGTTAAGGCCTTTGTTCCACATTTATTTTACCTTTTGTCACCCTCACACCTTGGACTTTAAGTCTGGATTGAAGTTAGTCACTAAGTATTACCACATATGAGGCATAACATCTTCATTGCTTGATGATTCATTGTTGTCAAGACTACCAGTGAGAAATTGTTTTAGGAAATATTTATATGAGTAAATCATTTTCTAAAAGTCTGCTATTATGTTTTGTCCTCTGTTTTGAGTGCTGGACATGTTACTTTTTGAGCGAAATCATGAATATCATACTTTTGTTTTCAAATATAATAAAACATGGGATTGTTTGAGGACAAACAATGATTAAGTGTGGGGGAATTTGATGTGTCCTTAAAAACACATGTTTTTTCACATCTTTTTAATTAATTTTTATCAATTTAATTACTTATTTTAACACTTTTTAATAAATAATGACACTTATGTAATTATATCACTAAATTTATTAATTTATCATTTTTTTATAAATAATTGTGTATTATAATATTTAAAATATTTAATTCATCCCTTACTTTAATTTTATAGTATAATTACTTTCTTCTTATCTTGGTATCTTTGTCTACATATTTAATAATTTAAATTTTTATTATTAAATTAATTGGTTTGCATTTTCACTTTGATAATGTTGTTTTAATTTAACTTTGCATGTAATAAATATTAATTAATGTAGCATAATCTAAATTTTAGTTGTCTTTTAACGATTCAACTTTTATAGTTTAATTTTATTTACTTATGCTCTTGATAAATTAGTTTCATTAATTAACTTAAGTATATAATAACAAAATAACTAACTTGTTACACTATTGATTTAGTTTATTATAGCATTAATAACTTAACCTTGTAATTTAAATGTTTAAATTTTATATTTACTTTTAGTAAATTAATTGCTTTTTAACTTTAGTTTTAGTATAGTAGCAATTTAAATTTTACGAATAGAAGTTATTAATAATTTAACTTTAATTTAATTGGTCCTATAAATCTATTAAAGTTTATGTTGGAAATAACTTTATTATTTGTTTTAATTCAGATTTAGTTTTTATTAAATACTTTGTTTATTTTTTATTTAATTTTTAATTTTATTTATTTACTTTGTTTATTTTTGCAGGTTCGTGATTTCATCCCGGTCACGGTGTCTCCACACACTAGTTTCATTACGATCTCACCGTGTCTTCGACAGACTTACCGTAATCCAATTGATGGTGGCACCATTTATGCACATTACTGTTTTTCCGTGACATTCTTCATGGACTCACCGTGTTACCTCTTTCACGGACGCACCATGAACCAGCCACCGTTCCTTTTACCACGCACCGGTTTAATTCACGGTTCTACAGTGACACCCCTAAACTGTCTCACCGTGAAACTACTCACGGAAACACCGTATCCCCTTTACTTTGTCACCTCTTTGCTTGCACTATCACCGCCTCTGATTTCCACCGTGCAAAGAGATCTGAAACTCACCGCTTTGGAATTGATTGAAGGGGTTGGGATGATGCACCATTGTTGTACAGGAGGAGGCCGAAACATAGTGCAACAGAGGAAGAGTCCTAGCCGATGTCACGCTGTGTAGCTGAAGCCAAGCCATGCCGCTACTGTGGAAGATGAGGGTTGCGACGCTACTAGAGCTGAGGAGATCTGTAGCCAGGATTTTCGCTGGAGCAGGACTGAAGGAGTAGTTGTCGCGCTGGAAGCATGCCGCACCGCTGAAGCTGTGGGAGGAAGTTGAGGTTGATGTTTCCAGATCCAAGACCGATGCGTCGCACTGCTGGGTTGTAACACCACCAAGGGAGAACTGTGGACCATTTTGCTGCTAGAGGACGTTGTCGTGCGGTCGTGGAAGTATGGGAGGAGGCACTGGTTTCTTACAGAAGAAAACCCTCCCCCCTTTAGTGCCGAATTGAGGGGTGGAAGGAAAAAATAAACAAAATAATAATAGTATAAGTAATATAAAATAAAAAGAAAAGTAAAGTAAAAAGATAAAGGCAAAAAAAGTAAAAGTTTAAGCAAAGTAACTTTTAAAAGTCAAATAATATAATTTAATTCATAAAAGTAATGATTTAAAACAATTGTAATTTTAATAAATATATAAATTGTAAATTAAAATTTTATGCTAAAATAATAACAAAGTTTATAATAAATTAATACACTATTAATAATATAATTATATAATGAATAATAATTATAAGTTAAACTATGAAATATACTTAATAATTTTTAAATATTTAAAACTTAAGTTTTAATTCTAATTATTAAATTAAAATAAACTAATTCATAAATTAGTTTAGAAAACTAATTTCTTAAATAGTAATAATGAAAATTTTAATAAAATCTAAATTATTAAATTTATAATTATTTATTTACTTATGATGTTAATTTTAATTATTTCTTTAAAACTGATAAACTAAAAAATTTGGTATTTAGTGTTTATATTTATTAATCTAATTAAATAGATAGCGTTTGATAAATTTATAATAATATTATATAAAATTAAATAATAATTATTAACTTAAATATTTATTAATTATCTTTAGTTAACTTTTATCTTTGAGTTTTAACTGCTTTATTTTGTTAATATTTTGTGCAGGTTCATTCCAAAGTCGGAAACACGTCTATGTGCACGCAACTAACTCATCCAGAGTTAGTTACGTGAGGAAAACTCGTGTGACGTTCCTGTCGCAGATTAAACGCACGTGTGCGGTACGTTTGTGAAGGACAATTAAAGTCGGTGGAAGTGATCGGTGACATGCAGTAGATGACGGAGGATATAAAACAGAGCAGCAGTAGAATTTTAGCGAGGGGAGGCTCATTTTTCTATTCCACGAACACATCAGATGGGAGCAGCACTGGAGATGACTAAGGAGACATGGAGACTAAGGAGCCCGAAGGCAGAACATTGCAAGGGGAGTTTACCTTCCCTCTGTCCATAATTTTGTACTCTGTTTTCGGTTTTATTTCACCACATTAGTCAATATGATCAAAGGATTAATTGTTTAGCTCAGGAATTCAATTCTGTTGGTTAATCTTCCAATATTCTTCATTCACTTTGCAATTTTTTGAATCATATTCAATTGGTGAGATTGAATAATGATTTTCTTTTTAGTTGTTTGACACCTTAAATTTTTTAAAATTCATAAATTTAAGAACTACTAGCGCGGTAATTCTTGAATACTTTTTCAGAGCGTGAACGGTTTTTCAATCTAAAAATTATGGAGAGTTTATTTCCAGATGTTATCATTTTATTTTGTCAAGAAGTTTGACTGATTTTGGGGTGACGAACTCCTAAATTCAGTCTTCTATGTGTTGAGTTTCCTAGCGAGGGAGACTTTTCACCTTAATTTCTTGAGGTGTGATTCAATAAAGTGCAGTGGAGAAGTTTTCCTTAAAACCGGTAGTTTAGAATTCCTGAGTACTTTGTTGATCTCGCTTCCTTATCTTCCTGCTTTATATTAGTATACTGTAATTCTCTATTTTATCATACTTAGTGTTAGTTTTAGTTTCTATAAAAAAAATACTTGTTTCATCATCCTGTTTCAGCATCATTTTAATGAAAATTAAAAGGTAAAAAAAATGCACACTCACTTCACTGCTGACAACAGTAGAGTTTATAAAAAATTAACCTTAGAATTCACTCATCTGCCTTCTCTGTGGTTCGACCCTGCACCACTGTGCTAGTGTAGGTTAATAAATGTAATTTTGAGGGTCGTGAAGACTTTCGGCCGCTTCAGCGGCATTCTGGGAGGACCGTAGTTGCGTCTGGAAAGAAGAACGGACCACCAGAGCTCACCCGGTGGCTCGCGGAAGATTCGTCGGCACGGCACCGGCATGGAAGCACCGGCGACCGGTGTCGACGGTGAAGGAGGCGGTCGGCGATCACCAGCCACAGAAGAGGGCGGCGCCGCTTGGCACCGCGGCAGACCTGAAGGGGCGGTCGACAACCAGCCGGGCACATTGGTGAGGTGGCGCTTCATCGTGTGTTGCGGAGGAGGAGCCGCGACATCGAAGCTGCAACAGGAGGGGGACCTACACCCCGCGGGTCCCGTGGACTATGTGGCACCGCTAATTGAAGAGCTGAATGGCTCTTCTTGAGCCGTTTGGGAGCTAGCGGCCACCCGGCTAGTGATCCACGCCCCGCTGGCAGCCGGGCTGGTCTGCGGCCCAGCAGGCCGAGCCCGCCACTGCCTTGCCCAGCTGAGGCAGGCTGAGGCAAGCCCGCCGCGACCCCGCCCAATCAGGCTAGCCCAGGCTGGTTCGGGCCTGGCCAGGTCAGACCCGGACCGGACCCGGACCCCTCTCGTGCCCAATTACGCTTAAGTGACCGCATCTTACGAACCGAACGTATGTTTGATAAACCGTTTGCGGCGTTGGGATCCTTGGATTGAGAAGGTCCTTTTGAGATACTCCATGAGAGTCTTGGAGGAAGTTGGATTATGGCCGGGTTGGATCGACTTCGAATCCAACCGGGCCCTTGACACTAAAATACCAATAACTTACAGACCGATCATCCGGTTGACGCATCATCTGTTTCATTGGAACCCTTATGACGTGACGGACATCAGGTTACTTTTTCATGGGACTTCGTTCCTGTTGAAATACGACCGATGTCTTGAGGAGCGGTTCTCCCAGAATCAAGCGTACTATGAGCAGGAATCCAGTGGCTGGCAGTGAGTCGGAGGTTGGAGACAAATCATACGGAGGTTAGTACCTAGCGATCATGTGTGGATCAGCACCAATCCTATGTGGGTCAGCACTCAACGATCCTGTGTGGGTTAGCGCATACTGATCCTGTGTGGGTCAGCCCTCAGCGATCTTGTGTGGGTCAATGGGGGTTAGTACCTATCGATCATGTGTGGGTCAGATCCTGTGTGGGACAGCAGAGGTTAGTACTTATCGATCCTATGCGGGTCGGATCACGTGTGGGTTAGCGGGGGTTAGTGCCTATCGATACTTTGTGGGTCAGACTCTGTATGGTCATCATCCATGCTTCTCGAAAGAATAAGATGATCTAGATTCTCGACTAATCATCTTTACTTTTGTGCTTTACTTATACCTGGTTTGAACTGTGTCTATTTCTTTGTGCATTGTGATTGAGATCATGTTATGTGATTTTTCCTTTGTGTAATTCTGAGAGACCATCAGGGGTCTCAGGGTCCCTACTGGGTATTTTTATACTCACCCCTGCATGGGCTTCGCTCGCACCTTATTGTATGTTGTGCAAACAAAGAGCAGCTTGGCTGAGACTTAAGGGATCTAGGACCAGACGGTACACGGAGGAGATTGGCTGACATGGAGAGCAGTGGAGACGAGTTGTACATACCCTTCAGGTAGAATCCTCGGTGGACGATTCTAGGAGATATTTTTTGTTTTTCATTTTTATTTTCACCTTTCAGTTAGGATTTTATTCTAGCCCCTTTACTTTTAGTACACACCTTTACTACTTTATTTTTACTTTGTGGTTACATCTTGTTGTGTTCTTGGATTGTGTGTTTATACAGGTTTAAAGGCAATACCTTCCTATTTTAGGGATGCCCCTTTTCAGTGCTAGTCTCCAACCCCTGGCCTATAGAAGGTAGGCTTGGGGTAGTCACGGCACAGGCATCGGGGGATGGGTCGTGACAAAGTGGTATCAGAGGAGTCGGTTCTACCGAAGAACTAGGACTTTGATCGTTCTAATTGAGAAATAGTGTTAAGTGTTTTGAGTGTGGTTTTCAGTTCGAGGAGTCCAGTGTTGGTGTGGCAATCGACGTATCCATACACCAGGACCCTAAATTCTGATTTCTAACTCGGTGCACGAAAACACTGATTGTGTGTGTTTTGGAAATGTTTTTGCTTTGATCTCTTTTAAGTTAGCACACCAGGTATAACTTATTGATTTTGGTGAACCTATTTCTTTTCAGGATGTCACCACATAGATATCTAGTCAGGATTCCTGAGATAGTACACGATGATGGCCCACTGAGCGATAAGGATTCGGTGCAGGGCCCTCTTACTGTGTTGGCACCTTCGGGTGGTGTACCAAAAGAACCACCACTCGGAGGGCAGTAGTTTCCACCAGCCCTACTAGCGGAAATGCACGTTGACTGAGCACATTGCACGAGTTCCAGCGGGAGAGGCCTCCAAGGTTTCGAGGCGAGACAGATCCCCAGGTGGCTGAGGACTGGCTGGAGGCTATGGCACAAGTTTTCCACCTAGTTGGTACACCAGCAGAGCAGATGGTGATCCTAGTTGCTAGTCTTTTCCTAGGCACGATAGGAAGATGGTGGAGCCTGATGCTCCAGTTACATGACGAGGTGACCCTCACCTGGGAAGACTTTGAGAGCCTCTTCAAGGCAGAGTTCATCCCAACAACACTATGCTCTGTGCGTATTCAGGATCTGTTGTACTTACAGTAGGGCAGTTTATCAGTGGATCAGTACTCAGTGAGATTCACTAACCTCTCGCACTATTCCACCGACATGGTGCAGAACCCATTCTTCAGGGCCCGGACCTTTGAGCAGGGTATTCAGAAGGAGATCAGAGCGTTGATGATATCACTTAATATCCCGACGCAGACTGGAGTGCTCGAGCGAGCATTATTGGTGGAGAGCTTCTTAACTGAGCAGGCACCAGCGGTGAGAGCCACCACCGGACGACAGGTAGCCGAGTCATCAGCAGCAGGCGTTAGGCAGATGACGTAGAGGTCCAAGAGGACCAGACCTTCCAAAGGGTAACCCTAGGATGTAGGGTCAGAGGTGCGGAGATCACGAGGTAGAGGGGGTCAGCAAGGAAGAATATTGTGCTTCACGTGCGGCGGTCAGGGCCACATGGATCGCGACTTCCTGACCCACCATACCGACGATTAGAAGACGGTTGAGGAACCACTGATTTAGCGGCTGAGGTTTGAGTGAGAAGTTCTACAGGGCAGCGAACGTGGTAGAGGAGCAAGTCATGTATCAGGTGGTGGATGACGGTTTGAGGTTCTACCACCACCACCCCCAGGTGGTACACCCCGACCATAGGGAGTAGATGGACAGGGGCGAGCACAACTAAACACAGCATAGGCCTATGACTACAACGCTTTGGATATGATTAGTGGTACGATCTGTGTCTATTCCACCCTAGTTGTAGTACTTATAGACATAGGTTCCAGTCACTCTTTCATTTCCACAACACCCATTCGGATCTTAGAGATTCTGATGGAGTCGTTGGCTCTATCCTTATGATTAGAGACTCCTACGGGAGAGGATTCGATGATTACACACTGGTTCCAATAGTGTGAGCTTACTCTAGGAGACGAGAGGTTCGGCTGGGATCTCATATTAGCAGCGTCGAGTCCTAACGATGTCATCTTGGGTATGGAATGGCTATCCACATTTCATGCTCAGATCGACTGTTTTAGGTGCAAAGTGCGGTGTGTCCGCAAGGATGGGATCAGGTTTACCTTCACCAATGAGAAGGAAACCTTTATAGCACAAGATGGACTTTCTTGGAGGAGGGTGCAGCCGATCACTCATCAGTTGGATAGCCTCACCCTCGGAGCAGTTGACGTGAGGAGTCTGAGTTATCTTGTAGTGGTGTACCAATATGTTGATGTCTTCCTTGGTGATGTTCCGAGACTACCTCCTCGTAGAGAGGTAGACTTTCGCATCGACCTATACCCTAGGAACGCACTGATATATACACCAGCATATCGGATGGCTCTTGTGGAGCTTTGTGAGATGAGGGTACAGTTGGAGGACTTGCAGAGAAAGGGGTTCGTAAGGCCCAGTATTTCTCCATGGGCATCTCGATCTTGTTCGCCAAGAAGTCATATGGGAGTCTAAGGCTTTGTGTGGACTATCAGTGCCTAGACTAGGTGACCGTGAAGAACAAGTATCCACTCCCGAGGATTGATGGTCTCTTCGACCAACTGAAGGGAGCTCGATGGTTTTCGAAGATAGGCCTTAGATAAGGCTATCATCAGCTTAGAGTACGGGGCGAGGACGTACTGAAGACAACCTTCAGATGCCGGTATGGACATTATGAATTCTTGGTGATGCCTTTTGGCATGACCAATGCTCTGGAAGTGTTCATAGGGATCATGAACAGGATCTTTCAGCCATACCTCGATCGCTTTGTGGTGGTCTTCATTGACAACATCTTGATATACTCGGCGTCGGAGGGGGATCATGCCACACACCTATAGATAGTTATGGATACACTTTGAGAGAACCATAAATATATAGAAATCTCTTGAAATTCCGGTTTTGGATATGGGAAGTACACTTCCTGGGGAACGTTATCTCGGAGGCTGGAGTCACAGTGGATCCAACAAATATAGAGGCAGTGCTTGCTTGGGAGCCACCCAGGAGTGTGACTGAGGTGCAGAGTTTCCTGGGTTTGGCTGGGTACTACTAGAGATTTGTACCTGACTTCTCCAGGGTAGAAGCACCCTTTTTAGCCTTGAAAAAGAAGGGATAGATTTTCTTTTGGACAGAGAAGTGCCAGTAGGGTTTTTAGGATTTGAGGCAGAGATTAACGAGTACCCCATCTTGAGGCTACCAGAAAAGGGCGTTGGTTATGTAGTCTACTACGACGCATCAGGGACCGGACTAGGTTGTGTCCTGATGAAAGAGCGAGTAGCTCAAGGCAGTTGAGATGGAATGAGAAAAATTATTCTACCCATGACCTGGAGTTAGCAGTAGTGGTCTTTGCACTAAATATGTGGTGACACTACTTGATGGGTGAACGATTTACTATTTACTCCGATCACAAGATTCTCAGGTATATCTTCTCAGAGAAGGACCTGAACCTGAGACAACGATGATGGCTAGAGTTCCTACAGAACTATGACTTTGAGATAGTCTATACTCCTGGGAAAGGGAACGTAGTAGTAGATGCACTCAGCAAGAGATCTGGTCTACAACTGCTAAGTGAGGTGACATGGCAACTAGCCACATTGCAGATATCCTTTGTGGATAGAGATGGAGCAGATTACCTCTAGTCTATGATTTTCACTCCCCCACTTCTTCAGCGAGTTTCGGAGGCACGTCTTGGGGATGTTTACTGCGAGGCCCGACGTGCTCAGATATTCATAGGACAATCTCTTGAGGGATTTTATGAATGTGGGGATCATGTCATTCTCTTCAGAGGACGCACCATGGTACTAGTGATGCTACGGGAGGAGGTTTTGAGAGAGTTTCATACATCCCCTTTAGCAGTACATCCTGAAGCAGAAAAGATGTATCAAGACCTCTGGCATCAGTACTGGTATCCAGGGATGAAGAAAGCAGTGGCAGAGTTTGTATCTCGATGCCTTACTTTTCAACAAGTGAAGGCTGAGCATAAGGTACCAACGGGCTTAGCACAGCCACTTGAGGTACCAGAGTGGAAGTGGGATGGTATATCTATGGACTTCATGATAGGGATACCACGTACGTCCAAGGGCCACGATTCCATCTAGGTGATTGTTGACCGACTCACCAAGTCAGCCAACTTCCTACCCATCTGAGATTAGGGATTAATATAGGGATTGGGATGACTCTATGTGCAGGAGATTGTATGAATTCATGGGTTACCATCAATGATAGTCTCAAATCATGATGCACGTTTTACATCCCGCTTGTGAAAGGGATTGAAGGAGGTGTTCGGGAATCAACTACTCTTTAGCACCACCTTCCATCCTCAGACATATGGTCAGATAGAGAAGACCATTCAGACACTCGAGGACATGCTTCGTGCTTGTGTCCTCGACTTTGGTCATAGTTGGGAGGACCACCTTCCACTGGTGGAGTTTTCATACAACAATAGTTATCACTCCACCATCTACATGGCCCCATTTGAGGCTTTATATGGGCGACCATGTAGATCACCTCTTTGCTAGACAGACCCAGGGGAGTCAGTACTTTTGGGTCCATAGTTGGTACAGGCTACCACAGAGAAGGTAAAGATCATCCATAAGTGGATGAAGATTGAATAGAGCCGACAGAAGTCTTATGCTGATAGGAGATAGAGACCCTTTAAGTTTGAGGAGGGAGACCATGTCTTCATATGGGTCTCACCCCGATGAGGATTACGGAGGTTTGGACGGGGCATCAAGTAATATCTGATGTTCATCAGACCTTTCCAGATCCTCAGTAAAGTAGGCGAGGTGGAGTGTCATTTATCTCTTCCCCCACAGATGAACCAGGTGTATAATGTTTTCCATATATCGTAGTTGAAGAGATATGTGCATGATCCATCGCACGTTATCGACTAGAGAGAGCTGGACATTGACGACGGTGCAACATTTGCGGAGTTCCCGGTGGAGATAGAGGATCGATAGAAGAGATTCCTTCGTGGGTGGTCGATTCCTCTGTTGTGAGTTCGTTGGAAGAATGGAAACCTCTAGGAGAGCACATGGGAGTAGGAGGCTTAGATGAATGCTCAGTACCCCCATTTTCCCCTAGTTTTATTGTACCTTTCAGGGATGAAAATCCTTAAGGTGGGTAGAATGTAAAGACCCGGAAAATTCCATGTAATTTTTTTAAAATTATTTGGGATTATTAAGAGTCTGTGAAAATTTAAAGTGTGTGATTCCGAGGCCCGGTGTGACCAGAATGATTTTTTGAACTTTTTTTAAGCTACGTTCAGTAAATGCGCGGGCGGCGTTTTCTATCTTTTGAATCGGTGCTCGGATTAAAAATCTAAGGGCACCGTTGAATCCACAACACTGGGATTCCCTTAAGGGAATCTTCAATTCCACCACAGTAGGCTGGGAGAAAAGGTTAAATTTTGGACTTTACAAAAATAATAATAAAATAACTTGACAAAGTTATTTTATTTATTTTTCTCTAGCAGATGAGCGGCGACGGTGGGGACCGGTGACTTGTCAAGCCAATTAATGGCATGAATCTCCTTTATTTGGAACTGCACTGTTGGTGAATTAAGAGGTTCATTCATTAAATTAACCTCATTAATTCCTCGGTGCGTTACTCACATTTTCCCCCTCTATTTAAGTGAGGCTCGGGGTGGAGTTTTGACACGACTTCACCAAGTAAGGAACCTCTGGCGAAGTGACGCGACGTCTTCCACCGACGGAGGACGGAATCTTGGGTGGTGGTGATACGGGATCGACAAACTCTAACAACCTCACTCTAACGGGGACTCTCCTTCCACCAACGACCGTGATACTTCTAACGGTTCATGAGGTAGGGGTTTTTTCATTTAATTCGTGTGCAATGTTTATTTCCCTTGTTCTTGAAAAGGGTGATAAATCATAGAAGAAATATAATATTTTATTAATGAATCAATTATCCCCTATTGTTATAATGCTAAAGCGGAGGACGCGAGGCGAACAAACAAGGCTCAGACCCTCTGCTGCTTGATTTTCATTGCGTTCTTCAGAGGCAGGTTGTTCCAACTTGACGGAACCTTGAAACTGAGAGGCACGCAAAGAAGGCGGCATTCTGGGAGGACCATAGGCACATCCGGAAGGAAGAACGGACCACCGGAGCTCTCTCGGTGGCCCACGGAAGATTCGTTGGGGTAGCACCGATGTGGAAGCCAGCACTCACCGGCCGTGGAAGAGGGCAGTGCCGCGGAAGACCCGAAGGGGCGGCCGGCAACTAGCTGGCCACGTTGGCGAGGTTGCACGTCATCCCGTGCCGTGGAGGAGAAGTTGTGGCATCGAAGCCACGATAGGAGGGGGACCTGTGCCCCGTGGGTCTCGAGGACCATGTGGTGGTGCCACATGGCGCTACTGATTAAAGAGTCGAACGACTCTTCTTGAGCTGTTTGGGAGCTAGCGGCCACCCAGCTAGCGAGTCGTGCCAACGCACTGGGCTGTGTCACCCGGCAGGCCCCGCCAAGCTGGCATTCGGGCTAGTCTGCAGGCCAGGCCCAGACCGGGCCGCCCGACCCAGTTCAGGTCGGCCCGGACCGGGCTGCCCGACCCAGTTCAGGTCGGGCCGGACCCGGACCCCTCTCGATCCACGTTACGCTTAAGTGACCGCATCTTGCGAACCAGAAATCCATTTGATGAATTATTTGCGGTGTTAGGATCCTTGGAGTGAGATGTTCCTTTTGAGATACTTCACAATAGTTTTGGTGGAATTTGGTGTATGGTCAGGTTGGATCGACTCTGAATCCAACAAGGGCCTCAACACTAAAATTCCAGTAACTTACAGACTGGGCGTCCAGTTGGCGCGTCGTCTGTTGCATTGGAACCCTTATAATGTGACGGATCATCATGTTACTTATTCATGGTACTTCATGCAAATTTAAATACTACTGATGGCTTGAGGAGTGGTTCTCCCAGAATCAACCCTACTATGAGATGGAATCTAGTGGTTAGCAGTGAGGCGGAGGTTGGAGACATATCATACAGAGGTTAGTACCTAGCGATCCTGTGTGGATCAGCACTGATCCTGTGTGGTTCAAATCCTGTGTGGGTCAGATCCTATGTGGGTCAGCACTCAACGATCTTGTGTGGGTCAGTTCATACTGATACTATGTGGGTTAGATCCTATGTGGGTCAGCGAGGGTTAGTACCTATCGATCTTGTGTGGGTCAGATCCTGTGTGGGTCAGCAGGGGTTAGTACCTATCGATCCTGGGCGGGTCGGATCCTGTGTGGGTCAGCGGGGGTTAGTACCTATCGATCCTATGTGGGTCAGATTCTGTATGGTCAGCAGTAATGCTTCTCGATAGAATAAGATGATCTATCTTCTCGACAAATCATTTGTACTTCTGTGCTTTACTTATTCCTGGTTTGATATGTGTCTATTTATTTGTTATTTGTGATTGAGATCATGCTTTTTCATTTTTCCTTTGTGGAATTCTGAGAAACCTTCGGGGGTCTCGAGGTCCCTAATGGGTATTGTTATACTCACCCTTGCAAGGGCTTCACCCACACCTTGTTGTTTCTTGTAAAAATGACGATCATCTTGGCTGATACTTGAGGGATTTAGGACTAGGTGGTACATGGAGGAGATTGGCTAATGTGGATAGTAGTGGAGACGATTTGTACCTACCCTTCAAGTAGGATCCTCGGTGGACGATTCCAGGAGCTATTTTTTATTTTTCAATTTTAGTTGTACCTTTCAGTTGGGATTGTATTTCAGCCCCTTTACTTTCAGTAAACACCTTTACTACTTCATTTTTACTTCATGGTTGCATCTTGTTGTGTTCTTGGATTGTGTTTTTTTACTGGTTTAAATGCAATGCCTTCCCGTTTTAGGAATACGCCTTTTCAGTGCTAGTCACCAACCCCTGGCCTATGGAAGGCAGGCTTGGGGTAGTCACGGCACGGGCCCCGGGGGACGGGTCATGACACTAAAAGCCTTATTTTGGTCAAAAATCAAACCTAAGAGTCCTTTTGGTGCAAACCAAAAGAAGTTGTCTGAAGAAGAGGTAACGTCTCTAATCGAGTGTTTTATTTTATTTATTCCTCCAACTAATTAAATTCTTATTAAAATATATTAATACAATAACCTTATTTTCTTCTATATACTAAAAAAAATATTTTAAGGGCATGACCTAAAACCATATCCTCTTCCATCAAATGGGTAACGAAATCATCATTTACGTGTACGACAGACTACTGCCTTACGAACCAATGTTATTCTTTTTCCATCACCACCTCTCATAGTAGGATATAATTATGGTGTTATTATTTAAATATTATATTTATGATATTATTATTTTTCTATAATCATGATATCACATGTTCCTTCTTACTTTCCATTTTGTGGGAATATAATAATGTAGTTCGTGTGTACGGTAGACTACCGCCTCGTAAAGCGATGTGATTTTTTCATGTTTTACATGAAAGGTAATGAGGATGGTTTTAATGAATATATTTGATATATATATATATGTGTGTGTGTGTTTTTTTGTGTGAAATAAAAATTATCCTTTAATGGTAATATATTATTTAACTTTCTTTCTTTCTTTTGGGAAAAAGGAAACAACATTCATGTGTATGCATGGTCTACCGTCACCATGAACTGTGTATTTTATTTTCTATCTCTACCTTTTATGGATCACTATAAATAAGTTTATAATGAATATATGTGATATTTATATCATGGTTAATATTATTGATATTATGGAACCATGATAAAAGTCATTGGACCAAAAATAACAAATCAAAACATACACGAAAACAAAGCAGTTATTTCCCAAAACGTGACTTTAACATGGAATTGTTAATAAAAAGGTAATAAAAGGTCATAAGTAAATCATATATGGTATTATATATATATATATGGTTATATAATATATTTATAATAAACTTATATTTATTATACAGGAGTTTCTAATGTATATAAATGAAGTTGAGTCTTACAGTAAGGGATTTCCGTCTCACTTTTATTTTCGGTGAGACACATGTCATATTCACAGCGTGTTTCTTTTATGTGGTGTATATAATTCCCATGAATTTAGTTTATGAAACTTCTCCTGAAAATTATTTTTATTTATATATCCATTTGATTATTTCTCTTTCATGGGGTTTATGGTTCAAAATTTACCAAAGTGGTTTGGGTTTTATGATGAAATCTCATCGTTTATTGGGATTGTTTATGTTTATTCTTCCAATGATGAAATATTATAATTCATCCATAAAGAAACTCATGAATTTTCTTCTAATTAGGTTATGTCATGAGAATAAATTTTTTTCACTTAATTTTTCTCTCTTTATGTACCCAAGAGTTTATAAGAATGTTTTTAATAAAAAACGTCTTTATTTCACTCTTCAGTCGAAAACCCTTTTTATTCTAAAACCATGTTTTCTAAAAAATCAAATTTTTTTAACATTCTCAAAATTATTTATTAAATACATTTTACCCATATTTTACTTTTTTAAAAATGTTTTAATTTTTTTTCAAAGTAGAAATTCTATTTTCCTCAGGAAATGTTTTTAAATGATTTTTAAAGCTTCCTTTATAATTTTTCAATGTTATTTTCAAAGAAAATGATTTTGAAAATGTTTTATGATTTAAAAAGTTTTTTTCAAATAAATGTTATTTTCCTTAAGAAGTGTTCCAAGTGATATTTCAAAATCATTTTCCATCTAATATTACATCCTTTGATGATACTTATACTTTATTGGGGATATGATCCAATGATAACATTCTTATTCTTTCTATGTATGGTTTATAATGACAAGATATTTATGAAACTCATTTCTCTTTCATGGGTTATGCTATGCTAAAATTCTTATGAAACCCGCTTCTTTTTACATGGGTTATTATTTGATGAAATGATTATGAAACCTATTTCTTTTTCACATGTTATGTTATGATGAAATGTTTATGAAAAAAAATTCATTTCATGGGTTATGATATGATGAATGTTTTATAATCCTGTGGCACACACATGTGTTATTTTCATTATGTGATGGTGGTTATGTAATAACCAAGGAAGTTGGTTATGTTATAACCAAGTACAGTGGTTACATTATAATCAAGACGGCTGGGACCTATATCTTCCTCCAATACATTGGGTAATGATTAATGATATATGAACTCAAATGGTGCATAGGGGGTTATCCCAATCTAAAAAAAGGTACACATGAGGTTATCCCAAGCCCTAAATAGGGTACATGGGAGGTTATCCCAAGCTCTAAAGGGGGTACATAGGAGGTTATCCCAATCCTGAAGCAGTTACATGGGTGGTTAGCTCAATCTTTACATGTTATTAATGTCTTTGTGGGTATCCATGAAATAATATTTTCTATGATTATGTATATGCCACAAATTTATGTCTTATGAAAATGTAATGCTATCATGGATCATGTTATTTTATTTCATTATAATTCATGTCTTATGAGATGAAAAGATTTATGTTATGATTCATGTTTATGATCTATAATATGTAGGGTATGGTTTTTAAATGTTATTCTCATGTTCTTATACCTATATTCTCATGTTATATTGATATCTCTCTTGTTTACCCTTACTGATGATTTTATCTCACCCTTTCTTATGCTTCCTTTACTTAGGATATGAAGAATGTTATTATGTATGATATGTCTGAGAAGGGTTTTATTTATAAAGAAAATAGTGGGAGATGATGTAGCTCACTTATAGACCAGTTTTTTATGTGTCCAAGTTTTCAAATGCACTATACCTTTATGATCCTCAGATGTGTGTTTATGTAATGTAATGAATATTAATCGAAAAAGATGTAATATCTATGTATGAAAATCATGGGTCACTATAGTTGGTAACAAAGGATAGGTTTAATTAACCTTTAATAATTGGGATGAGAAATCATTAGTGAGATCCCTAGGGGTATATCTAAGTATATGTCTAGGTACATATTTGGGGATATGCCTAAAGATGAATCAAAGTATGGGAAAATGTCTTGGAATTTTGGTCAAGGATAGAGTGAGTGGTTTATATGGAATTAAATCTCTATATGAATACTACAAGTGGATGTAGCTCTAGTAGATAGGTATCTAGGGATAATAACTCTAAAAAGGGTTCATTGAGCTAGAACTGATCATCACCTGGTGTATGAAAACCAACCTTGTTTCACACCTAATTTAACACTTTAGGGGGATATGTTTTGGAAATTTAAAAAATCTTTATGAACCATCATGAAGGATTTTAATAATAACTATGAATCGCCTAGGTTAAGCCTAAGGTGTAATATATTGACAAGAAGGTGTCATGATTTAGAAATCCTATAAGTGATTTTTCATGATTATGTGGTTTTATCCTATGATCAGTGTTTCTCACACTATGATTTTTTATTTTAGTAAATAGATGGAACCCAAAGGAACCATGTTAATGCTAAATGAAAGGATTTTTCTCTTGAGTAACTAAATTTTATGGGAGTTGGAATGAAAAACCTCATTGTTATGATCACATAAATTTCTCAAGATATGAATCATGTTGAACTTATAAATGATAAAAGGAGAGAACAATGCTATTTTGAGTCCTTTATGTGTCAATTTCTACCCTCTTTTAGTGGTTCCACTGATCTAATAGTCACTGAGAAATGGGTCAGTGCCACTGAAAAGATATTTTCCATTATCCAGTGTTTGGAGCATGAAAAAGTCATTTTGGTTATCTATCGTTTGTAAGGATAAGCAGATAAATGGTGGAACCTTATTAATAATACGATTAAAGAGGAGGTAATTGAATCCATGGAATGGGATGATTTTAAGAGGATATTTTTCATTAAGTAATTCCCTTATATTATATGAATAAGGATAAAGAATGATTTTTTTGAGATTAAGCAGAAGGATGTTGAATATATTGGTACCTACAAGGAAAATTTTACAATACTTTCAAAGTATACTTCTGGTATTATCATCCAACCTAAACGTAAGGTTGATTGATTCTTCAATATCTTAAAACCAAGTCTTGAAAGGGAATTATCCATAAGAGACTTCATTAGATATTAAGAGATTGTTGGATGTGCTATCAAGGTAGAAATTGAGGTTAGAGTTACATATCAATATCATGGTTTTTATAAGAATAAAAAATGGAATTCAAAGGAAAATCTAAAAACCATAGAGAGAAAAAGACGAGATTTCATTTATGCTCAGTATATGGGAAGAAACATGGATGAAATTTTATTAAGGGAACTAGTAAATGTTTTAAGTGTGTAAGGGAAGGTCATCATGTAATCAAATGCTGAAGTGATGGAAAGAAGTTAGCTAATGATGAAAATAAAGAGAAATCTATAGAGAATTTACCACCCACACTCTAGTGTTTCAAATTTAAGGAGTATGTGAATTATTCAAATCAATAACCCAATCCAAGGGCTAATAAGGATGATGATCCACAATAACCTCTAAATAAAAAGGACAAGGGTAAAACTTATGTGATCATGATGGTTAAACTGAATCATGATAATTAGGGAACACTTATCCTCCACTCCCTAGGAGGGAATTTCATGTTTGATTTTATATTAATGAGCCTTATTAAAATCTTATTATTCATACTTTAGTGAAATTTCATGTGATTTTGAGCATTGATTATCTCCCTCTATGTGGATTATAGAATAATGAAATAACATTTGATATTCTATCAGAACAAGGTTTAACCTAAGATTCCAATGGAAATGTTTTTGTTTAAGATAAGAGATTATTTAAGGAATAAAGGGTGAATTATTTTTATAAGCATATATGTCTCCATGTAATATTAACTTAAGAGTTATGGATTCTTTCATGGGTTTATAAGTTTAAGGTTTATCATATGTTCAAAGTCTTAGACACCTATCTTGAGGTTTTACGTGATGGGAGTTTATCAAGATTAAGGATATTTTAGGAGACATTTGTGGAAATAAAACCCTTTGGTTTTGTATATATTTTAGTAAAAAAGTTATTTGATGAGTAATTCCTTCATACTTTTTAGACATATGATTAAAGGTACTAGTAGCCTTTAGTGTTTATCTTATCTTTTATGTTGAGGTAGTTATGGGTTGTAGTTGATTGCCTTATGAATTCAACACACTTTATTACTATAAAATAAGATTTATCTCTAGATCCAATCACCATAATATACATTAAGGAAGTGGTAATATTTCATGGAGTACCACTTTCAATTGTATCTGATCAAGATCTGAAGTTTACCTTGAAGTTTTGGAAAAGTCTTTAACAATCTATTGATATGGAATTTAGTTTCATCACTGCATATCATCCTCAGAAATATGGTTAGTCCGAGAGACAATTCATACCCTATAGGATATGCTAAGATCTTATTTTATGTATTTCAAAGGTGGTTGGGATCAATGCCTTCCTTTAGTTGAGTTTCTTACAATAATATATTTCACTCGAGCATTCAGATGAATCATTATGAAGAACTTTATGGAAATAAATATAGAACTCCAACATACTAGAATGAAGTTGAGGAAAGAAAGCTATTGGGTCTTGAGCTATCTAGTGAGATGAAGAATAAGGTTATATCCATTCAACAACACATAAGGGTAGTAAAAAAGTCAACAGAAAGGTTATGTTGATAATCATCAATATGATTTATAACTTGAAGTTGGTGAGAATGTGTTTCTATGAATTTCTCCATAGAATAAAGAAGGGAAAACTATGACCTAGGTATATCATTCCCTTTGAAATACTTGATCATATCAGGATAGTATCTTATCATTTGGCACTTCCACTTAACCTCTCTTAGGTTCATGATGTGTTCCATGTAGCTCTGTTGAGGATGTACATACCTAATCCATGACATGCACTAAACTCAAAGGATGTAACACTAAATCATGATCTTTATTATATGGAGAAACTATTTGATATTCTAGATTGAATAGGGAAACGTTCTATAAAACAATACCACTCACCTGGTCAATGTTTTGTGGCGAAACCACCAGCTTGAGGAAGATATGTTGGACCAAATGATGTAATGAGGCAAAATTATCCTCAGTTTTTGATAACAAAGTGATAAATTTTGAGGGATAAATTAATTTTAAGGAGGGTATAAGATAACACCCTAATATTTTTTGAAATATTTTTTTCAAATAAATTTAATGTTTTCGATTTTGTGTGTTACACGCAACATCGAGTCTAGATTGCGTTACACGCAACACCGAGTTTAGACTGTGTTCCACGCAACACTATGCTTATCTTTCGTTGCATGTAACACTAATATTATCTTGTTTTACATGAAAAACTGAGTTTGGCTTTCATTATATGCAACACTAAGTTTGGCTTACGCTACATGCAACACTGGGTTTAAAAAAAACATGACATACTATTAAAATATTATTATTTAATATGATATTTATCACCTAACTGTTGGAATAGAGGGTATGAATAAGATTAAATGAATTATTAAAATACATGTTTTACACATGTATATAAAATAAATCATTTGGTCACCAATTAATTAGAAATAAAAATAAGAACCATTTGAAAATAAAGGAAATCTTTTTCTAGAAAACTATTTTTATGTGCATAAATGTGTTTTACATAAATAAATTAAAAAAATAACTTTTATTTAATTATTTTAATGAAATTTATGTATTACATATTCAATAAAATTTCTAACATTCATATTATTTCTTTTATATATAATATATAAGAATAAATTTAATTTTACGCTTAAAAACTCTATTTTTCTAAAAAGCAGTTTTGTCACCTTTTAAGTGCTTATTTTAAAAATAATTTTTGAAACTTTTAGAAAATTAATTTGAAAAAATAGTGTTAATTTTTTAAATCATCATGTCAAAATTATCTTAGGGTGAATTTTTTAGAATTTTATGAGAAGGTAATTTTTCAATGAATAGTGAAAAATACTGGTTTTTATTAAGAATTGTCATTTCTTTTATAAGTTTTTAAAATCTTAAAAAAATATTGTTTTAAAAGAAAAATTATTTTAATTATATATATATTAATATAAATTATTTCTTTTGAATCATTTTCATATTTAATTTTTATATAAACTATTTTTAAACTTTTAGACATTTTCTCATGGAAAACTCGCTTTCTCAACGTGTCTATGGGATTAATTTTAAATTAAATTTTTCCAATTATGTGAAAAGAATTTGAAAAAATGGATTATATATTTTAAATTATCATAATTTATATTATATAATAATTTCAACTTAATTTTTTGACCATAATTAATAGTAAAAATAGTAAAAAAATATTTACCTCGGTTAAGGTAAAAATGGGTTTACCAAGAGGTTAAACTAAAAAGATAAGGGTTAAAAATGACCCAAAACTTGTAAAATGACCATTGTATGACCATATTTTTACCTGATATATTATATTTTTTATAATGGATCATTTTTTATCCTTTTTTCATGTGAAAAATGTGAGAGTACCTTTTTCTTTTCAAAAATTACAAGTGTGTCACTCGCCTCACTTATAAAAGACCACCCCCTCTCCTATCCTATTCACACTTTAAAAACCCATTTTTAGGCCAATACCTAGAAAAATAACTTCCTTAATTACCTTATAATATCCTATAATCCTTATTTTTTTCATAAAGTCAACCTAAGAATCTTTTTTGTGAAAACCAAAAGAAGTTGTCTGAAGAATAGGTAACATCCCTAATCGAGCATTTTATTTTATTTCTTCCTCCACATCCTTTAATTATTATTAAAAAATGATAATATAATAACATTAATGTATTGTATATACTAATATGTTTTTATATTAAGTTCATGACCTACAACCATCTCCCCTTCCATCAAATGGGTTATGAAATCATCATTCATATGATTGGTTACTGCCTCATGAACCAATATTATTTCTTTTCTGTCACCACCTATCACGGTTGGATATAATGATGGATTTATTGTTTATATATTATTTTTATGATATTATTATACTTATTTAATAATTATATCACAATTTATTTTTATTTTCCATTCTGTGGAAATATAATTATGTCGTTCGTGTGTACGGTGGACTACCGCCTCGCAAAGCGATATGATTCGTTCACACTTTACATGAAAGGTAATAAGGATAGGTTTAATGAAAATATATGATATATATGACATAAATATTATTTTAAAATTTTAATATTTTATTTACCTTTTTTCTTTATTTCCATCAATAAAAATTAAACAATGTTCATGCGTACGTACGACCTACCCTCTCCATGAACTGTGTATTTCATTTTTTATCTCTACCTTTTATGGATCACTCTAAATAAATGTATACTAAATATATATAATATTTATATCATGGTTAAAATTTTGGATATGATGGAACCATGATCAAATTCATAGGACTAGAAATAATAAATCAGACTATGCATGAAAAACAAAGTAGTTATTGCCTGAAACATGATTTTAACATGGAATTGTTAATAAACAGGTAATAAAAGGTTATAAGTAAATAATATATGATATGATATATATATATATATATGTATTTATTTATTTATAGTTATTTAATATATTTATAATAAACTTTTACTTATTATATAGGAGGTTTGAACGTGTACGGAGGAAGTCGAGACTTATGGTAAGGGATTTTTGTCTCACTTTTATTTTCTATAAGATAGATGTAATATTCACCATGTGTTTATTTTATGTGGTGTATATAATGGACATGAATTTATTTTATGATTCTTATCCTTAAAATTATTGTGATTTATATATCTACTTTAGGTTCTATATTTCATGATTTTTATAGTTCAAAACCAAAGTGGTAAGGGTTTTATGATACAATCTCATTATTTATCAGGATTATTTATTTTTATGCTTATAATGATGAAATATTATGATTCAAATATCAAGAAAATCATGAATTTTATTATCCTATATTTATTTTATGAGAATACATGTTTTCCCTTCATTTTCCTCTCTTTATGTACTCAAGAGTTTAAAATAATGTTTTTAAGAAAAATAGTCTTCATTTATATCTTCGATCGAAAATCATTTTTATTCCAAAATCATGTTTTCTAAAAAAATAAATTTTTTACATTATAAAAATAAATTAATTGAAGAAATTTTTCCCATTTTTTACTGTTTATAAAATGTTTTAAAAAGTTTTTTTCAAATTAGAAATGTCATTTCCCTAAAGAAATGTTTTAAATTGTTTTTAAAGATTCCTTTATAAGTTTTAAATGTTATTTTAAAAGAAATGGACTTTGAAAATGTTTTATGATTTAAAAAGTTTTTTTCAAAGAAATGTTATTTTCCTTAATAAATGTTCCAAGTGATCTTTCAAAATCATTTTCCATCTAAGATGGTATCCTTTGATGTTTCTTATGATTTACTGGGTATATAATCCAAGGATACCATTCTTATTTTTTCTTTGGATGGTTTATGATGACAAGATGTTTAGGAAAACCATTTATCTTAAATGTGTTATTCCATGATAAAATTATTATGAAACCCATTTCTTTTTTCCATTGGTTATGTTTTGATGAAATGATTATGAAACCTATTTATTTTCCATAGGTTATGTTATGATTAAATATTTATGAAACCCATTGTATTTCATGGGTTCTGATATGATGAAATTTTTATGATCTTGTGGCACATACATGTATGATTTTAATTATGTGATTGTGGTTATGTTATAACCAAGGATGGTGGTTATGTTATAACCAAGGATGATGGTTACGTTATAACCAAGATGTTTGGGACCTATATCTCCCTCTAATGCATTGGGTAATGATTAATGTTATATGAACTCAAAGGGTACATAGGAGGTTATCCCAATCCTAGAAAATGGTATACAAGAGGTTATTCCAAGACCAAAAGAGGGTATATGGGAGGTTATCTCAAGCCCGAAAGAGACTGCACAAGAGTTTATCTAAAGACTAAAGTAGGTACGCAGGTGGTTGGACCAAGACTAAGATGTTATGAATTTCTTAGTGGATATCCTTGACATAAGATTTTCTATGACTATGTATATTCCACAAATCTATGTCTTATTCCAATGTTATACTCTCATGGCTCACATTATTTGATTATATTATGATTCATGTCTTATAAACTTCCAATATTTATGTTATGACTCATTTTTATGATCTATGATATGTAGGGTATGGTTTTCATATGTTATTATCATGTTCTTATACTCATATGATCATGTTATATTGATATCTCCCTTATTTACCCTTACTGAGTATCCGAGATCACCCTTTATTATATTTATTTTCCCCAGGATGTGAAGAAAGGTATTATGTGTGATATGTCTAAGAATGGTGCTAGTTATTAATAAAATAGTGGGAGATAACGTAGATCACTTATGGACTAGTTGTTTATCTATACAAGTTTCCAAATGCACTATATATTTACAATACTTAGGTGTGTGTTTGTGTAATGTAATGAATATTCATATAAAAATATGTAATATATATGTATCAAAAGTCCAGGTTGCTATAGAAGTCATCAGGAAAAACATACCTAAAATACTCTACTACAGGAGGTAAATTAGCCTAACATGTTCCCTAATTATCCAGATAGATACTAACAATATGGGTTGTTACTCTACCCATCCCACAATGCTCAGGTCCATCTTGAATGGCCTAGACATCTCATTCACCCTTATGAATATAACTATCACCCTATGATGATGTATATGACACCCTCTGGTGATAGAAATTAATATAAGTGTGGTAAGAAACTAACCAAAACATTATGAGAATGACGTCAACTCCTATCATCTCAAGGACTAAGAAGTCCCATAAGAAATGATAGTTTCCCACCTCAAGGGGCATTCCTTGAACTGGTGTACACTCTCTGATCATATTCCCAGCGGAGTATTAAGTGTCATCACATCATAGAAATACTGAATATCATTCCCAAGTATTTCCACAATTGATATAGATAAAAAGAAGGGGTGGTTTCCTATATCAAACAAAACCGATGCCAAGGTATATACTACTAAAATTGTACCTCAAACCATAGAAGACCTTGGACTCTGCTCCCCTGGTACTGGTTGCACCACATAGATCTTTCTTGATCTGTAACCCTTTGATACAACCTAACTTCCCTGAGTAGTCCCAATATATTTGCAATGTCCAATAGGTGTTTGAATCCCTCAGCCATGACTACCCCCTTGGCCTGATCGGTCGATCACACTCTATCTCCCTGCCAAACATGGAGCTTCTAATCTTACTCTAGAAACAGGAGTCTGTGCAAATCCTCTCTTAATGGCCGCTGGAGGGAAGGTTCTTCAAAATCGTTATAGATGGACCATCCTGTTATAATATCAACACTTATTATAGATCTATCACATTATGGTTTCATGTGACCTTTCTTTCCACACTATTGATAGAATTCAAAATTGCTAGCGCGGGCACTCTAACTGTTACTTCCCTCATGAGAGGTATTGAAGTGATACTTCTTTCCACCAGATACTATACCACCTAGTTAAGAAGTTTAACCACTTTGATCCATACCTCCAACTTCCCTCAGGTTATGCTTAGTAATAAGAGAATTTTTTACTATGTTAGACATGGTAGTCATCTAGAAAACATTCACCTAATATTGAATAGGATTATAAGCCCATCCTCAAAGCATCTTACCCTGGATGGATGATCAGCGGTATAGATAGGTGCCAAGCACTGAATCTCTATGAAGCAGGTTGAATAATACCTAATAGACATAACACCCTACTCCGGGTTCATAAACTCCCTAGCTCGATCATGCCTCAATGTATCAGGGAAAAAGTAGTCATAGAAGATAGATTGGAAATACCTCTATATCATTTCTTGGTTCTGATCTGCCTAGTTCTGGATATCCCACCAGTGTTTGGAGGATCCATGAAGCATATACATTGAAATATTGACCCTTCTTTTTGGAGGTATCTCCATATGATCAAAGATAGAAAAAATCGTCTCAAGCCATAACTCAGCAGCCTGGGGGCCACCATCCCCTGATAAAGTGGGTGGATGATGCTACTGATACTCTTACATCAACTCTTCCATGGAAGAGGCGGGTTATGGAGCTCCATGCATAGTTTTCATAAGTTATAGGAATCCCTCTCGGAACTGTTCATCATTTCCCACATTAGGAATAATGGGATCTTCCACATGTGGAACTACTAGAGGTAACACTAGAGGCTCAGGGCCCACCACCTCCATAGCATGGTTGTCACCACCCTCTTAGTGCATGAATCAAGGACATCATGGTGGCATAGAGCTAAAATTTTCAATCACAAACCTCAGATAGGATTCGATAACAAAATATTGAAGATAAAAAATATAGGTAAAAGCCTTCCTATAAGCAAGTCACACCCCTATTCCTACACCAAAATCTAGTTTTGGGTGACGTATTAGACCATAAAAATCATAAGAGATGATGCCTACTACCCACTACTATTTTTGGGTTTGGTTCAATCTCTATTTTTTAGTCAAGGGTCCCAGTATATGGAGTGTTAATTTTAGGTTATAGAGTAAAACACCCTTATAGATGCAATTGGAATCCCCATTTAATAATGACTGTGTTTGAATTAAAATTTATCAATTCTTGCATTTATATTATAGGCCAGTTAAATGAAGTATCATTCCCAATTTATAGAATTACGTGATTTATAAATTAAAATCATAAATTCATGTAACTATATCCAAATATTTATATTCAATAAAAAATGTAATAGGTAATATAAGATGATTTGACTAGATGAATCACCATTCCAAATTTATAGAGGTACGTACACTCTTTAAATTAGAAATTAAATTCATGTATTCAAAATAAACTAACATTTCAATCTATGTAACCTCACTTACATAACTCAAACATGTGATAATTGGTTAATTAAGGTTTCATTATCAAACTATACAGGAAAACATTGTTTAGGTTGATTTAGACACTTTAATAACCAATTATTTAATCCCCTATTCTTGTAGAAATGTTAGTTGAATAACAAATATACCACTTAAAGTATGATCATCAAGTATCATGCAATCAAACAATGAAACCTACATGGAATGGCATTATGGATGACATATTAATCCCCTAAGGTTCCTATAATGATTCATGGTCAATGATTCCTTGCCATACTAGTCTAAGGATTAAATAGGGTCCTCAATAATAATATAAACACTACACACCATGTGCATCACCCAAGGGTGAAATTAGTATAACCGTAATAGGAAAAATCCAAAACATCAAGTCTTATCCTAAGAAATTTGTCTTTTTTCCTGTATGTATGTTAGCTACTCCCAAACATAGGCTCATTACTAAATTCTAACACATCCCGGTCTCCTATATACCAACCCAAAATAGTAATACAAAGGAAATGAACATGCTCTAACACCAATTTGTAACATCTCAGAACCGGTTCACTCATAAGTAACTGAACTTGGTTAGTCACATAGCCTCAAGTGTGCCTCTATGTATGCTAGAGGTTGTCGACTAGCAGTGAGGTTCTAAGGTGGTATGGTGGAAAGACTATACCATTATGTTCAAATTATTAAATTGGTATTAATAAATTAATAAATAGCAGAAGCATAATAATAATTGTGTAGTGGAATAATAATACATCCATACATGAATAAATAATCAATGACACGAGTAGAATCATATACAAAATGATGAGTATTTCATAAATCTATACAAAAAGAAACATACATACATAGTAGTAGGCATCCATATAGTACATGTATAACAAAAGGACAAAAAGAAAAAAAAGTTGTCTCCAAGCATCATGAGCCCGGGGCTCGGTCCTATGCTCCTAAGCTCCCGTGCTAAGTGTCAATCAAGAATCCATGACTGGGAATTTTTCCTTGTCCCTACCTATATCCATGAAGTCTATTAGAGTACCAATCAGCAGCCCAAACAGGGTATGAGATATACTCAATAGGCCACCACCAATGGTGTCTATAACAAATACATCATGTGTATAAAAACTATATCTGAGTGTATGTAAAATAGGTAAAACTATAATATGAATTATAGATCATAACAAATCCATGAGAAGAGGTTGTAACTATGATTAGGTAATAAGTGATGAATATCAATACATAAAGGTAAATTGTGTATGTAACTACTAGATTTTCTATACACCTCATACATAAAAAGGTATCATACCTACACGGGCTAGGTCCCAAGGTGTAAAACTAGGGTCACATCCTTGAGACCAAGGAACTTATCCATGGTGAGATTATAATGGTGTAGACCTACATGGGAAAAGAACCCAGGGACCATGGATGAGGCTTCTAAATATCTGGAGATATAAGTATATACCAGGGGCATAGGTGATATACCTCAATCCCCCCATCAGTGTCATACCATAATCAAGATCAGTTCCATGTTGTTAATTATCATTGGTTTTGTAACAACCCGGTTCAGGAATCCACCCAGAGGCGCCCCGTACCCAGTTGGTCACATGGCCTCAAGCGCATTTCCCCAAATGCCAGAGGCTGCCGACTAGAAACGAGGGTCTTGGGTGTGATAGTGGGGAAACTATTCTCTCATTGGCAGAGTATACAATAGAAGTAAACAAATATATACAAGAGCAGAAGCAGTAATAATATCATACAAAAAATAAATAGTGGAAGACTGATAGAATAAGCTGGAGCATATATATAAAAATTATTCATGATACATATATCAAAACAAAGAAAAATGCTGAAATACAGTACTAAACCAAGTAAAAAAGAAAAACATTAATCAGCTTCACAACATCGCAAGCCTAATCTCCATCATGTGCTCTCTAGATCCACAGTATGTCAAGTACCTAAAGTATAAGGGCGCTTGCCCTTGTCTATACCTGCAACAATATAATCTATTTGGTCCCAAAATCATGGACCAAACAAAGTGTGAGACTAAATCCCATTAGGCAACCACCACGAGATCTGTGTATAACAGTAAATGAATATATGGCAGGTAAAAGTATAGAAATAGTAAACAGGAAAGTACTCAACAGTAAACAATCCACAGTTTCAATATTAAGCGACAACTAAACAAGAAGATAAACATAAACAGGTAACCCTTTGGGAAGTACCCACATCCTATCCCCTATGGTCCTACCTAACAAGTATATGAAACCCTCTGGGCAGTACACTCAATCTAACCCCTCTAGTTCAGCTTAAGCATAGACTATATGAGGAAGCACTCACCATCAATTCCCCCTATAGTCTCATATTGTATCTAAAGGCGCTCTAAGGAAGAACTTATGTCACATTCCCTCTGTGGTCCACATCAAGGAACTAAAAACTCTATGAGGAAGCACTCAACGTCAATTCCCCCTATGGTCTCGCATCGTAATAAGGAAAGACACTATGGAGAAGCCCTTACTTCCATTCTCCCTATGGTCTATACATCAGGTTCACACGGCCCTATGTAAGTCAATCAAGTATAGAAGCACGTATCGGCCAAGGTAAACCTCAAGAACTACTTGGATAACATTCTATAGCATGACAGAACAACAGTCACACCATCCAACAATACTAGGCATGGGAAAGTAAACAGTATCCTAACAGGAAAACTATAACCAAATGTCAAAACAAGCAAAACATGCATGGGAAACACATCCAAAGCACATCAATTCACCCTATTCACAATCAAATATCATCTACTCAAGCATACAAGCATAGCAGACAAACAATAGGGCTAAAATGGTAAACGTGCAATACCCCGTTCATGGGTATTGGGAAAATTTGCACATAAAACTCAAAGACTTTCAATAGAAAGGCACAAACCACCTACCTTGGAATTGGGAGATCAATATACTTGAACTTCGAGGCTTGAATCACCCTAGAATGCCGAATATCTACAAAAACGCCTAAAACTTTCAACAGAGGATAACTTGATAAAGAGGAGGAATCATGAAACGAAGCTCAAGAAGAGGAGAGATATTAATGAGGTGATCCCAACACAATCGACGGTGGTCGAATCGGATATCGGATGGAGGCTCGGGGGCTCAGAGAAGGATCATGGTCGTATGGGTTCTCCTGGATGAAGAAAACCTAGAAGAATATGGTTTTGGTGATTAGACGCGACCCTGGTGCGTTTAATGGAAAAAAAGTACACGGTGTGTACTCACTGTTTTCATACTCCACTTTAGGAGGCCTCCAAGTCACCCCTCATGGTCGTGTGCATGGCCGCTACATGGCCAGCACCCAGCTACCTGCGGTAACTGAGTACACAGTGTTTACTCATAAATTACACGGCGTGTACTTCAAAAATTCCTAGAAAACCCTCTTTTTCTCAAAAATGACCAGAAAAGGAAAAACATACCTGAAAAGAAGGTCCAGGTTCTTACAAAATTCCCCCTTATAGAAATTTGTCCCCGAATTTCCCTACCACGGTGTAAAAGAAGAAACCCTAAACAACTCCGGCCACTAAGCTTGTACATCAGCCTTCCTCTCCCAAGTCTCGTCCTGTACTCGCATGTGCTTCCATAGTACTTATACCAGAGGAACATACTGGCCACATAGAACCTTTGTACTGCGATTGAAAATCCGGATAGGATGCTCCTTGAAAGATGTATCCACTTCCAACTCAACCTCCTCAGATTGGAAAACATGAGACGGGTCTAAAAAGTAATGTTGAAGTTGAGAAACATGGAAAACGTCATGCATAGCTTGGTACCTCTAAGGTGACTGCAACCGATAGGCAACTGGCCCAAATCTCTCCATCACCTCAAATGGCCCGACGTACCTCGATAAAAGCTTTCCCTATCTTGTGATCCTCTTGTGTCCCAACTTCAGTGTGACATGTAGAAAAAACTGATCCCTGACCTCAAACTCCAGAGGTCATCTTCGCAGATCAGCATAAGACTTCTGACGAGACTGTGCAGTAGCCATCCTCTTCTGAATCAACTCTATCTGCTTCGTGGTCTCTTGAACAACAAGAGGTCCTAGAAAAGCTGCCTCTCCAGCCTCCATCCAACATAGGGGTGATCGGCATGGCCTACTATTGGCACCAAAATTTGGAATGAAGAAAAGGCCCCAAGACGGCCCCCCGGACTGCCTCGCGAAGCCCCTTCGCGGAGTCCCCAAGCACCACGGCCGCCGTGAAGCACAGGAGGCGGGAAGCTCTATGAACGGATTTGACATTTGCAAACCCGCCGTGAAGCGAAGGATGCGGGAGGCTCCATGAATGGATTTGACGTTCGTGAACCCGTCACGAAGCACAAGAGATAGGAATCTCTGTGAACGGATTTGACGTTCGTGAACACGCCGCAAAGCGCAGGAGGCGGGATGCTCTGCGACCCCAGTTGACGTTCGCGAGCCCACCGCAAAGCTCCATCACCCCTCTTCGCATCGCGTGAGCTCTGCTCCATGGTGCCTCTTGCCTAAAAATACTGAGCTCCCCCTGAGCTCTCCGGACTGACAATCCGACCTTTCAGCTTCTCATCTCCCGAATCGCGAAGCACTCTTCCGCTCGGTGAAACATGAGCTGTGTGAGGTACTTCTGCTTCACGAAGTGCCTCCCCATTATCTCATTTTGATCCCCTCTTCTGAGAGGGATGCCTTTCATGAAGCCTAATGGATTTCGAGAAGGAAGAAGATCCCCAAGGGGACCCGGGTCATCGCAGAGCGTTTATGCTTTGTGAAACACCCTTCATGTGCACTTGATCCATTTGCTAAGGCAGGATCACTGTACTTCGTGAAGCACATTGCTTCCCGACATCCTACTTCGTGAGGCACCTTTGCTTCGCGAGGATGTTCTCCACGAATGCCTTTCCACTTCGCGAAGCACCTCCCATTTTCACCTCCGCCCGATGCTAAGGCTAAGGCACCCCACTTCACGAAGCACACCCCTTCTCCAGTGCCCTCCGCCACGCAGAATGAAAGAGTTCCACAAGGCCCCTACCTGTGGACCCCTCTGTTTGGAAATTCCTTCTCCTGTGCAACTGATTAGCCACTAAATGAGGATAATATTCATTGTTAATATATATAATATTCATGTTCTTTGTTATTCATAAACACCATTTTAGTGCATTTTACACTTTGAACATCATTTCACATTATGATTGTAATTATTACTTAAAATGCACTATTATGTGGTACAATTTTGAACATCATTTAAAGTACCCAATGATTCATCTGATTTTAAGGAATCTAATTATACATTTAATTTGATATTTTGGGAAATTGATCTACACTTCAATATGAACATTTTTTATTCAGGGATCAATGGATAATTCATGGAAGAAGATGGGGATATTTTGTGATGAAAAGAAACAATTATGAAGAAGTCATATTGGACTCCATCCCACTAATAAGAATTTGGGACCCACATTTCAAACCCAATGAATCCCAAATTTGGAGGCCCAAGTTAGAGATAAAATTCTGGGCCAGATTCTTCGGCCCAGAAAAACAAACCACTAATATAATCATATCTCAGAATCTAAAACTCCAAATGGGCCCAAATGTTTCAGGCGGTTAGGAGACATCTGGGGATACATTTTCTTTTTCTATGGACCACTCTGATTTGTCCATCTAGAAGGTCTTCCAAGTGCGTTTTTTCGGTGGATGAAAGCTGGATGCCACCTTGGGTCAAATGTGGAAAAGTCTAAGTTCTACAAGCTTTCCACCACCCTAGGCCTACCATAATCAAGTGGGATGCTTTGTACTGTTGGAGACTCGACCCAAGGCTTCCAAAATACCTATTTAAGGCAGTTTTGGTGGATTAGTTTTAGGATCTTTGGTGCTTGGTTTCATTGTAGTGTTATGTTTCCGCTTTATGTTTGTAATCGCATTTCTTTCTCATGTAATTTGTTTAATTCACCTTAGTTTCTTAATAAAAGTTATCCCTTTACTCTTATTCTGTTCTTCTACTTATCACGTTGATATCGTTGGATCAAGGTGTGAATTTATTCACACCATACTTTGTGATATTCATCACACAATGGAGGAGTGATCGATTTTTGTGTTTTTTTTTTTTACTTCTCCATTTCTTCCCTCATGAGTCTACTTTCCGCTTCCATTGAAACCATGGGATCAATGGAGGGCTAACCCACTTATGGGTTGATCCAAGGGAGTAGAAAGGGGCTGGATTGGATGTTATTTATCACCCCATTAATGTATAATCACTTCTTTAATTGAGATTTTTATTTGATGATTTTTAAACTCCATCGTCCTTGTTGAATTTAAGGCCACACACTTCTTGTTCTAATATGAACCTTTACCTTGAAGTGATCAAAACTTTGATCCTTCAAGTGTATAGGTGATTAGTATTAAAGGGTGTAGGAATTAAACCAGTAAGTGATGATGTTGTTTTATCTTCTTAAATGAATCCATCTCAAATATAAGAAATTGAAATCATTGAAAAGGAAATACGTCCAATCCACCCCAAGTGATAACCTAGGATCAACTCGTTATTTTAAATTGAATTCACTTAAATCTATTAGATATATTTCAAACCCATTTAAAATCAATCCAATTTTGAAACTTCATAGCTAAAAACAGTCTATAGAATGTACGTGTTTATAGGTTTCTTCTTAGGTCTCTGAGGATTCGATAACCCAAGCTAAACTACAAGGACCATTCTACCTTCATCTCTTGGGTAAATTTGAGCGAGAATAAAATTTTTGCGCCGTTTCCGGGGACCTAAGTAAGTTATCTTAGACACTATCATCCTTTGTTTCATCCCACTTCTCTTATCTCATCCCCAATTTCATTCCTATGGAAAACCCTTTCGAACAAATCCAAACATGGGGAACCTCTCCCTACATTAATCACCCCACACCAAGTGTGATGTACAATGACCATCCTAGTTTCTAATGGTGGGATAACCAACAACCAATTGAGACACAATGTTTTAACTCCTACTCTCCACAAAACATTCCAAAATATAATGAGTTTCAATCCCCACAAAGCCAATCTGAACACCCTCCTGTGCAATTCCAACAACTTAATTATCCACCTAGAATAGACCATTCGAATCAAATCCTTATCCATACTAATCCACATCCATTACTTGAAAAATTGTGTCAACAAATGGATATAATGAATTTTGAGGTTTCATCATTGAGGTTAGAACTACAAAGCATTAAAATTGTGAGGAACCCATCCCTACACAAACTGTCCCTTCCATAACCTTATGTGAAGTGTCTAATTTCCCACAAACTTCTCATGAATATACTGAAGAGAAAACCTTTGGATTTGGGGAAGATGAAGAGGATCAAGGAATTTTTGATGGTTTTTTAAATCAAGAGGAATATGATTTTTTGTATTCACAAGAGGGAAATTTGACATTATGGATTGAGTCTCATGAATATAACTCCATTGATGATTTTTCAAAAATACAAATCACTGAACCATTAAGAGAAATAACAAACTTTGAGTCCATACCCATTCCTGAAACTGATCTTTCTAATTTGGTGGTTGAATCTTCTATTCAAAGGGAACCAATTTTGTTGAGAAATTTAGAAAATGAAACTGAGTTGGATTCAAAATATCAACTTGTGTCTAAATGTCCTATCCAACATGAGCTCAAAATTATTGTCCTTCACTCCTCTATAAAGAATCCCTTCATAAGGTATAATCATGACCTTTCAATTGGAATTCATTCTTCTCTTGAAACCAAAAAAGTTGGAATGATCATTGATGTCTTAGGAAAGACTACCGAGGAAACTGGATCAACCATTTCTGATATTCCTTTGATTTTACCATTCATTTTAGAACATTGGTTTGTGCATGAAACAAATTATAAACATATAATAAATCTCAACCTAGTATAATTGGTGAAACATTTGTTCCTTAAAATGTTGAAAGTTGGTATTGGGTAAGTTGTGGGGTTCAAGTCAAGCTAGCGACATTAAACCAAAGCACTGCACAAGAGGAAACCCGTGGTTTTCATCTTTGCGAATAATTTTTTTCTCTTCAAATAGGATTAATTAATCATTTTGATATTTAAAAATAAAAAAAAAATAGATTGTTGATATTTTATTCTATTATGAGTATGGATGGGTATGAAAGGGGAGCACCATATTCATCCGTGTCACATGGTGTGATCCTTGAGTAATACCTTACCCAGAAATTTAAAAAGAAGACAATGTATCGTCAGTTTGTTTTATTTTAATGTGTTTGTAGATTAAAATAAAAATATAAAAAAAATATAATAATAATAAAAAAAGGGACACTTCGTGGGTCGTGGGGCAAACCCCGTGACAACTGGCGAAGCCGCGGGCGGGGATTTGAATCCGAGACCGAAGGGAGACAGGGGCGCGTGCTTACCAATGACCTACGACTTTTTATGCTTCCTTATTCTATATTTTTTGTATATATACTTATATTTTACTTTCTTTATTATATAAATATAAATATATATATATTGTTTTGTGTTGTGTTGTTTTGTTTTTCCTTTTTCCACTAGGGAACTCCGCAAGTGATATGGATATCAAAGGATTAAAAGGGAGCAGCAAGAATTTCAACTTCAACCACAAGGTGACTTCATTCCATGATCCTCATTTTCAATTTCCTTTTTGAACTTACATTATCTGCCTCTACTCCTTCTGAATTTTCATTTCTTCAAACATTGGGGACAGTGTTGTTTTAAGTTGGGGGGAGATGAAATAAAAAAAATTGCTTTTGTGAAAAAAAAAAATTGTGTAAATAGAAGGAAAAATTCCTTTAACTTTGAACATGGTAATACACATTGCACACTTTGAAACTAAATATAAAATAATTTAGCATGCCCTGATTCTGATTTTAATCCTTGAATAATTTCATGAGCATAGATTTTGGAAATTTTGGTTGTCCAATGTGATATTTCATCGTTTATATTTTCATCCAAATAAAAAAAAGATCACAATGCACATCCTTTGGATAGTGGGGTATTAGTTTTAATTCATGGGGTCCCCCAAATAAATATCATAGGTTTGGTGATCATTTTATTTTAATTTTATTATTCAAAAAAAAATTCACGTAGAGCAATGAAATGACCTAATGCGTGGCTTTCGGCGCTTGGGGATCATGACTCCATAGTTTTCTGGCCCAGAGTTAGTAATTTTATCTCTATTTTTGGTAATTTGAATTTTTTTTGACTGAGTTAACTCGAGATGATGCCTGAGTATGTGGGCTTCACTTGGTACCCTAAGGTCTTTAAGCTTGGGAGTCATCGGCAAAGTCTCGCTACAGGGGTTGACTCTTTTGAGTGCAATTTCAATTACCATGGAAAAATTGAAAAAAAAATCAAAAAAATAATACAATTAAAAAAAATTGAATACTCATCTTAATATTGAAATGTGATTCCACCTAGCACTTCCGTCATTTCCCCCTTGAATAAAGATGAACCCCCATGTCTATTGTGATGCACAACACATCCTCATACTTAATTGATATTGGATGAAATATGGCAATGAATCTGAACAAAGTAATGGGCTTGGGATTGAGATCTACTTATGAAACTATCATATATTAAAATATTTTGATGGGTTTCATGATTGTTTGGTATAAGGGTTTTGGGTGGTCATTGTGTATTAAAATGTTATGTAAAAGGTAATTAGAATTTCATATTGTTGAGACATATTTTGCTCGGGACTAGAAAAACTTAAGTTGGGGGTGTGATTATCCACTAAATGAGGCTAATATTCATTGTTAATATATATAATATTCATGTTCTTTGTTATTCATAAACACTATTTTAGTGCATTTTACACTTTGAACATCATTTCACATTATGATTGTAATTCTTACTTAAAATGCACTATTATGTGGTACATTTTTTAAAATCATTTAAAGTACCCAATGATTCATCTGATTTTAAGGAATCTAATTATACATATTTTAATTTCATATTTTGGGAAATTGATCTACACTTCAATATGAACATTTTTTATTCAGGGATCAATGGAGAATTCATGGAAGAAGATGGGGATATTTTGTGATGAAAAGAAACAATTCTAAAGAAGTCGGATTGGACTCCATCCCACTAATAAGAATTTGGGACCCATATTTCAATCCCAATGAAGCCCAAATTTGGAGGCCCAAGTTAGAGATAAAATTCTGGGCCAGATTCTGCGGCCTAGAAAAACAGACCACTAATCTAATCATATCTCCGAATCTACAAATCCAAATGGGCCCAAATTTTTCAGGAAGTTATGAGACATCTGGGGCTCAATTTTCTTTTTATATGGCCCACTCTGATTTGTCCATCTAGATGGTCTTCCAAGCACGTCTGTTCGGTGGATAAAAGTTGGCTGCCACCTCGGGTCAAATGTGGAAAAGTCTAAGTTCCACAAGCTTTCCACCACCCTAGGCCTACCATAATCAAGTGGGATGATTTTTACTATTGTAGGCTCGACCCAAGGCTTCCAAAATGCCTATTTAAGGTAGTGTTGGTGGATTAGTTTTAGGATCTTTGGTGCTTGGTTTCATTGTAGTGTTATGCCGCCGCTTTGTGTTTGTAATCGCATTTCTTTCTCATGTAAGTTGTTTAATTCACCTTAGTTTCTTAATAAAAGTTCTTCCTTTACTCTTATTCTGTTCTTCTAATTATCACGTTGATACCTTTGGATCAAGGTGTGAATTTATTCACACCATACTTTGTGATATTCATCACACAACGGAGGAGTGATTGATTTTTGTGTTTTTTTTACTTCTCCATTTCTTCCCTCATGAGTCTACTTTCTACTTCCATTGAAACCATGGGATCAATGGAGGGATAACCCACTTATGGGTTGATCCAAGAGAGTATCAAGGGGATGGATTGGATGTTATTTATCACCCCATTAATGTATAATCACTTCTTTAATTGAGATTTTTATTTGATGATTTTTAAACTCCATCGTCCTTGTTGAATTTAAGGCCACACACTTCTTGTGCTAATACGAACCTTTACCTTGAAGTGCTCAAAACTTTGATCCTTAAAGTGTATAGGTGATTAGTATTAAAGGGTATAGTCATTAAACTAGTAAGTGATGATGTTGTTTTATCTTCTTAAATGAATCTATCTCAAATATAAGAAATTGAAATCATTGAAAAGGAAATACGTCCAATCCACCCCAAGTGATAACCTAGGATCAACTCATTCTTTTAAATTTAATTCACATAAATCGGTTAGATATATTTCAAAACCATCTAAAATCAATCCAAGTTGGCCACTTCATAGCTGAAAATAGTCCATAGAATGTATGTGTCTATAGGTTTCTTCTTAGGTCTCTGAGGATTCGATAACCCAAGCTAAACTACAAGGACTATTCTACCTTCAGATCTTGGGTAAATTTGAGAGAGAATCAGCGACCCTCCAGGTTTGCACGATGTGACTTCAAAGTCCCCCGGATGATACCGCCCATAGCATTGCTTCTCCTAATGCTTCTTTTCATAGGTACGCTAATGGCTATTGCTTCTTCGCATAGCTACACTAACGTGGACCCTTAGATGGTTCGCTCCGTGACACCACCCTTCCACGGCATTGTCGATGCCTTCCCTTTCCCAAGGGACAGAGGTTACTGGTTATGTAAGTCCTAGGGGTGCGGAGAAAACCCACCTCGTCTGAGCTGCAGGACGTTAAACTACTAATCACCCTCATCCTCAGCACATGATATTAAACTGTGACATCGCCTCGTGCCTCTCACGCAGGGTTCCCCTGCCTTGGACATTCTCCACGCCCCCTGGTCTTCACAGGGGATGATATCCACCTTCTTGGAGTGGAGTTTGTTCACGGGAAAGGGTAGCCATCTTGGTGTAATCCCCTAGTCATTCTTGTAGGAGGCAGTGCCCCTGTTCCTCCTCACTCCCTCGGTGCCAAGGCTAGCCAAGTGTGTGGCGGGGAACAGTACCCCCCTCCTTTAATATTCGGTCCCCAAGGCCAGCAGAGGGCGTGATAGGGAACAAGGCACCTCCTTTATTCAGTCCCAAGTCCCTCTCCCGCTGCGCTTTTTCACCCACGGGCCTCCATCCTGGAGTAAGTCCCAGCACCCTAAGCTACCTTAGAGAGTAATCCCCACTCCTCTTCACTTCCCACAGACGCACCTTTCGTGACGTGGTCATCAGGCCTTTGCTGCCTCTTGTTTCTCACATCGAGTACGACTCACGTGGGCTTAGAGTAAGCATTGACCATGACACCATCCCCGTCCTGCATGACATTAAACTATACACCTGAACTACGTGGCCTTTGATTCCCTGCCACGGGGATACGTAGGAAGCCTCCACGAGGTTCAAGCCCACCTGGACCCCTGGTCCCTCCACGTCGGTTCACCGACACCAACCCGAACTACGTGGACTTTGATCCATGTCAAGGAATGGTACGTAGGAAGCCTCCACGAGGTTCAATCCCAATACCTTGGGCCTCATCAGAGTATAAGCCTCATACCCACCTTAGGCCTCCTCAGAGTGTAATCCGCATACCCACCTTGGGCCTCCTCAGAGTGTAAGCCCCATACCCACCTTGGGCCTTTTCAGAGTGTAATCCCCATACCCACCTTATGCCTCCTTAGTGTGTAAGCCCCATGCCCACCTTGGGCCTCCTCAGAGTGTAAGTACCATACCCACCTTGGGCCTCCTCAGAGTGTAATCCCCATACCCACCTTGGGCCTCCTCAGAGTGTAAGCCCCATACCCACCTTGGGCCGTCTCAGAGCGTAATCCCCATCCAACCTGAACTACTTGGTCTTTGATCCATGTCAAGGCATGGTGCGTAGGAATCCTCCATGAGGTTCAAGCCCACCTGGACCCCTGGTCCCTTCACATCGGCTCACCGACCCCATACCCACCTTGGGCCATCACAGAGCGTAAGCCCCATCCAATATGAACTACGAGGACTTTGATCCATGTCAAGGAATGATACATAGGAAACCTCTTTGAGGTTCAAGCCCACCACCCACTTGGACCAAGGTCCTCATTCACGTCGCTTCTCCGACACACCCCATCTTGAACTACGTGGACTTTGATCCATGTTAAGGCATGGTACGTAGGAAGCCTCATGAGGTTCAATCCCACCACCTGGTTGTTCCGACCCATCTTCACGTCGGTTCTCCCCCATCCCGCATGACGTTAAACTGTATTCCCGAACTACGAGGACTTTGATCCATGTTAAGGCATGGTACATAGGAAGCCTCCACGAGGTTCAAGCCCAAAACCACCATCCATCCTGATTCTTACCCGGGCAGCCACATCCCGGTGAGATCATGCCATCTCATTCCTCTCAACAACATCCAGGAATCCACTCACATGTTGTCCCTAATATCAGTGTTCCCTCAAGGGGGTTCTTCAATCTAATCCACTCTAATCAGTGTTCTGATCAGTCAGATCCATCTCCGTTGGACATTAATCTTGCGGCATACCCCGTGTTAAACAGAGGAAGCTGAGGAAAACCTCAGATACATTTCTATGGAATAAAATTCCCCATGTTCGATGTGGGATGCCTCAGGCTTCCGTGCCCTCGAGAAGCCCTATAATAAGGGACTGAAGAGAGATACACCAACCCCCAGCATCCAGAAACGTCAGTGATGCCCCGACGTGACTACTCCCCTGACTGAAGGTTGCTGCCCTGACTGGACCCCTTGGAATGTCCTAAAAGAAGCAGTGTAATTAACTGGTGTCCATGAAAATATGGTGCCAGGAATAGTTTCACTAACAACGTATTAAATCTATGAGGGAGACCCGGACTAGGTGACGAGTTCCGAGGAGGAATCCTCAGGAGTAAGAACCGACATCCCATCATCCCATTTTGATCAAGGAGAAAACGTCCCTGAACAAGGAGCGAATGTCACCTACCTTTGGAAAGTGGGAATGCGGGGTAACAAAAAGTTGCATCCTAAGTCCTCCCCAGACGGATGCTTGAGCCCCAATGAAAGCGTCGGAAACAGAAATGGTGAACCCGGCGTGAATTTCTTCTCCCCAACATGGAGATTAGTAGCACTCGGGGCATCCATAGATTGACGTGTCACTGGATCCAGCTATCCGGCACCGGGTCCCTCCAAGAAAATAATGGGTCTGGCGAGAAACTCACCAGAAGTTGGGGAAGTATAACGTTGGACATTCCATTCTGCGACGTTGTCAGCGTGGATCCCTCTTACCGGCCACAGAAGATGGAATGATGCTGGGGCACTGGTGGTCGATTTCTTTTCCTTGCAGTGTTAATTAGTTCATCTCTCTGATTCTCAGGAATCGGGTTGCTGCCATGGGAACACGATCACCGCCCGCCCGCCTACGCAGGGGCAGGGAAAACACCGGTATAGCCACTCCACGTGGCTCCACTACTTATACAACGGCGTCTGCATCCATGATCGTGGGGCGGCCACGCCCCATCTCCCCATAAGAAGTCATCCAACGAAGGGTGATTAACGACCTCGTACGTCGTTACAAGGAGGAGGGCATAATCCCAACTCAGGATATGGCCCACCTGGACCTAGAGGCGTCCAGGCCCCACTATCAATGCCGCCCCCGAGGGCCGCACAGGGAGTCACTACTCCCCACCCCAACATTCAATCATTTCGGGAGCCTATCCCTGGAACGCCTTGATGACTCCCTTCATTACGCTGATGAGGTGGGTGACGTATGGCTCAGCCCGGTCAGAGTCCCGATCCAGGGGCTCCAAGCAAGGGCCCCCACCCGGCCACGTCAGCACCGTCGTCCGGCCTTGCCAGAGGAGCAGGTAGGCTATGCGCCTGCACCACCAGCACTGGCTCGCCTGACCTGACGCCAGCGTCGGGCATGGGCTGAGGTGAGTGCCCGCCAAGGGGCATCAACGTCAACGACTACTGTGGCCCAATCCACCGCCGATGCATATCATCAGGTCCCTGCATGCACTGAGTAGGGGCACTTATACGCCCAACCGGGATCGAGGCCCCAACTGCCCCATGGGTAGGCTGGGTCGACTCTCCTGGTCACAGGCACGAGCGGGAGGCATCGTGAGCCAACCCGCAACGATACCACCCCGTACAGAGGTCCTCCCCATACCACTACCACCGTGAGCATGGGTCTTCCCCGCTTTGAGGATCAGCATGGAGGTCTTCCCCGTGCCACCCCTAATCCGACTGAGGTTCTGCCCCGCGGTCCGGTCTCTCTCCAATGTGGGGATCCTCCCTACGTCATCTCCGTAGCTGGCGAAGGTCCTCTTCGCCCTGGTAACCTGAAGGGTGAAGGCAAGCCTCGCTCTACTCGCACCAAGCATGGAGGTCCTCCCCATGCTCCCGCCGGTTCCAGAAGAGGTGTTACATGCTCTAATACTGTTAATAGAGGTCCTACCCATGTCCCCTTCGACATCTATCATGGTGCTTCTCGCACCTCAGCTTTTACAGGTGGAAACCCTCTCCACCCTAGCACTAACACGGTCGAAGGAACGCATGTCGGGAATCAGCCCTGTTCTGAGGAGCCACCCAAGGGCAGGAGGGCGGGTCATCACCGCCACAAGAAGAATCTTGGAAAGGCCCGGACGGAGATAAAACTGGTCCACTTCTCAGACTCTGAAGCGGAGTGCGACTCAGCTCAGGAACCCTCCCCCTGCTCATCCGAGTCAAGGGCCGGAATAGGGACGAGGCGCATCAGCCTGGCGCTTCCAGAATGTGATGTCCACAGGATTCCCACCTCTTTCTGCAGGTTTATCCAGGAGGATGAAGACATGGAGACCTTTCAGGTTACGATTGTGCAGTCGCCACCATCATCGTCAGAAGCACTTTCTACCTCCACGAGAGATCACAGAGAGCTATTCTGGGGACCAATTGTAGGAGAGTAGCATCGCAACCTAGCACCGGCAGCCCTAGCCTCTGAGCCTGGAATGGTGGTCGTTAGCCCCTCCTACCGCGATGTAGTGGCCAGGTCGCTCCACTCTTCGGAGGACAACCCGAGGATCGGCGGCCAGTCATCCCGTTCGCCGCATTCTCCGCTGACCAACCTGCCATCCCAACGGTTCACCTTAGTACCACTGTCGGTTTCTCAACCACCCCCAATTGGAAAGTGTGGAAATCAAGGGCCAGACCCTGAGTTTGAGTTGAGGAGATTTTGGAGCATCCTTGCAGCGAACCGCTTCCTTGAGGAGTTTTGGCCCGCGGCAGCGTAGGATTTCTGCATACCTGAGTCTCTCACCCCAGAGGAAGTTGAGTGATTTTGCTACACCCTCTGGGTGACACATTTCAGTCTCCGTCATCAGTGCATGGTTTATCCAAGGAGCCAAGAGCATTTCAAAGACATTAGTGAACAATGTCGTCTAGTCGATCCGGCCGCACTCCCCATGGCCCAGCGCCCCGAGTCACCAGGTCACCATGAGGATATCCAATAGCAATGCGTTCAGAGTATTAAGGTACTTCGCAGAATTATCAGGGAAGCTACCCCCCACGTGAAAGTCTGTGGATGGGGATAGTATATCGCCCTTCTCTTCAGTCCTATCCGGTGGCAGCCCGACTCGTTATGCGATATTGAGGACATGCCCCCAAGAAGGGTCGCGGTCCACATGGATGACATAGTGGAAAAGGAGGACGAGCTGGAGTTTCTTGATAGAGACTTACCCCCTGAGGGTATACCACCCCTATTGGACCCATCCAGGAGGATTACTCGTCAGAAGAGGAACCTCCTAGGTCTCCCTGCACCCACCGAGTCGTTGGCACTCAGTCGGAATGTCGATAAGGGAAAATAGCACATCGGGGTGGCCAAGCGTTCTGACCCATCCATCTCAGTGCAGAAGACAGAGGAGGACCCCGAGAAGGCCGCATTACGCCAGCAACTTGCTGTGAAAAAGATTTTGGTCGATGAACTCCTGGCTGAACGCATTGTTGAGCAATGACCCGACTATGGCGATCCTAGGCCAGGGCAGCAGGGGCAGGAACAACTTCCCCTGTAAGATGCCTCCAGGAAACCCTGATCATACTGCTCCCGCAGACAGAGCTGAAGCCATAACTCACGAAAATAGGGTAAGGTATGTCTCACCAAACCCTCCCGAACGGCGCGGAAACCCAAGGAATCCTGCCCGGGTTCCCCTAGCCACCCTACAGGTCGCTCCACCAGCCGCTCCCCGAGCCGCTGAGGTTGTCTATCATGACTAAGAGCCTGACAATGCACTCGTGGTTAGGGATTCCCATCAAGACAGGGACCCCCGCCCAGATGATCCTATGGCGGTGCTCATCGCCCGCCTCAAGGCTTTGGAAATGTGACAGGTGGCTATCCCACCTGATGGCAAGCCATACTCGGCGTGGGTGGATGATATGCCGGTGCCTCTGGGTTTCAGGAATCCCACCTTCTCCCCCTTTAATGGGATGAGGGACCCTCCGTAGCATATGGCCCACTTCAACTCAAGGTGTGGGACCATGTTAGGTACTCCAGCGCAGTAGAAGGCTACCAAGCTCCACTATTTTGTTCAGACACTGGAGGGACCGGCGTTCTTCTGGTACAGCCAGCTCTTTGTCGGATCCGTGACTAGCTGGGAAGACCTTCATAGGCAGTTCCTCTACTAGTTCAGCTCTACCACCCAGAAGTCCAGCATCGCAGACCTCTTCAAGTGAAAGAAAAGGCCTGATGAGCGAGTCACAGACTTTATTTCCCAGTGGAAGGGGCTCACATACTCTCTTGACATGCCACTGACTCAGAAGAAATTACTGGCGATGTGTGTGGGAAATGTCAAGATAGAACTGGTTCCCTCCCTGATTACTCAGAATTATCCCGGAGGGTTTTGAGACTTCTCGGACAAGGCACAACGCCTTGAGGAAGCCCTACAACAGGCCAGGCAGGCACGTCCGTTGCTCCCTGCAATCCCAGCAAGGAGAGCTGCCAGAGCTGACCCCACTGCAGTAGCCCAGATAAAGGCCCCCAGGCAGCTAGAATTGCTACCAGTAGCACCAGACCCATAGCCTCGCAGAGGCCCTCCGCCTCAGGCATAGCCTCCGGCTCAGCAGCGCCCGCCCCAGAATCGGCAGGCGCCTCCGCGTAATGCACCGCCACCGCCTAGGTGAGGTAATCAAGTTCCTCCCCCTTGGTAGGCTCCTCCGGTCCCCCGTTAGGGTTAGGATCCTAGAGCCCCCTTTCCATACAGAAGGAATCAGACCTACTCATTCGATGAGGCTTAGGTCCCTGGCTACTTCCGTAGCGCCTTAGAGGAGAGAATCATGCGACTGCCCGAGTGCCAGAAGCTAGAAGAGGTGCATCTCACTGATCACCCCAATTACTGCCCTTATCACCAGATCCTGGGGCACACCATCCAGTAATGCTATGTGTTTAAAGACTAGATCCAAGACCAGGTCGATAACAACATAGTCAGGCTGGGCCCGGCCCCGGCCCAAGTGACGAGTGTCTTCGTGAGGTCAGAAAGTGGTAGCGACGGCGAAGGTGAGTGGCAGCAGGTTCCCAGCCACAGGTCTCAGAAGTAAGATGACTGGATGGCTCGTAAAACGATTTCTCATTCCCATGGCATCATTTGGGTATGCCTGAATTAGTCGGATCCTTCAGAAGCTACGACCAACACTTCTATGTCGTCATCTCAGCCAGCCTCTTCCCAGAAGAGCAAGCATCGGCGGCGCAAGAAGAAGCAACACACTCCACCATTATCATCACCATCTCGCACTCTCTGAGAATTCATGCCCCATGAAATGGGGATCCCTCCCAGAATCTGCCCAGTGGTGGATGATTCATCAAGCGACAGTCAAGGGTACGCTTCAATTAACATCGTCGAGTTGGTAAACCCCTATATGATTCCCGACGAGGGGGAACGCCAGGCGAATCTCCCCAATGTCCCCAGATGATGTCAAATTCGGTGGAGTCTCGACTATATGGGTCATCGGGGTGCATCAGTTGGAACCTCTAGTCAGGTCATGCATGCCACTGAGACCAGAAAACAGGCCCAGTGCAGAGCTCAGCACACACATCCTCTTTATCTGATGTCGTCAGGACCGCCTCCACTACCGTTTGTGCTAATGGATTAGGCAGAGCCACTTAGGCCACACCTCGACCAGATTCGCCCCACTACAGGCTGATCTCAGTCACCCGGTCCTCAACTGGAAGCTACTCTCCGATCTTCGACTAGCAGGCAGCGGGATGTACCCAGTACCAGCCAGCCATTGGTCCAGCCGGCAGGGCCTGTCGTGCCTCCAATCACAAAGCAACCTTCTGTAAGCAGAAGTTCATGCCTGGCGCGGAAGTATGATGTCCTAAAGCACCTTTACATCATTCCAACAAGGCTCTATATCCTTGATGCCCTTAGCCTGTCGTCAGATATGCGTGAAGCCCTCGCTGAGGCTTTAAGGATCCCCCTCCAGTTCGAGACGGAGGTAGCAGCTGCAGAAGCCTTCCATAATAAAGCAGTTGAGGATGTTTAATTTCAGGCCATCATCTCATTCTCAGGAAAAGACGAAGGCGCTCCTATACAGGGGCACATCCGCCTGTTGTACATCACTGTCCAGTTCAATGGTGTGGAAGTCCGCTGCTGTCTTGTTGACACGATCTCTGGGATTAACCTAATCCTGACTTGGACACTACGGAAGCTAGGATTATCTGAGGATAACCTGACTCCCTCCGATTTAAGGATCCAGGGATATGACAGGACAGAACAAACCCTAGTTGGTAAGATCCATGTAAAGACCCAGTTCGGTGGCCTAGTTTCCAGTACTAAATTTATGGTTGTCTCCCAGGACATCGCGTACAACACATTGATGGTTAGGCCATGGATCCACCTGCATGCGGCGGTCCCCTCATCATATCACCAGTGAATCAAGTACTCCCTTAATGGTCGAGTAGGCGTAATCCAAGGTGATGCCTCTCCTTTCGCCTCTTGTGAAGCCCGTTATCTGGATGTTGACTATTACAAGAGCAAGGATAAGTAGATTCTGGCAAGTGAGGTTGAACCCACCCCGGTCACAAGTGATCCCTGGGAAGGTCTTGATGACGCCTACATCTTCCTGATCCATCAATTGGAGGCCATGACCCCTAACATGGGGCAGTGCTTTGTTGTTTCGGGTATAAGAGGAATACATATTCCCAAGTCCAAGCAACGATGGAAAATCACCTTGTACTCCTACACAAACCAGGATCAGGTGATCCCGGAACCTCCTACCCCTGTACGGTATCGGGACGTCTGGCTCATGGCAATGGCGATACATCATACGTGTCTGTTTCTTCAGGCTATAATTAATCGGTTCAAGACGACGCGCCAATACTGCTTTGATATCATCAAGCGTGGCCCCTTGGGCCGAAGGCCAGATGGGATTGGATCGACTGCCTTCATCGCTATGGTCTCAATGGCACATGAGTCTCCTGATGTGATGACCACTGCCGCTCAAGCCGGCACCAGCCTCCCTTCGGGGTCTGGTGGCTCGAAAGCAACTTCCCCCATGGAAGATTCCTCCATAAGTGGAGAAGAGGATCTAGAGGATGCTCCCCCTGCCTTTGAAGAAGGATTCTCTACCATGATCGATGAACTGGTATAGGTGAACCTTGGTAGCGAGGCAGATCTGAGACCCACATTGATCAGTGTCGCCATGTCCCTCGAGGAGCATCAACGGTACGTAAAATTCCTTAAAGAGCACCGTGATGTGTTTTCTTGGAGTTATGATGAGATTCCAGGACTAGATCCTCAGATATCCATCCACCATCTCGGTCTCCCGACAAACCATTGCGGGTTCAAACAACCTCCTAGAAAAATGCACCTGTCTCACAGTGCCATGGTCGAGGCCAAAGTTGACAAGCTCGTCAAAGACAAATTTGTCAAGGAGGTCCAGTACCCCAAGTGTATAGCCAACATTGTGCCAGTTAGGAAGATGAACGGGCAGATCAGAGTCTGTATCAACTTCCGTGATCTCAACTGCCACTGTCTGAAGGATGATTTTCCCCTTCCAGTGACATAATTGTTGATTGACGCTACATCCGGGTTCCAAGCCCTCTCTTTCATGGATGTATATTCTGGATATAATCAGATCCAGATGTCCCCCGAGGATGAGGATTCTACTACTTTCAGGGCCCCCCAAGGTACCTTCTGTTACTAGGTTATGCCCTTCGGCCTGAAAAAATGCAGGTTCCATTTATCAGTGGTCCATGCACCGCATATTCAATCCAATTCTTGGGACATTGGTGGAATGAAATTTGGATGATCTGGTGGTCAAATCTCTCCAGCACCAGGACCATCTCAAGGACCTTGAGAAAGTGTTTGGTTTCTTCCATTCCCGCCACCTGAAGATAAACCCGTTGAAGTGTGCCTTCGGGGTCACCTCCGGAAAGTTTCTTGGCTTTGTTGTTAGGTACCGAGGCATCGAGATCGACCTGGAGAAGATCAATTCCATCAGCCAGATGCCTCCCCCGAGAAACATTCAGGAGCTTCAAGGTCTCCAAGTCCACTTAGCCTACATACACCGATTTATTGGGAATCTGGCTGGAAAGTGTAAGCCCTTTTCCCGAATCATGAAGAAAGGCTCTGCCTATGAATGGGACGAAGAGTGACAGACCACCTTCGAGGAAATCAAACAGTATCTGCTCCAGCCTCCGGTCCTGATGCCACCCGTCTCTAGAAAGCTTTTGGTCCTCTATGTTACCACCCTGGAACGATCCCTCGATGCCCTTCTTGCCCAGAAAAACAATGAGGGGACAGAGAACATCCTCTACTAACTCATCTGCATGCTCCTCAATACAAAAACCAGATACTCCACCATCAAGAAGAGCTGCCTTGTGCTCGTGTTTTCCATACAGAAGTTGCGACACTACCTACAGCACCACGAGGTACAGCTGGTCTCTCGGGTAGACCCGTTGAAGTACATTCTGAACCGCCCCATGTTAACTGGACGACTAGCACGGTGGGCGGTGATTCTACAGAAGTTTGACATCAGGTTCATGCCTCATAAGTATATCAAGGGGTGGGAATTGGCAGACTTCCTAGTTGCCCATCCAACCTCCGAGACCAGTCCCTAGACCTGGATTTTCCTGATGATGCAATCCTCTCGGTCGATCATGTCATTCCATGTTGGCAAATGAACTTCGATGGTGCCTCCCAGATCCCCACCGGTAGAAGGCTCAATGATCCTAGGCTCAACAGGGTGGGCCTGGGTATCATCTTCATCACCCTGACGCAAGCCATTCTGCCGTACTCATTCTTGTTGTCAAAAGGTTACACCAACAATGAGGCTAAGTATTAGGCCATCATCACTGGCCTCGAGTTGGCCCTTGAGATCGATGTGCCCCATTTTCATGTGAAAGGGGATTCTGAACTAGTCATCAAGCAGGTCAACGGAGACTACGTTGTTAGGAATCCAGAGCTCGTACCATTGTTGGAGTGCACCCTCCATCTAATGGCCCAGTTCCCTTCTCGACCAGAGGTTACCCATGTCCCTTGGTCTCAGAATGGTCGAGCGGATGCTTTGGCCAGCCTAGATGCATCACTTTCAGAGTCTGAGCAGGATGATCTGATTATACATGTGGCACACCGGAGATTCATTTCCCCCGTCACCTCATAGAATGACAACGGCCTGCGAGTAAGCCATCTTACTATCGGATCCTCCATGCCAGGAGCCCCAGGTTCTTCAGATTCAATGGTTGAAATGACTCCCGACTAGAGAGCCCCTTTTGTCGAGTATCTCCAAAATGGTTGCCTCCCGGCTGATCGGGCCAAGCGCGAGTGAATCTGACACCGCTCGCTGCAGTTTACCCTCCAGAGTGGTCCCAGTCTTGAGTAGATACTCTATAAGCATAGTTTTGATGGTGTTCTCCTCTGTTGCATTCAATGAGTCATGATTTTACAGGTCATGCAAGAGGTTCATGCAGGTTCCTGTGGTGCCCACCAGGCTGGGCCAAAGTTGTCCCATCGGATCCGGAGACTGGGGTACTTCTGGCCCTCTATGATCCATGATTGTGTTGAGTTTTCCAAAAGATGTCACACATGCCAAGTGCATGCTAACTTCCTACATCGTCCGCCAGAACCTCTCCACTCCACCAAGTACTCTTGGTCATTTGTGGTGTGGGGACTCAATGTCGTGGGACCATACCCATCGGCGATAGCTCGCCAGTGCAGGTTCATCCTGACCGCCATGTATTTCTTTTCCAAGTGGGTGGAGGTAATTCTACTCAAAGGAAGTCAAGGCTCGTTCCATCGTTGACTTCGTGAGCTCCAATATCATCCACCGGTTTAGATTCCCTCACGCTGTCATCACCGATAATGGCACCAACTTCCGAGCAACTGAGATGAAGAAATTGTATGCCAAGTACAATATCCGTTTGAACCATACCTCCTGCTATCACGCGCAGGAAAATGGAAAGATTGAGGTGTTCAATAAACCCCTCTCTAACATTCTGCAAAAAAAAAAATTGGCCAGAACAAGAAGAGTTGGCCGAAAAAGTTCCCCAATGCCCTTTGGTCTTATCGGACGATGACTCACAATTCCACCCAGGTGACTCCATATTCCCTGGTGTATGGGGCTGAGGTCGTCCTGCCCATCGAGATTCAATTGCGTCTGTTGCGTACAACGGTCTACGACCAAAAGGCGCTATATAAGGTGGCTGAAATCCATCTAGATGAATTGGAAGCACTTGAAAAAAATAGGCTACATGCCCTGCACAGTCTGGAGAGGCATTAGAATAAGATATCTAGAGCCTTCAATAAGAAGGTTCGCCTCTGCTCTTTTTTATAAGGTTACCTGGTATTGGCCCTCAGAGCGCCAATGATCCCTGGAAAGAAACCAAGCAAGTTGGAGCCCAAGTGGGAAGGACCTTACATAGTCTATAGGGTTTACCCCAATGAATCATACTCCTTGGTGACCATGGATGGTGAACGTATAACTCCTCCCACCAATTCCAAGTTCCTCAATAAATACTTTTCCTAAACCCCAAGGGTCCCACATGACCCTAAATTGCCTGCCGGTCCCACATGACCTTAAACTGTCCAGTCTTGCATGACTTTAAACTACGCATCATCCTACATGATGTTAAATAGCATTTTAAGAGCTACGTATGGCTTGATTCTCATCCTTATGGGATACATAGGAACGCTCAGACGCCTCATCTTGAGCCCAGCCCTGAGCTCTTCTCTTTGACTATTCCCCCTGGGTATAGCTTCCTCAGGGGGTCCTTGCATGATATGGAGTAGTCTTCCTTAGCCCCACTCATACAAGGGTTATAATAGTCGCATTATGTGCCCACTCCCATTCTTCTATCCTCCCACGTCCTCACCGCAATACGTTAAAACCGCATGTCCTTCAAGAACTACGTGTGGATTGATTCCCATTCTCATGGGATACATAGGAACGCCTGAACATTTCGTCCGTCGGCCTAGCCCAAATGCCAGAATCTTCCCCTCGTGTTAAGATATATGGTAGTGTGAATGATTTTTCCCCAATTCATGTCGATCTAGCCTCGATCCGGTCATACATCCCACTCCCTGGAGACGTTCACCTCTTTCATAGATGGGTACAGCTATGCTTCACCCACTCCTTGACTGAGATTCCATCACCTTCCCCATCTGGAAGGGCCCCTGAATGGTATGGATACCACACCTAAGGGCTCTCCTACTACTTCAAGCCAACGCCCTCAAGGATATTGAGCAACAAATTTACACGAGTCCCGCATTACGAATATGGTCAGCGGTCGGTGCTTGTTTGTCGCTCCCATTTCAGGTCACTATAGGGACGCTGTGTTGCGAACATGGTCAAAAGTCTTCCTAGATCGTTAGGACCACCCCAAGATGTCCCAAACATCGAGTGTAGTGGTTCGTTCTGCCCTGTTGTATCTAAGCGACGGACTCCCCTCGGGCGATGCCAGCTATCAGGACCCGTTGGACGGAGATAGCCACGACCGGCTCCTTGTTTCCCACACCGATCACCGCTCACATGGGATTAGGAGCTGTGATGAGGCAATAACCATATAAGGGAGCATATGAACTTCCATCCGGCCCGGGTTCTCTCTTCTAGGATTGTACGGTGTGGTGTGGGATTATGTCCTCATTCACGTCGAGTTTCTCACCATGCCGTACACATCCCTGGATGAGACCTTACCTGGCCCTCGTCCTCACTACAAGATGTCAAAATACAGACTATTTGGGCCTTCATGACCGAGGCCCAGCCTCAGGCCCCTTGGCCTTCTCGGGTCCCCAGCCCTCGTCCTCACTGCAAGACGTTAAACTGCAAGTTGGTCAGGCCCTCTTGGCCAAGGCCCAGCCTCAGGCCCCTTGGCCTTCTTGGGCCCTAGCCCAAGTTCTTACCCAGAGTGTGTAGTGTGGTATGGGATTATGTCCTAATTCACATCAGGTTATTCGTTGTGTCGTACACCTCCCATATCTGGGGTATCTTCCTCCTCTCCCCATCCTCACTGTAAGACGTTAAACTGCAAGCTGGTCAGGCCTTCCTGACCAAGGCCCAGCCTCAGTCCCCTTGGCCTTTTTGGGCCCCCAGCCCAGGTTCTCTCTTATGGGATTGTATGGTGTGATGTGGGAATATTTCCTCATTCACGTCGAGTTACCCACCGTGTCGTGCACATCCACAGATGAGATTCCCCTCATCGTCCCACATGATGTTAAACTGTGCATCTAGAACTACATGTGGCTTGATTCCCATCCTTATGGGATACGTAGGACCACCCAAATGTCTATACTTTGGGTCCAGACCCACCTCTTAGAGATATCCTAATCTCTTGGTCACCTAGGCCCCTTGGCCTTTCCCTCTCCATGAGGGGGATATATGGTTGTGGTAAAGGGTTTTTGGCGCCATTCCCCCCTTCTCCCAGGAATCCGCCATCTCTCGGCCGCCCTCAAGTTGAGTCCCTCCACCCCTTGCAGTGGTTCGCCCATGTGTTAAGAGTACTCTGGTCTAGGACCAAGAGTGTCAGATTAAACCTAGGAAAGTTCCTTCCACTTTTCAAGCTTTGTGTTCCCCTTCATTTGGGCCCCCGTTATCTTTCACACCCGGAGAGACCCCCAAGAATAGCCTGGATACCACGCCTAAGGGCTCTCCTACCGTTACGGGCCAATGCCCCTGAGGGTTTCAGACAAAAAATTGATACAAATCCCACGTTGCGAACATGGTCAGTGGTTGATGCTCATTTGTTTGTCCCCATTTCAGGCTAATGCAATAGGATGTTGTGTTGCGAACATGGTCAGTAGTAATCCTCCATCGTCACGCTGGCCCCTTCAGGCCTTGAATGTTGGTTACATGATTCAAATTATGTTCCACCCCATCGTGTCCAGGAGGAATCTTGACACTCTTGGTGTTATCCCTCAGTGCACCTCTACACACCAGGGGGACAAAGCTGCAATACAGCATCCTTCGGGGCTCCTAAGGTCTGAGTTCTAAGACCATAAACTAAGATCTTCATTAAGGGCTATGTGCGGCTCGAACCTCATCCCTATGGGATACGTGGGGTCACCCAGATGTCTCGTTTTCAGGTCCATATTAGTTGGGAGCTAGTTTATCCTTCCCCTTTCCTTCTTTCCTCTATGTTGGCCCCTCGGCCCGAGGTTTCCTTCTTGTAATGGCATACGGTGTAATATGGGATCATGTCCCCATTCACGTCGAGTGTGTTTTATTGCGCCGTACACATTCCCCGCCTGGCATCATCTCTGCTACGTTTGTGTTGCGCGACAATAAAATGCATGTCTGGTCCCATCACATGACCCTAAACTGTGATATTATCATCCTGTCCGCACGATGAAAAATGGAATAGCATTGTGATGTCCTCCCCCGAGGGGACACCATGTTTGGTATCGATCACGCGCCATACCATTTTTCAATGCCTATTACGGATTGATTCTTGTGGAGACGCTAGGGCCTTCTACCCTAGGCCTATCTCTTCACAAAAAAAACCACTCACCTTATAGGACAAACAAGATTTATCAAATGCTGCTTCTTTTGGTGAGAGGGCCATGCCCACACACCCCTTTTATCCCTGGCACCGGTACCTTACCGTGACACCTCAATAACTATGTGCAACTTGATCCCCATCCTCATGGGGTACGTAGGAACACCTGTGCACTTTGTCTCGAGCTCAACTCAACTATTGTTTTTGTTCCCTTAACCTAAATCCTCTCCAAGGAACATGTGGTGGTCAGAACCCCCGGTTCCCATTCATGTCGGGTTTTTGTAATTACTCACCATGAGTCTCCCGTGTTTCCTACCACCCATGGTTTAAGTTCTATGACCCTAAACTAAGATATCCTTGTTTTAAGGGACTCTAATCCCTCTATCTAATACGTCTTGTTTTCATATTCATATGCATTCTAACAGAGAGCCTGGAGTGTGTAATTTTCATGAGACATTCCCCTCGTCCCATGACCAAGATTTGTGAGCTCGTTGATTGGATCCTCATCCACTTCGACATCCAAAAGGACCCTCGGACAACATGGATGCTAGGCCTAAGGGATCTCCATGGATGCTAGGCCTAAGGGTTATCCTACCATTTTGGGCCAACGCCCTTAAGGATCTCAGACGACATTTGCGACAGGTCCCGTGTTTCGAACATGGTCAACGGTCGACCCTCATTTGTTTGTCCCCATCCCAGGCTAATGCGATATGGATGATGTGTTTCCTCCATGGTCAACAGTTATCCTCCATCATCATGTCGCCATCATTGTGGTCCAAATTTCGAGTTTCATGATTCACACACTTCCACTCCCTCATGTTCAAGTGGAATTCCAACATGCTCGGCTCTACCTCTTCGTGCGTCTAGGTGCACTACACAGAAGGGTTAACATTATTGGGCCGGTATTTACCGAGTGTCCCTTTGCCCTACCATGTTCCTTCTTGTGTCAGGAAAGTCCCACCACTACTTCTTGTTTCCCACATCGATCACGACTCACGTGGGCTTAGTAGTTCTGGTAGGATGTGTACCGATGCGGCCAGGCTTCTCATCGTCCTGCATAACATTAAACTGCGCCCTCAGAACTACGTATGAATTGATTCCCATCCTCATGGGATACGTAGGTACACCCCAGTATTTTGCCCAGGGTCCATCCATAGGAATCATACAGTCCTGTTCCTCCCCATTTCCAGCCCCCTGGCCTGACCCCTCGTGAGGAACCAAGTAACTGCAATTTTTCCCCGAACATGTTCGGGATGCCCCATGATGGCATTGGGAAGTGACAGCCCCCCTTGGCAGAGAGGCCTTTTCTGAAAGAAGGAATGATCCATGATCAAACCGATGTGCCCATCTAGCGTACTCCCACCACGGTGGTGTAATTTCATGAGTGTCAGATTCTGTTTGAACAAACCATCACTCTACATTCCACGCTTTGCATACCCCTTATTTGGACTCTCGTCCTCTTTAATGTCTGGAGGAACCCTCTAACAGTATGGATGCTCGACCTATGGTCCGCCTTCTATCCTAGGCCAACGTTCTGGAAGACTGGTCATGTTTGGAGGGACCCCCTAATAGTATGGATGCTCGACCTATGGTCTGCTTGCTGCCCTGAGCCAACGCCTCGGAAGACTGATCGATGATATTTGAGTTAGTCCTGTGTTGCGAACATGGTCAGAGGTCATCCCTCATTTGTTTTCTCTATTTTAGGATAATGTAATATGGATGTTGCGTTTCCTCCACGGTCAAAAGCTATCCTCCATTGTCAAGCCACCCCCACAATGTTCTGAATCCTGGGTATCGTGATTAACACTTCCCATTACCATCTGTTTGGATCGATTTCAATGCCTCTGGCATTGCACCATTCGTGCATAAGAGCACACTGAAAAAACGGTAATTCGGCTGTTCTGAGAACTTCATTCTCTAGTCAGGTCTCTCCCATTTCCCGGAAATCCGGATCGGTTGTCCAAACCCCGTATGCCTGAAGCTTAGTTTGCACTCCTACGTTTGGATGGGGCGTTGAGGTGGACATCCCTTGTTTCTCACATCGGGCTCGACCCACATGAGCTTAGGGAATGGTCATTGGATGTTCCGCAAACATCATAAGGATGTAATAAACCAATGCAAACAACAGAACTCATTCATGCTACGACATTCAATCAAAGCATTAAAGTACATTTAAGGGTTTGTAATCATTACAATACTCGGGGGTCAACTCCCCCCATGGATGGATTAACTGTGTCAAAGGAACGTTGCAACTCCGCCACCCTCTGGTTGGTGGCGTCCAAGAGTTGCTGCCACTTGTTTACTTCCCGCTCCTCCTCAACAGCAAGAGGGCGCAACTCATTGGCTGCAATCTGGGCTCACTTCACGTTGGCCCGGATGGCGGTCATCTCCCCAGAAGCTCACCTTAGGACCTCTTCGACTTCTTCCAGCTGGGCCTTCAGTCATGATATCAGCTCAGATTGCACCTTGAGGGAGGTCAGGTGCTCGTTCTCCCGATTCTGCAGCCATTGGACCTCATCTTCAGCCTTTTGGAGCCTCTTGATGTTTATGTCCTTCCTCCGCTGCCAACCCACGCCAAGGCCTCGATCATACTTTTGAATCTTTTCCACTATAAGATCTTATATGATCATGTGAGGGCATTGGGCGTCCACTCCCCCAGCACATAGTTCATGCAATCGTGAAAGAAGTCTGTCCATCTCACCCAACTATAGCGCTTGGAGGTTTTATTGATGAAGTGTGTGATTAGCTTCCACAATCAGAAACAAACTATTTTTCTGTCCTCCTCGTCAGAGTTATTCTCATCCCAGTCGGCGTGATTGGAAGGCTCATATGCAGGGAATTACCCCAGGAACTCCTCGGCCGGGTCCATGTCTGGTGTCGGATCGGGTGTGGTGGGACCCGAATCATCTGGTTGATCCTCATCATCAGATCCCACCTCAATGATCTTAGGCACAGTCCCAGTGGTTCCCTCACCGGTTATCGAAATCACTGTAGTTTGGTCATGTTGGATGTTCACCTCCATGACCATCGGCATGCCCCTAGGAAGAGCGCTACCAGAAGCCCCCACCAACTTCGCTGTAGCATCCCAAGCTAATTGAAGAACTATACACGCCAAGAAGGGGATGTGAATTTCAGTTAATGTGGTCAGGGGATGGCAGTTGTGAATGCAGTAGAGAAGACTTACAAAGGTCAAATACCTGGTCTCATTCTTGGGCTGATGTCGTCGGAACCCCGAGACGCGGCCCCCCGTATATAGTCGGTAGGTCTGGAGACTCTAGGGGAGCCACCTCGACTGTCCCAGAACTGCCAGACGTGGAGGTTGATACATCCACGGGAGCGGATCCCGAAGGTCCCGCGTCGGCACCTGATAAGGGGTGAGAATGAGTTCTATACACAATGTTCTCCTACATAGTACAGATGCTGGTAAGGAATCCAGAGTAACCTAAGGGCAGACTCTGAAGATGGAACTTGTAATTTTACCTCGAGAGTCTCCGTGAAATCTTAGAGATCTGAGGACTGGTCGCCGACTTCACCCTCCTCCGGAAAACTCTCCCTACCTGCCTTGTCTCCCCAAGAGGACTCATCTGATTCATCCGGGAGGGGAAATCACTCTCTCAGCTCAGCGGCCGACAGCTGTGGGGGAACCATCTGATCCAGCAGTACCCTCACCCAGTCTTTCATCAGGCGCATGGCACCCCTATAATGCACGAATTCCTCCAGCTCGGCGATGTATTGCTCCACCTCCATCAGGGATACTGCAAAGCCAGTTCGAATAGGGAAAATCCTTGACAAGCCCATCCCTAGGTGGTTAAGGCGCTCCCATAATTTGGATGGGCTAAGAAATTTCCAGTTGACTTCCCAGATTTCCCAGGACTCTGGGAAGAAAGCATTCTCCGGTATGTCGATATGGCGCAACCATTTCCCCAAGGCCTGCATAGAAATCCTACGGAATCCCCTCAGTGTCTGCCCCTCTAGATGACTCTGTTCTCTTGGGACCACCGGCTCTTCTTCCACTGCTGGATCCGCTGCTGCTGCTCCCTCCTCAATTGGTTTGGACGTCGCCTCTACAGCAACCCCACCACTATGGGATTCCCTTGTCTCCTTCCAGCCTCAGACTCAAGATCGAGGAAGTTCACCCTCACCGACCAAGATGGTTGGCTGCTTCAGCATCTCCCCTGGGTAGGCTGCCTCCGAGCTCTGGGTGTATTCTCTTATCAGTCCAAGGACAGTAGTCGACGGAGGCAATGCATTCCGCATTTTCCCATATTCCCGTGTGAACATGATCCACATATGCCTCATCACACACAGGTGCTCCTCGTAGAACACCCCCAGGTAGACCTGCGGGGTCAGCCGTTGCAGGCACCGGAATTTCTTGGCGAACCGGTGTGGGGTGTACGGCTCGTAGAGACGCTCGCGGTCCACCCTGGCCACCAGGACTCCACCTCGAAAGGCCAGGAGGTAGGCCCAATGATCTTCTGTATCCCGGCCATTGTCAGTGAAGGCCCCTGTTGGCAGTGAGAATAGGTGTAAATTGAATTCCTCCACCTTCCACACTCGGTTCAGAACCGATGGTGCGGTCAGCTTGGTCGGAAAGCTCCTTGCACCGTTAAAAATTGAGGGACGCAAGTTCAACCCTAGAGGTGAGATGGGGTTCGGATACTCGTAGATCCCCCTGATGTGTGTTGTCATCCACCCGTACAAGAGGTGGAACAGACTCCATATCCTCTGTAGCCTCTTCCCCTCGCTGATGTTCCACAACACTTTGTACAACTTGGTAAGCATCGGGATCCCCAGGTTGACCCGCCCTCCTGTCGCCAAAGTGGATTCCATGATGAAGGTGTTTGGCCGCACTCCCATGTTTGTATCCCTCACTGGAAAGATCCAACCACAGATGAGGGCTGCGATGAATTCCACCAGCCTGACTATTGGTCGTTGTTCAGTGCTGACACTGAACCCCTAGGTCTTCCACTGGCTATTTTCCAGTAGCCGCTAGTACAAGTTTTCCTTGCTTCAGGCACCCTTCGGGCAGGTTCAAGGCCTCTCCGGGAACTGCCTATTTTCTGGGAAGTTCAAGAACTTATTGAACCAGTTCTTGAAGTGGACATCCCTCATGGCCTCCTTGTCCTCCCCGGGCATGAGATCCATAAATGTCATCGCCAGACGTGGCATCTACTCCAGATCCTCCCATGCACCCATGGCCGGGAGGAATTCGTCATACATTGCCCCCAGTATCGGGACCCCTGAGATCTACTACACATCCCATAGGCTGATGTTGACCTCCCCGTGGTGCAGTTGAAAGGTATTGGTCCCCAGTGACCACCAGCTCAACAGCTCCATCATTAACTGCTTCGGCTGGTAGATATGGAACTGGGAAGCCCAAGCTGGCTCATACAGTCCCACTCTCCTCAGCTCTGCCCCGAAATCCTCACACGAGGCACCTAACCAGTAGGCCCAAGCCCAATCGTCCGTGAAATTGTTTCCCTGGCATAGGTCCCATTCCTTGGACCACCCCTTCTTCGGGTTCCCTAGAGCCTCCTTAAGGATGGTTTGGTACAGTGGAGGGGAAGTCTCTGACTCCAATGGATGCCTGTCAATGTTGTTTAGATGATTGTACAAGAAGTCAGGAGTGACAGGCGTGAAGTCCTCCCGGGCATGGTCGTCGGGTGCCCTGAACCATCGGTTCTGACACGGCGTGCTCTGGAACCACTAAGCTGGCTCATCCTGATCCGCTGCAGGGATGAAGACATCATCCCTCAACCTGAATCCATACAGAGGCAACCTCCTGCACAGCGGGTAATTATTCTGGATCTCCAATAGCAGCTCCACCAAAGAATCATGGTCTGAGTGGCTCCGGATTGGCTCTCCTAGCCCCATGTTGTTCACCATTTTTTCCCTTCGGGCGACATCCGCAAGGAACCCCTGGGCAGATTATTGGTAGTCCATTTGGTTTTGGAACTTGGAAGTTTGGGTGGCTGGTTCGTGGAGATTGTTCGTGAAGTGAGTTCACGAAGGCAGCTCACAAAGACTGCTCGCGGGAAGGCTGCCTCGGCGTTCAAAGTCGGATCGCGGAGCGTAAACGCGGAGTCGAAGACTCACTGTGCACCACGAAGCCTCGATTTGCATATATCACTCGTGGAGTACGTAGATATTCATGAATCGAGAGTGCAAGAAGACAAGATCACGGAGAACAAAAAGGATAAAAGCGGTGGCAGGCCCCTATTTATAGGAGACGGCCTTCAGAGCTTCGCGGCGTGTCCAGTCCGTGCAGAGCATCGTGGCGCGCCCAGCCCACGCGGCCCCTGTCTGCCTCGTGCACCCTCTTCGCGAGACGGCCGATGATTTTGGTGATTTCCCTCAGACTTCGACCCTTGATCCCTCTGTGGCTCCAAGTCTGAGGGGGGGGGCATTTGTTGGCACCAAAATTTGGAATGAAGAAAAGGCCACAAGACGCCCCCCCCCCCCAGACTGCCTCGCGAAGCCCCTTCGCGGAGTCCCCAAGAACGGAGGCCGCCACGAAGCACAGGAGGCGGGAGGCTCTGCGAACAGATTTGACGTTCGCGAACCCCCTGTGAAGCGAATGAGGTGGGAGGCTCCGCGAACAGATTTGACATTTTCGAACTCGCTGTGAAGCACAGGATATGGGAAGCTCCGTGAACGGATTTGATGTTCGCGAACCCGCCACAAAGCGCAGGAGGCGAGATGCTCTACGACCCCAGTTGACGTTCGCGAGCCTGCCGCACGCGAAGCTCCATCACCCCTCTTCGCGCCGCGTGAGCTCCGCTCCATGGTGCCTCTTGCCTATAAATACCGAGATCCCCCTGAGCTCTCCGGATGTACAATCCGACCTTTTGGCTTCTCATCTCCCGAATCGTGAAGCACTCTTCCACTCGGTGAAACATGAGCTGCACGAGGTAATTCTGATTCACGAAGTGCCTCCCCATTGTCTCGTTTTGATCCCCTCTTCTAAGAGGGATGCCTTTCGCAAAGCCTAAGGGCTTTCGTGAAGGAAGGGGATCCCCAAGGGGACCCGGGTCATCACGGAGCATTTATGCTTCACGAAACACCCTTCATGTGCACTTTATCCATTTGTTAAGGTAGGATCACTGTACTTCGCGAAGCACTCTTCCGCTCGGTAAAAAATGAGCTGCGCGAGGTACTTCTTCTTCACGAAGTGCCTCCCCATTGTCTCGTTTTAATCTCCTCTTCCGAGAGGGATACCTTTCGCAAAACCTAAGGGCTTTCGCGAAGGAAGGGGATCCCCAAGGGGACCTGGGTCATCGCGGAGCGTTTATGCTTCGCAAAACACCATTCATGTACACTTGATCCATTTTCTAAGGCAGGATCATTGTACTTCATGAAGCACATTGCTTCCCGACATCCTGCTTCGCGAGGCACCTTTGCTCTGCAAGGTTGTGCTCTGCGAATGCCTTTCCACTTCGTGAATCACCTCCCATTTTCACCTTCGCCCGATGCTAAGGCTAAGGCACCCCACTTTGTGAAGCACACCCCTTCGCCATTTCCCTCCACCACGTTGAACGATAGAGTTCCACAAGGCCCCTGCCTGTGGACCCATCTGCTTGGTAATTCCTTCTCCCGTGTGAACCTCTAGGTTTGCACGATGTGACTTCAAATTCCCCCGGACGATACTGCCCGTAGCGTTGCTTCGCCTAATGCTTTTTCACATAGGCATGCTAATGGCTATTGCTTCTTCGCATAGCCATGCTAATGTGGACCCCTCAATGGTTCGCTCTGTGACACCCCCCTTCCACGGCATTGTCGATTCCTTCCCTTCCCCAAGGGGAGAGGGTACCGGTTATGTAAGTCCTAGGGGTGTGGAGAAAACCCACCTCGTCCGAGCTGGAGGACGTTAAACTGCCAAGCACCCTTGTCCTCAGCACATGACGTTAAACTGTGGCATCGCCCCGTGCCTCTCACGCGGGGTGCCCCCGCCTTAGACATTCTCCAATCCCCCTGGTCTTCACAGGGGATGATATCCTCCTTCTTGGAGTGGCGTTTGTCCGCAGGAAAGGGCAGCCATCTTGGTGTAATCCCCTAGTCGTTCTTGCAGGAGGCAGTGTCCATGTTCCTCCTCACTCCCTCAGCTCCAAGGCTAGCCAAGGTCGTAGCGGGTAATGGTCCCCCCCCCCTCCTTTCATCTTCGGTCCCCAAGGCTAGCAGAGGGCGTGATAGGGAACGGTGCACCTCCTTTCTTCGGTCCCAAATCCCTCTCCTGCTGCGCTTTGTCACCCACGGGCCTCCATCCTGGAGTAAGTCCCAGCACCCTGGGTTGCCTCAGAGCGTAAGAACCACTCCTCTTCACTTCCCATAGACGCACCTTTTGTGATGTGGTCATCAGGCCTTTGTTGCCTCTTGTTTCTCACATCGAGCACAACTAATGTGGGCTTAGAGTAATCATTGACCATGACACCATCCCTGTCCCGCATGACGTTAAACTGTACACCTGAACTATGTGGTCTTTTATTCCCTGCAACGAGGATACGTAGGAAGCCTCCACGAGTTTCAAGCCCACCTGGACCCATGGTCCCTCCACGTTGGTTCACTGACACCAACCCGAACTACGTGGACTTTCATCCATGTTAAGACATGGTACGTAGGAAGCCTCCGCGTGGTTCAAGCCCAACATCTTGGACCTCCTCGGAGTATAATCCTCATACCCACCTTGGGCCTCCTCAGAGTGTAAGCCCCATACCCACCTTGGGCCTCCTCAGAGTGTAAGCCCCATACCCACCTTGGGCCTCCTCAGAGTGTAAGCCCAATACCCACCTTCGACCTCCTCAGAGTGTAAGCCCCATACCCACCTTAGGCCTCCTCAGAGTGTAAGCCCCATACCCACCTTGGGCCTCCTCAGAGTGTAAACACCATACCCACCTTGGGCCATCTCAGAGCGTAAGCCCCATCCAACATGGACTACGTGGTCTTTGATCCATGTCAAGGCATGGTACGTAGGAATCCTCCACGAGGTTCAAGCCCACCTGGACCCCTGGTCCCTTCACATCGGCTCACCGACCCCATACCCACCTTGGGTCGTCTTAGAGCGTAAGCCCCATACAATCCGAACTACGAGGACTTTGATCCATGTCAAGACATGGTATGTAGGAATCCTCCATGAGGTTCAAGCCCACCACCCACCAGGACCAAGGTCCTCATTCACGTCGGTTCTCCGACACACCCCATCCTAAACTACGTGGACTTTGATCCATGTTAAGGCATGGTACGTAGGAAGCCTCACGAGGTTCAATCCCACCACCCGGTTGTTCCGACCCATCTTCATGTTGGTTTGCCCCCATCCCGCATGATGTTAAACTGTATTCCCGAACTACGGTTACTTTGATCCATGTTAAGGCATGGTACGCAGGAAGCCTCTACGAGGTTCGAGCCTAAAACCACCATCCATCCTGATTCTTACCTGGGCCGCCACATCCCGGTGAGATCATGTCATCTCATTCCTCTCCACAGCATCTGGGAATCCGCCCATGTGTTGGCCCCAATATCGGTGTTCCCTCAAGGGGGTTTCTGATCAGTCTGATCCATCTCCTCTAGACATTAATCTTGCGGCATACCCTGTGTTAAACACAGGAATCTAAGGAAAACCTCATATACATTTCTATGAAATAAAATTCCCCGCATTCGATGTGGGATTCCTCAGGATTCCGCGCCCTCGAGAAGACCTATAATAAGGGATAGAAGAGAGATACACCAACCCCTAGCATCCAGACATGTCAGTGATGCCCCAGCGTGACTACTCCCCTAACCGAAGGTTGCTGCCCTGATCGGACCCCTTGGAATGTCCCGATAGAAGTAGTGTAATTAACTGGTGTCCATGAAAATATGGTATCAGGAAGAGTTTCACGAACAACGTATTAAATCTATGAGTGAGACCCGGACTAGGTGACGAGTTCCGAGGAGGAATCCTCGGGAGGAAGAATTGATATCCCATCATCCTGTTTCGATCAAGGAGAAAACGTACCTGAACAAGGAGAGAATTTCACCTGCCTTTGGAAAGAAGGAATGTAGGGTAACAAAAATCCACGTCCTACGTCCTCCCCAGACAGATGTGCACGCCCCGGAAAAAGTTTCTGAAACACCTACTGTACAAATCCTCATAAGGTGCCATCTGAATAGTTTCTTGAAAACTATTGTTGTAGGAAAACTTCACAAGAGGTATATGATTCTCCCAAGAACCTCCAAAATCCAGAATGCATGCTCGGGGCATGTCCTCAATCACCTGAATCATTCGCTCAGACTTGCCATCTGACTGGGGGTGGTAAGCTGTACTCAAAAGCACCTGTGTACCCAAAGCCTTCTATAGCCCCTGCCAGACTCGAGAAGTAAAACATGCATCCCTATCTGAAACAATGAAGTGTGGAACTCCATGCATACATACAATCTCTCAGATGTACAACTGTCCCAGTTCATCAACACTGAAGGTCTCCTTGATCGGAAAGAAGTGAGCGACCTTCGTAAGTCTATCAATGACAACCCATACTGCATCATTCCCTCGAGGTGACCTCGGCAACCCTGTTACGAAATCCATCGCGACATCATTCCACTTCCACTCAGGAATGGGTAACTACTGCAAAAGCCATGTTGGTCACTAATGCTCCTCTTTCACCTGCTGATAGGTGGAACACTTCATGATAAAACTAGAAACATTTCTCTTCATACCTGGCCACCAATACTGATGGTGTAGATTGCGATACATCTTGGTGACGCCAGGATGAACTTCCCAAACTGAGGAATGAAATTCCCGCATCAGCTCCTCACATATATTTGTTAGCACCCATACTCACCCCTGGAAACACAAGATATCATCCTTTCCTATGGTCCATCCCGAAATAGGGTCCTCTCCTGACACGCTCTCTCGTAGGACCAGGCCTTCTGAATTTGATAGCTTCCTCATTTGCACTCGATCAAGAAGAGTAGAGGTAGAAACTACAGAAGATAGAAACATCTGCCCCTGTCTGTCGTTCACCTCCAAATACATCTCTGAGAACAGAGCCATAAGCTGCCACTCACCACTGGTCTCCTGAACTGCCTGTATCTAAGTCCTTCTACTCAACGCATCAGCCACTACGTTGCCTTTCCCAGGCGTGTAGGCAATCTCAAAGTCAAAGGACTGAAGGTACTCAACCCACCTTCACTACCTCAAATTCAGATCACGCTGAGTGAAGATATACTTGAGACTTTTGTGGTCGGTGAAAACCACAAAATTCCCACCCAAAAGATAATGTCTCCAATAGTGTAAGGCATTAACAACTGTCGTCAACTCGAGATCGTGCATCGGGTAGTTCCTCTCATGTGTCCTCAACTGCTGAGACCCATACGCAATGACTCCTTCTCCTTGCATAAGCACGTCTCCTAGCCTGATACCTAAAGCATCACAATAAACAGTATATCTCTTTCCCGGATCTGGAAATACTAGTATCGGTGCTAAAATCAACCTCCCTTTCAGCTCCTAAAAGGCTGACTCACAAGGATCTGACTATAAGAATAGTGCACCCTTCTTAGTCAGACTCTCTATCGGTGATGCTAAGCATGAAAATTACTATATGAAACGTCTGTAGTATCCCGCCAGCCCTATAAAACTCTACACCTCAAAGACGTTCTTCGGATGCTCCTAGGAAACTACTGCCCTCACTTTCTCTGGGTCTATTAAACTCTTATCTCTGAGATAACATGACCCAAGAAATGAATCTGATCCATCCAAAAGTGGAATTTTGAGATCTTAGCATATAATTTATGCTATCTTAGTGTACTCAAAACGATCTCAAGATGTGTGTAATGGTCGTGTTGAGTGTGAGAGTACACCAAGATATTGTCCACAAAGACAACCATGAAAGAATCCAAGTACGGATGGAACACTCAGTTTATCAGTTCCATGAAAGCTGCAGGTGCGTTCGTGAGACCGAACGACATAACCATATAATCGTATAGACCATACCTACTCCGGAAGGCTGTCAAAGGTATATCAGATGGTCTAACGTGAAACTGATGGTAACTAGACCTCAAGTCAATCTTCGAGAACACCCGGCCTCCTTGAAGTTGATCAAAGAGATCATCAATCATCAGCAATGGATATTGGTTCTTGACCGTCAAATGGTTCAACTTCCGATAATCCACACAAATCCTAAGGGTTTTGTTTGTATTCTTCGCAAACAGGACAGAAAAACCCCGAGGAGAAGTACTGGGTCGAATGAAATCCTTTGCCTACAACTCCTCTAACTGCTTCTTGAGCTCATGCAACTCTAGTGTAGCCATCCTATAAGGAGAAATGGACACCGGTGCCGCTCCTAGAACAAGCTCAATTGAAAATTCTACCTCATGCTCCGGAGGAAAACCTGAAAAGTCCTCTGGGAAGACATCCCTGAAACGATCCACCACTAGAGGAAAGTCTAACTGAGAAGTCCCCAGGTCATCCAGATACAAAATAAAAATCCGGGTTGTAACTCCTCCTAACTCATGATGCTCGAGTCCCTCTTTGCTCTCCTGGACATCCCATTCTCCCTTATGAAGAAAATATTCACCCTCTGGTGATATGAAACTCACCCTATGGCGATAATAGTTGACGACTGCCTGGAAGGGAACTAGCCAGTCCATTCTGAGAATGACATCATAGCATGTCATCTCTAGGACATAGAGATCCCATAAGAAGTGACACCCACCAACCTCTAGAGGTAACTCTTTGTACTGATGTACACTAGCCATTCTAGTCCCCAACGGAGTATCTAGTGTCAAAATATAGGCAGAAGAAAAGATACAGAGCCCAAGTCTCTCAACAACAACAACAGATATAAAGCTATGGTAAGCCCCTGTATCGAAAAGATCTGATGATAAAACTGAGGAAAATAGGATCATACCTCATACTGTAGAGGGTCCAGGATCCTGCTCCGGTTGGGTCTGCTCCACTAAAAAAGTCTGGCTTGCTCCACGACTCTATGACCCTGCCTGACCACTCTGAGCTGATCCACCCTGCTGTCGGTGAAAGACCGGCAACTGGCCACCACGGCCACAACCTCCACCTTGGCCTTAATGGACGGAAGAACTCCAGTTCCTATATTGGTGAGAAACTAGTGGTGCTTCTCCTGAACGCGGAGTCATAGAAGAACCCCTATCACCAGCTGCTGGTGAGAATATCTAACATAAGTGATGAAGATGACTCATATTTCCACAAGATCATCACTCCACCAGGTCTCTTAGGAAATGTGGCCTCGTATTCCCGCTCTTCCCGCACTGTTATCACACCACCTAGCTACCAGAAGAAGTGTCTTGCCTCCTTGGATCACCATGCGAAGAATCCCTGCGGCGCTTCCTACTGTCAGTAGGAGGGATGCTAACTCCAAATGCCAAGACGCTCTGGCTCACAACTCTATAATCCCTCAGATTGTGCTCCATGATTAGTTCCTGGTTGATGATAAAAGTGATGGAATTCAACCTGAAGATGTTCACCTGTGATCAGATGTCGTGCCTCAGACCATCCTCGAACTTCCTTGACAGGAATAACCGATCACCTACTGGAATAGATGTGAAGCACTACAGCTCAGTAAATCATGAGGAATACTCCATGATAGAAAGAGTTATCTACTCTAGACTCATAAAATCCCAGGCTCAGTCGGCCCTTAGGGTATTCAGATAGAATTAATCATAGAAGATGCGCTGAAACTCATCCCACGCCATAGACTGCTGGCATCCCGCCTGTGAGATCACATACCACCACCTCTTGGAAGAGTCCCGAAGCATATAGGTAGCAAGATTGAACCTCCTTTCTGGAGGCGTCTCCAGATGCTCAAAGATCATCAGCATGGCTTCTATCCATGACTCTACAGCCTGAGGTCCTCCTTCCCCTGAGAAAGTGGGAGGATGCTGCTGTTGGAAAACCCATGTCAAATCTGCCATCGATAGGGCAGGAGGTGGTGCTCCCTGAAAAGTCATCATCATCCTCATGAAGCCTTTCCTAAAATGTGCATTAGCACTGGTATCAGGTATAACTATTGGTTCCAAGACTGGCATAAAAGGAGGATCTATGGGAAGTCCCTGATCATCCGTATCCGGCATCTGATCACTGCCCTGTAACTGGTGGAAAACCGGAGGACATCTCGGTGGCATGACTCTGTCAGGTCAAACGCACACCTTAGATAAAGATTAACAGGGACTGAAATATAGAATTGTAAGAAGGAATCAAGAGAAGGGAAGCATTTAAGTTTTACAAAACATGACTACACAGCGTGTATGAACCCTACACGGCGTGTTCCCTTAATCCATTCACATAGGCATGTACGTCTTCCAACCCAGGTCGTGTATCACCCCAAACATGCGGCATGTTGTATTAACACATGGCATGTACCTGAATCATTTTCCCATGCCCAAGTCCTTCTACACGGTTAATCCACACAACTCTCCTAATACAAGACTACATGGCATGTTCAAGGGAAACACGACATGTACTAGACAAGCTTCACCAACTCGTGTCGTTAGTGACATGGCCGGATACATGGCTCACACTATATGGCATGTTCAAGGTGGACACGACGTGTATAAGAAGAGACTCCAATGACCCGTGTTGTTAGCTACACAGTCGGGTTCCTAGGATTACACTACATGGTGTGTTCAATCCTAACATGGCGTGTATAACCGAAGATTTATATGTCCATGTCGTTAGTCATATGGAGGACACAGGGTCAACACCACAAGGTGTGCACAACCAGTACACGGTGTATTCCCATAAGAATTTCCCTATCCCGTGTCTCTTCCTACATGGTCTATGACACGGTTAGAGACTACACGACGTGTACATAAAGTACACGGCGTGTACATAAAGTACATGGCGTGTACTTAAGAAAAACAGTTTCTTCCTAAACAGAAGAACACATGGCGTGTATTCAAAACTACACGGTGTGTATTCTGGGTTTTTCCGGACAGTAAGCCTTAGAAACTACTTCAAAACCCAGAAAAACACTAAAACGAACATTGAAGGTGCCAAATTCCGATCCATGAGGGCCCATACTCCCTGAAAATCAAATCTTGGCATCTTATAAATGTTATAATAAGGTGAAAAGTCAATTATCCACTAATTTCTAGTCCATGAGGTCCCATAAAACCTCAAGAACCAAAGTTTGGCATCCATTCATACAAAACCTTACACAAACAATACCCTATCAAACAACAGGTATTTTTATCAAGGCACCTATCACAACAACATGCATATTCTACACAACATCTATCACAACAACATGAAATTTCCAATACACCCTAGATGGCATGGCAAGAATTCATGACATGTGATTTCTAACAAGTTCCTATATGATTCATGAGATGGCATACCCTCATCTCATCGAGTTGTGATAGAAATAAAACCTCAATAACATCAACGGTAACAGTGAAAAACATGTAAATCACCCAATGGTGAAATCAAATCAACTATAAAATTGCAAAACTAGAAAAAATTGCAATAAACGAGGTAGATTTGTTTTTCCATGTACACGGGTTAGCTACTCCCGGGCACAGCCTATTACCAAGTACCTATTCCATCCTATCCCTGGCTATAGGCTCCAAACATTAAGTCAAGAAGAAAATAATTCCTCTGATACCACTTTGTAATGTCCCGGTTCCAGAATCCACCCAAAGGCGCCCCGTACCCGGTTGGTCACATGGCCTCAAGCGCATTTCCTCAAACACCAATGGCTACCGACTAGCATCGAGGGCCTTGGGTGTGATAGTGGGAAAACTATGCCCTCATTGGAAGAGTACACAGTAGAAGTAAACAAATATATACAAGAGTGGAAGCAGTAATAATATCATACCAAAAATAAATAGCGGAAGACTGATAGAATAAGTTGGAGCACATATATAAAAATGATTCATGATACATATGTCTAGGAAAACAACAAAACAAATAAAAATGATGAAATACAGTACTAAACCAAGTACAAAAGAAAAATAGTAATCAGATCCACAACATCTCAAGCCTAAGCTTGGTCCCGTGCTCTCCAGCTCCACAGCATGTCAGGTACCTGAAGTAGAAGGGAGCTTGCCCTTGTCTATACCTGCAACAATATAATCTGTTTGGGCCCAAAAGCATGGCCCAAACAGGGTGTGAGACTAAATCCTAGTAGGCAACCACCACGAGATCTGTGTCTAATATTCAATGAATATATGGCAGGTAAAAGTACAGAATCAGTAAATAGGAAAGTACTCAACAGTAAACAATCCACAGTTTCAATATCAAGCGACAACTAAACAAGAAGATAAACACAAATATGTAACCCTATGGGAAGTTCCCACAGCCTATCTCATCTGGTCCTACCTAACAAGTACAAGCAACCCTCTGGGCAGTACACTCGGTCTAACCCCTCTGGTTCAGCTTAAGCATAGACTCTCTGAGGAAGCACTCGCCATCAATTCCCCCTATAGTCTCTTATCGTATCTAAAGGAGCTCTAGGGAAGCACTTCCATCACATTCCCTCTATGGCCTGCATTGAGGAACTACATACTCTATGAGGAAGCACTCAACGTCAATTCCCCATGTGTTCTTTCATCGTAATAAGGAAAGACACTCTGGAGAAGCCTTTACGTCCATTCTCCCTATGGTCTATACATCAGGTTCACACAGCCCTATGTAAGTAAAGAAAGTGTAGCAGTGCATATCATCCAAGGTAAACCTCAATAACTACTTGTATAGCATTCTACAACATAACAGAACAATAGTCACACCATCCAACAATACTAGGCATGGGAAAGTAAATAGTATCCTAATAGGCAAACTAGACCCAAATGTCAAAACAAGCCAAACATGCATGGGAAACACATCCAAAGCACATCAATTTACCCTATTCACAATCAAATATCATCTACTCAAGCATAAAATCATAGAATACAAACAATAGGGCTAAAACGGTAAACGCGCAATACCCCATTCAAGGTTATTGGTAAAATTTGCACATAAAACTCAAAGACCTTCAACAGAAAGGCACAAACCACCTACCTTGGCATTGGGAGATCAATATACTTGAACCTCAAGGCTTGAATCACCCTATAATTCCAAATATCTATAAAAACACCTAAAACGTTCAATAGATGATAATTTAAGAAAGAGGAGGAATCATGAAACGAAGCTCAAGCAGAAGAGAGAGCTTACCGAGGCGATCCCAATGCAATCGACGACGGTCGAATCGGAGATCGAATGGAGGCTCGGGGTATCGGAGAAGGATCACGGTCGTACGGGTTCTCCTGGACGAAGAAAACTAAGAAGAATACGATTTTGTCGATTATACGTGACCCCATTACGTTTAATGAAAAAAAAAAGTACACGATGTGTACTCTCCGTTTCTGTACTCCGCTTTAGGCGGCCTCCAAGTCACCCCCACATGGACATGTGCATGGCCACTACACGGACAGCACCTGGCTACCTATGGTAACCAAGTACATGGTGTGTACTCATAAATTACATGGCATGTACTCATAAAGTACACGGCGTGTACTTTGAAAATTTCTAGAAAAACCTCTTTTTCTCAAAAATGACCAGAAAAGAAAAAACATACCTGAAAAGAAGGTTCGGGTTCTTACAGGTTTCATACTATAATATCCAAATCAACAAGTAATATAAAATTCAAGGGCTATGTTAGTTTCCATTCCCAGGTATAATCACCCATATCTTTAAAATATCCATATTTAATCCATTTATTAACTCATTTAATTTACTTAAGGATTCCAAAATGGGTTCCAAGAACACACACCTTAAAGGGTGGTTTCTTCTTAGGTAAGTTGAATGAAAACACCTCTTAGGTGGTTTGGGTGATGTGGTGTGGGTTGAGGTTGATAACATCCAACCAATATAAGGTTCTATGAGGGCATCACATTTAAGGTTCAAACAATTTATTTAATAAATTGAATAATTTTATGAGTAATGTCCATAAGTTTTGGTGTGCGGAACAATGGAGAATAATTAATAAATGAAAAAACCTAGGTAAAAGATATAGACAACCTACCTTATGGCGGTAAAGGATCACTCATATGATATCAGCTTCTGATTCAAAGCAGAATAAGAGAAAAGGAGAAATAAACAAAATCCCTGAAAATAGGGTGAAAGAACATGTATGAAGATCGCATAATTGATGGTGATAGAAACTATGAAAATAATTTAATTTATCGAAGATCTTACCGGTGGTAATCCAACGTGACAGACGACACTTGATTCGGACACCGGAAGGAGAGGAGAGATCAAAGACTGGGTGAGGATGGGAGAAGCTCATCACATGGGAGGAGCTACTAGATAATTAAGAAAATAAAGGGGGGTTAAGTTTTAAAAGGATATAGGGAAAAATGGAAATTTCACCATAATTTAAGGGATCTCACGATTGGATAAAATGTTCCCCAACCGTGCGATAATCACTATCCAAGGCACCCCATCGCATAGGCTAAGCACACTATTAGACTAACTATGTGTAGCCTAGAAGTCCAAGGTGCACAGTTTTACAAATCATGTGACACCCTCTAGGGTTTCATGGTTTGAGGGGAACAGTTAGCACTAACCGTGTGATAACTGTGCACCTCACCTATTCTTCCCAAAAACCAGGGCTCTAAATAGGCCCCAAATACTCCTAAAACCTTCCTTAATCATTTAAGAACAATCATAAGATTAAAAAAGGGATATTCAAACTGAAAATTAACTAGTACGTACCTCAAGAGAAAAACTAGTATCTTACAAAATAGGTCCTACATAATAATGGAAGGATGGGTGACACACATACCATCAGATTTAATTAAATATTAAATAATTTAAAACTCATGCAATAAATGAAATTAAAAAATTTAATACATATACATGTCTTGGTCAAGCTCATAAACGGCCATACATGAAATGTATATTCAAAATTAAATCGGTTAACATTGTTTTATATTTGTTCTTTATTATTAAGATAAACGTGTTTTCATTAATTAATTAATTAATTCTCTTTAATCTTAATGACCATATGAATTCATTTGGAGATACCCAGCATTAATGGTGTTCATAACAAATAAAAAACAGAACCTAATAATCACATATTTATTATAATAAATTAATTGAGCATTTGAAATTCTTTAAAACCATTATTAAATTGTCAAACACATCAGGTATGTTAATCAATAAAACAATATTTTAATGCGGAAATTTTGAATTTAAATTAATTTAATTATGTAGTTTATTGGGAGACTACATGGTGTGTACTTATGAGCTACATGTTGTGTTCCTCAATTTTCGTGTACCCAGGTTATATGCCTAGGGCTTCAATAAATACCTAGTCTATACGATATGGTGTTTACAATCCAGTTACATAGTGTGTATCACTTTTTTCATGTGTTTGTGAAACCTGTCGAAGAACTTGGCATGTTTGTCGGTCATGACTACATGATGTGTACAGACCAGCTACACATCATATATCACTCATGTCATGTGTCCTCATAACTCATTGAATGATTCGATGTGTATTTTGGATGCATGAAATAATGAAATACATGTCATGTACATCGTATACACGTCATTCATGTCATTAATGCTCTAGATTTTTAGTCTCATGTGGTTTGACCATGTATAATGACCACACATATTACGTGAATTTCACCAATAACCCGTGTAGACTACACAACATGTACGCTCAGTGTGTATTTTGGATGTGAGAAATGATAAACTACACATTATGTACACTGCATACGCATCATTTATAACATTAATGCTCTAGGTTGTCAGCCTTAGGCTGTTTGAGCGTGTATAATGACCACACATATTGCGTGAATTTCACCACTAACCCGTGTAGACTACATGATGTGTATGTCAGCTACACACTGTGTAATATGGCATGTCATGTGTCAGGTTAGCCCGGCCTACATGTGGTGTGCAATAATTGTACCCATGTAATTAATTCTCGGTGTATCATGTATCTCATGACACTGCTAGGTGCAGTTCCCTTGGGTACACGAGTGTGCTATGACTACACGTTGTGTAATCTCATGCTATTCGACCATATTCCTCAATAATTCCTGATGAAAAAACTGATCATTCTTCATCTATTCTTGAACTTAAGAAATTTTGAATCCTGAACAAATAAATTAAAATTTTGAAAACATGTTAATTAAAATTGGATTAAGGATGAATAATATGAAATAAAAAATTCAACCACAATTGTGCATATTGATCAACAATCAAATAAATAATTATAAATTTAAAATGCAGCTACTATGATACCACTTATTAGTTCCAAGCACAATTAAAGCACCTTTGATTGGTGATATATTAAAATTTCTTTTAATATAGAGTTTCCTGAACCCCAGGAGAGGATCTTTGCATGTTAAATTTATAATTAATTTATTTATTTATTATAGTAATTGTTACCTCTTCTTAGGATCCTTTCTTTGATGAAGATGTTGATTGTTCAAAAACACTTTTCTAGATTACCTTTGTTGCACTGTAAGGATTCAAGTGTATAATCCCTCTAGTGGTGATCCACACATGCTCCTTTAATTTCCAAGCAACGCCAATTGATTGTTGGATGGCAGCGTGATGAATCAATTGTCTTGTGTTATTCATATTGATCGTTCGTCCTTTAATATTGAAGTAATATCTCTTTCATTTATCATTCGTGAGAGGGATAAATAAATAGGAATTCGATAGATAAATTTATTATGCACAACTTTTCTCTATTTCTCGATTAACCCTACATAATAAAAATATAACAATATATTTATAGAGTTATGGTTTAGGTTAAAATATTATTTAATTGTGTACCGACCCATAAATAATATTATAATCTTTATTGAACCTCATGCCACATAATAATATTATTATTATTATTATTATTATTATAATTATTATTATTATTATTTTATGGCGCATGCTAACTTGCACAGTGGAAAATATTATTTTACCGATTTTGTAAATTAATATTTATCCCTGGACATGGTCTTGGTCTGTCTGAATGCTTCAACATTTATTGAATACCTAAATAAACATTTTATTCATAAATAAATATTTTTATCAATAAACCAAAGAATAAATATTTATTAAATGTTCAATAAAATAAATATACATATTTTATTCACAATCTGATAAATAAATATTTATTTAATTTATGTGATCAATAAAACATAAATAAAATTAGTCCTTGATCTTGAGAATAATATTTTTTCCATTAATTAAATTCAAATATAATTTAATTGAGATCAACAAAAACACTTAATGTGTGGATCTCTATGATTCTTTCTCATTGGAATTATGTGGGTACACCTAAAGTCCGGGATTACTGTTTAGCAATGGGTCAAGGCACCCAAGAGAAAGAACTTAATGTTGCAATGTTGAAAACAACTTAGGAATGCTTGTTGTGTAATGTAATATATTTTTCGCAATATCCCATCAAGTAGGTTGCACATCTGCATCATCAACCTATATGTTGATACATCTTTCTTCGAGTATCTGGAATAAACGTCATTACACCATGACTATGAAATTTATGTGATAGTTATATTTTAATCAAATGGCTGAGATGTTAACTTCTTTAAAGATTGAAAGAGAATATATTTTCTTGACTTATCCATTAATAATATGTCATTAATGATGCACCCAACATACCATAATTCTCGCCAACATATGGGGTGACGGTTTTTGTCAATAAATCTAAATGTGTGAGTCATGACATGCATTAATGACAATCTTAAAGTTTAAGGACCATGATAGATGCTTTTGGATATAAATATTCGATGAAACCAAAACATGTGGAATTAGTGGGTCCATTCTCATAATATCTTGTCTTTGAGATTACAAGTGAAAACTTCATAAAAATAAGCATCATCCTCTTATGAGTACTCACACTTAATAGTTATGTGACCTATCATAGTACGTTATCCAACAACATAACTAAATTTAAGAATATATTCATAGAATTTCAAGGTTTTCATCATAACGGATAACTATTATGACCTTATCAATGTGAAAAATACTCTAGGACATTATCATATCAATTTTATGTGGAAGAACAATCAACGTGTGATAAGATATTTATATCAATATTCACTCCTTTGAATATTCGTGTAATCTAAAGTACAAATTAGTTGGTTCTAGGGAACTAACTCCAACAGATTCTACTATTTTGGTTTCGAAGTTTTAATACAGTGAAATAATATACATATTTCATTAGACATGACATTTTAATCACCTGTGTTAGTGATTACACGTAAATTAAGACTAAATTTTGAGTTGTTCATACTATCGAAAGACATTTCCACTACACCCAATGTTGGAGTTTGTGCCCTAGAACCAACTTGTGTGTACTTTATGATAAAAAAATATTCATAGTTTTGAATATTAATAAACTTTTTATCACATAATGATTGTTATTATATGTAACATAGTATGTGATAATGTCCTAAGAGTAATTTTCACACTAAAAGGTCATAGAAATTCCCCGTTATGACGATAAATCAAAAGTGATACAACACTATTCTTAAAATATATATTCTATAGCCGAATGATATCATTTGAGGGACAAAAATGATATAGTATATCTGGGGTGTAGAATCATAAGAATTTGAGTCACCTTCTCATGGGGCACTCCCTTGGTAATATCTAGTGCAGGATATTATGAGAACGAGACCCGTCAGTTGGAAATCCACATTCATATGTGTCATTGGATGTTCCTATTTATGGATGTGTGTATTGATACTTAGACTTTAATATTATTATTAATGAATAATGTAAGTTGTGTACTTTTATGTATTGAAAAAAAACCTTGATGACATATGTTAACGGCGAGGCAGGATACGTTGGGTGCATCACGAGTAATAGTTCATTAATGAATAATGCGAGAAAGGATTTGTCCCTTATGTTCTTTAATATAAGTTGATATCTTAGTCCCTTTGATGGAAATGATATAGCCTAAATAAATCCATGTCCATGGTGTTCTATGGGCAAGTTCTATTTACAGAAAGTCAAAGAAAGAGACATCGAGCACATAGGTTGGTGGAACCAGTGTGCAACCTACTTGATTAGAGATATCATGATAAAGGGGTTATATTACATAGTAAGCATCCATATGAGGTATTATTTCATTTCATAATTAACTTATTTCTTTATGGGTGTCTTGGCATGTTTCTAGATGTTAACCTTGGATTATAGGTAGCTTTACCTAATGCCATTGAGAAAGAGGCCTAGAGGGTCGTACACTAAGTGTATCCAAAATATTAGTTCAATAATATATTATTATTTATTATTTAATAGGTTGAATAAATATTATTCTTGCACATGGTTTAATAATTATTCATTTTTTCTTGATCGCATATATTCTTTCACTAGTTATTCAAGAGAATATAATGTGAGCAGAATATTTAATAAATATTTATTTGATATTTAGAAAATATAATATTTATTTATTGGTGAATAATGTAGTGATATTTATTTATTAAATAAATAGTCATTATTCAAGGCCTGGTAAATATTTTGGAGGAATAGCATACAGAGTTTTTATGTCTGGTGAGAAATAATATATATTGAATATTATTTGATTAAATAATATTTAATTTAATTCTCAAGTTAAGTGTATGTCGAGGAAATAATATTGTTATTATTATTTTAGAAATGGGGTTCCACAAGGGATTAAATAAATATTAATGGGCACTTATACAAATATTTAACTCTAAACCCTAATGGTATTTAAACCCAATTATATATTTTTTTTCAATAGATCCAATTCATTTGTGATGTGCACAATGACAACCGGAGAGAATCCTCTCAGGCCCTAGAGATCTCCCTCTCCAAGAACGCTCCCAAGAACAGAGAGTGATATTCCTACACCATCTACTCTCGATTTTGGAGTGATCAAGGAGAACACTTTGGAAGCGATTATTATAGCGATGAAAGGCGAACAATGCAAGTGTTAGGATCTCTCATCTTAGCACCCGAAGATTCCTACGGTGATGTTTAGAGATTTGTGGAACACGTGTGGATCACCACTATAAGAAATTTGCTCTTGATTCCTAAAATTAAATGATGGTAAAACACTGATCTGTTGTCAGATCCATCAACAAAGAAATAATTCGTGTAAGGTAGCTCTTTAATTGATTAAATTAATTATAAATAATATGTGATGATCATATCTCTGTTCTGTAATTTTATCCATTATCTGTTTTCTTTTATTCAATTTAATTTATCATGGTGTTTATCATCGTGTAGATCTTAGATTGATCATCGATCATGATAAAAATAAAAGTTTGGAATGACTCATCATACGCTTCCGCTATGCTCAGAACCTTCAAGTGGTATCAGAGCAGTCACATAATTTTTTATAATTATTTAAAGATCATTGATTGATTTATGAATTTGTGATTTAGTTTTCAATTCAAGTTTAATTTTTCTTTAAACCAAATTATGATATTTTATTCTTCCACTTTTGTTACTCATATATCTAATCAAATAAATTAATTTTATGAATGAAATAAAATTGAAGATCTCATCTGGAGGTGCCAAGGATTCTAGCCAGATAACATAAGAGTACACACCATGTAACCAGAGTTACATGATGTGTACTAGTGTTCAGTGCACCAAGAATTAATTCAGAATTAATTCAAACTGTGTGCATTGAATACACATGGTGCATTTAATTTATTACATTGCATGTTGACTAGTCCATCCTGGCACACGGTCGGCCAGAGTACACACCGTGTTGCCCACGTACATGGTCTGTAGTCCTTTTAAGTCATAGGTGAGTTGTGTATTTTCATACACAGCCTACCTGACTGGTGACTGTGTAACTCGGAGACCACACGCCATGTAGCCCTTGTACGCACCATGTACTCCAATTTTTCTGAGGCATAGTTTACACGCTGAGTCCCAAGGCATGTGCCTCAGATAGATGGTGAGATATGTACACACTGTTTAGCTCACTTGTACATGTCGTGTACTTATACCAAATTATGAAAAAATAAAATTAATTTATTATACTACGTAAACCTTATCGACATGTGCTTTTGTGTGGTCATTAATTTTATAGGACATTCCATGTGATCGGTTTTAATATATAAATAAATTTTTAATTAATTTATGTCTAATGTTTGGATCTTCATATCATGTATGATTCGTATTACATATGTTACTCTATGTGCATTGGAGCATAACACATTATAGAAAAATCATGTAATTGATGCAATCATTAAGTTGATAGTACACGTCATTAAAGTACGTGATAAGTCATATATGTCATATGTCACAGGAGTAAACAGTATACATATATAATATATGTTGGTTGGATTCGGAAAAGTATTCACCATGTTGGATCCAAGGTAGATTTATGTACACAGTTAATTATAAACAAATTTATTTAATTTTTTTAAAATTATGATGGATGAGAATCACAAGGAAATTCATATGAGAATTAAGATAAAATAATTGATTAATTAAATAATATAATTAATTTATTCGAGCATGATTCATCTTAAATAAGAATGATTAAGAATTGATTTCTAGTTTTATTAAATTCAAAAAAATTTACATGCATGTGGATGATCATAAGAATAGACCATACCTTTATATGTTATTGGTTTTATTTAATTTATTATTAAATTAAATTGTCGATCTATGTGCCTTCTCTCAGCGCATTATGTAAAGGCTCGTGTTCCCATGGTTTCTTTTATGTAAACTCTTTTCCCCTCACCTGTGTGTGAGTAAAATAATATGCAATGGATGGAGTTCCCAAGCTAGTGGAGGCGGTTCAAGTTTGAAGTCAAGGCAAAAAAATCCAAAAGATATACATAGGTGGACATGTGGAAATATGTAACACAAATCTTAATTGGTTCAAGGTGTTTTTCCCCTAGGACAATAGTTATTTTATCAACCGCTAGATAAACTTACCATTAGTAAAAGTTCATGATCATACCACTTTATTATTTTATTTCTGTCAAGTTGAATGGTTATTTCATTATGGATGTTTTTTCATGATCACGTGAATTAATCAATTAAGAAGCATGCAATATAGAACTAAAATAAATTGGATTATACATAAATATTATATAATACATGGTTAATCACTTAAGTAAATCCACTTAATATTAAAAACCATGTGATAAAGATAATAATTGTAAATTTATGAATAAAATATAAAATCCTTAAATTGTATATTAAGTCGGTATAACCTTCCACTACTTCATTTAAAATCAAACCATAGTCCAAAGTGCATTACCAACCAAATTTGGGGTGCTTTCAATTATCATGTAATTATAACATGAAGTTTTGGGTTGATTTAACTTAGTTCACATCAAGGGTTGACTTCTAAAGTAGGACATGGTGTAACTGAGAGGAAAGGGTTGAGAAAATCCGTTTTAAGGATTTCGGGATTGGGGAGTCCACTCAACATATCAAGGAACTATTAGTTAATGCAATTGACATTTGGAATGCCTACCTAAAACCATTAAAGTTACTTGACCAACCAAATTTGGGGTAATAAGAAGGTGAATATATATCCTTGATACTATAATGTCCATGCAATGGAATATTCTGAAGCCAATGGTGAGAGATATTGGATTTCGATAATATAGTGGGAGATTAATAAATATAATATTTATTTATTTGTCTAAATTTTATCAGATAAAGTACTAAATATTTGTTCATATTACCTATAGAAACAAAAAATAAAATGAAATCAAACATATCACTATGATCCATACTTGATAAGGATAACCTTCTCACCGGCATAAATTTCTAAGAGTGTCAAAGGCACTTATGCGTTATCCTTTACCGTGAAAATAAATTGTATGTGTTGGAAGAACCAATTCCTAAAGCACCTAGAAATAAGGTCAGTGATGAAGAGTTGTCTCTCTATGAGAAACATTTGAACGATGCTATATATTTTCATTTTTTCATGTTGTCATCCATGACCAATGATATTTTTAAGTAACATGAGTACATGGATGCATATAGGATGATGTCTCTCCTTCAATATCTCTATCAAGATAAGGCAAGATAAGATAGATATGAGATCTCTAACTCTTTGTTTAAAACTAATTTTGGAGAGTATACACCAGTTGGACCTCATATATTCAAGATTATTGGATACATAGAATGATTATACATCTTAGGGATTAAATTTTCGGATGAGTTGTGAACAGATCTCATACTTTCATCACTACCCAAGACCTTCTCTAGTTTTATTATTAATTAAAATATGAGTAATAATGAGAATATTCTTTTAGAACTTCTTACTTCGATTCGACAAGTGGATAAGGACATGGGTCGTGACAAACTCATGGTTCTTATAGTGAATAAGAAAAGTAAGAATAAGGAAAAGGCACCCAAGACTCACAAAAATTCTAAATATCTTGAGCATCATCCTTCCAAGAAGAGGAAGATCCAAAGGAGGGGAAAGGAAAAGGAGACAGTATGTTTTGCATGTGGTAAAAAAAGCCACTAGAAGAAGAACTAAACCTAGAAACAAGGGGAAGCTAAAAGAACATTCATTATTGAGTGTAATATTTCAATATATACACATTGGGTATTAGATTCATCTTGGGGTTCTCACATCTATATCCAAATGTAGGAACCAAGTAGATTCTAAAAGATTTCTAGAGGAGAGGTGGATTTCTGAGCTATCAATAGTGCGAGGATGGCTACTCTAACCATTAGTGACTACCACCTTTCATTACCAATGTGAATTATTTTGGTTTTAAAGGATTTTTATTATGTACCAACGGTTACCAAGAACATAATTTATGTATCATTCCTAGATACGGATGGGTTTATTTTCAAGTTTATAAATAAAAAATATTTATTTTATAAAGAAAACTGATAGAGCTAATATTTTTAATAATTTATATCTTCGTTTAAATGTTTTAAACCCCACCAATTTAAAAATTTGATCTGAATAGAATTGTTTTTTTATTTTAGGAATTTTTTGAGCTTAAAATTTAAAATTTTACAATTCAAGAATTTTAATAAATTTTAATCATTTTTTTTGTTTTGCGCATAAAATTTTCTATACTGATCAAATAATTGAAATTATTTTTTTTAGGATTCTTATGTTTTTGGGATACATCTTTTTCAATTGGGAAAATTTTGATTAGATCTTATAGACTCCCAAATAAATCATTCATTGTGGAAAAAATTCTGGTCGATAGGATAGAGCCCACCTTATTCAATGGGACATAACTATAGCTATGGAGTCAAAATGTGTTTATTTCAACTAGAGAGGAAAGAGGACTCATGGTCTCATGTTCATGTTGAGTTTCAAGGAAAAATTCTCTCATTAAGGCATTCTTTTAACGAGTCAAACTGGAGGAAGATGAAAGGTCACTTCAGACAGAAAAAGTTAGCTTCAATAATTAAATCATATAATTTTTACACATGTCCACGTCAACTAAAATTTGTAGGGTAGATATAGGATTCAATTTTAAAAAAAAAATTGAGAATGATTGTCACTTCCCATACCATGGGTCCTGGACATGACTACCCCAAGCCCGCCTTCCATAGGGTAGGGGTTGGTGACTAGCACCTGAAGGCTTTTCCTGAACAGGGAAGGCATTGGATTAGAGATCAGTACACACTCAAAAAGGGAAACTAAAGTAAACAACTAGAAAAAGTAAGGTATAACCATGAGAGTAAAGTACAACCACAAGTACAACTATAAACTAAAAATAGTGAGCTATAATAGAAGCCCTAGAAACTGAAAAGAAAGTAAACAGTTGTTGCATCTTCCCTGGAGCTCTACCTGGAGGGTAGTGGCTGTAAGTCTAAAGTCGAAGAAGAGGATCTTGACTTCTCCCATCGCACCAAGCTCCACCAAGTCCTGAACCTCCAAAGTCTGCCTCGGAGCGTCAGTAATCTACACCAGACACACATGTATAGGCGGAGCCCATGCAGGGGTGAGTATAAAAACTCAGTAGGGGACCCTGAGACCCCCGAAGGTCTCTCAGTAATCCACAAAGGAAAACATTACAAAAAATACCACAAAGGTAATATCACAAGAATGATCTAAATCATGAAGCACAAAGCAAAAGAGACAGCTCACTCTAATGGTATAACTTCAAGGTTATTGGGATAGGGATGACTAGTCATAAAGCCAGATCATCCTATCTGTAGTAACTCTACTACTAATCTGTATAGTTCACTGTATGTTGACCCGTATTGGTCGCTAGATACTGACTCGTATTGGTCACTGGTGCTAACCCGTATTGGTCACCAGTGTTGACCTATATTAGTTGCTGGTGATGAACCGTATTGGTCACTGGTGTTGACCCATATTGGCCTCTGGTAAAAAGGTAGGGATGATTAGTCATATAGATAGATCATCCACTCTGGAGTTTCTGATGCTGACCCGTATTGGTCGCTCTTCTTCTTCATGTCACAGTCAGCCACTGGATTCCCACATGAAGCACGCCTGATCTCTGAAAGATTTTGCTCCTCAAAACATCGGTCATATTTCAATCAATACTAAGTCCCACAAAAATCATATCCAAGGGACCGCCCCGTCATAGGGGTCCTAACGTGATAGACGGAACGTCGATCGGACATCCGGTCTATGAGATATGGGCACTTTTTTAAAAATATCCTAGTTGGAATCAAGTCTAATTCAACCCAGGTCACACGTCAAATTTCGTCAAAACTCGCTTAGAGTATCTCCAAAGGACCGTCTTGTCACAAGAGTCCTTATGCCACAGAAAACACATCGATCAAACATTTGGTCTGTTAGTTACACCCCTTTCCATGAAACGGGGGTTATCGCACCTTGGTCTGGCCCAACTTAGTTGGGCCCGCTGGAATATGCCAAAGGGACTGCTTCTCAAAAAGGGATCCCAACTCCACTGATGGCATGTCGAACAGACACTCGGTTCATCAGTTACGGGTGTTTCTTTATTCGGGGGCTGGTTGGGTCTGGGCCCGGTCCGACTCGGTCAGGCCAGCCTGACGCAACAGGTCCTGGGGTCTACCAGACCTCGCCCAGGTCCGGCCTGTTAAGGTTCGGCCCAGTTCACTGGGTCTGGCCTATCGGGGTCGGCCTGACTGGTTCGCGAGCCCGGGCCACGGTTGGCATGGCCCGCCGGGTGGGGCTTGACCCACCCGCACTGGCCCGCTAGGCCCTGGGTCTGGCCCATTTTGTCGGCCCGCATCCTACCCGGTCTGCCTGAAGGGGGACCGTTTCTCTAGCTAGCCCCACGGATGTGAGGCTGTTTCATCTGGCCAGTGGGCCGCTGCCCCACCGCGTGCAACGGTCGGCCAGGTGGCCGACTGATCTCCAGATGACGCGGTGCGGGGCCGCGCCGCCCCCTCCTGCGGCCGCTAGCGCCTGCGGGCACTGCCCTTCTTTTGCATGGCCTGCTCGGGCAGGCCACCTCTGGCAACCGCAGCACGCAACGGCACGCCGCCTTCCCACCGCCCACGGCCGGTTGCCGTGGGCCTCCTCCGGCCACCACCGGCATGGCGCGCCAATGGTTCTTTCTGCAGGCCACCGGATGTGCTCTGGTGGTCCTTTCTTGGTGTCGTATGTGCCTATGAATCTTCCGGACTACCTCCGTCATAGCATGACCCTCAGTATCGCATTGTTGTCAAAATTGAGGAAAGTCGTCCCCAAAGAATGAAACATGGACGAAGCAGCGGAGGGTTCAGACCTTCTTTTTTCATCCCGACCCCTCTGCGTTAACATGATAATTGGCGGGATAATATTTATCTAACAATAAATATTAAATAAACACATTTCAATAATGTTAAACCAAAACCAAACATAAACCCCCTACCTCGAGATCCGTTGGAGGTGTCGCGGTTACGACGGGAGGAGTGTCTACATTGGATGGAGTCGTTGGCGTTTTTCGATCCCGAATAGTTGTCGCCCAAGCTTTCATCCTCCGTCAGTGGATGTTACTGCAAAACTCTTCCAGAGTTTCCTCGCTTGAAGAATTTGTGCCAAAACCCCACCTCGAGCTCCATTTAAATAGGAGGAGGAGGTGTTTGTAACGCGTTGAAGAATTAATGAGGTTCATTAAATGAATTAATGAAGCTCTTTTAATTCACAATGGTGGAGTTACGCAGTTGATGAGTCAAGCCATTAAATGGCTTGACAAGTCACAGGTCCTGCCACCGCTGATCATCCGTTGGAGAAAAATAAAAATAAAATAACAATTACATGTTATTTTTTTATTCTTTAAAAAGTCCAAAAACAATCTTTTTCTCCTAACCAACTACGGTCGAAGTGAAGTTTCCCTTAAGAAAATCCCGGTGTTTCGGATTCAATGGTGCTCTTGGATTTTAATTCTGAGCACTGTTTCAAAATATAGAAAACGTCACCCATGCATTTACTGAACGTACCAAAAAAAAGTTCATAAATTCATTCCAGGCACACTGAGCCTCGGAATCACGCGCCGTCAATTTTCATAGACTCATAATAATTCCAAATAATTAAAATAAAAATTTACATGGAATTTTCTAGGTCTTTACATTCTCTCCACCTTGGGGATTTACGTCCCTGAAATCCAAACAAGGCTACATAAACAAAGAGGGGTACTGGGCATGCATATGAGCCTCTTACTCCCATGTGCTCTCCTGGATATTCATGTGTTGTCACAGAATGTGAACCAAAGGTATTGACTACCCACAAAGGATCTGATCCTGTCAATCCTCTATCTCCACCGGGTACTCTGAAAAAGTCACCCCATCTTCAATCTCCAGCTCACCATGGTCGATGACATGAGATGGGTCATGCATGTATCTTCTTAGCTGGGATACGTGGAATACTTCATGCACCCAATCCAACTACGGTGACAGTGCTAAGAGGTACGCCACATTACCAATCCTCTGAAGTATCAGGAATGGTCCGATAAACCTCGGTGAGAGTTTTTCATCTCGTCCAAATCTTTGTAGTCCCAATCAAGGGGAGACTCGCAAGAATATGTGGTCCCCCTCCTAGAATTTTAGTAATCTCCATCTCTTATCAGCATAAGACTTATGTCGGCTCTGTGCAGTCTTCATCTGCTCTCGGATGACCTACACCTTCTCAGTGGTAGCCTATACCATCTCTAGGCCCACGAGTGTTGGATCTCCTAGATCCTTCCAGCACAAGGGAAATCTATACAGTCATCCATACAACGCCTTAAAATGGGTCATACCAATGGTGGAGTGATAGCTATTATTGTACGAGAACTCCACCAAGGGTAGGTGTTCCTCCCAACTACGACCAAAATCTAGGACACATGCACAAAGCATGTCCTCCATGGTCTGGATGGTCTGCTTAGACTGACCATCTATCAGTGGGTGAAAAGATGTGCTCAAACGAATCTGAGTCCCGGAAGCCTCCTACAATCCTTTCCTTAACTAGGATGTGAAGCATGTGTCACGGTCTGAGACTATCGTCGAATTCACTCCATGAAGTCGCACGATCTCCGGAACATAGAGACATCCCAAGATCTCTACCGAACCCTTCTCTCGAATAGCAAGGAAGTGGGCCGACTTGGTGAGTTGTTCAATGATCGCCCAGATGGTATCTTTCCCTCTGGACATATGCGTTAACCCCATCACGAATTCCATAAATATCCTTTCCCAATTCCACTCTAGTATCTTGAGGGGTTGGGTCAAGTCTTCTAGTACTTGGTGCTCGACCTTCACTTTCTAGCAAGTGAGGCATCTAGAAACAAACTACGCCACAACTTTCTTCATCCCTAGCCACCATTAATGACACTGGAGGTCCTAATACATCTTCATCACGCCTGGATATACTACCAAGGGGGGTGTATGGAACTCCCTCATCACCTCATCTTTTAGCACCACTGGTACAACTCCATGTCCTCTGAAAAAGATAGTGTGCTCCCCACCTTCAGAATATCTGTCAGGTGCATGGCCTGAGGATATCTGAGCACGTGTAGTCTCGCAGCTACTGTCTCTGAGTTTCACCTCCCTGACTCACTGAAAGAGTGGAGGGAAAACTGCCATAAATTGGAGGTAGATTGTCTCATCTCTATCCACGTAGGATATCTAAAGCGAGGCTAACTGCTCTGAAGCCTCATTCGGTAGCTATGAACTCAATCTTCGGCTAAGTGCATCTGCCACTACGTTCCCCTTCCCAGGAGTATAGACTATCTCAGAGTCATAGTCCTGGAGGAACTCTAGCCAACGTCATTGTCTCATATTCAGATCTTTCTATGTGAAGATATATCTAAGACTTTTGTGGTCTGAGTAAACAATGAACTAATCGCCCATCAAGTAGTGTCACCACATCTTCAGTGTGAAGACTACTGCTACCAACTCCAAGTCGTGAGTCACATAATTTTTCTCATGAGGCCTCAGCTATCGTGATTCATAAGAAATCATTGCATCATTCTGCATCAGGATGCAACCGATTCCAGTCCCTGATGCATCACAGTAAACCACGTAGTCAGTGCCCTCCTCCGGCAACCTCAGGATGGGAGCACTGGTCAAGATCTGCCTCAGTTGTTGAAAGCTCTGCTGGAATTTCTCTGACTATAGGAAGGGTTTCCCATTCTTTTTCAAGGAATTAATAGGTGTTGCTACTCTGGAGAAATCAGGTATGAACCTCTGATAGTATCCTGCTAATCCAAGGAAGCTTTGTACCTTAGTAACACTCCTAGGTGGATCCCAAGAAAGTACTGCCTCGATCTTCACTGGATCCACTACAACTCCAGCCTCTGAAATGACGTGTCCCAAGAAGTGGACCTTTCATATCCAGAACTCACACTTCGAGATATTCCCATATAACTGGTGCTCCTGGAGTGTGTACAAAACTATCCTCAAGTGTACAGCGTGCTCTTCCTCGGACGCTGAGTACACCAAGATGTCATCGATGAAGACCACCACAAAGTGATCGAGGTATGGCTAAAAGATCCTGTTCATGAGCCCCATAAACACTGTTGGAGCATTGGTCATGCCGAAAGGCATCACCAGGAACTCGTAATGGCCATACCGACATTTTAAGGCTGTCTTTGGTACATCCTTGTCCCGTACCCTGAACTGATGATAGCCTGGTCTGAGGTCTGTCTTTGAGAACCACTTTCCTCCTTTAAACTGATCAAACAGATCATCAATCCTCATCAAAGGATATTTGTTCTTCATGGTCACCTGGTTTAGGTGTCGGAATTCCATGCATAGCCTCAAAATTATGTCTGGCTTCTTGGAAAACACCGGGGATGCCCATGGAGAAACACTGGGCCTTAAGAATCCCTTCCTCTGTAAGTCCTCCAACTATACCCTTATCTCCCAGAGCTCCACAGGGGCCATCTAATATACTGGTGTAGATATTGTTGTTGTTCCCAGATACAAGTTAATGCATAATTATACCTATCAATGAGGAGGTAGTCCTAGGACATCTTCTGGAAAGACGTCCTCATACTTTTCCACCACCGCTGGAAAATGTGGACTCGCCTCATCAACTGTGTTGAAGTTCATGCACACCTACTGATATGTAATCGGCTACACCCTACTAAGAACAAGTCCATATCATGCTTCTCTATTTTACTTCTCACCAAAAAAGGAAAAATATCCTCCATCTCTACACATACATCGCAATGTACGTCTCAATCAATCCGTGTGTGAACTGTTGATAGCCAGTCCATGCCTAGAATGACGTCATAGGGATTCAATGCTGCTATTAGAAGATCCCATCTAAAACTCTCTCCTCTGAGAGTAATATCACACTGTCAGCACTAGTTTGTGACCGCTGAATCTCCTCCCGTAGGAGTATCCAAATGCAATGGTCGAGCTAAAATCTCAGTCGAAATCTCAGAGTCCCAAACTAAGTTTGCGGCAAGGAAAGAATTTCTAGCACCTGTGTCGATAAGCACTGCTGCTAAAGTAGAGAAGATACAAATAGTACCTCATATCATCTCAGGGATGTCAAGATCGTGAGCCTCTACTACCTGTAGTTGGGCATGTCCCCATCCACCTGCTCCCTGATCTCATGGTGGACCGCTTGGGGGTGGTGGTGGTGGTGCCCGGTGACCCCGAACACCTCCCGATGCACGTCCTGCTCCCCTTCCTCGTCCGCCTCCTGGCTGACGCTCATGATCCTACCGCTACTGCTGCCTTAGTGGACCTTCCACCATCTTCTGATCATCCACATGGGGATTTGGACAGTCGCGAGCTCTGTGACCATGCCCCCTGTAGGAAAAATAGACCATGCCTCGTTGGTGGCTCTCTCGGCCTCTCGAGCCTCACACCTCTCACCCTACGTCCCGGGTTCGCCCTCTGAAAGGTCTAACCCACTTGGGATTCTGCGTTGTCTGTCTACTGCCACCGTAGATGACTTTGTTACCTGTCTTCTGGTAGGGTATCTCACTATCGGCGCCTGCTCGGTAAGGAAGCTCTCCATCAGCAAATCTCGCTCTAGCACCCCAGCCTGCGTCGAGATGCTAAGAGAAACTATCGCAGCTTGGATCTTTCTTCGGAGCCCCTGCTCAAAGGTTTGGGCCATGAAATAAGGGTATCGTACCATGTTGTTGGAGTATCAGGAGAGTTCAGTAAATCTTGCCGAGTACTGAGCCATAGTCTAGTCGCCCTGCTACAGATGCAGCAACTTCTGAATATGCATAGATCATAGTATCGCTGGCACAAACTCCGCCCTAAAAAGGCTCTCAAAATCCATCTAGTTGAGGGTCATATCCTCATGCACCTAGAGCGTCGAGCTCCACCATCGTCCCGCCAAGCCCTGAATAAGGATAGTGTCCAAGATCGCCATCTACTCGACTGTTGTCTCTATTAAGAGAAAGACCCACGAAACCGCCTCAAGCCAGTCCTCTGCTGCCTGGGGTTCCGTCTCACCTTGAAACCTCAGAGGACTCTATCTCTAGAACTCATACAATACACTTAGCCGACGTTCATGATCCACTGGTAGCATCTTCTGTTCAACAGGTGGTGGTGGTGCTCGTACACCACCCAAAGGTGCCATCACTGTGAGTGGTCCTTGTATCGACGCCTCGTCGCTCAGTGGGCCACTTTCATGATATCTAACCAGAATCCTAGTTGGATATATTCGTGGAGACATCCTATAAGAAATAGATGCGCCATGTTCAATTAGTTATACCTGGTGATCTAACTCAATAAAGATCAAGAAAACTTTTCAAAACACTAGCAACGGGTGTTTTCATGTACCGATTCAAAAAAACAGAATTCAGGGTCTTATTGTATGGATACATCGGCCACCGCACCAACACCAGACTCCCTGTACTAAAAACCAAACTCAAGACACTTCACACCATTGCCTCATTAAAAGTAGACTCTTAGTTCTTCTGGTAGAACTGACCTCCCTCTAATACCACTTTGTCACATCCCGTCCCACGGTGCTCGGACGTGACTACCCTAAGCCCGCCTTTCATAGGCCAGGGTTTGGTGACTAGAACCTGAAGGCTTTTCCCAAAAAGGGAAGACATTGACTTAGAGATCTGTACACACTCAAAAAGGGAAACTAAAGTAAACAACCAGAAAAATTAAGGTATAACCAAGAGAGTAAAGTACAACCACAAGTACAAATGTAAACTGAAAACAGTGGGCCAGAATACAATCCCTAGAAACTGAAAAGAAAGTAAACAGTTGTCGCATTTGCCCTGGAGCTCTACCTGGAGGGTAGTAGCTGCAAGTCTGAAGTCTAATAAGAGGATCTCGACTGCTCCCATCACACCAAACTTCACCAAGTCCCAAACCTCCAAAGTCTGCCTCGGAGCATCAGTAGTCTGCACCAGACACACACGTGCGGGCGAAGCCCGTGCAGGGGTGAGTATAACAACTCAGTAGGGGACCCCAAGACCCCCAAAGGTCTCTCAGTAATCCAAAAAGGAAAACATCACAATAAATACCACAAAGGTAATATCACAAGCATGATCTAAATCATGAAGCACAAAGAAAAAGAGATAACTCAATCTAATTGTATAACTTCAAGGTTACTGGGATAGGGATGACTAGTCGTAAAGATAGATCATACTATCTATAGTAACTCTATTACTGACCCATATAGGTCACTGTATGCTGACCCATATTGGTGGAAAGATGCTGACCTATATTGGTCGTTGGTGTTGACCCATATTGGTCGCTGGTGTTGACCCTTATCGGTCGCTAGTGATGACCCGTATTGGTCGTTGGTATAGAGGTAGGGATGATTAGTCATATAGATAGATCATCCCATTCTGGAGTTTCTGATGCTGACCTGTATTGATAACTCTTCTTCTTCATGTCACAGCTAGCTACTGGATTCCCGCACGAAGCACACCTGATCTCTGTAATATTCTTCTCCTCAAGTCATCGATCATATTTCAACTAGTACGAAGTCCCACAAAAATCATACCCAAGGGACTGAACCGTCATAGGGGTCCCAACATGAATGACGGCATGTTCCTTCTTAAAAGTTGTTACCCTAGATCTCCTCTGTCGACCCACAAAATTTGAGCCTTATTGGTCCACGTATGAAGGAGATATGGCCAAACTACTCCGGATATTTAATTTTGTCCAGGTGACTCTTCGTATTCCAAAATACCGAATTCCAACGCATTAATGACCTTGAAAATAAAAGAATAAGACGCAGACATCTTAATTAATGTTGTTTCTATGGATTTCCTATAGCTCCATGTAAAATTTCAGCTCCAATGGTTCGTCCATTTATGAGATATGGTCCCCACAATAAAATTATGTAGTTCTGTACATAGTTTTCGAGGCCTGGTTTGTGAGCTGGATTTGAGCTTCCAAATGATGGATTGAGATTTGGGTCCAGAAGTATAGAATTAAGATCATCGAACATAGGAACCTATAAAAGAATAATTTTTCAATTTAGATCAGTTTAGAAAAAGTTATGGCCGAAACATTATAATAAATGAAAACTGTTTAAATCCAAAATAAGCCATTTTTCCAATTAAGCTCAAAAATACTCATAAAACATAAAATGTGACAATTGACCTTTAAATAACACATTTTTGGGATTAAAAACATTTAAATTCAGAATAAAATAATTGAAAATATTTTTTCTATCAATTCCCCCACACTTAAACATTGCACTCCTGGGCAATCATCTTATACCATGGTCAAAAACAAACTTCTCAATGCATAAATGACAACACAACTCAATTATCATATCATAGAAAATATCATGCCTCCACATGGATCAGAATTTCAGAAATCCTCAAAAATCATATGAATCTATTCAATAACATGTTAATACTAACATGCATGTCGTACCTACCTCCCCGGAAAATTATTTTTTTCACTCAAGGATATTTTAATGTGGAGTTTTTCTCATTCCCAAAAACATGTGTGATTTACATAGGCTTGCTATCCTCCTAGTATCTCCACTTCACAGAGTCAAAAATGTGTCAATCATGAGGTATTTTTCATGGGTTGTTCTAAATCTGAGGGTTGGCAGGTTTAAAATGTAAAAACATCTGAGGCAGAATGAGGAGGGTTAAGCTCTAAAGTGAAGTAAATGCATGAAAACAGTTTTGCTCAAGAATGGTGTGCTCCTCAATCAGCTCAAAAAATGAATCACCTCCAAACACCTCTTCATTTGGGAAGTTCAATCTTAGAATTTTATCATCAATTATTTTCATCCCTCTTTTTCCCATTTGTAGCATTGTTTCAGCTTTAATTCAAATCTGGATTTCTCTTCAGAATCATGTTTTTGAGGAAAAGAGAGGCCGCTTTTGATCTTCAAAAATTGGTGAACACCCAGCCCATATGTGATGATATTTTGTTCCACCCATCCATATTCCCATAATGACATTTATTCCACCCAAGCAGTAATAAATATGGCAAAACTTTCAATTCAGCGCAAAAAGATTCTTCAGGAAAGAAAATAAAGCCCATCTTCTCCCTCCCCCACACTTGAGTTCAACAATAATCATGCATTTAACTTATAGATAAGGTTGTAAAGGGATAAATGTCTTGTAATTTGGCTTCATAAAAAGGTATTTCATGGATACTAGGGGCTTAAAGAAGGTCAGATGTAAAGGTAGGCCAAAATAAGAGTTCAATGAAAAAAGGGATTTCAAAGTGGTGCCTCAATCATACTTGACACATTCCATGAACTCTACCAGCTTTGAAAAAGAGAAAAACAGAAAGTTATGGATCACAAAATATGTCTCAAGACTCTCAAGAAAAAGAGAAATGTAATGAATATGTCAAAAAAATTTAGAAACCTCTCGTGTTGGGCAAGATTTTCAATTTGGACAGCACTAGTGCACATGAGTTTCACAGTCAACCAAACGTCATCAAATGAAAAGATCAGAAATTAGAAAAAAAATCCATTCAGCAATAATTTAAATCCTCAAATACTCAAATCAAGAAATGTTCCAAAAATAACAAGATGGTTTGAATTTTCCAAAGTATTCGATTTAGCTCAAGATTCTTAAAAACACACAAAACAAAATGAAAAAGGAAAACAAGAAAATTTCAAAAAAAACAACATGAAAAATAAAATGAAAGAACAAACAAAATAAATAACAAAACTTAAGAAAAATAAATAAAAAGAAAGAGAAAAGGTATAGAAAATAGATAATTCTTGGTTTGACCCCCAAGCAGATGCTAGGTTTTTACTGCCCCTAGTCAGGCAGTTGCAGCAGATTATCCCCAATCAGAAGGTGGGTGTGGTTTCTTTGAGATAAACCACCACATGTGACTTTTTCTAGTGTCCATCAGTAGACACTGAGATTGGAGAACCCCGAAGAAAATAAGAAATTTCCCAACCCCCAAGAAAGTATAAAGATAGAATTTGAGATCCAGAGTGGGAGAAAATAGAATATAGGGGTGCTCCCTGTGAACTCTTATGGTGTCCTCCTCCATATGGTATGAAAGTTGTTGGAGAGGAGGCAATCCCACCACCGCCAGCTTCTCCAGCTCTTCTTCCTTGATCACCACCACTTTGGTCATCTCTTTAGTATCATCCAAGGTCTGCTTCATTTGTGTTGTATCAAAAATTTTAGGAAAGGAGAAGTCATAAAACAATTCAGTTTGAATAATATTAAAACAAGATGAATCAATTAAGAAATCTTCCCTTTCAAGTAAGTCATCTTGGAAATTGATATCTTCTGGAAAGACCATTAGAAACTCCATCTCAGTAGGTTCATCTTCTTCATCATATTCCAAAGAAACAGTGAGGTCAAAAGGTTTTGATTGTTCATTAGAAAGGATGGTAAGATCAAGTTTCAGGTTATCTTCAACAAAGTTTTTCCAAGATTCTTCCAAAAATTATTGATCTCCCATAAGTGCATCAGCTGGAATGTGTACATCAGGGACCTCCTCGAGCAATGGATGAGTTTGGGATGATATGATTAATTCCTTTAGAATCTCCTTCTCACCCTCCTCAGGTTCTTTGTCATAAAAAATGATTGGTGAAATCACTTCCACCACTTGTTCAGGTTCAGGTTCCAGCTTAGGATCTAGTTCGGGTTTCTCTTGACATGCATGAACATATTCAGAAATCAAATTTATTTGGATCTCCAATTTTTCCACTAAATTACTAATCCTTTTATACTTATCATCAAGATCATTTAAAACTTCTTCTGGCACTTGAGATTCATCAGTCCATGCATAAAAATTTGAGTTGACATTCATCATGAACAAAGAGATTTTTTTTTGTTTTTTTTAAATTAAATGTAGAAAAATAATTTAAAATAAGTGAATAAAAATAATGAGTGAAGACCACTTGGCTCCCCAGCAACGACACCAATTTGATGAAGCGTTGTCGTGCGCGCTCTCAAAAATATTTATACTAAGTGCATCACGGTAGCTGACCTAGGTCGATCTCTTGAGGAGCATTTTGCAGTCAATCACTCACTACTTACAATTCACTAAGTATATATAAAATAAAATGACCAGAAATGATATTTGAGAATTAAAATTACAGAACTAAAAGTAAATATGCAGATTCAATGCAACAGAATGAATGCAGACAAAGTGATGTTAAGATAGAAAGGAGACATTCCCAAGAGCATCACCCAGAGTGAACCTTCATCGTCTCATTATTAGTTTCAAATTTACTTAATGAACATGATTCATCGTATGCATGAACATCCTCCTCTGCATATGGTTTTGAACATATGGTACTCTCAAATATCGTCAAGAGACCACACATCCACCTCCTCAATCGAGGGAAAATATTGCAGAAGTGAAAGTTAAACCTCGGGTGGCAAGTGGAGACACAAAGGCGCCTTGCCCACTAAGATCCCACTCAGTATAACTATAAGTAAATAAGAAACATTAAGAATGAATGTTCAAATACTTGGGTTCATCACTGGATTACTCCCCCGGGAACTTCCTCGGGTTAGCTACTCATGATCACGAGCATAAGAGTTCACAGTGAAAAGAAAAAGGGGAGGGAAAACAAAAGAGAGATAGAAAAGTGGAGAAAGGAGAACACTTGAATAAAAATATGAAATGATATTACATAATGAAAATAAAATAAAATACAATAATAAACTACATATAATGGCCAAAAAAGGCTATTCCTAAGTTTCCAACCCCTTGTAATGAAAAAGGGATACACTTTTATACGGAAAGGGTGTGGAAATTTGGCTCAAAAAATAATCCCTGAATTTAGACGCGTGTATGTCCTCTTTAATGACGGAATTTGGAACTTGTTCCTTCTTTAAAGTTGTTACCCTTGATCTCATATGTCTACCCAAAAAATTTGAGCCTTATTGGTCTATGTATGAAGGAGATATGGCCAAACTATTTCGGATATTTAATTCTGTCCAGGCGACTCTTCGTATTCCAAAATACTGAGTTCCAACGCATTAATGACCTTGAAAATAAAAGAATCAGACGCGGGAATCTTAATTAATGTTGTTCCTATGGATTTCCTCTAGATCCATGTAAAATTTCAGCTCCAGTGGTTTTTCCATTTATGAGATATGTTCCCCACAATAAAATTATGCAGTTCTGTACACAGTTTTTGAGGCATGGTTTGTGAGATGGATTTGAGATTCCAAATGATGGATTGAGCTTTGGGTCCAGAAGTATAAAATGAATCTCATCGAACATAGGAACCTATAAAATAATAATTTTGCAATTTGGGTCAGTTTAGAAAAAAGTTATGGCCGAAACATTATAATAAATGAAAACTGTTTAAATCCAAAATAAGCCATTTTTCCAATTAAGCTCAAAAATACTCATAAAACATAAAATGTGACAATTGACCTTTAAATAACACATTGGTGGGATTAAAAACATTTAAATTCAGAATAAAATAATTGAAAATATTTGTTCTATCAGCGCGCCCGCAGTTCTTTCCGCGGGCCACCGGACATGCTCTTGTGGTCCATCTTGGTGTTGTCTGTGCCAATGAGTCTCCCAGACTGTCGTTGTCACAGCGTGACCCTATATCTCGTGTTTCTGTCAAAATTGAGGAAAGTTGTCCTCAAAGAACGCAAAATGGATGAAGCAGCGGAGGGTTCAGGCCTTGTTCATTCGGCATGCACCCTCCGCTTTAACATGATAACAAGCGAGAGAGTATTTATCTAAGATTAAAGATTAAATAAATTCATTTCAATAATGTTAAGACAAAACTATACATAAACACCCTACCTCGAGATTTGTTGGAGGTGTTGTGGTTGTGGCGGGAGGAGCGTACACATTGGATGGAGTAGTCAGTTTTCATCGATCCCAAATCATTGTCGCCCGAGCTTTCATCCTCCGTCAGTAGATATTTCTATAGAACTCTGCTAGAGTTTTCTTTCTTGAAGAAGTCTTTCCAAAACCTCACCTCGAGCTCCATTTAAATATGAGGGGGGAGGTGAGTAACGTGTTGAAGAATTAATGAGGTTCATTAAATGAATTAATGAACCCCTTTTAATTCACAACGGTGGAGTTATGTATTTGATGAGTCAATCCATTAAATGGATTGAAAATTCACCGGTTCTGCCACCTCCGCTCATCCGTTGGAGAAAAATAAAAATAAAATAACAATTACATGTTATTTTTTATTCTTTAAAAAGTCCAAAAACAATCTTTTTCTTCCGAAAAACTGCGGTCAAAGTGAATATTATCTTAAGAGAATCCTGACGTTGCGGATTCAACTGTGCTCTTGGATTTCAATTTCGAGCACTGGTTCAAAAGATAGAAAACATCGCCCACGCATTTGCTGAACATACCTAAAAAAGTTCATAAATTCATTTCGGGCACACTGGGCCTCAGAATCACCTGCTGTCAATTTTCGCAAACTTGTAATAATCCAAAATAATTAAAAGAAAAATTTACATGGAATTTTCTAGGTTTTTACAATAACTTGAGGGGAAATTCAGCTGGGAAGAGGCCTAAAACAGAGAGAACTTTTGTGATACAAAAACTGGGTAGAAGATTTATATTCCTCCTTTTACCTTTGTATTCTTATCTTCATTTCATTTCAAAGGAGGATTGTATGGAGAGATGGAGATATGTTGGAGAATATATGTTGGAGGATAGGATTATTATATGAAGTAATCAAGCCATGAATGGTTAAACTCTAAGTGGCGGTGAGCAGCGGAGATCTGAGGATTCATCCCTTTTGAGTTTGTGTTATTCATTGTAAACTCGTTTCTTTTGAATTGTCCTGGAATTTGTATTCTTGAATGAAGGAGGTTTCTTTATTTCTATATTTAAATTTATTCTATTTTTTTATTATTTATCATCTTATGAATGTAAAATTATTGACTTGTTTTTAAACTTTTTTGGGTGAGGTCTCCCCATTGAGCACAATAAGTTCAATTAGTTTTGATTACTCGGATGTCTTTGGGTAATCAAATAACATTCATGGCTGGATAAACACCCATAATTGAGGTTTTGTTATGTTTTTTGGTCAATATATGTGTATAAATTGAGGTCTTTAGGTATACATTAGATAACTCAATTGGAAATAAATTGTCGAAAATGATAAAGGGATTGTTTGAGGATCGAAGTTTTTCCACCATTGCCTTATTTAGTTTGTTTTTATTCAGTATGGTTTGCTTTTTATTTTTAATCACTAACATAGATTTATTCTTTCATTATTATATATAATTTAACTTCTTTTAACTCAATTGAAATCCCCACTTTTAGTTTAAACATTAACAAAAAAAAGTAACAAAGTGACAATTTGACAGCTTTGTTTACAACCTCCTCGTGAGACAACCTCATGGTCACCATTGTACTACATTTTAAGGGGGGAAATATCAACTGAAGCAACATGACTAAAAATCCATATCATCAATTTGGTTTCATTTATGAAGAGTTTTCCTATGTTTTTTTATTTTTTTTTGAATTTCTATGATTTTAACTAATACTTTAAAGTCTTGAAAACCCAAAAAAATGGATTTTCATAGTGACTAATTTTATGTTTGGCTTGATTGTCAACAATATTAGGAGCATGGTCATGATGAATTTTTTAAATTTCAATTTCAAAAAAAATACTCTTGAAATGAAAAAAAAAATCGGTGATTTAACAAAATATTCAAGAAGTAAGCAAACAAATGGAGATTCTTTTCAATGATTTAAAATAATTGAAAGAACTAAAAGCTCAAAAATATTCTCAAGAAATTTAAAATATTATCCCACCCACTTTTTATGTTGATGAACCTTTTTTGAATGGACTGAAAACTAATTTGGAATCTTTTTTTTCAAATTTGAAGGAATAAAACTTCACTGATTCACCGACTGATGTGTCTTTTGGAAATCAAAACACTCATAAAAATAATTGGGATGAATTTTTTGAAAATGAATTTTCATGTGAAGCCACTATTTTTTAAATTAAAAATTCATAACCTTTGTATGAAACTTTGGCTAAATAGAAATATAAATATGAGTCACCCACTTTTAAAGAGAATTTCAATACAACTATTTTTGACTCCTAAATAAAGTTATAACCTGATAATCCACAGGTAGATGTCTCAAATATTGATCCAATTTTTCCTGATTATTTTGATAATAAATTTCTAAATTTTTCTCCTTGTGCAGATTTAGTTCCCATTGCTCTTGAGTAGACTGGTTTTTTAGATGAATATGAAGTGAAAGCTAAAATAGAAGAAAGAATGATGTGTCCATTTGAGTACACCGATACACATGAGGATAGTGGTACCAAGTTGTTTTTAAAAGAAGAAATAATTTTTTAATATGAAATTGAAGATGAACCGCATATTGAGATTACAATTCAGCAACCACTGGAAGTTTTTTGTGAGGATAAAGTCTTGGGAAATTTATTTTACATGTTGTTCTCTCTTCCACTACATCATTGGAACATAAATTTCATGGAAGGGAACCTGAAGAAATATATTTTTGGGAGATTCTACAAGTTTTTAGAGCTAAATAAGACTAGATAAATTTCTTTTTGATGGTTCATGAGAAAACAATTTCACCCACCTTCGGATTGGAGATGATCAACTGGAACTGTCTAACTAGGGGTAGTGAAATTATAGAACCCACTTGCGAGTTCAAACCAAGGCTCTTTTACTTTATATTTCTTTTTATTTTTCCTTCCTTTATTTCGATTAAATTTTTATTTGTTTTCTTTTTTTCATGTAGGTTTCCAAGTTGTAGCATCTAGGAGGCTAGCTCCAGGCTGCTACTACTCAATAGAAATCAGGTTGTGACTTTCCTTCCCACTTGTTTTTATCCGGTCTTATCTTCTTGATTATAAATTCTTATATAATTTATTCACAATGAGAAAATTATACAAAATAAGTTCAGGGGAGGAACATGTTGGGTAGATTAGGATTTTTTGTGTTTTCTTTTCAAATTTTGTGTGTTTTCTTTTTAATTTTTGTTTGTTTTATTTTGTGTTTAAAAAAACTCGTGAACTTAAAAGTGATATCATTTTTGAATTGAAAATTTTTTTAATGAAAAGAACCAACATTATTCATGGAACTCAACTTAAATTATTGCTTAAATGTGCTTTTTTATGGATACAAATTATGGAAATTCGTGAAAAGACCATTAAATTCTAAATTTCATGTCATAAATGTTGTCCAATATTGAAAATCACTTTCTCGTGAGGATTTTGAACCAATTTTTCATCTTCTTCACAATCACCCCATTCTTGAGTGAATCAAATAATGCTTATTTTAACCAAAACTTGACTTTTTTTCTGTCAAAACCTATGAGCTTTAAAGAAATCGTGATTTAAATGATTGAGGAAATTCATTGGAATTTAAAAGCCCCATTTTCATGAGAATCATTTTAATTTTGTCTTACTCTATACATTTGATCTTTGTGATCCCTTAGTATCCATATATAACTTGTTAAGTTAGCCACATTATAATCCATTTTCCCTTTCCAACCTACTCTAGAAGTATAAATTCATGATCTAGTTAAACTTATGTGGGGGGGAGATGACTTGTGGTGTGCTACCTCGTTTGGTGTTGTTTTGGGTGGAGATTAAAATTTTGAAGAGTTGTTTTTTATGCTGAAAAATACTTTACTAAAAACTGTTCTCATTTATATATTTCATGGAAAAGGGATTTGTGTATTTCTGGAGCTTCCAAAGAAATAAATATGTTCCTATATGGAGCTTTAAAAGGAAAAAAATTGAAATTTTGAGAAAAAAGTGTTGTTTCATTGCTACTGATTTGGATAAGTTGTGTGATGTACATGAAATACATTTTTAAGTTGTTTAGGAGATTATGTTATGTATTTAATAAAGATAATAAGACCATGCTTAAGTGAAAACTAGAATCATGTAATTTTGCTTCAACAAAGAGCCAATCCATCTCTTTATGCCTCATAATTTTTCACATTTGAAAACCCACCAACCTTAAAACATTAGAAAAAACCATTTCTAAGTCCTCATGATGAATAAAATTATTTGAATTAATTGGGTGGAGATTTGGAAATTTTTTAAGTCTATGGTGACCCCTTCATCTATTTGGATGAGAAAAGATTTATTCAAAATCAAAATCTTGTGTTGAGAGAGAGACAAGTGAGGTGGGCATACTTGTGCATAGAGGGATGAATTAAATGGGAATGGAATGAATTAAAATAATGAATCATTTGGAATTGAATTTATTTAAGTGTCATGATAAGTTTGGTGCCTTGATTTTGAGCTTGTGAATTTCATGACATGTGTTTTGAATTTTCATTAGAAATCTATTTTGAGTGCTCACTTGTCTGGGAGTCCAAGTTCTAAGTGTGAGGGAATTGATAGAGATAATATTTTCAATAATTTTTATATTCATTTCAATGATTTAAACCCCAACAATTTAATAATTTGATCCTAATATCATTGTTTTTTGGATTTTAGGGATGTTTTGAGATTAAAATTGAAAATTGCACAATTCAGGAATTTTAACATTTTTTTATCAGTTTTTTTTGGGCATAATGTTTTCTATACTGATTCAATTATTGAAATTATTTTTTTAGGAATATTATGTTTTTGAGATACATATTTTTTAACTGGACCAAGTGTTGATTTATAACATCCCAAGATTTTGTGAATTGTTTTTTTTAATTAATTTAATCTTTTTGATATTTTGCATTTCATGCAACACTAAAAATAGTTTATTTTATATTAAAATATTATGTATAGCTTGAATTATATGCAACGCCAAGTTAATCATGTACTACATGAAATATAAATTTTATCTTTATCTACACAGAACATCGATATTAGCTTACATTACACGTAAGACTGACTTTCCTTGATGGCTTGCGTAACACGCAAGACCGAGTGTTACCAAACAATAATTCATTATTAAAATATTATTATTTAATAAGATATGAAATAGCTATTAAATTTAATATTATATAATTAAATAACTTATAGTTTAATTAATTGGTTACATATTAATTAGAAAATAATATAGAAATCAAATGAATATAAATGGAATGATTTTATAAAAGATTATTTTCATGTGAAAAAGATGATTTACCTTAATAAGTTAAATTAATTACTACTATTGGATGATATTAATTAAATTTATATGTTATATATTTAAAAACATATTTTTTATATTCATCCAATTGATTTTATATGCATAAGATGAGAACAGACCCAATATTACACATAAAAATCTATATTATTAAAAATGCATTTTTACCGCTTTTTAATGGAAACCCTATTTTAAATCCAATTTTTGGAACTTTTATGGATTATATATGTCAAAATAAACTTAATATTTGAAATATAAACATAAAAATTATGTTAGGGTAAATTTTTGGTATTTTTCTATGATGTTTCATTTTTTAATGAATAGTGAAAAATGCTAAATTTTAGTTCAAAACTGCTTTTTCATATAATTTATTTATAAGGTTAAATTAAACTTTAAATTGGTTTAAAAGTTTAATTGGATCATATTTTTATCAATAAACCCAATTTGAGTCATTGTAATCAATTTCAATTTGAAATTGAATATAAAAACATAGTAAACTTTTGAACGTTTTAACTTCAAAAACCCGCATTATCAACCCGATTGCAGGATTAAATTTAAATTAATTTCTTTCAATTGTGTGATTTTAATTTTTAAAAATGGATTCCATATTTATAATTATAATAATTTATAATTTATGATAATTTTAAATTATTTTTTGACCAAAAAAATTAGTAAAAGTAATTAAAATTAATTGCATTGATTAAGGTAAAATTAAGCTTAACTTAGGACTAAACCTTAAACTTAAGGGCCTAAATAACCTATAAACATGTCCAAAATTAATTTTATGACCATATTTAGGCCTTATAATAACTTTTATTTTAATTATTATTTTATCCATTTTACATGAGAAAAACGTGGGTGGAATTCCCTTTCCCAAAATTTACAAAAGTGCCACTCCTTTACTATAAAAAGGCATTTTCTCCTCCCACTTCCTCACACCTATAAAGACACTTTGTATCTACCAATATCTAAAAACATATCTCCTAAAAATCCCTACCTTAATCATAGAATCATAAAATTGGGCATAAAGTAATCTAAGGAAGCACTTTGGTGCAAACCAAAAGGAGTTACCCAAATAAGAGGTAACATTCTTCTTCAAGTTATTTTATTTTATTTCAATTATCCACCCCCTAAAATGTTATTATTCCATACTTGTATAAAAAAAATTATCCTCAATATACTATTATTTTTTTATTCTAATGGTTTGACCTACACTTACACATACTTTTATCTAATGAGTAATGAACATACTGTTTACGTGTATGGTGAACTACCGCCTCACGAAACGATGATTGTTCATTTTTCCTTTACTGCCTCTCATGGTGGAAATTATGATGAACACTATATTTATATATGATATATATGATATTTATAATTTCTTTAATTTTATATAATTCTCTTACAACACAAATCTTTATACTTTTCATTTTGAGTAAATACGATAATTTCGTTTGAGGGAGTGTAGTCTATCACCCCCTCAAAGTGATGTGATTCATCCAAACACTACATGGAATGTATTAAGGATGGGTTTAGTGAAATTAAATGATATATATGATATAATAATACCACTATAATAATTATATATATATATACATATATTTCATTTACTCTCTTTCTTTCAATACGACAATAAAACAGAAACAACGTTTATGCGTACGTACGACCAACTGTCTCCATGAACAGTATATTCCATTTTATTCTTCTATATTAAATGGATTATTATAATACACATATAATTAATATACATTATATTTATATCATGGTTTAAATTCTGGGAATCGCGATGTGATTATAAGGACCAAAGATATAACAAATTAAGACACATGCGAAGAACAAAGCGGATATTACTCGAAATGAAACCTTAACATAGAATTGTTAACAAGGGGGTAATATAAAGTAATAATAAAACCATATATGGTAGTATATATAAGAATATTATTCTCTAAAATATTTATAATAAACTTAAATTTAATATACAGGAATATCGTACGAGTATGAAGAGAGTCAATAAATAAGGAAAGGGGATTTCATCTCGCTTTTTATTTCTATGAGATACATGCCTTATTCACCACTCACTTATTTTATGTGGTGTATATATTTTCCATGAATGTATTATATTCATATTATAATTAAATTTATGGGTATTTATATATCCATTTTATGATCTTTCTCTCATGGGGTTTAAGTTTTAAAAGTTACCAAATCAGTAAGATAGTTTTGTCTCAATTTGAATTCTTTGAGACATATGTTTTGTCATGCACCTAAATTTTTTTAGCTGTATTTGACATGTTATATAATTAATATACTTATTTTTATGATATTTTAAGCTTCATGTAATTACATTTTCTTACATGGAGAGTATGATCCCAAGTTACCATGTGGTAAGAGTTTATTAAAACAATCCCATTGTTTATCAGGATTATTTATGATTATACTTTCATTAATGAAATATTATGATCCATATCTCAATAAAATTCATGATATATATTATCCTAAATTTATTTAATATCTCTTAATTTATTATTACCATTTTTTACTCTTTGGTATTTAAGATAACTAAGAAAATGTTTTTATGAAAATCCAACTTTACTTCTCTCTTCAGTCGAAAATTTATGTTCCTTCAAAACCATGTTTTCTAAAAGGTTTCCAAAAATATTCTACTATTATACTACAATATTTAAAAGGCATTTTTACCCATGTTTTAAATTTTAAACAAAAGGGTTTTTAAAAAGTAATCTTCTTTTCGTTTTTCGATTGAGGCACTTTTTTAAACTTTTTACGGTGCAAAAGGAATGTTCGGCATGTACGGATTTACCTACCATCATGAACATCATTACATTGAAGCTTCATTTACAAGATTACAAAGTTTTTTTTAATAAAATTTTTTCCTAATATTCTGGAAAATCATTATTTTAAAGTGGTTTTCAAGAAAAAGGGTTTTCAAAATGTTTTCAAGCTTCTTTAATAAGTTTTCAAGGATAATGGTTCTCAAAACATTTTAAAGCTTCTTTCATAAGTTTTCAAGTAAAAAGGTTTTCAAAAAAAATTCAATATTTATTTATAAGTTTCTAAATTATTTTAAAAGATATGGTTTTCAAAAAAATTTCAATTTTCTTTTATAAATTTTCAAGTAAAATGGTTTTCAAAACATTTTCAAGCTCTCTTTATATGTTTTAAAAGAAAAAGGTTTCCAAAAGGTTTTCAAAGATTTATTTATAAATTTTCAAGTTTATTTTAAAGAAAATGATTTTCAAAGGGTTTTATGTTTTAAAGAAAAAATTTTAAAGAAGAAAGGATATTTTCCTCAAGAAATGTTTTTAAAAGTTATTTCAAATTTATTTTACATATAAGATGACATTCATTGATGTTACTTATTCTCTTATGGGAAATGATTCAAAGGTTCCATTCATATTCTTTCTCTAAATGCTTTATGTTTTGATTTTATGATGTTTATGAAACCCATTCATCTTCCACGAGTTTTATATATGCTTGTGAAACCCCCTTATTTTCATGGGTTAGGCATTGATGAAATGATTGTGAAACCTATATTTTCTAAAGGTTAAGATATAATTACATGTTTACGACACCCATTTCATTTCATGGGATTATGATAGGATGTTTATAAAACCCATCTCTTTTTATGGTTCATGATATGATGAAAGTTTTATTATCTTGTGGAACATATATGAATGATTTTATTATGATATGGGTGGGACTTATATCATCCTATAATGCATTGGGTAAAGATTTATATCTTTTGAGATATACTAATATGGTCTTGGGACTTGACTGCTAATATGGTCATGGGAGTGAACTGTGACTAACAAAATGGTATGAGGAGTGAACTCATGATACTAAGATGGTCATGGGAGTGAACCATAACTACCAAGATGGTATGGGGAGTGAACCCATACTACTAAGATTTTATTGGTAGTGATGACTTAGCTACTATGGAAATCATATTATATGTTTATGTGTTTGCCACAATTCCATGTTTTATTCTTATGTTATGATTTTGTGGCTTATGTTCTTTATTTTCATATGATTTGTGTCTTATGAACTGCCAATATTTATTTTATGATTCCTTTTTATGATCTTTGATATGCAGGGTATGATATTCCATTTTAATGATCGCATTCTCATACCCATATGCTCATGGTTATGCTTACATGTCTCCCATGTTTACCCTTACTAATCATCTGAGATCACCCCTTTTATGTTTCCTTTCACAAGTTATAAAGATATGTATTGTGTTTGATATGTCTAAGAAGTGTTATAGTCAAGAAGAACCTAGTAGTAGATAATGTTGCTCACTTATGTACCAGTGTTTATATTTCCAAGTTTCCAAATACACTAGACAAATACGGTATTTGAATGTCTATTTGTATAATGTTTTATATATTCCAAAAAATTTATGTAATATCTATGTATATCAAGACCGGATCATTATAGTTGGTATCAGAGCAAAGGTTTAGTTAACCTTTAGAAACTAGTATGATAAAACTTTAGTGAGATCCCTAGTTATATTTCTAAGGATATGTTTAGGGATGTCTCTAAGGATGAGTTAACATTTAGGAAAATGTCCTGAAATTTTGGTAAAGGATAGAGTAACCGGTTTCCTAGAAATACATCTCTTTCTGAATACTATAAGTGGATGTGGATCTAGCATATATTTACCTAGGGGTAATAACTCTAACAAGATGTCTTGAGCTTGACTCGGGGTAATTTGGTACATGAAAATGGGTCTTACTGCACACCGGGTTTGACACTCCTGGGGGATATGCTTTGGGAATTTATAAACTCTTCATGCACCATCATGAATGATTTAAATAGAAGTTGGCTATGAATAACCTAGGATAAACCTAACGTGTCTTTGATCAAAAATTGGGTGTCATGATTTAGATGTCCTATAAGTAATTTTTCATGATTATGATGTTTTATTCTATGATATGTGTTTCTCACCATATTCTTTCTGGTTTAATTCAATACAGAGAACTATTAGTAACATGGTTAACATTGAATGTTTTAGATTTGGAAAGTATGGTCATTATTAAAATTGATTTCCCAAGTGTAAATCTCATAGAGAGAATTGGGAAGGTGGTATGAGTATCGGTTATACTTCCAAAGATGAAGAGACTACAAATGACATGTAAAAGGTATGTGATGTTCTTCCAGTATTGTTTACATTAAACATAATAAGCATTATTATATTGAGGTTGAAAAACCTTAAGACATGATTTATATTTCATATTCTAGGAAAGAGGTATTGAGGAATAAGTTAATTAAGCCTAATTAATGGTTTAAGAATAAAGTTAGATGAATGAAGTATTTATGTTTTGGGATTCAAATATTATGTTATATGAATCATGAACTATATAAGTACTTTTAGTATAAGTTTTAATTAAGGATTGAAAAATATATGTTTAATAGTGATTTCATAGAAAGTTGATATTTTGATTAAGGGAAGGTAACCCTTAATTAATGTCTGATATTGATATAATGATATTTGTATAAAGATATGTTGGATGTGAATAAGTAATTTAGATGGTACGGATTACCCTGAAACTTAATATTGAAAAATTAGTTTATGTCACCAAGGATGAAGTTTACAACTACTTGTATTTAAAGAATGTATCAAATAATCGTTAGAATATGGAAGCATGCATGTTTTCCATAAGTATTTATGGTAATTTAGGTTATTACCATGTTTCAAGGGAATATACGATGGGGGTATTCACATGTTTAGAATGTGAAAACCAAGATAAACTTTGTGATATATGGGGGGATCAATGTAAATATGATTTCGTGTCATTATTTCTCAAGATTTGTATTTTCATCTTTCATAAGGGTTATAAAGTTAACCATTTATGGAAAGTTTAAGTTAAAATTTGAATGAAGTTGGTAAGATTAAAGAGTTATCTCACCACATGAGGATTTATGAATATTGTATAACTTGATCTTACAACTTTTTGTTGATGATAACTGATGAAAAATGGGATGGAATATCGTGGATCTCATGATCTGTTAGTAATTCAGAAACGAAAAATTCACCTTCCTTTTTGGAGAAAGAGGTAAAGTGGATCGAGGAACAAAAAAAGGAGAGGTTGTCCTAAAATCATGCAAGTGTATCTTTTTATGAAAATTATCCAGATTTAGGAAAACGATCTAAAAATAAAATTTTGTCCTCATACCTTAATTTTGTTGAATCGATGGCCTTTTAAATCATCATAGATTTATAACTTTGAGTCCCTCAACTTTTCATTGATCGTTCACTTGTTTGTGATTGATGACCTCGATCACTCCCTGCGAATATTTACATTTTCTCTCCAAGTCCATGTTTCCACTTCCCACTTATGTTCTCCTATGTGGAAACCTAGTTATGTGATACTTTGGGTAACTGTTATGTTTCCAACTTTCCTTTTTTTAAAGGAAGGTTTAGTGTTCATCTTTATGATGTGGGTTTCTATGAAATGAACTTTCAAGTATTAAACCTTTTATAACCCAGATGAATTTTGAGGGAGAAATTCATTTTAAGGGGGATAGAATGTAACACCCTGATATTTTGTGAATTATTTTTTTTCAAATTAATTTAATCTTTTTGATATTTTTCATTTCATGAAACGCTGAAAATAGTTTATTTTATATTAAATCATTGTGTATGTATTTTGTTATATGAAACACCAATTTAATTGTGTACTACATGAAACATAAATTTTAGCTTTCTCTATATAGAACACTAAGGTTAGATTATGCTACATGAAATAATGACTTTCCTCAATGGTTTGCGTAACACACAAGACTGAGTGTTACCAAAAAATATGTAACGACCCGAATCCGGAGCCCTTCCACTGGTGCCCTATACCCGGTTCGCCACATGACCTCAAGCGCGTTTCCCCAAACGCCAGAGGCTACCGACTAGCAGCGAGGGCCTTGGTGAGTCAGTGGGGAAACTATGCCCTCATTTGGTAAAGTATGCAGCGGAAGAATAAACATACATAATAGAGGAAGCAGTAAATAGCATGCAACAACTGAACTTGAAGTAAAAGCAAGGTCTGATATAACAATGATGCAGGATGGTACATGTGTCTATGGAAAGCAGTAAGAAAAACAACATGCTGAAATAGAAATGAAACCAAAGTACTAAAAGTAAACAACAACTCCAGCAGCATTGCAGGCCAAGACCCGGTCCCATACTCTCCAGCTCCGACCAATAATCAAGTACCTGAGGTGGAAGGGCCACAATCCATACCTAAACCTGCAACCATATAATCTGTTTGGGCTGAAAAGAAAGACCCAAACAGGGTGTGAGACTAATCCCAGTAGGCAACCACCATAAGATTTGTGCCCTACTGTCAGTGAGTGATATAGAAAAAGTAAAGGTAAACAATGTAGTAAACAATTCTACCAATTACTATTCACATTCATTTAAATACACAACCAGGGAAAACCAACAAAGTTTTTTATTCTAAGATAAGAAAGTAACACAACAGGTATCTAAAAATACTACCTAACACAAGCAGTACAAAACCCAAGCTTGTTCTTTGTCTTGGTGGAATCGTCACAACCAACCATCAAAAATCACACTGACTCTCTAGGTGGCTTAAACTAGCAGACCCCTATAGTCCAGTAATCAAACAAGGCACAGACACTCTGGGAAGCTCTTACGTCAATTCCCCTATGGTCTTGCAATAATAGATACAGACTCTTTGAGGAAGCACTTACGTCTAATTCCTCCTATGGTCTCGATGCATGGGTAAACTAAGAACACTCTTGGGAAGCACAAAGTCCTATTCTCGTAGGTCCTGCATATGAAACTAAAACAAAAAGACCCTCTAGGGAAGAACTTAATCGTATATTCCCTCTTTGATCTCCCGCACCAGGTTCTCACAGCCCTGAGAAGTCCAGTCATGCGTAATCGACTATTATCATCCCTAAGTAAGTTAAAAAAATACTTGGCTAATAGCTACAAATGCATCCATAAGCATATAAACAATAGTAAATACATGAAATCAATTCAACAGACATACTAGCAATGTGCAAAAAGGATTGCCTCATAGGCAAACTGTGCCAAACGACAATCAACATCCAAAACAAGGGAAACACTCGTGGGGTGATCCTCAAACATGCTAACAACTATTATTAATCATCTAATAACCTCAAGAATACAAGAAATCTAAGGTAGATAAATAAATAGGATCAAAACCCTAACCCGGGATACCCGATACATGGGTATCCGACACTTTTGCAACCAAAACTCAAAGAACTTCAACGTAGGGCAACAAACCACCTACCTCGATCCTTGGATATCGATATAATTGAACCTCGGCCCGTGAATCGTCCTAGAATGGAGTAGATCTTCAAAAACGTCAAAAATTCTCAACCTCAGATAACTCACGCGAGAGGAAGAATCAGGAAATGAGGCTAAAGAAGAACCAAGAACTCACCGTTGCGATTCTTCTGCAATCGACGGAGTTCGATTCGGACAATCGGTGATGGATCGGTGACTCGGAGAAGAATCGGCCTCCCCAGATGCTCTGGACAGAATTAGGCGGAGAAGAAGGTGTTTACAATCATTAGGCATGACCCCGGTCCGATTAATGAAATAAAAAAGAAAGTACGCGGCGTGTACTTCTTGAGTACACGGCGTGTACTTCAATTTTCCGTACCCCGAAATAACCGGCCTCCACCTCAGCCTTACACACCGTGTGTGTGGCTCGGACATGGTCAATCACACGGCTTCGAGTGGAAGAGGAGTACACGTCGTGTACTCATAAAGTACACAGCGTGTACTCTGAAAATTTCAAGATACACACTGTGTGTGTGGCCCGGTCTCGGCCAACACACGGCTTAGAGTGGCTGAGGAGTACATGGTGTGTGCTCATAAAGTACACGGCGTGTACTCTGAAAATTTCCAGATTCTCCATTTTTTCTTAAAAAGCCCGTAAAAGAGATCCGTACCTGAAACTGAAGCTCTGGGTTCTTACAAACTTCCCACCTTAAAGAAATTTTTCCCCGAATTTCCCTAGAAAGGTGTAGAAGAAGAAACCTCGAACAACTCTGGCCATTGTGATTGCATATCATCCTCCCTCTCCTAAGTCTTGTCCTTTATACGGCTGTGCTGCCATAGCACCCGTACCAGAGGAACAGACCGGCCACGGAGCACTTTTGTACAACGATCAACAATCCTGATAGGATGCTCCTTGAAAGATTCATCCTTCTCCAACTCAACCTCCTCGGGTTGAAAAACATGAGACGGGTATGAGAAATACCGTCAAAGCTGAGAAACATGAAAGACGTCGTGCATAGCCTGGTATCTCTGAGGTAACTGCAACCTGTAAGCAACCAGCCCAACTCTCTCCAGAACCTCAAACGGCCCGATGTATCTCGGTGAAAGCTTACCCTATTTCTGAATCCTCTTGTATCCCAACCTTAGTGCGACACGTAGGAAAACCTGATCCCAGACCTCGAACTCCAGAGGTCGTCTCTGCTGATCAGCATAAGACTTCTGTTGAGACTGCACTATTTCCATCCTGTTCTGAATCAGCTCTATCTGCTCTGAAGTCTCCTGAACAAGAAGAGGCCCCATAAAAGCTACCTCTCCTACCTCTAGCCAGCATAAAGGTGATCAGCATGGCCTACCGTACAAATCCTCGTAAGGTGCCATCTGAATAGTCGCCTGAAAACTGTTGTTGTAGGCGAACTCCACCAGAGGAATATGCTTCTCCCAAGAACCGCCAAAGTCTAGAATGCAAGATCGGAGCATATCCTCAAGCACCTGGATTGTACGCTCAGACTGGACATCAGTCTGGGGATAGTATGTTGTACTCAAAAGTACCTGTGTACCCAACGCCCTCTGTATCCCTTGCCATAAGTACGAAGTAAAACGTGCATCCCTGTCTAAAACAATGGAGTGTGGAACTCCATGCAGACGTACAATCTCCCGGATGTACAATCGTCACAACTCATCAACACTGAAGGTCTCCTTGATCGGCAAGAAGTGTGCAACCTTCATGAGCTTGTCCACTACAACCCAAACCGCATCATTTCCTCGAGGTGATCTCGGTAACCCTGTCACGAAGTCCATCGCAACATCATTCCATTTCCACTCAGGAATGGGTAACTGCTGCAAAAGCCCTGCTGGTCGTTGATGCTCTGCCTTCACCTGCTGACAGGTGGAACACTGCATAACAAAACCAGCCACATCCTTCTTCATACCTAGCCACCAATACTGGCGGTGCAAGTCTCGGTACATTTTGGTGACACCAGGATGAACTGCCCAAGATGAGGCATGAGACTCCTACATCAGCTCCTCGTGTATTTCTGTTGAAACCCATACACGGCCATGAAAACGTAGCACCTCGTCATCGCCCACTGTCCACCCCGGAGTAGGGTCTCCATCTGACACACCCTCCCATAGGACTAGGCCTTCAGAGTCTGATAGCTGCCTCATTCGAACTCGATCAAAAAGGTTAGAGGTAACAGATACGGAAGAAAGAACCGTCTGACCCTGTCTTTCATGTACCTCCAGATGCATCTTAGAGAACAGATCCATGAGCTTCCACTCACTACTAGCTTCCTGAACTACCTGCAACTGAGTCCTCCTGCTCAGTGCGTCCGCCACAGCATTGCCCTTCCCAGGCATATAAGCAAGCTCGAAGTCGAAAGACTATAGGTACTCAACCCACCTCCACTGTCTCATATTCAATTCACGCTGCGTAAAGATATATTTGAGTCTCTTGTGGTCAGTATATACCATGAAATGATCTCCCATGATATAGTCCCTCCAACAATGCAAAGCATGAACAATAGCATCCAAATCCAAATCGTGTGCAGGGTAGTTCTTCTCATATGGCCTCAAATGACGAGATCCGTATGTGACAACACGATCTTCCTGCATAAGAACTGCTCCAAGACCGATGCCATATGCATCACAGAAAACTGTATAACTCTTGCCCGACTCAGGCAGAACTAGAATCGGTGTTAAAGTCAGTCTCCCCTTCAGCTCCTGGAAGGCTGAGTCACAGGCTTCTGACCAAAAAAAACTCAACCCCTTCTTATTCAATCCCATAAACGGTGCTTCTAGGCATGAGAAGTCCTATATAAACCGCCTGTAGTAACCAGCCAGCCCCAAGAAACTACGTACCTCGAAGATGTTCTTCGGATATTCCCAGGTGACTACTACTCTCACCTTCTTTGGGTCTACTGATACTCCTGTCTCTGAGATGACATGACCCAATAAGTGAATCTCATCCATCCAAAAGTGGCACTTTGAGAGTTTAGCATAAAGCTGATGCTCCCTCAGTGTACTCAAAATGATCTCAAGATGGGTTGCATGGTTTTGTCGAGTGTAAGAGTACACCAAGATATCGTCCATGAAGACCACGACGAAGGAATCCAAGTAAGGATGGAACACTTGGTTCATCAGTGCCATGAAAACTATTGGCACGTTCATAAGGCCAAACGACATAATTGTATACTCGTAGAGGTCATACTTTCTCCTGAAGGCTGTTAGGGGTATATCTGAAGGCCTAATGCACAACTGATGATAGCCGGATCTCAAGTCGATCTTCGAGAACACCGTGGCTCCTCAAAGTTGATCAAAAAGATCATCAATCCTCGGCAAGGGATATCGGTTCTTGACCGTCAACTGGTTCAACTTCCGATAATCCACACAAAGTCGTAAGGTACCATCCGCCTTCTTCGCAAACAACACAGGTGAACCCCAAGGGGAAGTATTGGGTCGGATGAAACCCTTAGCCTGCAACTCCTCCAACTACTTCTTGAGCTCTTGTAACTCAGGCGTAGCCATCCTATAAGGAGGTATGTATATCGGTGTGGCTCATGGCACAAGCTCAATCGAGAAGTCTACCTCATGCTCTGGAGGCAAACCTGAGAAGTCTTCTGGAAAGACATCTGGAAAGCGATCAACCACTGGAGGAAAATCCATCTGAGAGGTCCCTTGATCATCCAGGTATAAACTGGAAATATGGGCTGTAACTCTGCCCAACCCATGATGATCTAGTCCAGATCTGCTTTCCTGGACATCCCATTCGCCCTTGTGAAGAAAATATATGCCCTCTAGTGACGTGAAATTCACCCTACGGCGATAACAGTCGACAAAGGCCTGAAAAGAAACTAGCCAGTCCATTCCGAGAATGAAATCATAACCTATCATCTCCAGGACATAAAGATCCCACATTAAGTGACACCCACCAACCTCAAGGGGGCACTCTCTGCACTAACGCACATTAACAGTTTTATGTCCCAAAGGAGTGTCTAGTGCCAAAGTATCCTCAGAAGTAAGGATAGTGAGTCTAAGGCTCTCCACAGTGTGAACAGAAATAAAGCTATGAGAAGCTCCGGTATCGAAAAGTGAAGAAGATAAAACTGAGGCTACTAGGATTGTACCTCGAACTGTGGAAGGTCCAGGATCCTGCTCCCGATGAATCTGCTCTACTGCAAACGTCTGGCCAGTACCACGGCCCTGTGTAGCAGCCTGATATCCCTGAGCTGATCCCCCTTGAGCCTGACCACCGCGTCCGTGACCTCTACCCTGGCCTGAACGACCTGAAGAACTCCAGCCCCTAGTCTGATATGGGACTGATAATCCTGCTCCTGAATGAGGGGTAGAAACAGATCCTCCTTCACTAGCCGCTGGAAGAAGAACCCTGCAAAAACACTGCAGATGACCCATCTTTCCACAAGCTCGACACACCACTAGATCTCTTGGGAACTGAGGCTTCTTATGCCCGCTCTTTCCACACTAATATCATACCACCAGGTTTCCAGAAGGAAGATCCCGTCCTCCAGAAGATATACCCCGCTTCCTCGAGTCACCTCGAGTAGACCCTCAGTGGCACTTCCAGCTGTCAGTATGAAACGACTCAGTCTTGGGTGCTGAACCGCCCTAGTCAACAGCTCTAGCCTCCCTCAGATTTCTTTCGGTGATCAGTGCCTGGTTGACTATCAGAGTAATAGAAGTCAACTGGAAAACGTTCACCTGTGATCTGATCTCTGGTTTGAGGCCTTCCTCAAACTTCCTCGCCAAAAACAGCTCGTCATTTCCCAGAACGGGAGTGAAACGCTGTAACTTAGTGAAGCGGGAGGAATACTCCATAACCGAAAGAGTACCCTACTTCAGGTTCATGAACTCCCTGGCCCTGTCGGCCCTCAGCGTCGCTGGATAGAAGTAGTTGTAGAACGTACGCTGGAATTCGTCCCAAGCCATAGTCCGTTGGTGCCCTGCCTGTGAGACTACATCCCACCATCTCTTGGCAGAATCTCGTAGCATGTAAGTCATGAGCTTCACCCGTCTGTTTGGGGGTGTCTCCAGATGCTCGAAGATGGAAATCATGGTTTCTAGCCATGACTATGCAACCTGAGGTCCTCCATCCCCTATGAAAGTGGGAGGATGCTGCTGCTGGAAGACTCGCGTCAGCTCTTCCATAGACGGGGCAGGATTCTGAGCTCCTTGGAAGGTCTGCATGAACCTTATGAAACCCTCTCTGAACTGAACGTCCACACTAGTGTCCGGAATCACTGCAGGTGCCATATCCGGAACAATCGGAGGAACTACAGGTAGTCCCTGGTCTGCCGTATCAGGCATACTGCCACTGCCTGGTTCCTGGCGTGCAATGGGAGGATGTCTTGGTGCCATAACCCTGAAAGGTCAAAAGCACACTCCAGATTTAGGATCAACAAGGATAGAAAACACAAGAGTACAAAATGGGAACAGGAGAGAGAAACACTTAAACTTGAAAAACTGAACTACACGACGTGTATTTAAACTACACAGCGTGTTTATTAAATCCATTTACATGGGCGTTCAATTCTGCCACCATCGGTCGTGTAACTTTCTAGACTACACGGCGTGTTGTCCAAAAACACGACATGTACCTGGACTCCACTCCCCTGCCCGAGTCTCCTTGCACAACTAACCTACACGGACCTCCAAAAACTAGACTACACGGCGTGTTCACTGAGGACACAGCATGTACAAGCCAGGCTTCGGCGATCCGTTTAATAGGTTACACGGCCGTCCACACGGCTAACCCCTTACACAACGTGTTCCGAACAAACACGGCGTGTATCGGAGGAGATAACACCGACCCGTGTTGTTCATGACACAGCCGAGTAACTAGAATAAACTACACGGCATGTTCTTATAACACACGGCGTGTACTAGACAGGCTCGGCGACCCGTGTAGCAGGTTACACGGCCGGCTACATGGCTGACCCCTACACAGCGTGTTCCGAACAAACACGGTGTGTATAAGGATGGATAACACCGACCCGTGTTGTTCGTGACACGGCCGGGTACCCAGAAGAAACCTACACGGTGTGTTCTTATAACACATGGCATGTACTACACAAGTTTCCCCGACCCGTGTTGTTAGTGACACGGCCGGGTACATGGTTGACTACTACATCGCGTGTACTTATGGTACACGGCGTGTCCCCGAAGATTTTCCAACACCCCGTTTTTTTGTTTAAACAGACAGTAACACGGTTTAAAAACTACACGGCGTGTATGAATAAAGTACATGCCGTGTATTCTGGGTTTTTCGGGAAGTAGATCAGAAACTGCTCCGAATGCCAGAAACACTGAAAAAAAAAACATCTATGTGCCAAATTCTGATTTGTGGGGGCCTATACTCCCTATGAATCAAATCTTGGCATCATAATCATGTATACAACAAGTAAACATCATAACAAACAATGATCTACCAAATTCCGATCCTAGAGGGCCCATAACACCTCCAAGACCACAGCTTGGCGCCCCTGCTAAACAGACTGTAGAATAAGTAATACTCTATCAGCGCAATAAGTATTTCTATCACAGCAACTACCACAACGGCATGCATAATCTATCACGGCATCTATCACAACAACATGCAATTCTAATGCACCCTAGATGGCATGGTAAAATGAATGACAAGTGATTTCCTACCCAGTGCCTACATGATGCATGAGATGGAACACCCTCATCTTGTAGAGACCCAAAGCTTGACGTACATGGAAAATACATTACTTTTGCAGAATACTTAATACATAACAAAAACATACACACAAGGATCGTAATAGTTTAGTGTCTTTGGAAACTCAGAATAAAATCTTCTAATCGTGGTGAAAGATCTTCAACATCTCCCAATAAAGATCTTCCCCTTTTTTTCTTACCTAAAACCTTTCTTTATATCCTAGGGAAAAGAAAACATAAAAGGGGTGAGCTCAAATGCCCAGTAAGGGTAAAAATAGAGAAAATAAAACAATCCATAAACATTTTAATGCAAAAACTTGAACATAAAATCTAAACATCAAAATCTTGAGCAAAGACATGAATCTTGGAAGTACGTAAGGCATATATCATAAGGGGACATCAATAATGATAAAATATCATGAGAATAAAACATGTAATTGTGGAAACCATTACGCACATGATATGATTTCCATAGTATCCAAGTCATTGCTGCCAAGACCATATTAGTGGACAAAGTCCCTTTCTGAATCGAGTTCACTCCTCGTTCCAGTCCTGTATTAATGAACCAGTTTAACTTTCCGTTCTAGCCATGTCTATCTCATGAGATATAAATCTTTACCCAATGCATTGGAGGGAGATATAGGTCCCACCCATCTCATAATGAAATCATTCTTACTTGTGCCACAAAATAAACATACATCATTCATAATAACTCAATTAATAAAATGGGTTTCATAAACATCATCCCATCATCACATAATCCATATAAAAGAAATAGATATTTCATCATAAGAAAAGTGAAACCATTTAAATCATAGAGACGTTATACTTGAAACATACACATATAAAATAATGTCATCTTAGATGTAAAATGATTTTGATAAAACACTTGAAATGAATTCTTGAGGAAAATATCCTTTCTTCTTCAAAATCAATTTCTTTTCACAAAACGTCATGCAATTTTAAAAGAAAATGATTTTTTTGAAAATATTCATGAAATATTTTGGAGGAATCTTCATGAAAATAAGGCTTTATAAAACCGTAAAAATCATTTCATGCTGTATACGTTAAAAAAACATTCTTCTCGTACTTTTGTCAGAAAAGTCAAAAAGTACCTTGTAGGGTAAATAAAAGAAAGATTTCTTCCATACCATGGGGTAAAAGTCAAATGGGTAAAAAGGAATTTAAACATACATGAATACACTTTTATAAAACATGGACATGGATGATAGCAATAACCCCAGTAAACACTTACGAATAAGCAATCTCAGATAAAAATGAGATTTGCACAATTATCACTTACCTTAGGTCTGATATGCTTCGTACGTATCTGAAACTCCTGTATAATGATTTAAATAATGTCATTGACTTATTAAATAATCATATTCATTGTTATGATATCATATATGTTTCACTTATGACTTTATATTACCCGTTCTTTTGTAAATTCCATGTTAAAGCAGCGTTTTGGGTAAAATCATTTCATTTATCGTATGTGTTTCGACTTGTCGTTCTTGATATTAATACTTATATCCTGATTTACATAATTCCAGAATGTAAAACATGATTTTATATAATATATATTCATCATATACATATATATATTATATATCGATAAAAGGAATGAAATACACCGTTCATGGAGACGGTAGGTCGTACGTACGCATGAACGTTGTTTTCGTTTCCTTATTGAATTAAATGAAACTAAATAGATGACATACATATATATATACATAAATCAAGTAGAATTAATATATTTAATTATTAATTATTATATAAACTTTATGATCATTCATGTATGGTTAATATGGAGAATAAATCTCATCGCGTCGTGGAGACGGTAGTCCGTACGTACGCACGAGCGATGATATCGTTCCCATAATTATTGAATAGAATTCTAGTGGATGGTATAATATATCAGAATTATTATGATGTTATAATAACCATATATAGTTATTATTTACACCATTATACCCATCCATATAAGGTGTTGGTGGAAAAACAGATTTCACCACGGCGTGGAGAGGGTATTCCGTACGTACGCACGTGTGGTGATTTCATTTTCCGTAGGATGGATAGATGGTGAAATAGGGTTGTTTAATACTTATAATAACATATCATTATATGAGTTATACTGATTTTATTACTTCATAATGAAACAACTAAAGAAAAAGAAGTGGAAGAAGAAATAAAGTTGAAAGAATCGGTAACGGACATTACCTCTTCTTTGAAGCGCCTCTTTGAGACCTCCTCTTAGGGCACTAAAATTGGTCTTTGAAGAAGAACAGAACCTATAGGATGTTTCTATGGAAGTGGAGAATATAATTTGGCAAGGTTTGGACGATCTTTAAGGCTCAAAGTGGTGTGAGGAAGAGAGGGAGGAGGTGCCCTTTTATAAGGGAGGAGATGGGCACCTTTAGAAAAACTAAAAATATTATTTTATTATAAAGTAATATTCGGTTTTTAATAGCTCCAAATTGAGTTATTTCGAAGATAATGTGGGTATGGGTCGAAATCCTCTCATCCAATAGAATTTAGACAAGTTTAGGTTTCTATTTTAACCTTATCATTTAGATTTAACCTTAAGTTAAATAATTTTACTTTTACCGTGTCTTCTTGTTTTCTTACACTATAAGGTTAATAAACTTACTATAACAAGTAAAACAAACCCCAAGTTGTTTATTATTAATATATATAACATTATCTAATTAATTTGACAGAACCTTAGATTTTTAGGAATAAAATAACAATTAATAATATAATATTTGTTTTAAAAACTATTTTATGTCAATTTTGACACTATTTGGTAATTGATTTTTGTGAAAATCATAACAGAATTATTAGTTCGAAAAAAGTTAACTAAATCAATACTAACATGTCATATTAACCTATAAAATTAGTGTAATTAATAAAAAGTCTTAAATTACATTTATTTGGGTATTTATAACATCAATTATGTCAATATTTCATTAATAAGATAATTATTGCATCATCTTTGTGTCATAAATAAATTAAATTATTTAATGTATAAAAATTATAAATAAAATACCATTATTTAGGAAATAGTTTTATCTTTCTAATTAATATTTATAGTCGAATTTATCTTATGTATAATCCTATATTAAAAATGATTTACTTATTAAACTTTGATTTTAACTATTTTAACCCTTCTTTAAATAAATTAATATTAAATGTCCTAATCTAATCCAAGTGGGACTAAATGGTAATATTTTATTCCTAAGGTTTTTTTTGGTCGAATTAAACTTATCCAATAGAATTAGGACATGTGTTAGGGTAATAATAATATCATTTTTACCCTTAATTGTCCTATTTACTTTTAACCGTGGTAAATAAAAGTAAAAGTTACTATTCACCAAAAAATATTTTCATCTCATTGAACCACATTTTAGTCCTTGATATTAACCGTGTCTCTCGTATTTTCGAAATTTCACTCACAAAAGCGGTAAAATTAAGTTTTATGAAAAATTCAGTTTTTTAACTACCACTTAGTGGTTTCACTATTCATCAAAAAATGAAAGTTTCCAGAAAAATACCAAAAATTAGGCCTAAGATATATTTGATATTATGAATTAAAAAATGATGTCTATTTTACCAAATTCAAAACATATCAGTTTCATTAATTAATTTAAAAATTAATTCTCGTCGTCAAAACAAATAGCGTGTTTTTAAGAGATAATAACTATCAAAAGATTGACACTTGTTTATGTCTGGTTTAAATGTGAAATTACATCCAATGACCAACATTGTATTAAATGGTAAAAATATATTCTAAATATACTTTAAAACCACTCAAATTAATAATTTATCACTATTAATTATTTCGATTAAAAAAAGTTGTTTTTAATTAAAATTTAGTAATTTTCACTATTCATCAGAATATGAAAGTTATCCGAAAAGTACCAAAATTTCACCCTAAGCTAATTTCGATATTCCGAATCCAAAAATGAAGTCCATTTTGAAAGATAAAATTTATAAAATTTCAAAAAGTGGGTATTACTATTCATAATGGCTAGTTCATAATAATATTATAATAATATCTCGTTTAGTGAAACTCAGTATTGCGTACTACACACGCTATCGAGGAAGGTCTTTGTTGCGTGTAATGAAAGCCAAGTAAGGGATGCATGTTGTGCAAGCTCCTTTTGGTGTAGCATACAACACAAGACATTAATGAAATTAAAAATAATATTTTTTATAAAATCTCGGGGTGTTACACATCTCATCGGGTTACAACCAAATAGAACCATAATCATATAAACTATAACGACAAAAAACATGTGCATCACCCAACGGTGAAATATAATAAACTGTAACGCTTGAAAAAACTGAAAATTGCAATTACGAGGTAATATAGTTTTTCCCTGTACACGGGTTAATTACTCCTGGGCACAGTTAAGTACTAACTACCCAGTTCTACCTATCCCTGTCTATGGTCGCAAAACAGTAAGGAAATAGAAAGAAGGAAAACTCCTCTGATACCACTTTGTAACGACCCTAATCCGGAGCCCTTACACTGGCGCCCCATACCCGGTTCGCCACATGACCTCAAGAGCGTTTCCCCAAATTCCAGAGGCTGCCGACTAGCAGCGAGGGCCTTGGTGAGTCAATAGGGAAACTATGCCCTCATTTGGTAAAGTATGCAGCGGAAGAATAAACATACACAGTAGTGGAAGCAGTAAATTTCATGCAACAACTGAACTTGAAGTAAAAGCAAGGTATGATATAACAATGGTGCAGGATGGTACATGTTTCTATGGAAAGCAGTAAGAAAAACAACATGCTGAAATACAACTGAAACCAAAGTACTAAAAGTAAACAACAACTCCAGCAGCATCGCGGGCCAAGACCTGATCCCATGCTCTCCAACTCCGACTAGAAATCAAGTACCTGAGGTGGAAGGGCCACAATACCTACCTAAACCTGCAACCATATAATCTGTTTGGGCCGAAAAGCAGGACCCAAACAGGGTGTGAGACTAATCCCAGTAGGCAACCACCGCAAGATTTGTTCCCTACTGCCAGTGAGTGATATAGCAAAAGTAAAGGTAAACAGTGAAGTAAACAATTCTACCAATTACCATTCACATTCATTTAAATACACAACCAGGGAAAACCAGCAAAGTTTTCTATTCCATGATAAGAAAGTAACACAATAGGTATCTAAAAAGACTACCTAACACAAGCAATACAAAACCCAAGCTTGTTCTTTGGCTTGGTGGACTCGCCACAACCAACCATCAAAAATCACACTGACTATCTGGGTGGCTTAAACTAGCAGACCCCTATAGTCCAGTAATCAAACAAGGCACAGACACTCTGGGAAGCTCTTACGTCAATTCCCCTATGGTCTTGCAATAATAGCTACAGACTCTCTGAGGAAGCACTTACGTCTAATTCCACCTATGGTCTAGATGCGTGGGTAAACTAAGAACACTCTTGGGAATCACAAAGTATTATTCCCATAGGTCCTGCATACGAAACTAAAACCAAAAGACCCTCTAGGGAAGCACTTAATCATATATTCCCTCTTTGATCTCCCGCACCAGGTTCTCACAGCCCTGAGCAGTCCAGTCGTGCATAATCAACTGTTATCAGCCCTAAGTAAGTTAAACAACTACTTGACTAATAGCTACAAATGCATCCACAAGCATATAAACAATAAGCAATACATGCAATCAATTCAACAGACATACTATCAATGTGCAAAAAGGATTTCCTCATAGGCAAACCGTGCCAAACGAAAATCAACAGCCAAAATAAGGGAAACACCCATGGGGTGATCCTCAAACATGATAAAAACTATTATTAATCATCTAATAACCTCAAGCATACAAGAAATCTAAGGTAGATAAATAAACAGGATCAAAACCCTAACCCGGGTTACCCGATACATGGGTATCCGGCACTTTTGCAACCAAAACTCAAAGAACTTCAATGTAGGGAAACAAACCACCTACCTTGATCCTTGGAGATAGATATAATTGAACCTCGGCCCATGAATCGACCTAGAACGGAGTAGATATGCAAACACATCTAAAATGCTCAACCTCAGATAACTCACGCGAGAGGAAGAATCAGGAAACGAGGCAAAAGAAGAACCAAGAACTCACCGCTGCGATTCTTCTGCAATCGACGGAGTTCGATTCGGACAACCGGTGACAGATCGGTGGCTCGGAGAATAATCGACCTCCTCGAACGCTCTGGATGGAATTAGGCGGAGAATAAGGTGTTTACGAGCACTAGGCACGACCCCAGTCCAATTAATGAAATAAAAAGAAAGTACACGGCGTGTACTTCTTTAGTACATGGCGTGTACTTCAATTTTCCGTACCCCAAAATAATCGGCCTCCACCTCATCCTTACACACCGTGTGTGTGGCCCGGACACGGCCAATCACATGGCTTCGAGTGGCAGAGGAGTACACAGTGTGTACTCATAAAGTACACGGCGTGTACTCAGAAAATTTCCAGATACTCACCGTGTGTGTGGCCCAGTCTCGGCCAACACACGACTTAGAGTGGTCGAGGATTACACGGAGTGTGCTCATAAAGTACACGACGTGTACTCTGAAAATTTCCAGATTCTCCATTTTTCCATAAAAAGCTCGTAAAAGAGATCCATACCTGAAACCGAAGCTCCGGGTTCTTACACAATAATTCATTATTAAAATATTATTATTTAATAAGATATAACATAGCCATTAAATTTAATATTATAGTATTAAATAACTTATAGTTGAATCCATTTTTTACCTATTAATTAGAAAATAATATAGAAACCAAATGAATATAAACAGAATGATTTTATAAAAGACTATTTTCATGTGAAAAAAGATGATTTATCTTAGTAAGTTAAATTAATTACTACTAGTGAATGATATTAATTAAATTTATATGTTATATATTCAAAAAAAATATTTTTTATATTCATCCAATTGATTTTATATACACAAGATGAGAACATAACCAATATTACACATAAAAACTTACATTTTTATAAAGGTGTTTTTACCATCTTTTAATGAAGAACCTATTTTAAATTCATTTTTTTAGAAATTTTATGGATTATATATATCAAAATAAACTTAATATTTGAAATATAAACATAAATATTATGTTAGGGTAATTTTTTGGTATTTTTATGTAAAGTTTTATTTTTTAATGAATGGTGAAAAAATACTGAACTTTAGTTCAAAACTGATTTTTCATTTAATTTATTTATAAAGTAAAAATATATTTTAAATTGGTTGAAAAGTTTAATTAGATAATATTTTTATCAATAAATCCAATGTGGTTCATTGGAATCAATTTCAATTTGAAATTTATTATAAAAATATAGTAAACTTTTGAACGTTTTTACTTTAAAAACCTGCATTGTCATCCCAACTATGGGATTAAATTTAAATTAATTTTTGTCACTTATGTTATTAAAATTTGGAAAATTGGATTCCATATTTTTAATTAGATTAATTTATAATGTATAATAAGGTCAACTTAGTTTTTGACCAAAAATATTAGTGAAAGTAATTAAAATTAATTACATCGATTAAAGTAAAATTAAGCTTAACTTAGGACTAAACCTTAAACTTAAGGGCCTAAATAACCTATACACTTGTGCAAAATCCATTTTATAGACATATGTATACCCTATAATCACTTATATAGACTTTTTAACATTATTTTATCCACTTTCCATGTGAAAAACGTGGGTTTAATTCTCTTTCCCAAAATTTACAAGAGTGTTACTCTTCCTCCACTATAAAAAGGTCTCCTCTCCTCCCACGTACTCACACCTCTCAAGACACTTTGGATAGAAAAAAATATCCCAAAATATCTCATAAAAATACCTCACCTCATCCTAGAATCCTAATCTTTGGAATTAAGTAATCCAAGGAAGCCATTTGTTGAAAACCAAAAGGAGTTACATGAATAAAAGGTAACATTCTTCCTTAAGTTCTTTTATTTTATTTCAATTATTCACACCATAAACTCTTATTATTACATTATTTTATAAAAAAAATAGTATCCTTGATATAATAGGATGTTTTTATGATAATTTTTCTACTTACACTTACACACACTTCCATCTAATGGGTAACGAACATACTGTTTATATGTAAAACGAACTACCGCCTCATGAAACGATGATTGCTCATTTTTCCTTTACCACCTCTCATGGTGGAAATTATGATGGACACTCTATTTATATATTATATATATGATATTTATAATTTATTTAATCTTATTTAATTATTTTACAACACATATATTTATACTTTCCATTTTGTGTAAATACGATAATTTTGTTTGAGGAAGTGTGGAGCTCCCTCAAAGCAATGTGATTCGTTCACACACTACATGAAATGTATTAAGGATGAGTTTAGTAAAATTATATGATATATATGATATAATAATACTACTGTAATAATGATATATATACATATACTTCATTTACTCTCTTTCTTTCAATGCGGTAATAAATCGGAAACACCGTTCATGCATACGTACGACCTACCGTCTCCATAAACGGTGTATTCCATTTTTTTCTTGTATATTAAATGCATTATTATATTAAATATATAATGAAAATACATGATATTTATATCATTATTAAATTATTTAAATCATGATATAATTATAAATACCAAATATATAACAAATTAAGACACATGCGAAGAACAAAGCGAATATTACCCGAAGTGAAACCTTAACATAGAATTGTTAACAAGAGGGTAATATAAAGTAATAATAAAACAATATATGGTATTATATATAATAATATTATTCTTTAAAATATTTATAAGAAACTTAAATTTATTATACATGAATCTCGTACGAGTATGAAGAGAGTCAAGAAATAAGGTAAGGGGATTTTATCTCACTTTTTATTTTCGTGAGATACATGCCTTATTCACCAATCACTTATTTTGTGTGGTGTATATACCACCCATTAATGTATTATATTCCTATTATAATTAAATTTATGGGTATTTAAATATCTATTTTATGATCTTTTTCTCATGGGTTTTAAGTTTCAAAAATTACCAAATCGGTAAGATAGTTTTGCCTCAATTTTCATTCTTTGAGACGTATGTTTTGTTATGAACCTGTATTTTTTTCAAGGTGTATTTGACATGTTATATCATGAATATACTTATTTTCATGATATTTTAAGCTTAATTTAATTTCATTTTCTTACATGGAGAGTTTGATCCCAATTTATCATGTGGTAAGAATTTATTGAAACAATCACATTGTTTATCGGTATTGTCTATGATTATGATTCCATTAATGAAATATTATGATCCATATCTCAATATTATTAATGATATTTATTCTCATATATTTATTCAAGATATATTCATGTATTAGTATCATTTTTTAACTCTTTGGTATTTATGATAGCTAAGAAAATGTTTTTATGAAAGTCTGGTTTTACCTCTCTCTTCGGTCAGAAATCTGTGTTCCTTCAAAATCATGTTTTCTAAAAGGTTTTCAAAAATATTCTACTATTATACTATGATATTTAAAAGAAATTTTTACAAATTTTTTACCTTTTAAACAAAAGGTTTTTTAAAAAGGAATCTTCTTATCATTTTCTGATTGAGGTGCTTTTCTAAACTTTTTACGGTGCAAAAGGAATTTTCGGCTTGTATGGATTTACCCGCTATCATGACCGTCATTCCATTGAAGTTTCCTTTACAAGATAACAAAGTTATTTTTTTAAAAAAATGTTTTCCTAATATTCTGGAATTTTTTTGTTTTAAAGTGGTTTTCAATAAAAAGGTTTTCAAAACGTTTTCAATCTTCTTTCATAAGTTTTCAAGGAAATGGTTTTCAAAACATTTTCAAGTTTCTTTCATAATTTTTCAAGTAAAAAGGTTTTCAAAATGTTTTCAAGATTCTTTTATAATTTTTCAAAGAAAATGTTTTTCAAAAAAAATTCAAGCTCTCTTTATATGGTTTCAAAGAAAAATGTTTCCAAAATGTTTTCAAATCTTTCTTTATAAGTTTTCAAGTTTATTTTCAAGAAAATGGTTTTCAAAGGGTTTTATGTTTTAAAGAACCTTTTTCAAATAAGAAATGATATTTTCCTAAATAATCATTTTTAAAATGTATTTCAAAATTATTTTCCATATAATATGACATTCGTTGATGTTACTCATTCCCTTTGGGGAAATAATTCAAAGGTTCCATTCGTATTCTTTCTCTGAATGGTTTATGTTTTGATGAAATTATAGTTATAAAACTTGTTATTATTCCACAGGTTTTATGCTTATGAAACCCGCTTCTTTTCACGGATTAGGTTTTGATGAAATGACTATGAAACCTATCTTTTTTCATAGGTTAAAATATAATTACATATTTGTAACACCCATTTCATTTCATGGGATTATGATAGGATGTTTATAAAACCCATCTCTTTTTATGGTTTATGATATGATAAAAGTTTTATTATCTTGTGAAGCATGTATGAATGATTTTATTATGAGATGGGTGGGACCTATATCTCCCTCCAATGCATTGGGTAAAGATTTATATCTCATGAGATAGACTAAGATGGTCTTGGAAGTGAACCTTGACTACTAAGATGGTCATGGAAGTGAACCATGACTACCAAGATAGTATGAGGAGTGAACTCATGCTACTAAGATGGTCATGGGAGTGAACCATGACTACCAAGATGGTATGGTTAGTGAACTCATACTACTAAGATGGTCTTGGTAGCGATGCCTTGACTACTATGGAAAACATATTATATGCTTATGTGTTTTCCGTAATTCCATGTTTTATTATTATATTATTATTTCAGGGATTATGTTCTTTATTTACTTATGATTCATGTCTTATGAACTGCCAATATTTATGTCATGATTCCTATTTATGATCTTTGACATATAGGGTATGATCTTCAATTTTCATGATCATGTTCTCATACCCCTATGCTCATGTTTATGCTTACATGTCTCCCTTTTTTACCCTTATTGAGCATATGATCTCGCCCCTTTTTATGTTTCCTTCCCTAGGTTATAAAGATGTGTATTATGTTTGATATGTATAAGAAGGGTTCTTGTCAAGAAGAACCTAGTGGGATATAATGTAGCTCACTTATGTACCAGTGTTTATGTTTCCAAGTTTCCAAAGGCACTGGACTAATATGGCCTTCGGACATCTGTTTGTATAATGTTTTATGTATTCCAAAAAAGTTATCTATGTATTTTAATACTGGGTCATTATATGATTCAACCTTCTAGAGGCCCAAATAAATCGTTCATTTTGGAAAAAATTTCTGGAAAATAGGATGGAGCTCGCCTCATTCAATGGGACATAACTTTGGATACAGTTGTCCAAATGCATTGATTTAAATTATAGAGGAAATATGACTCAAATTCTCGAGTTCATATTGAGTTTCAAGGAAAAATTATCTCATTGAGTAATTATTTGAATGATTAAAACTATATAAAGATGAAAAGTCACTTCAAATAGAAAAATATAGCTTCAGTAATTAATTCATATCTTTTGTACCATATTCCACAACAATTGAAATTTTTAGGGTAGACATAGGATTCAATTTCAAATAAATTTTGAGAATGACCTAAGAGGAAAGTTGGTTGGGAGGAGGCCTAAAACAGAGATAACTTTCAGGATACAGAAACTAGACAGAAGATTTGTATCCCTCCTTTTGCCTTTATATTCTCATCTTCATTTCATTCCAAAGAAGGGTTGGATGGAGGGAGTGAGCTATACTAGAGAAGATATGGTGGAGGAGAGGAGTATTCCATTAATTAATCAAGACAGGAAGGGATAAAATCCAAGTGTTGGGGTAAGTGGAGATCTTAGGATTCATCCCTTTTGAGTTTGTGTTCTTCATTGTAAACTCTTTTCTTTTGAATTGTCCTGAAATTTATTTTCTTGAATGAAGAAGGTTTATTTTTTTCTAGATGTAAATTTCTTCTATTTTTTATGGATTTTTTATCATCTTATGAATATAAAATTAATAAATTTTTGTTTAAACTTCATTGGGTGAGGTCTCCCCATTGAGCACAACAAGTTCAATTAGTTTTGATTACTCGGAGGTCTTTGGGTAATAAAATTACATTCATGAGCAAATAAACACTCATAATTGAGGTCTCGTTATGGTTTTTGGTCAATATAGGTGTATAACTTAAGGTCTTGAGGTATATATTGGATAATTCAATTGGAAATCAATCGTCAACAATGATAAAGGGAGTGTTTGAGGATCGGAGTTTTCCCACCGCTGCCTTCTTTAGTTTATTGTTATTCAGTGTGGTTTGATTCTAATTTTTAATCACTAACGTAGATTTGTTATTTCATTCTTATCTGTAATTTAACTTTGTTTAAATAAATTAAAATCCCTAATTTTAGTTTTAACATTGACAAAAACAAATTAACAAAGTGACGGTCTGACAGCTTAGCTTGGAACCTCCTCATGAGATAACTCTGTGGTCACCATTGTATTGAATTTTAAGGGTAAAAATATTGACTAGGGCAACAAAACTGGAAATATATATCATCAACAACATATGTTATGGTATGGAACATTTAAATAACGATCATTATGTATTAAATTATGAAAAACAAGTATTGGAAATTGATAACGAATCATGTTCACACGACTCATACAACACCCAGTTATGGCATCACCGTCTTGGTCATGTAAATGAGAAGAATTTGACAAAGACCTATGAAGATAGTTATTTAGACTCTTATGATCTAAACCTACTTAAAATATTTCATGCTTGTTTAAAATTAAAAATGAACAAACCTCCTTTCATGACCCCCTCCCACCAAAGATGCCCCTCCTGAGCTGGCAATGGTGAAAGAGAGATAATGACCCCCGAGTCCCGCCTCCAGTAGGCCCTGGGGTGGCGACTAGCACCAAGGGTATGAGTTTTCACAAATATGGTAGGCATTACCCTTTTTATTATTTAATATTGGGAAATATGACAAGTCAACCACCCAAAAAGGAAAATAACGGGTGTATAGAAATAAACCCAAACCAATACCACATGCATGTTTAAATAGTTCTGAAACAAGGTATAAGTACAAGAAAGCTCAAAAGTATAATACCAAAAGAAACAAGTGTACAACAACAGCAACAACTCCAACTGTCCGACTAGTAGGGTCCCACACGACCCTAGTAGTCCTCCTGGAAACCTGAAAGTAAACGCAGGGTGAGCATACAAGTATACTCAGTAGGGAAACCTAAAGCTCTCGTGCACAAGTGGGGAGACATCCTAATGTCCCGTGAGAACAATAGAAGAAACCTAGCAAGTAATTCTATCCACCCAACCTCACCAGCCACACTCACTAAAAACACAATCACAATAGGTAGTAGTATATAAGAATAAGAGTATTGGGTACCCCGCACCATTTCCCTTTAGTTAGTTGCTCTTCCTAATGGCGAACGTCCTGACACTGCCACACTCTCCCCGCCCGCACACACCTGGGCCTCTCAACCATGTATCCCGCCCGCACACACCTGGGCCTCACAACCACGTATCCCGCCCGCACACACCTGGGCCTCACAACCACGTATCCCGCCCTCACACACCTGGGCCTCATCCTGAAGATTCTTGGGAAACAGTAGAACCTGCCCGAAGAGTCTTGGGCTAAAACCACCCCAATCAAAACCTACCTAAAGGGTCTTAGGTGTAAGGTCGCCTCAAGACATCACAGTCTAGGGAAGAAGGAGTAGGAAGGAGCTAGTAACTAAGGGGAAAACACCCTATCCCATGAAATGGGAGTGTTCGGCACTAAGTGCTCAACATGGGTGGGGTGCGATAAAACACAAAAGATACAGATACATATATGTATACCAAACACACAACCCAACCTATGGATTTTAAACAGATAAACTGAGCATGTGCCTCGGCACTACTACTACGAAGCATGCATACAACAAACAACCCCAACCCCATTTAGGTTTTCACATTTCAGCAGAATTAGTTTATTTAGTTCCTTATCTACTGAGAAACCAATCGCAACCAACCATATCAATCGTTCGTGAAACATATCACTGTCATCCACAAATCAAGTTAGGAAAACACAAGCAACACAAACAAGTCCCTTCTTATTAACCAATCAACCCCATTGATTATTAATCTTGTTCTGTTACCAAGACCCACCATTCATTAACTCTTTCACATTTTACTTATTATTCACAACCCATAATTTGTTTACATTTAAACCCATCCCTGCAGCCCCGCTGCCAACCACCATAACCACAATCAGACCGAAACCCATACATCATTATCCCTTTAATACCATTTATCGCAGCCCTGCTGCCCATCACCAACATAACATTCACACCAACCCACAACCAAGCCAACCGCAACCCACTGCTCACCCGATCCACAACAACCCACAAAACACCCCCTTCACATAAACAAACCCTAACCAGCACCCACATGTTTATTATTTCAGTTTGTTTAACCGGGGTGATCACACAAGGGTTCTAGATTTTAATCAGCCAACTTTACGTGATTAACCAAATTCCACATTCCACAAGGTTCCATTCAAAAAAACGGTCTAGAAGATAGGGAAACATTTAATTGATCAAGCAAAGGCCCCCAACGACCGTGATTTTCAGTAGGCATAAGCCTATTCAATTCACAAGATAATATCACAGGATATAAATAATGTAACTGCATTCACAAACTTCTCATCCCCATTATATAAGCCCGTTATTATCTTTATTAACCGGTTTCAAAGTGTTTCACGTAAACAAGAGGACACCCACCCCGCATGATGCACAAATTTAGAGAGATGAAGGTAAGATCCCTACTTAAACAGGTTCTGATCACAAAGCTCCCCCAGATTAACTTTAGAAGACGCCTGTCGGCGTCCGTCACTTCTGTCGAGTCCCGGAAAAACCTCCTCGGGTGGAATTTGGAAAGTAAAGGCCAAAGTAAAGACAATGGATCCAAGCTCAGAAGTTTTGCCTCGTTTTTATGATCCCGTGGCCACTGACGGATCGTAAATCGAAGCTCGGACGAAGAAGTTATGGAAGAAAAGGAGCCTTCGAGTCTCTTGGGAGAGCTCTGCTCAGAGGAATGGGGAGGAGAGGGGTGAGTTGAAAAGGAGGAGGGGACCCATCCTTTTGTAGGCGAGAAAAGCAAAAGTACACGGCATGTACTTTATGCTACACGGCGTGTACTCGTCCATTTCACACGGTCACCACGCGGCTTCCAACACGGCCTTCAACGCGGAACGCGACCGATGACTGGTCAACACATGGCTTGAAGGTAACGCATACGCAGGGAGGGACTACACGACGTGTAGTATTGGATACACGGCGTGTACCCATTTATTTCACATGGAAAGGACACGGATCCAACATGGCACACGGCCGTTGACTGGTCAACACACGGTAACGCATATGCGGGGAGAGACTACACGGTGTGTAGTATTGAGGTACACGGCGTGTACCCATTTATTTCACACGGCAAGGACACGGCTCCAACACGGAACACGGTAGTTGACTGGTCAACATATGGCTTTAAGGTAACGCATACATGGGGAGGGAATACATGGCGTGTAGTATTGGATACACGGCGTGTACCCATTTATTTCACACAGCAAGGACACGACTCCAACATGGCACACGGTCGTTGACTGGTCAACACACGGTAACGCGTACGCGGGGAGAGACTACACGACGTGTAGTATTGAGTTACACGGCATGTACCCATTTATTTTACACGGCAAGTACACGGCCTTCAACATGGGGTATATCCGGCGAGGGGGTACACGGCGTGTACCCACACTACACGGCGTGTAGTTTCAAAATTCTGAAAAGTGTGGGAAAAGTCCATTTTACCCTTCAGAACACTTCGTGACCTTCTTTTTGAAAAAGGAATGGGCCGGAGAGGTCCGGGCCATTACACCACTATTTGGTGGACAGGGTGAAAGGGCCACATATCTTCTAGGATTGGTACACACTAATGTGTGTGGGCCATTTCTAGTAGAAGTTAAATGTGGATATTCTTACTTCATAAATTTTACTGATGACTTGAGTAGATATGGTTATGTCTATTTGATGAGGTATAAGTCTGAGTCCTTTGATAAATTCAAGGGATTAAGTAATGAAGTAGAGAATCAATTTGGAAAGAAGATAAATAATATTTGATCGGATCAAGGTGGAGAATATCTTAACCAATAGTTTATAAAATTTCTATGGGATTTTGGGATTCTATCTCAACTCACTCTGCCTTATACACCATAGTGGAATGGTGTTAGTGAAAGGAGGAATTGTACCTTGTTAGACATGATAAGGTCGATGATGATTCATTCGGATCTTCTATGATCATTTTGGGGATATGCATTACAAATTGCGGCATACACACTAAACTGAGTACTAACTAAATCAAAAAATGGAATTCCCTTCAATTTACGGAGTGAAAAGAAACTTGTTTTGTCGCATACACATGCATGGGGTTGCGAGGTGTTTGTTAAGGTCTTCTTAGGTAACAAGCTAGCACCCCAAGGCACAAATTGTATCTTTATAGGGTATCTTAGGGGAACAAATGGATACTACATATACAACCCCTCAGACAAGAAAATGAATGTCGCTAGAAAAGTCATATTTCTTGAGAGAGATCACATCCTCAAAAAGGATAGTAGGAGAAAAATTGATTTTGATGAAGTTGATGCTCAAGATACACAAGAGTTGGTACATGAACAGATTCCATAGGTCCCTATGGAAGAAGTAGTTTCTGAAACACAAGTACTGCGTAGGAGCACAAGAGTGGTAAGAGAACCAGAGAGAGATGGTTTTCTAGTCAGTGAATATGGTGACTCGTTATTGGTTGATAATGATGAATCTCTCTCCTAAAAAGATGCGGTAGAGAGCTTAGAATTTGCAAGATGCAAAGAAGCCGTGAATTCTGAAATGGATTTCATTTATCAGAACCAAGTTTGGGTTCTGGTTGATGCGTCAGTTGATGTAAATCCCATAAGGTGAAAATGGGAATTCAAGAGAAAATTGGACATGAAAGGCAAAGTAAATACCTATAAAGAAAGTCTAGTGGCTGAAGGATTTAAACAACATCAATTAATTAACTATGATGAAACCTTTTCACCAGTTTTCATATTTAAATCCATCAAAATTTTGCTTATTATAGCAACTTACTATGATTATGAGATTTGGAAGATGGATGTTAAGATTGTTTTCCTTAATGGGAACCTTCAGTAAGATTTTTATATGACACAACTAGAAGGGTTTGTGACTCTAGATGATTCCAAAAAAAATTCAAGTTACAGAGATCCATTTATGGATTGAAGCAAGAATCCATGTCATGGAACATTCGATTCAATTAAGCTATAAAATAATTTGGTTTTATTAAGAATGAATGTGAGTCATATGTTTACAAGAGGTTTAGTGGGAATGCGGTCATTATCCTAATAGTATATGTTGATGACTTATTACTTATTGGAAACGATATACCAATATTACAGTCTGTTAAGAACTGGTTAGACAAGTGTTTCTCCATGAAGGACTTAAGTGAAACATCTTATATTCTAAGGATCAAGATCATTCATGATAGATCTAAAAGGATGCTTGGATTAAGTCAGAGTACATACATTGACCATATACTAAATAGATTTAGCATGGAATAATCCACGGGGGGATTAGTTCCAATATTACATGGTTTACATCTTTCTAAGAGAATGTGTCATCGGACACAGCAGGAGAAAGAGAGAATGAGAAAGATCTCATACGCTTCAACGATAGGATCAATCATGTATATCATGTTGTGTACTAGACTTGATATTGCCTATGCATTGAGCATGGTAGACAGATATCAAGAAGATCCAGGAGAACAACATTGGTATGTTATTAAGGCTATTCTCAAGTATCTGAGAAAAGCTAAGGATATGTTCCTAATGTATGGAGGAGACGAGGAGCTAGTCATCGAGGGTTATATTGATGCTAGTTTTCAAACATATAGAAATGATTTGAAGTCATAGTCAGGATATGTTTTTTGTCTCAACAGATGAGTTGTGAGCTGGAAGAGTTCAAAGCAGCTAGTTGTCGTTGATTCTACAGTGGATTCTGAGTATATAGCAGCTTCTAATGCATCCAAAGAAACCGATTGGATTTGAAACTTTTTCCAGGATCTTGAGGTGGTACCTATTAGTAAATACCTTATCACATTATATTGTGATAATACTGTAGCGACGACTCTTGCAAAAGAGTCAAAGTCATACTAACGAACAAAGCATGTACTTTAGAATTAGCACCTCTTAAGGGATTTTTTTTCAAAGGGGTTAAGTTGGAGTAAGTAGAGTACTCGTGAAAGAGAACATGGTGGACCCCTTGACTAAAGGTCTATCTTAGAAAAAGTATGAGTATCATGTGAGAGCTAGTGGACTAAAGGTTATTAGTAGTTGGCTCTAGTGCAAGTGAGAGTCTGTTGGAGTTGATATCATAGAACCAACTTCTGTGTACTTTATGATAACTAGTATTCATAGTTTTGAATATTAATAAACATCTTATCACATCATGATTGTTTTGCGTAACATAGTACATGATAATTTCCCAAGATTATTTTTCGCAATAAAAGGTCATAGCATTTCCCCGCTATGATGAAAACCCGTAAGTGTTGACACTATTATTAAAATATATGTTATATAGTTGGATGATATCATTTGAGGGGCACAAATGATACAGGTTATCAGGGGTGGAGACTCGTAGGACTTTGATGCACCTTCTCATGGTGCACGCCCTTGGTAATATCCAGTGTAGGATATTGTGAGAATGAGACTCGTCAGTAGGAAATCCACATTCATATGTTTCATTGGACATTTCTATCTATGGATTTATGTATTGATTCTTATACTTTAATATTATTATTAATGAATATTATAAGTCACGTGCTTTGATATATTGATGAAAACCGCGATGACATTTGTTCGCAGAGAGGTAGGATACGTTGGGTGCGTCATGAGTAATATTGCATTAACAAATAATGTGAGAAAGGATTTGTCTCTTTTATTCTTTAATGAAAGTTGATATCGCTTGCTCTTTGATATAAATGATATAGCCTAAATAAATCCATGACTATGTTGTTATATGAGTATGTTCGATTTTCGAAAAGTCAAGGAAAGAGACATCGAGTGCATGAGTTGATGGCACCAGCGTGTAACCTGTTTGATTAGAGATATCATGATAAAAAATATATATTACACAATAAGTGTCCATATGAGTTATTATGTCATTGCGACATTAACTTCTTTCTTTAAGGGTACCTTGACGTGTTGACAGACGCTAACCTTGAACTTTAGACAACTTCGCCTAATGTCGTTGAGAAAGATGCCTAGAGGGTCACACACTAAGTGTAGTCAGAATCTTAGTTAAATAATATATTATTATTTATTATTTAACAAATTGAATAAATATTATTCTCACACGTGCTTTAATAATTATTCATATTTGCTTGATTGCATAAATTTTTTCACAAGTTATTCAAGAGAATATAATGTGAGCGGAATATTTAATAAATATTTATTTTCTATTTAGTAAATATAATATTTATTTATTAGTGAATAATATAATGATATTTATTTATTAAATAAATAGTCATTATTTAAGGCCCGATAAACATTGTTGAGGAATAACAGACTGATTTTTTAAGTCCGGTGAGAAATAATATATATTGAATATTATTTGATTAAATAATATTTTATTTAATTCGCAAATTAACAACATGTCGATGAAATAATAATATTATTATTATTTTAGATATGGGACTCCACAATGGATTAAATAAATATTAAAGGGCACTTGTGCAAATATTTATTTCTAAACCCTAGTGGTATTTAAACTCAATTATATTATTTTTTTCAATAGAGAAAATTCGTTTGTGTTGTGTACAATGATAGACAGAGAGAATCCTCTCAAACCATAGAGAGTTCCATCTCCAATAACGATCTCAAGAACAGAGAGAGGTCTTCTATAAGGACTCGGCCTTAAACATTACTTATTATTGAATTAAATGAATAATTCACATTGAGGATCTTTTCAGGTTTAGATTTTTAGAGAATTAGGACATAACTATTACATCTCAAAGATTACAAAGTAGACACATCTACTCAACTTCCATTTTTTCACAAAAATAAAAACTCTTGAATAAAAGAGTCATGTCTAGTTCCCTGTTTTAGACAGCCTGACATTTCCTTGATCCCATCCTTGACCCTATTCAACTTTATGTCCTGTGAAAAACATTTCAAAAAACCTTGGGATGAGCATAAAAAGCTCAGTAAGGGTTATAACAATATAGGAAGAAAACATTAGTCCATGTATACATAAGAATAAATGAAATATTACTTTACTCATAAAACATAAGTAATTTAACATACCTCATGAAATCAAAATATTTACGAATAACTCATAGAAATCATAAGACATAAAGGTAACTTGAGGCATTCATAACATTCTTACATAGAGAGTAACCCTCATGGTTACGTTTGGAATACCCATAACAGTATATTCCATAAATCTCTTCGGAGAAACCTTAACGTTTAACCCATTCGCATTACCCAATGCATTGGAGAGCTATATCGGGCTCACCCACCCTTAGTTTATCACGGAACCACCCGTCTTCATAAACAATGCCCAAGAACCATAACATAATCATAGAACATAACTTAAGCATAAAGGAAAGATAACATTCCCACGTTGCAATAACAATATAACATTTTAAGATATTGAAATAATGAATCCATTCAAAAAAACCATTTTCAAAACCATTTAAAACATTTAATAAAGAGATTTTTGAATCAAAGTGTCTCATACCACCTTGAAGCTTTTAAAATTTTAAACCATTAATATCCATATAAATAAATCCTTAAAACCATTTTGAAAACATGGATACTAATAAGAACAAATCATTAAAACATTTAAAGCGATATTTTAGTTAAAGGGTTTTTACCAAAATTAGAGATACTTGAATACAATAATTGAGGAATAACATTTAATCAGAATTTTATAATATCATGAGAATAAATGGATTCATGATATAATATTACAAAGGACAGTATATACACCATATAATATTTAATTGGTGCATAACAACAATGAAGTCTCAATAGAAATGTAAAATGAGATGAAATCCCATATAAAGAAGGTATCCTTAAATTAAGGATAAATCAGTCTCAAAATTATGTGTGACAAATATAAATACACCCAATATAAGTGGATATTAAGTGTAAAACAATCAGAGGTCATTCACACATATTCAAAGGATGACATATTCAATAACTACATGTCGAACCCAAAGAAATCGAAATTGGGTTAAAAAGTTCCCTTGGTAAAATTCGACAGCCTAACAGCGTCACTTTAAAATTCATAAAATTAGTTGATGAGAGAGAAAATGGTATCTCATCACCTGGAAATCAAATTTAAATCAATAAGGATATAGAATAACATATCTCAACATAAAAAGATGTAAATTAAAAGACATAACAAAATAAGACTTTTTAAAAGAGGAGTGTGAAAGGTTCCCTTACCGATTTGGGCAACTTTCGAAACGTACACCCCATGAAAGAAGGGTCATACAATGAAGATGTAACTACACATAAATGAGAGTATATTATAAAAATAGTAAAATAATGGGTAGTACATACACCACACAAAAGGAAATAGTGGCCAATATAGCATGAATCTCATGGGAATAAAAAAAGTGAGATAAAAATCCCCTTATGAAAATTTGGCAGCCTAACGGCACCACATAAAACTTCCAAAAATGGATTGATGAGATAAAATAGGGTCTCTCATCATATTAACATAAAATTTACAGAAATAGTAATATAAAATAACATCCCCCAACATAAGAAATATGAGCTTAAAGTAAGTTACATAAAAAGAGTACTTAAAAATAAAGAGAGAGGTGGGATCCCTTACCTCAAGTCTGACTTGTCTTGTTCGTTTCTTTATATTACTGAATAATAAAATTTGGTAAATTTATAATTTCTTAAGGTCCTAATTTAAATATTATTATTCAGTTCATATCACATATTATAATGTTATAATAATTGGTTAATAATGTGATTTCATATCGGATGTTTTTGTCGATGTTTGGTACATGAGTCAAAAATGAACTTGTTTGAAAATGATTGTCCATGTAGTTATAAGTAAATCATCTCCAGAATAGTATTAATGATTTAAATATAATATATATCCAGTACATATTCATTTTATACTATTCCATAACATTTGGAGATAAAAAGAAATGAAATGCACCGTTCATGGAGACGGTAGGTCGTACGTACGCATGAACGCTACTTTCATTTCTTTGACATATTAATGGAATTAAAAATAATTGAGAGATATATATATTATAATTCCAGTATAATATATATGTTTTATAGGTCTCATAAGTTCATTAATTTCATTCTTTATACATTTCATGTATTGCATGAACGAGTCACATCACTTGAGGGGGCGGTAGTCCACACTTCCTCGTATGAAATTATCGCATTTGCACAACATGCAAAGAATAAAGGTATGTTTTAAATATAAAATACATAAGCATATGGAAAACATAAATACCATATATATCATATATAAAATACAGTGACATCATAATGGACACCATGAAAGGTGTTAAGATAAGATTGAACAATCATCGTTTCGTGAGGCAGTAATTCGCCATCCACAGAAACAGTATGTTCTTTAACCATTATACGAAGGTGTGTGTAAGTGTGGCTCGAATAATTCACATAAAAACATCCTAGTATATTTAATATACTGGTGTTTTTATAAAAGAAATGAATAAAAAGATTTTAGGGGTTTGGAGAAGCAAAATAAAACAAAAGAACACAAGTGAAGACATTACCTTTAAATCGGGTAACTCCTCTTGGTTTGAACCAAAAGGGTTTCTTGAAGAGCATTATTCCAAAGGTGAGGCTTAAATGATGAATATAGGGATGTGTAGAGATTAAATGGGAAGGGGTTGTCCGAGGAAAAGACTTGAGAGGTGTGGGTAAGGTGGTAGAGGTGGGGGCCTTTTATAAGAGAAGAGGAGGGGCACTCTTGGAATTTATAAAATATTACTTTATTATAAAATTATTTTCGGATTTTAAATGTCCCAAAAGGATATATTTCTAGGATAAGGTGATGAGGTTTTGAAATCCACCCATCCAATAGGTTTTTGATAAGTGTAAAACTTAGATTTCACCCTATCTTCTTATTTTATTTAAATCGTTCATTTATGAGGTAATCACTGCATCATCACGGTGTCATAAATAAAATAATTTATTTAATGTCTAAAAATTATAAAACAAATATCATGATGCATGAAATATTTTTATATTTCTCATGAATATTTATAGTCAAAAATATGACTTGTATAACCCCATGTAAAAATTGTTTTAGTAAAACAATACATGTTTGTGACATTTTAATTTTAACTTTAAATAAAAAGTTATTAATGTCATTTTCAAACAAAAGTGGCTCCATGGGGTCCCCAAGTTGACTCATGGATTGTCTTGGTCAGACATGACTCATCTAATAAGGGTAGGACATGTTTCAAGATCATTTCATATTATTATAACATTATCTTTACCTTAAATTACACTGATTACCTCTAATCGTGATTAATAAAACTTAAAAGTTACTATTCACCAAAAAATTATTTTAATATCATTGAAAAAAAAATTATTTCCTAATTAAAACCATGTATGTCGGATTTTTGAAAATAAAATCACAGAAGTGGAAAAGTTTCATTTAAACGAAAAAACAGTTTCTTTAACTACCACTTAGTAGTTTCACTATTCATCAAAAATTGAAGTTTTTCAGAAAATACCAAAAATTCACCCTAAGCTATATTTGATATTCCGAATTCAAAAATGATGTCTATTTTACAAAATTCAAAATATATAAGTTTCATTAATTAATTTAATAATTCATTCCCGCTGTCAAAACAAATAGTGTGTTTTTAAGAAACAATATCTATTAAAAGATTGACACTAGTTTAAGTCCAATTTCAAAGTGAAATTAATTCCAATGACCACCATTGGATTAAATGGTAAAAATATATTCTAAATACACTTTAATATCAATTAAAAAGATAATATATCCATATAAATAAATCAGATTAAAAGGAGGTTTTGAATTAAAATGCAACATTTTCACTAAAAATGATCTTTATCGGAAAAATAACAAAAATTTACACAAAGTAAATTTTGATGTCCAGATTCTAAAGAAGGATTTTATTTTGTCAAATACAACATATAAAATTGTCAAAAGTATATTTAAAAAGGGTTCTCCATCAAAAGGCGGTTAATCGACCTTTTAAAGAATATTAGAAGATTTATGCTTAAAATTGGATTCATTTGCATTTTAAGCCTCTAACATTTATTGGATAAATGTAAAAATATTTAACAAACATATGTAATAATTTTGTAGTTATTTCTGTTCATTCTCGCCATTACAACGGCTAGGCGTTAACTATTATAATATTATTTTATTATTAGTGTGCAACGTAAGATTTCAAAGAAACTCGTTATTGCGTATTGGGTACGCCATCGAGCATAGCATTCCCTTTAAAGTAGTATTAACTTTTTATTCACAAATATTGATAAACATTATAATGTAATATTATTTATTTACCTGGGATGTTACATCCTTCTCCCCTTTTGGGAATTGTGTCCTCGCAATTTCAAAATTGGGCTTGGAAACTTCATTGAAAGTCCCACATCGGAACAAGAGTCAGTAAAACTATCACTTTAAAAGAAAGGGAGAGAAGTACAAAGGTCACCCGAGTTAACCCATAATAGGATTCCAAGTATGAAAATATGGATATGGAGGAGAAAACAAAGGGTCATGTTCTGATGGAGAGTGATAGTAAACATGTCTAGGAGAAAGTTAACCACAAGAAAATCACAAACTTGTTATGGGTTAAACGGTATTCGATTCCCCGGTAGGAAAAGTTAACAGAAAACATTTTTGTTTTAAGTTACTCTTAATTGAGGAATTTATTTTTGAGCTTAACAAAATCATAATGAAACATACTTACTTGTCACGTAGACATTCAACTTTTACTAGATTCCTTAATCAAACTCATATTTTCTCCAAAAGACGAGTATTTAGGAAGACTTGTTTGCATTAAGAGTATTATAATCAACCTCTTGAGAATCACCTAATCCACAAAAGAGAACTATATATTTCCCATGTCTTTATATCTCAACCAAAACCAAACCAAAAAGTTTAGTACGAGATCAAATAATACCCAAAAAGGATATTTTTTTTATAAAAAGAAAAACTTCTCCTAATCTCCAAAATTTGTCAAACAAAACCCAAAGTTCAACGAAGACCATTCAATAAACAATTTTTCCATAAAATTCTTCAAAGTAAACCCAACTAATATTGAAACCCAAATATTTGAAGGATTTAATCACATAGTCTCCCAAGGTACAAATTAGCATTTATCTCCAAATAACATCAGTTGCTCTTAAAGTCTCATACTGAAAAGTAATTAACCTAATCACATATCCTTCATGATAGGTTAATAATTTCTATAGATAACCCAAAATCAACTTACTATTGATTCATAAAATCATATAACTAAACATAATTAGTCAAACTAACCAGGTACTTCATGTAGTCCAATGGTAGGAGATAAATACCAGTCGCACTTTGGTTGTGGGTTCGATTCCCGCAGCTTTGTCCGACGCGACGGGTTGTCACACGGTCTGCGTGTTGTACTTTTTCCAAAACCATATAATTCTTAAAACATTCCCCAAAACGAGATAAAATCTTCAAAAATAACCATAAAATAATTTAACCTCAATTTTATCTCATGTCGTTCATATTCCATCATAACCTATAGTAACCCATAATTACCTCAAAAGTAAGGATCATATAAACCCTAATGGTTACCTTTATAATTATTACCTGAACTTCCATGTTGAGTTGGTTTTATCGTACATGATGAATTAGAGAACTCACCAAGGTTCAAGTGGTTGATCATGACTCCTGATAGTTGGTTTAGAATAACCACGAGATTTCTCATTGAATCCCCCATTTCATCCAGTCTCTTAATCAGAGAACCACCACAGTTTCCTTCAAACTCATTGTCACTTTGGTGCCTGCTAGATCCATCCATTTACTAAAACCAGAAATGTCAGTGTGAGTATATCAACAAAATCATTATGTACTAAAGAGGAAGATAAACACTAAGATATACTTATTAAAGTTATCTCAAACTCATTCCAACCTTAAAAAATAACAATGACTCTATCTAATATAATAACCATTGTGGTTATACACAACTTGTCACTTAACACTCTAACCTCTAAAGTTATTTAAACCGTCCTCTGATACCAACTATAAGGATCTGGCCTTAAACATTACTTATTATTGAATTAAATGAATAATTCACATTGAGGATCTTTTCAGGTTTAGATTTTTAGAGAATTAGGACATAACTATTACATCTCAAAGATTAAAAAGTAGACACATCTACTCAGCTTCCATTTTTTTTCAAAAAAATAAAAACTCTTGAACAAAAGAGTCATGTCTAGTTCCTTGTTTTAGACAGCTTGACATTTCCTTGATCCCATCCTTGACCCTATTCAACTTTATGTCCTGTGAAAAACATTTCAAAAAAACTTGGGATGAGCATAAAAAGCTCAGTAAGGGTTATAGAAATATGGAAAGAAAACATTAGTCCATGTATACATAAGAATCAATGAAATCTTACTTTACTCATAAAACATAAGCAATTTAACATAACTCATGAAATCATAAGATTTATGAATAACTCATAGAAATCATAAGACATAAAGGTAACTTGAGGCATTCATAACATTCTTACGTAGGGAGTAACCCTCATGGTTAAGTTTGGAATACCCATCACAGTATATTTGTAACACCCCAGGTAAATAAAGAGTATGACATTTTCACATTTATCCATATTTGTGAATAAAATATTAATATGACTTTAAAGGGGATGCTATGCTCGATGGCATACCCAACACGCAACAACGAGTTTCTTGGGAATCTTACGTTGCACTCTAATAATAAAATAATATTATTTTAAATAGTAGTTAACGCCTAGCCGTTGTAATGGAGGGAATGAACAGAACTAACTACAAAATGATTATATATGTTTGTCAAATATTTTTACTTTTTACAATAAATGTTAGAGGATTAAAAATTCAAATGAATCCAATTTTAAGTGCAAACATTCTAATATTATTTAAAAGGTCGATTAACCGCCTTTTGATGGAGAACCTCTTTTAAATCCACTTTTTGACAATTTTATGTGTTATCTTTGACAAAATAAAATTCTTCTTTAGAATCGGGACATCAAAATTTACTTTGTGTAAATTTTTGGTATTTTTCCGAAAAAAGTTCAATTTTTAATGAATAGTGAAAAATGTTGTATTTTAATTCAAAACCTCTTTTAATCTAATTTATTTATATGATTAAGTTATCTTTTGAATTGGTTTTAAAGTGAAATTATAATATATTTTTACCATTTAATCCAATAGTGGTCGTTGGAATTAATTTCACTTTGAAATCGGACTTAAACTAGTGTCAATCTTTTGATACATTTTGTTTCATAAAAACACGCTATTTGTTTTGACAGTGGGAATTAATTATTAAATTAATTAATGCAACTTATATATTCTGAATTTTGTAAAATAGACATAATTTTTGAATTCGGAATATCAAATATAGCTTAGGGTGAACTTTGGGTAATTTTCTGAAAAACTTCAATTTTTGATGAATAGTGAAACCACTAAGTGGTACTTATAAAAACTGATTTTCCGTTTAAATGAAATTTTGTCATCATTGTGTTTTGAATTTCAAAAATTAGACATACATGGTTGTCATTAAGAAGTAAAATATGGTTCAATGGGATTAAAATAATTTTTTGGTGAATAGTAACTTATTAAGTTTTTAATCACGATTAGAGGTAATTAGTGTAGTTTAAGGTAAGAATAATGTTTTAATAAAATGAAATAACCTATACACATGTCCTACCCTCATTGGATGTGTCATGGACGACCAATAAAATCCATGGGTCAACTTGGGGACCCCATGGAGCCACTTTGGTTGGAAAATTACATAAATATCTTTTTATTTAATGTTAAAGTAAAAATGAAACAAACATGAGATGTTTTACTAAAACAATTTTTACATGAGGTTATACAAGTCAGATTTCTGACTATAAATAATAAATGGAAAGATAAAAAGATTTACTACATCATAGTATTTTTTTATAATTTTTAGACATTAAATAAATTAAATTATTTATGACATCATGATGATGCAGCGATGACCTCATTATTTAACGATTTAAATAAAATGGAAAGATAATGTAAAATCTAAGACCTACACATGTCCAAAACCTATTGGATGGGTGTATTTAGAACCCTTATCACCTTACCCTAGAATTATATCAATGTGGGACCTTTTAAATCCAAAACTCATTTTCAAATAAAGTAACATTTCTTTACTTTCCAAGAGTGCCCCTCCTCTCCTCTTATAAAAGGCCCCCACCTCTACCTCCTTACCCACACTTCCAAAGCCTTTGGCTCAGCCAAAACCTGCCCATTTTGTCTCTACAAATCCCTATATAACTCCTTGAAGCCTCACTTTGGGCAGAAGTCTTCCCAAGGAAGCCTTTGAGCTCAAACCAAAGGGAGTTACCCGATTTTAAGGTAATGTCTTCACTTGTGTCCTTTTGTTTTATTTTGATTCTACAACCCCCTAAACTCTTTTTATTCATTTCTTTTGTAACAACTCCAGTATCTTAAATATACTAGGATGTTGTTATAAGAATGATTCGAGCTACACTTACACACACCTTCGTCTAATGGTTAAAGAACATATTGTTTCTGTGGTTGGCGATTTTCTGCCTCACGAAATGATGATTGTTCAATATTCTTTTAACACCTTTAAAGGTGGACATTATGATGTCGCTGTATTTTATATATGATATATATGGTATTTATGTTTACTATATGCTTCTGTATTTTATATTTAAACCATACTTTTATTCTTTTCATGTTGTGTAAATGCGATAATTTCATATGAGGAAGTGTGGACTACCGCCCCCTCAAGTGATGTGACTCGTACATGCAATACATGGAACGTATAAAGAATGAAATTAATGATCATATGTGACCTATATAACATATATATTATAATGGAATTATAATATATATATATATATATATCATTCATTTTTAATTCAGTTAATATGACATAGAAATGAAAGTAGCGTTCATGCGTACGTACGGCTCACCGTCTCCATAAACGGTGCATTTCATTTCTTACCTCTAAATGATTATGTGATATTATAAATACATGTATATGCTAGATATATATGATATATATGATATCCAAATAAATAATTTCATTATTTATATAAAGAACCTTTGACCACACGAACAACATGTAATTGTAAGAAGTCCACTTTTGACTTAAGAACCAAATATCGACAAAACAAACATTATTAACTTAAATGATTACATAATGTTTATAACATGTCAATAATTGATATAAAACGAATAATGAACTTGAAAAAGGTTCTTAAGCAAGTATAAATTAACTCAAGTTTATTATTCAGGACGTTAAAGAACGATCGAGTCAAGTCGGACCCGAGGTAAGGGATCCTACTCCACTCTTTTTTTTAAGTACACTCTTTTATGTCATTCATTCTAAGCTCATATTTATTGTGATTGGGATGTTATTTTATATTAATCTTACTGTAATTTTTATGTTCATATGATGAGAGACCCTATTCTCTCTCATCAATCCATTTTGGAAGTTTTGAGTGGCGCCGTTAGGCTGCCGAATTTTCGTAAGAGATCCAACCTCTCTCTTTCTTTTTAAGTACTCTCCTTTATGTCACTTCTTTTAAGATACTATTTGTTATGTTGGGGGATGTTATTTTGTATTCCTCTTTCTGTAAAATTTATGTTGATATGATGAGATACCCTATTTCCTCTCATCAATCCATTTTGGAAGTTTTAAGTGGTGTTGTTAGGCTGCCGAGTTTTCGTAAGGGATTTTTCATCTCACTTTTATTCCCGTGAGATTTATGCTACATTTTCCACAATTTCCTTTGAGTGGTGTATGTACTTCACATTATTATACACTTTTTGTAGTATAATTTCATTTATGGGTATTTAAATCTTCATTGTATGACCCTTCTTCCATGGGGTGTACGTTTCGAAAGTTACCCAACTCGGTAAGGGGACCTTTCACCCTCCTTTTTTTAAAAGACTTATTTTGTTATGTCTTTTAATTCACATACTATTATGTTGGGATATGTTCTTCTATATCCTTATTTATGTAAATTTTATGTCCAAGTGATGAGATCCCCTTTATCTCTCTCATCAACCCTTTTTGTAAAATTTTATGTGACGCCGATAGGCTGTCGAATTTTACCAAGGGAACTTCTTAACCCAATTTCGATTTCTTTGGGTTCAACATGTAGTTATCGAATATGTCATCCTTTGAATATGTTTGAATAACATTTGATTGTTTTACACTTAATATCCACTTATATTGGGTGTATTTATATTTTTCACACATAATTATGAGATTGATTTATCCTTAATTTAAGGATACCTTCTTTATAATGGATTTCATCTCATTTTACATTTCTTTTAAGACTTTATTGTTGTTATGCACAAATTCACTATTATATGGTGTGTATATTGTCCTTTGACATATTATATCATGAATCCCTTTATTCTCATGATATAATAAATTTTGGATTAAATGTTATTTCGCTATTATTTGTATTCAAGAGTCTCTCATTTTGTTAAAAACGATTTAACAAAAATATCATTTTAAATGTTTTAAAGATTTATTATTCTAAATCTTTATATTTAATGTCCATGTTTTGAAAATGGTTTTCAGTATTTATTTATATGGACATTAATGTTTTAAAATTATAATTCCATTAAAAGCTTCAAAGTGGTATGGGACACTTTGATTCAAAAATCTCTTTTAAATGGTTTTTGAAAATGGATTGATTAATTCGATATCTGGGAATTACTTATTGTGATTACAAATGAAATGTTGTTATTGAAATGTTTATATTTTCAATATTTTATGTGTAATGATGGTACTTGGAAATTTTACGGGTGGTTACGTGATAAACCATATGACGGGTGGTGTCGTGAATACCAGGACGGGTGGTTACGTTATAACCTCCAATGCATTGGGTATGGAAGTCGGCCGTATGGCTATTCCATTAAGTATATGTGGAAGTCGGCCATATGGTTATTCCATTAAGTATGTGTGGAAGTCGACCGTATGGTTATTCCACTTAAGTATGTTTATGTCCCAAGTTACCTTTGTATGTTATGTGATATTTATATGGGTTTTATGGTAATCTTTTGGTTACAGAAGGGTAAGTAATGAACTTTTATTCAGTGAAGAGTTTTTACTACTTCGAAAAGGTGAAAAGTATTACTTTGATAAAGTATACATGGTTTACTTGTTGTTTTGAAAAACTAACAGTTTTCATTCTTTGTGTATCCCTTACTAAGCTTTTTATGCTCATCCCAAGTTTTTGAAATGTTTTTCACAAGACTTAACGTGGAATAGGGTCAAGGATGGGATCAAGGGAAAGTCATGCAACCTAAAACATGGAACTGGACATGTTTCTTTTTAAGAGTTTTTATTTTATGGAAACTTAGTAAAAGTTTCTACTTTGTAATCTTTTGAGATGTAATAGTTATGTCCTAATTCTCTAAAACTCTAAACCTGAAAATATCCTCAATATGAATTATTCATTTAATTCAATATTAAGTAAGGTTTAAGGTTGGGGTCTTATAGTTGGTATCAAAGGTCAGTTTAGATAACTTTATAGGTTAGGGTATTCTTTAAGCATAAGTGACATGACCATAATGGTTAGGATTTCATAAACAGTCCTAGTTTTAGATAAAGTGAATGAGTAAGTATATCTTAGTGTTTATCTTCCTCTTTAGTACATGTTGGTTTTGTTGATATACTCACACTGACCTTTTTGGTTTTAGTAAATGGCTGGATCTAGCAGGCACCAAGGTAACGGTGGATGTGAAGGAAACTGTGACAGTTTTCTGAGTGAGCAACTGAATGATATGGAAGCTGCAATGAGAACTCTTGTGTTTATCCTCAACCAACTATCTGGAGTCATGATTGACCACCTAAACCTTGGTGATTTCTATAAGGCATCATATATGCGAGAAACAAATCCCTACGGAACTACATGTAATAATCATAAAGGTAAGTGTGTTCAAAAACCTATGTGTCATAGATGTGGAAAAAAACACCTAGGAAAATGTTTCAAAGGGACAGAAATATGCTATAGATGTGGAAATGAAGGTCATAAAGCAAGAACCTGCCATGGAAAAAGGAAGCATCCAGTTGACTTGAGGAAAGGGAAAGAAGTTCTTTCTGAGGGATCAATTGAATGTTTTAAATGTGGTGTGCATGGTCATTATGAAAACACATGTCCTATGAAGAATTTTCGTGAATGGGATCACCAAGATCATACAAATACTCATTTACCAATACCTAATGCCATTCCGATTGAGGATGAAGAAACTGACAATGACCAATCAAAGGTATGGATTATTTCTTAACTTTTGTTTTCTATTTTGGAATCTTAGGATATGATTCATGATTTTGTTTGTAGGAAAGAAGTATTTCAGAATAAGTTGGAAAGGAATGGTTAATGGATCATGAAGAATGTTGAATGAGTAAGAAGTAAACATATAAGGGCTTCAAGAGTTATGGTGAAATTCTTAAGATTATTAAGTGTCTTTTGATGATGGGGTACATTAGAAGACTTTTTATAGTATGTGTAACACTGATGTTTGATATATGAAAATTTTATTCAAAGAATAGTAATCTGTTCTTTTGTGGACATAGTTATAAAGAACCATTTGGGTTTATATGATCCTTACTTTTTAGGTAATTATGGGTTACTCTATGATATGATGGAAAATTAAAGGAATGAGATAAACTTGAGGTTAAAATATGTTATGATCATTTTTGAATATTTTATCTCATTTTGGGGAATTTTTTTGAGAATTATATAGTTTTGGAAAAAGGACAACACGCAGACCGTGTGACAACCCGTCGCGTCGGACAAAGCTGTGGGAATCAAACCCACAACCAAAGTGTGACTGGTATTTATCGCCTACCACTGGACTACGTGAAGTCCCTGGTTAGTTTGACTGATTCTTTTTAGTTATATGATTTTATGAATTAAGAGTAAGTTGATTTTAGGTTAAATATGAAAATTTATTAACCTATCATGGAGGATATGTGATTAGGTTAATTACTTTTCAATACGATACTTTAAGAGCAACTGATGTTGTTTGGAGATAAATGTTACGATTTAACTTGGAAGACTATGTGACTAAATCCTTCAAATATTTGGGTTTCAATATTATTTTGGTTTACTTTGAAGTATTTTATGGACAATTTGTTTATCGAATAGTCCTCGTTGAACTTTGGGTTTTGTTGGAAAAAATTTGGATATTAAGAATAGATTTTCTTTTTATAAAGGGTTATCCTTTTCTGGATTATCTGATCTTGTACTAACCTTTTTGGTTTTGGTTTTGATTAGAGTCTAAATACATGGGAAGTATATAGTTCTCTATTGTGGATTAGGTGATTCTCTAGAAATTGATTATAGTACTCTTAATGCGAAAAAGTCTTCCTAAATACTCGTCTTTTGGAGAAAGTATGAGTTTGATTAAGGAATCTAGTAAAAGTTGAAAGTCAACATGATAAGTGATTATGTTTCCTTATGAATAAATTCCTCAATAAAAAGTAACTTAAAACAAAAATGTTGTCTATTAACTTTTCCTACTGGGGAATCGAATACCGTATAACCCATCACAAGTTTGTGATTTTCTTATGGTTAACTTTCTCCTAGACATGTTTACTATCATTCTTCATCAGAACATGACCCTTTGTTTTTTCTTCCATGTCCATATTTTCCTACTTGGAATCATAGTATGGGTTAACTCGGGTGACCTCTGTACTTCTCTCCCTTTATTTTAAAGTGATTGTTTTACCGACTCTTGTTCTGATGTGGGACTTTCAAGGATGTTTCCGAGCCCAATTTTAAAATTGCGAGGACGCATGTCACGAACCAGCCCGGGTCAACCCTGCGCCCCTATCCCGACTCCCTTCGTCGCCGCAGCCTCTCGCCGTCTGTCTCCCCTGCGCGCTCCCTTTCCCCCTGCAGTAAGTTTTCTCTTTATTTTTATTATGTTTTTTTTTATTATCACATTAATGATATTATTATTATTAATGTTATAATGTTAATATTCTTTTTATTATTATTATTATTATTATTATATTATGTTATACTTACTATTATTATTACATTATGTTATTCTTCTTATTATTATTATATTATTATTATTATTATGCTATTGTTATTAAATTATTATTATTAATATTATAATGTTAATATTATTTTATATTATTAATATTATTATATCATTATTAAAATTACTATTATGTTATTATTATTAATACTATATTATTATTATTATTATTATTATATTTATTATCATTTTAATTATTAACATCTTATTATTATTATTATTATTTATTAATTGATTAATTAATTAATTATCTATTTATTTATTTATTCATTTATGTATTTGTTAATTAATCAATTATTTAGTTATTTACTTATTTGTTTATTAATTAATTGATTAATAAATTATCTATTTATTTATTTATTTGTTCATTTAGGTACTTGTTAAATTAATTAGTTATTTATTTACTTATTCATTTGGTTATCTATTTATTCTCTTGATTATTTTTGTATGCGTTGTTTATCTATATATATTTATTTAATTGCCTATTTGTTTATTAATTGATTGATTAATAAACTGATTAATTAATTTATTCATTTATTTTTCCTTCGTGGAAACTTGGTGTTTATATTTGGTTTGTATTAATCCTTTTCCTGTCGCGGGTTGAGTGACGTGTACTTTTTCCACTGTTCAGCGTACACAGTTTGACCGCAAAGGATTTTCCTACTTTCTGTTGAGGTTCCGCCGTCTCCGCGCCTCAGTTTCGAGAATGTTGGACTTTATCACGTGGCCTCAGACACACGTCGTGTCATCGCGCCTCGGTTCCAAGGTCGTTTTACCGTCGCGCTTGGATCTTGAGGTAGGTCTCCCATTGCACTCGCCTTTAAATTAAGAATTTATTTATTCCTTGCCTTTTATTGGATTTCAGTAAATTTAAAGGGATATTTAGTAGTTTTTATCGTGTGGTGATCTGCTGATGATAAAACCCGTTTTTAATTCTAGCGTTTCATTAAAAGCGTTTTCTTGGATTTAATTGTGTGCTTCCATGGTAGTTTTGCTAGATGGTTCTTCCTGATTAACGAAAGATCATGTTGAATTGGGTTCTGAAGCGGTTTTGGTGTGTGTAAAATGGTAGGTGTATTGGTTATGGAAAATGGTGTTTTTATTTGAACCTTGATTAGAGGAAGTGCCGTGTGACCTTTAAACTCGATTTTTGGAAACATTAAGCGTGGTTCTTGGTAGTTGAAAAAGAAAAATGTCTTCCTTTGATGCGTGATTAAAATTCTGGATTTCATTTGAGAAATATTATTCTTTCAAAAGGTGTTTAAAGGCCCGTTTGGCTCTTGATAAAAGTGGGGTGCGTTTGGAACTGGGAAAATGATTTCTTACTTGTGATACCAACGTCTTTCAGGTTTGAGATGCTGATTTGAGTTTCTTAAATAATGTTCTAAGTGCGTTTCTGATTTTCAATCGTGTGTCGTATGTCATGTCCCTTGGAAATGTTTTAGTGTTAGATGTTCAAAGTGTAAATGATATGACGGCCCGGTTGGCACTTTAATAAATGTGAAGTGATTATACTTATATTTATATATATATATACGTACTTGTGAGGGCATTTCTACAGGGGGACTTCCCTTCGAGGGTTGTCGTGTAGCGATGTCCGTGTAAGGGGTTGGCAAGTGCGGTGAGATGAGTCACGCGTGCGCGGGTCTCCCACTTACACAGTGTTACAAAAACTACTATGGGTTCCTGGGCGTCTTGTAGATTATCGAGTGACGGTTGCTTGCTAACCCTGATTAGACGGGTTAGTACCCCCTGGAGTTACAGACAGGCCAGGAGGGATGTGCCACTGGTTGGCTGTTAGGGCGGCCAGTTGGTTATTGACTAAGGAGTACCATGCCGGCAGGTATTCTGAACCCGAGTACGTCTAGGGGTTTTCTAGGGATGTTCAGGATCGCCCATGGTTATTGCTGATAACTTCTGGTTTATTGGTACTGCACTTGGTTATCCTTACCTGTTTACCTTTACTTGCACTTGTTTTCCCTGCTTGTTTTCCTTCAGTCATATTTCACAGCCTATACTGTTAGACTTTGAGAAAAATGGTTTTCAAATGAAAATGCTTTATTCGCTTTGGGTTAGATTTGAAAATGTAACACTTTGCTTTTCAGAATGAGTTTAAAACTAATGAAATGGAACTAACTTTCGAAAAAGAATAAGGGAAATGTCTCGTGTTTGATTTTCAAGTAAAACATTATGAAAAATTACTTTTATACATTATAGTTCAAACCTGGATTATGTAGATTCTATATTTATTGGCAGTGCTTTGGGACTTGTTGTTGGGCTCACCTACTGAGTACTTTTGTGCTCACGCCTATCTTTTACCTTTTTCAGTCGCAGGTCTTCCGTTTTGAGTCGCTCAGTGTTGGAGCGAGGTTGCTCTCTAGTTGGGTGGTGACCTGAGAGGTCACATGGAGGTACGTGGTTGTGTGGTTTTTATTTCTTTTCCGCTGTTAGTGTTTATTTATTCTGTTCTATTTACTTTTGTTTTGGGCTGAAATCGTTCCCAACGATCAAGTCTTAATGCCCAGCACTGGTTGCCATCCCGGGGGGATTGGGAACGCCCCTCGGGACTTGCCGCGGACCGGCTCGGGTGACCGGTTCAGGGTCGACCCGGGCTGGTTCGTGACAACGCAATTCCCAAAAGGGGGGAAGGATGTAACACCCCAGGTAAATAAAGAGTATGATATTTTCACATTTATCCATATTTGTGAATAAAATATTAATATGACTTTAAAGGGGACGCTATGCTCGATGGCGTACCCAACACGCAACAACGAGTTTCTTGGGAATCTTACGTTGCACTCTAATAATAAAATAATATTATTTTAAATAGTAGTTAACGCCTAGCCATTGTAATGGAGGGAATGAACAGAACTAACTACAAAATGATTATATATGTTTGTCAAATATTTTTACTTTTTACAATACATGTTAGAGGATTAAAAATGCAAATGAATCCAATTTTAAGCGTAAACATTCTAATATTATTTAAAAGGTCGATTAACTGCCTTTTGATGGCGAACCTCTTTTAAATCCACTTTTTAACAGTTTTATGTGTTATCTTTGACAAAATAAAATTCTTCTTTAGAATCGGGACATCAAAATTTACTTTGTGTAAATTTTTGGTATTTTTCCGAAAAAGTTCAATTTTTAATGAATAGTGAAAAATGTTGTATTTTAATTCAAAACCTCGTTTAATATAATTTATTTATATGATTAGATTATCTATTGAATTGGTTTTAAAGTGAAATTAGAATATATTTTTACCATTTAATCCAATATTGTTCGTTGGAATTAATTTCACTTTGAAATTGGACTTAAACTAGTGTCAATCTTTTGATACATTTTGTTTCATAAAAACACGCTATTTGTTTTGACAACGGGAATTAATTATTAAATTAATTAATTCAACTTATATGTTCTGAATTTTGTAAAATAGACATCATTTTTGAATTCGGAATATCAAATATAGCTTAGGGTGAACTTTTGGTAATTTTCTGAAAAACTTCAATTTTTGATGAATAGTGAAACCACTAAGTGGTACTTATAAAAACTGATTTTCTGTTTAAATGAAATTTTGCCATCATTGTGTTTTGAATTTCAAAAATATGACATACATGGTTGTCATTAAGAAGTAAAATGTGGTTCAATGGGATTAAAATAATTTTTTGGTGAATAGTAACTTATTAAGTTTTTAATCGCGATTAGAGGTAAATAGTGTAGTTTAAGGTAAGAATAATGTTTTAATAAAATGAAATGACCTAGACACATGTCCTACCCTCATTTGATGTGTCATGGATGACCAAGACAATCCATGGGTCAACTTGGGGACCCCATGGAGCCACTTTGGTTGGAAAATGACATAAATATCTTTTTATTTAATGTTAAAGTAAAAATGACACAAACATGAGATGTTTTACTAAAACAATTTTTACATGGGGTTATACAAGTCAGATTTCTGACTATAAATAATAAATGTAAATCTAAAAATATTTACTACATCATGGTATTTTTTTATAATTTTTAGACATTAAATAAATTAAATTATTTATGATATCATGATGATGCAACGATGACCTCATTATTTAACGATTTAAATAAAATGGAAAGATAATGTAAAATCTAAGACCTACACATGTCCAAAACCTATTGGATGGGTGGATTTAGAACCCTTATCACCTTATCCTCGAATTATATTAATGTGGGACCTTTGAAATCCGAAACTCATTTTCAAATAAAGTAACATTTCTTTACTTTCCAAGAGTGTCCCTCCTCTCCTCTTATAAAAGGCCCTCACCTCTACCTCCTTACCCACACTTCCAAAGCCTTTGGATCGGCCAACACCTACCCATTTTGTCTCTACACATCCCTCTCTAACTCCTTGAAGCCTCACTTTGGGCATAAGTCTTCCCAAGGAAGCCTTTGAGCTCAAACCAAAGGGAGTTACCTGATATTAAGGTAATGTCTTCACTTGTGTCCTTTTGTTTTATTTTGCTTCTCCAACCCCCTAAACTCTTTTTATTCATTTCTTTTGTAACACCTCCAGTATATTAAATATACTAGGATGTTGTTATAATAATTATTCGAGCTACACTTACACACACCTTCATCTAATGGTTAAAGAACATACTGTTTCTATGGTTGGCGATTTTCTGCCTCACGAAACGATGATTGTTCAATATTCTTTTAACACCTTTAAAGGTGTCCATTATGATGTCACTGTATTTTATATATGATATATATGGTATTTATGTTTACTATATGCTTCTGTATTTTATATTTAAACCATACTTTTATTCTTTTCATGTTGTGTAAATGCGATAATTTCATATGAGGAAGTGTGGACTACCGCCCCCTCAAGTGATGTGACTCGTACATGCAATACATGGAACATATAAAGAATTAAATTAATGATCATATGTGACCTATATAACATATATATTATACTGTAATTATAATATATATATATATATATAATTCATTTTTAATTCCTTTAATATGACATAGAAATGAAAGTAGCGTTCATGCGTACGTACGGCTTACCGTCTCCATGAACGGTGCATTTCATTTCTTACCTCTAAATGATTATGTGATATTATAAATACATGTATATTCTAGATATATATGATATATATGATATCCAAATCAGGAATTTCATTCTGGATATAAAGAACCTTTGACCACACGAACGACATGTAATTGTAAGAAGTCCACTTTTGACTTAAGAACCAAATATCGACAAAACAAACATTATTAACTTAAATGATTACATAATGTTTATAACATGTCAATAATTGATATAAAATGAATAATGAACTTGAAAAATGTTCTTAATCAAGTAGAAATTAACTCAAGTTTATTATTCAGGACGTTAAAGAACGATCGAGTCAAGTCGGACCCGAGGTAAGGGATCCTACTCCACTCTTTTTTTTAAGTACACTCTTTTATGTCATTCCTTCTAAGCTCATCTTTATTGTGATTGGGATGTTATTTTATATTAATCTTACTGTAATTTTTATGTTCATATGATGAGAGACCTTATTCTCTCTCATCAATCCATTTTGGAAGTTTTGAGTGGTGCCGTTAGGCTGCCGAATTTTCGTAAGAGATCCAACCTCTCTCTTTCTTTTTAAGTACTCTCCTTTATGTCACTTCTTTTAAGCTCCTATTTGTTATGTTGGGGGATGTTATTTTGTATTCCTATTTCTGTAAACTTTATTTTGATATGATGAGATACCATATTTCCTCTCATCAATCCATTTTGGAAGTTTTAAGTGGTGCCGTTAGGCTGCCGAGTTTTCGTAAGGGATTTTTCATCTCACTTTTATTCCCATGAGATTTATGCTACATTTGCCACAATTTCCTTTGAGTGGTGTATGTACTGTCCATTATTATACACTTTGTGTAGTATAATTTCATTTATGGGTATTTAAATCTTCATTGTATGACCCTTCTTCCATGGGGTGTACGTTTCGAAAGTTACCCAACTCGGTAAGGGGACCTTTCACCCTCCTTTTTTTTAAAAGAATTCTTTTGTTATGTCTTTTAATTCACATACTATTATGTTGGGATATGTTCTTCTATATCCTTATTTATGTAAATTTTATGTCCAAGTGATGAGATCCCCTTTATCTCTCTCATCAACCCTTTTTGTAAAATTTTATGTGACGCTGATAGGCTGTCGAATTTTACCAAGGGAACTTCTTAACCCAATTTCGATTTCTTTGGGTTCAACATGTAGTTATCGAATATGTCATCCTTTGAATATGTGTGAATAACCTTTTATTTTTTTACACTTAATATCCACTTATATTGGGTGTATTTATATTTGTCACACATAATTATGAGATTGATTTATCCTTAATTTAAGGATACCTTCTTTATAATGGATTTCATCTCATTTTACATTTCTTTTGAGACTTCATTGTTGTTATGCACCAATTAACTCTTATATGGTGTGTATACTGTCCTTTGACATATTATATCACGAATCCCTTTATTCTCATGATATAATAAAGTTCTGATTAAATGTTATTCTGCTATTATTTGTATTCAAGAGTCTCTCATTTTGTTAAAAACGATTTAACAAAAATATCGTTTTAAATGTTTTAAAGATTTGTTATTCTAAATCTTTATCTTTAATGTCCATGTTTTCAAAATGGTTTTCAGTATTTATTTATATGGACATTAATGTTTTAAAATTATAATTCCATTAAAAGCTTCAAAGTGGTATGGGACACTTTGATTCAAAAATCTCTTTTAAATGGTTTTTGAAAATGGATTGATTACTTCAATATATGGGAATTACTTATTGTGATTACAAATGAAACGTTGTTATTGAAATGTTTATATTTTCAATATTTTATGTGTAATGATGGTACTTGGACATTTTACAGGTGGTTACGTGATAAACCATATGACGGGTGGTGCCGTGAATACTAGGACGGGTGGTTACGTTATAACCTCCAATGCATTGGGTATGGAAGTCGGCCGTATGGCTATTCCATTAAGTATGTGTGGAAGTCGGCCGTATGGCTATTCCATTAAGTATGTGTGGAAGTCGACCGTATGGTTATTCCACTTAAGTGTGTTTATGTCCCAAGTTACCTTTATATGTTATGGGATCTTTATATGGGTTTTATGGTAATCTTTTGGTTACAGAAGGGTAAGTAATGAACTTTTATTCAGTGAAGAGTTTTTACTACTTCGAAAAGGTGAAAAGTATTACTTTGATAAAGTATACATGATTTACTTATTGTTTTGAAAAACTAACAGTTTTCATTCTTTGTGTATCCCTTACTGAGCTTTTTATGCTCATCCCAAGTTTTTGAAATGTTTTTCACAGGACTTAACATGGAATAGGGTCAAGGATGAGATAAAGGGAAAGTCATGCAACCTAAAACATGGAACTGGACATGTTTCTTTTTAAGAGTTTTTATTTTATGGAAACTTAGTAAAAGTTTCTACTTTGTAATCTTTTGAGATGTAATAGTTATGTCCTAATTATCTAAAACTCTAAACCTGAAAAGATCCTCAATGTGAATTATTAATTTAATTAGATATTAAGTAAGGTTTAAGGTTGGGGTCTTATAATATTCCCTAAATCTCTTCGGAGAAACCTTAACGTTTAACCCCTTCGCGTTACCCAATGCATTGGAGAGCTATATCGGGCTCACCCGCCCTTAGTTTATCACGGAACCACCCGTCTTCATAAACAATTCCCAAGAACCATAACATAATCATAGCACATAACTTAAGCATAAAGGAAAGATAACATTACCACATTGAAATAACAATATAAAATTTTAAGATATTGAAATAATGAATCCATTCAAAAAAACCATTTTCAAAACCATTTAAAACATTTAATAAAGAGATTTTTGAATCAAAGTGTCCCATACCACCTTGAAGCTTTTAACATTTTAAACCATTAATATCCATATAAATAAATCCTTAAAACCATTTTGAAAATATGGATATTAATAAGAACAAATCATTAAAACATTTAAAGCGATATTTTAGTTAAAGGGTTTTTACCAAAATTAGAGACACTTGAATACAATAATTGAGGAATAAAATTTAATCAGAATTTTATAATATCATGAGAATAAATGGATTCATGATATAATATTCCAAAGGACATTATATACACCATATAAGAGTGAATTGGTGCATAACAACAATGAATTCTCAATAGAAATGTAAAATGATATGAAATCCCATATAAAGAAGGTATCCTTAAATTAAGGATAAATCAATCTCAAAAGTATGTGTGAAAAATATAAATACACCCAATATAAGTGGATATTAAGTGTAAAAAAATCAGAGGTCATTCACATATATTCAAAGGATGACATATTCAATAACTACATGCTGAACCCAAAGAAATCGAAATTGGGTTAAAAAGTTCCCTTGGTAAAATTCGACAGCCTAACGACGTCACTTTAAAATTCATAAAATTAGTTGATGAGAGAGAAAATGATATCTCATCACTTGGACATAAAATTTACATCAACAAGGATATATAATAACATATCCCAACATAAAAATATGTAAATTAAAATACATAACAAAATAAGTCTTTTTAAAAGAGGAGTGTGAAAGGTTCCCTTACCGATTTGGGCAACTTTCGAAACGTACACCCCATGAAAGAAGGGTCATACAATGAAGATGTAACTACCCATAAATGAGAGTATATTATAAAAATAGTAAAATAATGGGTAGTACATACACCACACAAAAGGAAATAGTGTCCAATGTAGCATGAATCTCACGGGAATAAAAAAAGTGAGATAAAAATCCCCTTATGAAAATTTGGCAGCCTAACGGCGCCACATAAAACTTCCAAAAATGGATTGATGAGATAAAATAGGGTCTCTCATAATATTAACATAAAATTTACAGCAAGAGGAATATAAAATAACATCCCCCAACATAAGAAAGATGATCTTAAAGTAAGTTACATAAAAAGAGTACTTAAAAATAAAGAGAGAGGTGGGATCCCTTACCTCAAGTCCGACTTGTCTTGTTCGTTTCTTTATATTCCTGAATAATAAACTTTGGTCAATTTATAATTTCTTAAGGTCCTACTTTAAAGATTATTATTCAGTTCATATCACATATTATAATGTTATAATAATTGGTTAATAATGTGAGTTCATATCGGACGTTTTTGTCGATGTTTGGTACATGAGTCAAAAATGAACTTGTTTGAAAATGATTGTCCATGTAGTTATAATTAAATCATCTCCAGAATAGTATTAATGATTTAAATATAATATATATCCAGTACATATTCATTTTATACTATTCCATAACATTTTTAGATAAAAAGAAATGAAATGCACCGTTCATGGAGACGGTAGGCCGTACGTACGCATGAACACTACTTTCATTTCTTTGACATATTAATGGAATTAAAAATAATTGAGACATATATATATTATAATTCCAGTATAATATATATGTTTTATAGGTCGCATAAGTTCATTAATTTCATTCTTTATACATTCCATGTATTGCATGAACGAGTCACATCACTTGAGGGGGCGGTAGTCCACACTTCCTCGTATGAAATTATCGCATTTGCACAACATGCAAAGAATAAAGGTATGTTTTAAATATAAAATACAGAAGCATATGGAAAACATAAATACGATATATATCATATATAAAATACAGTGACATCATAATGACCACCATGAAAGGTGTTAAGATAAGATTGAACAATCATCGTTTCGTGAGGCAGTAATTCGCCATCCATAGAAACAGTATGTTCTTTAACCATTAGACGGAGGTGTGTGTAAGTGTAGCTCGAATCCTTCACATAACAACATCCTAGTATATTGAAGATACTGGTGTTGTTACAAAAGAAAGGAATAAAAATATTTTAGGGGTTTGGAGAAGCAAAATAAAACAAAAGAACACAAGTGAAGACATTACCTTTAAATCGGGTAACTCCTCTTGGTTTGAACCAAAAGGGTTTCTTGAAGAGAATTCTGCCAAAGGTGAGGCTTCAATTATGAAGAGAGGGACGTGGAGAGATGAAATGGGTAGGGGCTGGCCGAGTCAAAGGCTTGAGAGGTGTGGGTAAGGTGGTAGAGGTGGGGGCCTTTTATAAGAGAAGAGGAGGGACACTCTTGGAAAGTTATAAAATATTACTTTATTATAAAATGATTTTCGGATTTTAAATGTCCCGAAATGATATATTTTGAGGCTAAAGTGATAAGGTTTCGAAATCCACTCATCCAATGGGTTTGTGAAAAGTGTAAGACTTATATTTTACCATATCTTCTCATTTTATTTAAATCGTTCATTTATGAGGTAATCATTGCATCATCACGGTGTCATATATAAAATAATTTATTTAATGTCTAAAAATTATAAAAAAAATATCATGATGTAGGAAATATTTTTATCTTTCTAATGAATATTTATAGTCAAAAATATGACTTGTATAACCCCATGTAAAAATTGTTTTAGTAAAACAATACATGTTTGTGACATTTTAATTTTAACTTTTAATAAAAAGTTATTAATGTCATTTTCAAACCAAAGTGGCTCCATGGGGTCTCCAAGTTGACCCATGGATTGTCTTGGTCGGTCATGACTCATCCAATAAGGGTAGGACATGTGTCAAGATCATTTCATATTATTATAACAATATCTTTACCTTAAATTACACTAATTACATCTAATCGCGATTAATAAAACTTAAAAGTTACTATTCACCAAAAAATTATTTTAATCTCATTGAACCACATTTTACTTTCTAATGACAACCATGTATGTTGGATTTTTGAAAATCAAATCACAGAAGTGGAAAAGTTTCATTTAAACGAAAAATCAGTTTCTTTAATTACCACTTAGTAGTTTCACTATTCATCAAAAATTGAAGTTTTTCAGAAAATACCAAAAATTCACCCTAAGCTATATTTGATATCCCGAATTCAAAAATGATGTATATTTTACAAAATTCAAAATATATAAGTTGCATTAATTAATTTAATAATTCATCCCCGCTGTCAAAACAAATAGTGTGTTTTTAAAAAATAATATCTATTAAAAGATTGACACTAGTTTAAGTCCAATTTCAAAGTGAAATTAATTCCAATGACCACCATTGGATTAAATGGTAAAAATATATTCTAAATACACTTTAATCTCAATTAAAAAGATAATCTATCCATATAAATAAATCAGATTAAAAGGAAGTTTTGAATTAAAATGCAATATTTTCACTAAAAATGATCTTTATCGGAAAAATAACAAAAATTTACATAAAGTAAATTTTGATATCCAGATTCTAAAGAAGAATTTTATTTTTTCAAATACAACATATAAAATTGTCAAAAGTATACTTAAAAAGGGTTCTCCATCAAAAGACGATTAATCGACCTTTTAAAGAATATTAGAAGATTTATGCTTAAAATTGGATTCATTTGCATTTTAAGCCTCTAACATTTACTGGATAAATGTAAAAATATTTAACAAACACATGTAATCATTTTGTAGTTATTTCTGTTCATTCCCGCCATTACAACGGCTAGGCGTTAACTATTATAATATTATTATATTATTAGTGTGCAACGTAAGATTTTAAAGAAATTCGTTGTTGCGTATTGGGTACGTCATCGAGCATAGCATTTCCTTTAAAGTAGTATTAACTTCTTATTCACAAATATTGATAAACATTATAATGTAATATTATTTATTTACCTGAGATGTTACATCTTCTCCCACCATCCACTCTCGAGTCTAGAAAAATTAAGAAGAACACTTTGGAATCGATTCTCGTAGCGATCAAAGGCGAACGACGCATGCGATGAGATCTATGGTGCTGACACTTGGAGATTCATACCGCGACGTTCAAAGATTTGTGGAACACGTGTGGGTCATCGTTAGAGAGAATTTGCCCTTGATTCCTACAACGCAAAGACGGTACAAGACAAATTTGTTATCAGTTCCATCAATGAAAGAAGAATTTATGAAATGTAATTTTTTAATTGATTAAATTAATTATAAATAATATGTGATAATCCTCTCTTTGGTTATGACATTTTATTCATTTGTATGTTTTCTTTGATTCAATTCTATTGATCTCAGCGTTTATTGTCGTGTAGACCTTATATTGGTCATCAATCACAACAAAAGTCAAAGTTGGGCATGACCCATCCCACACTTTTGTTGAGATTTGTGGAACACGTGTGAATCATCACTGGAGAGAATCTGCTCTTGATTCTTATAACGCAACGACGGTACAACACAAATTTGTTGTCAAATCCATCAACGAATAAAGAATTCACGCAAGGTAATTTTTTTATTAATTAAATCAATTATAAATAATATGTGATAATCCTATCTCTGATTCCGACGTTTTATCCATTGTCTGTTTTTTATTCAATTCCGTTAATCACGACTTTTATCGTTGTGTAGATCTCAGATTGACCATCGATCATGACAAAAACCAAAGTTGGGTACGACCCATCACACACTTTCGCTGCGCCCGAAACCTTCTAAACAAATTAAAATAAAATTAAAACTAAGAAAACTTACAATATTTTGATATTAGCTCCATATTATCATTATGCAATGTCCATTAAAAATGAAAAAAAAATATTGCAAACCAATACTTGCAATCAAAAAGATTACATTGGTCAATCTAGCCATACTTAGTAATTATTGTTGGACCGTAATAATCGAACACAAGATGCAATGTTCACTCCATTATACCCCACCGTTGGAGAAGATTTCACTGTATATACGTTATTTTTGTGCAAGGTTCACTTCATTTTAACCCTGTGAGTTGGAGATGATCTTACAAAAAACGAATTATTTAAATGGTAATTAAAAATTATCAGTTATCTAACCGTTGCACGTCACGACGAACGGAGTTTTTTAAGGGAAATTGAAAGTTTAAAACTAATATATCCGGCGGAGAAGATAAGAAAACTCGAAGGCCGCCCCCTGTATTTGTCAGTCACAGCAAAGAGCAGTTTTCTCAGCGAAGGGTAAAAGTCGTCGAGTCAAGCGAACGCCAACCAAGGAGTGGGCACACTCCAATGGAAAAAGAGGGAGGGGAAAGCAATGACGGGACGACGCAACAGCGCCACCAGTTATCTGCAAGCAACGTCTGACCATTCTCCCACTTCTGCCACGGCGACCTTCCGTTTTCTCTCCCCAAACCGTTGATTTCTGTGCTTGCTGCCGAAGCAGACGCAGAATCCAGTCGTGATCCCTTTTCATCGCGGGATCATGCAGCTTTAGGCGACTGGTTCGACTTGAATAATCGTTTTCTCCATATGAACTCCCTTTGTTCTCAACCTATTGAGGTAGGTGTGTCTTTATCAGACCCCGTTTCGAATTCATCAACCCTCCCCCCCAGTTTTCAGTCGAATTTTATTATATGTCGGTGTTATGTTTGGTTCCCTCGACTTTCAATTACGATTTTCCGAGCAGTGCTGTTAGCTGCTGATGTTTTTTTTAATCCGGGCTATTGCTTGTTGAACCATTGATTGATACTTCAGCAGATAAAAAATCTCGGAATCAATAATATTTATCTTAAGGAAACAACGTTTTTTTTCTTCTAAATGTTTATGATTTCTTGTTTGCACCAACCCGATTTCTTCATTTGGATTGCTTGCCATCTCATAGGTGAAATTCAACGGATTGCAAGTCACAGTTCGATAAAACCCAGTCCGGTTCCGTTGCTCATAGAATTGTTTGATCTTTTTTTGCTTTCCTGTCGGTGACATGTATACACAAATCTGCATATAGGTTTACTTGTCATTGCTTACCAGGAAGTTCTTATTTTTATCTATGATCTAAGTTGAATTCAAAATTTGTTTTGGTAGATGAAATCACTGGATAACAACAGATCAACGAGTGAACCTGTAGATGAAAGTCCTTTGAGCCCAGAAAGAAGTGCTCAGAAGACAAGTCCATTGCATGACATGCACATATCTCTTCCTGGAAGCTCCCAAATTCCTGGCACTAATATCTTTAAAAATTATGCTTTATTACGAAGCATTTCAGTGGTTGTATTCTCAAGCAAACTCAATTTGCTTATGCCCTTCGGGCCTCTGGCCATCCTGGTCCATTACTTGACAGCCCACCAAGTGAGTTACTCTTCCCCTACTTGCCTCATTTATTCTGTTTCGTTGTTTGTTATCATTTACACTTCCCCTACCTGCCTTATTTATGCTGTTCAGTTGTTTGCTCTCATTTACGGTATTTTTATGAAAATTTGAACATGGTGTGGTGTATGGCAGGGTTGGGTCTTCTTGTTGAGTTTATTGGGAATAACACCTTTGGCTGAGCGCTTAGGCTACGCTACAGAGTAATGCTCATATTTTCCCATAAGCATCTACTTGTAATAGTGTGGGCTGTAAAACCACTGACACTTGAATGTTTTCTGTGCAGGCAGCTTGCATGTTATACTGGACCTACAGGTAAAGAGCGCATGTGTGTTAGTGTGTACTTCTGTTTGTTGCCATGATGTTTCCCCTATAAAATATGAAGCACAAGAGTTGCTATTTATGACCTGTTGGAAATCAATCACCATGCCTTGTCTTTTGCACCTTTCTAATACATCAATTTATAATTGCAGTTGGTGGTCTTCTGAATGCCACTTTTGGAAATGCAACAGAGCTGATTATATCTATTCATGCACTGCAAATCGGAATGACACGTGTTGTTCAACAGTCATTGTTAGGCTCCATTTTGTCTAACATGTTGTTGGTTCTTGGATGTGCATTTTTCTTTGGTGGGATTGTGTATCATCAGAAAGAACAAAAGTTCAATAAAGTAATGCATTTAAATCCTCTTATCAGGTCTTTTGATTCATTTTATTCCTTTTCCCTGTTTTATTCTCTTTATAGCCAATGATCTTTGTGGAGCACAGGGAACTGCTATTGTAAATTCAGGGTTGCTGTTGATGGCTGTCATGGGCTTACTCTTTCCAGCCCTCCTCTTCTTTACACATACAGAAGTGCATGCTGGCAAGTCAGAATTGGCACTTTCTAGGTTTAGCAGCTGCATTATGCTTTCGGCATATGCTGCCTATCTTTTTTTTCAGCTGAAGACCCAAGATAATTTATACACTCCTATCAATGAGGTGCATTTTCTGCCTCTTTCTGTGTTTATGTTTTGTCTATTTATTCCCTTTGTGAATTTCAATGTATCCATCATTTCTGTCCCTCTCCCATCCTTTATGCAGTGTCTATTTCTGCTACATGAACATGTGGAGCAGCCCCAAATCCCTATTATAATCAATGGATAAAAAATCCATTGGTTTCACTTTATGTTATTCATTGACAATTTTTATTACTGGCATGGACTCAGGAAGTTGATCAGAGTGAAGAGGCATCCAATGATCATGAGGGCCCCGAGATTTCTAAGTGGGAATCAGTAATTTGGCTTACTATATTGACTGCTTGGATTTCACTTTTGTCAGATTATCTAGTTGATGCCATAAAGGTTAGTCTTGCATCTATTACTTTTCCTTTCTGGGCATACAGATAATTCTCCTTTTTGTGCTTTGCTTGAATAAGGATAGTCTTGGTTTCATATGGAGTGTTTGTTTACTATTGTTAGAATGGAAACCCGTACCTCACAACGACGTAGGGTGCTTAACTTATAGATGAGAAAATGAGTACAACAGACTACCCATACCGATGTGGGATACAAATATTAAAAACATCAAATACTCTTAACACCCCCTCGAACTGGGACATATATATTTATCATGCTCAGCTTGTTATACAAAAATTGGACACGTGGTCTAGACACCCTTTTTGTGAGAATATCTGCAAGTTGATCAGAGTTGTGAACACGACCGAAGGTGATCTTCTTAAGTTTTCTTGAACGAAAGAGCAATCAACTTCAATATGCTTGGCCCGCTCATGAAAGATTGGATTTGTGGCAATCTTGATAGCAGTTTGATTGTCACACCAGAGATGTGTTGGTTTCTTGACAGTATAGCCAAGTATAGCCAAATCTCCTGTAGAATTTGTTGTGTCCAAATAATCTTTGCAGTCACATATGCCATTACACGATATTCCGACTTCTCACTAGATCGGGAGATAAACGTCTTCTTCTTACTTCGCCATGAGTTCAAATTTCCTCCAACAAAAACACTGGACATAGATCTTCTGAAAGGGAGACATCCAGCATAATCTGCATCACAAAATGCCTCAATATCTGTATGCCCATGATTAGAATATAGAAGACCGAAACCTGATTCCTTTTTCACATATCTAACAATGCGAAGAACAATCTCCCACTACATTTTTGTTGGTGATTCCATAAACTGACTCACTTTTCTAACCGCACAAATAATATTTGCTTGAGTCACCGTCAAGTAGTTGAGTTTCCCAACAAGCTGTCTATACATGTCGGGTGATGAAAGCATCTCACTGTCAGTACGAAGTGACATTTCTCGAGGTTTGAGGGGTGAGTCAACTGAGTTAGTTGGAGCCAGTCTTCTGTAGTAGATTAAGAACATACTTTCTCTGAGATAGAAAAATTTCTTTGTTGCATCTGGAGACCTCAATTTCCAAGAAATATCGTAGTGTACTCAAATCTTTTGTTTGAAAATTTTGATGAACAAAAGACTTGAGTCGACCAATGCCAACAACATCACTGCCAGTAATAACAATGTCATCCACATAGACCACCAAAAGGATGTTTCCTGATGCAAATAGGTGATAGAAAACAGAGGAATCCTTTATGCTTTGACACATGCCAAAGCTAAACATAACGGTGCAAAAACGGCCGAACCAAGCACGCGACGACTGCTTGAGTCCATCCAGCGGTCGACGAAGGCGACAAACCTTGGAGGACTCCCCCTGAGCAACAAACCCGGGTGGTTGCTTAATGTAAACTTCTTCATTAAGGAAACTACGAAGAAAAACATTTTTAACATCCAACTGATGGAGATGCCTGTGAGAGGCGACAACAAGAGAGATAAGTAGGCGAACCAAGACCATCTTTGCCACCAGAGAGAATGTGCCAAAATATATGTGTAACTTTTGGCAACAAGGCGAGTTTCGAGACGATTAAGAGAGTCATCGATGTTGACACGTACTGTATAGATTCATTTGCAACCGACCGCCTGCTTATCCGAAGGAAGAGGGACAAGATCCCAAGTGTGGTTGACGTTCAAAGCCTGAAGTTCATTGTGCATAGCCTGTAACTAGCTGCGATGAGATATGGTCTCGACAACAATGTGCGACGTGGATAATCCCTGATAAGACTGACAGGAGCGTGAGTCTTGGCGAAGCGCAATAGGCAACTCCGGTGATGGAGGATCAGGAGGTGAGTTGTCAGGTGGTAGCAACATCAGGTGTCGGGGTGGCAGGTGTGCTTGATCGGCCAGTATATACCTGGCCAAATCAGGATCTAACAACATCACTAGGAAGAGATCTGGTTCGTGGTGTATCGAGAGAACATGGTAAAATAACTTCAGAATCAGGAACAATAGATGGTGGTGGGAACTCGGGAACATAAATAACCGACGATTAGACGAAGGAAACATCGGCCGAGACAACTTAACGATACAAATCTGAAGAGAAACATCGATATTCGCTTTGGGTGCGGGAATAGCTAAGAGAGATGCATTTGAGAGCGTGCGTGCATCAAACATGGTAATTAATGGGTGAATATCCCGAACATAGCACATATAGCAAAAAATGCGGAGAGACAGAGAATGAGGTGATGTTGTTGGAAATAAAGAATGAAATGGATGAATATCCCGAACATAGCACACACAGTCAAAAATGCGGAGAGGCAAAGAATGAGGTGATGTTGGAAATAGAGAATGGGGTGATGTCTCCCTCTGAAAAACAAACGATAAAAGTATGCTGATAAGATAGGTGGTTGTGAGAATGACATCTCCTCAAAAAACGGTTGAAACTTTCTTCTGAAATAAAAGTGCACAAACAACTTTTAACATATGACGGTTCTTTCGTTCTGCAATACTGTTTTGTTGAGGTGTAGTGAGACAAGGAGTTAGATGGATTATGCCATGATCATTAAGAAAAGTTTGGAAAAGTCCAGATAAATATTCACGAGAGAACGCAAACAATGAATTTTATCAAAAAATTGGGCTGTGATTTCTTGATAATAGGAGCGGAACACGGTAAAAATTTCTGAAAGTTTTTTCAACAAATAGACTCAAGTCATTTGTGAGAAATCATCGATGAAAGTAACAAAATATCGATAACCCAATTTAGATGGACTAGGACTGGGTTCACAGATATCAGAATGGATCAAATGAAAAGAGTGGATGCACGAGGGGTTGCTCGGGGAACATAGGTGACCCGATGATGCTTTGCGTAATGACAAGACTCACAGTTAAATGGAGGAAGGGGATCCAACCCTGGAAAAAGTTTATGAAGAATGAGGGCAGGTGGATGACCAAAGCGATAATGAAGTTGGAGGACATGAACATAAGTGGCAGAACAAGCGAGAACTGGGGCTCAGTCAAACACATACACCCTACCCTGAAGGGGTCCACTACCAAGACTGGAAAAGAGTTTGATGGATTATGCCATGATCATTAAGAAAAGATGGGAAAGGTCCAGATAAATATTCACGAGAGAACGCAAACAATGAACTTTAAAAAATAACTGGGTTGTGATTTTTTGATAATAAGAGCGGAACACTGTAATTTTTTTTGAACGATTCTTCAACAAATAGACCAAAGTTATTCGTGAAAAATCATCGATGAAAGTAATAAAATATCGATAGCCCAATTTAGATGGATTAGAACTGGTCCCCAGATATCAGAATGGACCAAATGAAAAGAGTGGATGCACATGAGGTTGCTCGGGGAACATAGGTGACACAATGATGCTTTGCATAATGACATGACTCACAGTTAAATGCAAGAAAGGGACCCAACCCTGTAAAAAGTTTTTGAAGAATGAGGGCAGGTGGATGACCAAACCGATAATGAAGTTGGAGGGCATGAACAGAAGTCAGGACAGATGATAAATCATCGATGAAAGTAACAAAATATCGATAACCCAATTTAGATGGACTAGGGCTGAGTCCCCAAATATCAGAATGGACCAAATGAAAAGAGTGGATGCACGGGGGTTGCTTGGGGAACATAGGTGACCCGATGATGTTTTACGTAATGACAGGACTCACAGTTAAATGGAGGAAGGGGACCCAACCCTGGAAAAAGTTTCTGAAGAATGAAAGCAGGTGGATGACCAAAGCGATAATGAAGTTGGAGGGCATGAACATAAATGGCAGGACATGACTGGGGCTGAGTCAAACACATACCCCACCCTGAAGGTGTCCACTACCAAGCATTTGAGTCATCGAATGTTCCTGAAAGATAATCGAAGTAAATGAGAAGATGACCTAACACTGTAAATCAGCTGTAAGTTTACTAATAGATAGTAAATTAAAGAGATAGTTGAGAACGAAGGCAACAACATAGAGCGTTAAACCAAAAATAATCATATAACTCCCATAACCAACAATATGCACTGTCTGTTCATTGACAACAGTAATATTACCTCCAGCTGAAGTTGAGCGATATGACTGAAGAACACCTGCATCCCCAGTGAACATGCTTAGAGACACCAGAGTCTAGAACCCATGTGGTGGACCGTTGGGATAAACACGTTGTTGGAGGATCGTCATGAGCAACAATGACGTTTGATGATGCCATAGGGTGATAGAAGACCAAAAATAGAGGGTCGTTGAGTGCTTAAGATGCACATTGAGAAAGTGCTAGAGGTGCACAAATGGTAGACTAGAGGTGCTGAGCCGTTATGCATTGCGATCAATCATGACAGAGGAAGCCATAACTGTAGGTGCAGAAAAATGCACATGCGGAACCATCTGGGTATCAATTAGTTTATAGAAGGAATAATATCATGGACTGCGGAGGGCCGCAATTATGCAGGTTGGGGCGTCGCAGAGGGATAGGCGAGCCGTTGGAGGAGTGGCGCACAGGGAGGGGTTGCTGTAAAGTATTCATTTTGACTATTAAAGACTAACTTCATAAATTTGATCCCAAGACCGATGAAGACATTTTTCTTTATTATTCTACAACTAGTAAGGTCTATCGTGTTTTTAATAAACAAATCAATGTTGTTGAAGAAACAGTTTATGTAAAATTTGATGAATTGGATCCTTTTGTTTTTAATAAAACGTTTGAAAGTTAATCCTTCAGATGATAGTTTTGAAATTACTTCTGTTCATTTACCGGAAGTTGAACCACAACCATTGATAGTAAATTGACCAGAAGTTAAGTCAATATCTGGAAACTACTTCAACGAAGGCTGTTTAACCAATAGTCGAGTATCAACTTACCTTATTACCTAGAAACCAGTCGATCTTAAGGAGTCATTCCATTGATAATATCGTTGGAGATCTAAGCCAACTGTTCTAAGGAATAAAACAAGGTTTGTTACTAAGAGTTATTGTCGGGAAAAAGGTATAGATTATGGAGATACTTTTGCACCGATAGCTAGATTTGAGTCTATTTGAATCTTAGCAGCTCATGCGAATTTTACTTTGTTCCAAATGGATGTTAAAAGTGATTTTCTTAATGAATATGTTATGCAGGAAGTTTATGTTGAAGAAACAGTTTATGTAAAATTTGATGAATTGGATCCTTTTGTTTTTAATAAAACGTTTGAAAGTTAATCCTTCAGATGATAGTTTTGAAATTACTTCTGTTCATTTACCGGAAGTTGAACCACAACCATTGATAGTAAATTGACCAGAAGTTAAGTCAATATCTGGAAACTACTTCAACGAAGGCTGTTTAACCAATAGTCGAGTATCAACTTACCTTATTACCTAGAAACCAGTCGATCTTAAGGAGTCATTCCATTGATAATATCGTTGGAGATCTAAGCCAACTGTTGTAAGGAATAAAACAAGGTTTGTTACGAAGAGTTATTGTCGGGAAAAAGGTATAGATTATGGAGATACTTTTGCACCGATAGCTAGATTTGAGTCTATTTGAATCTTAGCAGCTCATGCGAATTTTACTTTGTTCCAAATGGATGTTAAAAGTGATTTTCTTAATGAATATGTTATGCAGGAAGTTTATGTTGAAGAACCCTAGGGTTTTGAAGATGTTAATTTACCAAAATATGTATATAAACTTACCTAAGCACTTTACGACCTTAAACATGCCCTAAGAGGTTGATATGGTAGATTGATCAAATTTTTTACTTCAAAATAATTTTGTTACGGGAACAACTGATCCTGTTCTTTTTATCAAGAAGGTTTTTAAAGACACCATTGTTTTTAAATTTATGCCGATGAAATCATTTTTGGTTCAATTAAAAAATCTCCTTCCGATGGTTTTTCGGAACTTCTGAAAAGTGAGTTTGAAATGACCATGTTGAGAAAACTTAACTTTTTTCTTGATTTTCAAAACATTTAGAATCCGGAAGAAAATATTTTAACTCAACAAAATTTCATTAGAGATTTATTATAACGTTTTGCTTTTGACAATGCTTCAAGTATACGTACTCCAGTTATGTTTTGCTTTTGACAATGCTTCAAGTATATGTACTCCGGTATGAACCTCCATCAAACTAGATATTGATGAATTCAGAAAACTAGTGGATCAAAAACTTTATAAAGAGATGATCAGAAGTTTACTATACCTAACAGCTAGTCGATCATACATTATGTTTTCCATGTGTTTATATGTGAGATTCCAAGAAAATCCGAAAGAATCATATTTAAAATTAGTCAAACATATTTTCTGTTATCTTAATGGCACTTCGGAAATTGGTCTATTTTATTCTTCTGGAAATGATTTTATACTTAAGAGTTACTTAGATGCTGACTTTGGAGCTGTGGGTTGGATAGAGAAAGCATTTCCAAAACATGTCATTTTCTAAGAGAAGTTTTAGTTTTTTGGTCTAGTAAGAAGCATTGATGGGAACTTGGAAAAGAGGCCTTGTGCTGGGCGCTGTTGCTGCTGTATAGCAGGTTGCTTTGGGGGGGGGGTGTTGGATTTGTGTAGCCCGATCTGGTTGGGCCGAATGCTTGTGGCCCGCAACTGTCGCGGAGCTGACCGATCGACACCGACAGACACTGTAGCAGTGCGGACTTTGGAATCAACTTTACTGTTGCACTTTTGACTTCCAGCCGACAACCACTGTAGTACTTTTGACAAAGGTGACCTTTCACTGTAGCGACAACTACAGTAGAAGGTTGTTAGTTAGTGGGGCTGTTAGTAGACAGCTAGCAGGTTGCCAACTGTTGGGGGGGTGTTGGATTGGTGTAGCCCGATCCGGTTGGGCCGAATGCTTGTGGCCCGCAACTGTCACGGAGCTGACCGATCGACACCGACAGACACTGTAGCAGTGCGGACTTTGGAGTCAACTTTACTGTTGCACTTTTGACTTCCAGCCGACAGCCACTGTAGTACTTTTGACAAAGGTGACCTTTCACTGTAGCGACACAGACTTCCCGTGCAAACAGTGGATCGTCTTCTCCATTTTATAGCCCATTTTCGGGTTAGGGTTACTACTGAAAACACTCTGTAATTTGTGCTCCCAAAAGTAGTGAAGTTCTGCCTCTCCGTGGACGTAGAGATTATTCCCGAACCACGTAAATTTTCGTGTCTCATGTGTTTTCTTTTCTTCTGCATTTTCTTTCCGTATCTCGTTTCTGTCGTTGCGACTCCCGACGCTTCCGCAACAGGGGGTTGTCTAGAAGGTTTTAGTGGAGTTTATAAATAGGGAGATGTGGGCTGTATGGGGGGAATTGTTTGGAGGAAATATTCTGCTGTGCATAATAGGGGGCTGCGGCCAGGCCTTGGAGAGCAACGCCTTTCAAGGATGATTCTTCTACTTCTATTTCTTTTTCTTTTTTCTTTCTATTGTAATTCTAGCCACTGTTAATACAATTTTCTACATATTTTTCTCTCTCCCAATTGATTCCTATCAATTGGTGATTTCATTGAGAGGTTTCTAGAGAGAGTTTAGAGAGAGGTTTCCAGAGAGATAAACTAGAAGAGGTTCTCGAAATCGGCAGTTTGGTGACCAACGTTGCAGAAGACATCCGTCTCATAATAGGCTAACGGGGCATCGCAATAGAATTTTTGGTTCTGGAAAGGACGCGACTTAGGTATAGGAAGCGGACAACACCGACGCAACAGAAAAAAAAGGTTTCTAGAGAGATAAACTAGAAGGGAGAGGTTCTTGAAATCGACTGTTTGGAGACCAATGTTGCAGAAGGCATCTGTCTCATAATAGGCTAACGAGGCATCGCAACAAAATTTCTGGTTCTGGAAAGGACGCGGCTGAGCAGTAGCAGAGAACGCGACGCTGCAGAGGCAAACAATTCGCAACACAACAACCCTACTCCCACGCACAAGGAGGATCCAATGCAGAAGGTAAAGTTGATTTTGTTCGGACTGTCTAGGAGGCTGGAGGAGTGACAGGTGATACCTAGGATGACGATTTTTACTGGAGACGATCTTACATCTTGGCTCACTGAAGCTGAGAAATATTTTTCGTACAATCAAACACGGGAAGAGTTGAAGATTTGGACAACACGACTACATACGTCTGAAACGTTTGGTGAATGGTTTATGTCGTTGGAAGCGTCAAAGCTTGAGCTCTCGTGGTCTCAACTCAAAGAAGAGATTCTCCGGAAATATGGAAGTGCGACAATGGACCAAGGTAAGGAGACTCTGATTACTCGGTCTGAGAGTTTTGCTCGGAATGATGTCAAAGGAAAGTCAATGGTTGTGAAAGCCACTGAGGACGAAGATTGGAGGAAAGTTATAGAAGTCGATGTCGTAGGTTTGCGCAATGAGGAACGGGAGGAGCAGCTGGCGCTAGAGCAGGTTGTTTCCACTCCGGTACGGCAGGCAGAGACCGGGCAAGCACAAACGGTCCTTTGTTGAGTTTCCGCTAGCACCAGGTGTTGCACAGGAATGACAAGGTTTAGCCAAGAATGCTTCTTTTCTTGCTCTATACGGTAAGCCACAAGAGCAGCAAAAGTTACAGTTGGTGAAGCCGTGCCGGATGAAGGTGTATGCTGGAGACAGTGAAGTTGATATGCAAACTCAGAAGTGCCTGCTGCAGAAGGATGACAAAGCTGGTATTTATCCTGTCCGAATAGAAGTGTTGTCTAAGGGAAGACTACTTTTAGCAGCAGGAGGTGCGCTGTTTCCCAAGCCTTCGCCTGAGCCACCACCATGGGTTTGTCCTTGACTAAATATTCTGGATACTTTGTGCATTGGCGATAACAGGCTTACAACTCAAGCAGTGGTCCAATTAATGGCTCGTGTGTGGCATGGGAAAGTGAAGAGGGACAATGTTGGTAAAAGGGAACTTTACCTGGACCATCTTCCAAAATCCGGATTGACTGGAGACAATTTTCAAACAGCAGAAATTGACCCTTTGGAATATGGCATTACAAGATAGGAGAACTGAGCTAGACACCAGAAATTACTTGATGGTTTTTTCGGCCTTAGTATTTGTTCAATATGAGGTTTCATGGTATTTACGGTGTGTAGGAAGTTGCTTCTTCAAAATCTAAAGCTGTTCAAATGGTGCCTGTTGATATCAATTCAACTAATTCCACTGACAGACTCTTGTTAGATGGGGTGGACTGTTATTGTTGTTTATGGAAGAAGTCACCAATGCTAGGAGAGCTCACTCTAGATTCACATGTTGATGAGAAATTCCAAATTCTAGTTCATTCACATTTTACCACAGCCGAGGTTCAAATTTCTAGGGATTGGGCTAGACCTCATCATGAAATTTCCACATTTTTAGCTTCCTGTCTGAGAGAGGGGCTCCAAGTTATCCATTGTTGTGTTTTCCAATTGAGGTATGAACATCCTTACGAGGACTTAGAAATGTTGGAAATTGGAGAAACTATATACTTCCCTGTTATCTGGCAAGACCTTTGGTTTTTAGAAGATGTTTTCAAAGATACAATGGAGTATGTCCCGCAATTAGGGGGTATCGTAGTTGGATGTCCTCAACTTCTGGCTCATATGCAGGCCACCAAGGCTGCAAATCCAGGCTGTGTTCTAGGACCTCTGAAGATGAGGAGAGAGTATAATCTTGCTGTTCTCTGTGTTCATATTCCAGCTGGAAAACTCTACAGTGTCAGGTTAGGATGTGGCTTGTAGAGAACTTTGAGTCCTTTTCTGTAGTTGGAGTTTATTCTTTTGGGAGCACAGTTGTCAGTTGGAGTTTTCTTCAAGCAAACAAGGGAGGGTGGATGGACGGACTTTGTTCTAACTTTTTACTTGCTTAAACTTTTGCTGAGAGCCGCTTCCCTTGTAAAGCTCTTTAGCATTTTCTGATGTATTTTCTCTTGTTCTGATCGTTGAGATTGAGGGCTTTCGGTGATAGGAAGATAGAGGTTTATTCGATCCTCTGTGATCGAGGGCTTCCGGGGACATGAAGACAGAATACCTTGGATCGGGTTTATCGATCCTCCTTTCACTTTGGGTTAAAAGTGAGGTTTTATCGATCCTCCTTTCACTTTGGGTTAAAAGTGAGGTTTTATGATATCTTTTTGAGGTGTACCTGGTTTGTTAACCGATACTTTGTGTTTTGTTTTAATTTCTGCCGTGTTTATAAGTTATATACTTGTTTCTATTTTCGCTGCTTTTATATTGATTTCATCGATTAAATTTCCAATGCATTTACTTTTATACTCTGATAAATTTGGATTTGATCGGAAGATCGAATTTTGGATCAACTTACACCTTGAGGTGGTCGGAAATTGTAAATTTTTTGCTACAGTTCACCCATCTCTTGTAGCTCCTGCCTTATTTTTTACACGAAGGGGTGAGTCCACAACTTGGATAAGCTCCCCCTCCCCCGACACTCTCATCTCTTGCGACGCTCTAGACCCCCGCAAATGTACCAGAAACCTCTTCCACAATTTTTCGTGGGAAAGAATACAATAAGAATGTAAAAATTTGAATGCGACTCTCTACAAATGTAAAAGCCAAGACACAGAGAATGAGATGGAGAAAGTTAACGATGTAGTGATCCTTCATGGAGTCTCCTTTAGCTTTGCAAACAATTAACTTTACTTGACTAGCTTGAAGCTCTTTTGTTGTCCTTTACATTAAAACAGAGTATCATAAATGTATTTTTCTCTCGATGAGTATTGTAAAAGCATCCTCTTTATTGCATGGGGATCCCTCCCATATAAATAGATTCATCTGTCCATAATATCGGTTGAAAAACAATCATCAAATTCTACCTTGTGATAACATAACTGGTGGAGCAATCTGCTCGATCGTAGTAGTCAATGTCATTTAATTTTGTCAGTAATCTTTGTAAGAATAATAGGCATGATTTCTTAAATGTACTTCAGGGTCACTTCATTTCTTTGTGAATTCAACAAAACATGGAATAGACACGGCATCTTGAATACAAGGGCACAATAACCTTAACAGTAACCTTGGTCCTTTGAAAGATTTGTGGAGTGCTGGGATAACACTTGGCCACTTAAACTTTTCTGCATTTAGTCTTCATGGTAGTTTCAGTTTGATTGAACTCCGCGCTTCACGGTCACCTTGGCTGTATTCTAAGACATGTCGCGTGGAGTATGAATTTTCAATCTGTTCAACACAGCTCTTTGTGGAACAGCATTTTCATTATGTTCAATGCATCAAGATCCGTTGAGTAACTTCTCACATTCTGTTCCATGCAAACCATTTTCGTATTGCTGCGATGAGTAAGTCTCACCATTTTGTCGTATGCAAAACAGTTGCGTTTCTTGCGTTGAGTATACTTCACTTTTCTACTTCACGTACTTATGCCCTTGCCATTTTTCTCTGTGCATTGAGTATACTTCAAAACCTGAAATGGGGTTTGGATATGATAAATTCATTATTCACATAAAATAAATACATTAAATACATAATAAATATGATTTGGGAATAATCAAAACAATGAATTTTTGAACTTGATCCAACAATCTCCCATCAAATGAGAGTTGAGTCAAGTTCCATAAAGTCGGGGGGGGGGGGGGGGGATGACTTGATCCTTGCAAAGTGTGAGTCCATCGAGGAGGGTGTGGGCCTCCGCCATTAGAGATGTGCCTGCACCCAGGAATGCGCTGAACGCCAACAACATTGGCCCCCTCGCATGTCGAATGAGACCACCCCAACGCAGGGCAACTTTGACGCTGGAGCCATATGTGTTTAGCTTGTAGCAAACGTTGGGAGGTTGCCAACAAACCTAGTGTCCTCGTTGTGGCGTGTGCTTGGGCCTTGGGGCATGAAGCATGTGCATCGAGTGTGGGAGCCAAGTCTCTGATCAGGGCGTAGGTATTCTTTCTCGAGGCCAAGGAGTTGGAGAGAGGCTTACCATGTCTCATGTTGTTGCGAGCCTCCCATAAGGACCGGTTTGAAGCAGCTAGGGTGATGCCACGCAGCCGACCTCAAAGTCAGAAGTTCTTGTGCCAAGAAACCATGAAACCAGTAAGCAGTCGAAAAGAGGTGAAGGCGCGGGTGGATATCCAAGTTGCTGGCCAGCAGGTTCCATAAGGACAACGCCCAGTCTCCCATGAGAAAGATATGACCAGGCATTTCTTCAGACGGGTTTGCGCAACAAAGGCACTTCGAGGCGTGGGAGTGGGAGCCAAGTCTCTGATCAGGCCATAGGTATTCCTTCTCAAGGCCAAGGAGTTGGAGAGTGGCTTACTATGTCGCTTGTTGTTGCGAGCCTCCCATAAGGACCGGCTTGCAGCAGCTTGGGGAGATGCTATGCAGCTGGCCTCAGAGGAGGAAGCACTTGTGCCTAGAAACCATGAAACCATGAAGCAGTTGAAAGAGTTGAAGCGCGGTTATCCAAGGTGTTGGCCAACAGGTTCCATAAGGACGACACCCAGTCTCTCACGAGGTGTGGGAGACGCTCCCCCCCTTAAAAATAATTTACCTCAGACTTTCTATCATTCCATAATTTCATAAGAGTTCTTTAAAAGAGGTTTAATCAGAACCCTCTTGATCATGTAACAAACTGTACTAACAACCTTAACCCAAAAATAAACAGACAACTCATGTTCATTGAGCATGGTTTGAGCTATTTTTTGAAGAGTCTTCTCCTTTCAATGCCATTTTGTTAAGGTGTTTCCGGAGCAAAGAAGTTAGTCATAAAATAATTTACCTCAGACTTTCTATCATTCCATAATTTCATAAGAGTTCTTTAAAAGAGGTTTAATCAGAACCCTCTTGATCATGTAACAAACTGTACTAACAACCTTAACCCAAAAATAAACAGACAACTCATGTTCATTGAGCATGGTTTGAGCTATTTTTTGAAGAGTCTTCTCCTTTCAATGCCATTTTGTTAAGGTGTTCCCGGAGCAAAGAAGTTAGTCATGTTGTAACATGCCTGCCATCAAAGTCACCAATCATGTTCCTTGAATATCCATTCTCCTAGTATCATTAACTTGTACCGGTGCTCTTCAAACTGGTTACCTACCAAAATTTAAATCATTGAAGTTTTTGGTACCCAAATCTGTTTCGGTTCAAAACAGTTAGTAATCAGTGCCTTAGGCACCCAAATCTAACAGGTCTATCACAAACAAAATCAAAACTCTTAGAAAAGAAAACTTTATTGGGTCTATAAAAATGAAAGATGTTCTTCAAACAGTAGCTGGAGCCATGCCCCAGAGTCTCACTTGCATTACAGACAAGAGATCTACTATTGCTAGAGTTGAAACTTCACACAAAATAATTCCTATAAAACTTCCTTTGCTGATCATTTTGGCATCCCAATCCATTTTTGGATTTAGGATCTCTTGGATCCTAACATCTTATTCAAGGAATCTCCTACCTTCTGTGAATTTTTCTAGGGCCTTCCTAAGTTGTCTTTTTCCAGAGTTGTTTTATTGGAAATTTCATCTATAAGAGAACATCATTCTCCTTCACTATCAAGACATATCAGTCTTCTTGAGATTTTTTGACGATTCCTCTAACATGACACAATGCTAGACTAATTCATCACTAGACATCATAGATTCATCATGCATATCACAATCTGATGAAATAATAATAGAGGGTACATCATTAGCAAAAGCTAAAAAAGCACACATTAGCTTTTTTCCTTTGGTTCATCACTTCCACTGTGATATGAATTACTTGACTGTCCTCTGAGGCGCTTCATGTAGTTGTCTTCATTGCTTTCCTTGAAAACTTTCTTGCTTATATATCACATTCTGATGAATTAGGAGTGGAGGATACCTCACTAACAAAAGCTATAAAGCCCAAATCGGCTTTTTTTCCTTTGGTTCATCACTGCCACTATGATCTGAATTACTTGAACTGACCTTTGAGGCACTTCATGTTGTAGCCTTCATTGATTTCTTTAGAAATTTCCCTTCTCTCATATTTTTTCTTCCCTGCTTTCTTAAAAAATGCCACTTTCTCATATTTCTTCTTGTATTTCAGCTTGGGGAATTCTATTTTAATGTGGTTTTTTCTTTTGCATTCATAACAAATAACTTCTGGAGATGCTCCATCCCAATCTCCCTGTATTTGCTTTTGAAGTTTGTTGATCGCTAAAATGAATTCTTCTTTTGGTATAACTTTTTAAATCTCCGACCAATTGGGTCTTCTCCTCATCACTGTCATTATCACTTCTACTGTTGTTGGGTTTGCTTACAATCTTCTTTCCTTTCAAAGAGTTCTTGAATGTAATGGATTTTCGGTTCATCACCATCCTCTTTCTTTAAGATATGATCTTTTCTTCATACAACATTAAATTTTCAATTAGCACTTCCACCTTCAGAGTCTCAATATCACTAAACTCGAATAACAATTGCAGTGTTAATCCACTTTTCAAGCAAACTCTTCACCAATCTCAAAATTTGATGTTTTTGTGTCATGGTATGTTTGAGAGATGTCTAGATGTTGATTATCTAGTTGAACCTATAGGAGATTTTAGAAATGAATTTATCAAATTCCATATTAAAAGTATCATATCAAGTGATGTAAGTATTTGAACGCATTTCTTTGGCATTATCAGTTCCCTCTAAAAATAACAAGAGTATCCCATATCTAGTATGTAGAGAGACTATTAAACCCATCCTCATCCAAGACACAAATAATGTCATCCGTAGACTTGCAGTTACGATAAACCTTCGGTTTCTCTTTAATGCTAACATTTCTAGATGGATTTTCATTTTGATCTTCCATTAGACATGGTTCCATTGAAATGTCTATTGGTTGCATGGCCTTCCTTGATAGGAGCACGGGTAGGATAAAAGGGGGAGTCTATTCTCAACTACTAGAGGCAGTGATGCAAATACATAGTAGGATGCTAGTTGGCAGGGTTGTTAGATAGTGGGAGAGGATTATTAAATGAGGTGTGTGGGGACGAATGTTTTCAAGTAGTAATCTGTTGTGCAGATTGGAGGCTGTGGCCTAAGGCTTATGGAAGATTCTCCTTCTTTCCATTTCTTCTTCATTTTCTTCTTCTTCGTCACTGTTATACTGTAATTCCAGTATGTATTGCTTCTAATATCATTAGAATTCATTGTTTTCTCTCTTGCACTTATCAATAGGTGCAGCAGAATGCTGGACCAAGTGAAGCAGAATCATTCGTGCGGTGTCCACATAGTAGAGGAGCTCGATTCCTAGCGGCTCTTGATCGACATCGGAGTTCTCGCAGTAGTGGAATAAACAAAATTGTAGCAGAAAAAAAAGTTACGCAGTCGCAGACGCAATGGCTGAGGACACTGCAGGTACTTGATCAGACAAATTGTAGCGAACGCTTTGGCTCAATAGAGGCGAACGACTCACCGCAGTGGATGACCATGAGAATGGATAACAAAGTATCTACACTCAAAACGAATGTGGCGCAGGTGATGTCAAGTATCTCGGAGTTGACGATGAGTGTCACAGAGCTGAAAGTGATGGTATAGCTGTCTAAGGCTTAAGCAGAGAGCACGACACGTGAGAAATCAGTTGCGGTGGAGGAAGGCGAGTGGCGCAGGTGATGTCAAGTATCTCGGAGTTGACGATGAGTGTCACAGAGCTGAAAGCGATGGTATAGCTGTCTAAGGCTTAAGCAGAGAGCACGACACGTGAGAAATCAGTTGCGGTGGAGGAAGGCGAGTGTAATTTAAAGGCGGAAGAAGAAAACAAACTTCGTCATCACACAACAGCCGCAGAGGACAAGGAGATGCACATCGTTACAAGGAAAGCGGAAATGTTGATCGTTATAAGGCGAGTGGAAATGTCAATCTTCACTAGAGAGTATCTGATAGTCTGGATCACTTGCGCTAAGCCATATTTTTCAATCCATCGGACGCATGAAGAGATGAAGGTTGAGCATGGAAGGTTTGGTCCAGTATTGGATGATGTTGGTTCGAATGACGTTTACTTGGACGCAGCTTAAAGAGGAATTGTTAGGATGATATGGCAGTGTTCTGGTTGAAGATCCTATGATGTATTTGAAGGAGTTGCGGCAAACAGAATCAGTGGATGCGTATGTTGAAGAATTTGAACGAGTGGCTTTACGAATTCCGAATCTATCAGAAAAGTGGTATATGAGCTTGTTTATTGGTGGATTGAAGTCGGAAATAGGCAATACTATTATGACACACGGGCCACAAAGCGAGGTTGTTTACACTAACTAGGAGAGTAGAGCGAGAGCTGCTGGTAAAAGGAATAATTGAACTACCAGAATTGCAAAATAGGAAAAATGTATTTAGCAACCTTGGGAGAAGCTTGGGAACTAGTGCAGTGAAATTTTGTTCCGACAATGGAAGGAAGTGAGAAGGGGAAAATAGGAGGCAACAATGCACCGCGAGAGGGGCGGTGATGTAAATACATAGTAGGATATTAGCTGACAGGGTTGTTTGAGAGTGGGAGAGGATTATTAAATGAGGGGGGCTACTGCTGTGTGGGGACAAATGTTTTGAAGTAGTAATCTGCTGTGTGGATTGGAGGTAGCGGCAGCCTAAGGCTCTTGGAAGCGTTGTCTTCGGGAGCACCGTTATACTGTAATTCCAGTACATATTGCTGCTAATATCATTAGAATTTCTTGTTTTCTCGCTCGCACCTATCATTCCTGTTTAGAGGATTCCATCTTACCAAGAATCAGATCTTTCCTTTTTAGACATGATCAAGGTCTAAAAAGTAATTGTTGGAGTCTGCATCCCACATCGGACTTGAGGTCCGGTGTGGTTTTTAATAGTCATTATAAATACACCCCAAGGGCTCCTTTAGAGAGAACACCTTGGGGGGGGGGGTTCGGGTCTCTCCTTTTTTTCCCATTCTACATGGTATCGGAGCGAAATTAATCCCGAAACCTCCTCCTATTTTTATTTCCCCCTATCTAGGGTTTCTCATTCTTTTTCCCCCCCGTGAGGGGCGGCGGCCCCTCATGTAGGGCTACGTTTCTTTTTCCCAGCCGCCGCCCCTCCGGGCTCGATTCCCAGGCGGCCTCCGGCGGATCCCTCCCTGCCCGGACCCTGCCATCCCGGCGGTTCTCCCCCCGCCCGACACCTCTTTGCTCGGCGCCGTTCCCTGCGCCCCTCCGTGGATCCTCTACCCAGTCGGCCTCTGTCCGGCGGATTTCCCCCTGCCGGCTCCCCCAATCCCGGCGGATCCCTCGCGCGTTACGGCTCCCTCATGCGCTCTCGCCCGGCGGCCCTCAGCTCGTGCTGCTCCGGCGGACTCCCCCGCCCCTGCACCTCCTGCGCGCGCCATCTCCGCCTCTCCTACGGCTTCCCGGCGAAGCCCGGCCTCGCCTCCCTTCCCGGCGTCCCGCTCCAGATCTTCTGCCGGCGCGATTCTGCTCTCGACCCCGGCGCGGCTCCCGGCTCCCGATCCAGGCGCGGCTCCCGAAACCCGACCCAGGCGGCGTCTCCCTCTTGCGCGCGGCTCCCGCCTCCCTCCCGCGGCGCGATTCGCGGCTCCCGTCCAACGACCCTCCTCCCTCTCCCGTCGTCGGCCCTCCGCGCGCCCTCCCGGCCCTTCCCGGATTTTTCGGCCAGATCCGGCAATTTCCGGCCGGATCCGGACAACTCCGGCCGAATCCGGCCAGATCCGGTGATTTCCGGCCAGATCCGGACAGCTCCGGCCGAATCCGGCCAGATCCGGAGATTTCCGGCCAGATCCGGACAGCTCCGGCCGGCTCCGGCCTGATCCAGGCTCCTCCGGCCAAATCCGGCGATTTTCGGCCAGATCCGGCCAGATCCGGCCAGATCCGGCGATATTCGGACTGTTCCGGGCAGATCCGGGCAGATCTCAGATCCGTCCCCACGCATCTCCGCTGCAATGTCGCCTCCCCAATCTGCTGCTCATCTGCTCCCGACGGCCAGCTGCGCCTGCTCCGTCCGCTGCTCTCCCTCCTTGTCGGCCTCCTCCTGCAAGGCGGCCCTCCCTCCGACTGGATTCATCCGCTCCCTTTCGACACCTCCTGCGGAATCCCCGCCTCGTCGGCATCTCCCGACATCTTTTCGGCAGCCGCATCTCTGTCCATCGGCACGCCCGTGCGCTTCCTCCACCGTGGCGCAACACTTTGCCCGACTCGAACTGGGCCATTTGGCGCCGCCAGACCCCGCAACACTTTTGCGGAATCCCCGCCTCCCGTCGCCGGCCCCGCAAGTGCTGTTTTCCCGGTGCTAGTTTGGATTTCCCGGCGTTTCATCGACCGACCCGGTCTCTGTGTGGTTCATCTGCTGCGCCCGCAACATCATCCATTTATCATCCTGCGGGGGAGCTTCGATCGTGAGGGGGAGCAGCAGCCTTTGGAGCGTTCTTTTTATTTCGTCTGGTTTTGTAATCAAGCTGGGCATGTCCAGCATGAGGGGGAGTGTTAGTATCTGTTTTGTTGATTTCTTTTCATTATGTGTCCAAGCTAGGTACACTTAGCTTGAGGGGGAGTGTTGGAGTCTGCATCCCACATCGGACTTGAGGTCCGGTGTGGTTTTTAATATTCATTATAAATACACCCCAAGGGCTCCTTTAGAGAGAACACCTTGGGGGGGTTCGGGTCTCTCCTTTTTTTCCCATTCTACAGTAATAAACAAGAGTATGAAAGCTCTGATATCAAGTGTGTTAGGACTGTGTGTGTGCAGTATGACTGTCTGTGAGAAGTAATGGGCGTCAACTGCTAGGGGTAACTTTGTAATTGTCTTGGTTAGTAGTTGGGGTGGGTAGGGGTTGTTGTGATGGCTAGTCTGTATTAAATTGGGGGGGGGGGGGTTGTATGTGGGAGAATTACAAATATCATTTGGGATTTCACAAATTGGTTGGTTAAGGCGGTCCAGATCTGGGAGATTTGACCGGGTTATCGGGAAGTGGCCTTTCCTAGGAGATTTTCTACTTCTTCCTTCTCCTACTACTTCTTTCTACTGTAATTCTCCACTCCATCAATAATAAATAACCACTTTGATCATCTCTTTGCGTATTTATACCAAGCGAACCATTGCTAGGACCTAACAATGTTGGCGCTTTCATTGAGTTCTTGGACGCTGCGGATGCTGTGTACTGTTGGAGAACCTTATGGGGACTGTTGGACCCCATTTATGTTTAAATGAGTATTTCTGAGTCCCACATCGGACTTACCCTCCTTGTAATTAGATTTACTCATCTATAAAAGAATATCCTCACCTCACATTGAGGTAAGGGGAATTCACCATCTACATGGTATTAGAGGGATCTTAATCTCGACCCTCCCTCCCAGCGGATTCCCGGTTCTGTTCGGCCCCGCCTTTCTTCCCCCCTTTGGCCTTGCCCTTCCTGGCGGCCACCTCTCCTGCACGGCTCCCCCTCCCGGTGGCCCTCCCTCCAGGCGCGGCTCCCTCTCCCGACGACCCTCCCTCTAGGCGCGACTCCCTCTCCTGGCGGCCCTCTCTCCAGGCGCGACTCCCCTCCCGGCGGCCCTCCCTCCAGGCGCGGCTCCCCTCTCCCGGCGACCCTCTCGCCCAACCGCTCCTCTCCCGGCGGCCCTCTCGCCCAGCGACTCCCCTCCCGACGCCCTTCCCCAGCGGCGCATCTCCCGGCCCCAGCGTGGGAGCGCCCTCGCCCAGCGCCGCCAACCTCCCAGCGGCGCCCTCGCCCGGCGCCCGCGCCCTAGCCCTAGCGGCGCCCGCGCCCCAGCGGCGCCCTTGCCCCCCAGCAGCGCCCTCGCCCAGCGCCCGCGCCCTAGCCCCAGCGGCGCCCTCGCCCCAGCAGAGGCCTCGCCCAGCGGCGCCCTCGCCCAGCGCCAGCCCCTCGCCCCGGCGTTACCTCCTGAGCGCGACCCCCCGTCGCAGCTCCCTCCGGCGACCTCTCCAGGCCGCCTCCCTTCCAACGCGCGGCTCCCGGCAACCAGATCCAGCGCCTGCCCTCCATGGACGCTTCCTCAGTTCTGCCGTCCCTGATCACCGCCTCCTCCCGGCTTGTCAATGACCGACTGGACGCCACAAATTTCTCCGTCTGGCGGAAGACGGTCTTGATGTCCCTACGCGACATGGGACTTCATTCTCATCTTGAGAATCCCCCACCCGCCATCACTGACCCCAAATTCGACTCTTGGCAACTGGCGGACAGCAAAATTTTCGCATTACTGGTCAACTCTATGGACTGCTCGGTGAAAGATGTCAATAGGACTGCCAACACTGTCAAAGAGCTATGGGATTCCTTGATTGTCATGTACTCCAAGACCAATCACTTGGCTCGGGTCTCCGACGTTCTACAGCGTCTCTCCCATATCCGACAGCAGGATCAGACATTTCCAAACTACTTCATGGACCGGAAGGGTCTCTGGGACGAACTGCAAGAACTCTGGCCTATTCCTCAGACTCCGACAGAAGCGCAGACTCAACGGGACCAGCTCTTCCTTTTCAATCTCTTGAATGGCCTCGCCCTGGACTACGCCACGACGACCACTGAGATGCTCGCCAGCCCTTCTACGCTGGATATCCCGCAGGTCTATCATCGCCTGCAGAAGACTCATCGGGCCCTTGCCCCACCCGTCCCCATCCCTGATCACACTGCACTCCTGGGACGTGGCGGTGGCCGCCCTACCGGCCCTCGTGGACGCGGCCGTGGAGACGGCCGCCCTCGCCCCCTCTGCCAGCACTGTGGCAAGCTCGGCCACCTGGTCGACCGCTGCTGGGTCCTTCATGGTCGTCCCGATTCGCACCCCCGACATGGCCAGATTGCGATCCGCGATGCATCATCACCTGCTGCTGCTCTTCCACGGTCTTTGGATCTCTCCCTGGCTGAAATCCAGTTGATTCACGAACATCGGACCACCTCCATGCCGGGCTCCTCATCAGTCATCGTTCCCCTGCATGGATGCTTGACTCAGGTGCGTCCGACCACCTCACCGGGGATGTAGGTATACTCTCCAACTACCGTCCCTATACTGGAACCTCAGCCATCACTGTTGCTGATGGGTCCACTCTCCCCATAGCCGGCTTTGGTGCATGTTCCCTCACCTCCTCCCTTCACCTATCCTCGGTGGCTCATGTACCCCGCAGTCCATTTAACCTGCTTTCCATCAGCAATCTGACCAAGGATCTCAATTGTAATGCTATCTTTACCTCGTCTTCTGTTTTGTTTCAGGAGCGGACGACGAACCAGGAACTTGGTAGATGCCAGCTTCGGGATGGGGTGTACATGTTCGATGGCCCGACTTCCATCCCCTGCACGTCTGTCCCGGCTCGTGCCGTTGACCTCCATTCTCGGTTGGGCCACCCCTCCGCCTCCGCTCTTCATCAGCTCTATCCCGATATTAGTCCCCGTTTGTCTTTTCCTTGTGAGTCATGTAGTTTTGCGAAACACCATCGCACATCATATTTTCCCCGAGTTGACACACGGGCCGCCAAACCCTTTGATTTGGTTCATTCCGATGTATGGGGTCCCTGTGCCACCTCGAGTCAATTTGGGTATAAATATTACATTTCTTTCATTGATGATTATTCCCGTATGACATGACTTTACCTTCTTCGAGATCGGACAGAGGTTCTCTTCACCTTTCAGACCTTTTACCATGAGATCCAGACACAGTTTTCTGTCCCTATGAAATGTCTCCGATCTGACAATGGGTGAGAATACTTATCCACTCACTTTCAGTAGTTTCTGCAGGCCCACGACATCATCCATCAGACCTCCTGTCCTGATACCCCTCAGCAAAATGGGGTGGCCGAGTGAAAACACCGGCATATTCTGGAAACCGCTCGTGCCCTCCTCTTCCATCGCCAGATACCTCTTCTCTTCTGGGGGGATGCCATCCTCACTGCTACTTACCTTCTCAATCGTCTTCCCTCCTCCATCCTTCAGGGGGAGACTCCTTTTCATACCCTGTTCCCCTCTATTCCTCCTCACTTCCTTCCACTCCGCGTCTTCAGATGTCTCTGCTATGTTCGGGACACTCGCCCCAATCTCTCTAAACTTTCTCCCAAATCCCTTTGATGTATTTTTCTCGGATATTCCCGCACTCAGCGCGGGTACCGATGCTTCTCTCCCGACCTACGCCGGTATATCACCTCTGCCGACGTATCTTTTGTCGAGAGCTCTCCTTTCACTCCACCCTCTCCTCATCCAGACACTACCATCGATGACTCTCTTCCACTCATGATTCACCCGCCTCTGGTGTCTCCTCCTACCGGTCATCTCTTTGGACATACCTACTCTCGTCGTCCATCTACTGTACCCCCCATCCAGGCCGAGGGCAACATTGTTCCCGCTTCGTCCGATGCTCCTGTCACAGCTCCCGAGGACTTGCCGATTGCGCTCCGGAAAGGTACTCGCTCGTGTCAGACTACTGCTCTCTTTGTTTCTTCATACAGGGGTCTATTAGCTCTGGAGACCGTGTCGATTCCTCGAACAGTGGGTGAAGCCAAATCTCACCCCGGGTGGCTAGCAGCAATGCGGGATGAATTGCAAGCTCTAGATGACAACCATACATGGGATCTCGTTCCACTCCCGGCAGACAAATAGGCAGTCGGCTGTAAATGGATTTATACGATTTGTCTCAATCCCGATGGCTCTCTTTGCCGCCTCAAAGCCCGGCTTGTGGCAAATGGATTTGCTCAGACATATGACATCGACTACTTTGAGACCTTCTCTCCAGTCGCAAAGATGGCCTCTGTTCGCCTATTCATATCTCTGGCTACTCATCATCACTGGCCGCTTCATCAACTGGATGTCAAGAATGCTTTTCTCCATGGCTTTCTTGACGAAGAAGTCTATCTGCAGCAGCCCCCTGGCTTTTCTGCCTCTGGTGCCGACTCCCATGTCTGTCGTCTCTGTCAATCCCTCTACGGCCTCAAGCAGTCTCCTCGAGCATGGTTTGACCGCTTCAGCACTGTCGTCACAGCCTTTGGCCTCTCTCGCAGTATGAAAGATCACACAGTCTTCTTCCGTACGACGACGCACGGCTGTATCTGGCTTGTGGTATATGTTGATGATATCATCATCACAGGGAGCGACTCTAGAGGCATCGCCAGCCTCAAGGCGCATCTTCACCAGCACTTTCACACCAAAGATCTTGGTCCACTCACCTACTTCCTTGGCATCGAGGTCTCCCAGACTGCGGACACTATCTCTCTCTGCCAGCGCAATTATGCTCTTGATATCTTGCAGGATGCCGGGTTGAGCACAGCCACTGCAGTGGACACTCCACTAGAGCCTAGGGAACGCTCTCTTCATACCGACTCGGAACCATTTCCTCATCCCGAGAGCTATCGACGTCTGGTAGGTAAACTTAACTACCTCACCATGACACGCTCCGACATTGCCTGCGCCGTTGGCAAAGTCAGCCAGTTCATGAAGCATCCAACCAGATCTCAGTGGGATGCTGTCCTCCGCATTGCCAAATACATCAAGAAAGACCCTGCACGTGGCCTTCAGTACTCACATCATGCTCACATGGATGTTGCGGCCTTCTGTGATGCGGACTATGCATGTTGCCTCGCTACCCGCAAGTCTACTTCGGGGTTCGCCGTGTTCTTCGCCTGTAATCTCATCTCTTGGCGCAGCAAGAAGCAGACTGTCGTCTCCAGATCGAGTGCCGAGGCCGAGTATCGAGCCATGGCCACAGTCACTACTGAGATCCTCTGGCTTCGTCATCTCCTCCATGAGCTCGGTTTCCCAGCACAGACTCCTGCTCATATCTGGTGTGACAATCAGACAGCCACGAAGATTGCCTCGAATCCCGTCTTCCATGAACGGACGAAGCATATCGAGGTGGACTGTCACTTTCTCCGCCACCATCTGGAGCAGAACCATATCAGTTTTGACCATATCCCGACAGCATATCAGTTTGCCGATCTCTTCACCAAAGGCCTCCCAGGAGCTCGCCTTGAGTCTCTCACTACCAGGCTGGGTATTCACAGCCTCCATGGCCCAGCTTGAGGGGGAGTATGAGATGATCTTCGTGTCTTGTCATCTTTTTCTTTGTGGGACTCTATCCAATTTGGGCATGTCCAGCTTGAGGGGGAGTGTTGGACCCCATTTATGTTTAAATGGGTATTTCTGAGTCCCACATCGGACTTACCCTCCTTGTAATTAGATTTACCCATCTATAAAAGAATATCCTCACCTCACATTGAGGTAAGGAGAATTCACCATCTACAGGGACGAAATCAAGAAACAAAAGAGGGCGCTGTGATTGCTGTTGGTCGGGATGAGTATAGGAGCGAGGAACGTATGCTAAGGGAAGAATCTTGACAGAGGAAAATTCAAGAAAAGGTTTTCTTGGACGACTTCCTGGTAAGGGAATTTTTGATTGACTGCTGGGATGATATTGGGAGACGCGATCGTTGGGGAGCTGCTCACGCTGGGAAAGACGATTAACGCTGGGAAAGCATGATCGCAGTTGAGAGTTGCATCGTTGGGGATGACGCGATCACTGCTGAAGAAGACACTATATCACTTCTGAAAAAAAGAAAGGGCACATAATACTGTATAGGAAAAATTCACTTTCTACCTAATTATTTTCGTGTGATCTACTGTGAGACGCACACGGTACTGTGCATTGGCAGTCTTGGCTGGAGTTTGCCTACTGGATATGGCGACAAGAGATGCTACTGGGGTGACAGAGCTGGAACGCTCGATGCAAACACAAATGACTGATTTAGAAGCTTCGAACATTATGAAAATATTGGCTAAGTTGCAGGCGGAGGATGCGAGGTAATGCCGTGAGTGCCGTGAGGACCTCCTGTTCATCAGGGTGCAAATACAAGAACTTTCTGTACAACACCAAAATTCTGGTTATGTGTAACCTCTTGCCGCGGAAGGGTCTGAGCGAACTTTCTGGTGCACAGGAGTGGCAGGGAGTCTGCAGTGAGGAGCGGGCAGGGAGCGTCTCCCATGGCACAAGCAGAGGATGCACAACAGTCAAGTCCCACGGAGCTACTGTACACTCGTTGGAGTCCAATCAAGTGGGGTAAACATAAAATTCTGAAGCTGAGGCTGTTAATATACTTCTTGATGCTATCCTTGAAAGCTCAGATAGCAAAAATTGCATCCAGCAGAGTGTTGGGAGCCGTACTAGCGAAGCGGCAGAACTCGCATTGGTTCCATTGGTTGCTGGCAGCCCATAGATTTGCAAGAAGGACTTGGAGGTTCAAGAACTAACGCATTGGAAGGCGCTTTCATGGCAAAAGGGGTTGGCGGGGTTTCAGGGTCCTTGGGGACAAGGTGGTTTTTTCAAGGGGGGGGGGAATTGTTAGGACTGTGTGTGCAGTATGGCTGTCATTGAGAAGTAATGCGTGTCAGCTGCTAGGGGTAGCTTTGTAATTGTTTTTGGTTAGTAGTTGGGGCCGATAGGAGTTGTTGTGATGGCTGGTCTGTATTAAATAAGGGGGAGGGTTGTATGTTGGGAGAGTTTCGAGTATCATTTGGGATTTCACTGTAAGAGTTGGTGTCTTAGAACCAACTGGTTGTACTTTGATTATATGGACATTTAATGTATTTAAATATTAAATATCTTATTACATATTGTTCGTTGTTATGCATGACTATGATGTAATAATGTCTTAAGAGTATTTGTTGCATTGATAAAGTCATGACAGTTTCCCGCTATGATGAGAACCTTGAAATGCTATAACAATATTCTTAAATATAGTTCTACGGTTGGATGACATACTATGATGAGACACATAGCATGCAGACCGTCAGGTGTGAGTACTCGTAAGCGGACGAAACTTTCTCTCATGAAGTTCGCACTTGGTAATCTCCAAGACGGGAGATTATGAGAACAGACCCGCCCGCCAGTAAGAATTCCGCATGTTTGGTGTCATTGGGTATTTCTATCTGCGAGCGTGTGTAATGATCCTTAGACTTTAAAATTATCATTAATACGTGTCACGACTCGCACACTTTGATTTATTGACGAAAACCGTCACGCAGACAGTTGGGGGGAAGTAGGGTACGTTGGGTGCGTCACAAGTGGCATGTTATTAATGGATAAGTCGAGGAAGGATTTGTCCCCTCCATTTATGGAAATTGATCTTATCTTTTTGATTGAATAAAATCGTCGCGTGAAATTCCATGGCCATGGTGTAACGATGAGTTTATTTCAGGTAGTCAAAAAACGACGCATCAAGCATAAAAGTTGATGACACTATCATGAAACCTGTTTGATGAGATATTGTGACAAAAGAATTATATTACACAGTAAGCGTTCGTATGTGGATGTCGTTGTTGCGACTTTAAGTTCTTTCTTTTGGGTGCCTTGACCCGTTACTAGACAGTACTAAAATATTTATTTAAGAGAATAAATTATTTATTTATTTATTCGGGTGTTCAATAAATGGAAGTAGAGTTCGAGTGGACCAAGGCCGGTCTGGTAGTAAAATAATTATTTGTAAGACGATAGATAATTATTTAACTAATTGACACAAATTAAAATAACGTTGCTAATTTCGTTTTGCGTAAGTTGGCGCACCATAAATAATGACGCAGTATTATTATTAATAGCACAAGTTTTCTCTAAGATTATGAATGTATTTAATTGCTGTTACGTAATTAAATATTGTAACTGAAGTTCCATGTCAATAAATAGACACATACGTCTATCGTGCCAGACACCGAACCGCACACCCGGTGAATTGAGAATTGTTGAGCTAAACAATTTCTCTCTCAAATCCTCTTCTCACCCCTCTTAAGAACAATAGACGTTCTTCAAGGCCGAAGAACAAACGATCATGAACGACCGACACAAGACACTTGCTTCGCCGCGCTAGCACCCGGAGAACGAGCGGTGTCGATCGGAGGCCATCAGAGCACGTGTGGATCACTGCTAGAGGGATTCTAGTTTGGATCCTTACAAGCGCAACGAGATAATCCGGAATGGTCATTCCGAACGATCAACATCATCAACGAAGAAAATACTGAAGATCTAGGTATTATTTTCTTTATGAAATTAATTAAATTAATTATAAACATGATGTGCAAAATCCTCTCTAAAGGTTTCGGGTCTCTTCTTTATCTAAATCTTTGATTATATTCTGTGGAGACTGACGTTCATCGTCGTATTGATCCCGAAAAAATCATTGATCATGGTAAAAATCAAAGTTAGGTCCGTCCTAACCACGCTTCCGTTGCTCCCGGAACATTCATTCACAGCTTGGATCCATTGTTAGGAGAAAACAAAGTGTTGTTCCAAAGTCAGTTCAAGAGGGGGGTCAATTGAGTTTTAACAAACTTAAGATCGAAGAAATAAAATGTTAGAATCACTTTTGAATCCTCCTCTATTCAAATCACATTTGCCAGTGAAAACAAGAGAGAAGTTTTGGAGTTTTCTAAATATGCTTGAATTATTAACCTTTGAAACATTTTACTCATACTGAAACTAAACCAACACTAGAAAATACAGGCAATCAAAGTATCAATATATTCAAACACAAAATAGATTTAAGAAAAAATCTTTGATAAAAACACCTGTTATTTTAAAACAGTAAGAATGAAAAGATGACATCAGTTACATTCAACTACTTTCACAATAAACAATTTCAAAGAAAAAGAAAATAAGCACATCGGAATAAACAAGAGGTTCAAATCTGAAAGATATCTAAGCAACTCTAATCAACGAAAGGGGTTCTACATCCAAGGGGGTCCAATACTAGGAACCTCTTCCACAGTTCTTCATGGAAGATTTGATAGAGTATGATACTTCTCAATACAGAATAAAGAGAGCAGCAATGGATTCAGAAATAATGTGTGCAACTAAGTCTTGTCAAATGCAAAAATCAAGACAGAGGAGAAGATAGAGATGTCTTTTGTTAAACTTTGCAAACAGTTAGCTTTGCTTGATTTGTTTTTTTTTCATACTGTAAATGCACCACTTGAAGTCAATAACACAACAACCGTTACTTCTTTAGTATGTTGACTTCGGTTGAAAATTTGACGAAGTATGAAATATACATGGCCACTTGAATACAAGGGCACAGTAACTTTCACGGCAACCTCTTGGTCCTTTGAAAGATTGGTTAAGTGTTGGAATAACAGTCCGGTCACTTGAACTTTTCTGAGCTGGCGTTGAGTAACTTCTCATGTTCTGTTCCATGCTAACCATCTTCGTTTCACTGCGTTGAGTAACTCACCATTATGTTGCGCACACAAAACGATTGCATCGAGTAACTCTTACCATTCTTGCGCTGACTATACTTCACTTTCTACTTCATGCACTTATGCCTGGGCCCGCCAATAAAGTAGAATGATATTTGATGATGTTTGTGGCCAAGTTTTCCTTTCTATTCTATTTTGTGGTTGCTATTAAATGGCTGATTCTTCTCTCTCTCTCTCTCTTTAGGGAGCATCTATTGCATGGAATATGCCCATTTCTTTCATTAGTGTTGTCTTGCTCCCAATCGTGGGGAATGCGGCTGAGCATGCAAGTGCTATTATGTTTGCCATGAAAGACAAACTTGTAAGGATTTATCCGTCTTGTCTGCTGATATTTGCCTGCATTGAATTTTGTAATTTACTGAAAGGTTTCCCCCCTTGCAGGACATTTCACTAGCGGTGGCAATAGGATCATCCACACAGATATCAATGTTTGGTGTATGTGTAAAAAATTGAAATTGTTAATATACCAAGTTTCAAATACACGGTCAATGTTATTTGCTAATGCCTTCATTCCTGGAGCTGGTGCAGATACCCTTTTGCGTGGTTATTGCATGGATTATGGGGCTTCCGTTGGACCTGAATTTTCAAATTTTTGAAACGGCGTCCCTTTTTATAGCTGTATTAGTGGTAGCCTTCTTGTTGCAGGTTTGTTTCTTCAAGCATAGTTAAAATCATAGTTATTTTTTCTTAGTTTTGAGTTGCTTATTGGTCAACAATATGTTTGCAGGATGGAACATCTAATTATTTTAAAGGACTGATGCTCATCCTTTGCTATTTGATTGTAGCAGCAAGTTTCTTTGTACATCTTGACCCAAGTCGTGTAGGTAAGTGCAATTTGACTTTAGGAACAACGGACATATCGTACCATTCAAATCTTTATAAAATAAAAAATGCATGCCCCCCCCCCCCCCCCCCCCCCCCAGTCGGTTAGGACAGGGGATTGGCACTCCTGAGGGTTCAGGGTTCCAATCTTGGCAGAAACAATTTGCATGTAAGGCCTTGGGCCATCCCTTAATTTGTAAGGCTCTTAAATGTAATGCTCTCGAGCCATGGCCTATATATACATATATTTTAAAGTCTTCAGTAAAAAAATGATTACTGACTAAAGTCTGGTTTTGCAGAAGACAAGCCTAGACACCCCAAGAGGTAGTTGCTGAGTATTGTGGGCACTTGAGGCGGATTTATCCTTTCCTTTTTTCCCCTTGTATAGAAATTATATGGGCTTGTGCCAGTCTGTTTCAAAGTGCTAAAAAATTTTGTGACTGGACTACTGTTTTTGCAGAAATTGATTGTTTTTGGAGAGTACAATTTAAAGGATCCCATGTTGTAGGAAAATTAATTATAACACTAATACAATATGTTAGTCAATGAATTATATAACATGGGAAACGACCAGCTTTGACCATGTCAACATGGGAAACTGACCATACCAGCTTTGAGCCACACGGACAACCAGTGTACTGGTATACAAGCAATGAGACACCATCACAATGAGACACCATCTTTGAACTATTAACCCTAAAAAAAACTGCAAATTATAACCACCCCAAAACCCTATTGTTGGCTGAATAGTCCCTAGGGTTTGCAGGAGGAGGCTAAACCAAAGAGAAATGGGAGGGATGAGGAGAAGAGAAGAACAAGAAGAAAATGATAGTTTTACCTTGAGATTCCGCTTGAAATCGAAAGAGAGGTCAAAAATTGAAGACGGGAGGAAAAGCTCCCTTGGATGTGCCATGGGTCGGTCGAATGAATGAGGGAGAAGAGGGGTTCCAAACCCCCTAAAATTGAATAGGGGCAAGCCATAAATTTCACATTTTTTCAGAAATTGGGCAAGCCGCACGGTTATGCTGCATGATTAGACAAATCGTGTACCAATCGTGTAAGAGCCATTGAAAAACACATGCATGACTCACACGGTTTGGCTGCACGAGCAACCCGCACGGTTACCCCTAATCGTGCGGTAACTGTGCAACATAGAAAACATCTTAAAATTTTAAAATTCAAAGCTTGAAACTTCCAAAAATTTAAATTATCCAAAAATCATATAAAATATAACACCATCATGACATGAGGGTGTCAAAATTCTTCCCACCATTTCACTTTCTGCTCACAAAAAGTCATTGATAAACATAAAAGCAAGGAAAATTGAAAACTTAAACATGTACATAAAGGTGAGAGGGCCAGGGAAGTTTCACAAGGTCCTGTGAGAGTGGAGCATTGAAAAGCACACACAATTTCTCAAATCCGCAGACCAAATCCTCATAATCATCAAACATAACGCTCTCTAAGAAGGCAAAGACCTGCTATAGATCTCCCCACTATTTAGAATTCCTTTGAAATGGTGAGACAGAAGATATGCACCTCTCTATGAAAAACATTATCAAGAAAGACATGCCATCATTAAGAACCCAACAGACATAATAATCCTCAATAAACCACACTAATCGTCCAGGAACCAACCTCACATTTCCAAAGGAAGCACAACCCAAAGAATCTCTAAACGATCACAGGGCAACACCACCAAATGCACTATATCCCACATCACCCAAAAGGGGAAAAGATACCTTAATTGAAAATATGTCTTCTTGGGTCACAAAACTAAGTGAAAGGGGCGATCTAGGACCCCCTACCCGGATCATTATCTCACGTTGAACCCAACAAGATTCAAACCAACACCAGCTAGTGAACAGTTTTAATTGAGTCTAATAACAATTATTAAAACATGAAGAAGCAATATAAACCCTTGTCTGAGGATCTCCCATGCAAGATAAATGAAAAATGGGATAAACAGAAATGAAGAACCTACTATAAACATGCGTACCTTACACCGAAGAGCTTCTGCATCACTCTTGATCTCCTTCAGATGAGTTTGAGAGAGATCATAAAGTGACAAACAAATGCTTCCCACCTCTGTAATGTATCCACAACTTGCACCCGAATCACTCGACTTTCGAGCAAGATCCATCAACCTCCATGACATGCTAGCGTCTTATAATGCAAAGGAGGAAGATGAAGAGAGTTTTCGGGTTAAGGGAGTTTCAACCAACATATCCACACCCTATGCCATCGCATGACAATACCTTTATATAGCCCAAGGACATTCCTTGGTCATGCATGCATTAACTCGTGCTTTATAATGCATAAGTTAATGTCTCAGTCGATTCATGTATCATACATATGAATGCATTTAACTCATGTACGCTTCATATAAATATGAAACGATTTCATTTAATAACAACTTATGTGGCTGAAACACAAAATGACAACAATTTATCATTTTGTTGCGATCACATATTACATTAAATAATATACCCTTATGTGCATGCAAATCATAATTTGCATGCAATACAAAATATCCTATATATATCACACACACACACACATAAAAGAGAGACCACACAGGCTTAAAGTGAAACTCCATAGGCCTTTATAGCGTTGACAACAAATAAGAATCTCCAGATTCATATATGTAATCAAAGAGAGACCTCTAGCAAAGCGTCAATGCTACTCAAGCTATAGAGAGATTTGATGTGATCTCTATCAAACACATGTATCTCTATACCCATGGCCACTAGTCTGCATCATATGCAAACATGCATTGCCATATTTTTTATTTGTCCAAGACATCAAGTGACCATGAGACACAAAACATGTTAATCCCATATAGCCAACTCATATGTTCTCGATTCTTAGAATGTAGACTGATCTGATCGATGAATACATCACGTCATTCATCCTTATTGATAAGCATATCACATCTCCCTTATCCAGACAAATATATAATATCTAGGTTGTTGTACCTCTCGTACCCCTCGTGGTTTAATTTTCATGATCACAATCACTCTCTTATTTATCTAATCTTGTTTTAAGTGTTTTTGTTGATAGGCATGATTTCAGGTGGCCAAGGATTTGGGCCAAGAAAGCAAGAAGCCAAAGTGGACTGATTTTCAGTCCACCGGCCAACCGGTGTCCCACCACCGGCCAACCGATGGAGGCCTGGACAGAAGGCATCCCTCTGTCCAGACCACCGGCCAACCGGTGTCTCAGCACCGGCCAGCCGGTGGAGCCCAGACAGAATAGTGTCAGCTACTGCCTCAGCACCGGCCAACCGGTGGCCTCCTCACCGGCCAGCCGGTGGTGCCTGAGCCCGAAGGCCTCTCATTTTCCAAACACCGGCCAACCGGTGGCACTGTACCGGTCAGCCGGTAGAGCCAGTCAAACTAGCCGTTGGGCTTTGACCAGACTTGTCCACTTGCCTCCCAACGGCTCCGAAGGCCTCTCCAACGGCTCCGAAGACCCCCAAAGGCCATTTGAGGGTTCCCCCTCTATAAATAAAGGACTAGGAAGCCCCGGAAACACAAGGAAGCCCACAGACACATTTTTGATCATTTGGCGAACCTCCGGCGCATTCCTCCAAGGGAACCCCAATTGCTCCAACTCACTTTCACATCCAAGGAGCACCGCCATAGAAGCTTGGGAGCGCTCTTCATCAACTCCCTCAATCCTTTGGCGCCCAAGGCTTCTCCCATTACGATTTTTATTGTTTTATTATTTTGAGCATCATTTTGGGTTTGTGCCTACAAACCCCCATCTCTTTCTCTCATCTCCTCTTTTGGGTTCTCACACCACCTTCAAGGTGTGAAGAGGTTGGTCAAGCCTTTCCTTTAAAAGGCTTGAGACAAAGGTGAGCTAGCCTTCACCTGTAAGAAGGCTAGTGGGTTCTTGTTCAACCATTAAAAGCAAGTGGGTTCTTGCATAACCATTAAAAGCAAGTTGTAATAGGTTCTAGACTAACCTTAAAGTCTAGTGGGTTTCTTGCTAAAACCATTAAAAAGCAAGCGGTAGTAAATCTCTCAACGGTTGAGTTGGGAGCGGAGACGTAGGCTTTGGTTTAAGCCGAACTCCGTTATCAATTTTGTGTCTTGCCTCATTTATTTCCGATGCACTTTGATATTTGTTTTTAAATTGTTAATTAATTTTTAAAAGGCAATTCACCCCCCTCTTGCCATCACTTCCTTTTCTTCTCCGCCCAACAATTGGTATCAGAGGCAAAATTTGAGTAATACCCTAACCGGTTTCAAATTAAAGATCCTTTGTGATGGCTTCATCTTCTTTCGCCCCCGAAGGCTATTCTTTGGGTTGTGCTCCATTCTTTGATGGAACCGACTATACTTATTGGAAAACCCGCATGACCACTTTTCTTAGAAGTATAGGTTATCCCATTTATAAAATTGTCATGCATGGTTATTCTCTTTCTTCTCCCGATGAATCCAAATGGACTCAAGCCGACATTAAAAATTTCGAGCTTGATGGCAAAGCCATGAACGCTCTTCATTGCGGCCTTGATCGTAATGAGTTCAATCGAGTTTCCACATGCACCTCATCACATGAAATCTGGAAACTATTGGAGGTTACCCATGAGGGGACCAACAAAGTTAAGGATACTCGATTGGATATGTATCGCCAAGATTTTGAAAGTTTTACCATGCATCCATCCGAATCTATTACTGAAATGTTTACACGTTTTACTGATGTTTGCAATGGGAGAAAGTCCCTTGGTGATGATGTGTCTGCAGAAACAATGGTCAAGAAGATCCTATGGATCCTACCAAGCTCATGGGCACCAAAGGTCACGACAATTCAAGAAGCGAAAAATTTAAAAGAAATGCCGATCGAAGAGCTCATCGGATCCCTCATGACCTATGAGATCACCATGAGGAGGCAAGCTGAAAAGGAAGGCAAACCGATCAAAACTCCAAAGAACATCGCCTTCAAAGTTCAAAAAGAAGAAAGCTCCTCCTCCTCATCTTCTTCCTCTTCAAGCGGCGATTCCGAAATGGAGAATCTTGCCCGCAAGATGCACAAATTCATGAAGAAGCACAAGAAGAAGAAATCCCGCAAGGCTCAACCCAATGAAAAATCCGAGCCCGAGGTAACATGCTATGGGTGTGGCAAGAAAGGCCATTACAAGCCCGATTGTCCACTCAACAAGAAAAAGGCCAAGCAAAAGGAAAAGAAGAAGACTTTCAAGGCCACATGGAGTGATAGCTCCACATCATCCTCTCCTCCTCCTCGAGTGACAACGGTAAAAAATGCCTAATGGCATTTCATGAGGTAACCTCTTCCGACTCCTCTTCCTCTTGTTCTTCAAATTCTTTTAATCATCTTTCATATGAGGATCTCCAACATGCAAGAGATCAATTGGAGGAAGGTTTTCACGAACTTTCTTCCAAATTTGTTGCTTTAAAAAAAAATTTCAAAAAACTCTCTTCCGAAAAGGAACAACTTCTTAAAGAAAAGGAGGAGTTGTCCCTCAAGGTCCAAAACCTTCCCGATGTCGATTCTATGGAATCAACAATCAAAGATTTAAGGGAATCTCTTGCCAAGTTCACCCAAGGTGAACAAAATTTGACCAATTTGCTCGGTTCCCAACGCATATCTAGAACCACCGAAGGGCTTGGCTATTCCAAGCAAGCTTCCTCTTCCCATGCTCCAACTATTTTTGTAAGGGGGAGCTCCCAATTCAAATTTTGTAATTATTGCAAAAAACCCGGGCACTTAATTTATGAGTGCAATTGCAAAAATGCCCGGTATGGAAGGCCTAAAACCATTTCCCTTAGTGATGAATTTCTTAGGAGAAGACCCGCCACTAGACAAGTATGGATTGAAAAATCCCTTTTAGCGAGTCTCACCGGACCAAAATTTGTCTCGGTTTCAAAATCCTCTCCCCGGTGATTTGTTGTTTTTATTTAGGGGGAGTTAGGTTCGTTTAAGCCTTTTTGATTTCAATTTCAAAACTTTCAATTCAAAACTTTCAATTCAAAATTTTCAATTCAAAACTTTCAATTCAAAACTTTCAATTCAAAATTTTCAATTCAAATTTCAAAAATTTCAATTGGTTTAAAATCTCTATCTTGTTTTTCAACTCATTCCCCCAATCAAGTTTTATGCCCCGTGCTATTTTGATAATCACAAAGGGGGAAAAATTCTTGGTTGATTGGGGGAGAAATCTTTCTCTCATGCTTTGCTTTACTTTTCAATTTATCCTTTAAAGCATGCCTTTCATTTCATTTTTACATTGTTTGTTTTGGTGATTGTGATCATCAAAATAGGGGGAGATTGTTGTACCTCTCGTACCCCTCGTGGTTTAATTTTCATGATCACAATCACTCTCTTATTTATCTAATCTTGTTTTAAGTGTTTTTGTTGATAGACATGATTTCAGGTGGCCAAGGATTTGAGCCAAAAAAGCAAGAAGCCAAAGTGGACTGATTTTCAGTCCACCGGCCAACCGGTGTCCCACCACCGGCCAACCGATGGAGGCCTGGACAGAAGACATCCCTCTGTCCAGACCACCGGCCAGCCGGTGGAGCCCAGACAGAATAGTGTCAGCTACTGCCTCAGCACCGGCCAACCGGTGGCCTCCTCACCGGCCAGCCGATGGTGCCTGAGCCTGAAGGCCTCTCATTTTCCAAACACCGGCCAACCGGTGGCACTGTACCGGTCAGCCGGTAGAGCCAGTCAAACTAGCCGTTGGGCTTTGACCAGACTTGTCCACTTGCCTCCCAACGGCTCCGAAGGCCTCTCCAACGGCTCCGAAGACCCCCAAAGGCCATTTGAGGGTTCCCCCTCTATAAATAAAGGACTAGGAAGCCCCGGAAACACAAGGAAGCCCACAAACACATTTTTGATCATTTGGCGAACCTCCGGCGCATTCCTCCAAGGGAACCCCAATTGCTCCAACTCACTTTCACATCCAAGGAGCACCACCATAGAAGCTTGGGAGCGCTCTTCATCAACTCCCTCAATCCTTTGGCGCCCAAGGCTTCTCCCATTACGGTTTTTATTGTTTTATCATTTTGAGCATCATTTTGGGTTTGTGCCTACAAACCCCCATCTCTTTCTCTCATCTCCTCTTTTGGGTTCTCACACCACCTTCAAGGTGTGAAGAGGTTGGTCAAGCCTTTCCTTTAAAAGGCTTGAGACAAAGGTGAGCTAGCCTTCACCTGTAAGAAGGCTAGTGGGTTCTTGTTCAACCATTAAAAGCAAGTTGGTTCTTGCATAACCATTAAAAGCAAGCTGTAATAGGTTCTAGACTAACCTTAAAGTCTAGTGGGTTTCTTGCTAAAACCATTAAAAAGAAAGCGGTAGTAAATCTCTCAACGGTTGAGTTGGGAGCGGAGACGTAGGCTTTGGTTTAAGCCGAACTCCGTTATCAATTTTGTGTCTTGCCTCATTTATTTCCGCTGCACTTTGATATTTGTTTTTAAATTGTTAATTAATTTTTAAAAGGCAATTCACCCCCCCTCTTTCCATCACTTCCTTTTCTTCTCCGCCCAACATAGGTGCGGCTGCACACTCCCATCATCTATCTCAATCGAGGGCCCATATGTCATGCTCGTTATACGAGAGGAAAAATCGCATCTTTGTTAAGCTTCAACTGACGACATGATCTGTAACACACCCATCCACTTCTGTATTAGTAAGCCAATATGTAGACTTATGTCAGCAGAGTATCAAAGTATGAAGGTTCTCATGCTAGACATCTCACCGACCTTAGGCAGTGATGACTCAAATATGATCAATGCACCCCTAGTACACCAAATACATCTGTGTAACTCTCCATCTCGTATACTTATCCAGTGCACACAAAGAATCCTATTCTTTATTTTGTACCTCATGGGTATATTTTGTATCTCTATACAAAAATCATACTCACGCTAACCTTAACATTTCATCATAACCTACAATACTCCATGATGAACATCAGTTAGGGATAAACTCAGTCATACTTTGATAGGTCAATTATCATTACTCTTCATAAAATGCACACACACACACAAATATATTTATGCAACCAACATGAAAGAATGAAAAAATGGATGGTCTTTAATACAATACATTTTAGTATTCTTAAACTCTGCCAAATCAGCCTTATGTTCACTACACTTTCTAGGTTTTGTTAACACATTACATCATATGTAATCCACGTCACATCTCTATGTGACTATCTGATAAAATCCTCCCACTAAACTTTTTAGTGAGAAACATCTATGAAGTTAGCCAGTTTGAATAATTATGAGACTTAGAAATCATATTCCTAACTATTCAACTTCTTGAACATATTCGAACTTCTTAACTTCACAACATCAAATGTTATGATGTTACATTATTATTCACAACTTCTTACATTATTGTTTACCAGTCCATCCTAAACTCTTTTAGGATAAAGTGACAATTACCTTGTTACAGTAACTAATATAACTCTTTATATTTTTCTTTACCGTCATACTATAAACTCTTTTAGGATATTAAATGTAATTTATTTTTCATTATGATTGGTTCAATCCTTCAAGAAAGAGTGTCTTTCATTTTTCATGAAAACTAAATGTAACTCTTTATATTTTTCTTTATCATCACGTATCCTAAAATATTTTCGGATTGAAACCACTTTAATCTTAGACTAGTATAATCCTTTAATAAATAGTGATATTCACTTTCTAAATGGTAACTAAATGTAACACTTTACATTTTTCTTTACCATCACATATCCTAAACATTTTAGGATATTAAGTGGAAAACACTTAAACTTAAGATTGGTGTTATCCTTTATTTATTAATTTTGAATTTATCTAAATATTCTTTTCAGAATATCTTGCTAACACTTTACATTTGATTGATATTATCCTTTATTTGTTAATTTTGAACTAATCTAAGGGAAAACATACTCCCACTAACCTCTTAGACACTATATTCTTTTCAGAATATCTTGCTAAGATAGACAAACCCTTTTGTATTAGTAAACAACATTTATTTTCTTTTTTAGTAGGAAAATTTAACAAATAAACTATTGTTTCCATATCATATATGGTATTCTATGTGTCTAAAATATTTTCATTTCAAAAGAAAATTTTATTAAAATACAACACTGATGGGTGGAAGGAACACATTATTTCATATTTTAATAAATATTAGGACAAACACTTTATCTAGGATAAACATTTTTATCTATATCTTCTTATCTAAAAATGTTATAGAACCCGATGAATCATAAACCATGTGTATAAAATTAATCATCTCATAATAACTCTTTGTTATTAAACACATTCTATTATCACATAAGAAAAGTGAGATGAAGATACACATATAAGACATTCAATCATATTGAATTTCATTTGACATATGGAATCATTTTGGGTATATGAGACTCTAATTCCTTAAATCCCAATCATATTGTGTACTTGAGTGGAGTTTGGGATTTCTTTGGTCATTCTGCATCTAATGCCTTTGAAACCTTAAATGAATCACTCTATACTTCCATAAGAATCTAGATTCATTTGTTGAACAATTTCAATACTTGGTTACTAGGGAAGGAATTGTTCCAACACATAGAATTTTCCTTAAGAAATTTTCTTAAATCACCAATCTTGCTTAAGAACTTTTCTTAAGTTATCAGTTTTAAGAAATACTTACATTAAGCTTCACCTTATCATGGATTGGTTATAAAGTTTAACTAAAAAATGATGATGATATTATCTTCAACAGAAGCTTTTATAATATGAGTATCATGTATTATTAACCATTTAATAAAGAATTTTATTAAATGAGCTCCCACTAAAATGATGACCCCTTTTAATGAAATTCATCATTCCCATTAGTGGTCCAAGATCCATATTTCACTATGAAAATGACCCCACTTTGGCATGAAACTCACCACTTATTTATTTAGGCAGGACATCATTCCAATCATATCATATATAACTCTTGGATAGTTGAGTGAAAAAATCTTTGTCCGATCTATCATATGGATAAATCCAACTCTATTTCTCTAGTATCCCAACTCTTGGGGTTTCCCAACAAGTGTAACCAAAACAAAATTTAAAAACAATCTAATCACAAGAGAATCCAAGGTCACCCCGTTTTGGCATGAATCTACTCAAGGATGATCTAGTATCACTCATTATTTGTTTGACATACACAACATAATCCATAGGCACCCCACTTTGGTGTGAAACTACCCAATTGAATGATTGAGGTCTTGACAAGTGCTGCATTGGAAGGAATCTTTCACCTAATATTTGAAGGGGATTTAATTTCACCATATTATCTCATGTTATTCCCTTTTATGTATGCATTATTCTAGCGATTTTAGTTTGGAATCCTATTCCATCCACTTAATCAATATATTCAAACCATTTTGATGTGCAACCCTTTACACAACCCACAGGTTTGTGTTACTTACCCAAAAATAGAAGTCAAATACATTCATATATATTTGAATACACCAAATGCATAAGGTACATGAAAACTTCATGAAAAGGAATATAATTATATTATATTGAAAATATCCACATGAGTAAGCCTAGAGAGATAGATAACCAACCCCATTCACCAACCCAAACAATATATAAGTCTCCATGTAGGTAGGTAGTCCGAACTCAAGTCCCTCTACCTGGGGATACTTTACTCAACAAGAGAGAATCCAATTCATCATAAATTTAACACCTGATATGCACAAACTATATTCAATAAATAAACCCAAGCCGGTAACTTCAATTACAAACCGAGGTAAAGGTAGATGAAAAACTAAATTCATTATCATACCAAGCATGTAATGTAAGACTCTATTTTGAAGTAGTTTAAAAATTAAACTATAACATACACAATATTCAAATATCTTAAACAATTTACTAAACATGAAAATAATAGAGAATAACCTTTAAAATAAAAGTATAATTAAAATATTTAAACATGAGATAACCTTTTATGAACAATTCATAAATAAAATCTAATTATAAACATTTTATAATTTTTAGCTTTAACATTATGGACATTCTATAATTTTGAATATAAACATTTTATATTCATTCTAATATGAACTCTTTCATATTTATCATTATATGAAATTTTCAATTTAAACATATGATATTATATGAATTATAAACTATTTATAATCTAAATTCTATTATGTAAACATTTTACATAATCTAAATATCATATACTCAATTATTATTTAAACTTTGATCATATCAATAATTAAAACACTTTTGACGTGGCTTAAATAATATCCAAATAAAAACCCTTTAATTCGAACAATTCAAACTAATTAATTGTGAATAATTCATCAATAAACTTTTTATATTATGACATTATTTCATAATTTATAACCCTTTATAAATTATTTCTTATGATTTTTAAATAAACATTTTTATTTATATATCATAAGAATTTCCATATAATTTGGTTAAAAGGTATTTCAAATATTAATATTTAATATTTGGGAAAGATAAAAGTTTCATAAACATTTAATTAATTAATTATAAACCATTTAAAATAAATTGAAAAATTGAAAAATTCCTTATAAATTAAATATTCCCAAAATATATTTTATAATGATTTATAAACATTTTATAAATTATTAAAACCATATAATAATTTAAAAACAAATTTCAAAAACTTTCATGTAGAGGGAACCCAGTGAACCTTTACACAACTCATCTGAAAACCACTATGTAAAGGTAGATCGGGTGACCCTTGCGTAGAACTATTCTACATAAGGGTAACCTTAAAATTTATTATATTGCGTAAAAATAAACATTAAAGACCTTTATATTTAAACTCAACATTACCTTTATGTGAACTCCTCCATGTAAAGGTAAGTCATTGGTTACCTTTATGTGGCCTTAAGAAAACCTCGACTACTTTTACATATCTTCTCATTTCGTGTAAGGGTAAACACTAACATATCCTTACATAACCCTTTACACATAAGGGTAAATTTAGGTGACCCTTACATAGACCGATCTACGTAAGGGTAAGGTGAGATGACCCCTACACAGACTACTCTTCATAATGGTAAAGCCTTGATTACCTTTATGCATCCCAGCTGCGTAAGGTTAAATTGTTTTTTTAGATTTTTGAAAAACTAAGAAACATTGTTCTATTTTGGTTTTCTTATTCATTTCCACACATGATTTCATAGATCTAAATCATGGTAATGCTCTGATACCACTAAAAGGTTTTAAATGAGTCTAATAACAATTATTAGAACATGAAAAGTGATATAAACCACTATTGTAGTATCTCCCATGCAAGAAAAATGAAAAACGCGATAAACAAAAATGAAGAACCCACTGTAAACATGCATACCTTACACCAAAGAGCATCTGCATCAAAATTTATATCCTTCGGATGAGTTTGAGAGAGATCATAATGTGGGAAAAAAAATCTTCCCACCTCCATAGTGTATCCATGAGCTGCACCTGAATCACTTGATGTTCAAGTAGGATCCACCAATCATCATGAAATGATAGCGTCTAACAGTGCAGAGGAGGAAGATGAAAAGAGATTTCAGGTTAAGGGAGTTTCATCCAAAATATCCACACCCTATGCCATCGCATGAAAATGCCTTTATATATCCCAAGGCCATTATTTAGTCATGTATGCATTAACTCATGCATTTATAATGCATAAGTTAATGTCTCAACCGATTCATGTATCACATATATAAATTCATTTAACTCTTGTATGTTTCATATAAATATGAAATGATTTCATCTAATGACAACTTACATGGGTGAAACACAAAAAGGATAACAATTTATCATTGTGTAGTAATCACATATTACATTAAATAATATACCCTTATGTGCATGAAAAACACAATTTTCATGAAATATGAAATATCATATATATATATATATATAACACTCACACACACACAAGGTTTTAGGGCATATCACCTTCAGCCAGTGCATAATCTCAACTGGTTCCACATCCATCCTACTCTCCCAAAACACACACCCAAGGCCTTCCCATGTCTAACCCATTAAAATCCAAACCACAGAAAGCACCTCACAGAACCCTCAAGAGACAAGATCAAACACTGAGGCAAAATCAAGGCCACCATAATTAACACCGCACAAGTGATGAACCTAAAAATCATCAAGAATGCATCTAATAGAAATTAACTCAAGAGCCTTAATCGTTCTAAACTCAATGAGAACAACCCCCAAATAAATAATCACCTAAGAATACTCTGGGTGATTCAACTCACTAGATTTATGAAAACAACCTAACCACTTCATTGCCTTAAATAGACCTTGATCACCATGAAAGAGAGGACAATGACTCAAGAAGTCCTAGAGAAAAGAAGATTTTTACTCCACCACTCTATTCAGAGTATGGGAAGAATCCATGACCAGAAGGGATACACCTAAATGAAAATAGGACTCACTTAAGGATCATCCTCGAAAACAAACTTTCCACATTCTCTCAAGACCTTTCTGAGGGGTGAAATTAAGAACCACAAAACATGAATCTAACCCATTCATGTTTCACAAACCAAATCAAGCAGTCCTAATACACACTAAGGGACCAACCCAATTACACAAATTCACCAAGGAAAAAACTACAAAAAAACATCTTTACAAAATTCAATTTTCTTCAAACCATACCCTTTTTGGAAATGTTTCACCTCAATTAGAATACTCATGAGAAATATGTTTCTTTAAAATCACCATATTTCAAAAAGAGTCCAAAACATATTTTAAAAAAAGCACACACATGCTTCAAAACATTCATTTTATTTAAAAACAAAAACCTACTTGAACTTCATAAAGTACCCTTTTATTTCCAAAATTCTCCACGAGTTCCATTAAAATGCTGAAACTTCTCATGAATCTCATTTCCAATTAAAATAATTTCTATAAAAACTCACTTTTATTTCAAATCATTTCCATCAAATCTCTTGAAAAAATTTTCAATTTTTTTTCTAAATTCCATAATGAAATCAACCACTTTAAAAATTTCCCATGATACCCAACAATCCATTACAAATAATCCATGAAATCCAGTTTTGAAAACCAAAACATGCTATAAAATTATCCTTTTGATTGAAATTTTTTTTCCTAATTAAAATGAAAGAGGAAAACTAATTACCTCTAAAAATATTTCATAATAAAAATAATCTATTTCATTACCATTAAAAAAATCCTATTTCATAAATAAATCCCCCATAAAATATCATTTTTTATCTAAAAACTACTTTTCCAAAACAAAAAACCAACTCTTTAAAACACGAGACCAAATAACAGGACACAAAGCATCATTTGAAACATCACCCAATAACATAAATTCACCATAAAACTCCCTAAATTAACCTCACATAAATTGTAAGTACCTTTGAATTCAATTCATACATAAAGGGAGGAAAAAAACATATGGGGGAAAAATAGAACTGTGCATGATTTGGTTGCATAGGTTGGAAACCCATGTGCCAACCATGAAAAAAACTCTAAAATGGATTCCAGAACCAACCAAACAGCCTTTGCACATTTTTCCAAACCATGCGAGCTAACCACATAGCTTCGGTTCTTCCTACATTTTCACCCAAAAGCTCAAAGAGACCCCTATAATCATTGGTATACTCACGGGGGATCAAAATAACATAATTTCATATAAAAAATATCAAGACTAATTAGAAATGAACTCAAATCGAAGATTTAAATCCCAACTACCCCTGGTAACTTAAGGATCAAGGTGAAAAAAATCTTGCTAGACTCTCCCAGTACCTATCTCTTGAGTTCTGAAATTAATATCTTCATACTAATAGAATTTCTAAATAACAAGAGAGTGCTTCAAGAATATTGACCATCTTTAAAACCTAGACACTGATACCATTTGTAACGAATCAACCTGAGAAACCCTACACACCACCCAATCCAATTTTCCACTAGGTTCAAAGGGTATTTATGATTCCCACAGACTAAAAAATAGTTCATGGGTATCAAGAACACAAACTTGGGAACTGTTTCACCCTTGAGACAAAATTATAAACAAGTAGTGGAAACTTGATAATCTGACATGACCCATCCATAAATTGGAAAACCATGCATATAAACAAGCAGTTACAAAATAATAAGGTGGGAAAAAAATGACATAAAATAAATAAATATCTACAACGAGACATAATCAATAAAAGAGACTATTCTTATTTGGAATTTAAACAATGAAAATAACTTTACATCAAAATAATAAACAATCAACATGCTCAAAATATACAGTGAAAGAAGAATACAAGAAATACACTTATCTAAATTGGCCGATACAAAAGTATCCTAAAATAAAACCAAAATTGAACCACTACCACCAGTCTCCATATGACCCACAATCACTCACCGCCTCCCATATCGCTCATCATCACACCAACCTGAACAAGTCTCAAAAGATACCAAATCCTGAACTCCTAAAATAAAACATGAGATCAGCATACACCCATTGGTGCATGAAGGGTGTGAGATAAATATGACTAATGTGATTTCATTGAAGATTTTGTGCTATTCATTTCAAAATATATTTCATAAATTCTAGTTTGAAATATAGTTATAAAATAGTATTTTTACATACAAGTTTGAGAAAACCAAATAACATTCCATAATCACTGTTATAAAACATTCCTCAAATTAAGAGGTAAGGGATACAAATAAGGAAAATAATCCCTTAAAAAATTATCAACGAAATCTAATCATCATGTGAAAATCACTAGGATTTAACATGGATGGTACTAAACTTGTATTTTGGACCATTAGCTGACATATGCGAATTCAATTGTTTTGGGAGCTCTCATGATCTCACCAAGGTACCAATCCATCCCATTAAATGACTTAGACTAATTAGGAAACATTACCTATCTAGTTCTAAATCTACAATAGATATCACACTCATCCATATCTTCTACTTAGATACCTAGGGTTACCATGAATTTAATCAAGTGAAGGTGAGAAAACATTAAATCATTAAATTGATAATAAAAGCATAATCATAAATATCACTTCACCTCCAACACCCTCTCAATAAACAGCCTCTTTTATAATATCCACTTTAAAAACATCTTTTTTGAAATAAATTCATGTAAAAACATATTTAGAATTGATTTAATAACTAATTCCTTTTCATCAAATCATTTAAAAACACATAACTACCCATTTTTATTTTCAAAGCCTCATTTGAAACCACACTTTTACCCATTTCAAGACACAAATAGGGTCAAATGATTTTGATCACCACAATTTATTTAAAACTAGGATTATAAGAATTTTAAAAAACACTTAGCGCACAAACATCACTTTGTAAATTAGAAAAATATTAAAACACCCTTTATACCAAGTGGGAATAAGAAATAAAATACGTTAAAATCCACTATGATTACTATATATATGTATAATTTTTTAAAAAAAGGTATTGAAAACATCAATCACTCAATGAACTATCAATTAAAGGAAATTCATGAAAATAACTACCTCAAATGAAATGGAACCAAGTCACAAGTCTCCTTTGAAGGTGAATCTCAACCATGATAGACACCATCTCCAAACCACAAACATCCTAAAATCCCAAAATAAGAACCACCCAAACCTATTCTTTGTTGAAATTTCCCTAGGATTTTTGGGAGGAGACTAAACTAAATATAAATGGGATAAGAGAAGAGGAGAATAAATGAACAAGAGAAAAATGTGAGTTTACCTTGATATTCCACTTGAAATCATTAGAGAGGAGGGAAAAAATTGAATAAGGGAGGAAAAACTCCCTTAGACGTACTGTAGGGTCGATCAAATGAGTGTGGGAGGAGAGGGGATTGCAAAACCCTAAAATTAAAGAGGGGGAATCTGATAATTTCACATTTTTTAAGAAACTGGGCAAGCTGCATGGTTAGGAAAATGATGCGCCAACCGTACAAGAGACACTAGAAGGAACTTTCATGACTCACATGGTTATCTAACTATGAACCAACTATGAAAAAACTATTGGAATGCTGTAGCCCAATAATTTTAGATGAAGTTGGGAAAAGTGATAACGGCCCAGACTGTACACCAGGCTGAAACTCTCACGGGATGACTGGTGACACCAATAGGTCACTATATCTCCATGGAATTCCATCAACTGGTCATTTTAGTATATTGTATTTGGGTGTATGCGACACTATAGCATCATGGAATTACTGTGCGGTTAGTGTCACATTAGTATCATATTTCTTTATGAGCACTTTTGAGATGGGGAATCTATGTGCTTTAAACTTTAATTTTACCCTGTAATTCTGCTCCCGATCATAGTGAATTTTATGCCTCTCTGTGGATGTATGGATCATTTCTTGAATCACATAAATCCCCATGACTTGTGATATTCTTATCATTATTTTTTTTACATTTCACTTTTATATGAATTGTTTGTCATTTATTTCTCCTAGAGTTTACTCAACAATTTTCACTACTAAAATCTGTAGCACTATGTGCTAATAGTTCACACAGTTTCCCCTCACCATGTGGTGACCATATAATAGAGGAAAAACCTTGAAAATTCAAAATTTCAAGCCTAAAACTTCCAAAAATTAAAATTATCCCAAAATCCAATAAAATATAACACCATAGTGACCATAGGGTTTCAAAAGTGGAATATGAATCCTCATGTAAATCCATAATCACTAATTTCAATGAACTATTTGTCAAAGACCCGAGGCACCTGCAATAATTTACCACAATATACCTCTCCCATGTACCTGCTTATAAAAATAAATATATGTATGATAGAGATAGTAAAAACAGTAAAGGTATCAACAAAACCCTATAATCATAATCATCACATGCATGTGGTACTTTCATAAGTGATCTATAACAATATAACATGCTATCACCACTTTAAAATATTTGGATAACATGTGAATGATAAAGGTCTAAAACTAGCACGAAATAAGTGTTCTGAAGATAAACCATGATAGATAAATTGAGGTAAATTGACTGGTCTCGACCCTACATGTTAGTAGTGTGGTAATATAGGAAATCTTAAGAGAGACTGTAGGAGTCACAAGGATATCTCCAGAAGGACATCTTCAAAAACTTCAAATTCCCTAAATTCAGTTGAGGGGTATAACAACTTGCTGCTAAGTGTTAACAATTCAGTGGATTCATGGGTGATTTACTCAGGAGCATTATTACACTTAATAGTAGAGTAAGGGTGTGTCTAGAAGATTAAAAAAAGTTCATTTGGCATATAATGAATCTCTTTAATTCATGGGAAAAAACGCCATCAATATCCATATAAAAAATGGATTCTTCTTGAAGTTGTAAGAAGTGAGGCACATACCGAGTATACAGAAGAATATAATTTCTAGAGGACATCTTGATGAGGAAGGGTTTGGTACAATATTTTCTAATGGAGTTTGGAAGATCATTCTAGGATCTATGGTAGTGGTGAGAGGAGTAAAGGATGAGACCTTTTATCTGATCGAAAGATCATATGGAGAGATAATTGCTGATGCAAAAACTTTCAAAAGTATATAGTTGTGGTATTTTTGACTCAAACATATCAGTGAGAAGAACATGAAGGTTCTAATGGAAAAAGGCATGAAAAATATTGATTACAAATAATTTGGAATTTGTGAGAGTTTCATTATTAGGAAGTATAAGATGGTGTCATTCAACTTAAATGACATGAATCCTATATCTCAGAAGTCAGAGCCTGTTCACTCATATTTTTAGGGGGCCATTACTAGGGGTCACTTTACTTTATGACTTTCATTGATGATGAAATAAATAAAGTATGATTTTACTTTCTAAATCACAAGTCTGATGTCTTTAGAGTTTTTTTCCCAATAAAATTCCATAGTAGAAAGTGAAACTGGCCAAAAGTTAAAATGCCTAAGATCCAAAAATGGTGGCGAGTACAACAAATGAGATTTTCAGAACTTATATCAAAATAAGGTGAACAGGCTAGAGAATGTTATGATTGATACACCTCAACATACCAACATGGTAGGGAAAATGTATAAGACATTTCCAAAAAAAAATAGAGCATGATGGTGTACTTAGGAATGCCCAAGGAAATTTGGGTAAAAGCAGTGAACATAAAAATGTTGTTGGTTAACAAATTTTTTTTACACTCCATTGGGACATGAAATTTTGGAGCAGCTATGGTCTAGTAAACCTATGAAAGACAGCCACCTCAAATTATTTGGGAGTATCATGCCTATGTCCAGGACAATTCCAAAGATATGAAAAAACTCAAGGAATGGTCCAAGACACGTTTCTTTATGGGATATGATGATAAAATTTTTGGATTATAGTTATGGGATGATGACAAGTGACAAGTCATCAGAAATAAAGATGTTCTCTTAAATGAGAAGGTCTTGTGGAAATATTCAAACTTGGTTGATAAATAATTTGAGAAAAAAAATCAAATAACAAATTCCAAGTTTATTTAAGAGGGAGTACCATAATAACATAAGTTTTAGTGAGTTCAGATGGCAGTACTGGAAGTCCGGTAGATAAACCAACAAAAGATGTGCCCAAATTCTCTAGGATTGTAGAGGCATAGAGTAGAGCTCTGAGAGCTAGGACTCTGGAAGATAGAGCACTGGAAGTTACAGTACCATAAGGAGATGAGTTGTAAGTTGAATTGTGAAGATTTATCAGATTCATGACACTGATTTAGAGGTTTAGAACTGACATAAACCTATAACTTTTAATGGACGGTGGAGAACCTAAAATCCCAAAAGAGGATTCCACTCTCAGTGACTATAGAAATTTTGATTCATCAATTTAAGAATAAAAAACTTTATTAGATTTTGAAAAATATAGGAGTTGGTTGAGTTACCATAGGGGAAGAAATAACCGAAGTATAAGTGGGTGTTTCATTTGAATGAAGAAGTTGACAGTAGGAAAAGGAACAAAGCACAAATTATGGTGAAAGGATTTCAATAGAAATAAGGTATCAAATTATCACAACTGGTAGTTAAATATGCTACAATATAGAAATTACTGAGCATGGATGCTACTAATAATATGTACTTAGAGAAGATGAATGTAAAGACAACATTTCTTCATGGAGACTTGGAAGAAGAGATTTACATGAAGTAGCTAATGGGTTTTCAGGATTAACAAAATGAGAATTTTTTGTGTAAGATGAAGATGATATATATGGAATAAATTATTCACCAATGTTGTGGAATAATAAGTTTAATGCTTTCATGGATGAAGAAGGTTTTACTTGGTGCAACATGGATCATTGTTGCTGAGACTCCCCAGACCCACACTCCCAGGTCCAGTGCTAAAAACACATACTTTACATACTGGATTTGTTACCAAGTGAAATGACCCAAGCTAAACTTTCATATATTTTGCATTAATAATATATCTCAAAATAATCCCACATAATCCCCAGAACCTTTTAGGTTTAGTGTCTCTATAGATTAGCCACACAAACATATCATTTTATAGTACTTGTGAATAACCCTCTATAACCACACCCCTCTAGACCTCCATTTAGAATTATCATAAGTTATACCCATCTTCATAACCTAGGTAATGGAAACATAAGAAATGGGTGTGCTCATATTCTTAGTAATGGTAAACATAAGAGATAATAATCGATGATTACAAGTGAACATAACATAAACATATGGGCATAAGATCATAGTCTAGGTCCATGAACAAAACATTAGAAAATCATACCCAAATAAACACGAATCATCAATGATAAATCAAGGAATAAGGATCCAATAATAACATAAGAAATGTGTCATCATAACATGAGAACGTTGAGAAACACAAGATTATGGCACAAATATAAGCATAAAAAACCATTTCCTTTGTCAAGGCCCACTACTAAGATGGTCATACCCAAAGGCATAAATCTAAAATCACGAGTCATAGAATAAAACAACAGTATAATACACAAATCATAAGAGTGTGGAACATAAAAGAATCTTAATCCATGAGGGAATACTATAAGAATAATAATATGACTTAAGAGTGTGATGTACACATAAACATAGAAATCACATGTCAAGTCTACCCAACAAGAAATTAATTACATAGTATGCTTGGTCCAAACACCTGTATACCTTATTGGGATTTGGCTAACTACCCATGTACCCTATTGGGTTTGGGATAACCAATCTTGTACCCTCTTGGGATTGGTATAACCACCCATGTACCCTTTGATCTCATGATATATAAAACATTATCCAATGCACTAGGGGAATTTATAATTTTGGGTCCACCCATCACATAATGAAAAGAATACATAATTGTACCATAAGATTATAAAAACATTCACCATTTCACCATAGCTTAATTAACTTACGGTAAAGAAACAAGTTTCATGAAAACTTCCTTAAAACATCATCATTGTAAGACATCTTGAGAAATAAAGTGGATGGTATCATAAGAACATATCCCAAGTGAAACATAAGGAACTCCAATGGATGTTGATATAGATGAAAAAACTTTTGTAAGAGTATTTTGAATGATACTACATATGAAGGGATCAAGAATTGGATCATTTGATACTGTGAGTTTAATTCCCTTAAATAAAAATAGTATAATAGAATTCATAGGGTAATTCATAAAACATAACTTATAAGGAAAGAAATACTTTTGAGATAAAGAGGAAATGGTAAAAAAACCATAAAAGAGTTTTTAGAAAATGTTTTTTACATTATTATAAAAGATGAAGTTATGAGTCACTTTCAAAAGTCTTTTTATAAAAGGTGAATTTAAAACTCTTGAATTTTTTTACTTTTATAAAGAATCTTAAAAAATAGATCCTTGAAAAAGACATAAAGTTTATATAGAGGAAATATTATAGAAAATATAGGGATTCATAGTGACAAAATTGTTTACAAAAGAAGAAAAGGATAATAAAAATGAAAAACAAAAGAATGAGAAAAAGATCACAGGACACAATGATTTATGTGGTTTGGAAAAAATACCTACATCCACAGAGAGGCATAATACTTTAATAATTTCAAGAGAATAATTATAGGGATATAATCAAAGTTTCACACATATAAACCCTAGATTGAATGAACTAATAAAGAAGAAGATACACTATTCCACCAGCCACATAGTAATTCCACTATGCTACATTGCCACAACCACCCAAGTCTGTACTGATACAATGTCAGTAGAAAAAAATCCACAGAGCTATAGTGACCAACATGAGTCATAAATTCAAGAATAATGAATAATTCATTCCCATCTCTATTTTTTTTCATTTTTTTCTTTTTTTGGGAGAAATAAATGATAGAAAGGAAGTAAAATGAATAAAATTGACTCATGACCTTTCTTCAAATGTCCATAATAGTGACACACACCTCAAAAACCTAATAATTAGCTACACCCCAAAGAACACACATGAAAATTCCTCCCCCCTCACTCAAATTTGAAATATTCATGCAAAAATATTAAGAGTGAATGTAGGTAAGGAATAATCTCCTTGTAATGAGGCTTAAATCTAAAATGAAATTCATGGATTATAAGGGATAAAAAAGGGTAAATGTAAATGTGGGTCTCAACTTAATATATGGATTGCTAAAAAATACCCCAATCACATCAAAAACATTTTATGAACTCCAAATATTTGAAAGAGAATAATCATAAGTTTTGATTTGCACACAAAATCCTAGTTTCTCTCAAGAAAGTGTGGGTATTATGAAGGATATTTCAAAAGGGTTCATAATACCTCATAGGATAGGTATTTGTTTTGAGTTAATGTCTCATGGGAATGGATTTAAAAAATTTTCCAAACTCATAAAAATACTTGAAAATCATAATCCAAAAAAAAGTTTCCACATTAAAAACCATTTAAAATTAATTTTATCCAAAAATAAATAAAAATATCTCAAAATAAATTCAAGTGATAAAAATGAAAACATATATTTATTGAATATCAAAGTTTCTAAAAAAATAAAAATAAAAATAAAAATACATAATGACTCCTAATAATTCGACACCCCCCTATACTTAAATTTCACTACCCTTAATTTAAGCTCAAAAAAATAAAAGGATAAGGGAATAAAAATAAAATAGAAGGAAAGAAAAAAACCTGAATTTTCTCATTCATTTACAATGTTGAGTTTAAATCCTAGCTGCTACCACTCAGACCTAGAAATCAAGAACAAAAAAAAAACATAAGAAAAATAATGAAAATGAAAGAGAGAGAAAATAAGATAGAACTTGGTAAGACCCCATAAGTGAGTGCTAGGTTTTTAATACCCCTAGTAAGGTAGTTGTAACAATTTATCCCTAATCATAAGGTGGATGGGGTTTTCATGATATAAACCACCACATGTTATTTCTCCCAACATCCATAAGTGGATGCCAAGAGTGGGAACCCCCATAGAAAAGAAAAAATGTCCCAACCCTAAGGTGAGAAGAAAGAGAAAATTTAAGGTGTATATGGGGAGGGAAAATAATGTAGGATTTATCCCTATCAACCATCACAGTGTCCTCCTCTATGTGATATTAATATTGATACAAAGGAGGCAGTCTCAACACCACATGTTCCTCATGTTTTTCTTCCCATTCTTCATCAGATTCTAACACTATATTCTCCTCAGTGGTGACCAATTCATCTTAATAATAATCACTCTATAGGGAAATAATTGGTGTTGATTATATAAAAGGAAAATGAGGGTAGTGAATTGACTTTGATAATAGTATAAAATAAAAATACAAGGAAATCTAGTGTTAAGTCCACTCCCTTCAACTAATTAGCTTCATGTGTTGGCTCTTATTACAAGGCCTCTCGGTGGATTTTAGAATTTTGTGTTAAATAAGGGTTATGTAGTTTAATTTAAACCTTAATGATATCTTTATAAAAACTTGGAATGATAATATCCTTTTGTTTCTCAGTATCCTCTTGATGGAACTCCAGAAACTAGTGTGTGAATTCTTTGAACTCCTTGACCAAGCCTTCTAAAATTGATTTTTCAAGGTCTTAATTTATGTACTCTATTAGATCATTTAATTCCTATATATTTAGGAAAAAAACCACATTCTTGTATTTATAAAATTATAACTATTTCACTCAAATAAGTGGAAAATTCATTATCAATGACTCCCATTTTTTTAATTTTTAAAATTTATGATTTTTTGGATTAAAAAAACAGTGAGTGAAATATAATGGAATCCTCTAAAATGATGCCAAATTAATGAGAGATATTTTTCATGGATCCCTCACCAATAAATTCTTATTTTTCTAATAATGCAGTATAGTTTACACCCTAGGATTGATCTCTCAAGGAGGCTGCTCACACAAATCAATTTTCTATTGTCACTATTTAAAACTACAATATAATAGTATAATAAACTAATAATATAAGGGGGGGGGGGTTAAAAATTCATGTGATATATAAATATATAAATTAAAATAAAATAAAAAATGCAAAAAATGGAAGCAGAAACATAAATATTTTAGTGAATAAGAAATAATTTGTTGTTCTTAGGAGTTCACAATGATTCTATCATTGTTCTTTAAAAATATTAATTCTCAATATTCTAATTAATGTTGTGATCAACCATATCACTCAAAACTCCCTCATGTCACCACCACAATGCTACTCCACCCCGTATGTAGCATTATGATGATTAATGAGAGGAATAAAAATGAACGGGAAGAAGAATACAATAGTAGTGAAAGTGGGGTGAACCTTATGCCAAAATTGGTTTCATAAATAATGAAATTATTATAATAGAATAATGAAAAATCATTTAACCACAACCTAATCAAGCACCTCCATTCTCCCCATCAAATAAAAATGAAGTTTAGTTATCTATTTTCATGGAGATTAGAAGGATCATTGTGGGGGAAACACAAAATAGAAAAAATAAAAGAGAAGAAAGGAATAAGAAGAGAGTTAAACTAATATATAATGAAAATATAAAGACCTATTAAAGTATATAGACTCCACCTTATCCACATGAAAATGGATATCACTTGGAATAAAAGTGTAGGTACATATTTATTGGGAGAGGGGTGCTCATTTTTTTTCCAAAATTTTTCCTCCAGAATTTCACACATGGTATCCCTATGAAATGGATGAATTTTTAAAATAGTTATTCTTAAAAGTTTTTTCATTGTATTTCTCATTAAGCCATAAAATTTTAGCATATTTGTAAACTTAGAGAGAATTTTATGATAGTTTTAATTTAGAAATTATTTCTACCCTGGTGACTGCTCAAATTCCCACGAATTGAGATCCCATCCATTTATGGTCTTGAAAAAGGAAAAATCACTTATGGAAAAAATTATAAAAAATGTTCCTTGACCTATTTTCTATCTCCAAGTAAATTTTTGTCTCATTCGGGTTGGTACTTTGTGAAATATAGACCCATATTAAAAATTCTATAGATCTGTGCATACATTCAAAGGATTGAATTTTGAGCTTGATTTGAGCCTCAAAATGTTGGATTGAGATTTGGGTATAGTTGGATGAAATGAATATCAACATGTATGAAAGTTTATAAAAAATAAATTTAAAAATTTGAATTAGTTTAAAAGAAGTTATGTCTAAAATACCAATTTGATAAAAAAATATTTAAATTCAAAAATTAGTCTATTTCCACAATTAATATCAAATTATTAATAAAACCTAAAATTGTGAAAATTACCATTAAAATATGAAATTGGTGGGATTAAAAAATTGAATTATAGAATAATATATGTGAAATTATCAGTTTCATCAAATATCCTCACCTGGTTATTTCATCTTGAATAAGGAAATATAATCATAACTATATCCCTTATTCTTTCCTCACCTAGTAATCAGAAAACTCCAATCACCCTCAGATCAACCCACTACTCATGATCTCAAGCAGTAAGGAGAACCTAAGTAACTTGTGTGTCCAATCTAAGAGTGAGAGAAGAATAAATTGAATGAAAAGAATAATGAAAATATTTTATTTTCTAAAGAAAATAAGAACTTATAGAGAGATGAATAGAATATAATAATTAATTATAATTCAAAATCATCAATAGGGTAAGGGATACTCCTAGGATTGACTTGTAATGTACCACCACCCTAAGCCTCTAAACAGCACCCGGACTGATGGTTGGTACGTACCACAGACATGCCTCCCCATATACTAGAGGCTTCAAACTAACAGTGAGATCCTAAGAGGTTACCGTGGGGAGACTATTCCCTCACATCAGAGCATAATAATAGAGAAAACAAAACAAAATAGATAAAAATAGATATAATATCATAATAGGGAAAAGAGATGATAAAATAATTACAATCCAACAAATGTAATAATAAATGAATGTTCCACACATACTAGATCCCCCACAGGTGGATCTTACATAGGTAGTACTAAAAAAATAAAATAAATTAGGGATAACCACCCATCCAAAACTGACCCCAAGTCCTATCCGGTCCCATTATCCAACTCTAGCCTAAGAAGCCAATCAATAATAATCACATAAAAGGACTTTTCCTAATATGTAACCTACAATCAAGTAACATCTACTCAGTTACCAAATTTCCACGGTGGCCCAAGTAGGGTGTGAGTACAACTCAAGAGGCAACCACCAATGATATCCATAAAATAGCCGATCTATAAATAATGCATGAAGGGGGATCTAGTGAATAGTTACAGTACAATCATTAAAAATAATTTAAAATAAAAACATAAAAAATGCCAAACCCAGGGGTAGGTTCACAATGGTAATGGTACAAAATTGGTTCATCCAGTGTTGGGGTATCTTTAAGAACATCATGTGAACCGTGCCAACCATCCTCTCCTGATTAGGGGAAACATACCCATCTATGGTCCAACAAGTTCCATCTGGGGAAATATACCCATATCTGGTGTCCCATCACCCCCTAGGGGTAGAGTTCACCTTGGTTTAACTATATCCATAATCCCATGGGGGAAATGTTCAGGCTAGGTTAACCATAACCTACATCACATGGGGGAAGCATTCACCCCAGGTTAACCATAAGCCCCAACATTCCCTAGGGGAAGCATTTAACTTAGGTTTTCCATTAATATAAGCATCCATTGGGGGTAGCGTTCATCCTAGGTTAACCATTAAATTCACATGGAACAATACACAACATTTATTCCAAACACTAAATAAAAAATAAGGCATAAAGGTCCATTTATCATTTCCAAATAAAAAACATATTCACTTTTTATCAGCCAAAACCGTTTAAAACCATTTCTATCCTTATTTCCAAAAATACCATTCAAATTAAAATTTCAAAACACCATTCCAAATAAAACACAACACATTCCTTTATTCAATTTCATCTTTTATAACAAATCCAAAACAATTAACCATTTTCAAAAAATTATTTCCATTTAAAGATACAAAAAATTAACTATTCCACATTTCCTTTTCAAAAATCAAACCAAATAATTTATAAAAAAAATGATGGTTGTGGATTTCCATTTTACATACATAAATTAAAACTAAGGCTCCTCTTAAATCACTTAAATAATAATTTAGGAATTTAAAACATTAAAAAATTCCAAGGTTTAATTCCCCCATGAATCATTCCAATTAGAATTTAACATTTCTGAATCTTATAGGAATATTAAATGGGTATTTCACTAAGGAAAACTCAAAAGAAACACTTAAAATTGAATTGGAACAAATTAAGATAAAGCTAACTTGATATCATGATGAACACACTAGAAAAAAGGTAGACTATGGGTTAATTTAAAGGGAACTTCTACCTTATCCTTATGAGAGTCCACATGTCCTATATCAACCTTTTATTTAAGATAAAATGACAGATATAGAGAAACTAGACTAACACCCTAGAAATAGGGCATAAACCACATAAATGTCATGATCACATATGATAATAAAAGAAACCAAGAAAGGGAGGAAGATGAGTGTTAGACTCACTAATAGATTTCCAATACATCAAACAGTGAGTAAAATATACAATGTATGGGGGAGATCCACCATGGATAGGGGAGAGGGGGAGAGAGTTTCCATGTGGCTGGAAATGGCCCTCAAACTAGCCATTTCCAAGATAAGAAGGGGGGGGGGGGTAAATGAACCTTTTAACCTATTAAAAAAAAGAAAATATGGGCCCACTGGATGACCGGTGTTGGGATCACCGACTTGTCGGTGCACCCAGGCATATCTTCACCCCACTGGATTTCCACTGGTTAGCCGGCGGCCCTGTATTGGCTAGTCAGTAGGATAACACTAGCTTGCTACAGTCCTGTCTCATGCTCCTAAGCCTCTCAATCACACATGATGCATCATGATCCCATAGAGTACATATTACCAAGATAAGAAATACTCTTTCAAGGGGTTAAAAACCTTGGAATTTGAATATTAATCATGGAGGAAAAATCGACCCCTCCACCAAATGAAGTCCTCAAAATTTTCCTAAAAAATAGACACCCACATAGACATGGGGTTTATAATCTCCCCATAACAACTCTTCTCATCCCTGAGAAGACTCAGTGGTCATCCAAACACAGAACCTTACATATTTCAGTCACTAAATTAAATCCAATGATCTCATTTCATTCAAAATTCCTGAAACATGTCAAGGCATGGCCTCTAACTCAACCAAAACACCAGTCTCTAGTGACACTTCTCGAAATGATTTTCTCTAACTATCAAAACATCACTAAACTAACTCAGTCATGATGCCTTCACACCTTGATTTATCCCATGATCACCCAAACATGGTAAAAAAATTCCATACCTGACCCCCGATGAGATTCCTCGATTAGACCCTCGATGATCAAAAACTGTCATCATGCCCTACCACACACGGATGCACCTCCAACCAAAGCACCCTCAGACCATTTTAACCACTTGAGACTAAGAATAATTCATGCTATTGAACTTCCAATGTATTTGTTTCTCATTTTTATTCCCTACGGAATCCAAGTATGCTCCTCATCGGTTCTTTACTGGTATCCTGATGCCACCTTAATTGCTCTACAATTCGCTCCACCTACATGTGACCTTTCCTACATGAGGGTTGCACTCCCACAACCAACATGCCACTCCTCACCATAGGAGTGTTGTTAGCATCTTGAATCTTAAAAAACACCAAAATTCCACAATCCAAACTCTATTTATCACCAAAATCAAGGGTTGGGTTTGACCACCTCACTCTTACCTGAGTGACAATAATAAAACACCAACTGCTGCCCGTTCCCAACTTATGAGAATAAAATCCACAATATTTTCTGAAATCCAATCCATAATGAGGAACTCACTCTCCAATGGATGATATTTCACCCCCACCATATGAATTTACTAATTCTGTTACATGAGTGTAACTCAATAAGCTCTAACTAAAACAAAGCGTGCTGCTCTTTTGATCCATTCTTGAAGCATCCATGACCCCTGATTACTTTGTTTAGGTCAAACCCAAGTGTCTACAACACCAAAATCTGACCCCTTAATGATGTCACCTCTCACTATAGGGACATCTTAATTCAACCAAAAGCCTCAAGTATCTTTTCCCATCAGCGCCTCATCAAATTCCGCTAAACTTACATTGAGAGGGACTTGATAACCAAAACCCGCTACTACCTCACAACCCTCTGCCAAGCAGTCATGAACTAACATTTATCATGTAACTACCACCACCACACCACTCAAGCTTCTCTGAGACCCAAACAATTTACCATGGAACATAGGTAGACCATTTTTCAAACTAAAACCAAACAAACCCTATGAATAGACTGCGTGAATCACCATAACACCTCACCAAAAAACAACAGGTGCTTACTCTAAATCCACCCAACCAAAAAACCCAAACAATATCATACATATCCATCACATTCCTACCACATCAATATACTTAAAAAACTATGGGTCACACACTCCCATGTGACCATTTACCACCCAGATTCACAATCTCATGAGTCATACATTACCACCCTCTCAAGAATCTGGGCATGCATCCTGACATGTTAGTATCACTAGACTCAGGTCATCATCAATTCTTTCACCCAACCATCTTGAAATTTTACATGATTCAAGACTATCTACATGACCACCCATCAACCCAAGCATTTTTCAAAGATTAGAAGCATCTTACCCATTTTATAATAGCCATCGACCCATTCACCCAAGCCAACACCAAACACTATTTAAAAACAATTTTAGACTGTAGGGATGAGTGTTAGAATGATCTTGACCTTCGAAACCAACCTTATACCCAAGACATGAGCACTCAAGGTGATTCCCTTAGAAAAAACTGAGGCATAACCATTCCTTTAACCGACAACTCAATCTCACCATCTATTCATCATTTTCCTACACATAGAGGCATCTACCCATGCCTCACGCTAAAAAACACACACGACGTTAACATGATAAGCCAAAAATTCAAGCTAGATCTCACACAACCATATACACAAACCCAATACAATGTAACTATGATCCAACACCCACTATAGGGTCTAACACCACCCCTAAAGGTCACAAATCACAAAGGTCACCAACTATGATGGTATAAGAAATAACTCGCACCTCAAGTTCATAGTCCAAATATAGGCATAATAGGAAATACCCTACTATCTAGTACATCCAAAATCATCAAGGACACACAACCCATATACAAGGGTCCCACTTGATTATATCTCTCTCTATCACAAAATAACCATACATAGGGTCAAAAATAGAAATAAAGATACTTGTCACCAGGGTCCCTAAGGGTCTCATCATTTCTTATTTACTTAAATTAAACTTTTACATTTTTTTTTCAAAAACTTGAGGATTCACAATTTTTAAAACTTTTTAAAAACTAATATTTAAAAATTCACAAACTCTATTAAATTTCACAATCCATGGTCTGGTTATATAGAATGAAATTAAAAATTTATAGAGTAAAACACTTTATAAGTTTCTTATTGACACTTTATTTAACCAAAAACATCAATTTATAACTCATTTATACTTGCCTATTTACCAGAAGTCACATGAGGAGTTGATCAAGTAGAGTTCCACCATAAACTTATATGTAATCCATATCAATTTATACAAACACTTTAAATACAAACCCCTCCAAATTATTCAAAACCATATGAAGATATAAATGACTATTAAAATAAACCATAGATGATAAAAAAAACAACAACATATGTGAATCCCAAGAAACTATCAATCATAGGAAACCTACACATGAAATAACAATCCTATGTTCCTAGAATGATGCACGAACACACTCACCCCTACTTTCCATACCAGGACAAGAGACAAACCCCTATAAATAAATAACATCACACTCATGTGAGCCACTCAGGGTGTAAATTAACCAACTGTAAAATCAAAAAGTAAGAACAATAATTACCACCCCTAGAAACTCAACTTTTCCCCCACACATGGGGTTGTAAGAACCCAAGAATGATCTCATTACAAAAATCTGACACATACTAATCTATTGTCTAATATTCCCAAATAATAAGATAAAATAAAACGTACTTTTATTCTACTTTGTAACATACCTGCTCCCTGATCCTCTGAACAATGCCTGGACCAGTGGTTTCTATGTACCTTAGGCATTCCTCCTCAATGCTAGAGGATACTGACTAGATTAAAGGGTTTGAGAGGATACTATGTGGATACTATGACCTCATATCAAAGTATAATAAAATCTGAAATAAAATAAAATAGATAACAACATATATAACACTATAACAGGGAAAGAGCTGATAAATAAATGCAATCCAACAGATGCAATAATAAATGAATGTTCCACACATACCAAATCCCATGTGGGTGGATCATACATAGTAATCAATAAATAAATAAAATAAACTTAGGAAAAAATCCCATCTCAAACTGGTCTCGAGTCCTACCCAGTCCCATCATCCAACCCCAACCTAAGAATCCAATCAACATGCATCACACAAAGGTCCTTTAACTAAATTGTAACCTATAATCAAGTAGCATCTACTCGGGTACCCAAGTGCCATGGAGGCCTGAGCAAGTTGTAAGTACAACTCATTAGTCCATTACCATCGATATCCCTAAAATACCTAGTCTATAAACAATGTATGTAGGAGGATCTAGTGAACAATTATAATATAATCATAAAAAATAATTTAAAACAAAAACATAACAAAAGCTAAACCCAGGGGCCAGGTTCACCTTAGTAATAGTATAAACCTATTTCATCCAATGCCATGGTTTCTATGAGCATATCGTGTGAACCATGCCAACTATCCTCTTTTGAATAGGAGAAATATACCCATGCTTGGTCCAATAAGTGGAATTTGGGGGAATATACCCATCCATAGATCCCCAACATCCCCCAAAGGTAGTATTAACCCTTGGTTAACAATATCCTACATCCCCTGGGGGTAGTGTTCACCCCATATTAACCATAACATGTGTCCCATAGAGGAAGAATTCACCCCAAGTTAACCATAAGCACCAACATCCCATCGGGGCATCGTTGACCCCATGTTTACCATTAATACCAGTATCCCATGGGGGAAGCGTTCACCCTAGGTTAACCACCACATGCACAAAGAAAAATAAAAAACATTTATTCCAAACACTAAATAAACAAAAAGGAATAAAATATCATTCCTCATTTCCAAATTGAAAACATATCCACTTTCCATTATCCAAAACGTTTCAAACCATTTCTAAACTTGTTTTAAAAAACACCATTCCAATTCACATTTCAAAATGCCATTCCAAATGAAACATAACACACAACTTCATTCCATTTAACCTTTATTACCAAATCCAAAATAATTAACCATTTTAAAAAAATATTTCCTTTTAAAGAAATAAAATAATTAACCATTCCATATTTCCATTTCCAAAACCAAACCAAAACCATTTACAAAAAAATTTATGGTTGTGGAATTGCATTTCACAACCATCAATTAAAACCAAGAATCCTCTTAAACCACTTAAAACATAATTTATCCATATTAAAACATTAATCCATTCCAAGGTAAAATTCCATTTTAAATAATTCCACTTGTAATTTTCCATTTACTTAGGTCCAAGGAACACTAATTGAGCATTTCACTAAGGAAATATCAAATGAAACACTTAAAATTTAATTGAATAAAATAATGATGGAGATGGATTGATTGAACATGCATGCACTAGAAAAAAAGGTATACTACAGGTTAAAATAAAGGGGAAACCCAACTTATCCCTCATAGAGTCCACACATCTGGTATCAACCTTCAATTTAGGCTAAAAGGATAGATATAAAAAAAACTAAACAAATGCCCTAGAAATAGGGCATAAACCACAAAAATAGCGTGAGCGCACATGAAAGTAAAATAAAACATGAAAGGTAGGAAAAAGAGTGTTAGACTCACTTAGAAATTTCTAATGCATCTAATAATGAGTGAAATAGACCACATACAAGGAAGATCTACCATGGCCAAGGGAGAGGGGGATAGGGACCCCATACGGCCAGAAATGGCCTTCAAACTGGCCATTTATGTGATAAGAAGAAAGTGGGAAATGAACCTTTTTACACTCTTAAAAAAATAATAACTAGACTCGCCATTTTTTCAGTGCTGGGATCATTGGCCATCTGGTGAGCCCAGGCAGATTTTCACCCCTGCTAGAGTACCATCAGTTAGCCGTTGGGACTGTAGTAGCTTGATGTAACCCCAAATCATGATCTTGAGCCTCCTGAGCACAATCAAAAACCTTTCAATACCCTAAATCACCTCTTCAAAAGATAATAAAGACTATTTTTTATGGGTTTAAAGCCTTTTAATTCAAATTTGAATCCCAAAGGAGAAACTGAACCCTCCACCAAATGAAGAGCTCAAAATTTTCCTAAAAAAAATCACCCCACACTAACATGGTGTTTTATATGACCATTAATGGACTAATATGATATAATTAGAGTAATTATAGTATAATGAATCTAAAGTAATAAATACACTAATAAAATGAAAATAATGAAAGAAATGCAGCAACTCCAGTCAATCAAACAATTTTTATCACAACCACCTCTTTGAGTGAACAATATCCCTTCTTATATAATGATCAAAACACAGCCCCAAAAATCCATGTTCATGGAACAATCCTTCTATTTATCCTCAAAAAATTCATAAACCTATTAAAATTTTCTTAATTTCATCATCACAAGCTCATTCTTCTTTGGATGATCAGCGTATGTCCAGATTGAGGGCCATGATTTATCCAGGTGAGCGCATCTCAAGAATCTTCTCCCACCATCTTAATTATTCTAATGATATCTATCTCCTTCTATTACTGGATTCATGAAACCTTTATTTCTTGATATTTTCTTCTTAATTTGGTGGAACTAGTGGAAAAAAATTTTATTTTAATTTTAGGTCAAAATTTTTCATTTTGGAAATTTTCAGCTTTGATCTTCACAATAAAAATTTGGGTAAGTCCTGGATCGAATGTATAAAGGAAACTCATGATCAATAAGTTTGAACATGTATTTTATCTATAGGAATTATTGTTCATGATATTGTATGACAAACATAGTTGGTTGAGTGTCATATTTTATTAGATTTTCACTTACGACAGCTTGGAATGTTGTGGTAGCTTGGACTAAACATGAAGTCGATCGTTATCTCTTCTTATGGTCGCTTCATTCCTTTGCCTAATTTTTAGTACAATTGGTAGAAATTTTTCATGTGGTTAATCCATCTCTTACGGTTGATTGTGATACACTTGTGGTAGCTTCAAATATTATGTATGATTGGTATCAACATGAAGTCACTTCATCCCTTTGCTGATTTTTCAACACAATTAGTTAGATGGCACATTTTCTCTGGATCTATTCTTTCAGTTTCTTATCTATCATGGTCACTTGAAATATATGATCGACCATGTGTAATTTTCAATATACAGTCAACTAGTCCTTTGAATTTTTTTAGTTTCAAACCTGCACATCAAAAAAATATAATTGAATATAGGATTTTTTCTATTTATTTCCAAAATAAAATAAAATAATTAAATCAGATAGAATAGATATTAAAAATTGAAATCCAATTCTCTAAATATATGTATGGAATATCCATTAAATCCAAAAATTTAATAAATCATTAAAAATAATGTTTTAATCCATTTTTAGGTAAAGTCAAAATTACCAAAAGTAATAAAAAAGAATTATTTTCTCATGTTTTATCTAGATCATAGAGTAAATTTTCATTAAAAAGTAGACCAAAATTAGGGAAATTTTTTCTCTCATCACTCCCCCACACTTACACTATTGTACTCTTGGTAAATATAGTGAATTCTAATTATTCAAAAATATTTTTCCCACATTGACTCAAGTATTAAAACCAGTGAGGAATAAAATCATAGATTTATCCATATCATGCCTCCTCTATGAATTCAAACAATTTTCCATAATTCAATTTACGAAAAATTTCCAATCCTATGTTTTGTAAATAGAAAAATCACGTTTGAATCAAGATTTTAACAAGTCCCTCTACATTAATATTCCTTATAAAAAATTCCTTTTCACACTTCCTTGATACTTCCCAAATGACATCTCGATATATTATATTACCCTTCTTCATTTAATTTTATAATTCTACAAATCTTTTCATCCCCTTTTTCAATTAGAACATATTGAATTTTTCCTAACCATATTTGTAAAAAAATACTTATTTGATGAGTGTATCTAAACCCAGAACTAATAAGCTAACTCTTAGGTATCTCTAACTCATATTTTATGGAAAAAACACACACACACACACATGTTATTATGTTAAATTAATAATATTTCTTGATAATTTCCCATTGTCTTGTTTTAATCCAGTTCATATGATTTATCCAAATTCATTTTAAGGAGTCCTCCTAAGGTTCCATTCAATCACTAATTTCAGGTTACTTATGTTTGATTTCATCACTCTAGTCCCCCCATGTTATGATTTTTTACACTACGTTCTACCCCATTTAAAAAACTTTCCTACTCTCGAAGTAAAGAATATCCATGAAATAAAAGTAAATTCACTCATTAATCATCTAATTATAAAAATTTTAGAACCAATGAAATATCTTCACTCTAGAATGGTATCTTTTCTAGGCATGGAAACATTGTGGCTCAAGTTTAATTATTTAAATTATTCAAAAATATAAAATAAACAGAAGATAATATGCAGAGCTTCAAAAATTGATCCTAAAAATAGATTTTGTTATTTTTATTTTATCCTAGAACAAAAATAAAGAAAAATAGACATCACAAAAATATTTACATCTTAAGATACTTGTCCCATACCCCATAATTATTTTAGAAAACACAACTTTAAAAAAAAAATATCTAGACTAGTGTAAAGTAAAGAGACAACCTAGGGTTTATTAATCAAAAATAATAGGGAGGATTTTAAACTTCTCCACTAGATATTTCCAAAAGTATTCATGAAATATCTTCATATATTTTCTATTTTTTCCCAAATATCTTCTTGAAATATCCCTTTTGATCTCAACTGTACCAAATGAAAATGTATTAGCTACTTTTTATGGTCCAGTCCACTTGGAACGGAGATTACTAGGCATGAGATTCATTCTTGAGGAGTCTTTCATGGATAGATCTAGACTTATCTTTGTAAAAAAAGGTGTTATCATATGCCTCCCTTCTTAGCTTCTCAAGTTCCATCATTCATAGATTCCTTTGAACTCTAGCCTTGTCAAACTATAGGTTAACTCTCTTGATAAATCAACAGGCTTTATACTATAGTTCAAGTAAGAAGTTACAATGTTTCTCATAAACATTTATATAAGGAAACAAATCTAAGGGGGTTTTAAAAGCAGTCCGATATGCCCACAATGTATCTTCAAGCTTCTTACTCCAATCATTCCAGGTGAGTTACACTATCTTTTCTAGAATCCTGTTAATATCTCTGTTTGATACCTTATCCTAAAAATTTGTTTATTGGTGGTATATGATTGATGTCTTGTTGTTAAATTCATACTTTATAAGGGATTACATGTTCTTGTTTCAAAAATGTGTCCCTTGGTCACTGATTATAGCTTGAGACATTCCAAACATATTAAAAATGTTTGTTTTTTACTCAATCACAACTTTGGAATTATCATTCCATGCGGATACAAAAAATGTTTCCATGAAGTCTAATCCACATACACCTAATATTTTATAAAAAATTAAAGGTTTTTTTAGAAATTTCCCACATTTTGGAAATTCCACTAGTGATTTAATAGTTTGTACTTGCTTTAAAAAATTTATGCGAGTCCTTAAAAATTGAGGGACAACATAAAATAGATTTTATCACCTTTTTGGATATTCTTTAAGTCCCAAAATAGCCTTCACATGTAATTGTATGAAAAAATTAAAGTAAAAACGTAACTTCTTCTTTAGGGATACACCTTATAATCATATGGTCATTGCAAATTTTCCATAAATAAGAATCCTCTCTGACATAAAACTTTGAATTAAATATCAATTTAAAATTTTGATTCTTATTAAATAAGGGAGGTACCTTTAATGTGACTAGATAATTGATCCAATCAGCATACCAAGGCATTTTAGTGACTTTGTGCAACTAATCACTAGGGAAAGAGTCATCTATGTTTGTTTCAGCTGGTGGTTCTACCTCAATAGTTTGGGGTAACCTACTCATGTGGTTTTCCACTATATTTTTAAAACCCTCTTTATCCTTAATTTATAAGTCAAATTATTATGCCAACAATATCCACTTTACTAACCTCAGCTTTGCATCATCATTGTTGACCTAAATTTTCATTGCTGTATGGTCATAAAAATAGTTACTTCCAACCTAAAAAATAAGACAAAAAATTCTCTAAATAAATAAAAATTGACAAAAACTCCTTTTTTCTTTTTTAATTTATTTGGACCATGTATAGGGTCTATGGAGTGTAGGATATCACTTGTGGGTGTCCATCAATTTTATGGGACAACAAATGTCACAAACCAAATCTGGTCGCCATCAAAACCGGTACCAAAATCAGCTTGTGACAAGTCACAAAGGGAATTACCTATCCCCATAGGCTGTAAAAAGTTCCTAGGTATCATATATTATGTTTTGGGAATGATTTACCATAATATAGAAGCATAAAACATCAAAATCAATTGATAAATCGAATCTGAAAAAATTCATACCAAATAAGGTTTATACAAAATATAGAACTAAATACATAAGTTAAAACATAATAAAAGAGATCCAAATACACAAATAAAATGTAGAAAATATCCCCAAGGACTCCACATGACAAGGGGTCATCACCCACAAGCTGTCTCTACAACGCCGCACCAAGGATGGGAACCAACACCCCAAACTGCCATCACCCAAAACCTTTACTTTACCTATGTCAAACATGACCGAGTCTACTTAAACATAAGATGTATAAGTAGAGTGTGAGACTAATACCAATAGGATACCACAAATATATCCCATAGAGTAAGCAATACACGATAAAAACCATTCCATTTTTGACAACCAAGAAGTGGTGGAAATAATTTCTAAAGAATGAAACTTTTAAATGTAAAAATTTTTCAAAGGGAATTTTCCATAAAAGAGAAAATATCAATAAAACATGTAGGATAATTTATTTTCCATAAAAAAACACCATATGAAAAATATAAATACACAAGAGTCAATGAGCACCAATCTTGAGAACACCCCTAGGCACTAGGTAGTCTCGAGCCCCATGCACCTCATACCTCAGTGTAGAGTAACCATAGAAAAATCCATTATCATGCAAGATCCACTAGTAGGGAACATAAAAATAACCTAGTGGTCCCCAATCACCATAAACATAGTTTTTTCAGTGTTTTATTTATCCATTTTCTCAGTGAAACAGGGACACAATCCATCCAGATCAATAGCGTACTAGTACATATCCGCCCTCCTAGGTACCCAGGCTTCCCCTATTGTGATAAAACCATTATCTCATGATACCAAAAGCCATTATCACATAAAAAAAATTAGTTCTGGTCATAATAAACTCAAAATAGTATCTACACATGTTTTTCACCACTCACATCACTCAATAAAACCTTTAGAATTTCAATAAAATAATTTCACAAAACTTAACAATGTTTTGCACACAAGATCTCTTAAAAACCCCAATTTGAACACCATGTGCATACCCATATTCATAAAAATAGAATGTGAAGCAACCAAATCATTTCTATAAACCAATTACATGTTTTATAAAACAACCCCATTTCCATGACATAAAATAGTATTGCAAAACACCCAATTCAACACAAAATTGGCACCCAATTTACCAAAATCCCTTTTTAAAATCCCATTTTGAACACCATGGAATAACCATATCCATAAAAATAGAAATTTAAGCACCCATAGAATTTATATAAACCCATTAAATGATTTATAAAACAAACCCAATTGGAACAACATGAAATAGACATGCAAAACACCCAATTTAACACAAAATTGGTACCTAAAATTCATTTGTTTAACAAAAGTCACCGAAACAAGATTTCACAGAAAGAATAAAAAATAATAAGTGTTCTAAAACATAAATTCATAAAATATAACTCATCTATAATTTATTACCCATGTAATCACCTACCACAATAATGAAGAACCTTGAATCTTTGTGAAAAAATCCAATCACATCACCGTCGCACCACGATGGACTTAGATCAAGACTAAAACTAGAAGAATAGTCTAAGAAACCAAGGATAAAACCCTAGGTCTGAAGCCCTAATTTCTGGATAAGAGTAACTTCAAAAAAAGTGGAAGGAAACCGAAAGAATATATAGAAATCAAAGATAAAGGCACTTACTTGAATATATCTTTTAAGTTTCCCCATCAAAATCCCATCCAAAAATTGAGATCCAAGGGAGGTTTGGGGAGACTGAGAGGCTTCCGTGGATGAAATAGTTGAATGGGGGAAGAAAGGGGAGAGTTTGGGTAAATCCCAGGAGGGAAAACTTGGAATTTCAAAATGTTTTTAATGACTTGGACAAGGCCACATGGTTTAGAAAATCGTGCACCCAAACCGTGAACGCCCTTATGTCCGCTAAAAAAGTGCCCAAACTCCTTAAAATTCAGAGGGGTCCAAGGGGAAAACCTAAGAGGAAAGATATTACAAGTATAGGGGAAAATAATACCCAAAATAAAACCACCTTTCCACCCCAAGACTCATCCAACTCAATGGTATAAACCACCCCAAAAACTTACCCCACAAGTGGTTACACTAGGAGTGTCATTAATCCAACTCCAAAACACCAAAAACTCACACCACCCCTTTGATAAAAAAGGAGGAAAATTAATATAAAATACCCCCAAGACTATGGTCATAGCTCAAGAATATAGGAGACACCAAAAATTCAAACTCAGAACACTAAAAAACCAAGAGAATGCTAAGAACCAAAAGATGATTTGAAAAAAGCATGGAATTGAAATTCCAGGTGTGAAAATTATCCCCACCATAAAGATTTATACCCCTATAAATCCACAACAACACCATATGTAAAGAAAAATCCCAAACAATGGACCAAGATAGACTCCCTTTCCAAGTTTTCACCCGCCTCAAAAGGCCGGACACCTCTAGTTGATCAAACAAAGGAAGAGAATACTCTCACCCACCAAAACTTACCCCACTTACCTGAAATGATAAAACATATTCAAACTAAATTGAAAAAAAAAATATCTCAAACACTACTAGACGATGCTCAATAAATCCACCTAAAAATAATCAACAACCCGAAAAATGCTACCACAACCTTACTTAAAAAAAACCATTGGGCATGCTCCAATCCCACATTTACCCAAGAAAGAACTTGGTGGCTAGATAGCCTTGAATGAGACTACCTCCCACTAGGAAAATACCAAGGATAAAACCAAGTCACTGATACGGGGTGACCCAAACAGACTTCCCACCATAAGGGACAACTTAATTTCTGAGACAGAATCAGGACACCAATTGGGGGAGGCCCAAACGGTCTCCCCAACGTAAGGGGTAAACTAGCATTATAATTTTTCCAAGAGAACTTACGTGAGACCCATGATGGGTCTCCCCACTATAAGAACAAACCATCTTAACTGACCGGTAGGGGTTGACATGAAAATACCCCAAAATTTATAGAGTTGGCACGACCACATGGTTAGTCCGTATAGTTTAGGAAACTGTGCACTAACTTTGAAAATCATTCTGTCCAAATGGAAAGCTTTGTATGGTTACATGGGCCAAGTCGCACGACTGTGTGGAGACCATGCGGTAGCTACTGTCTCTTATCGCACGGTTTCCTAGGTAGGCACATGATTACTACTAACCGTTCACAAACCATTCTCTTGAATATGCCTAGCCCAAATTCCATCCTTTTATCTAAAAATTTAAAGGAAACCCAAGGGAATAACATGAACTCAGGTTATAAAATGGAAATGAGGTCCTCCCACCTCTAACACTGAACGTGAAAACTAGAACAAGATAAAGAAACCAGAGGTTTAAACTATTCCCATCCTTCATACTAAGGATAAGACTTTGACCAAAGGTTTTAACGACTTAGGGATTTTCCCTGACTACGCACCATATTCTCTCTAGGACCTATGGCTAGAGATCAAAGGGTTGAAGCATCTTCGGCCTCACAGTTAGGCTTTGGAAACCCCCTAAATGGAACTTCTTCTTCCAGTTCCACAAACAATTACACTGTGATCTCAGATGGTCTCAATGAGACCTGACACACTTCAAACCCACTTTACCCCAACCCATCATTTTACCAAAACAAGGGCTTAAAGGACGCACACAAATCACCCCCTGTTTCTTCATATGGGAAAAATTAGAATGAAAGGAAACATATAAACACATTCCTCTAGAACATAGGATTTCAGAATTCCCTGAAGGGAGATACACATCCTAAAAAATAGAGACTCTCATAATATTTCACAAACTTGGCCCTTATAGTCAAATGAACACATGACATCGCAATGCGTCATCGAACATGACCATTTCGGATAAAAAAAACAAGGAGGGAGACCTTATGCTGAGTCCCAAACAACACACTATTCCAACAGGCGGACATAACAGCCACTCTTGGCCATATTTTTCCATACTGGTATCCTAACATGAACTCTTGCTTCGATGAGACTAACAAAAGAACCTAAGGCCCTTTAAGACATAATTATACACTAACAACCCTGAACTACATTCACCTTTGATGAATTAGGAAACATATGAAACTAAGGTCTATTTCAACCTCCCACAACCACTCTCCCTCTACAAGGGGATCCACATAATCAAAAAAGGAGAGGGGAAAATTCAATCTCCAAATCTCAAGAATAAAGTCCTTATGTTGATCAACTGGAGGATCATACAATGGTGAATAACCATGGGCCACACATGAATCAGGAATTAACTATTTGTGGGGGGGTACCTTGGCCAATAATAAAACCAAAGGACCCAACCAATCTGGTCATTTGGTTACAACATACCACAAACCTGAACCGAAGACATGAGGGGAGCCACCACATTGGCCTCACAAACTTTCCCTCAAAAGAGACCACTGACCAATGCTTCATTCAAACTTATCAATGAAACACCAACCCAAAACATCGTTTAGAAAATAGGGGTTCTTGAACTTGAAAAATCCCACAATAAAAATCCCAAAAACACATAATCCATTCCTCCCAACCACACATTATCAAAACACAACACTTTCCTTAAAAATCATTCTAAAAAAAGTAGTGTTGGTGGGTTGTTCATTTACCAATGGTATCTCATGAGCCTCACAGATGCATGTTCATATGCCACACTGGGAACCCACCTCATATCCATCCATATTCCCATATAAACCCATGCATGTGTTCACCCTTGAGAACAATAAATACTGAAACCAAACCTTTCCTCTTTTCAAAATCAAAACCTTTTTAACCACACTTTCCCTTTCTCAAAACTGCTAACCATAAAATTAAAAACCAATTTAAATATTACAAACTAATTTATAAAAGCATCCATAATTCATTAAAAACACAATTTCATTCCTTTAAAGACCATTTCAAAACATTTCAACCCATTTCAAAACACTTCTAATTTCATGAAAAACACCATTTCCTACATCTCCATTTAATTAGGAGCTCAACTCTTCTCATTTCAAAACAAGGTTCTAAAATTTCATAAAACTTTTCAAATGATCAGTAGTTACTAAATAAAAATCTACATTCAAACCCCTCAAATAAATTCAAGAACACTTAATTCAATTCAAAACAATTTTCCATGTTTTAGAAAATTCTACTGGAAAAACATTTTAAAAAACCCCCTTTTACATAATTAATAGTTTCAAAAGAGGTGTAAACATATAATTTACCCTTTCAAAATAATTATAAAATTTTATTTATATACTTTCAGAAATAAAACCATTTTCACTTTACTAGAAAATTACTTCACAAAAATTCATACTCCTTAAAATCAATACATTTTTACTTTAAAAACTAACTTTCCATGATTCCAAAACAAAGAGACACAAGACAATGTGAGATGAAACTAGTTTCAGTGGGTGACTTGGAAATATGGTTAGAAGCCATATTCCAATCAATTTACCATCAAAGATAGAGTTATATTAAAATATCCTCGGCTCCACTTGGTTATCCAGGCCCTATGAGCTCACTGAGACCATTAGCCCAACTCTCTTTTCATTTCCCCTAATCATCATCAAACCAAGAAAACCGAAGGACTCAGATAAATACCGAATTCCCCTAGAAACTTGAATCCCATCATGAAGTGTACTAAGAAGTCACACTACCCATAACTGTAATGTCAAGACTCGAAAATCATAGATCCAGACTATCCTGACTCTTCCCCAAATAACATCATTCAAAGAGTGAACCTCCTCTGATACCATTTTTTCATGAACCAAATTTGGTCGCTATAAAAACCAATGCCAAACCTGGCCTGTGACAAGGAGATAAGGGAATTCCCTATCCCCACAAGCTGGTACAAGTGACCGGGTATCATATATTATGTTTTGGGAATTATTTACCCAAATATAGAAGCATAAAACATAAAAATCAATTGATAAACCGAATTTGAAAAAAATTCATACCAAAAAACATTTATACAAAATCCATAACTAAATAAATAATTTCAAAAATAATACAATAGGTACAAATACACAAATAAAAATAAAAAAAATATCCCAAGGACTCCACATGACAAGGGGTCATCACCCACAAGCCGTCTCCACAACGCCACACCAAGGATGGGAACTAACACCCTGAATCACCATCACCCAAAACATTTCCTTTACCTGTGTAAAACATGACCAAGTCTACATAAAAACAATGGGTGTAATTAGGGTGTGAGCCGAATACCAATAGGATACCACCAATATATTCCATAGGGTAATAAATACTCGATAAAAATCATGCCATTTTTGATAACCAAGAAGTGGTGGAAATAATTTCTAAAGAATGAAACTTTTAAATGTAAACAGTTTTCAAAGGGAATTTTCCATGAAAGTGAACATATCAATAAAACATGTAGGATAATTTATTTTCCATAAAAAACAACATATTCCAAATATAAATACACAAGATTCAATGAGCACCAATCTCGGGAACACCCCTAGGAACTAAGTAGTCTCGGGCCCCATGTACCTCGTACTTCGGTGTAGAGTAACCATAGAAAAATCTGTTCTCATGCATGAGACACTAGTAGGTAACATACCCATAACCTAGTGGTACCCAATCATCATCAAAATAGCCTTTTTAGTGTTTTCGTTATCCATTGGCTCAGTGAAACAGAGACACAACCCATCCGGATCACTAGCATACTAGTACATATCAGCCCTCCTAGGTACCGGGCTTCCCCCATTGTGATCAAACCATTATCTCATGATAAAAAAGACATTATCACATAAACACATCATTTATGGTCATAATAAACTCAAAACATTAGCTACACATGTTTTTTACAACTCAAATCACTCAATAAAACCTTTAGAATTTTAATAAAATAACTTCACAAAACTTAACAATGTTTTGCATACAAGATCTCTTAAAAACCCCACTTTGAACACCATGTGAATACACATATTCATCAAAACAGAATGTAAAACACCCAAATAATTTCTATAAACCAATTAAATGTTTTATAAAACAACCCCATTGGCATGACATAAAATAGGCTTGTAAAACACCCAATTCAACACAAAATTAGTACCCAATTTACCAAAATCCATTTTTAAAATTACATTTTTAACACCATGTCATATCCATATCCATAAAAAAATAACTTTAAGCACCCAAATAATTTCTATAAACCCATTACATGATTTATAAAACAAACCCAATTGGAACAACTTGAAATAGACATGCAAAACACCCAATTTAGCACAAAATTGGTACCTAAAATTCATTTGTTTAACAAACGTCACCAAAACCATATTTTGAAGAAAGAGTAATAAATAAGAAGTGTTCTAAAAAATAAATTCATAAAATCTAAATCATCTATCATTTATTATCTATGGAATCACCTATCACAATAATTAAGACCCTTGAATCTTTGGGTGAAAATCCAATCGCAGCACCGCCGCACCACAAGGGACTTAGATCAAGACTAAAACCAGAAGAATAGACCAAGAAACCAAGAATAAAACCCTAGGTTCGAAGCCCTAGTTTCTGAAAAAGATGAAATTAAAAAAAAGTGGAATAAAACCTAAATAATAGATAGAAATCAAAGATAGAGGCACTTACTTGAGGAGAGCTTGAATTTTCCCCATCAAAATCCCATCCAAAAATGAGATCCAAGGGAGGTTTGTAGAGATTGGGAGGCTTCCATGGATGAAATGGTCAAATTGGGGAAGAAAGGATTGAGTTTGGGTAAATCCCTAGAGGGAAAACTTGGAATTTAAAAATGTTTTTAATGACCTGGACAAGGCTGCACAGTTTAGCAAACCATGCACCCAAACTATTAGCCCCCTTCTATCCACTCAAAAAGTGCACAAAGTCCTTCAAATTTAGGGGGGTCCAAAGGCGAAACCTAGGGGGAAATATTGGACAAGGATAAAGGGAAATAATACCCAAAATAAAACCACATTTTCACCCAAATAATCATCCAACTAAAGGGTATAAACCACCCCAACAACTTACCCCACAAGTGGTGACACTAGGAGTGTCATTAATCCAACTACAAAACACCAAAATCTCACACCACCCCTTTGATAAAGGAGGATCCAAAATACTATAAAATACCCCCAAGACTAAATTCATAGCTCAATAACACAAGAGACACCAAAAATTAAAACTCGGAACACTCGAAAACCAAGAGAATGCTAAGAACCAAAAGATGATTTGAACAAAGTATGGAATTGAAATTCTGGGTGTGACAAAAAAACTCCCATAGATTTGTTTTAGGCATTACATAGCATCTCAAAGGGGATATTATAGTTAGGTGGGAATATCATTGGGGTTTTATTTAGACTTTATTTAATATTGTAAAAAAATTCCCTGTATAAATCATCAAATATAAACTTAGATGTATTTTTCAACAAGTTAGTCAAGGGAAGAGCAATTTTACTGAAATATTTAATAAATATTATATTAAATCCATCATGGACCAAAAAAGATCTAATGTTTCTCACAATGGTGGGGTAAGGCACTTTATAAATAATATCAAATTTGGAATTATCCACTTCAATTACATCTTTAGAGAATATATGGCCCAAAACATTTAATTTTTTCCACCATGAAATAACTTTTTTTTGAAGTTAGAAACCAATTTTTTTTCAATGAAACTTTTTATTTTTTTTTTCTATAATTTCAAGACAAGTTTCAAAGCATGTTCCATACATAGTTAAATCAACAAGGAATGCCTCTAAACATCTTTCAATCAGGTCTAAAAATATATTTACTATATAGTGTTGAAAATATTATGAGGCATTACATAATCCAAATGGAATACTTTGGTAAGTGAATGTACCAACGGGATAGGTGAATGTGGCCTTATACTAGTCTTTGGGAGATTTTGGAACCTGTAAATACCTAGAAAATACATCAAGTAAATAATTATTCCCCTTTTCCATCTTATCCTTCCCATCATTTGGTCTATAAAAGGGATAGGGAAATGGTTATTTCAGGTCACATGATTCAGTCTCCTATAATCAATGTAGACCTTATAACTATTTTGAATTTTTATGTAAACTAACACATTATTTTCATTTTATATAATTTTGAATCCAGTTTTCTTTAGGAAAACATGAGTGGGGATCACCCATTGGGAGTCTAAAATGGGGTAAATGATTCCATCTCCTAACAAAATTTCAACATCATTCTTAACAACTTCCATGAAAGTTGGCTTGACCCTCAATTGGGGCTATCTCATAGGTTTAGATTTAGATTCTAAAAAAATAATATGTATACAGGTTATAGGGATAATCCTTGAGATGTCTCCTAATGACCATCCTATTTCCCTAATGTTAAGTTTCATAAGTCCAAAATTTTATTTTTTTGATTATGTTATAATTAGTTTGAAATGTTTACAAGTAATTTATCATTTTTCATTTAGAAAATATTATTTCAAATTTGAAGAGATCAATTTTAATTATAGTTCAAGGGTTTGTTTTAGTGATGTTCTAAATCGATATTATCCATATTGGAAACCTTTACAAGTAAGGAATAAGTATCCATGGTATTTTGGAGTAAATTATTAAAATAAATATCATCAAAATAACATTAATTATCACATAGAAATGTTTCCTATTTTAAATCATTTAGAAAATAGTTTAATTAGAAAAATTAAGTGATTATAAAGATTCCCCTAATAATATTATTTCATTAATCATTTCAATATCTTCATTATAACATTTAAATTCAAAAATGGTTTAATAAAAACACCGATTTCTCATCCTGAGGATATTTCATTGAATCTAGAATGTAAAAGTTAACTGTTCACCCCCCAAAGTCCATGGAACATGTTCTTTCCTTAACAATTATTATTGTTTTTTTGTAGTATTTAGAAATAACCTACCTATAATAAAGGGGTAATGAGTTTTACCACTTTTTTATTCCATACTTAGAATGTAATAATCATTAGGGAATAAAAATCCTTCCACACTTACTAAGATATCCTCTAGAACTCCATCTTGGTAGAAAATGGTTCAGTTAGCCAATTTTATAACCACTCAAGTGAGTTTGAGATCTTTTATATGTAGATAAGAATAATCTAATTAAGGAAGTACATTAATTGATGCTCCCAAATCACACAATTCATCTTGAAAAAGTGAGTTCTACTATTGTGAAAGTGATAGTTAAAGTACCTGGATCTTGAAATTTTATAGATAATTATTGGGAAATGAGGGTATATACATTTTTAACTAAATTTATATTCTCATTTCCTTGTAATTTCCTCTTCTTGAATGCACATTTCCTTGATAAATCTTTCATACCTTGGGATTTAATTCATGGATCCCAATAAAGGGATGTTGATCTCTACTTTTTTGAATATATCCAATATCTATTGTTATAATAATTCTTCATCGATCCTCTTGGGTGGTTTTATCCTTAAAATGAAGTGAGGTTAGGGCTGATAAAGGTATTCCATCTTGGCCTTTACCTTATCCTTCTTCACCGGGGGTGACTGCACAAGTACTTCTTCTCCAGGTTTATTTTCTAAGATAGTTTCTTTAGGTTTATTGGGCTATCCACTTCTATATTCAGCTTGATATGGTGATTATTAATTATTTCTCATCTCCCTACCACTCCTTACTGAAATAAATCTAATGTTTATTTTTTGATTTAGGAATTGATCGAACAGGAAGTTTACCCAAACCTTGGTTTTTCAAGTCATTGAGGGTATAAATAATCTAGATACACTATCCTTGAAGTTCCTTTCATGATGATCCAAAAGTATTGAGAGTAGTTTGCTGAGTGGTGTGTGACTCCACAAGATATTTCAGCAGATCTTGTACCGAGGGTTCTTGATATTTTTATTATTGTTAACTTGTAAATATTTGAGAACATATTTTTTGAAATGGTAGTGGTTGGAAAGGTTTTTAAATATCATGTTGGAAAGGTAGTCTTGAAGGATTTTGGTTTCCATCATTAAACTAAGTATTAGAATACTCTCTAAATACTTTATTGTAGGTTGGTTTCTTCTGGTATTACTTATGGAACATAGAATCATATCTTTCTTTCACTTGCGAGAAACCATCAGTGTAGTTCTCCAAAGAGAATAAAAATTAGCAGAATCTTGAGGGTATGGTAGGTGATGTTTCTTATACCTTTTTTATAGCTAACTATCTCACAAGATAGGTTGGTTATTCAATTTTATTTTCAAGTAAATGTGATTTGGAAATTTTTAACTCATTCACTCCTCTTGTGGTAGTTCTTGTACTCTATTTTTAGGAATTTTGGGAGATCATCTTGATTAGTTATTTAAGTTCAGGAAGATACTTATTTATTAGTTTTCCTCTAGAGGAAGCATATAGTTGGTTGCATTAATGTTCCATAAAACCTTGTTAAAATAATTCCAGAAAATGATAGTTTTTGAAAGGATTATGTGGGTGGGATGTTGTTACCTGCTTGAATATATCCCAAAACTCATAGAGAGTTTCTGAACCAACTTATTTGATTCCCTAAATCCATTTCCTTAGTTGGGTACTCCTAAATATAGAGAAAAACTTGTAGAGGAAACAACTATGAATCTCATCCTAGGTGGTGACTCATTTATATTCTAAGTTTTAGAGACATTCCTTGGTTGATTCTTCAAGGGATAAGGGAAAAACCATCCAATCGACCTGATATTTGGGGGTACCTCTGGGTTGAAATTTCTGCAAACATTTGAAAATTATCTCAAGTTTCGGTTATGTTCCTCTCCTTCCAATCCATCAAACTTAAATAAGAGTGAGATAATTCCAGTTTTGAGCTCAAAATCCTATTGGTTATTGGGTTTTTGAATCCAATTATTATTGTTGAAATTTGGTTCATACAACTCTTTCAAGGCCCTATTCAATTGAGCTAGGTTTTAATCAATGTTTTTGCTTCCCAAGGTGACTTAAGTGGAAGAAAAAGAAGTCGAGGGAGAATAAATCAATGGAATTATGGAAAACTCAATCTCAACTTCCTTAGTGATTCTTAAATTCTTTATTCTTTCGAGAAAAATTTATTCAACCATTGGATCAAAATGAATGAGGTGATTTGAACTAGATTTGGCCATGTGTTGAAATCATTTTAAACAAAACAAAATAAGAACACAACATTGGCCTCCCTAAGAATGATGAAAGGTTGATGTGAGGCATGTCGTGGGTCCCTTGAAAAAAAAATTCACAAACCCAAATTTAATATAGAGATTATAGTGTTATGAGTGTGTTCTTCTCTTGCTTAGGGGTTTAGTGTGTTCAAAAACTGTAACACCATAAGATTTTGGAATATATTTTTCTAAATTAATACTATGTTTGATAGCTTGCTCCACACACAACGCCAAACTAAGATAAGTGATGATATATTATCATTTTAAAAGGGAAATTTTCAATAAAAGTAGTTTTCTTTATAAAAAATCTACTAGTAAGTAAAATGATTTTAATAAATTAATTAGAAATACATTCAAAATAGGATTAAGAACACTTAACATTTTAAAAGGGTATTTTATAATAATAGTAGTTTTATTTATAATATTAGATTAATATTATTAAAAAAATTTAAGAATAATAAAATATATACTAATTAAAAATATTTTAATTAATTATAAATTCATACAAAATAGGATTAATAACAATTATCATTTTAAAAAGGCATTTTTCAATAAAAGCAGTTTTTTATATATTGATTTTTTGTTTAAAAGCTAAATTTATAAATTTTAGAACTGTTATTTTTTAAAATTATTTTTATTTTTAAATATATCATATTAAAATTTAACTAGGATTAATTGATGGTTTTTTTATTAAATAATTGGCTTTAGGTGAATTTTAGAAAATATCAATTTTGCTAATACTGCTATTTTTATGACATTATCATAATACAAGAATGACTTAAAAGTTATTGAAACCTTTAATATATAAATATATATATTTATAAAGTAAAATAAATCATTAAAAGTAAAATTTTAAATCTATTAAACCCATGTGTAATGTTTTGGAAACCTAAGTAATATTTTAATTTATAATTTTTTTTATTAATTTTTTTATAATTTTTTTTCATCACTTATAGAAATTAAATCTATCAAAATTAATTTCATATTTTAGATAAACATGATAATATTATGAAATAAGGTGAATTTCATTTTTGGTCATAAAACACGATTACTAAGATTAATGTTAATATCCATGATAATGGTAAAACTATTATTTTCAAAGAATTATTTTATTAATATTATGTAATTTATATCTAATAAAATAAATAATAATCTTGTAAAAAATTAATTTAATATATTTTTAAACAAATATATAACTATATTACCATCCATTAATTTTCAAATAAATACTAAATAAGATCAAGAACACTTAATGATAAAAACAACATTTTCTATAAAACAGTTTTTCTATATATTAAATTTTTTAATTTAAAAGTTAATTTTATATTATTTATAAATTTAATTGGATGAAGTAGATGTTAATATAGTTTCAAAATACCTAAATTTGGTATTATGGGTTTATTTTATGTATTTATTAAAACATATATTATTTAATTAAAAACTATTTACCTAGGTAAAAAATAGAAAAATGTAAAAAATATAATGGTAAATGACTTAAAAAAATGTTTAAAACATGTGTCTAATTTTTTTTGAGACTCGATAAAACTTATACCACAAAATATTCTATTATTTATCACTTTTGGATCCTTTTACCATTGAATAATGTCATTCCATTATTGAAAAATAACGGGTGTTCTCCAAAGTTCTCTTTTATTCACTTATAAAAAAGAATGCTTCCACCCCTTCATGTGGCATCCATCCATCCAAATTTATTCCTGAAAATATACCATTTTTATCCTATTATAAAACTATATCAATTTCATAGTAATATTTTCTCAATTAGTTATCCTAATCTCTTCATTTCCAAGGATACTTTCAAAATAAATTTTAGGGTCCCAAAGTGAGTATCGCTCAAGCCTTATCCTTTTCTTCTCATTATTTATTTTACAAGACTATTCTAACCATATTTATATAATGAAAAAAATATCATTATTATATTTAAATATTATTATATTAGTAGAAAAATTATTATTTATTCCTCTCCATTCACTTAGGAAAATAGAAGAATGTCGCCCGTGTGTTGTGTGGACTACTGCCTCCACAAAACGATGTTTTCTATTTTTCACCAATAATTATTTTAATTGGTTATAAGGATGATATTTAAGAATAAATGTGACATATATAATATAATAATAATGATTAAGATACAAATTATAATCCATATTCACTCCCTATCATTCTTTGGGAAATGAATACATTAACTGTACGTTGTGCGGACTACCGCCTCCATGAAGTAACATGTCTCATTTTTCATATAATTTATTTATTATTAATTAAATTCTCTTAATATATGATTCAACACATTAAAATTATCTAAATAATATCATTATTATTATTTTATAATGATATTATCTTAATTTTTTTTATTAACCATACTCACCTATCGAATTTTAATATGTTCATGTTTGGGATAATCTTACAAAGATGGTTCTCAATTTCATTCTTGTATTCTTTGAATTTATAAAAAGAATCCAAATTATACCTCATCAAGTAGAAATATCCATAAATAATAAATTCATTAGTAAATATTATGAATCATGAGTACCCACCTCTTGCTTCAATAGTAAATGGTCCACACACATCAGTATGAGCTAACTCAAGAAGCTCTTTGGCCCTTTCACCTTTTCCACTAAATGGGGATTTGATAAATTTTTATTGTAAAAATTCATGAAATATACCAAATGTATTTAGTTAAAAATAATCTAAATATCTAACTTGGTATAATTTAGTCAATCACTTTTCATTTAGATGACCTAACCAGTGATGCCAAAGTTGGGCGTGGTATGATTTATGTGAAGCAGTTTTATTATCTATTTTCATTACTTTGTTTTTGTAATCTAACACATAAATATAATTATTTAAATGTGTCTTACCATAAAAAACTATATATTTATAAACTTAAAAAAATTTATTTCTAAACTTGAAAATAAAACCATTTGTATCATGTTTGGATACAGAAATAATGTTTTTGGTAATAGATGGCACAAAATAAAAATATTTCAAAATGAAGATCATTCTAGTTAGAAACATGAGGTGATAGTACCTTATAGATAAAATATTAAGTTTATCATCATTGGTTGGTCATAGATCTATCTCCCCTTGGTCAATTCTTCTGAATCTATTTGGTTCATATATTTTAATATATATGTGACCACCAAAATCTATATCAAATACCCAATTTATAGAAACAGATAAACTACACATGATAAAAAACACACCTAAATCTTCCCATTGATTATTTTTATGGGTATAGTTTTTCTTCCAGTGTCCCTTATTTCCACATGTGAAAAAAATAAAATCTTTTTCCATTACTTTCCCCTTGATCTTACTCTTCTTGGAAGGGAATGAAGAAGATTTGGGCTTAAATATCTTCTCTTCCCCATTCTGTTTATTCACCATAAGGAAAGAATGATTTTTAATATTTTTTTCCTTATCCACATGGAGAAGAAGAGTGATAATACCTAGAAGATACTTTTTAATGTTTTTCATATTAAAATTAGCAAAAAAACTAAAGAATCTACGAGGGATTGATTCTATAATGAGATCAGTGTGTATTTCTTCAGGGAGTTTAAACATTATAACCTCTAGGAACTCAATATAGACAATGAGATTGACTACATGAGGCCTAGATGAAGAACCCCATAAGCTTACTCTGAAAGTGTTCTTTGGAAATCTCAAACCATTATTATCTAGCTTTATCATAATATAAACCTTAGTGGTTCTTAAGCATGATATAAACATCTATGTTTTCGTGAGACTTCATGAGTTCACTTGATATAGATGAAATCATCAAAAATTGAATGTTGACCATGTCACTCAAATTTTTTTCATAGATAAGGAACTCTTCATCTCTCACATCCTTAGTAGGAAAATCATGAAGTGAGGATTCTAGCATATAAGATTTCTGTTCATGGTACAACACAACTTGAAAGAATCTAAACCATTCCTATAAGTTACTTCCAGTGAGGATATTATATTTCTCCAATACTGATTATAGTGACAAAATGGATTATGAAATTTCCATTTTATATAATTATAAAAGAGTAGATTATTAGTACTATTCTTGATTAAAAATTATGTGAGAAATAATAAATTAATTATTTTTATTAAATCTCCCACTACTTTATCAAGTCTTAATATCCCTCACCATTGAACTCAAAATGTCTAGTTGTTAAGGAATTATAGTAGCAAGGATATATATGCCCCTTCACATAACCCCAATGATAATTGGTCAATCTAATTGAAGGTATTTATGTAGGTAGGTCTTTTACATCTATGGGCTTTCAGCTCCTCAGTCCATTGAGTAGACTCCCTAATATTTAAATCTTAACTTATATTTCCTCAAAACTTGACTCCAAGTTATATAAATTATAGTGAGGGATACTTATCTTGAAGTATGGTGATTAAGTCAATCAAAAATCTCTATAAGAACTCTAAATTAAAAGTAAGTGTCCCAACAAGGGTTGGTTAAACACTTAGTTTTAATTCCTTTTCTCCTAATCAAGTAATGAAAGGATTAGTATAGATTAATATTAAGTTTAGGAATAAAAAAATTAATAAGCATACATTTTATCTTGTTTTATCCTTTACATGTATTGTTAATATTAAGTGTATTTTACTTAATTAATTAACCATATTGGATAATTTTTTTACACATAATCCATTTATTTAAGTTCTATATTTTCACATTAATTCATTTATTTATGAGATCACAATATTTCATCCATAAAATAAATAATGCATAGACAAAAATAAATAAATAACTAAATGACCTGTTCACGAGCTTATCTAATAGTTGATTTAATGAGAAGACATTAAATAAACCTATGACCTAGGGAAAATAACTCATATTCTTGTTCTTGGAATGAGTTACAACATTCCACCTTTCCACCTATGTGTCACCTAGGTTGGAATCATTATGGTTTCATCTTGAATTGCCTCCATGCATCTTGGGAAACTCCATTAATTATATCATTTATAACTCACAAGCAAGTGAGGGGAACCAAAATATTGGTTAAAGGGGGATTACATAAAAAACCTTGGACACACAGGTTCTACATAATAATAGAGGGAGGGATACATGCAGACCATTATTTAATTTAATATTAAATAATTTCAAACCCATACGATAAATTAAATTAAATAAATCCAACACATACACTGGTCTTGTTCAAGCTCATGAACGATTATACTAGCAATGTATATAAAAAGTAAACCAGTTAACATTAATTTCTTATTCATTCTTTATAATTAAGATAAACACATTTTCATTAATTAATAAATTAATTAATTAATTCACTTTCATCTTAATGACCATTCGGATCCTCTTGGAGATAACCATCATTAAGGAATTAATGGAAAAATAAATGATAGATCCAATAGTTACATATTTATTATAATAAATTAATTGAGCATTTAAGATTATTTAAAACAATTAATAAATTTTCATACATAACATGTTCCAATCAATAAATTAAGGTTTTAATGCTATAATTTTCAATTTAATGTAATTTAATTCTACCATTAATTGGGAGACTACACAGTGTATACTATCCTACTACATTCCATGTACCTCAGTTTACGTGTATCTAGGTTACACACCTAGGGATTTTTCATGTTAAATCGACTAGAATACATAGTGTGTACATGAAAGCTACACACCGTGTATCCACTTGCCTTGTGGTCAGGATAAACGCATGGGATTAGGTGTGTATCTCAACTATACTACACAACGTGTATAAGCCATCTACATGTCATGTATCCCTTATTTTTTGTGTTTGAATTTCTTTCCGAATGGATCAGTGTGTATTTCATACATGGTAAATGATGAAATACATAGAGTTTACACTAAATACATGTTGTGTATATAATAAATTCTCTTGGATTTCAGTATCATGTAGTTTGAATGTGTATAATGACCACATAGATTGCATGATCTATGCCACTAAACCGTGTAGACTATACATCATGTATGCTAGCTGGATACTGTGTAATATAAAATACCATATACCAGGTTGGCCCAGTCTACATGAAATGTGCAATAAATTCACCATATGTAATTAAATACTCATGATTTTGTGTATCCCGTGACACATCCAGGTGCAGTGCACATGGATACACAACCTGTACTCTAGCTACACGATGTGTAACCCAGTTTTAATATCCAATTTTTTTCAACTTTTCAATGAAATATCTAGCCATTCTTAATCTATTATTAGAAATTTAAGAAAATGAAACACTAAACAAATATGATTAATATGTAAATAACATGTTAATTAAGATCATATTAAATAAAAAATAATATGAAATGAAATATTCATCCATGATTGTGTATGGATAAATTATCAAATAAATAATTATAAATTTAAAATGTGACCACTTTGATACCACTTGAAGGTTTTGGGTGTTGCAAAAGTGTGTGGTGGTGTGAGATATATTAAAATTTATTTTAATATTTTGTTTCCCAAAACTATGAGTGAGGATATTTCATGTTTAATTTATAATTAATTTATTTAGATCTTGAAGAAAATAAATACCTTGACTTAGGATCCTATCTTCATTGATGATTTTGATCTTCCGAAAGAATATTTTTATATTTACTTCATTATTATGTGAGGATAAAAGGGTATAATTCCTTTATCAGTGATCTATACATTCTCTTTTTATCTCTAAGAAACACCAATCAATTTATGGATTCTAGCACGATGAATAAGTTGTATTTCATTATTCATGTTGATCGCTCATCCTTTGGTCTTAAAGGAAACTCTCTTACATTTCTTATTCTTAATAGGTAGAGAGAAGGATTCGAGATAGAATTTAGTTGTTTACAATGATTATCTATTTTCTTACCACCCTACTCAATAGACATAACTGTCTATTTATAGATCCAGGGTTTAGGTTAAAATATTATTTAATTGCATATCAGCCCTTAAATAATATTATGATCTTTAATAAACCACATGAAACATAATAATAATAATATTATTTTGCGGCACATGATAACTTGTGCAATGATAAATAATATTTACTGGCTTGTAAATAAATATTCATCATCAAACACAGTCTTGGTCCGTTCGAACTCCTCAAAATTTATTGAATATCAGAATAAATATTTTATTCATAAATAAATATTTTTTCCACATAACAGTGAACAAATATTTATTAAATATTCAATAAAATAAATAAATATATTTTATTCACTATCTGGTGAATAAATAGTTATTTAATTTATGCAATCAAATAAAATTATTCCTCAGTATTGAGAATAATATTTATTCCATTAATTAAATTCAAATTTAATTTAATCTAGATCAACCAATACACTTAGTATGTGACCCTATAGGATTATTTCTCATTGTAATTTGGTAGACTTGCCTAAAGTATAAGATTATTGTCTAGCAATGGGTCAAGGAACCCAAGAGAAAGAACTTAATATTGCAACATCAACAACCACATATGCACGCTCACTATGTATTATAATCCCTTGGTCACAATATCTCATCAAGAAGGTTTCACATTCATGTCACCAACCTATATACTTGATACATCTTTCTTTTACTATCTTAAATAAACACGTTGATACACGATGGCCTTAGAATTTAAAGAAATGATTCTATTCCAATCAAAGGGCTGAGATATCAACTTTTATAAAGATAGAAGGGAAAAATCCTTCTTTGAATTATCCATTAATAACACGTCATTAATGACACACCCAACATACCATACACCCTACCAATATATGAAGATTCAGTTTTTGTCAGAAAATATAAGTTAGAAAGTCATGACATGCATTAATGATAATCTTAAAGTCTAAGGACCATTACATGAACTCATAGACAGGAATATCTGATAACACCAAAACATGTATAATTCCTACTAGTTGGAATTTTCTCATAATCTCCCATATTGGATATTATCAAGTGTGAAATTCATAAGAAGAATCCTCATCCACTTATGAGTACTCACACCTGATAGTCTATATACTATGTGTCCCTTAAATAATTGGAATATGTTTACCACTGTGCTTTGATTTTTTTATTTCTTTGGATTTGATATAAAATTTTTTGGATAAATTTTTAAATGATTATGGAAAGTTTTCTTTGAAACTATTTTACCTATATTGTTTTAGAATAGTGGAAAAAGGGAGATTTTTTTATCATGCTTTTGATGTAAAACTGTTTTACTTCTTATCATTCATTGTTTTGTTTTAAATTGATCATATTGTATTATTGTACAAAGACTTGATATGGAACACTTGGGTGAGATCCTATCAAGCCTATTTAGATTACAACCTGCACACCCCTTCCGTGGTGTGTAGACATGGTATTATCTTTTGATGTAGGAAAAGGAAAGGCACTACAGTGATGTGGTGAGGTTCATGTTAGCAAGGTATGGGTAGATGGTTGTGAGATGGTGGTATGTTGCTAACATATCACATGGAGTAGTGGTTTCTTGTTTTGGTTGTTGGACTTGTACCTTAAAGTTTTGTTTAGATTCTTTTGATTTGTATCACTATAATTGGTTTTCTTTGTTTATGGAATATATATTTATGATTATTCCTTTTTCTTTTCTTTTCATTGTATATATGTATTCCATGTATCTTATTTTAGGATGGTTTAAATTGTTCCCTCTGATTTTTATTTGATACTCGGGTGCTAATCTCTTGCCTATGGGGATCATGAACACTTTTTGGTTTAGTAGAGAATCAGTTTGGGTACCAGTATTTGGAGGGTATCTAGATTTATTTAATTACAAATTAGTATTATATCTAGGTTATGCTCAGTCTTGGGAAGTTGGTATACATGAGATAGGATTATTGGTGCTTGAGAGGTAGGTTGCGATAAGTACTGGTCAACTCTTACTGTGATGAGACTTAAGTCACCGTTGAATGTTGGGATGTGTGTTTTCCATGTTGAGTTTTGATATTAATATGAACTTTTTTCTTATGGTTTTTTATTTTGAACTAATATTATCCTATGTTTGTTCACTTTATTCTATTTCCAGTGTGTAGTAAAATTCCTCCCAGACACATTTTGAGAGTTCCAAAGGAGGGTGTAGTAAATACTCTTCAAGGGATCCCTCCTATGGATCATAATCTTATTGATGATATCATTAAATAAGTTTGTGCCATGGAACATAATGTAAAATGAGTTTAGAACCTAAATGTTGAGGCGCAACCAGGAATTGGAGGAGAAAAATATCAAGCTTGAGAGTTTCTACATGAGAATCCACCCTCCTTTAGAGGCATGAATGAGCCTCAGGAGGAGGAGTACTGGATAGATAAGATCAATCATGTCTTCAACTTCCTAGACACACTTGAGGATATTAAGGTGAAATGCATGATGTTCATACTCAAGGGTCCTAACAAGAAGTGGTGGGATTCCATGGTACAGAAAGATCGAAACATGGTCTTGTATTATAAGGTTTAAAGACTATTTTATTTTAGTACTTCTACCTAGAGTCTCTAATGATGGAAAATTCACTAGAGTCCCTCTCTTTATAGTAGAGAGAGTGTTTGATATCGAAGTACACCAACTGTTTTGTGGAGGTAGTTTGTTTTTCTCCAGAGGTGGTGACGAATGATATTATGAGAGCATAAAAATACATAAAGGGTTTATGACTAGATATCAGATCATAGGTATATATGTTTAATATTACCACCTATGATGGAAAGATAGATAGGGTAATGATGGAAGATATGAATATGGTGGGAAATATTGGATATTCTGGGACTTCTCTTCCTCTTAGCGGTAGTTTTAGCAATGCGTAAGGAAAGAAGATGAAGTGGAATGATAATTTAAGTGGTGGTAGAGGTGGTTCTTAGTAGTGATCCTCCACTACACCATCATCAGAAGATAGTAGTATAACTTTGAATTTCTATTAATGTAGTTGGGAAGGTCACACCATGCGTACTTGTCCCATACCCTCAAATATATATAATGATTATGGTTTCTAAGGCTATCTGTAGAGATTATTCCATGCTATATATACGCCTCATTATGGTCAAGGATTATCTTCTATAAAGGCCACTATAGAATATTCATATGTTTCAAAGTTCATAGGGCTCCACACACAGGACTTAGGAGTAAATCACCTTCACATAATGGATGAGTTTCTAATGAAGGTTGATGTAGGTCCGATGCCTGTGAGGGGTACCATTTTTTTTCATATTCTAGTGAAACTCATTTTTTTTATATTTATGCCTCCCAATCATTTTTATCAGACCATTTTATTTATATGATTAAACTTACAATGGAGATCACGTCCTTTGTTATGGATACGATGAAACCTCTTATAAAAAGGAAAGAGTAGGGGTTACGATGTTCATCTTGTACTCTATCGATAGCTGATGCGGATTGGGTCTAGGATTTATTGGTTCTTGATTTGGATCTATTTTATTTCATCATTTAAATGGATTGGTTAGTTTATCACCATTATAATATTGACTATTATCATCAATATGTTTCATTTATTACTACTAATAGTAGATATCAAAAGTTCGAGGGGGAGTGAGATCCAAGGTCAGGTCATGAAGGAACTCACCACCTAGAGCTCATGAGTTTTTTTTCATCTCTTTATATTAAGGATGACGATGTTAAATATTTTGATGATCTCCCCTATGTTGTTAGGTACTTATCTGATTTCTTCCTAGTTTACTTTTCTAGTCTTCCTCTAGAGAGGGAGGTAGATTTTATGATTGATATGGTTTCAGGTACGTAATCAATATTTATAAACTCTTATCATATGAAACCTACTAAGCTAAAGGGGATCAATATCAAGTTGGAAAACCTAGTATAAAAGAGTATTATTCTCCCTAGTGTTTCAACATGGGTATCCCCCATGTTATTTTCCAAGAAAGCTCATGGTTAACTTTATTTTTGTTTGGACTATTGTAAGTTGAATCAGGTGATGATTAAGAATAAATACCCTTTACCTCATGAGGATAACTTGTTTAATAAATTAAAAGGGGTAAAGTGGTTTTCAAAAATTGATCTTTGGTAAGGTTATCATCAGCTCCAGGTTCAAGAGTCTGATATTCCGAAGACCGATTTTAGGAGTAGGTATGTCTATTATGAATATCTTGTGATTAATTTTGGTTTGAATAAAACTCTTGAAATTTTTATGGATTTGATGAACTAGATATTAAATCAGTATATTGATAGTTTTTTCTCTATTTTTATGATGACATCTTGGTTTATTCAAGATCCGAGTGTGAGAATAAGCACCATATAAATCTAGTTTTGGAAATCTTGAGAATCCACCGAATTTATGTAAAGATCTGAAAATAATTTTTTTTATTAAAGAAGTGAAGTTCTTAGGGAACATGATTTATGATCATGGAATATTAGTGGATCCTGAGAAGGTGAAGGATGTAATTTCCTAGGAGGATCCATGAAATGATTTCTAGATTTATATCTTCTTGGGTCTTACTGGATACTATTAGTAGTTCATTAAGGATTTCTCAAAGTTGTAATCACCTTTGAACACACTTACCAAGAAAGGAGGGAAGTTTATATAGTTGAAAAATGTCAAAATTATCTTGATGATCTAAAATGAATTCTAAAATTAGATCATATTCTGATCTTACTTGAGACTGGTTAGGGATATGTGGTGTACTGTGATGCTTCTGGTGCTGGTATGGGTTGTGTGCTTATATAGGATGACCACATTTTGGCCTATGGATCTTGTTAGCTTTGGCCACATGAGAATAATTACCCCACTCATGATTTGGTGATTTCCACATTTATTCATGCACTTAAATATTGATGGCCCTATATTTTTGGGGATAAGTCCATGGTATTTTTTGATAATAAGAGTATAAAAAAATATATTTTATTTTAAGGACTTGAATCTTAGATAGAGAAAGTGGTTGGGATATATATAGATGTTTAACTTCGATATTTCCTACACCATAGGGAAATAGAATATCATTGCTAATGCTCTTAGTAGAAAAGTTCCACAATAGGCTATTTTTGAATCGAAATAAGAGTGTAACCTAATGGGAATATTTACTTAGATGCACTTGGATGCATAGGAGGATAGTTTAGGTACGGTTATTACTAGTGTTATATTATTATCATCCCTCATTGGATCTATTTTTTAGGTTCAGTAGTAGTATTATGAGTTCAAAGGAATTGGGAAAACCTTTTATGGTGGAGAAACCATTTTTGGTTGGTTACTCCCTTATGACGGTATTCTCCACTTTGGGGATTATTTTGTTATCCCATCATCCATGAGGAATTTAGTCTTACATGATTTTCATAGTTCTTCATGGGCTATTCAACATAGCATGATGAATATGTATTATGAAACGAGATGTATTTTTTGGTAGTTATGTATGAAGTGTGACATTTTTGATTATGTATCCCACTATTACACCTTCCAACAGATAAAGTTAGAGCACCTAAAACATTCTGGTCTACTCTTCTTCTGGTTCTAGTTTTCAAATGGTATGAGGTATCCATGAACTTTTTTGTTGTATTTCCACTGAGTCCTCAAGGGAAGAATGATATCTATGTGGTGATTGATCAGTTTATGAAATCTAATCACATCATTCCAAATAGGGATGCCACTAAGGTTGATAATCTAGGTAAGATGTACATAAAGGATATTGTGAGGCTATATGGGTTTCCTTCTACCATTGTCTTGGATAGGGATCCCATGTTTACTTTTATATTATTTATGAGTCTCCAAGAGGTGAAGGGGGCTCAGGTTAAGCTGAGCACAACTTATCATCCACAAACAAACATTCATACATAAAATTCTATTCAAATCATAGAGGACATGCCTGCATGTTGGATTTTGGTGGATCATGGGATAATCATTTGGTATTGTTCGAGTTTACATATAAAAACAGTTACCATTCATTGATCAAAATGGATCCCTTTGAGGCCTTGTATGGTATCCCATGAAGGTCACCTCATTGTTGGGCATAGGTGGGTAAAGCCTTTATTTCTGATGAAAATAAAGATTCCCTTTATGGTTGATTATGGGGGGTTTGAATTTTTCACAATCATTTAATTTGGGTTTACCATTATTTTCAAATGAATGTCAATGGGTTGTTTGTGGATCTAAAAACACCCAATAGTTCCCTCATTCAATATTATGAACCTACTTTAAAAAGGAATGTGGTTGTTGAGAAATGGCCCAACAACACTTAATTACTATGGGAGGTCGGGCTGATCACACAATTTTTATGAGAATCGTTTCCTACTTAGGGAATCTCTTATATATTTAAGATATGTTCTCGAATCCTTTATTCATTCCCAAGTATGATGTAGGACACCCTTGAATTGACAATCAATTATTAGAATGCATGGAATTTAGAATCATCTATATATATATATGAGGTTATTCATCGATGGATATATATATATATATATATATGTGTGTGTGTGTGTGTGTGTGTGTATCCATGGTTCATCATTAATGGTACCCATTTATGAAAATATTAGATATTATTTTGTCATTTATTATTACAATGTTGATTTTAAGCCATGTAGTGGGGCACTTTGGAGTTTATCATCATTCAAGGAGACGAGAGTTGTTTTGATATCAGGATTAAACCCATGAGATGAGCTTTATACACATCCTCATGAAAGAAATCAGAACCCACATAGTTTGGTCCCACTTAAAAATACACATAATACCTTTTAAGGTCATGTGATAAGGATAAAACTGTGCATTTTAACATCATGTGTCAAGGACATCTAGGTGAATGGTTACTAGTAAAAATTTGGTGTGGGACTTATGCTGAGATGGCCTAAGGAGCCTAGAAGGGATGTAGGTTCCCATATTAGACATGAACCTACTTGAAATATGGCCCAGAGATAATTAGGGTGGATTTTGGGTGTTGGTTTTGGACCTCATGAAGTCTTCCTATGTATCCCATTTAGATGGGAATCAAAGCCCACATGGTTTGGTTTTGAGGATCCATGCCTATGGAGGCCCTCTGAAGGTTTGTATTATAGAGAATGTGGCACTTTAAGAGTATTTAAGAATGATTTTAGGGATCACACCATTTAAGAGTATTCCCTTATGGTCAGATACATGTCTTTGAGGACCCACACCTATGGAGGCCATCTAAAGGAAGGTGAGAGGAAGATTCATAAAAAGATTATCTACTAAAACGTGCATATGACCATGTTGATGTCATGATCATAGATAACCTCTAAGCCCATGTGAGTTATGCTCATATGTGAGTAACAATAAGAATTGGAATATCTAGAAAACCACATGATCCTTCTTCCACTGGTGGAAGAGGCTGGGGCTATGGAAGAAGAAGAAATGGATTTGATGTGCCTGTCTCCTCCCATTTCTTATATAGGATAGTCACATCAAACTACCCATATAGATACGGTCCATAAGAAAATTATATGGGATTAATCTAGGAGGTATTCCCCAGTGTCTGGTTCCTAGGGAAGAGAGGATAATAAGACACTAAACCTCAAAAGGAAATACAAGCGTGAGTCTCTCCCTCCTTATTGGGAAATGGAGGTACCTGGTCTAAGAGACAACTAGGGAAGGACATGATCTTATACCTAGTATTTGAGACCAAGAAATACCTGAAACTACCCCTAGGGTCAGGTTTCTCATGACTGAGGGGATGAATATCCACATGCACCTTGAGGATCCCACCCGTTAGGTAGGACAAGTGCAGGACACCTCTAAATGAAGGAATTCATATCTAAATGAGAGAAATGACGGTGTTCATCTTTCCTTAGTCTTGAAGGTTTGTAAGATTTGGTGGAGGTTTCAATTTGGTCCCCCTAATATGAGGGATCCAAAGGAAGGGGATACCTTCCATTAGTGGCTTGAAGGAGGGATTGAAGGCGTCTCATGTAGGTCAAGGTTTGATGAGTAGGAGGTGCTTCACGTAGGACCTGGGAGGATCTAGAAGTGATTTGCATAGGGGGTAGTCTTGTGTGAGCTGGAGGTATCTTGGGAAATGGAACGACTGGGTAACAACATGATTATCCAATAAAAAAACTTATGTTAATTAAATTTTAATGGTATTAAATGTTCATTTTTGATATTATGGTCCCGAGTTAGTGGATTTTAATTTTGAACATCCATTCTCATCATTTGTGCACTTCAAGCCTATTATACACCAATTTAGGCCCAATGATTCATATGATTTTAAGGAATTTAATTTTCCATATTTTAATTTGATATTTTTTGAAACATATCTACACTTTAATATGAACATTTTTAATTCAGGGATCAATGGAGGATTCATAAAGGATGATGGGGATATTTGGAGATTAATGGAAGCAATTCTAGAGAAGGAATATTGGACACCAGCCCACTGATGAGAATATGGGGCCCACAATACAGGCCCAATGAATCCCAAATTTACTGGGATGCTATAATACATATAGATTAAAAAATTATTCTTCATGAGATAGTACTAATTAGGCCTCCATGATGGTAATTAAGGCGGCCCAAATAGAATATCAAAATCTGAGCCATAATCTGCGACCTAGAATGTTATTCCACTAAATCGACCATAACTCCCAATTAAAAAGTCCAAATGGGCCCAAATTTTACAGACGGTTAGGAGAAATCATAATATACATTTTATTCTTCATGTACCACTCTAATTAGTCCATCTAAAAGGTCATTTAGATGCATCTGTTTGGTGGATGCAAGCTGGCTTCCACTTCAGGTCAAAGGAGGGAATCGATTTTTATCCACTACTTTCCACCAACCTAAGGAATAAATTAAATTAATAATTGGGAATAAATTGATTGAGGATCAGCATAAGGCTTCAAAATTTCCCTATTTAAGGAAGTGGTGGTGAGGGGGAAGAGACATCTCTTGTTTTTGATGTAATGTTATTATGCCAAAGTTCATTTGTGATGTTTTCAATTTCCATGTAAGTTTCTTTTAGTATTCCTATGTTATTAATAAATATATTTCTCTTCTATTCTTCCTATTTATTTCATTAAAACTATATAATCACAAAGAATAGTGATATCTTTGTGTTTTGGTGAATTAGTTCACACATAGGTGTGAATTTCATTCACATACACGGAGGAGTGCTCATTATTTCTGTGGTTTTAATTTCTTCAATCCAATTCTTGTAAGCCATATTACACCTACCATTGAGAGTATACCATCAATGGAGGGATAACCATTTAATGGGATGATATTAGGAAGATGAAAAGGATGGATTGAATGTTAATTTATGAATGAATTGTTGTTAATTGGTTAACTAATTTAAGACTTCCATTCTTTAGTTATTTCTACTCTTCATCTTCACTGTGTTTGAGGAAGCTAAATCCAAGTACTAAAATCACCATATACGTTGGAGAGATCATGAACTTGGTTCTATAAGTGTGTAGGGTATTATTAATTGAGTTTATTTAGCATCAAACTAGAAAATGATGAAGGTAGTGTTATTTTGAAGAATAGATTCATCAAGAATTAATAAAACCAAAATTGTCTAAAGAAGTAAAATTCATTCAATCCACCCTGAGCATAATCCTAAGATCAACCCATTTTCATTAAATTTAATTCACTTAGGTTTATTAGTTTACTTTAAAACAATATAAAATAAAAACCAAGTTGGCCACTTCATAGCCAAAAATCCATCTCATAGGTTATAAATCTTAGGTATCTTCTTAGGTCTCAATGGATTCGACAACACAAGCTAGACTACAAGGACCGTTCTACCTTCATCTCTTGGGTAAATTTTAGCGTGAATCACAACACTTAGGTGAGGCCTTACTCTAGGTTCAAAGGGTCTCCTCAGGTTTCCTTAGAAGGGTCTCTTGCAGGTCGCAGGTTTGGAAAGGGACCTTCAATCTAGTGGTTTTCAAATACAGGGAAAGGGGTCATTACATAGGTTTATTGTGTTTCAGATCCTAGAGGGAATTTGATCTCACTATCCCCCTTAATTTTATATTATCTCAGTTTTAGAGAGCTACCCAAGGGATTTTTAAGGACCTAGGTGAAGGGGATACATGACCAGATCTTGGAGGTATCTTTATTTTTTTAATCTGTCAAATGAGGAGCCCCATGGTTCTATTTATAGGAAAAAATTATACCATGGTCAAAGAATTTTGTCTGCATAGGTCCAACATGAAGGCACCCAATGTAGGTACCTATCACAGGGGTGGACGGTCCTTCAGAGCTATGCAAGGGGGGCTGCATGAGACTTTTGGTGCACAAGATGGGTGTACAAAGGACATTTTAGGTGAGTTACCCTAGTCCTTCTTGGGGATCTTCATATCTATAACATACTTAGGGTACTATTCATAATATTTTCATCCCATGTGATAAAATGGAGTTCCAAAAAATTATCCCCCCTTAGGATTGGATCTGATTGAAATAATAGGGTATATCCTTGAGGTAGAGTGTAACGTCCTGGTTCCAGGTGCCACACAATAGGTGCCCCGAACCCGGTTCGCCACGTGACCTCAAGCACATTTCCCCAAATGCCAGAGGCTTCCGACTAGAAGCGATGGCCTAGGTATAATAGTGGGGAAACTATGACCTCATTTGTCAAAGTGTAGCACATCGGAAAGAATAAAACATACAACAATAGCAGAAGCAGTAACCATATACATAAATGAAATGGATAACTGATAACAAAAAGGGAAACCAACAGTCATATATATATGAAGATGCAACATGTCACTATTCTATAAAACAGCCAGAACATGTTACATGATCAATACAATACAACTGAAGTACAGGTACGGAAAAGAAAAATAGAACAGCCAGCGGCATCACGAGCCAATGCTCGGTCCCATGCTCTCCTACACCCCAGTAGCAATCAATTACCTATATAGGGACTCTTTCCCCTATCCACACCTGTAGAAACGTAATCTGTTTGGGCCAAAAATCATGACCCAAATAGGGTGTGAGAAATAAATTCCCAGTAGGCATCCACCAAAGGCCCGTGCCCAACTATGTGTAAACATGAAACAACAGTGTGCAGTAATAAAATGAAATAAAATAAGAAGTACTGAAAAGTAACTAACTTAACCAGTTATATTTCCATTTTAATATCCATTTAATCATTTATTTAAAAATATCACCATAGTGAATATTCTAAGTAAACATCCAATGTCCTCAGACACGTAAGCTCCTACCCTCAGGTAAAGAGAAACCAACACAAGAATCTTCCCACCGGCATACGGATATTTCCCACAAGCATAAGAAGTGTTGTCCATAGGCACAGAATCTGCTGCCCATAGGCACGGAAGAGGTTTCCCACAGGCTAGGTAGAACAATGCCCACAGGAAAATCACAACACTGCCCTTAGGCTAAATAGGTAACCGGGCCATGCCCAACATGTAAATAAGCAGTACACAAGAAATTCCTCTCAAGGAAATTCTACAATCATTAATTTAAAGGCATACCCTCGGGTATCCTGGCCAAACATCTAAACAGAGGATCGCACCCCTGGGGTGGTCCTGGATCCAAGCACTGATCCCAAACAACAATTTTACAATTTTATTTAATTACCTATACAGTTCTAGGTAGTTAAAATAGCCACGGACTCGGCCACATAACACCCCAACATGGGTTCGTGGCACTAAAATACACAAAAAACACAGCAGTTGAAAAAATAAACACCAAGCCACCTACCTTTAACGCCAATGAACGTTATACAAGAACGTCGATTCTAGAAAAACCCAATAACGATGTAGATCTAACGTAGAAGAAACTCCGTTTAAACTTAAATAACTCCCGCTAGGGAAATAATTGGAAAGAGACACACCAGGAGAAGGAAGATCTTACCCGTGCGGTTCCAACGAGATCGACGGAGGCGGAATCGGATTCCCGATTCGCGATCGATGGATCTCCGAAGCTTAGGCCTCCTCTCTTGAGCTCCCTCTTCCCATTCTAATCCTTCCCTGTGAACAGGGGAGGCTACTACCCATTTTAAGTGAAAAAAACAATGTACACGGTGTGTACTTCTGAGTACACAGCGTGCGCTTCCCATTTTTAAACTGTTCCTCTGGCGGCTTCCCGCCAGCGCGACACTGTTCACCTGCCGACATGACTATACGATGTGTATTCATGAGAACACGGCATGTTATATCGCACAGCTGGCCACTGCCTTACTATTCACCTGCCGACTGACTACACGGTGTGTATAGGACCACTACACAGTGTGTAGTCGGTTCCTACACCCTTCATCGCCGGCATGACCACACGCCCTGTGTACTCATCCCACATAGCCAAAAATACACGGCATGTACTTTCCAAAATTTAGGATTTTTCCACATTTTCCATATTTTCTCAAAAAAACTTAAGGAAAAGAGAAATGAAGAAACCTGTACCTCAAAAATAAGAACCGGGTTCTTACAAACTTCCCCCCTTAAAGCAATTTGTCCCTGAATTTACCTTCCAAGGGTGGTGAAGATATAGCTAAGAATAACTCTGGCCACTGAGGACGTACGTCAGTCTCCCGCTCCCAGGTTTCGTCCTGCACTCGGCCATGCTGCCATAGCACCCGTACGAGAGGAACTGACTGGCCTCGGAGAACCTTTGTGCTCCTGTCAACGATACGAATCAGATGCTCCTCAAATGACACATCCATCTGAATCTCAACCTCCTTAGGCTGAATGGTGTGAGACGGGTCTGAATGATAGTGGCGCAACTGAGATACATGGAAGACTTCATGCATGGCCCGGTACCTCTATGGTAACTGCAACTGGTAGGCAACCAGCCCGACTCTCTCCATAATCTCAAACGGCCCCACATACCGCGGTGAAAGTTTACCCTGTCTCCTGATCCGCCTGTGTCCCAGCCTCAGTGAGACACACAAGAAAACCTGATCCCCGACCACGAACTCCAAAGATCGTCTGCGGCAATTAGCAGAAGATTTCTGACAAGAATGTGCGGTAGCCATCCACTTCTAAATTAACTGGACCTTCTCAGAAGTCTCCTGCACAAGACATGGTCCCAATAAAGCTTCCTCACCTACCTCTAACCAGCACAAGGGTGATCGTCATGACCTACCATATAAAGCCTCATATGGTGCCATATCAATAGTCACCTGGAAAATATTGTTATAAGCAAACTCGACTAGGGGTATATGCTTCTCCCAAGATCCCCAAAGTCTAGGATGCATGCACACAACATGTCCTCAAGCACCTGTATCGTACGCTCTGACTGACCATTAGTATGAGGGTGGTAAGCTGTGCTCAGAAGCACCTCTGTACCCAGTGCCCTCTGAAAATTCTTCCAGAAATGAGACGTAAAACGAGCGTCCCTATCTGAAACGATAGAACGAGGAACCCCATGAAGATGTACGATCTCTCAGATATACAACTTCCTGAGCTCGTCAACACCGAAGGTCTCCTTGATCGGCAAAAAGTGAGCTACCTTCGTGAGTATATCAACAACAACCCACATGGCATCATTTCCTCGAGGTGACCTTGGCAACCCCATCACGAAATCCATCGCGAAATCATCCCATTTCCACTCCAGAATGGGTAACTACTGTAACAGTTCAGCTGGCCTCTGATGCTCCTCCTTCACATGCTGAAAAGTGGAACACCTAATAACAAAACCAACTACATCACTCTTCATACCTGGACACCAGTACTGATGTATCAAGTCTCGGTACATCTTGGTAACCCTAGGATGAACTACCCAAGTTGAATCATGAAACTCCCGCATTATCTCCTAGCATATATCCCCTAGAACCCATACTCATCCATGAAAACGTAGAACTTCATCATCGCCTATCGTCCAACCAGGAGGAGGGTCCTCACTTGCCACCGAATCCCATAGAACTAGGCCTTCTGAATCAGATAGCTGTCTCATCCTCACTTTATTCAGGAGGGTAGAAGTCATAGATAAAGAGGAAAGATAAGTCTTCCCCTGACTGTTGTGCACCTCCAGATGCATCTTAGAGAACAAATCTATAAGCTGCCACTCATCACTGGCCTCCTGCACAGCATGTATCTGAGTCTTCCTGCTCAGTGCATCGGCTACTGCATTACCTTTACTGGGTGTGTAGGCAAGCTCAAAATCAAAATATTGTAGGTATTCGACCCACCTTCACTGCCTCAGATTCAAGTCACGCTGAGTAAAGATATACTTGAGACTTTTGTGGTCGGTGAAAGCCACAAAACGTTCTCCCAGTATATAATGTCTCCAAAAGCGCAACGCATGCACAACTACAGCTAACTCGAGATCATGCGTTGGGTAATTCCTCTCATGTGGCCTCAACTGCCGAGACCCGTACACAAAAACTTGATCGCCCTGCATCAACACTGCTCCCAGACCAATCCCTGATGCATCACAGTAAACTGTATAGATCTTCCCCTGCTCTGGGAGTATCAGGATCGGTGCTGATGTCAATCTTCCTTTTAGGTCCTGAAAGGCTATCTCACAAGCTTTTGACTAAACGAACTTCACACCCTTCTTAGTCAAACCCGTCAATGGCGCTGCTAAGTGGGAGAAGTCCTGGATGAAGAATCTGTAGTAACCAGCCAACCTTAAGAAACTTCTTATCTCAAACACGTTCTTAGGATACTCCCAGAAAACTACTACTCTCACCTTCTCTGGGTCTACTACAACTCCTGCCTCCGAGGTGATATGAACTAGGAAGTGAATCTGGTCCATCCAAAAGTGGCACTTTGAGAGCTTAGCATATAGCCGATGCTATCTCATTGTACTCAATACGATCTCAAGATGGGTGGCATGGTCGTGTCAAGTGTGAGAGTACACCAAGATATCTCCCACGAATAATACCATGAAAGATTCCAGATAAGGATGGAACACACGATTCATCAGATCCATGAAAACTGCTAGCGTGTTCGTGAGTCCGAACGGCATAACCGTATACTCGTATAGACCATACCTGCTCCTGAAAGCCGTGAGAGGTATATCAGATGGTCTTATGCACAGTTGATGATATACCGATCTCAAGTCAATCTTCGAGAACACTCGTGCTCCACGAAGTTGATCAAAAAGATCATCAATCCTTGGTAAGGGATATCGGTTCTTGACCGTCAACTGGTTCAGCTTATGATAATCCATATAGAGTCTGAGGGTACCATCCTCCTTCGCAAAAAGGACTGGAGAACCCCACAGAGAAGTATTGGGTCGGATAAAACCCTTTTCCTGTAACTCCTCTAACTGCCTCTTAAGCTCCTGCAACTCAGGCGTAGCCATCCTATAAGGAGGAATGGACACCAGTGCTGCTCCTGGCACAAGCTCAATAGAGAAATCCACCCCTCTCTTTAGAGGTAGACCTGAAAAGTTGTCCGGGAAGACATCCCTGAAACAATCAACCACTAGAGGGAAATCCGTTTGACAAGTCCCCTGATCATCCAGATATAAACTCACAATCTGGGCTGTGACTCCACCTCGCCCATGATGCTCTGGTCCATCTCGATTTTCATGAACATCCCACTCACCCTTGTATAGAAACTCTCCGCCCTCTGGTGACGTGAAACACACCCTACGATGATAACAATCTACAAAGGCTCGAAATGGAACCAACCAGTCCATCCCGAGAATGAAATCATAGGTTGTCATATCTAAGACAGAGAGGTCCCAAAGGAAGTGACACCCACCAACCTCAAGGGGGAACTCCTTGCACTGACGCACACCAGCCGTTCTAGTCCCTAATGGAGTGTCTAGTGTTATAATATCAGAAGAAGAAGAAACACAGAGCCCAAGGCTCTCCACAATGGGTATAGATATAAAACTATGCGTAACACCTGTATCAAAAAGTACTGAAGATAAGACAAAAGATACTAGAATAGTACCTCTGACTGTAGAAGGTATGAGATCCTACTCCTGCTGGGTCTATTGCACTGTATATGCCTACCCAGTGCCGTGACCCTGCGACACAGCCTGGATACCCTAAGCTGTCCCAACCTACTGCCTCTGAGATCTTGGTGTTTGGCTACCATGACCACGACCACCATCTCTTCTTGCACGCCCTGACGTATTCCAGTTTTCTGACTAGTAAGAAGCCATTGGTCCTGCTACCGCATGTGGAGCCTGTACAGAACCCCTCTCACTAGCCAATGGTGGAAACACCCTGCAAAAGCGCTGCAGATGACTCATCCCACCGCAAACTCAAAACTCCACTGGGTCTCGTGGACACTGTGGCCTCTTGTGCCCCTCCTTACCACACTGGTAGCACATGACCTGGACACCTGAAGCATTCTTCTGACTGGTACTACCACCCTAAGAGAATTCCATCAGTCTCTTCCTCTTGCCAGCAGAAATAGTACCAGTAACTGGTGATGAACCGCCCTGGACCACACCAATAGATTCCCGCAGGTTCCTCTCTATAATCAGTGCCTGGTTCATAATAACATGTATAATAGGCAACCTGAAAACATTCACCAGCGCTCGGATGTCATGCCGAAGACCATCCTCAAAGCGCTTGGCCCTCAGTGTCTCATTTCCCACCGGAACAGGTGCAAAACGCTGAAGCTCAGTAAAGCGAGAAGAATAGTCCATCACCGACATAGCGCCCTGCTGCAGATTCATGAACTCTTGAGCTCTGTCTTCCCTCAGTGTCTCGGGAAAGAAGAAGTCATATAAGGCTGCCTAAAAATCCTCCCACTCCATGTCTCTGTGATGCTCTGACTGGGTGGTAACATCCCACCACCTCTTGAAGGAATCACGCAGCATGTATGTCACAAGCTTGACCCTCCGCCCTGGAGGAATCTCAAGATGCTCGAAAATAGTCTGCATCGATCCTAGCCAAGACTCCGTAGCCTGTGGTCCGCCATCCTCTGAAAACGTATGCAGATGCTGCTGCTAAAAGATACGAGTCAACTCGGCCATAGATGTGGTAGCCGACGGTGCTCCCTGAAAGGTCTGCATGAACCGCATGAAGCCTTCATGGAACTGCGCCTCTGTGCCTGTGTCTGGTATAACGGCTGGCGCCGCATCTGGCTCTGTTGGAGGATCCACTGGTAGCCCATGGCCCACCATCTCTGAAGTATACTCGTCACTGCTCTCCTGGAGAACAACACATGGTCGTCTAGGCAGCATGACACTACAAGTCCAAAAACACGCCTTAGATCAAGATTTATCAAAGACTGAAAGTGAAGGAACCACAAAGGGAACAAGAGGGAGAAGGAATTTCATGATTTTAAAAACAAGACTACATGACGTGTATAATGACTACATGGCGTGTACTTGACTTCCCCTCCCCTGCCCGGGTCCTTTGACATGGCTAAGCCACACAACTCCCATTTGAACAAAACTACATGGCGTGTATATCATCTACACAACATGTACGATGTTATTTCCAACTTCCCGTGTCGTTTGTGACACGACCGACTACTCGGCTTGACACTACACGACGTGTTACACCCGCACACGGCGTGTACACCACCCCATTTTCCAGTCACACAGCTAAGTCCACACGGTCTGTCCTCATACAAGACTACACGGCGTGTCCCACAGGTACAAGACTCTTCAAGGAGAGGTGACACTGACCCGTGTTGTTAGTTACACAGCCGAGTCCCTAGGTAACACTACACGGCATGTCCATCATTGACACGACATGTTCAAGAACAGAGTTCACTGACCCGTGTTGTTAGTTACACGACTGAACTCTGGGTCAACACTACATGGCATGTACATCAAGTACACAATGTGTTTTTCCCAAGCCTTTCCCTACCCCGTGTTTCTGTCCACACGGTTTGTGACATGGGAAGAGAATACACGACATGTACTTAGGGTACACGGCATGTACTCAAAAATTTTATTTTTCTTCCTAAACAGAAGACCTTACACGGCGTGTTTAAAGCACTACACGGCATGTATTCTGGGTTTCCGGATAGTATGCCTTAGAAACTTCTCCAGAACCCAGAAAAAACTGAAAAACAACACCTAAGTGTCAAATTCCGACCCGTGAGGGCCCATACTCCCCACGAATCAAATTTTGATATCTTATCTGTGTTATAACTAAATAAAAACTAATGATCCACCAAATTCCGGTCAATGGGGGCCCATACTCCCCAAAAACCAAAGTTTGGAATCCATTCTACTAACCGGCTCACACAAGAAAATACCCTATCACAAAGCAGGTATTTTATCAAGCAGCTATCACAATATCATGATTTACTAACACAACAACTATCACAACAACATGAAATTTCTAATGCACCTACATGGCATGGAAACTATGCATGGAATGTGATTTCTAACATGTTCCTAAATGACGCTTGAGATGGCATACCCTCATCTCATCGGGTTGCAACTAAATAAAACCCATAGATAAAATATAACCGCACGATTCCAAATGCATCACCCAACGATGAAAATTGAATCAACTGTAAATTTACAAAGTCAGTAAAATTGCAACATGAGGTAAATTGGATTTTCTCTGTACATGGGTTAGCTACGCTCGGGCACAACTTATTACCAACTACCATTTTCGTCCTATCCCTGACTAAGGCTCCAAATAATAAGTCAAAGAAAAGAACACCTTTGATACCACTTTGTAACATCCCGGTTCCGGGTGCCACACAATGGGTGCCCCAAACCCAGTTTACCATGTGACCTCAAGCGCATTTCCCTAAATTCCAGAGGCTTCCGACTAGCAGCGAGGGCCCAAGTTTGATAGTGGTGAAACTCTGCACTCATTTGTCAAAGTGTAGCGCAACGGAAAGAATAAAACATACAACAACAGCGGAAGCAGTAACAGTATACATAACTGAAATGGATAACTGATAATAAAAAGGGAAACTAGAATTCATATATATATGAAGATGCAACATGTCACTATTCTATAAAATAGCTAGAACATGTTACATGATCAATACAATACAACTGAAGTACAGGTACAGAAAATAAAAACAGAACATCCAGCAACATCACGATCCATTGCTCGGTCCCATGCTCTCCTACACCCCAGTAGCAATCATGTACCTGTATAGGGACTCTTGCCCCTATCCACACCTGCAGAAACATAATCTGTTTGGGCCAAAAAGCACGACCCAAACAAGGTGTGAGAAATAAATTCCCAGTAGGCATCCACCAAAGGCCCATGCCCAACTGTGTGTAAACATGAAACCACAGTGTGTAGTAATAAAATGCAATAAAGTAAGGAGTACTGAAAAGTAACTAACTTAACCAGTTATATTGCCATTTTAATATCCATTTAATCATTTATTTAAAAATATCACCACAGTGAATATTCTAAGTAAACAACCAATGTCCTCAGACATGTAAACTCCTACCCTCAGGTAAAGAGAAACCAACACAAGAATCTGCCCATAGGCATACGAATATTTCCCACAGGCATAATAAGTGTCACCCCACAGGCACAGAATCAGCTGCCCATAGGCACGAAAGAGGTTTCCCATAGGCTAGGTAGAACAATGCCCATAGGCTAATCACAACACTGCCCTCAGGCTAAACAGGTAACCGGGCCATAGCCAACATGTAAATAAGTAGTACACTAGAAATTCCTCTCAAGGAAATTCTATAATCATTACTTTAAAGGCATACCCTCAGGTATCCTGGCCAAATGGCTAAACAGAGGATCGCACCCCCGGGGTGGTCCTGGATCTAAGCACTGATCCCAAACAACAATTTTACAATTTTATTTAATTACCTATATAGTTCTAGGTAGTTAAAATAGTCACAGCCTCGGCCACACGACACCCCAACATGGGTTTGTGTCACTAAAATACACAAAACACACAGTAGTTGGAAAAATAAACACCAAGACACCTACCTTTAATGCCAATGAACGTTATATGAGAATGTCGATTCCAGAAATGCCCAAGAACGACGTAGATCTGACGTAGAAGAAACTTCGTTTAAACTTAAATAACTCCCGCTAGGGAAAGAATTGGAAATAGACACACTAGGAGAAGGAATCTCTTACCCGTGTGGTTCCAAAGAGATAGACGAAGGCAGAATCAGATTCCCGGTTCACGATCGACGGATCTCTGAAGCTTTGGCCTCCTCTCCCAAGCTCCCTCTTCCCGTTCTAAGCCTTCCCTGTGAACAGGGGAGGCTACTGCCCATTTTAAGTGAAAAAAACAAAGTACACGGCGTGTAATTCTGAGTACACAGCGTGTACTTCCCATTTTTAAACTGTTCCTCTGGCGGCTTCCCGCCTGCGCGACACTATTCACATGCCGACATGACTACACGACGTGTCTTCATGAGCACACAACATGTTCTATCACACAGCTGGCCACTGCCTTACTATTCGCCTACTGACTGACTACACGGAGTGTAAAGGACCACTACACGGCGTGTAGTCAGTTCCTACACCCTTCATCACCGGCATGGACACACGCCCTATGTACTCATCCCACACGGCCAAAAATACAGGGCGTGTACTTTCCAAAATTTAGGATTTTTCCCCATTTTCCTTATTTTCTCAAAAACACTTAAGGAAAAGAGAAATTAAGAAACCCATACCTCAAAAATAAGAACCGAGTTATTACATAGAGGGAGGAAAAGATTATGAAGATGGTGTAGGTTGGCTGCATAGGGTACCCTCATAGGTCAACAACATAGGCCTGGTGTGCAAGTCTAGTGTGAAACTCTGCAACATAGTTCTGATTCATAGGTTCAATGCGCATGCCAACAATGTTTATAAATATCGTAGACCCTTCAAAAAATCTTATTTTTGAGTTTATGTCCTTTTCTCTCACCACATAGATCATATTCCTAGTCATGCCACACTTTTTATTTTGAATAGGTCTCCTGAAGAACTTCCTAACATATTTACACAGTATAACCACCTGAGCAACCATTCTATGCGGGATCACATGGTTGAGGGGCCTGCACAAAGGACCTGATCAAGGGGACTACATGAAGGACCTTTCTTTGCCAAAATTTTGAACTTTTCTAAATCAAGATTTTGAATTAATGGAAAATATTGATGTATTCTTGCAGGTTTTTGATGGATTCCTTGACGATTTCTCATGAACAAGCTGTTGCATGTGTCTTAGAGATGATCAAGTATGTTGGGATTGATTATTATGACATGTGTGATTCCAATCTTTTAGATTTGGTGAAGCACTTAATGTAGTATTAGTGTGAGTATCCACAGAGTGACTATCTACCCCTGTATGATCATGGAATTCTGAGGGATTATCTCATCTCGAAGGCTCATAGTTACTTCCCAAAGTCTTGGTTCATGGAGAATACCAATTGTACTACTACCAATCTCTCTAATAAGGGTGTATACATCAGGGAAGATTTGGTTCCCACTTCCTATTTCATGAACCATAATCATTGTACCCTGAACCTGAAGTCTCATACCCTAGAGTCGGAGCTTCACTGTTATGAGTTAATCTTCCACACTTCATGGAAAGAGAAATTGCAAGGTTGGAAGGAGGACCGGGACTTCCTCTATAGAGGGGGAGTTAGGTATGAATGTATGTGGGTGTACCGGGTGTGCCAGAATTTTTTAGAGTTCAATAAGGATCTATAAGATTTCATCATTTACCAGGCTGTTTGGGTGGGACAAACTGGTTATAAGAACTTGGATATTATCCCTGAGTTGTTGAGCTGATAGAGTTATCATACAAATTCTTTCTATATGATGCATATAAAGGTCTACATTATATTTTGGAATGTCTATATGATTTATAGAGCCCCTATCCTCTAGGACATGTATGGTGATTTTATTCCACTAAAGAAAATGTGAGATGATGCTAAAAGGAAACCACCTTTAGCCCACTATATTTTTAAGGCAGCTCAAAATATTATGAAGGGGAACCTCTCCCAAGGGGTGATATACATACTGAATCATGGATGAAGGCCTTACTAGATCTAGAAGAAGAAGTTACTACTTGCCAATTCCCTATAGGATGCCCCACCTTAGAAAATTGGAGCACTCCTAAAAAATTTGTCCTACATTAGAGAAGATCCAATATACCCGTTGGGGTTACAAGTTCAATTATAAGATTTCTATGAAGACCCATCTAGATGACTTCCTCACAATGAGGCTAAGTATCTACCTGCTTCCGGTATAAAAATCCAATGGTGGCATGAGACCAGGGACATTTTTTATTGTGGCCATATAGGGTTGGATTCCCCTGTCTTGTAAAATATCTACTAGTGTTTATTGAATACATATACTGGGAAGGCCCCATTAAATATTTTAGGGCCATTTCAAGTTCTGTGGGGGTTTATTTCAACACACTTTAGTTCTTATGTTGTGTTAAGTGAAGTTAAATTCCATTAAGTCCGATTTCACTCATTTTTCAGGCTGTTTCTGGAATCCAGCTTCAAACCTTGAAGCATGATGAAGTCCTAAGGATTCTAAACGTATTGATAGAGTTAAAATTATTCTTTCATGGTGATATCACAACCAAAAATTTCACCGATAATGGAAATTTTGATGAAAATATGAGGGAATACATGATTTCATTCAGAACAACATATTGGTGGCCCGTATTGATAGTGAGATCGTACAAGAAGCATATGATCCATATCAATTTACCTTAAAATTCTAGTGTCTGAAACAATCAAGTATCTATCTCCCACACATATGTTTGACTTGAGAAACACCCAATGGTGGCTTGATAGTTCTGGACCCTGATGGCCATAAAGGTGTCACAAATATAAATCAAGCTACCTTCATCAGGTGCATTGATCAGGATAAAATCTAGGTATTCTAGTTCTTGGATTTACTTATACCCCAAAGGGGTGTTAATTAAAGGTGTTACTTAAGTCAAATCTATAACAACTACTGGTCATGGTAAGCATGGAAGGAAGGTTCAAATCAAAGGTGATGATGCTAAAGCTCTGAGGTCTTCAAGGAGATCTCATTAAAAGACCACTGATTAAGTCAGGGTTGATAAAACCATGTCTTGTTGGACAAGGTGGTATAGTTATCATCACCAGGTGGAGACTCAGGTTCTGGTCACCCGGTCCTCTGTGAGAGTAGAGAGGCCTAAAAATACTTCAAATTCAATGGACACTAGGTCTTCCTCATTTCCAACTACATTAACACTAGATTATGTGTGACCCCTAGAAATCCAAGATTGGTAGGGTATAAATCATGAAATTAGGACATGTGGGTGTTCCTTTAAGAATACGTACATATCCCATAGTTGGAATATATCCGAGCACCCTATGATCTTCACATCGATAGTAATTTGACTAGGGTAGGGTAATATGTTTAGGAGTTGCAAATGTTGATGTATGCAACTGATGATCAGAGTATAGCCACAAAACAGCTCTAACATATTAGACTAAGGAAAACTTTAGGGGGGTATTTGGTCACACCGAAGAGGAATGAGACTACTATATTGACCCTGATGATGTATCTCTCTCTTATCCATTTTTTTATATTTTATCAAACATTGTTAATTTTTAGGGGGTCTAAATTATATTTTGGAGGATAAGAAGAAGAATAAATAGAGAAGGTACTTGAGCCTCCAAAATATAGGCCCATAGGAACCCCCATCAGAGTAGTGACTGAGCCTCCTAAACCACTAGAACTATCCCTAGGTTAGAGGAAAATTTTGGAGGAGATGACAAGAGGGTCTTCTCGAACACCACATAAAGCACCTATATCTAAGTGGACTAATACATGATCCTCACTGTATCGAGGGAAGAATAAATGAAAGAGGATGGAGAATTTGGACTGACATATACACCAAATTAAGTCTTTATGCTATCATTTGATCTCATGACTTGCTCGACATATTATTTTGACTGTGCTTTCATTTTACATAATCTGTATCACTTTCATCTATTAAGGGACCCAACATTGGTCCTTCAAGGATCAAGGGGGGAACCCCAAAGGTGGAATAGACTCATGATGATGAATCCATACCCTTTTAAGATGAAGTGTAAAGAGACTCTGCCACATCTACCCCCGTTATTGCGAGAGGAGAGAGGGTCATGGCAATGTTAGATGTATAGCATGAGGCATCATGTGCCACTCACTGAATTTCTTCCTCATGATATTTCGGATATTCTAAATACACTAGAAGACCCTATGACAACCATAAATGGACCTATATTCACTCTATAATGGGTTTAAAGGTATCCTATATGGTCTGATGAAGGTTTCAGTGCTGATCCCAACCCTACGGGGCTCAAAGATGCTGTGCATGCCGAGAGGTCAACATAGAGAATTGGGAACAAATCCAATTCGGGTCCTGATCCACAAATCTTAGATATAACTACTAGTTAATATGTTAAAATATTTGAAGAAATGTTTTATGAATTAATGGATCTTGATGATAGGTTAAATCATATTAATATTCCCACCTCTTTAGAGAAATTTTGGGACTTTTGTAGGGAATTGGATGAACGTGAGTTTTATTTTTCTTGAATTTTAAAATAAATTTGGTCTATTTTAATTTTATGTATCACATCATATCTCCACATGTACAAATTTTTATGTAGAGAATTTTTCTAAGGAAATTTATGAACAAGGAATCCAATTCCATTATACTCCCATTGCTGTGGGAGTGACAACTGAGAACCTTGAAGTGGGAGATTCCCAAGAGTCCTTGATCCCATTTTTTGAAAAATATTAGGGGGATGTTCCTTATTATTTGGTTCTTTCCTAGATTGCTAAGGTCAGGAGTACTGGGGAGGTGTTCATCCCAATAGTCAATCCAACAATGGGTGAGCATGTTAAAATTCTTTAGATCCTTCACTGCATTTACTTTATGTTAACCCCATGATGTTTATGTGGGGTTTCACCTATTATTTATCATCATCAAATTTAGTATCTAAACATGAAGTGGGGGATTCTGTGCCAGTTCAGTCAACACTGGTAGAAAAAAATGAGGATTTCTTGAAGGGAGAGAAACAAGGCATCTCTCTGAGTTCACTAATCCCAGAATACATCTCTCCCTCTGAGAGTGGATTCGAGTCATACTTGGAGATGTAGGATCCTCTTTTCATGATACACCATATCCTTTGGTGAGACATCTGGAAGATAATTGTGGAGATGCCTCTTGAAGATCCACAATTATGACTTCACTAAATTATAAACCTTTTTTCCTTTCTGGGGTATGATGATTTTGATTACTATATGATCCACCATGATTTAAATCCAATCATACAACAAAGGAAAGAGAAGTAAAGGTGGAAGTGGGATTAGGTATAGTCAGTGAGCCACTTTTAATATCTTAGGGTTGTTGTGTCCTAGGCAAAGAAAAATCCTTTCAAGGAGTTGGAGGAGCATCAATTCTATCTAGATGAGAAATATCTCTAAATGGTACAACATCAATAAGAACTAAACACTATACATGAAGAGTTTTTCCAAATCCAACATTCCTTGAAGAGGGTCTTGACACAAGGTGAGGAATCTGTGACTATAGAGAAAGAGAATCTTTATCATACTAAAGAGGTCATCGCCACTCAACTAGTTGGGTTTTGAAAAGATTTGGAAAATGCTTTATCCATAGTTCAACATATCAAGGCTTATGTCAAGGATCAACTGTAAAATTTGGAAGATAGAATCAAACATGCAGAAGTTCCTCTACATTTGATAACATAAATGAAAATTATTTTTTCTTCTAATAAACTATTCCTATATTCCCATACTCATTGTAATTGTAATATAACATTGAAAATGACTCATTTCATTGAATGTCATTGCATTATAATTATAAAAATAAGGGTTATGGAGTGCTCTAATTTTTTCCTAAGTCATGGGGCCTAGAGATCATAGTTTAACTATTACTAGGGTTATATGGAAAACCCTATGGACTTTGTGCCTATTGTGTCATAAACCAAATTTTTCCTAAGTTCAATGAAGAAGACTTAGTAGGTGAGAATTGTATTTTTCTTAGGTTTCCCTTTGTGGGTTTTCATCCTAACATGTTTTGTGACTTTTATCTTTTCATTAATTGATTCTTACCTAAACCATGCAGAACATAGGCCCAATGATATGAGAGTAAACATTTACCCAGGGTTCCCCTTGCTGGCTTTCAACATAGTGAGTATTGTGTCCCTTTTTTGTGGGCAGTTTAAAGTCATGAAAGTTGTACTAATGGGACTGATATTTTAGATTGAATATATTTGAACATGAGTTTTGTAATAATGACCCAAATAAAGTGTACTAACCAAGAATATCCTAACATTATTTAGATACTTGAAGGGTAATTTTGAGTCATGATTTTATGATTCCCAGATCTAAAACTTGATACAAGACAAGCATGTGAGGAATGGCCATGGAAAAAGTTTGGAAATCAGTTTACAGTATGATATTGTTGGGGATTATGGGAATAGAGGAGGTTTATCTTGAGGATAAATATTCCATTAGTTGACAAAGACTTTTTGTGGGTGATATTATGCAAAACCAATTGGACCGTATTACCGCATAGTTAAAAAGTGGCATCCTCTGGCTGATAGGCCCTAAAATTTGGTGGGTGACTTATGAAAAACCAACTAGGGTGTATTAATACATAGTAAAACAATGGATCCTTAAAAATTACTACATTCTACTACCAATGGTTAGGAAGTTTGTGAAGATCTATATTTATCAAGACCATGGAGGGTAGTTTTCTAGGGGAAGGTGTTTGAGAATAAAGAGAGTATCTGTATTGGCATTGGCCATGAATGGGAAACCACTCCTATAAGAATTTGGATTGTGTAAATAAGGGTACATTTTGTTAAATGACTGATGTTAGGGGGGGAGGCCCCTATCTAACATGGGTTGAAGCATTATGCAGTTTAATGTCATGCTACCAGGACATGGATTGTACAATTTAACATCTTATGAAGATGAATTTTTTGTATAGTTTAACATCTTGTGACTAGGATGCTATAATATGAATATTAATTTCATATAACAAGGACATTCTGGGCTACAATTTAATTTCCTTTAGCATTGAATGAAATACTAATGATTCTCCCATTCACGGTAATCTGTTCGGTAATGTGCCCTCATTTTTAGGTATGAAGGGAAAAGGTTGTAAACTATAATTTGGGGGCCTTTGGATCCAAAAATTGATATGGGGGATAGGTATTATTAAGATATAAGAGGTATCTCCTGAGGAAGAATGTACCACTGGTTGAAAAACCCATTTTGTGGGTGACTTTATGCAAATACAACTGGGTCATGTTACTGCATAGTCAAACAATGACATCCTCTAGTTAAAATACCCTTTTAGTCAAAAAATTATGCAAATCCAACTGGTCTGTGTTACTTCATTTTTAGAAAAAGGAGTTCTCAGGAGTTTCGAAATTCTATTCCTGATGGTCGGAGGAAGGTTATGGAGATCCAGATTTCCCAGGGAATAGAGTTTGGTTTGTGTAAGGAAAGTACCATAATACAGAAGAATCATTTAAAGTAAAAATTGCCCAATAATGGGGGAAAATGTTTCCTATATAGGTATGACACAAATTCTAAAAAAGACGTGGTTTATTTTTTATTGAGGTTGGGACTGAAACACGAGGTTCGGGCATTGCTACATATCTTATTTGAATGAGAATCAATCCATACATAAGTTCTAGAAATCCATATAGTTCAAAGTATTAATTTCAATACTTATCATTCATTTTAACATCATGTGAAGAGGATGATATGATGTCTATAGTTTCAGGTCATATTACTAGGACCATAGTATCATGGAAATGATGAGTAACATGTGTCCTACTAGACCAATGTTGTTTTGGTATACTTCAGACATGAGGGGGGTAATTGTAAACCAAGATCTTGGGGGTTTTAAGATTAGAAGAAGTGACATGGGACAAGAATATGAGGGATGACCATGTCCTATGGTCAAATAATGGGTTATGACATGATTTCATTAGGTCTTATGAAGATAGAATATGCTTCTACCATGGACGAATGTAACGTTGGTTGGCAAACCCATTTTCTGGGAGACTTTATGAAAATTCAACTAGAGTATGTTACCTTATAGTTAAATAGTGGCATCTTTTGGATGATAATATATTTTGGTGGATAATTTTATGAAAATCCAACTAGGGTGTGTTATTGTATAGTTAGTCAAAGGTGTCCGAGCATTTGGACTGAAATTGGCCATGAAATGTAGAGTAACTTGCATAGATCTGACTCATATGTAAGAGTGGACACTTTATTTCCTTGATGGGACTCTAGATGAGGGAATCTAGATTAAGATCTTCTGTATAAATCTTTGTTTTTATGTAAGAGGGGGTATTTTTTCTTTACCCTATGGATGGGACTAGTACATGAGGTCTAGGAATCACTACGTATCCTGTGATGGTAGGAATCAAGACACACATAGTTCTTAAGGGACTATGTGATTTAACATAATTTGGTAAGGATGAAGGTGACTCTATGTGAAGAGGGAACATTGTAGATGGACCATGGTATAAGACCCAGGTGTCATTACATATCTTGTTATAGAAAGAATCAACCACACATAGTTTTAGAAAATATTCCCCATACTGATCAATTTTTTGTGTAGGTAAGGGGATTTTACTTTTTTTAATATGGGATCATGAATGGGATGAGCACCCATATTGGATCCTCTTATGTAGATCTATCTCATACATATTAGAGAAAGGAATTTTCACTATTGTGGGTGGACCAAGATGTAGGATCCGAGCATCACTACGTATCTCATGGAAATGAGAATAAATCCATACATAGTTCTTAAGGAACCATAAAGTTTAAAGTCATGTGGAAAATTGACTGTGTTGTCATGACATGTAAAATTGATTATATTTATAAACTTGATCTATAGTCTAGGAAAGACCCTAATTCGTCTCTCAAGGAGCATTGGTGGGTTTAGAGTGTGCGTTTTTAAAAAGAGGTGCTAAAATAGGGGGTGGTTTTGAAAATAGTTTTATGATGAAATGACTTAATTAAAAGTTTAAAAGTTGGGAAACCAAATTGATTTTGAAAAATATGAGATAAAAGGGTTCATTTTGATTTCACTACACACATTTCAAGTTCATTGTTCATAGATATTCATTTAGGTTTGGAGTAATTCCTTGGTTGAAATTAATTGGAATCCCGATTAATTCCTAAGCTTTTATTTCAATGATTAAAGAACCAAACCTTGACGTAACAATAGTATTTTCAAGGTCCAGAACTTATGCATGGAATAATATATTCCAAATAATATTTAAATCTCAAGAAGGTGGGTATTAAAAGGATTCTTGTGCTGCCCAATTGGAACAACACAAGTCACACACTCAAAACCTCACACCAATCGCTTAGAAATTAAGAGTATCTCAATCACATGCATCAAAACAAGAATTAAAATATGGAATTATGTAAGATAAATGGAAAGAAATTTTTTCACACCCAAATTACTCAAAACTAGTAGCTAAAATAAGAATCGTAATTCCCTTGACATGTACGTAGCTCCCTCACAATGAACACCCGCCGTTTAGCTCGACATCGAGAGGAGGAGGAAGCTTGGGTGGAACTCCTTATTCATTATTGATACCACTATGAGGATAGGGGACTTCAGAACTTAAAGGATGAGGTGGATACTGATCCATGACTCCAAAATGTCATATATTCACTTATGGTTCGAAATTACAAATGAGGATCCCAAGGTGCCATTTTATAGGAAAATGGGAATGTGGTTTTGAGCACACAGATTTATTAAAACCACTTGTCACATGGGTTTTGATCTTTAGATAGCCTTATATAGCTTTTGAGAAAATAATAAAGTTTTATACCCACCTCTTGGATGTCTCCAACAAAATTTTGGCACAATTTGGACAACTAGACAGCGAGATATGGATAGATCACAACACACCACTTTTGACTTCGTGCAGATTCGATGTGCTGGACAGATCAGGTTAGTTGGGAATCTTAGAGGCCTAATTAGGCTTTGTTTACTTAATATGAAATGTATAACATTAAATTTTGGACCATACCACAAAATTTCATCCCATTTGTATTCATGTTTTAGTTTAAATATGCGGTTGATTCCACTAGTGTGCATGGATCCTGCGCAGTTTGGCCCATTTTTCTTGGACATCATCATTGGCCCTCCAAATCACCTCCTCCTGCAATGGAATCATAAAAAAAAGTAACATTTACATTTTTAAAAGTGATAAAAACAAAATAAATTATTAAAAAATGAAATTCAATTTGTTATTATTTTTATAATTTTCAATATAAAACAAGTTTAGCACAGTGGTGTAAGAGTGAAAATGAAACAGTGAATCACCGTGCGATCACACACCCACACCTAAACACTTGCACTCCTGGGAAAAGTTACATTTTCAGAAATTATGAATGTAGATATTTATAAATTCACAAATATTTAACATTGAATGAAAATTTAATTCCTTATAGAAATGTTATCAAAGCAAAAAAAAAAACACACCATGGAGTTATTCTTAATTATCATTGAAAAAGGCATCTCAAAAATTGTATCCAAATAAAATTCTAAGAGATGCATGATACCAATAAAAGAAAATAATTTAAAAGTTAATCACGTCACTAATTCTCCACGTGTGTGTGTGACAACCATTTCATGATATTCTTTCCACTTTCTATCGAGTAAATATAAGTTATTTTAATAATTTTCTACTTTCAAGATCCTTTCCACTGAACTTTCCCCACGTCATTTGCAATAAAATTTCAAAACCCACTCACTTAAACATTCCCAGAAGTCAAACCATAAGCTCCTGACCTAGATATCCCCATATGTTGTACATTTTATCACTCCCCTCATTTTTTTTCAAAAGTTTCACTTGGAACAAATCTCACACTCTTCTCCCAACGCTTGTTTGATCTCCTCACGACACTAATTGTAATAGTTATAACGAGATAAAAAGTAAAGGAAGGGTAGTTTTTGACCTGCCTAATATAAAACCCATTTTTTTTGTTTTTTTTGAGAGCATACAATAGTCATATAATAGGTACACATGCATAGGTCAATATGGTACAGTAATGAAACAGATCAGATAAGGAATGAACATATGGAAATATCAATTTAAGATGAAAAATATTAACCTAACATATATTTACCTTATATTAAGTAATAAATATTCACACTTTGTGGTTTGGTGCAAAAATGTGTGGAGATACTAGTGACATAGTTTTCCCAAAAACTACTCACACAAGGGGCATCAATCATCTCAGAGGTTTCACAGAGATACAACTATTTATATCATTGATAGAAAACCAATTCACTAAAAATCACTTCCTGATGTTAAATTCATACAAACATTCATTTTATAATAGTGTTAGGTTTTCATCAAATGTTAAATCAACATGGAATAAAAAATTTCAACATGCATTTTCAGTAAGTTCCATGATTTTGTGACCAGAAGGGGGGGGGGGAGTAAAAATACCATAAATAAGGAAAAAAGATAAGAAAGAAAAAAAATGATGAAAATACTAATAAACTAAACAAGATGGGGAAAAGTGAAAATACTATAAAGAAGGCGAAAAAAGAAGAAAGAAGAAAGATGACGAAAAATCTAATGAACTAAACAAGATGGGGAAAAGTGAAAATATCATAAATGAGGAAAAAAAAAGAAATAATAAAGACTATTAAAAATCCTAACTATCCTAGGAATGTACCCAGCCCCCTACACCTAAAGTGTATAGTGTCCTCACTGTAATAGAAGAGAAGGTGAGAAGGAAGGATAAAACCTGGTGAGTTTCATTCATATATTTCTTATTGAACATGGAGTTCATCCATCAGGGACTCCAAAATGGATTCATGGAAGTGCTTTAGCCGCTGCCCATTGACAGTGAATGTTTTCTTGGTTTCTTCATTTTGAACCTAGAAAACAATGAATTAAGAGATGTTAGTAACAGTGTATGGTCCAAACCAACAGGAAAAAAAATTACCTAGATAAAACTTCAGCCTTAAATTGTATAGGAGGACCTTCTTCCCAATGTGGAATTGACGATGAAGGATGAGACAGTCATGGGCAGCCTTGGTTCGCTCCTTATAAATCCTAGAGTTCTCATATGCATCTCTTATCATTTCCTATAGCTCCTGAATCTACAACTTCCATTGGGAACCTGCACCATAAACATTATAATTTCATTATTTGATGGCCTAGTAGGCCCGATGCTCAATCTCAATAGGCAGGTGACAACTCTTTCTAAACAAAATCCAATAGGGTGACATTCCAATGGGAGTTTCGAAAGCAGTACGGTAAGCCCATAAGGAATCATCAAGTCTAAGACTCTAATATTTTCTATTAGGTTGAACTGTTTTTTCAAGAATTTGTTTTACTTCTCTATTTAACACCTTAGCTTGACCATTGGTCTATGAGTGATATGTAGAAGACACTCTATGACTGACCCCATACTGACGCAAAAGTGATTGTATTATTCTATTGTAGAAATGAGAACCCTAGTCACTGATGATGAACCTAGGTAAGCCAAACCTACAAAATATTTGGGTTCTCAAAAATTCTACAACTACCTTAGAATAATCAATCCTTATAGATCATGCCTCTACCCATTTTGAAACATAATACACCGCCAATAGAATGTACAGGTTACCAAATAAATTGGGGAATGGTCCCATAAATTCAATTCTCCAAACATCAAAAATGTTATAAAAGAGCAAGGGTTTTTGTGGATTCTCATTTCTTTTAGATACATTCCCCATTATTTGACAGTGAGGAAAATATTTAAAGAAGTTATGGGAATCACGAAACAATGTGGGCCAAAAGAGACCAGAATTGAGGACCTTGAGAGTAGTCTGTTGGGGACCAAAGTTCCCTCCACAAGAAAGAGTGTGGAAGAACCTAAGAACAGACTGAAACTCTCTATTGGGAACACAACGCCTGAGGAATTGATCACTACAGGTGCGCCAAAGGTAGGGGTCATCCAAAATGTACCAACATGACTCATGTTTTAGACGAATGGATTGGTTTTTGTTGAAATCAGTAGGAATGAAACATTCTACCAAATAATTTACAATTTCAGCATACCAGGGAATAACATCTTGCACTCAGTACAATTTCTCATCGGGAAACATATCATTTATAGGAATATAGGGGGATGAGTTAATGTACAAGGATAGGTGGATCCTACTAATGTGGTCAGCCACCACATTCTATGATCATTTTTTATCTCTAATTTCTAAATTGAATTCCAGAAGGAAGAGCATCCAGCGAATGAGATGTGGTTTTGCTTCCGGTTTCTTAAGGAGATACCAAAGGGCCACATGGTCTGAGAACACAATGACTTTGGACCCTAAAAGGTTTGACCTGATTTTTTCCAAGGTAAACACAATAGAAAGGAATTCTTTTTCAGTTGTGGTGTAGTTTTCTTGGGCAGGGTCCAAAGTACGTGAGGCATAAGCAATGACATGTAGATCTCGATTGAAACTTTGTGATAAGACTGCCCCAACTACATAGTTAGAGGTGTCACACATGAAATAAAATGGTAAATCCCACCAAGGTGGTTGGATTACCGAGGGTGATCTTATTAAAAGATTCCTCACATTCATTATAAAAAAAAATTCTTTTTCTTTTTGGAGTAATCAGGAGAGGGAAAGTGGAATTTTACTAAAGTCACGAATGAAACGATGGTAAAATACAGAATAACCAAGAAAATAACGCACATCCCATACATTTTTGGGGAATGGTAGGAAATAAATGACATCCACTTTTGATTTATCAACTTAGATACCATCCCAAGAAATGACATGTCCCAAACTATACCTTTTCGCACTATGAAATGGCATTTCTCATAATTTAATATGAGATTTTTTTCAATATAGCGATGTAGGAATAAATTAAGACTACTCAAACATTCATCAAAAGAAGATCTATAAATAGTGGAATCATCCATGAATACTTCCACGAAATTCTCTAGGTAATCCAAAAAAATACTAACCATGCATCGCTCAAAAGTACCTAGAGCATTGCATAGACCAAATGGTATCCTCCTATATGAAAATGTGCCAATGGGGCAAGTGAATGTTGTCTTTTCCCAATCCTCGAGGGAAATATGGATATGAAAGTATCCAGAATACCCATCAAGGAAACAGTAGTGGGACTTACCTGCTGGCCTATCTAGAATTTGGTCAATGAATGGAAAAGGGAAATGGTCCTTCCTAGTGTGTTGGTTTAGTTAGTGATAGTCTATGTAGACACACCAACTATTTTGCACACGAGTTGGAACCAATTCATTGTTTTAATTTTTTATTACTGTAAGGACAGTTTTTTTAGGAACTACTTGAATAGGACTAACCCATTAGCTGTTAGAGATGGGTTAAATGATTCCAACAACCAATAATTTTGTTACCTCCCTTTTCACAACTTCTAGGATGTTTTGGTTCAGTTGACGTTGTGCCTGCCTCACTGGTTTAGCCTTATCATTTAATAAAATATGATGTGTAAAAATTGATGGGCTAATACCAAGAATGTTAGAAAGTGTCCATCCCAAAGATTGTTTATACTTCCTCAAAAGTTCAAGCAGTCGCAATTCATGCTCAGGAGGGAGTGAACTAGAAATAATGACGAGTAACTTATTTCCATTCTCAAGATATGAATATTTTAAATATTGAGGCAGTTGTTTCAATTCCAATTTAGGTGGATATTGGATTGATGGGAGTGTGTGTGAAAGTAAGAGGTCAATGATCTCATTTAACTGCTCAATTGTATCATCCTCAAGTGAGGAATGGGATTTTACAAGATTAGTGATATCATCGATGGTCATTGGATCCTCAGTGTTCAAGAAATTATAAATTAATAAACATGAATGACACTTTTCTAGACCACTAAAACAATCAATGCATGATTAATGACCTAGAATTTCAATCAATGAAGAAAAATCATAACGGGGATCAGGGGAAAGAAATGTTATTTTTTCATGGGAAGGAAGTACATCAATTGAATTAATAGAGAGAGAGGAATGTTCTTCTGAGGGGTGATTCATGGAATCAACGATGTTGGAGTGGAAAATGTCACCACCAAAATCCATAGATAATATACCATTATGGACATTAATTATGGGTTTTGTGGGTTTCAAGAAGGGCCTCCCCAATATAATCGGGGCATGTCCATTCATCCTATCATCTTCCATTTTAAGCACATAAAAATCAGCCGGAAAAATTAAAATTTTCACCCTCACAATAACATCCTCTAACACACCAGAGGGGTGTGCAGTACTATGATTGGATAGTTGAACAACAATTCTAGTGGGCTTCAGTTCCCCGACCTGCAATGAAGAGTAAATGGAGTGAGGTATCACATTTATAGAAGAACCTAAATCAACCATAGCATTGAAAAATGAATACTCCCCTATGGTGCATGGAATCGAGAATGTCCCAGGATCGTTGCACTTGGTGGGAAGTGATGGCTCTATTAATGCCGATACATTCCTCCCAAGCTCAACTTTTCATCTCCATGAAGTCTCCTTCGGTGTGTACACATATCCTTTAGAAACTTGGCATATCATGGAATTTTCTTCACAACATCAATCAAGGGGACGTTTACCTACACTTTTTTGAAAGTCTCCAAAATTTCCTTATCTAGTTCAGTTTCCTTTTGTTTCCTAGGTTAGGTGGCCTTTTGGGGAAATTTAAGAGGTATGGTCTGGATAAGAGACTCATCGACATACACACTATTTCCTTTAGAAGGTCTTCTCTCAAGACACAGTTTTTCAACATTTGGAACATTTTCAATGGTTGGGATGGAGGTTTCTTTAGGATGGGATGAATCTAATGGAGGATTAATTTTGTTTTTAAGTTTTTTCCACTACTAAGGGTGATAGAAATAACATTTCCCTTATCCCTAGGGTTAACTACTGGTTGAGAAGGTAGTTTACCCAACCCGTGAATTTGAATTTCCCCCACCGAGTTAGCTAGTTGGCCTAATTGGGTTTTGAGGCCTTGTATGGATGCCTGGGTGGTTTTATATAATTATAGATTGTTGGAAGCCTTTTTTTTCATCATATCTTTTAGTCTAGGCTCAGGTTTTAGAGGGGGTGGTTGGAAAGGCCTTTGGGGTGGTTGAGGATTTCTGGGTGGTGGTGGTAGATGAATACTCTAACCTTGTTGGTTCCATGGTTGATGAGGTTAGTTTGAATACCCCCTTTCCTATAAGCTTGGTATTCTTTCCACCCAGAGTTGGATGGATAGTATGGTTCTTGCCTAAAGGGTTGGTTATAGGGGCGTCCTGGGAAGATTGTCTTACAACTCTCATAATTTTCTCTCAATTAGGTGCATTGGCCAGAATAATGGGTGTCAGAAGAGAAAATTTCACAATGGATGGGAGGAGGAGATTTATATTTACCTTGGGATAGAGCAAATTGTCGTAGAAGGGTACTTAAATCCTCAAATTTTGTGTCCACCTTCTTATCGAATTCAGTACTTCGCACCTCATGGACACCTCAAATGGGTACATTGGACCTTGAACTGAATTGTTGAGTGTTCTATTCCATGTTCTCAATTAAGGTCCTTGCATCGATTGTGTTTTTATCAACTAGCACACCACTTGTAGCAACATCAATAATATTTTGGTCAATAGAAATTAAACCTTCATAAAAACACTGAATTAAAAGTTGATAACTTATTTGGTAGTGTGGACATCTTGAACATAACCTTTTAAAGCGTTCCCAATATTTATGTAATGTTTCCCCTTGAGATTTCCTTATACCACATATTTCTTTCCTTATAGTTGCAGTTCGAGAGGCTAGGAAATAATTTTCAAGAAAAAAGCGTTTCATGTCCGCCCAACCTCTAATTGGTGAATTAACCCAGTAAATCCAGTCTTTTGCAGTGTCTTCCAATGAAAATGGGAATGCTCCAAGCTTTACTTGTTCTTCATCCATATTTTCAAGTTTTAATGTAGAACACATGGTATGAAATTATTTATGATGTTTATGTGAATCTTCTCCAAGAAGTCCATGAAATCTTGTAAATAAGTGAATTAGACTGGATTTCAGTTCAAAATTGGGTGCCTCACCTTGTATTTGAATATATGTGGGTTGTATATCAACATCAAGCGAGGTTAGTTATTTTAGTGTTCGATTGTTTTCAGCCATTTTTGACTCGTTAATTTTAGGTTCTAATTTTTTTCTAGAAGAAGAGGGGTTTAGAAAAGTCTCAAGTTGTGGTGTGTCCTCCTTCAAAGAGTTGTCTTGTGCATCTCGGGGCCGCTAACGTAATATCCTCTCCAGTTTGGGTTTAAAAGGTGGTAAATATCCTGGATTATAATGCTTCATGCACAAAAACTACACAAGAAATAAATCAGAACAAAAATATATGTAAATTTATAATATAAAGCAAATAAATATTCATAAAATTTACAAAATCTTATAAAAAACACGCACTAAAAACCAAAGAGCTCTCCAACAACAGTGCCAAAATTTGACCACTTTTTCATGACACATCAAATTTATTATATTTATAAAGTTTATTTATAGTATAGGTAAGACCCTAGGTTGTCTCTCACAGAGCGTTGGTGGGTTTATAGTGTGCGTTTTTAAAAAGAAGTGCTAAAATAGGGGGTGGTTTTGAAAATATTTTTAGGATGAAATGACTTAATTGAAAGTTTAAAAGTTGAGAAACCAAATAGATTTTGAAAAATATGAGATAAAAGGGTTAATTGTGATTTCAATACACACATTTCAAGTTCATTGTTCATAGATATTCATTTAGGTTTGGAGTAATTCCTTGGTTGAAATTAATTGGAATCTCGATTAATTCCTAATATTTTATTTCAATGCTTAAAGAACCAAACCTTGATGTAAAAATCATATTGTCAAGGTACAGAACTTATGAATGGAATAAGAGCTTCCAAATAATATTGAAATCTCAAGAAGGTGGGTATGAAAAGGATTCTTGTGCTTCCCAATCAGAACAACACAAGTCACACACTCAAAACCTCACACCGACCGGTTAGAAATTAAGAGTATCTCAATCACATGCATCAAAAAAAGAATTAAAATATGGAATTTTGTAAGATACATGGAAAGAAATTTTTTCACACCCAAATTAATCCAAAATAGTAGCTAAAATAATAATTTAAACTCCCTTGACATGTGCGTAGCTCCCTCACAACGAACACCCACCGTTTAGCTCGACATCGGGAGGAGGAGGAAGCTCGGGTGAAACTCCTTATTCATTATTGACCCCCATATGAGGATAGGGGCCTCCAGAACTTAAAGGATGAGGGGGATAATCCTCAATGACTCCAAAATGTCAGATCTTCACTTCTAGTTCGAACTTACAAATGGGGATCCCAAGGTGCCATTTTATAAAAAAATGGGAAGGTGGTTTTGAGCACACAGATTTCTTAAAACTACTTGTCACATGGGTTTAGACCTTGATAAAGCCTTATATCACTTTGGAAAAAATACCAAAGTTTTATCCCCACCTCTTTGCTATCAAAAAATAAAGTTTGGCACAATTTTTACAACTAGAGACTGAGATATGGACAGATCACAACACACCACTTTTGACTTCATGCAGATTCGTTGTGATGGATAGATCAGGTCAGTTGGGAATAGTAGAGCTAAATGAGGCTTTGGTTCCTTCATATTAAATTTATCACATTAAATTTTGGACTATCCCACAAAATTTCACCCCATTTTGTTTCACTATTTAGTTGAAATATGCAGTTGAGTCCACTGGTGTGCAAGGATCCTGCATAGTTTGGCCTATTTTTCTTGGACATCATCATGGGCCCTCAAAATCACCTCCTCATGCAATGGAATCATCAAAACAAGTAACACTGACCTTTTTAACAGTGATAAAAACATAATAAATGATTCCAACATGGAATGAAATCTTTTATTATTTTTATAATTTTCAATATAAAACAAATTTAGCAAAGTGATGTAAGGGTGAAAATGAAACAGTGAATCGTGGTGCGATCAAAAATACATCTGGTGTACCCTTTTAAGGACTTGAAACTAGGAACATAGTGACCTATATGTAAATTAATATGCCTTATTCATATGGTGGATCCTCTGTTAGAACTCATAAGACCATGTGAGATATGCTTGGTGTGAGAAACAAGGAGAAGCTAGGGTTTCTTCCACCACACAATGCTGATAAAAATAAAGGATAGGTGAATTTTGATTTTTTGGTGGATGGACCAGGATATAAGATCCATACATCAATATATATATCATTATAGTGAGAATCAATTCATATGTAGTTATAAAAAATTCTCCCTATATAGTTTCAACCCATACATAGGGAGGTGGGATTTTTTTTTCTGTGGATAGACCCAGGATTGGAGATTTAGGCATCACTATGTATCCTATGATGGTAGAAATCAAGCCACACATATTATTGAATAAAGGTATGGTGGGGTACCAGCACTGGATATTTTGATCCAATCAAGCATGGATTGAAAATTTTCACTTTTTTACATCATGAAACCAGGATATGAACCATGAAATTTTATGTTGTATGGATAGGATGTTGTTGTATAGTTTAATGTCTTGTGACTAGGATGTTAGGATATATAGTTTAAAATATTATATCTCATACTATGATGTCTTTTATTTTTAATTCATATGACTAGGACCATGATGTGCCTTTTAAGTTCATGCATACAAGACCATGATGCTACATAGTTTAATGTTATAAAAAAAGTATACTAGTGTTATGAAGTTTACCATCTTGCAATATGGGAAAACATCACTCTTTTTATGGTCATGCGACGAAGACTGACTATGCAGTTTAATTTTGTGCAGTTGAGACGTTTCACTCTTTTTTTACATGCGGTACTTTTTTGAGAAATATCACATTAGTAGGGTTCATAATGAGCTCTCCATATATCATGATCAGAGATTAAACTCAATTAGAGTGGACCTTGTGTATGGAATAAGGTCCCTCCCACTTTGGTTCAAGATTTGGAGGCTTCTTCCCTGCTATTATTGGAGTCCCGAGGAATGATACTAGTTCTACTTGGAGGAATGAATGGAAGAAAACCTTCATGTTAAAAGCCCATGCTATTTGATTTTGATGGACCTCTAAATGATAAAAGGTAGGAAATATTTTCTCCTCAAGTCACACAGATTATTCTATTCATTTTTGGGATTTCTTATCTATGGATAAATGATCATAGATGGCAATAAGTAGTGACAAAAATTAGGTCTTAATGGGCAGGATTTCTTTTTTCCTATATATAAGTGAATACGGGGTTCCCTGTGTGGCGGTACAGGTGGTATTATGGTAGTCCCATAAGGCATGAAAGAAATTTTTAGGATAATACTTTTTATCTTTATCCACCATCTTTTGAAGTATGTTTTATAGGGTCTTTTTGAAGTTCTCTATCTGTCCATTAGCCACTACATAATAGCAAGACGAGTGGTTGGATCTGATATTATACCCACGATACAGATTTTCTAATTTAGTAGAATAGAAATTGGTGTTGTTTTCTATTAGTCTTGTATTAGGGACAGTAAATCCGGAAATGATGTCGAATTTCATGAAGCTGATAATGCTTTTGGACTTGACTTATTTGAGGGGTTTTTCCTTATCCCATTTGGAGAAAAAGTTTATAGCAATTCAGATGTATTTGAACTGCTTGGCCATATCTAGAGGATACAACCCTAAAACATCCATACCCCATATGGAAAATGTATAGGAGTATTTGGAAGTATGTAGTAAATCTAGGGGTTGATGGATGAAGTTGTCATGCACATGGCATGAATGAAATTTCCTGGTGATTTTTTTTGTAATCCTACATCATTGAAGGCCAAAAGTATCCAAGTCTTAAGATATGATAAGAAAGATGAAACCCTAACTGATGGGAACCATAGGATCCCATGTATACTTATTTCATGACAGTATCAGTCACTTATCCATCAAGTCATTTTAGGAGGATTGTATAAAATCTCTATTTGTAAAGGAATTTATGATGATTTTGGCCGTCATAAAGAGTAAAGTTAATTTCTTACCTTTGAATTTGATCTTTACAAGATCTATATAATGTGATTACTCCATTTTTAAGTTATTCTATAATGGGTATCATCCAACTAGTGGTAGGATCATATGTTTTGGGTATAAGACTGATTTTATTAATCTCTTCTATGCTGATGTGAACAAGGGGTGACACCATTTAGTGATGCATGATGCTGATGACTATTTCATCTCGGTTTGGATAATCTAAATCCATGGATTCATTCTATAATTCATATACTTGGGAATTATATAATAATGGGATGTGATTCAATATTGTCTCTAAGGGGAATTCGTCCATTAACCCTCATACATAGTCAATAAGGGGGATTAACTCTTCTTTTCTGATACCATAATACCCATTGATCTATTTGATTACCAACTTTGAATTGAATTTCATCTCTAGGTGGACCACTGGTATTTGAAGTTCTAGTTTAAGGCCTACAATGAGGGCATGGTATTCCACATCATTTTTTGTAAAACCTTTTAAAAATAAGGAGTAAGGAAAAACTGAATTTGTTGGAGAGATGAGCATGAATCCCAACCTGACTTTGTTGATCTTGAGGTATTCCATTATCTTTCTTATTGGAATCATTGATGCAATGTCAAAATACCTTTTCCATATCTAGGGGCCATCTTTAATAGAGAATATCTCTTCATATAGAAATTTAGTATCTGACAACATTGTTTCCACAGATGGGTGTTCTGTAAGAAAATCTTCCAATGCTTGGCCTTTCACTACCTTATGAGGAAAGAAATGTATGTCAAACTACTATGGAATAACCACCCACTATGCCAAAAACCCCTTCAACATGGAACAAATGAGGATATATTTTATCGAGTTATTGTGAGAGAGAAATTGGGCCTCATGGTGCTATAGGCAGTGCCTTAGTTTCTAAACTATGAAGATTAACACTAGATTATTTTTTCTTGATATTCGAATAATGAGTCTTAGTGTCGATCATGGTTCAACCGAGATAATAGAGGTTTTTTTTCATTTCTAATGTCATTATTTTGTGTGAGGAAAGTTCCTAGTGATTGATCTAGGGTTTTCACATACAAAATTAGTGGCTTCCCTTCAATGGGTGGCACTAACACTAATGTAATCAATAGATACTTATTGAATGATTCATAAAAATCATTGGTCAACTAATATGTGACCCCTTTATTCATAAATTTGGTGATGGTAATGCACATTCTTGCAAGATTTTCTATAAAGTGATGAGTGTAGGAAAGATGTCCCTATAAACCCCTTAATTATATGAGGTTTCAAGGTGGAAACATACTGAGTATATCCTTTGTATTCATAGGGTCAACTTTGATTCCTGCCAACGAGCTAGTGGTATAGGCTCCTTCTTGGCATCCAAAAGACCCAGGATCAAATCCGGGCATGGACTAATTTCTGGGTACTATAGCAGCACTGTAGCAGGGCATTGTAGCAGTACTGTAGTAGCGGTGGAATTGTAGCGGTGGAGGAACTATAGCAGGAACTGTAGTGGTGGTGGTACTGTAGCAGGTACTATAGCAGCTCGGGTACTGTAGTAGTACTATTCACCGAGGGGCTCTTTGGGCAAAACAAAAAAAGGGCTTTCAAGCCTAGTATTCAGGACACTTGGACTTGGGACTTTGGGCTATGTAATGGGTCTCCCTCTACCCAGTCTAAAGAGGTATTTACTTTAAATAATAAAATGAGGCTTTGGCCCCAACCTTTAAAAAAAAACTTTGATTCCATGATGGCGTATGATGATGCTAAGAAATGTTCCTAAGGTTACGCCAAAAGCACATTTAAAGGGGTTCATCTTCAAGATATGCTATCAAAGTTTTTTGAAGACGGTCTCAATATCATCTAGGTGTTTATAATGATGATGGTACTTAACCACTATATCATCAACATATCATTCAACAAAATCACCCAATAAGGGTTTGAATATGCGATGCATGGCATGTTGGTATGTGGCACCAACATTCTTTAAGCTAAAGGGAATTACCCGTTAGAAAAATAATCCATAGAGGGATCTAAAGGTGGTGTAATTTTCATCTTATGGGTCCATCCAAATTTAGTTATAACTTGAATATCCATACTTGAAGTAGAGGGCTTGATAACTATCTATTTCATCAATCTGTAGATCTATGATTGGAATTGGGAATTCATCTTTTGGACAGTACTAGTTGTGATATATGAATTCGACGCCGAACCTAATTTTTCCATTCTTATTCTTTACATAGATGATTCTATCCATCTGTTTTAAATTCTGAACTTCTCTAATGGAGTCTTCCTTGATAAGATTGTCAATTTCAGCCTCAATTTTGGAGGCACGAGTCAGGTTCATCCTTTTGGCGGACTTTTTTTACTCCTGATGGTTTTAAGGCAAGCCCAAGGGATGAGTGGCCACCTTAGGATCAATTCTTGGTATATCTATGTAATTCCAAGAGAACATGTCCCAATGTTTCTTTAGAAAGGAGGTGTATTCCTCTTGTTCTTTGAAATATATGGCTTCACTATTTAGAGTGGGTCATGGATCTTCTTTTGTACCAAGATTTATTCCTCTGAGTTTGTCAACAGCAGTAGAGACACATTCCTCAAACAATGGAGGGGAATCCATGATGTATTCATCCTCATCCTCTTCCTTATTCTCCTCCTATTTTCCCTTTCCTTGTTCTAAGGGGAATTAGTCGACAAATAAAATATTTATAGATTAATGGAGGAGTTAATATTTTGAAATTCAGAAGAGAAATAAACTAATTCCGAATCGATTGATGATATAGGGTCTTTTTGAAGCTTTTGAGGAGAGGTGAGGGACAGATAATGAGTATCCTCATTTTCCCTCAGTGACGTGACAACTCTTTTGACCCGGTTTATGAGGCGGTGATTTTTTAAAGATAATGGGATGAAATGAGGGAATTCTCACTTGGGATTTCATCACCATTTAGAGAGTTAAATAATTATACAACATTTCCTGGTTCAATTTCTATGACTAATATCATGGAGTCCACTAAATATGTGCCTGAATTTAGACCCAACCCCTCAATATGATTGATGATAAACACATAATCTACACTAATCTACTTGAAGGGACTAGATAAGGTTATCTCCAAACTATTTGGGGCATTGATTCGAGCAACATTGTCAATCATGGTGTGTTTCCCTTCCCTTTGATATAATCCTACATCATTGTATTATGATTCATAGGATTTTAATGGGACTTTATCACCATAAAATGTTCCAATTTGACCATTAATGAAATATTTAAGGAATTGGTAGTATGACTAGGGAATAAATTCATGTTGATGTAACCAAGGACTTCCCAATAGAACATTGAAGGCTATATATTTCTGAACAACCAGGAATTATGAGTTAGATATGAGATCCCTGAAATGAGCCCTGAGCTTAGTTTCACCAAGTGGATTTTTATCAATCTTTTTGTAACCATACTACATTAAAGCAGATGGGGATAAGTGGGAATCATTTTAATCTATTTGATGAAGTTTTTATACTGTAATGAGGTTTAATCCAGATCCATTGTCAATGAAGGTTCATTGAATATCAATGTCATTTTTACTACCATATATATGCAAAGCTCAGATGTGTCCTTGTATAATGACATCTTCGTCCTTCCCCATGAAAGAGATGACCATGTGAAATTCTGTAGGATCTATCTCTACATGATATACCTCACCATTAGAAAATTCAGCTTCAAATTCTTGAGGGCTTGACAAATCCACTACAAGTGCTTCCTAGAGGTCTCTTGATAGACTCAAAGCATCTAGGATTGCCAACTTGGCTGATACCAGGGCTAGTTACTTTAATATTTCATACTTCCGACCTAAATTTATGCACTTAACAACATGGGGATTCCATTTTCTAGACACTTTAGAAACTAAAGCACTTGATGTAGGTATATCAACTCTTGGAACAGGAGTTGAGGGTGCTTCTATCCTTGGTCGATTGGGTTGACTAGGTCTACCTACACACTGAGGTTGACTAGGTAACAACATTATCTCTAATCAATCTTCCTAGATGATCAAGTCAAGGAAAACCCTAGAATTCATGGAGTAAACTTATTTCTCATGATGATCCCACTAGAGGGATCTCCCATGAGTTTCATCTACATATACAGTCATAGAAAGGATATGACTAGAGTGTTGGTTTCTGGAATGATCTTATCTTCCCCTGTATCCTTGGATCCCTAATTCCCCAATCATAGGTAGGAAATTTGGGTTTATAGTCACACTTATAATCTAATAATGGATCCATTAAGTGAATAAAGTTAGTGAAAACAAAGATTAAATCCTCATCTGATGATAACTATGTCTGGTGGGTTGACTCTTGTTGTACAGTTTCTGGGGTGGAGCCCGTGCTTCTAGGGCTATGGGAATGAAGTCCGAGAGATTAAAAGAAAACTTAGGCCTTTTTATAGGTTTATCTTTCTATATTTTCTTCCTTCTCTTCTGGACATGTCGTTTCTTGGAAGACTAGATTTTGGAAGGCTGTGGTGCCGATGCAGTCAGCTGTTCCATAGAGGAAGCGACCATTGACATAGTTGGCTATTTCAAATGTTCTCAGAGGATATCATGGTTCCATTTTATTATCTTCCTAACCATACAATCACTAAAATTCTATGTACCTTTTCTATTAACTTCCTTCCATTAAATCTCCTCCTCCAGATCAGTAGTAGAAACACATGCTACTTTCACATGTGGCTTGCCCAACTTCACTTTCCTAGAGTCCACCAATTTCTACAAGATGTATTTGAAAACAAAACATTCTTGTATGGTGTTCCCCAATGAATGATATAAGGGGAAATAGTTTGGGATATCTTCTACATCATCTAGATTGGGATTATTAGTCTTTAACAACTTGATCAAGATGTTCTCCAATGTTGAGATAAAGTAACCAAATACTTTTTTATTTTGGAAATAATAAACCTTTATCTTCATATCATAAAAATATTTTTTCCTATACTCCCTTTTCCCATATTGGAGAGGTGGGAATTGTTACTAATTCTCAGAAGGGGGAACCACATGATATGGCACAAACTTTTGAGCTGGAGCAGGTTCATAGGATTAATTAAGTGTAACAATGTCAGCCTATGATTTACCCATTATATTTCATTGACTCGATGGAATTTCTCAGGACTTATCCTTGGTATGCGCAATGTAGTCTTCCATTATTTGAGAAATTTTGAAAAGATCCTAAAACCCTCCTGTATATTTCATAGTAATGAGTGGTGTGTATAACTTGTTATGAATATTCTCTATATAGATTGAAAAAAAATATTCTTGAGGAAGCTATATGATTAGGGAATATTTCAACCCTTTCCACCAAGAAATGAAATCTAAGATCCTATTATTCTATCACTGTTTATAGTTTGAGAGGATAATGAGAATTTCATTCTACATCATTGAGTTAAATTGGAAGAGGAATTTTTGACAAAGACCTTCCAATCCTGTAATTGAATGTGCTAAAAAACTAGTGTACCATACAAAGGCTGGACCCTATAATGTTTTCACAAAGCACCTAAGTTTCACTACTTCTTGTTGTGTAGGTATCCCCATAATGGGATCATAGAAGGACATAAAATGTGTTAAATTCTACCTAGGGTCCCCTGAGTAATTGAAAATTGGAAATATGGGTTTTCCAAAGTTCAGCGGGGGAAGATTTGGATCAATCCATTTGGGTAAAGAATTTTTTTTCGGCTGTACCAGTGAAATTAGTTCCTTCATAGCTTCCAATTGATCCGTTAGTGACCCAATAGTATTGATGATCCCTTTAGGAATGATTGTATAAATAGGAACTTCAATAGTGGTAGCAATAGGTAGGGCCAACTATGGAAGCCTTGCTAGAATTTCCATTTGGTAACTTACAAGGTAAGGTTTGTAAGGATGCATCTTTTCCTATTATGGTTGTGTACCAATTAAGGGAACTCCTGATATTATTTTATGGGAACAAAGTATATTGGTTGTTGGAACCCCATGTTTATAGGATGTTATGGATCCATTCTAGTTACTGTGGTGAATCATCTTTATTGAGGTATACTGGTTGGGAGTGTGAGTTGAGGATCTATTTATAGAAAATATCTAAGAGGAACATTTCCTTAGAGTAGTTCTATATTGAGTGTTCTCAATTCCATCATCTCTTCCTCTTGGTAAGCTAACCTTTTCTCACGTGTAAGGGGTTCAACCTCTTAATGAGGTACGTGAGGCACAACCTTACCTTTACCCTTTTATTTATTTGGTGCTCTTTAAGGATGTAATAATAGAGTGGTTGAGGGAATACCCAAATTTAGGGAAAGCCTCTAGTTTCGAGTAGTCACACCTCTTTCAATTGTTTCGGTGTGTAATGTATTATGATTCAAAAATTCCTCCTCCCACTCTTATGCATTGACCTTATGTTCTATAGGGTCTTTAGAGGGGGTGTTAATAACATTCACTAATGAATAATGAATTTCAATCATTTAATCACTCAATTTATGAGACCTAATTTTCTTGAGCCCTCTATGAGGCCCAATCATCTTCTTCACTGGTTATCATAGAGTTATTTGGTGGATGTCAATATGAAGGTAATCTCCAGAATTTTTTTTCATGCACGTTACCAATGAAGATACTAGATCATAGGATTGAAAAAACTAGGAAGATTAATTTTTCAGTGTCCCCCCTAATCAGGATAATACTAACTTCCACTTGGTAGGAGGTTGTTAAGGTGAAAAACCTCCCAACCCTATAGGCTAGGTCTATTCCCACTCCACTTCTATAACCTTTCAAGCCTGGTTTTTTATCCTTGAAGGTTGTGTTAAAAAATCCCCCAGTCATGGAAGATGGGGTTTCTCCTAGATTTCCATGGAAGATACTATTGTGGAAGCCTTCTAGATTTTACAAAGTCATATTTGAACATGGTCTGGGTACATCATTCGGTTTCACCTGAACCATATACTTCCAAATATAGTTTCACTATCTATAACATTTGGGCTATCTGGTGATTTAATTCCCTTAAATGGGAGGATTAGTTGGTATTTTCAAATTCTTGATGAAAAATTCATTCAATTTCTTTCTCCCTTTGGGCCAGATGTTGGTGAGAGTTAGTCTTGGACTATTTTTATTGAGCACATCATTGGTTGTGAACATAGATTGTTTATTGAATCTAAACCAAATCTATGATATTTCATAATGTCATCTTTAGAGGACTTTGCTGATTAGGGAGAGTAGTGAAATGAAATTCTCTATGTTCACCCCACCCTCTGATATGAACATTTGATGGGGCACCTACAATCAGCTGACACAATTCTTTTAACATTTTGAGACATGCACATTGAAGTTCCCCTTTCTGTTTTCCCAATTTTGGGTTTTGTGTAGCCAGGAAATCTACTAAGTTAATTTGGCGATGCATCATTTCTATTTCCTTGATGTGGATTAGATATTCATAGTATGGTAATAAATTTTCTCTCAAGTGGTTAAGAGTGTTCCAAATATTAAGGTGGATGTCGTGTACACAATATTTATAAAATTCTCTTGGAATACTGAACTGAAGAGAAGCTAGAGGCCATAACATGATGGGTATGCTGTATTTATCCAACTATTTTCTCATGTTCAATGTGTCTTCTTCATATTACATCAGAGGTTCCTGGACTTGGTCCAACCAAAGTGGAAGATTCCCTACTGCTTTATCATAAAAAATGAGGTTGGTAGGGACTTCCTCTGTTATGTTAGAATACAGGTGATCCAAGGATGGCTCGAAGAGTGATCATTACTTTAGAATATCTTTTGGATGAGAAAATATTTCACTTGTTAATGACAAGCCATAAGACATGACTAGCCTCATTTTCTCAAGTTCCTCGTGGTATGAGGGCTTTCTCATTATTAAATTTACAATGGGAGGACCCTATCAAGGAAGTGAAACACTAATGTAGAGATAAATTTCATATTTAATTCCATTATGGGGAGGAATACCATTATGGATTGACATCCGACTATAAGAAGAATTCATATAGAATATACCCTAGGGAGAACCTTTATAGTATATGATGGGAAGGGAAATACCTTCTTTTTATTTGATCTTCTATACATGTAGAGATCTGTTGTGAATCTTATCAGGAGATGGGCTCTCTAGATCAATAAAATTATGGACAAGAATAAAGCCTTAATGGTGAAGTGTCCAAGGAGTACCTTCAGCATTACTGTTACTATTCCTGTAATTTGGTAATGGGAGATTATAATCTTGAGCTTCCATAAATAATATTTTTAGGGTTTAAATAACTTTATCATTAATTAGAGTAGGATTTTAGAATAGATCTTCATTTTATAGTCATCTCTGGTGAGGATTCTTTTTGGATGAATTCTTGTGGGTGACTTGGGTCACTTAATAGGGAAAGCGGTTTTTAGGTACAAAAGATTGTTTTACTAGCTCCCATGTCACTGCTAATTTTTTTGATAGGATTCTAAATTTTTTGAAGTGTTTTGTGCTTTCCTTGGAGTGGTCATTGGAATAGGCCAATTACCTCTAGTTGGAACATGGGTATGGACCCGATATTCTTGTATGTACATCATGGTGGAATTTGGATCAGACCCACTTAGAAGGGAGCAGAGGTGTGTATCTACTTTAGAGTGACATGTTGATAAGTCACCCCATTTATATGGATGGAGTTTTATATCTACCCCTCTACCACTATTTTGACCATTATGATATCTTTGAAGTATGTAGGATGTGGGAAGGAATTTTTTCCTTCCCTTTCACCATTTTCAAGATATGGCTTGTGAAATTAATGGTTGTAACAAGGATATATTACCATTATATGGTTAGAGAAGGGATGCATTCCTTCTCCTGTCCTCCATTTTATGTCAATGGATACTGGAATTACTTAGGATTGGGGAAAAAGATTTGATTTTGGCCCCTGTTTGTCATTGGGACTTTATATACAACTTATTCATATGCCATCAGATGATACTACTAGTAGGATTGATAAATATGGGTAGGTGTGGGAACCTGATCACGAATTTCCACCAAAATTGACTGGTGGTACTGTTTGGAAACTTCCAGATGAGGCTGCTGGTAGGCTTGGTTGAATTGGGTAGGAAATTACACCTGATCATGGTTTTCCACTATATATTGTTGGTAGACTTATCGATATTTATCCATACAATTATACTCTTAATCTTGTTTGGTCTGGGTAGGTGTTTGTGCCTGCTCACCATTTTCTGCCAAATTTGATTAGTGGTCTTCTCTAGTGGGGTCAGAGGTGTGGCCCTATTCCCTGTTGAATGGTCATTTCCCTCAGCAGGCCATCTTGCGTTCTCGGGTTTGGATTACCTAGGTCAAACTTCTGAGGATAGTACCCTCATCATGCTGAGGGTTCACTACCATTTAGCCTTAGTGACAAGGATTATTGATAGGATCCCTTTGAAAGGACCCCTATGTATTATGGGTGAGGTTGTTTTTTTCCTCTTGGTTTACCTCCCTAAGATAAGGTAGGATATGATTATAGTGTTCTAGGGATAATCTCCTAAAATGGTTGGAGATAGTGATTGGTTACATCATCTTATAAACCACCAGCTATCACTGAGTGAATGACTAATGAGGATTTATGATCTAGAGAGCCTATCAGGCAACCTACAGGGTTAGGATTGTACCGTTCTGGCGGTACTCCTAGAACAATGCATTTGATACCCAATGTTGGAGATGATGGGTTGGTGATGGTTTCCTCTAATTAGATTAGAAACCATCATGAATGATATTCAGGTCATACATTTGTGAGAGTTAGTGCGGCACCATTTGGATTAAAGAGAGATCTATTCAAAAGTGCCTTAAATATAGATGAAAAACACAAACTAGAAAACCCTGTCAATGGAGCGTCTTAATAAACGAACACATGCATAATTGATTGTCTTTTCTAGACCTATTTTATTTTGGTAATTAAAGGGGTTTGACAGGTGGGTAACACCGTCATATCAGTTAAGGATTTACATTAGGTTTTCCATTTTTGTTTCTGAAGAAAATCACACAGAAATTTATGGTTGATTGTGGGGGGTTGATTTTTTCACAATCAGTCAAGTTAGGTTTACCAATATTATTGAATGTATTACAATGGGTTGTTATTAGATCTATAAATACCCAATGTTTCCCTCATTCAAGATCATGAAATTTCTTTCCAAAGGCAGGTATTTGTTGAGAAATGGACCAAAAAAACTTAGGGAATCACATCAGTCAAGTGGATGGGATTTAGGGATCATCACACCCTTTTGGTGGGAATTATTTCATACTCCATGGATCTCTTATATATGTAAGATACATTCATGAATCCTTCATTCATTCCCAAGCATGATGTAGGCCATCCTTGAATTAACAATCAATTATTAGCATGCATTGAATTTAGAATCATCTGTATGTATCCAAGGTTCTTCATCGATGGAGATATCTATATGTATCTGATTTTCTCCCTAAATGGTACCCTTTTATTAATGGATTAGATATTCTTTTGTTTTTTATTATTATGATGCTGGTTTTAATCCATGTAGTGGGCCTCTCTGGAGTTTATCATCATCCAAGGAGACGGAAGTTGTTTTGATGTCGAGATCGAACCCATGATATGGGATTCCTACGTATCCTCATAAAAGGAATTTGAACCCATGTTGTTTTGTTCCACTTAATAGGACACATCATACTTTTTAAGTTCATGTGATAAGGTCTAAACTATGCAGTTTAATGTCATGCAATAAGGACAGCTAGGCAAAAGGTACCTAGTCAAAGTTTGGTGTGAGACTTATGCTGAGGTAGAACAAGGAACCTAGAAGGGATATAAGTTCCCAATTTAGACATGAACCCACTAGAAATGTGTCCTGGAGAGAATTAGGGTTGATTTGGGGTTTTGGTTTTGAACCTTATGGAGGCTTTCTACGTATCCCATTTAGACAAGAATCAAAGCCCACATATTTTAGTTTTGAGGAAACACACCTACAAAGGCCCTATGAAGGTTTTTATCACATGGAATGTGGCCCTTTGAGATGATTAAAGAATGATTTTGGGGATTAAACCATTTAGGATGATTCCATTGTGGTTGGATACATGGATTTGAGAACCCACACCTATGGAGGCCCTTTGAACAAAGGCGGGAGGAAGATCCAGAAAAATATTCTCTACCAAAACATGCATATGACCATGTGGATGTTGTGATCATAACTAACCTCTAAGACCACGTGAGTAAAGCTCATATGTGAGAAACAAGAGGATGAAAAAGATCTAGAAAACCACATGATCCTTCTTCTACTAGTAGAAGAGGCTGATGATATGGGAGAAGAAGAAAGGGATTTTATTTGACTGTCTCCTATCATTTTGTATCCAAGATAGTCATATCAGACTACCCATCTAGATACAACCCATAAGAAAATTACAAGGGCTTACTCTAGGAGGGTTGCCCTGGTGACTGGTTCCTAGGGAAGAGAGGAGAATAAGACACTACACCTCAAAGGGAAAGGGAAATTATGATTATCTTCCTACCCATTGGGAACTAGAGGTCCCTAGTATTATATAAAACTATGGAAAGACATGGTCTTAGACTTAGTATCTGAGATCGGGAAATCCATGACACTAACCCCAGGTTCATGGTCCTTATGATCAAGGGGATTCATATCCTCATGCACCCTGAGGACCCTACCCATTAGGTTAGAAAAGTGTGGGATGCCTCTGACTATAGGAATGAATTTTTAGGACCAAGCTGAAGGAATAGATGGTTTGCATGGTTTGTCTTTTTTTGATCTTGAGGAAGTTTTCATAAAGGAAATACACCTTGAATTTCTAAGAATTCGGAAGCTGGAAGTTTAAAGATTAGGAACTGATAATATTGAACATTCGGAACCTAGTGTTCAAAGAATTCAGAGTCTGGAAATTGAAAAGTTCGGAACTAGGATATTAAAAATTCTTGAAAGCTGGCTGATAGGAGATGTGAAGGCCCTTAATATGATGATACTTTTTTGATCTTAAAGTTCTCACAAATCATGAAAAATTTCACGATAAAAGCTGGTTGAAGTTCGGAGTTGACTTCCTGAGTCATAAGTTTGTAGCGGGAAGTTCAGAGTCGACTTGATGAAGAAGAAGTTCGTAGCGGGAAGTTCGGAGTTGACTTGCTGAGTCATAAGTTCGGAGTGACGAAGTTCGGAGTCGACTTCTTGAGTCAAAAGTTTGTAGCAGGAAGTTTGGAGTCGACTTGCTGAGTCAGAAGTTCGGAGTGATGAAGTTCGGAGTCGACTTTCTGAACCTGAAGTTCGTAGCCAGAAGGGCGGAGTCATGCCGAGAATTGGTGAAGTCGTAACCAAAAGTCGTATCGAGATCTAGAGAAGTCATACCGAGAGTTCAAAATCTCCGGTATCGATGATTGAAGAAGTCACACTGAGAACCAGAACATCGTACCAAGAACTGGTGAAGTCGTATCGAGAACCTGAAGTCGTACCGAGAATCGAAGAAGTCATATTGAGAACCAAAAGTTGTTCTGAGAATCAGGAAGAGCCATTCCAAGAACCAAAAGCCATACTGAGAAGTGATGAAGATTCATGCCAAGAATTGAAATGGAGTCATACTGAAGATTCAAGAAGGGTGGATCCGAGAATGTGGTACCAAGAATCCAGAAGGGTGGATTCGAGAATGTGATGCCAAGAAGCCAGAAGGTAGGATTCGGAAAAGGCCAAATCTATAAATCAAGAGAAGGGGAAGACGATTTGAGAATATTCTAGAAGCATTGACAAAGTCTTAATTACTCCGAGATTTCAGGAGAAATTAAGATTTGTGTGAATTTAAGTGAGCGGGAAAATTATTTTGGTTTCTCGCCTTAGCACACTTTGGAGCACCTATAAAAGGAGATCAGAGTACTAAGTAAATTGATTGATGATGCTGTAGTGAGAGAAGATTTGATAATCTAGAGAGATAAAGAAGTGTGTGGCCGACTGAGTTTTTATTACAGTTTCAATTAAAACGAGAATTTGTTACTAGTTAACACCGTATTGAGTTTCTCGGATTAAAGAAAACTCAGATTGAAGAATCAGAGTGAAAGTGGAATTTGGAGGGAAGAATTAAGAGTGGAGATTCGGAATGGGGAATCAGTACTGGCTATCACCATATTGAGTTTCTCAGACCGGGGAAGACTCGGATTGAAGAATCAGAGTGAAGAAGAAAATTTGGATTGAAGAATCGGATTGGGAAAATTCGGAGTGGAGATTCAGAATGGGAATTTCAGACTGTAATTGATCTATATCAAGTCCAAGGAGTCCTTTCATTTCTTATGGGTAAGGAAGTGAAGATTTTTTCTGAACTTGCTTACACTTGTGTATTTGAAAGGAAGTGTAGGTAACATAAGTTGTTACAAGAAACGATACTTTGACCTATTGTGCTAAGAGGGTGCACACGCACTGGAGTGATTGTTTCACAGTGCTTCACGAGTGTAAGGATATATCCTACTCTTTGTAATACAAGTATTGTTTTCTTAGTGGATTGTATAGTGCTAGATTGTTTCCAACCATACCAAGGACGTAGCTATTCTTATTGAATAGTGAACCTTGTAAATTGCTGTGTTCCTTTGGATGTGTGTTTGTTTGTTTCTTAGTAGGGAAGTATATCCTTAACCTGAGACAAAGGTTGTTCTCTTTTTAAGAGAACTTAAAAGAAGAAAAAGGGGTACCATTGATTCACCCTCCCTTCTCAGTGGTTCATTACTCCAACTGGGTCCTTACAAGTGGTATCAGAGCCAGGTTGCCTTTGTTTTCCTTGTTGATGGAGAATCTAAATTGTGTGAACAATAAAGGAATTCCGATATTCGATGGGAAGAACTATCACATCTGGAAGGATAGAATGCTACCATATCTCATGTCTATTAGTTATGAAGTTCTTGAAGCTTCAACAGTTGGGTTTCCTCCCATTGAAGACAATGTTCCACTTACACTTGTTAACAAGAAGTTTCTTGAGAATGATGGAAGAGCCAAGAATGCTATATTGTCTTCACTTTCTGAAAGTGAATTCTTAAGAGTAAAAGGAGTGGCCACAACCAAAGGTATATGGGACAAAATTAAAAACATATACGAAGGAAATAAAAAAGTAAATAAGGAAAAACTTCAAATCTGGAGATTGAAGTATGAAGACTTGAAGATGGGAGAGCATGAATTTGTTGGGGATTTCTTCACTAGGGTAAACGATATTGTTAGTACCATCAGATGTCTTGGTGAAGAGCTGAAAGACTCTATTGTGGTGGAAAAAATCTTGAGGATTCTTCCTGATGAATTTGATGCGAAGGTATCTTCATTAGAAGACAGAGACTCAGAGACTCTATCTCTTGATGATTTGCATAGAACACTCATTACTTATGAGACGAGAAGTGAAAAGGCTATGAAGACCAAGAAAAAGGTTGACAGAGAATTATCTTTCAAATCTATGAAGAAGGAGAATTCTAAGAAGATCTTGATTAAAGAATATGGTGGTTACTCTGACTCTGAAAGTGAGGTATGTAAAAATCTTAACGATATTTTATCCTTGTTTTCAAAAAATGTTAGAAGAGGCACAATGAAATACAATGGAAAACTTCCCTTGAAGTGTTTTGAATGTGGAGGCATTGGTCACTTTGCGACTAACTGTCCTCTAATGGAGAATGAAGGAGATAGTGATGAAGAAGAAATAAAGCCAAGAAAGTTATGGAAGAAGCATGGTGGTAAAGGAAAGTCGGGGAAAGAAAATAAGTTCTTCAAATCCAAGAGAAAAAGCTTCATATCCATAAATGAAGAAGATTAAGAAAGTGATGCTAAATCTGAAAAATTAGTTGAGCATGGTGTTGAGAATACTTTCATTGCAACAGTGAATGATGGGGATTTCGGAAGCAGCAGCTCGAAAGAAGAAGAAACTTAGCTTGAGATGCATCTGAAAGAAGAATTGAAGGAATGTTTAAGGAAGATCAGAAGGTTGGAGAAGCTTAACAAAAAGTTGGAAGATGAATGTTTCTCAGCATCCGATCAAGCCAATGATAAAGAAGAACTTGAGAAAGAGCTTGAAGACTTGAAGAAGTCTCTTGAAGATGAGAAAAATCAAAATTAACACACGAGAGTTAAGCTGAAGGAAAAAGAGGAATAATTAGAACTCGTTCAAAATAATCTCTCTAAAGCTGAATAAAAAAAAAATTGTTTTCAAAACTCAACTAATGATGTTGGTGAAGGCTCTAAACAAGCACATTCTGAGAAAATTCAACAAAATAAAAAGGTGTTTGCTGTGAAGAAGAAAGATGAGAATGTTACTTATGTGTCCAAGACCAGCGTTATTGGGAACTCTGAAGTTTCAAGGAAACCTAAGTCTAACACTGGTGAAAAAAAAGCAAAATCAGAGAAGGTATAATTCCAGCAGAGTAATCTTTCTAACAAAAAATGGTTGGTGGGGATGAAGAAAGAGAAACAAAGAAGTATCAGAACAAAATCTTTAGAGGAAGGTACTTCTTCTATGGGTACTGTTGGTATTGTGGTGGATTTGGGCATACAACAAATATGTGTTGGTTCAATCAACATTATTACCATCACCCCATGAGTTATGAAAGGCAGATATTGAGGGGGAGTCAATCTCCTCAAAGGAAGAAGAGTGAGAAGGTTTTATTGAAGAAAGTTGGGAAGAATGAAGTCAAGACAGAAAATTGGTTCCAGCCTCTGGAGACCATTTGTGAAAGGTGTGAAAAACTTGGACACCTTGCAAAAGGATGTATTGTGCTGTTACCAGCTCAACAAAAAGTTCTTAATTTTCAGAAGCTGAAGGTGAATAAAGAAGTGAAAGAAGAAAAAGCTCTTGTTGTTGAAACTTCTCTAAAAGTTACAAAGGAAGAACGACCTTGGATACTTGATAGTGGGTGTTCTTCACATATGACAGGATACTTGAAGTTTCTAAAGAATATGAAGAAGTTTAAAGAAGGCACAATGACATTTGGAAATGATGAATCTTTAAAAATCAAAGGTGTTGGATCAGCAATCATTGGAAAGGAAAATTAAAGTCCAAGAAAACCCTGTATGTTGATGGGCTGAAGCACAACTTGCTGAGTGTATCACAATTGTGTGATGAGGGTAACAAAGTTATCTTCAAGAAAGATGGATTTATTGTGAAAAGTGAAGAAGATGGGCAGATTGTTACAAGAGGCCAATGAACCAAAGGAAATATGTTTCAAGTTGGAAATTCACAAAAATCTTGTTACATGAGCATAGTGGAAGAAAATCAGTTGTGGAACAGAAGGCTTGGACACATGTGTAAGAAAAATATGAGTAAGTTATCTCAAAGGGACAATGTTCAAGATATTACAGATTTTCCAAGAAGAAGAGATTGGTGTTGCACTACCTGTCAGAAAGGAAAGATTACATGTGTTGTGCATAAGAAGGTTGACATTTGTTCTAAACAACCCCTTGAACTAATACATTCTGATATATGTGGGCTGATGAGAAATCAATAAAAAAATGGAGACAAGTACTTCATCACTTTCATTGATGATTTTACTCGCATTACGTGTGTTATGTTTATGAAGCACAAGTCAGACGCCCTGAAAATGTTTAAAAGTTTCAGAAGGAAAGCTGAGAAAGAATGTGAGTACTCTGTGAAGAAGTTGAGAACAGATAATGGTGGTGAGTATAGAAGTGAATAATTTGAAGACTACCTTGAGAATCATGGGATTCAGCATGAATATAGTGCTCCATATACACCTCAACAAAATGGGGTTGCTGAAAGGAAGAACAAAATCTTGGTGGAAATGGGAATAACCATGTTTCTTGAAGATGGCCTTACTCATTACTTTTGGAGGAAAGCTACAAGTACAGTTGTTTATATTCAAAATCGATGTTTCTACAGGCTTTAATCAAACAAGACTCCATATGAACTTTTCTATGACATTACTCCAAGTATGAAGCATACTAAAGTTTTTGGGAGCCCATGCATTATAAAGAAGAAAGGTGGAAGGAGTGGAAAATTCGAGCAGAAAAGAGAAGATTGAATTTTTCTTGGATATGCACTAGAAGGAAGAGGTTATAGATGCTTTAACAAAGAAACATGAAGAATTGTGGATGAAGTTGATGTAAAAGTCATTGAAACTCCGGGAAAAGATAAGCATGTCCAGACAGACAAGGAATATGAGGAAGATGAAGTTAATGATTCTGATAAGTATGCAATGAATTGTAATCCTAATCAAGATGAAGAATCAGATTCAGCCATATCAAGTGATGAGGAAGGCACAAAAAAAACTTATCCAAGGCTGATGAAACAAGTTCAAGCTCAGAATATTATTGGTGATCAACGTCACACGGTTCAAACAAGAAGAACAAGTAATTCTATATTACATACTTCCTTGTATTCCAAAGTGGAACCAAATGATGTTAAAGAAGACTTTGAGAATCCAGAATGGGTTCAAGACATGAATGAAGAATTGGATTAGATTGAAAATAATGACACATGGGAACTCATACCCAAGCCTAAAAGTAAGAACATTATTGGCACCAAATGGGTCTTCTGGAACACGTTTAATGAAAAAGGTGAAGTTATTATAAATAAAGCAAGATTGGTTTGCAAAGGCTACTCTCAGATTGAAGTAATTGAATTTGAAGAAACTTTTTCTCCTGTAGCCAGATTAGAGACTATCCAAATCTTTTTTTTCTATTGCTGCACAACGAGTCTACAAAATCTTTCAAATGGATGTTAAATCCGCATTTCTTAATGGTGATATCAAAGAAGAAGTTTCTATTGAGAAACCATGTGTCTTTGTTGTTGGGAAGAATGAAAGTTATGTGTGAAGGTTGAAGAAAGCCTTGTATGGTCTAAAGAAATCTCCAAGATCATGGTATTCCAAACTGGATACTTGCTTAAAGGAGATGAACTTCAAGAAAGGGAGGGTTGACAACAATCTTTACACCAAGAAAATCCAAGATCTTTCTCTCATTGTGATTGTCTATGTTGATGACATTATTTTTGCTGGGAATGATGAAAGAAGCTGTGAAAGGTTTGTTGAAGAAATGAAGAATGTATTTGAGATTTCCATGTTGGGTGAAATGAGATACTTTCTTGGGTTACAAATTTTTCAACAGAAAGAATTCATTTTTCTCCCCCAAGAAAAATATGCTAAGGAACTTCTTAAGAAGTTTGGGATGGAAAACTCAAAACCTGTATCAAATCCTATCTCAGTGGGAACAAAGCTAAGCAAAGATGATGAAGGAAAAGAAGTTGATCAGAAAGAATATCGAAAGCTGATTAGAAGTTTTTTATACCTGACTGCATCAAGACCAGATTTTTTTTTTATGTTACCTTATGTGCAAGATTTTAGAGTGCTCCTATATAATCACATCTTGTTACTGGAAAAAGAATTATCAGATACATAAAAGGCATAACAGAATTCAAAATCAAGTATAGTGTCTCAAATAACATTGATTTATTTGGCTATTCAGATGCAGATTGGGCAGGAAATGTTGATGATAGAATATCTACATCTGGTGGAGTGTTCTTTATAGGAAAAATTTGTGTTGGCTGGCACTCGAAGAAGAAAAATTCTGTGACACTTAGTACAGATGAATCTGAATATGTTGATGCCACCATGGCTACCACTCAACTTATCTGGATGAAGACACAGTTGGAAGATTTGTTAGTTGAAGTAAAGCTGCCCTTGCTCTTGGGCTGTGATAATCAAAGCACAATTAATCTTACCAAGAATCCAGTCCAACATTCTAGATCGAAGCATATTGACATCAAATATCATTTCATCAAAGAGCATGTGGAAAAGAATGAACTGAAACTTGAATATGTTTCATCTTCTGAACAAGTTTCTGATATTTTCACGAAACCCTTTCCGAAGGAATCATTCTCAAGATTGAGGTTAAACATGGGTGTCCAACCTCTTTCTCTTCAAGTCTAAGGTATGTTGTTCCATCCCCTCTCCCTTCTTACCTTTGGATTGTTTTGTCAAGGGGGAGAAGTTTTTTGTATCATAAATCTATTGTTCAAGGAGAGAGTTGTGGGTAAGCTGTGAGCTTAGTACTGCTTGTGTATGTGAACTATTCTAACTATTTGTTGGAGTGGTTGTAGGAAAGAACTTGAAGTTGTTTACAGGATGTATGAATTTGAAGATGTCATTTTCACTACCTATGGACAATATGGTTTTTATATCAATGATTCTTGTTTCCTACAATGAGTTAGCTCACATAGGCTTAGAATTATTGATAAGTAATCCATTTCTTAAGGTTACAAAGTTTGGTGATTTATGAAAACTTGGTTGACAACAAAATCCAAAGGGGGAGATTTTTAGGACCAAGCTGAAGGAAGAGATGGTTTACATGGTTTGTCTTTGTTGATATTGAGGAAGTTTTCATAAAGTAAAGACACCTTGAATTTATAAGAATTTAGAAGCTGGAAGTTTGAAGATTCAGAACAGATAATATTGAACATTCGGAACCTAGTGCTCGAAGAATTCGGAGTCTGGAAATTGAAAAGTTCGGAACCGGGATATCGCAAATTCTTGAAAGATGGTTGATAGGAGATGTGAAGGCCCTTAATCTGATGATGCTTTGATGATCTTAAAGTTCTCACAAATCATGAAAAATTTCATGATAAAAGTTGGTTGAAGTTCGGAGTCGACTTCCTGAGTCAGAAGTTTGTAGTAGGAAGTTCAGAGTCGACTTACTGAAGAAGAAGTTCGTAGAAGGAATTTCTAAGTCGACTTGCTGAGTCAGAAGTTTGGAGTGACGAAGTTGAGATTCGACTTCCTGAGTCAGAAGTTCTTAGCGGGAAGTTTGGAGTTGACTTGCTGAGTCAGAAGTTTGGAGTGACGAAGTTCAGAGTCGACTTACTGAACCTGAAGTTCATAGCCATAAGGGTGGAGTCATGCCGAGAATTGGTGAATTCATAACTAGAAGTCGTATTGAGATCTAGAGGAGTCATACCAAGAGTTAAAAATCTCTAGTATCGATGATTGAAGAAGTCACACTGAGAACCAGAACGTCGTACCAAGAACTGGTGAAGTCGTATCGAGAACCTGAAGTCGTACCGAGAATCGAAGAAGTCGTATCGAGAACCAAAATTCATTCTGAGAATTATGAAGAGCCGTTCTGAGAACCAAAATCCATACTGAGAAGTGATGAAGAGTCATGCCGAGAATTGAAATGGAGTCATACCAAAGATTCAAGAAGGGTGGATCCGAGAATGTGGTACCGAGAATCCAGAAGGGTGGGTCCGAGAATGTGATTCCGAGAATCCAGAAGGTAGGATCCAAAAAAGGACAAAGCTCTAAATAAATATAAGGGGAATAAGATTCGAGAAGATTCTAGAAGCGTTGACAAAGTCTTAATTACTCCGAGATTTCAAGAGAAATTAAGATTTGGGTGAATTTAAGTGAGTGGGAAAATTATTTTGGTTTCCCGCCTCAGCACACTTTGGAGAACCTATAGAAGGAGATCAGAGTACTAAGTAAATTGATTGATGATGCTGTAGTGAGAGAATCTATGATAATCTAGAGAGAGAAAGAAGTGTGTGGCTGACTGAGTTTTCATTGTAGTTTCAATTAAAACAAGAATTTGATAATGGTTGACACCGTATTGAGTTTCTCGGATTAAAGAAAACCCAGATTGAATAATCAGAGTGAAAGTGGAATTCAGAGTGAAGAATTTGGAGTGGAGATTCGGAATGGGGAATTAGTACTGGCTGTCACCGTATTGATTTTCTCAAACCGAGGAAGACTCGGATTGAAGAATCAGATTGAAGAAGAAAATTAGGATTGAATAATCGGATTGGGAAAATTCGGAGTGGAGATTCGGAATGGGAAGTTCTGACTGTAATTGATCTATCACAAGTCCAAGGATTCCTTGCCTTTCTTCTGGGTAAGGAAGTGAATATTTGTGCTGAACTTGCTTACACTTGTTTATTTGAAAGTAAGTGCAGGTAACATAATTTTTTACAAGAAATGAGAATTTTCCCTATTGTGCTAAGAGGGTGCACACACACTGGAGTGATTGTTTCACAGTGCTTCATGAGTGTAAGGGTATATCCTACTCGTTTTAATCCAAGGATTGTTTTCTTAGTGGATTGTATGGTTCTGGATTGTTTCCAACCATACCAAGGAAGTAGCTATTCTTATTGAATAGTGAACCTTGTAAATTTCTGTGTTCCTTTGGATGTGTGTTTGTTTGTTTCTCAGCAGGGAAGTATATCCTAAACAGGAGACAAAGGTTGTTCTCTTTTTAAGGGAACATAACAGAAGAAAAAGGGGTACCACTGATTCACCCCCACTCTCAGTGGTTCATTACTCCAACTGGGTCCTTACATGCATATCCAAATGGGAGACACACTGGTGTGCCTCTTTCCATGCTCTTGAAATTCCAAATTCTTTGATATAGGTTTCAATTTGGTCCCCCTCAGACGAGGGATCAAAAGGAAGGGGATCTATATCATTAGTGTCTTGAAAGAGGTCTTGAAGTTGTCTCTCACAAGTCAAGGATTGATGAGTAGAAATTTCTTCATGTAGGACCTAGGAGGATCTGTAAGTGCTTCGTGTAAGGGGTAAGCCTACATAATCTGTAAGTACCTTGGGAAATGGACTACTTGGACAACAACACTTGGGTGAGGCCTTACTCTAGGTTCTAAGGGTATCACGTAGGTCCTGGGTTAGGGAAGGGACCTTCATTCTATTGGTTTTCAACTAGGGATAAAGGGATCCTCATAGAGGTGACTTGTGTTTTTAATCTTGGAGGGACTTTGATCTCACTATCCTCCTTAAATACCTCTTTTCTTGGGTTTTGAAGAGCTACCTGAGGTATTTTTGAGGACCTTGATGAAGGGGATACATGACCATAGCTTGAAGGTTTTTTCAATTTTTATAGTATGCCAAATGAGGATCTCTATGGTATTATTTATAGGCAAACATGAGACCTTGGTTGAATGAGTTTGTCTATGAAGGTCCAAAGTGTAGGTACCTAGCACAGGTACCCCACACAGAGGTGGTTGATCCTTCAAAGCTGTGCAAGGGGGGCTGTATGAGACTTTTGGTGCATAGGATGGGTGTGCACATTCCACTTTTAAGTGATTTCCCCTAGTCCTTCTTGGTGATATTTATCTAATAGAATACTTAGGGAACTATTCATAATATTTTCACCCCATGTGATAAAACAGAGTGTCAAAATCCTCTCTTGCGGGACCGAGTCTCATCCAAGATTCTGCAAAAAGGATTTGAGATATACATTGATTCTTGATTACAACTTAGAGTTGGCAGAAATCTTATGCAGTTCATTGATGTTATCCTTTAGAGTTATCCATTGGTGTTTGAGTTTTCTTGATAGTTTCTCCTTGGTTGGGTCACCAATATCTTGGGAAATAGGGAAAGATGACACTGATATTTTTTGGTCTATTTGATGTCATTGAGCGGCTTGGGTGAGTTTCTTACCAGTTATCATTTCAAAATCATTTGATAGGAATCCATGATGTTTTCCACATATCTTATCTCAGGAAGTACCATCATGACCACTCTCATGTTATTAATTGGGATGATATTGAGTTGGAACAAAATGTTTCTATTGTGGAGAAACCAGTGGAGATGGCTGATACCCAGGTGAAAATATCATGTGGGAATTCTATTTAATTGTTCAGAGTGTTATGGTGACACATATTGAATTCTCATGAGGCCTGGGAGCATGAATCATTGGTAAGGGAGTAGTGGCCTCACCTATTTCTAGATAACCCTTCTTTTACATGACTTATTGGGGAAAAAAGTCCCATGGTGGGGATATTTTAACATCCTAGTTAAAATATATGATATCTTTTATGTTTAATTGTGGTAATTTGGGTTTGAAATGTGTGGGATTTGTTTTAGGTGTTTCTGTAGGGGAGTTTCTGCTAGTGCTGATTTTAGAGGAAATTCACATCATAAATCCCTAATTTACGATGAAAATACATAATTTATGATGTAAGTTCAGTACTGGACATAAGTTATAACATGGTTTAGGGCATAAAATGATTTTACATTGTATGTCCCATTCTTATGTCATAAAATCACTACTCAGGATAATTTAACTTGAGGTGATGTGGTTTTAGCGTATGATATTTATGGGATATTTACATTATAAACTTGTAGTTTACAACATAAAACCATAGTAACCAGTGAGTTTTAATGTGACTCATATCTATAACTCCTTTATTTAATATGGAACCTCTCCCTTGAACACTAGGAATCCTTCTAGGAAATTTGGGTGATCTTTTCTCTTCCTAGTTCCTCCATTCAGTGCTTGATCTACAACTTGGTTTCATTTATTCTCTTCAGGTTATTTCAACCCTTATACTTCTTCATTTCTCTTAGTTGTTGCAGCAACATTGGGTTGCTTTTATGGGATATGTTAATCCTATTATAATTCTTGTTCGATCCATTCTAGATCAGTTGTATGATCATCTTCCAGAGGCTGAACCTCATTTTGGTTGTGGTGAAACATGTGAGATTCTTGAGTTATGTGTTGATTTGACCTCTTCACTGAACCTTTAATTTATTTAATTCAATTATAATACGAGTGAATCGATACTAGGGTCTTCGTTTTTTGTTTTTCATTCCTCACAGTGTGTGGATCCTACTGTGGGTAGTGTGTGATCCAAGTTTGAGGTAGGTGGTTATTTCCCTAGCCTATCTTGGATGAACCATAATTTCCCTTACTTTATAGATTGTTTTATAAATTATTTGGAATGATTTGTTGTTATATTATTTGTTTGAGTGAATGGGTTTTTGAGAAAATATGGTTTGCCCTTATTTTGGTAAAAGAATGGTGTTTTTCAAATAATTTTTAAATGGATTAAGAAATGATTTTTCAAATAAGGTTTTGATGGAAAAAGGGTGTTTGAAATTATATTTTGTAATGTGTAATTCCTTTGTAATGATTTTAAATTTAGCACATGGGAGCCTTGGGTACTTAGGTGGAAGTTGTAGTAGTAGGATTAATCTTTTGATACTATAAGAGAGTTCAATCTCTAGGGTATTATTACATTCATAGATTAATATGAATTTGGATAAAAAAATTTATTGACATGGTAGGAGGGTTCAACTTCTTGGATGTTCCTCTATTCCCTTGACCTTGATGCATGAGTTCTAGGGAATTTTATTGTTCACTAGTCATATTGATGTATGAGTGACCTAGCTTATTTGACTGTGAGTGATCCTTGGTGCATGTTTACCATTGTGATTTTAATTTTTAATAATTTTTCTTTGATATACCTATTTTGGATAAATTTTGAAATGATCATAGAAAACATGCTTTGAAACTATTTTACCTGGCTTGCTTTGGAACTATGGGGAAAGGGGGACTGTTTACCATTATTTTGATTTCAAACTCTTTTACTGTTTACCATGTCCTATTTTATTTTAAATTGATCATATTAGATTATTATATAGAGACTTTATATGGAACACCTGAGTGGGATCCTACTGAGCCTATTTATCTCACACCATGAACACCCTTTAGATGGTGTGTTGATCTAGTATTGTCATTTAATGTAGGAAAAGGAAAAGAACTGTATTGAGGTGATGAGGTTAATATCATCTTGGTATGGGTAGTTGGTGGTGAGATGGTGGGAAATTTTACACATATCATATGGTGTAGTGGTTTCATGATTTGTTTTTTTTACTTGTACATTAGAGTTTTGTTTAGATGCTTTCAAGTTGTAACACTACCATTGGTTTTATTTATTTAAGGCATATATCTTTTCCTATTGATCCTTCTACTGTTATTTCTATAGTATATATAATCCATGTATCTTGTTTTAGGATGAGATAAATCATTCCCTCTAGTTTGGGTTTGATGCCCAGGTGCTAGTCGCTATCCTATGGGGATTGGAAACACCCTTTGGGCCAATAGTGAATCGGTTTGGGTACCAGTCTTTGGAGGGTATCCTCGGTTGGTTTGTTACAATACATCTTTAGAAACTCATAGAATTATAGTCAGATAAGGATAAATATTTGGAAAAATTAGTTAATAATCTCAATATATTCCTAATATAAAGTAAAATATGAGTTTTATTGTCTTACCCATGATAGTGAGTTGGAAATTATATCTCGAGTCATACCCTTAGCTAGTTTTCATTAGTGAGTAGTAATTAAAAATGTGAGGATTTAATTTATTTAGGGGGGATTCAACATAATAGATTTTAGGGAAAATTTTATTTACTTAAACCATATGTATATATTTCATAAATATGTTCTTTTATTCAATTAAAATATTTAATCTTAAGTAGGAATTAAAACATAGAAGATAGTAATTAAACTAACAACACTTTATTCATGAAAGACCCAAGAACACACTGAGAGGGGAGGAGTGAATCAGGGTGTCAACATTTTCTTCTAAAGTGACAAATATTTTTCCAATGTTGGTAGGAACTTTTTAAACATTTCTAATGGGAATGTACAGAAAATAACAAATCACATGAAAAGAGACAACACGACAATTTTACTTGGTTCACCATTAAGGGCTAGTCCAAGGAGCATATGCCGACAATGTGTCGGCTGTACCTAAATCCACTAATCTTAATTAGTTGTTTAATATATAAGTTTAGACATAGTCACTATGTACTTGGAACACTTCCTTTATAAGATTTTAGGGATAATATACTGCATCCCTTAGAAGACTTTTGTTGACTCCCCTTAGCTCACTACCTTGGGTGAAGTATTACTCAGTTTATCGACTTGAAGGTCTCTTTTGTAGGTTGACATTAAATTATTTGTTCCTGAATAGAATGAGACTCTTCTTTCACTATAATACCGATTTGATTAACTTTGAAAGCACTTTTCACTTAAAGTTGATGTTCAAAACTACTATTCATGGAGATCCTTTATGAAGCTCACAACCTTCGTGAAGAAAATTGCCTTTACAGAATAAATTTCCTTTACAGAACAAAATACCTTCTAGAAGCTCACTAAGTCAACATGTAATTCCCAGTCATCATGAAGAATCCATTACTCAGAAGCATTGGCATCATTCAATACCTAACTAGTCTTTTCGTGATGCTCAAGCTTACATAGAAATCTAGATTCACAGAGCTCCCAACTTTCACAAAATCAGAGTGATTATAGATTTTCTCTGATTATTTTCATGTAAAATGAAGTGGGAGTAGCCTCATATATATTTACTTAGACCTTCATGAAATTCCAATGCCTCCATCACATTTTATGTTAACCTTAAAAAACATCTTCACAAATATCATCCATTTGCGAATCTCCAGCAATATTTTTTATATTCGTGGAGATTACCATCAATGTATCGCTCATTCACGGTGCTCCACTTCTCGTAGTCACAGAGAACATTGTCAACTCATCATGAATTATCCAAGATCCCCTTCACAAAACCTAGTATTCATGGAACCTATTACTTTACCATTTTTATGAAGAGTGGAATCCAAAAAACAACCTTTCATGATTCTAGCCTCTTCTTCCTGATTATGAGACCAAAAATTTAGAAAACATTGGGTAACTACGCCTCCTTAAACACTGAAGTCATCCTAACCATAAAAACACTTATCTTTCAAACTCCTTGATCAATCCAGTGTGGATTTATAAAAAACAAAAAACCAAACTCTATTACTAGAAAATAACAACCTTGGTTTAAAAAATATCCCCTTTTGGGTTTGTTGGAAATCTGTAGATATATTCAATAAAGCACCAGCCACTATCAAAACCTGAAATAAGGGAGATAAGATATCCAACACTCTAAGTCTATGTGAGCAATTCTCAGTGTAGAAAACAATAGGGGAAGCATGAATTGGGTTCTCATGTTTTGGAATACTTAAAGATGTCCAAGCTAAGATCTGAATCTTTCCTCATAATGCTAAATTATCATCGCATCACAGAAGCATTACATGGTTTTTCAAAAACATGAAACCAAAAAACCATATAAAACATTGAAATTTTCATTCTTCTTTTTTAAAAGTTGAATTTATACATTCCTATATTTTGAAAATAAACCCAAATAACTTGTATTTTTACTTGTAGAGCTCAAAAAGACACTCCCCCTAGATCGTATCTCCCCCATAAACCTGTATCAATTCAAAAAATAAATTAAAATAGTTAACAATACTAGGGAGAAGAGAAAACCTGAACCTCCTCATGAATTGAGATATGGTTTAACACTGAGGTTCAACCTATGTTTCTAGAAAACATGTGCTACTAATGGTATGGTCATAATGTCATCCACTTGGTCACCAATTCCAACATGATCCATTTTAATCATGCATTGTTTAACCCTTTATTTGATGAAGTGATATTTGATTTCAATATGTTTCATAGGATAATGATGAAAAATATTCTTGTTAAGATCGGTCACACTCTTGTTATCATAGTGAATCACCATCGGCTATTTCACCTCATCACCAATATCTATCAGTTGCTGATTCACCCACAATAGATGAGTGCAAGACTTTGTAGCAGATATAAAATCTTCTTCAATAGTACTAAGATAAGTGATTTACTATTTATTACTCAACCATACCACACATTTCTTTCCAATAAATAATTATCCACCACTTGTGGAATTTCTATCCACAACATCTCCAACCCAGTTAATATCAGAAAATGCTGATATTTCATTATCTCTTTTTTCAGAAAAGTATAAGCCATAACTGTGAGTACCTTGAATGTACCTAATGATTATTTTAACTATCGCCAAATGTTATTACTTAATATTACTTTGAAATTTGGCCTCTAATAATGTTTTAAAGATGATATATGTCCATATTTCAATCAAGTACAAAAGGCTTCCAGTGATTCTTCTATAAATGGTGGGATCCACATAAGTCTCATCCTAATGCTTTCCAAGTTTTTTCTTAACCAAAATAGGAATTGACATTGATTTGGAGTCATGCATATTGAATTTATTCAGAAACTCTCCTACATAATTTTCTTGATAAATGAAAGTGTAATACCTCTTCTGAATCACCTACAACCCCAAGAAGTATGTGAGTTCACCAATCATAGACTTTTCAAATTTTGATTTCATGTGATTGGAAAATTCTTCTACTAATATCTGCCTATTTCCAACAAAAATAATATCACCCACATATACCAGTACCATAAATTGATCTTCCTATGATTTTTTCACATAGATATTATGATCGAAACCTCATATTTTGAATTAAAACTTCTTTAGATATGCATCCAGTCGAGAATACCATGAAAACAATGTCTTATTTAGACTATATAGAGCCTTATTTAATCTAAAAACATTTGTTTCATCATTTACAATAAGAAAACCCACTAGTTTTTCAATGTATACTTCCTATTAAATAACTCTATTTAGGAATTCTATTTTGACATCCATCTGATAAATTTTTTATCCTCTTTGAATTTCCATAGAAAGGAAATTCTTGATCAAATATAGTCTTTATACTGGAGAAAATGTTTCTTCAACATCAATGCATTCAATCTATGAATAGAATTTACACACCAATCATTCATTATCTCTGATCACATTTCTATGCTCATCATTTTTTAAAGATCCACTTTATTCCAATAACATTGCGATCTTTAGGTCTCTTAACTAGATCCCATGTTTGGTTCTTATCAATATGATCCAATTATTCATTCATGGCCTTAACACATGATCCATGCTTCACATCTTCTTCAAATGATGTTGGTTCAAAAATTGATAGGAAGGTAGAATGTGCTTCACTCCTCATTCTCTTTGTTTGTGTGGGTGATTTCCAATACCCAATGATGTCAGATTGATCAATTTATACCATTCTATTTCTCCTGTAAGGTTTAGATGAATTTTCTTCAGCCATGGTTTCCTATTTTGATTCTTCTTATGAATCATCATCATTTTTTGACCTATGAATGTTTTTTCATGCCTTCCTTCACTTTTATATTTGAATCTATTCCATATCCACTGTCTTTATCATCTTCTATCATATCAGCATAAGAGATCCTCATGGTATTTGTGGTCTTATATTCAATGATATTTACATTAATTCTTTCCAAAATTATTCTAAGATGATTATTGAAACATTTGAAGGATTTTATCTTCATTGAATATCCAAGGAATATTACTTCATCTACATCATCACCAAAATTTCCTTGATTGCCTTATTTTTTTGATGAAACATTTAATTAAAAAACATAAAAATATTTCAAAGAGGGCTTCCTCCCATGCAAAAACTCATATGGTGTCTTGATTTCTTCCATATGGAGCTCCGTTCTATTTTGAATGTACACTGCTGCTTGAATAGCCTCTTTCCAGTAGTGATGAGAGATATGACTCTCAATCAGTATAGTTATGGCCATATTTTTTACCTGTATATTTATACATTCAACCACCACATTTTTTTGTGGGGTTATCACTACAACCACTTAATGCTTTATTCTATTGTTTTTCAGGTAGTTTTCAAATTCAATGGATGTGTATTCACCTCAATTTTTAGATCATAGAAATTTGATTGTGCAACTAGTATAATTCTCAGTTATTTGACGATAACTTTTTATGAAATCAAGAACTTGGTGTTTACTATGTATAACAGAATGAAGATGCGATGTGGGGCGTCTCTCCGAGCGGCTTGACGAACCCTCGAACCTCAATCCCTAATCTACAAAAAATCGGAGATGTTAGGATCTCTCATTTATAAATTATCTGACTCATGGCCTCCTTTGATCCGGAATGGGAGTGTTCCTTCATCTCCACTACTGCTCAAACGAAAGAGGAAAAAATCCTTGAAGAGAATGGTTCGGGAAAAGCGACGAATACAAAACCTAGGGGGATTTCCTTCCTTGAGGCTCTGCACAGATCAGATCTACCCAAATCAACACTGAAAAAACCTCCCATGCTAAAAAAATGGATGATGGAGGATTCTCTGTGGAGGCCGATCCCGAAGCGATTCAACAGAGGACTCAAATGTGTAAGTTATCTATCATGGGTCGCATTGCTTATTTAAAAGGGGAAAAACCTTGGTCATATTTTGATATTAATCCTTGAATTTCTCACTGTTGTGGATTTTCTTATTGGAAAATAGTCCCATTGGGTAAGGGTTATTTTTATATTATGTTCTCCTCATAGGAAGACTTAGATAGGGTACAGAGGATAGGTAATCTATAACTCAAACCTAGTCTGTTACGTATCTCTAAATGGGATTTTTCTTTTAATCTGAACACTCATAGGGAAAACATGGAATAGGTATGGGTTATACTGCATAACCTCAACTAGTTTTTTCGGCATCCGAAGATCTTAAATGACTTAACCTCTTGTATTGGTACCCCCCTGAAGATTGATTAAAGAACCTTAAATGGTGAGTTAGGATTATTTGTAAGAGTTATGGTAGAAGTGAACCTAGAAACTAGACCGCCACATTCTATTTCCTTTAATGACAAGGATTATAAGGCTAAAGTGAGGATTTAATATGAGAGAAATCCACCTTTCTATGAGTACTATAAAATCATAGGTCACTCGATACTAAACTGTAGGGTAGTGCACAAATAAGCCTCACAAAAAAGTGGTATTGAATGGACCGAGACCAAAAAACCAAAGAAAGATAAAGGTACTCCCTTTGATAAACCTGAAACTTCTAAGAAGAACACTGAAAAATGGGTTATCAAATCCAAACCTTGAATCCATTAGGGGTTGAAGTGGGAAAATCCTATGCTGATTTAGTAGAGGAATAGGAAAATGAAACCGAAGACCAATGTATAACTAATGACATTGAAACAACTATTAAGGAATTACTTAAACATTCTCAATTAGATTCAGAAGCTAAAACATTAGAATCCAATCTTAGCTATCCTATAAAAAAGGTGAAGGATTTTGATCTTACACTGACACCCCCTATAATGATGGATTGCACATCACATTCTCCAGTTTTACCCACTGGGACCATGAATGATTTGAATTCTAATCTCCTAAAAATCTCACAGGGTGAAGAAAAAGATACACTTATGGCCAATACTGTCCAAGAAAAATTCAACAAACCTCCCCTGCTACACTTAATATTGAAAATACCAATACTAACTTGATTATTTAGGAATCTGGTAGTGATAATCAATCTGAGAAAGTAATCACTTGTGATTTCATAATTGATGGAACTCACTCCTTCTTCACCTTTATTTAAGCTAAAAATAGATACCAAGATAGGAGGCCCCTAAGGAATGACCTTTCCTATTTAGGTACCAATATCAATACTCCTTAGTTTTTGATTGGAGACTTTAATTCCATTCTAAATGAAAGTGAGAAAATTGGTCCATATCATGATGCTATTTCCACTAGAGAATTCAAAACTTCTATTTAAGACAAAAACCTTATAGAAATTAATCTTACTGGTTCCAAGTTTACTTGGTATAAAAGGCACTACAATAGGGTGGTTGCCTCCAAGTTTGATAGAGCCTTCATGAACGTCCCTACTTTGGATAAATGGGACACTATCTCCAGCATCACCCTCCACAAGATGCAATCTAAAAACCATCCCATTCTTGTCAATGTCTCCACAAAAAATACGACACCCTCACTTACTTTTATATTTAACAATATTTGTTTTTATAATGATGAATGCACTGATATCATCAAAAAGGTTTGGTATTCTATGTCACACTTCAATGATACCTTTGCTTGTTCTATTAAGTTAAGAAACCTAAAACATATTCTCAAAAGTTGGTGTAGTTATACTACCAAACAGTTTAACAATGACACCCTTCTTATTGAGGAAGAGATTAGTCAACTTCAAAAAAATAACACTAGCTCTGAATTCAATACTAATCCAACTCAAGAAATAAATCTTTCAATAAAACTAAACTATTTGCTCACCTTTAAAGAGAACATGAGGAAATATAATTTTAAAGTTAAATGGTTATCTGATGGTGATATAAAAACGAAGTTCTATAACTCTCTTCATAGAGTCAGGAAATCTTACAGACCGCTATCTTTGTTAAAAGATGGGTAAAACCTATTAGACAATGAGGATGATATTGCTAGTCACATTATCTCATAATTTGAATCCATCTTCAATTGTCTTAACAAGAACAAATACCTCTTACCTGAGGTCCTTACAAAGGTGGTTAATTATGAGGATAACTCTCTTCTTCTAAACATACCTCTTGATCATGAAATTAAAGACACTGTCTTTAGTTTTAATCCTGATAGTCCTCCGGGTCCTGATGGTTTTAATAATGGGTTATTTCAACATTATTGGGACATTGTCTATTTGGATGTTTTCAAACTTGTCAAATCTTTCTTCTCCAATTGTGTCCTCCCTCATGGAATAAATGCTCAATTTATTTATTTTATTCCTAAAGTGGAAAATGCTTTATAGATCCACCTTTTTAGACTCATTTTTCTCATTAACACACTCTTTAAAATCATCACTAAAATCATTATTAATAGACTTTCAACTACCATGGACAAAATTGTCTCTTGGAACCAATTTGGATTTATCAAGGGTAGATCTATCCAAGATTGTATTTGTCTTTCCTCTGAGTGCATCAACACTCTTAACAATGTTAATAGAGGGGGTAATATTGTAATTAAACTTTACATTAAAAAATATTTTGATACGATGGATTGGAGATTCATATTCAAGGTTCTTCAAGGATTTGGTTTCAATGACTCCTTTATTTCTATAATCAGAACCCTTTTCAAATCGACCTCTATTTCTATCCTGATCAATGGTTCTACCAAGGGCTACTTCAAATGCACCAAAGGTGTAAGGCAAGGTGAACCTCTACCTTCCATTCTTTTCTCCATTACAGAGGATTATTTTAGTCATATCCTCAATCGTCTTGGGGATCAGACCAAACTCAAACCCATTCATGTTTCTAGGAATGTGAATGCTCCCACACATCTTATATATGCTGAGGATATCATCCTTTTTTTGCAAGGTGATAAAATAAATATTCTAAACCTCAAAAATTCTCTATCTCACTATGAAGAGGTTTCTGTTCAAACCATTAGTTGGAACAAATATTTTATCTTCTTTGGAAAAAAATTCCCTCCCAGCAGAAAAGGTAACATTATCAGTGACTTAGGCATTAAAGAGGGTTATTTTCCTTTTACTTACCTTGGTGTTCCTATATTTTGGGGCAAATCCAAGTCTTCTCACTTTTCTATAATTGTTGACCAAGTTTTTAACCAACTATATTCTTGGAGGAAAATCCCTCTCATTGGTAGGAAGATTATTCCTTGTTAAATCCACTATTGTTTCTAAAATAGTTTACTCAATGATGGTTTATAAATGGCCTATTGGGCTTATAAAAAAATGAATACCTTAATAAAAAATTTCATTTGTACTAGTAGAATATTGGAAAGAAAGCTTGTGACTGTCCCCTGGTTAACTTGTTGCAAACCTATTGATAAGGGTGGGATTGACATAAAAAATCTTAGGTACTTTAATGAGGCCCTTCAAGATAGACTCACTTGGAACCTTCTTTATAATAATTTTAATTCTATCTCTTTTATCAAAAAGATATTTCTTGGCAAAAATAAGGAAGGAAAATTTAACTTCATCAACTCCTCTATCTAGCCATCTATTAAGAAATCCTTTTCCACCATCATGAATGATTCCAGATGGATGGTTACTAGGGATTCCTCAATTAACTTTTGTTTGGATAACTGGATTGGAACCCCCCTTATATCTATGATTCATCCTGACCAAAACCCTAAAATAACCACCTACTCAATTAGAGATATGCTAAATTCTCATAACGATCATCTTATTGAATCCATTATGAACATCATTAACAACTATCCTTTCTCAAACACTGATGACTTTTTAATTTGAAAACCTGCTCACAATGGTATGATTAATTCAAAAAACATTTATAATCATTTTTTTGTAATTCTAAAAGTGATTTTGGTTGTCTAAAACTCTTTAAAAAACCTTGGATAAATTCTTTAATATTCACTCTTATTTGGAGCCTTTCTCATAATAAATTTTCCATAGACAGATGCCTTCAATCGTTTGGTATTCAACTTTCCTCTAAATGTAGGCACTGCAATCAACGCAGAGAAGACACTAAACACTTATTCCTTTCTTGTACTACTACCTTTGCTCTTTAGAACTAAATTTTTGAAATTTTTAACTACAGATGGTCGATTCTTGACTCTATCAACACTCAACTAAAGAGATGTGCAGAAATGGAAAATTTTACGCAAATTAAGAACCTATTCCTTGCTGCGGTTGCTGAGCTCCACCATGTGATTTGTTATGATAGAAATACTATTACATATAAAAAATACTCACTCAATCATAATGTAGGTAGGTTTTAGATTCTTATTTCTATACGTGAAGCTACATTGATGCAAAAGGGTCACTACAACAACATTGTTGAGGACTTTAAAATTCTAAGACGTCTTCAGATTGAAGGAAATTTTTTTCAACCACATCATACCTTTGAAGTGTTTTGGCATGCTAACTTTCCTAGTTGGATTAAAGCTAATGTGTATGGTTCCTTGAAAGGAAATCCAGGTCCCACAGGTTGTGGTGCTATCTTTAAGAATCACCTTGTTTAGATCCTTAGATGCTTTCTTGGGAAATGTGGCATTTTCTATTCTTTGAAATAAAAAATGACGGGTATGATACATGTAGTTTATTTCAAAAGGAATCATGGTTGGAATAATATCTAGTATGAAAGTGATTTGACTACCATGGTTCAAGTAATTTGGAAAAGTGTGACACACCTTGTGTGGCTGATCACTACCCATTGGATGGATTGCACCCAGTCGCTTCTCGACATCAACTACATTATAACTCATATCTATCATGAAGCTAACACAATTTCTGATGGACTTGATAACAAAGGAATAAATCAAGACATTACCTGGATTGATGATCTTCCCACTGATCTTCTTCATCTTCTTGATAAAGATTGTAATATGATCTCATCCTTTAGAATCATGTAATATTTTTCTTTTAAATAAATTGTTCTAGACTTTAAAAAAAAGTTTACTATGTATAACCATCACATAAGACATTATTCTATAATCATCAATGAAAAAAATGAAGTACCTTTCTCCATTTTTCCCAACAACATTTATTAGACCACATACGTTTGTGTGGATGAGTTCCAAAAGATTTGATACACTTTTCTTCTTTGGCCGATATGAACTACATACCAAATTTCCTCACATGCAAGAATAACATGTATTTTCCCATTAATGCTTCAGATTGGGGATGTACATGACAATATTCATCTTATATATATTTTCCATGCATTGTTGATTAATTTGACCTAACCTCCGGTGACACAAGTTGTTTTCTTCTTTAATAGTTAAGTAACAAATGTTCTCTTTACTGTCCACCTGGTACAAATTTCCATATGTTATGAATCATTTCATGAGATAATTTCCTATATTTACTTTTATAATGAAACAATTTTGATTGAATGTCACTATAAGTCATGATTCATAAATTTTACTCACACTCAGAAGATTATAATGTTAACTATCCACATAGAGAACTTCAGTTTTCTTTAGCTCATCATTTTCCAGTTATGTACTTCCACTGCCTTTGATATTTAAAGAACTATCATTGTCGAACCTTAATATTCCATAAAACATTTTTCTTAAAATTATTCAATAAATATGAATTCCTCATCACATGGGATGAGAATCCTCTTCCAAAAATCCAGGGGTTATTTTTCTTCATAGTTTTGAGAGCTATTTCTGTATGGTTGGATTTATCTATAATATTATTTTCATTCTATGAAATATTTGATTGATTGTAGGATAATGATGGTCTTTCCAATATATTTTCCATGTGCATTGGTTCTTCATGCTCATAATGTTCTTCCAGATAAGAATACCTAATTTCAAGAGTAACTCCATCTGGTTGGTGGGTATTGACTTTTCTTTTAAGTTTTGTAATTAATACTCCCACATTTCCTCTACCTGAAATCAATATCTTTATGATCATAGTTAGAGTAGTGAAAAAAATATCCATAAAATATATTTATTCTATATTATATAGGATATGAATTAATTATCCTTTTTGACTTCTTATCTCTTCCACATTCAAATAACTCCTTGCCTCTTCACAGTATGACATGGTATGACCTAGATAGCCACAAAATTGACATTTTATAAGAGGAAATGTTTCTAACTTCTATTCCTGATCATATACCCTTAATTAGAAAAATATTTTAATTTTAGATCATTTATAGATACTTGTGGATAGTTTTTAGTTCTCCTTTTAGTTTTATTTGAGGATTTCTTTATTAGGACCTTATGTGACATTTTGATATGTCCAAATTTTATCTTCCCTTTATTTTGACCCATTTTATTTATATCCTTTGATGTTTTATCATCACAACCAATTCCACTATTTCCCATGCATGTGGATCTCTAATCATTTAAAACCTTCTCTACTCCTTTAGAGCCATGATTATATCTCTCTAACAACTCGTCATTTGAGAACCTTCCAAACCATATTTTCTTCTTTTTTCCCCTTGAATTTGATTTAGCTTCAAGTTTACTCCTTAGATTAACAAATTTTTTTTCAAGACCCTTAACTGCCTTAGAATTCTACTACAGTTGGGATGTAAGTTCATTGATGAACTTTTTCTATTCCTCAATCCTGAGATAAAATTAGACTACATCTTCTGAGCATTCAATAGTTTTTGAATGTTCTTTTACAACTTATTCTAGATGATCAATTTCAGATTCAAGATGATCAATATATTCTGAAGACTCTTGTAGAACAGTTTTCAACTTTTTGTTTCTATTTATTTGATATTAAATATTAATAAAAGAATCCTCATGTTCCAACTTGATATAAGTATCACCAATCAATTGATTATCTGTAGATTTATCTTTTGAAGATTTTGAATTTTCAACTATAGCCATAATTGATGCTTGGGTTCCATATTTAAACTCTGGTTCTTCATCCTTTAAAAATTCATTATCATCTTATTATTCTATATAGATGAAACTCTTCCTCTATAATTTCATTCCTGAGTTTTGGTCTCTCTTTTGGGGAAACCTTTTATGAGTCTTATGTATGTTTTTAGCTTCACTTTCTTCATCAACAAACTTACTTAAACATCTAGAGGCAATGTGACCAACTCTACCATGTCGAAAGCATACTAAAGGAATATTTTTTTTCAAATCTACCTTTTCATCTCTTGAATTTATTGAAAAAAAGAGAAATAAGTTCATATTCCCCATTATATTCATCAACTCTATCTCTAGAAACATCAAGTTTTTACATGGATTTGAATTTTATTTTCTTTCTTACTCAAGTTGTTTCATATTCTAGTTTGACTCTCATTTCATATACCACTAGACTACTTATTAGATCATCTAGATAAAATTTAGAAAGATACCTTTTCTTAGGGGATAACACTTTTGGATTATTGAGAGGTGGAATCATTTTCAATATTTTCTTTCTAATGTCAATGTCTTTTATTTCTTCACCAAGTCCTAGTATTTCTCCAACAACTTTAGTGATTTGATTAAAAGAGGTATCTTCATTTTCATGAGGATTCATTTTTAGATCATAAAACCTATCGTGAAAAACTTGGAGTTTATCCTCGTTCACTTTATTTTTTACTTCATATATATTTTCCAGTTTTTCCCATATAGACTTAGCTAAATTGAAACTCATCACTTTTAGATAGATTTGATCAGATTGATCTATAGTAAGAGAATTCTATGCTTTGGAATCTATATCAATCATTTTCTTATCTATTTCAGTCATAGAAAATCCTATTGCATTAGTGACCTGTATCTCTTGTGAAGTGGAAAAAAGTACTTCTATTCCAAGTGATATTAGATGATATCTCATTATGTTATTCCAAATCTATAAGTTTCTTCCATCAAATAGGGGGAGTCCCCTAACATTTACTAAATTATACATGACAAAAAACTAGGACATATTTAACTACAAAAACCTATAAACTCCCTCTGATACCACTTGAAGGACCTCAAAACACCCTGAGTGGTGAGGGGTGAATCAGGGTGTCAAATTTTTCTTCTAAAGTGATGGATATTGTTCCCACATTGGTATAAAACTTTTAAATCTGTCTGATGGGAATGTGCAGAAAACAACCAATCTCATGCAAAGAGACAACACAACAATTTTACTTGGTTCACCACTAAGAAATATTCCAATAAGCATACACCAAAAGTGTGTCAGTCACACCTAAATCCATTAATAATAACTATTTGTGGAATACATAAGTTCATACATAGTCAATCTATTCCAAGAACATTACATTTACAAGATTCTAGGGATAACATACTCCATCCCTTAGAACACTTTCGTTGACTCCCCTTAGCTCACTACCTTGGGTGAATTATTACTTAGTTTATCGACTTGAAGGTCTATTCAGTATATTGGCATTAAAGTATTTATCCTAGAATAGCATGAGACTCTTCTTACACTATAGACCTGAGTTGATGCACTTTAAAAGCACTGTTCACTTAAATGTGATGTTCAAAGCTACTATTCACAGAGCTCCTTCGCAAAGCTCAGAAACTTCATGAAGCAAACTATCTTTATAGAACAAACTGCCTTTACAAAGTTCACTGATTCATCATGGAATTACCAGTCATCATGAAGCACCCATTAGTCAGAAGCATTGGCATTAGTCAAGACATAACTATTATTTTCGCAATGCTTAATCTCTCATATAAAGATAGATTTACAGAGCTCCCAAACTTCAAATAATCAAATAAATTCTATATTTTCTATGATTATTTTCATGTCAAATGAAGTTGGGGTAGCCTCATATATATAGAATCATCCTTTTTTTAATCTCCCATTCCTCCAGTGCATTTTACGTTAACCATAAAAAACATCTTTGTGAAGCTCCTTCATTCACGAAGATCCAGTGGTATTTTTCATAGTCATGGAGATGACCATAAATTCATTGTGAATTCATGATGCTCCACTTCTCATAATTATGGAGAACACCGTCAAATCATCGCGCATTCTCTAAGCTTTCCTTCATGAAACCTAGTCTTTGTAAAACCCATGAATTTACCATTTTTATGAAGAGTTTATTCTAGAAAACAAAATTTCATAATGCTATCTTATTCCTTCTGATTATGTGGCCACAAATATGGAAAACACTGGGAAACTACACCTAATTAAACACTAAAGTCATCCACATCGTAAAAATACTTCTCTTCCAAACTCCTTGATCAACCCAGGGTGTATTGACAAAAAACAAAAAAACAGACTCCGTTACTAACAAAGAAAATCCTTGGTTCCAACAATTCATTCACAGTAGAACATTATAACAATCTCTATAGAATATTACACACCATGGATGATTGCATCCAATAAAAAAGTATAATTTAAATTGGGAAAATAAACAGAAATGAATAACATCTTTAAAACCTGTAAATCCCCTAGATCATCTCCACTATTGAGAATCACTATTAGTACAACTAAATCAAATATTAAAAAGAACATCTTGAAAGGATAAATCATGTTATAAAATCTAAATTTAAAATTAAGAGAATGGGAAGCATGATTTTAGAATTTGGAATGCAATGAATTTATAGGATGTAATAAGGAAAATATTGTCATTATAAAGGGAAATATGGTTATTAGAAATATGGTTATTGGGTATACATGTATCCCGATAGGTATACTAAAGTTGAGTATTGTTAATAAAAAACTTAAAATAATATAATTCACAAATAATAAATAATTAAATAAAAATATTATATTTAATTAAAATATTTATTTATAAAAATATTTTTATGCATTACATATTATTATTATTATTAAAGTATGACATGATGTATTTATATAATTAAAAGTATGATATAATGTATTTATAAAATTTAAAGAAATATTTTAATATTAATGTATTAATAAAATTAAATTTTAAAATATAAATACAATTTTTTAATTATTTTCAGTGAAGATTATTTGATATAAAAGTCATATTTTTTAAAGAACTATATTTTTTAAAATATTGTGTATTTTTTGAATTAATCTTTATCAAAGAATGATTTTAATGAAATTTAATGATAATATGTACAAAAAATAAATTAACATGCATCCAATAATTATTTATAGGTAAGTAATAAGAATAAATTTATTTAATTCTTAAATGATACATTTTTATTAAATTTATTTTATAATATATGCACTCTTATATTGAAATTAATTTTTATCAACTCTAGAAAAAAAAATTAATAAAAAAGTTTTTATTTTATTAATCATAATATCTAAATTTGGTAATAAGGACATTTTTATTTCTAAAATAAAAATAAGTGACCAAGTAAATATTATTTATCACTATAAAACATTTATTTTTCAAAAATTATTTTTATAAATGATGTGTAATTTTTATCTAAATAAATTAAATTTATCTCTTATTAATGGCTCTAATATGATGTTCAAACATATAAAAAAATATATTAACACTCATTTAATTATCAACTGATAATAAATTAGAATAATAATAGTTGATATTTAAAAATTCATTTTTTCACAACATCATTTTTTTCTATATATCTTATGTTTTAACTTAATAGATAATTTTATCATATTTAGTTATTGAATTAGATTAAATGGAGACAAAATTAGGAATCAACATACCCAAATTCATTAAAATGTTTCATCTTATTTTTTATCAAAAGAATAATTACCAAGGTGAAAATTTAGTAAAGGTTAATAAGGGGTTATTTAAAGTGGATCAAATTTTATTAATTTAACATGAAACGTAGAAATTATAGAAGACTTTTTAGGTTATAAAGTCATACCCGAATGTATCAATAACATTTCCTCACCTAAATCACCTAACTACCATTTGATTCCATCTCCACCCCTCACATTACTTTCAATTCTAAGGAAAAGTCCCTCTTCTTCACCTATAAAAGGAGCTAACTTCCACCCACTTCTTTCTATACATACCCTTAAAATTCCTATTGAACACATACCCATTTCGCCTCTCATAAGACCCTATTACACTTTTGGTAGCCCCTGGTTATAATAAAGTTCACCAATTCCTCCATTTACAAGGTAAATAATGTTTGAAAAATGTCTTCATATAAAATTCTTGAAAATAACTTTTCAAAGTGACTCATAACTTTTTCATTTTAAAAAATTTTTAAGAAATTATTTACAAAACACTCCTTTTATGATCCTATTTATATTTTACTATTTATATCCAAATGATATATCTTTTATGGAGTTATGTTTTATGAATCACCCTCTTAATTCCCTTGTGAAATACTTGTTTTATATGATTCATTTTTTTAGTATCAATTGATCAAACTCTTGAGGTCATTTTATGCGATACTACTTAAAAATGTTACAAAATGAATGTTCTTTCTACAAGTTCTTCATGATATGAAATATGATTAATTTTATGCATCACTCATGTGTATGAATTATAATTATGTGATGGGAAGGGTCCTATATATCCCTATAATGTATTGGTAAAGGTTTTATGTCACATGAGATACGGATGATGCATGTACTTTATTATTATGATCACAACATGATATGTGTACAATTTTGTTATGTTCGCAATGTGATTCATGTATATTATTGTTATGTTCACGAATTTATGCATTTAAATGATTAATATTCTCACAATAATATGCATACACATTATTGTTATGTTCACAACATGATTCTTAGACATTTTTTTATATTTACATATTTATGCATGGGATTAGTTAAAGATATATTTTCACACAATTTTATGATTTCCAATGATTATGTATGTGACAAACTCTTATTCCATTATATACATTTTATAATTTAATATTATAAGTCCTTAAATTATACCCCATTTATAATTCTTATTATTTCTTGTTTTTTTTTCAATCGGATATTTCTATCACGATCATGTTTACTCACATGCTTATTATAAAACCCCATTATCAGCTTTCAGGAACTTTTATCCCTTGATTTTGATCATCCTTTGTTTTGATCTTGTTTTGGGTTGTTTTTTGAGACTTTAAGAAATTTTTAGAGTTTTTGGGATAGTTTATGGTTGGGACATGATTAGGGAAAACATGTGGGTTAGACTAGGAAACCATGTTCCATGTGTTAGAGTTCTAGAGGGGGGAACACAACTAGTTAAAACCATGTGACCTCCCCCTATAACCATACAACATGAGATAGTGGAGAGAGCATGGTTGGTGCATGGTTTCCAAACCTTGCTGACAAATTGTGCACCCTTTTTCTAGTTTCCTAGGGGAGAGCACAAATATACCATAATGTTTGTCAAAATGTGTATCTAAATCATGAAAATATCTCTAAAATCCCAATAAGGGTGCATAGTTAGGCACAAAATTATCTGTAAATGTGCTTACTAACCCCAAAAACCATAAAATATGATTTTAATTATATGAAAATTATAATTAAAGTCCCAAAACCTCCATTATATTTCCTAATATCTTCCTAATCGAACCTAATTCAACCCTCTCAGTTTTAGAGGCACTCTAGAGAAGATTTTGGCTCCTCAAACCCCTTTTCTTATTAGATCAAAGTGCTAGTGGATGCGATTGATCACTCTCTAGTAATTATAGTCTATTTATTTAATAATTTTTCTTTATTTACCTCTCACCTTATTTGAGAGCGGTGAATCCTCTTGATTCTGATAGATTGGAACCTTGATTCGATGAATTGTAATTTTAGGGATTCTTCTTCCATCTCCTGCACCTTCTGCTTCCTATTGGAGTTTCTTGTTTCGAGTTATTGATTGATCAAGTGAATAAGTGAAGGTGGTTCCATATATATTTTCCCTACACTTGAAACCTTAATTGTTTACTTTATTTAAATTAACCTTTTAATTGACTTCTGAACCTTGATTTGGGAATATTTAGATGATTTTTTTTCAAAAGGCATGGAATTGTGAAACAAAACCCTTTTTCAAAGTCTTTGAAAATATTGGGTGGATTTTGATAAATATGTATTAGAATTAAAAGTGATTCGATGAAATAATTTGATATTGACTCCTGATAAAAATAGGTTGAAATGAAAAGGCATGAATTTGATGAAAGCCTATGATTTGGTTTTGAAATTGAAATGGCACATTGAAACATGAAATTAGTAATTTGAAATGTGAATAATGAATTGAATTAAAAATAAATATTTTTCCTATGATTGGATTATTGATTGATTGTTTAAATCACATGTGAGCTTGATTAGTTAGTTGGTGACTAGAATAAGAACACTAGGAATCCAACCCCCTAACAATGGATTGACAATGAAAATTATAAATAAACCAAATTTAGCATGATTTCCCCCAATGGGGTGTTGATTAATTATATCCTAAAGGATTGAGCCTTAGGGATGTGTGAAAACTTTGATCCATGATTGATTGACTAAGTAGTTCAAGGATATTAGAGTTACGAACTAATAATCCCTAGGGAATATGAGCATGGTGATTTTTTTGTTTTGATTTGATAATTAAATTCTAGTTTTAATTGAACTAATTTATTCATGCCATTTTATTTTTATAAAAATGTTCATTTAAGCCGGTTTTGGATATAATTTCCATTTACATGACTTGAAATCATGTTTGAAAAAAATGAAATAATGATTTTCCATGCGGCCTATTTATTGAAATTGAATCATAAATGGTTTATTTGTTATAGAATTTATTATGGAACTTTTGGTAATATCATACTAGGCTATTTTTCTCACACCCTAACTTTGATTTTGGTTATTTGTAGATTCTTTTCTAATAGGTCTTTGAAAAGGGGAAGCTCAACTTAGAGGTGGCAGGTGTACTTGACTAGAGGTACCTTGGGAAATAGTAGTGACTGATGGAGCTATGGTCCACTCATTACATGGAGATTTTAAGACTTGGCTTGATGGATATTATGTTATTTTATTGGATGATGTACTATTTTGGTCTATATTTATCTTCTTGTTTTATTTTTATCCTTGAGTAGTGTTTGGAATATTGAATATTCATTGATTTATTTTCCACTATTCAATATTGATTGATTGTTCTTATAGTGAAATCATTCCCCCTAAGGGTTTGTGATACCCAAGTAATAGTCTCTAGCTTGTGAGGATCGGGAATTCCATTTGATTTATGTTAATATCGACTCTAGTATTGGTGTACTAGGGTATTTGGGTTGGTTTTTTATAAATTGGTATTAAAGGATAGGTTGAGAACATTCTATTGATGTCAGTATGTAGTTTGGGATGTCTTGGTAAACCTAAGGTAGGATTTTCCAGACTTAAGGGGTATTTTATGAGTGAGTTTCTGGACAAAAATCATCATATCAAGCCTTGATTCATAGTGAGTGTTTTAGAAGATAGACTTTAATTGATCTTATTTTAGTCCTTTCCCAAACTTGATCTGAGTATTTTGAATTTCCAAAAAATTAAATTCTATATGATGGAATTGATATTAATGTATCTTAGATTTAGTTGATGTTATGAGTAACATTTGTAATGTTTTTGTGTTTTCTATTGATGTTGTGTAGTTTCATGCCCCCAAGAAGATGTTTAAATAGTCCTCAGAAGGGAGATGTTGGTGAAAAATGGAAATTAAACCCTCCATTTGATCAGAACCTCATTGAGATAGTGGTGTGTGATTTAAAATCTCTTTGATACGTAGCCACACCCATTCTCATTCAAGATATAGTAGTGGAACCTTAAAGGGATGAAACTAGAGGACACGGTCAGGAGTTTCTTCAGTAAAAAAGCACCAAATTTACAAATCTCAAATTATCTGTAGGAGTTAGATGATTGGTTGAATAATATTGAGTTACTTTTTTAATTCTTGAAAATTCTAGATTCAATAAAGGTGAAATATTCCACCTTTCTATTTGAAGGGCCCAAAAGGAGGTCGTGGGATTTGAGGGTTTTGATTGAGAAACATGAAGGACTGGAGTATAAAGACTTAAAAGATATTTTCAAGTAGTAGTTATATCCTTAATTGATGGTTTTGGTGAAGTCTATGGAGTTTCTCATCCTCTAACAAGGTGATAGAACCATGAATCAGTATACACACTACTTTGATTAACTTGTTCACTTTTCTCTTTAGGTAGTATCTAATGAGAAGTTTAAGGTATAAAGATTATATATGGATCTTTAATCTGATATCAAATTTTAGGTTATCATGATGAATCTCACCTCTTATGTAGATGTGTTGGATAGATATTTGAAGACTGAGATTGACCAGGTTGGTAAGTTAGGTTTCTCGAGAGTTCCTCTAATCTCAAATGGAAGTTAAATTAGTTCCTTGAAAGGAAATAGGAAGTGGGATTAATATAATGGAGGATTATAAAAATAATAATTATCTAAAACTTCTATCGTGTTTGGAAAAGTTCCATTGACTTTATTTCAATTTGTAAAGGATGGGTATTCAAAGTTGGTTTGTACAGAGGCACCAAAGATTTGTGGTTTGTTCAGTCTCTCAGGATACCTTCATAAGTTCTATTATGTGTTTTCTACCCTGTATTGTTGAATAGACTCATCAACACCTAAAATAATTATATTTTAGTCTAATTCATTAACATTAAGGGGCTTTATCTACATGCATCTAAAATAAATCTTCTTTACGTAGTGGAAATGTCTCCAGTGGAAGTTGATGCAGGCCCAATGATAGTGAGAGAGGTACCATCACTACAACTTTATATTTAACGGATGATCTATTTGATACTATAACATATCAGTCTTTCATATTGAATAATGATGTGTATCTATTAAAACTTCCTATGGATCTTATTTCTTATATGGTGGATATTTCTATTCCCCTCAGAACGAAGAGAGAGCAAGGTCTTAGATGCCATTTTGGTGACTTCTCTTTATCAGAGATTGAGGTCATCTTGTATTTTCTGGTTCTCAATATGAATTATCTAGATGTAATTCTTGGGATGTATTGGATAATTTCCCATAAATATTGAATTTTCTATTATCTTTGTGGGTCTCCTTTACTACCCTGAGTGGGGTATTCCATGAGTGGGGTGTTCCATGAGTGGGGTGTTCCATGTTTTCTAGGGATAATGGGAACTAAGGTTGAGTATATTCAAATTTCCTATTTTGGAGTTGGTAAGGATGATATATATATATATATATATATATATATATATATTTTATTTTGACATGGATTAGGAATATTTGAGTGTTAATCCTCCTCGAGTAACCATTGAGTTTCCCAAAGTGTTTCTGTCTAAATTTTTTGACCTGCTTCTAGTTAGGTTACCAGAGTTTTCTATTGACTTGGTACCAGGTAACCAACCTATATCTATTCCATATTACCATATAGATATTTATAAATTGAAATAATTAAAAGCCTATTTGGATGATTTGTCAAATAAAATATTTATTCTCCCAAGTGTGTCGCCTTGGGTGGATCCTCTGCTTTTTACGAACAAAGATGATGGAACCCTTCATATTTATGTTGATTATTGAAAACAAAATCAAGTCATGATAAATAAAGAGTATCTATTTACTTAGATTAATGATTTATTTTATCAGATAAAAGGGGTGAATTAGTTCTTGAGGATTGATCTCTGTTCTGACTATCACTATCTTAGAATCAAAGAATCTGATATTCCAAAGACCATCTTCTAGAGTAGGTATGACCATTATGAGTACTGTATTATTCTTCTTGGTCTAACTAATTATCCTATGATTTTTATGGTTCTTATTAAAAAAATATTCCATGAGTATCTCTATTCATTCATGGTAGTGTTCATGGATGAAAACTTGATTTATGCTAAAAACTAGGAAGATAATGTGTGTCATTTGAGAGTAATTCTAGAAATTTTGAGAGATCACTAAATTTAATGTAAGTTATCAAAATGAAATTTCTTGATTTAGGAAGTGAACTTATTGGGACACATAGTCTCCGAACATGGTATTTTATTTGATCATGTGAAGTTAAAGTCTATTATGAGATGATAAAAACTGCATAATGTTTTTGAGATTAAGAGATTCTAATGTTTAGTAAGTTATTATTACCGATTTGTTAAGGATTTATCAAAGTTGGATTCTATGATTACTAATATCACTAAAAAGGAGTAAAATTTATGTGGTATTTTAATTTTTTTTGATGAGTTAAAGTGCCTTTTAACTTATTTTCTAGTGTTGAATCTTCATAGATTCTGGGCAGGGCTATGTGGTCTTTTGTGACACATCTGGTTTAGGTTTAGTCTATATTATTATACAACATGATCATGTGGTGGACTATGGTTCTCGATATTTTAGGAAACACAAGAAGAAATATCCCACTCATGATCTAAAACTCACAACTGTGATTAATTATCTTAAGATATAGTGACATTACCTTTTTTTGAGAAAGGTTTAACTTTTATTATGGAACCTAAGTTATATCTTATCACAAAAATATTTGAATCTCTATTAGAGGTGATGGGTGAAATACTTTTAATATTTTTATTTTGTAATTTCCTATACCCTGGTAAGGGGAATGTGATTATTGATGTTTTGAGTAAGAAACTTCCAACCCAATCTATAAAAAAATCATCAGAAGAGTGGAATTTTGTGGATATCTTTGCTCATATGAATTTGGGATCTCTGAAGGATGAGATCAATATTGTTTTTACAAGTGTTTAGTTAACCTCCTCTATTCTCAAGATGATTCTTTAGGAAAGTTAACTAGATGATATGTTCTGTGGATTTAGGGAATCTCTTTATGGTGGGGAGACCTTAATTGAATGGTCTTTGTTTTCTAAGGGTATCATATGCTTTTAGAGATATTGGGTTGTGCCTTTTCCTATGATAAAATCTATGGATAGGGATTGACATAGTTCCTAGTGGGAATTTCACTCCATATCAATAAATATGTTCCATGATATTTAGCGACAATTATGGTGGATAGGTTTGAAAATAGACATCACTAATTTTGTTTCTCATTATTATACCTATCAATATGTTAAGGATGAGAAAAAAACCTTTGGGTTTTCGTTGGACCCTTCCTTTGGTGACTTGGAAGGGGGAAAATATTTTTATGGACGTTATGGTTGGTTTTCCACATACCCCTTAAGGGAAGAATGCTATATGGGTAGTGATTAATCAACTAACAAAATTGGATCACTTTGTACCCATTCATTATGTGAGGAAAGTTAATGAACTGGGATTTTGTATGTGTATAAGATCATTAAATTACCTAAAGTTCTATCTACTATAGTTTCTTCTAGAGATCATTGATTCATTTCTCATTTTTGGAGTGGCCTCCAGGAAGTGATGAAATCTTAGGTTACTTCATGCGTGGCATATCATCCATAAATGTATGGATAGATATAATGAGTTATACGGATCTTGGAATAAATTCTTCATGATTACATTCTTGACTTTGGTGGATCTTGGTATGACCACTTTATATTAATAAAGTCTTCCTATAAAAAATGTTACCAGTTTTCCATCAATATGGAACCCTTTGAGGCATTGTATGGAAGACTATGTAAATCTATACTGTGTTGGTTATATATTGGTGAAGCTTTCCTGGTTGGTCTAGTTTGTTCTAAAATATGATGATAAAGATTAATTTTATTCTTCAAAGAATAGATATAGTTAAAATCAATTATAAATAACATGCTAATTCTCATCGATGGTCTTTGGAGTTTTTTAGTTGGTGACAGGGTTTCTTTAAGAGTTTCACCTCAGTTGGGTCACTGATGGATTGGAAAATAGAGAAATATAGAATTGAGATATGTGGGACCATTTGATTATGTTGAGAATATTTGAAAGGTGGATTACCATTTGGATTTTCCACCTCAATTTATGTCGATTTACAATGTTTTTCACATGTTGTAGCTCAGTAAGTATCTCTCTAACCCATCTCATGTCTTTATATGGGAGGACCTTGATATGGAACTTGATTTATCTATAATTGATCATCTAGTTCATATTGTTGATTATGAGATAAAGGTTCTTCATGAAAAGTCTATACCCCTAGTTAGAGTGATTTGGAATAATGGTTCTGATTCACATGAGACTTAGGAGTGAGAGGCACTGATGAGAGAGAAATAGAATAATCTCTTTGATATTGAGTCTTATTAATAATATTCTAGGGGAAGAATCGTTTATGATAGAGATATTGTAACACCACATTACTAAATTTTAATTCCTTTAATCCCTTAATTTTGATCTTCCTTTGTTTGGATCTTTTTTGGGGTTGCTTTTGGAGATGTTTATAAATTTTTGGGAGTTTATGGGATAATGTACGGTTGGAAAATGGTTAGAGAAAAACATGCAGGTCATCCCAAGAAACCATGTTCCATGTGTTGGTATTTTAGAGGGGGTGAAATATTAGTTCAAACCATGCAACCCACCCTTAAAACCATGTGGCATGGGATAGTATGGAGCCTATAGTTAACACATGGTTATAAAAACTTACGTCCGAATTATGCACATTTTTTTAGTATTTCAAGAGGGAGTGAATTATTGGTGCATGGTTTTTCAAACAATGTATCAAAACCATACAATTATCTCTATAAGCCCAGTAAGGGAACATAGTTAGGTATACGATTAGATTTAACCATGAAGCCTAACCTAAGAAACCATGCGATAGGATTTTAATTCTACAAAAATTATAATTTAAGTCCTAGAACCCCAATTATAAACCTTAATATTCTCCTAATCAAATCTAATTCGACCCTATTAGTTTTAGAGGCTTATTAGAGTTAATTTTAGCTCCTTCAACCCCTTTTCTTATTATATCAAAGTTCTGGTGGATGAAATTGATCCCTATATGGTAAGTGTAGCTTTTTTTTGTGGAATATTATTTATTCATTTATCACCTTATTTGAGAGTGGTGAATACTCTTGAATTTTATGGATTGTAACCTTGATTTAATGAATTTTAATTCTAGGTATTCTTATTTTATATACCTCACCTTCATATCTCCATTGGAAATTTTCATTTTGGGCGATTGATTGATCATGTGAATAAAGGTATGTGGTTTCATAAGGATTTTACATGAACTTGAAATATTAATTTCTTTCTTGATTTAAGGTGACCTTTTAATTGATTTATGAACCTTGATTTGTGAATATTTAGATGTTTTTTTCAAAAGGAATATAATTGTGAAACAAAACCTTTTTTTAAAGGCTTCAAAAATATTAGGTGGATTTTGAGAAATATGGATTGAAATGACAAGTTATTTGATGAAATGTTTTGATGTTTATTTGTGAGAAAAATGTATTTAAATGAAAAATTATTTTGAATGAAATTATCTTAATAAAACTTGTGATTTTGTTTTGAAATTGAAATGGAATGTTAAAAATTGAAATTGGGAATTTGAACTGTGAATGATGAATTTAATTGAAAAGAACCATTTTTCTATGATTGATTGATTAAAATCACATTTGATATTGAGTAGTTAGTGGGTGATTAGGACATGTATGATAGGACTATGACCACCTAGAAACAGATTGATGATGATATCTCTAAGTAAAAACAATTCATTATGATTTCCCTGATGGGGTGTTGATTGATTTTATCTAGAAAACCTAATCCTTAGGGACATTTGTATAATTTAATCCATGATTTATTGACTGAGTAGTGAAAGGATCTTAGAGCCAGGAGCTAAAGAACCTCAGGTATATGACCATAGTACTTTGTTTTTTTATTTAATTATTACATTCCAATATTTATTTAACTGATTTATTCATTACCTTCTTATTTTATGAAAATTTTCATGTAAGATTGTTTTTGATATACTCTCCATATACTTCTATTGAGAGATTGTTTGATAGAAAATGTGATAATGATTTTCCATGCCTCGTCTTTATTTAAATTGAATTATAAATGTTTTATTTGTTATGGAATTTCTTATTGTAATTTTGGTGATATCTTACTGGGATATTTTAATCACACCCTACATTTTCCTTTGGGAATTTTTAGATTGTGTTATTCCATGTCCAAAAAAATGTAAAGTTCTACGTGGAGGTAAAGGGTGTGCTTGAAATGTGGGATCTTGGGTGATGGAGGTGACCGGTGGACCTATGATCCACTCATTAGATAGATATTATGGGACTTTTCTTATTGTATATTATGTTATTTTATTGGATGATGTATCATTTTAATCTCTATATTTATTCATGTGGTGTTTTTTCTCCTTGAGGAGTGTTTGAAATAACGAACATTCCTTGATTTGTATTACACTATTCTATATTAATTGACTATTCTTGTGGATAAATAATTACCCCTATAATGCTTTGTGATACCCAGACACTAGTCTCCAGCCTGCGGGGATTGGGAATGCTCTTCAGGCTCTGTCAGTTCTGGCTTAGATACTAGTGTACTAGGGTATTCAGGTTGGTTTGTGACACTTATGTTATAACCCATGATGTTATATTGACAAGTTTTTTCCATTAATGATAATTTGAGCTCACCCCTTATTTTATATCCCATTTCCCTAAATAATTTTATATAGGGTTATATTTATAAGGAAATCTTATGCAGAGATGAACTGTGGAAGTTGTTGAAGCAATTAAGGGAATATGTTTTTTACATAGATAATTTCTAAACACACTAAACCTTTGTATTCTAGGAGTGTGTTATCATTTGTGGGTTTTGATGCTTATATTATGGAAAAATATGTAGGTTTTTCTTGAGTGATCTCACTTGGTTTTAAAGTTAGTTTTTAAAATATTTGTTTTTAGCACCAGACCCCGGAGTGAAGGTATGGGGTGTTTCACTGATGTTGATGGGGATATTCCCTAAATCCTATATACATTTGATTCATTTTAGGATATATCATATGATATGGTAAAGTTATGTTTTATTGTTTAAAATCCATGTAAAAAATCATACTATATATATATATTGGAATATATTCATATATGATATAGAGATATCACATCACAACTACCTAGTCTTGTCTTAGTGCACTACATGGGCCCGTTGTATGAATATTTTATTATAATAATTACATTGTATGATATAAATTACACCCCTAAGATTGAGTATGTAATTTGAGCATTATATTTTCAAACTTTAGAATCTTCCATTTTGGCTATCATAAATTTTAACAGTTCATTTAATGAAATGTATTGGAGATCAAACACACTTAAATGTTATGTGCACGGTCAAATGTTTTAAAAAATCATAAATGGATGAAATTACTCAAAAATTATGTAATGTTTGATTAAATTATATATAATTATTAAGAGTGTCTCAATGTTTATATAAGGAGTCCAATTACATTGATATGCTTCTTCATTCTTGTCCAAGCCTCTTGCCGATTTCTTGTAGTTCTCTTCATCCTCCCTTTTCCAGTGATAGGTAATAGCATACCATAGATATTGTGGAGGATTCTATCCAAACATTTGGAAATTAAAATCAGCCTATAGATACACCTTAGTGGGAATATTACTTTAGTTATCCATTAGTTATATTGATTAATCACTTGATTGGAGATAATAGTGGTATCCATCTTTTGTAAAAGACACATGTTCTTCATTTTTTATATACATGGTTTCAATTTTTCATAACATGGTGATCTTGGGTATTGTCTTTTCTATCATTGAATAAGTGTTATTTGATCATTAAAAATCCATTTTTGGTATCATTAAAAATGATATAGATTTTTATACTACGATCTACTTTATAATATGGTATATTGTAATAAATTATATATATTTTTAACTATGGTTGGTCTAATAATATATGAGATAAATTATGATATGGTCTCCTAATTTGATATGCGATATAGTATTAGGTGATAAAATGTATATTATTTGGTTTTACTATATATAAATGTACTATATAGGGTATCATAGCTGATTATAGGATTGCTTCCATGCTACAAAATAGATCCTCATATCATCAAGGTGTTTGGAAATATGTTTTAAAATACGATACCTAGGTATTGAGAAACCCAAGACCTAGACTACCATATCTAGTGATAAAAACACATATTTAATTATCATCTTTGATACTGATTGAGATAACACAAAAACACTTACATGATTTTACTTATCATCTTATTAATTAAACATTGAATCTCAAAAATGTTCACACAAAATCCCATAACCCAAAGGTTTAGTGTCTTTAGATATTAGTGACATAAAATTTTTTATTTCACATAAATGTTTTAAAATTTCTCACAACATCTCTATGAATGACTTAATTATTCATATAATCCTAGATATAATTTACTGGGGAAATTAGAAAAAAAATAATGGGGGGAGGGATCAAATGCTCAGTAAGGGAGACCTTATCAATTATTCATAAAAGGTTTATATATTGAGCATATAGGAAAGAATGAGAATGAGAGAAATATATCATTAAAAATAATGTAGAAAAATAATATTTGTCCACAATTCAAGATAGAAGGACATGTGATCTCAAATTAACAAACATATATAATGGAATAAGAGTAAAAAAATGAGAAATAATAAACATTATACATATAGTATAATCATAGGAATATAACATAAAAAATGTAACATGTCATAAAAATGTAGCATAATAATGAAATATGATAAAAACACAAGCATAAGGAATCATAACATTATAAGGAAACCTAATATTTTCCATCCTTTAAGTTGTGAGAAAATATAGTCATTCCAACCATTTAAGTTGTGAGAGAATCCAATCATTCACACTCTTTAAGTGTTGAATAAATCTCATATTTTCTATTCTCCATTATCTAATGAGATATAAAACATTAATCAATGCAATGGAAGATAATATAGGACTCCAACCATCAATATCCACACATATATGTTCCAACTAAAATCAATCATATATCATATCATGAAAATCCTAGGGAAATAAAATGAGTTTTATAATATTTCCAAATGGTATCACATAAAATGAATTCAATAATTAGATCATTTGATATAAAAAATACCAATCACCCAAGAAGGAGTATTTCATAAGATCATATATAGGGTGATTCATAAAACATAAATCTAAAAGAGTTAAATATTTTATAGTTAGAGGAAAATGGAACCAGAACTTAAAATGTGTCTTTAGAAAAAATTTCTTAACAATATTGTAAAGAGATAAAGTTATGAGTGAACTTTAAAAGACATTTTTAAGAAGGTAGCATGAAAATTTTTTAAAAACCATACAAAAATAAATCCCAATAATGAATCCTTTAAAGGAAAAAATGGTTAAGTTAAAAAATGATGGGTGGAAGATAAAAGGTACGATCATGAAAAGAAACAACTTTTAATATTTTATAATATCATTATTGAAACCCAAATCATCTAAAAGAGTGATAAAGATTAATTTTTAAAATATTTAAAGATAAATATTAATTTCACTTGAGAAAATAAATTCTTGGGTTTCAAAATAAGTATGGGTTTTTAAATAAATAATATGGATATGGAGGTGAAAAATCCATTAGAGAGGATACGAATTATTCTTATCAAATTTATTTTTTATAGAGAATGGAAGCCATCAAAGAAGAAGTTTTATGATATATAAAGTTTCCCAAATAAAAGGGTAGAGTATCATATGAAATAAATAAATGAAGAAATATAACATAGAAGTTAATAGTAAGGGAGAAAAACTAAAAATCAATGAAAAGGAGGTTGAGTTGACAAAACCCTTACAAATTTTATAACAATAAAATTGAAACCACTTATAATAGAGAACATGAAAAGGAACTTTAAATACTATTAATATAAAGAGAATTATGATATAATATGTCTAAGAGGTAGATATACACCATATAAATTAAATTAGGTTTATAATACTAAGCATGTATTAAATATTTATTTTTTATGAGAAATAAAGTACCCAAGTGGTTTATCAAAGTAGGAATTATATTGATGATTTAATTTTCTATCAATAAGTTGTGAATTTTAAAAGTCAATGCATTCTAAATATAAAAAATGTTGAGTTATTATTTAATGCCAAAGATATGTTCCAATTTCACTAGGGGAGGTCACATTGTTTAAAAAATTTAAAGAAGTAAATATGATTTGTTATTGAATAGTTTTGGAATTTTTAATTAAATTTTAAAATAAAAGAAAGAGGATAATTTTTTGAGTTTGAAAATATAGAGAGGTTGAGTAGTTTTAATTGGTGGTTTAGGAATTAGAAATAATGTCTTGATATGCATTTTAAATGTTGGAATTTATTTATTTTTAAATAAGTAAATTTAAGGTGTGGACTTTATTAAAAAATAAAATCATGGGACATCATAGAGACCTATGAAACCAATTATTATATGGGAAAACAGGCTAACCTTATCCAGCCATGGTGGAAGGTGGGGATGCATAATGCCCAAAAGAACTGTATAGAGGAAGTATCAGAGAATGGTGGATTCATAACACCCACATGGGATGTATTATAGTGCCCATGGGGAAAGTAGGTGTGGCCCACCTCATATGTGTTTTGTATAGTGTTTTTAGATGCTGAGCTTAGTGTTGGATTGAGCTATTAGTGAAATGAAGTTTCTTATTATGTAGTGCCTAAACATTCTCAAAACCAATGCAGGACTCAGGAAATGTGGAATACTATTAATCTACTTAAAAAGAAACATAAATATCCTATGTTATCTGATATGTTGTATCTAGGATGTTAAATTAGCACCAAGGTTGTATTCAAACTTTCTACCCATAGATTCTGTATGCAATAAGATTTCCTCACACCAGAACATTTTATGATCAAATTGATCTACTAAAATCACACTAAAATCATGAGTTAGATCATATGTTATTATTTAAGTCATAATAAATCATGTATGAGTTTATTGGATAATAACAATAGTGGAGGGGAGTTCAATTTGTAGTTATGATTATGATGATGTTTACAGTATTTTTTGATGAAAAAAATACCATAGTGATGATGAGATTTACATGCATTTTAACTATGTGAAGTCATGAAATTTTTTATTAAAGTAACATGAAGAAATGATACATTTTAGAAATGATGTTGGTGATTTTCATGGTTGCATATCCTATATGAAATTTAAATCGAAGAGAAGGTTGGTGTATATAAAAGAAAGGTGATGCATATATCGATTGAGGCAATGTATCTAAGTCAGTTCATCTTGTATATAAATACCCACCATGCTCACCATTTGAAGTATGAGAAAAATAAAAAATTTAGAGAGAGAGATACGAGAGATGAAACAGAGTATATAAAGAACTCTGTATTCACATGAGAATTCTATACATCATTGTGTTTTGATTCTACCTTGGTGATGACATGATGGTAGATATATTCTGTGATCTAGTACATGAGGAATATACTATTACTTTGTTTTTTGAATAATTTAGGAATAGATACTCAAGCTATAATATTTTTTAAGAACTTTGAATCCATGTTATAGTACTAGGAAAAGAATAAATAGTTTGACATATAGTAATTTTAGTTACACAAAGAAAGAAGTGAACAAAGGTGATATGAACTCTTGTTATAAAAGTTTTTTAAGACCGAGTAAGTTACATGAGGTAGTGTATTTCATGAAAAAAAAGAATAAACATTCCATTACTTGTGCATGCATGGAATAATATATGTGAGGCAATTTTTATTCATGTGCAATGAGTCAGTATGTGAGATAAGGTTTCATGAAGCTATTATAAAGGTAGTGGGAGACTTTCAGAAGTGGGAGAATAAAAGTGATAAGAAAAGTGAGTTGTGTATTTTTTATTTCCTAAATAAAACATAAATAAAATGTGTGTATAATTATAGGAATTAATTATTCACATATATAATATTTTCTAAAGAAGAAAGTGATCTACACTTGTTTGAGTGTTGAAAAGTAGAAAGTATATGCATGTGACATGCATACGATATGAAGTGAGTAGTTGAAAAGAATTAGAAGAATTAGTGCAATAGTGTGAATAGAGTTTTGTAGTAATGTTTTCAAATAAGATAAAATAATATTGATTTTGGTGTTTCTAAAAAATACCTGTGAGAAATCCGAAGCTGACAAGTTCTGATTATTAAAGGTGATTAGGCCCCTTAGTTAATTAAAAGAAGATTTTTTTGAGTGGAATTGAATCGTAATAAGGACAACGTGTACACTAAATTAGTAAAAAGAAGCATTTAAAGCCTGTTCATAATATTTTGGTAATACCATTAAAGAATTGGTGGGATATTGGTATATATAACCAGATATTTTTGGGAGATAACTCAATTAGTGGGATTCAGTATAAAGAAAACTTATAGGATTCTAGTCTAAAGGTACCATTAGAAGATGGAACACTATAATAATTAGAGACAAATTGTTATAGGTGTTTTTCTATTATTCATTTAAAGATATTTTATTTAATCAATTTTATTTATTATTTAAGAATATGTGTCTCAGATCATTTTTAACACAACAGGGATACAGTCAGCCACATCGAGGGTGAACCATGTAAAAATCATAATGTAGATTTTATAGTTTTTAGTTTTTTCATGAAAAATAGGTGGAACATTAAATAACGAGTTATATTTATCTTAACTTATCACAATGGTTGATTTAAAAATAATAAAATGTAAAAATATCATCACTAATTCACCCCTCCCCCTCTCAGTGATATACCCGAACCTGGGTACTTCACCCTTACTGGCATCATATTTTTCAAGTAAGATTCATTTAAAAAGGATTTTAAGTGAAAAATGTAAATAAAGAAAAAAATAATATTAATTAAAGTATGATTACTTCATAATATATAATATACTTAACTTATAAGAATAAAGTTCAATAAGAATGATCATAACTCAATGAACGTAAATTGAGTTAACAAAAATCCTTACGAATTTAGTAACTTTTGAATCTAAATATCTTGAAAAATATTACTTGATATATATGTTTAAATACATTTAATTTTATGAAATTATTAAAATTTCATCCATAGGATAGTATATACACTACATAAAATAAAACTTATAGTGAATATGATATATGTCTCAAAGAAAAAAATTGAGATGAGAAACTCTTACCTTAAATCTAAAATTTTAAAAAAGTTATTTAACCTCATTTATAATAAACATAATTATATTAATCACTTATTTAATAAACTTATTAATATAAATTTTATTATATAAACTTCATTTATAATCATTCCTTACACACATATTAATTATTTATATTTTATTTTCATAAATAGATGTTAATAATTTCATTCATTTATTACAAGTTTTGTAATGGTGAGGTTGGTTCTTATTTATTGATTAAAAGTTAATCAATCCCAAATTATTAAAGTTCATATAATATGTGTTCTCTAATTATTTATAAAATTATACTTTCATTCCACCCGGTTTTTAGTTATGATTCATGAAAATGAAATTAGTGACGATCTTGTTTCATAAATTCTAACGAATGGAAGGAAGTTTCTTAATAATGAGTTAAAAAATTAAAATTATCATTAAAAAAGTAAAAAATAATAATGATTTAATTATTAATATAAAATATTGTCAGTAATTTAGTTTTTATATCCACCCATGATAGAAATTTATAACATTATTCATGAAGGTGGTTAAACCGAACCAAACAAGAGTATGCTATAATTGATGGATGAGTATGATTATGAAATGATTAAATTATCATAATTATAGAAGAATAATGATATTATTAGAGTTTTATTAAATATATAAATTAAAGTTTAGAATATGTTTATGGATAAGATAATGTAATAAGAAATTAATTACAAAGAAGAAATCATTTTTCTACTTGGCGTACTCGTTTTAGGTCGTTAAATATAAAATAATAAATTATTGTTATTAATCATAATAAAATGACTAATTTATATTTTTTATAATATTAATAATTTAATAAATGTAATATTTATTCATTAAATACATTTTTAGAACCATCTATGAAATATTGTAATGAAAAAAGAAACATGTCATTCATAGAGGTGGTAGTCTGCATGTAACACGTGTGGTGTTTTCATTTTTTGAATGGTTGGGTGGAATATAGATAATGATTGTTTCATTAATATAATAAAATTTTAGTATACTAATTATAATTATATAATTACATTAATATGGTTATAATAGGTTTTCAGTATAAATATAGAGAAGAAAAGGTTAGGGAGTGGATAAAACTCATGTTGAGGACTTGAATGTTCTCTTGAAAGACTTCTTGGAAATAGAGGAATTATGATTTTTTGTAACAAAGTATAACACCCTTAGAAAAGTTATACTTAAAAGGTTAAATGTTGCTACCCATGTCATCAAAGTGCACCTTTCTTCTCAAGAGCCTACCTGATTAGAACTCAATAGTTAAGAGTGCTTGGTTTGGAGTAGTGATCAGGATAAGTGACCTTTTGGGATGTTTTCTAGGGTGTCTGTGAGTGAGGAAAAAACACACTGAAAAAACATATGTTTTCCTATGAGGATAGTGATTTGTATGATAAGTGACTCTAGTGAGTAATAGCCTGTGGTGTGCTGGGAAGGCAAACAAGGTATTATAGGAGGAGATCCATGGGGTCATATGATTAGGTTCATTGATTGGGGAAGGCCAGGTCGTGACAAATGGAATCAGAGCCAATACCCAGCCAAAAGTGAAGAGGCACTACCTGGGTCTGAGGCTTGGGTTCTAAAATGAGGGTGTTGTTATTTAAAGTGGTAGAGAGTGTAACTCCCCTAGAAAAGCGATACTTAAAAGTCTAAGTGTTACCACCCAATTCAACAAGGAACACATTTCTTCTTGGGAGCCTAATAGATTAGAACAAAATAGTTAAGCGTACTTGGATTGGAGTAGTGATCAGGATGTGTGAACTTCGAGGAGTTTCCCAGGGTGTGTGTGGGTGGGGAAAACACACACTAAAATAACATGTTTTAGCATGTAGGGAAAGTCATTAGTCTTATAAGTGACCCAAATGAGTAATAAACTATGGTGTGTTGGGAAGGAAACTAAGGTATTACAAGTGGAGACCCATGGGGTAAGATGACTAGGTTCATAGCCCGGGGAAGGCCGGGTCATGACAAATGGTATCAAAGACAATAACCAGTCATAAGTGCAGAGTCACTTCTTAGGTTTGAGGATTGGGGTCCATAATGAGGGTGTTGTACTTTAAAGGGGTGGAGAATGTAACACCACTAGAAAAGTGAGACTTAAAAGGTTAGATGTTACTACCCATGTTTGTAGAAAAGTGAGGCTTAAAATACTAAATGTTACCATCCATGTCAACAAGGCACACCTTTTTTCTCAGGAACCTACCTAATTAGAACTAAATAGTTAAGTGTACTTGGCTTGGAGTAGTGATCAGGATGGGCGACCTTCTTGGAAGTTTCCCAGGGCATGAATGAGTGAGGACAAAAAACATTGAAAGAACATTTGTTGTCTTATGGGGACAATCATTAGTTTGAAAAGTTACATTAGTGAGTAATATCCTGTGGTGTGTTGGGAAGGAAACCAAGGTATTACAGGAGGAGAGGTTCATATCCTGAAGAAGGCTGGGTTGTGAAAAATGGTATCAGATCCAATAACTAGTCTAAAGTGCAGAGTCCCTTCTTAATTTTGATGCTTGGGGTCCACAGTGAGGGCCTTGTTCTTTAAATTGGTGAAGAATGTAACACACTAAGAAAAGTGAGACTTAAAAGGATAAATATTAACAACCATGTCAATAAGGTGTAACTTTCTTCTCAGGATCCTACCTAATTAGAAATTAATAGTTAAGTGTGTTTGTCTTAGAGTAGTGATCATGATAGGTGACCTTCTGGGAAGTTTCCTAGGGTGTGTGTGAGTGAGGAAAAAACACATTTAAAGAACATGTGTTTGATTGTGGAGACATTCATTAGTTTGATAAGTGACCCCAGTGAGTAACAGCCTGTGGAAGCCTAGGGAAGGTTGAGTTATGACAAATGGTATCAAATACAATACCCATTCAAAAGTGTAGAGGCACTTATTAAGTTTGAGGGTTGGGGTCCACAATGAGGGGGTTGTGCTTTAAAGGGGTGGAGAATGTAACACCCATAGAAAAGTGAGAATTAAAATTCTAAATTTTACAATCTATTTCACTAGAAAAGTGATACTTAAAAGGATAAATGTTACTATCCATGTAAACAAGGTGCATATTTCTTCTTGAGAGCTTACCTAATTAGAAGTAAATAGTTAACCATGCTTGGATTTGAGTAGTGATTAGGATGGATGACCTTATGGGAAGTTTCCTAGGGTGTGTGTGAGTGAGGATAAAAAACACTAAAATAACATGTGTTGGCCTGTGGGGATAATAATTAGTATGATAAGTGACCCTAGTGAGTAATATCCTATGGGTTTCTGGTAAGGAAACTAAGGTATTACAGGAGGAGACCCATGGGGTCAGATGGCTAGGTTCATGGACCGAGAAAGGCCAGGTCATGAAAAATGGTATTAGATCCAATAATCAGTAAACATTGTAGAGGTACTTCCTATGTTTAAGGCTTGAGGTCCACAATGAGGGAATTATGCTTTAAAAGGGTGGAGAATGTAACACCACTAAAAAAGTGAGACTTAAAGGGGTAAATGTTACTACCCATGTCAACAAGGTGAACCTTTCTTATAGTAATCCTACCTTAATAGAAATAGATAGTTAAGCGCTGTAGACCCTGGAAAACGCATCCCCAAAATTTTCCAAATGCTTCCATACATGGTCCAAGATCTTAGTCCATTTCGCAAGCTTCTATTTGGTAGGTCGTAGGGCCCGAATGGAGTTACGGATTAGGAGTTATGGACGTTTGAAGTTGGGCTAGAAATCTGGTTCGCAAAGCCCATTCGCGAAGTCCCCCTCCGTGATCGCGGAGCGCCACCACGAAGCAATGAGGCGAGAGGCTCCGCGAACCCGTTTGACGTTCGTGATGCGCCGCGAAGACCCCTCGCGAAGCACCGATGCGAAGCACCCGAGTATCGCGGTCCCGCGAAGCTCCAGAGGCGGTAACTCTCCGCGAACGCATTTGACGTTCGCGAGCCCGCCGCGAAGCTCCGGAGGCGGCACCTCTCCGCGAACGAATTTGACGTTCGCGAGTGCGCCGTGAAGCTCCTGAGGCGGCATGGGAGTTCTGCTTCGCGGCGCCCCCACCTATAAATACCCAGCTCACCCCCTTCTCCAGGAGGACGACCACGGCCACTTCGCCCCTTGGGCGGCCGAGCGGAGCTCCGCATTGCGGCTCCGTGAAGCCATGCTCCGCGAGCAGCTTCCTTCGCGTTGCTGCTCCGCGAGACCAAGCTCTGCGAGAGCCCTTTGCTCCGTGAGCCCATGCTCCGCGATGCTGCTCCGTGAACCCATGCTCCGCGATGCTGCTCCGCGAGACCAAGCTCCGCGAGACACCTTTGCTCCGCGAAGCGACTTTGCGACACCTTTTCTCCGCGAAGCTACTTCACGAGAACTTTGCTCCGCGAAGCTACTTCGCGAGAACTTTGCTCCGCAAGAGACTATTGCTCCGCGGGGCCATGCTTCGAGAAGACCTATCCTTCGTGAGGATCCCACCTTCGCGCCCACCGGTCCATACCGCGGGGGCTGTGCCCCCGCACCCCCGCTCGGGGTTAGTGCCGGGCTTCGGTCCCGGCCCTCTGGGCCGGTCCCTTCCCAACCGTCACAGACCCCCATGAAAAATGGAGAGTCGCACCGTGAACTTTTCGGGCCGGGATGCTGGGATTTTTCCATTGCACCCTTATGCGCTCCCACCTTCAACCTATGGAATTCCATGATTTGATACACTCCTCCACACACCATGAAACACCTTGAGTTGATGTATTCCTCTTCATTTGTTTCCTATGTCGTGAGTTGAGGTTCTCATCATCAATTCCCCGAGTACCTTGAGTCGAACCATTCCTCAGGCAACTCCTCTAAACCCAATCACTTGGCTCCTATGCCAGGTTAAACCAGAAAGGGCTGCTTTGCGTAAGTCCCAACACCAACCATTCCTAGGCACCTTCTGCCAATAGTCCTACCTACATGACTCTAAACTGTAGTATTCTCCCTATCTAACAAATGATAGGATGCCTCTTGTTCCAAGCGAGAGATGCCTCATGCTCCTAGCATGAGATGCCAACAGTCCTACCTACATGAATCTAAACTGTAGTATCCTCCCTATCTAACAAATGATAGGATGCCTCTTGTTCTAAGCGGGAGATGCCTCATGCTCCTAGCATGAGACGCCAACGTTCCTATCTACATGACTTTAAACTGTAGAAGTCCCTATCTAACAAATGATAGGATGCCTCTTGCCCTATACGAGAGATGACTTATGCTCCTAGTATAAGAAGCCAACAGTCCTATCTACATGACTATAAACTGCAGTAATCCCTATGTGCCGAACATAGGATGCCTCTCGCTTCTAACGAGAGATGCCTTGTGCTCCAAGCATAAGATGCCAATAGTACTATCTACAAGACTATAAACTGTAGTACTCCCTATCTAACAAACGATAGGATGCCTCTCGCCCTATACGAGAGATGCCTCATGCTCCTAGCATGAGACGCCAACAGTCCTATCTACATGACTTTAAACTGTATCACTCCCTATATAACAAATGATAGGATACCTCTTGTTCCAAGCGAGAGATTCCTCATGCTCCTAGCATGAGATGCCAATAGTCCTACCTACATGACTCTAAACTGTAGTATTCTCCCTATCTAACAAATGATAGGATGCCTCTTGTTCCAAGCGAGAGATGCCTCATGCTCCTAGCATGAGATGCCAATAGTCCTACCTACATGACTCTAAACTGTAGTATTCTCCCTATGATCCACACATAGGATGACTCTTGCCCTATACGAGAGATGCCTTATGCTCCAAGAATGAGATGCTAACAGTCCTTTCTACATGACTATAAACTGTAGTAAACCCTGTGCTCCAAACATAGGATGCCTCTTGCTCCAAATAAGAGATGCCTTATGCTCCAAGTACAAGATGCCTAATGCCATGATTACAACGGCATAATTCCAAAGCCCCTTGGCATTCTCCCGCTTGTGCACCAGTGCATAGGTGAAGGCCTCAATTCATCAGTGAGTTGGGACGCCCTCATGGCCTGACATGAGGAAGACATTATGGGCAGCTTCTTGCATAAACCCCATTCACCAGTGCCGCTCCATAGCGGCACCCGGGCAGCTTCCTAGCATAATCCCCATTCACCAGTGCCGCTCCATAGAGGAACCCGGGCAACTTCTTGCATAAGCCCCATTCACTAGTGCCGCTCCATAGCGGCACCCGGGCAGCTTCCTAGCGTAAGCCCCATTCACCATTGCCGCTCCTTAACAGCACCCGGGCAGCTTCCTAGAGTAAGCCCCATTCACCATTGCTACTCCTTAGCGGCACCCAAGCAGCTTCCTAGCGTAAGCCCCATTCACTAGTGCTGCTCCATAGCGGCACCCGGGCAGCTTCCTAGCATAAGCCCCATTCACCAGTGCCACTCCATAGCGGCACCCGGGCAGCTTCCTAGCGTAAGCCCCATTCACCAGTGCCACTCCATAGCGGCACCCAGGCAGGTTCCTAGCGTAAGCCCCATTCACCAGTTCCGCTCCATAGCGGCACCTAGGCAACTTCCTAGCGTAATCCCCATTCACCATTGCCGCTCCATAGCGGCACCCGGGCAGCTTCCTTGCGTAAGCCCCATTCATCGTTGCCACTCCTTTTCAGCGGTAAGCCGTTGACATCCCTATGCAGCGATAAGCTGTTGACAACCCTATCTAGCGGTAAGCCGTTGCGACCCAATTTAGCGGTAATCCGTTCACACCCAATCCAGCGATAAGCCGTTGAAACCAACCAATTGGCGGTAAGCCGTCATCAGAAGAACTACGTGGTCTTTGATCCATGTCAAGGCATGGTACATAGGAAGCCTCTTCAAGGCTCAAGCCCGAAATCATCATCATCCTTTTCTTTGGGCCTCCATCCTGGAGTAAGTCCCAACACCATGGGCCGCCTAACGTGTAAGCCCCTCTTCGCTTCTCACGGACGCATCCTTCACGACGTGATCGTCAGGTCCTTGCAACCTCTTGTTTCTCACACCGAGCATGACTCACGTGGGCTTAGAGTGAGCACCGACCCTGACCACCCATCATAGAGAACTACGAGGTATTTGATCCATGTCAAGGCATGGTACGTAGGAAGCCTCCATGAGGTTCAAGCCACCCTTCATTTCACATCGGGTCTCACCCCGGTCCAGCATGATGTTAAACTGCATTCTGGTCCAGTGGTAAGCCACTGCGACCCATTCCCACCTAAACTACGAGGTCTTTGATCCATGTCAAGGCATGGTACGTAGGAATCATCCATGAGGTTCAAGCCACATTGCTCGACCGTTCATTCACGTCGAGTTTCGCCCTCGTCCAACATGACGTTAAACTGTATACCCCCCTTGTCCCGTATGACATTAAACTGCACACCCATTCCCACCTGAACTACGAGGTCTTTGATCCATGTCAAGGCATGGTACGTAGGAGGCCTTCCAGAGGTTCAAGCCCACCACTCATTGGACCAAGGTCCACTTTCACATCGGTTCGCCGACAAAGCCCCATTTGAACTACGAGGTCTTTGATCCATGTCAAGGTGTGGTACATAGGAAGCCTCCACGAGGTTCAAGACCACCCATCATCCAATTCACGTCGAGTACTACCTACGTCCAATACGACGTTAAACTGCAATTCCAGTCCGACGGCAAGCCGTTGTGACTAACCCGAACTACGAGGTCTTTGATCCATGTCAAGGCATGGTACGTAGGAAGCCTCTACGAGGTTCAAACCCACCATACGGTCGTTCCAACCTCATTTACGTCGGTTCACCGACACCCAAAGCCCGTCGTTTATTCACGTCAGGGTTCACTATCGTCCCGCATGACGTTAAACTGTACTCTATCAACCCTTTTAACTATGAGGACTTTGATCCATGTCAAGGAATGGTATGTAGGAAACCTTACCAAGGTTCAAGACCACCACTAGTGGACCCACAGGTCTACTTTCACGTCGGTACGCTGACAATGCCCATCGGACCAAGGTCCACCTTCACGTCGGTACGCTGACGATGCCCATCGGACCAAGGTCCACCTTCACGTCGGTACGCTGACAATGCCCATCGGACCAAGGTCCACCTTCACGTCGGTACGCTAACGATGCCCATCAGACCAAGGTCCACCTTCACGTCGGTACGCTGACGATTCCCATCAGACTAAGGTCCACCTTCACATTGGTTCGCTGACGACATTCATCGGGCTAAGGTCCAGCTTCACGTCGGTTTACCGGCACCATTTCGAACTACGTGGGTTTTGATCCCTGTTCTCTACACAGGGTACGTAGGAAACCTCCAAGAGGTTCAATCCCAACCAATGGTAATCCATGATGTTCAGATCAGCCATTACGGTGTGACATCTCCCCTCCATGGGGCGCACCACCTCAGATCCGTCCTCATTGGGCATTCTGATCCATCCCCTTGGTAAACCTTCCAGGTGTTCCCTCCTAAGGATATACCAATCTGATCCGTCTCCATGGGATGTTCTGATCACCCTTATTCTGTCTCCTCAAGACGTTAAACTCGCGGCCTACCTCGTGATAAACATGAGATTCCCGAGGAAAACCTCGAATGAAACGCCTTTGGCGTAACCGTCTCCGTAAGACGTTAAACTCGCGGAATACCCTGTGTTAAACACAGGAAGCTGAAGAAAACCTTAGATGTACGCCTCAGGTTATGCACCATTGAGATTCCCTCTTATGAGGAAGAATACAGGTTACGTTAAACTCGCAGAATACCCTGTGTTAAACACAGGAAGCTGAGGAAAACCTCAGATGTACACCTCGGGTTATGCACCCTTGAGATGCCCTCTTATGAGGAAGAATACAGGGTCCCCAATGTCCACGCACCCAGAGATGCCCTGACATTCCAGATGTTGCCGTCCACTCTGACCAAAGGTCGCTACCATGTCAAGACCCTATGGAAAGTCTTGACAGAATTAGTGTAATTAACCGGCGTCCATGACGATATGACACCAGGAATGAGATTCACGAACAACATATTAAATCTATGAGGGAGACCCGGACTAGGTGATGACTTCCGAGGAGGAATCCACAGAAGGAAGAACCGACATCCCATCATCCCGTTTTGATCAAGGAGCAGACGTCCCTGAATAAGGAGTGAATGCCGCCCGCCTTTGGAAAGCGGGAATGCAGGGCAATAGCTGCGCGTCCTCCACAGACGGATGCGCGCACCCCGGCGAAAGCGTCAGAAACAAGCGCATTCGTATTGGAGTAGTTATCATGATAGGAAACATTCTTTGAAGTTTCATAGGGTGTGTGTGAGTGAGGAAAACACACACTGAAAGAACATGTGTTGGATTGTAGGAATATTCATTAGTCTGATAAGTGACCCTAGTGAGTAATAGCCTATGGTGTGTTGGGAAGAAAACCAAGGTATTATAGGTGGATACCCATGGGGTTAGATGACTAGGTTCATGTATTAGGGAAGGCCAGACTATGAAAAATTGTATCAGAGCCAATACCCAGTTAGAAGTGTAGAGGGACTGCCTGGGTTTGAGACTTGGGGTCCATAATGAGGGCATTATTCTTAAATGGGTAACGAATTTAACATCCCGAGAAAAGTGATACATAAAAGAAAAAATGTTACAATACATGTCAACAATGTTAAAATTTCTTCTCAGGAGTAGTGATTAGGATAGGCAACCTTCTGGGAAGTTTCCTAGGGTGTGTGTGAGTGAGGAAAAAAACACTAAAAGAACACGTGCTAGATTGTGAGGATAGTCATTGATCTGATAAGTGACCCCAGTGAGTAATATCATGTGGTGTGATGGGAAGGAAACCAAGGCATTATAGGAGGATACCCGTGGGGTTATATGGCTAGGTTAATGGATTAGGGAAGTCTAGGTCGTAATAAACTGTATCAGATCCAATACCCATTTAGAAGTGTAGAGGCACTACTTGGTTTTGAGTCTTGGGTCCACAATGAGGGAATTTTTCTTTGAAGGGGTGGAGAATGTAACACCCCTAGAAAAGTGAAACTTAAATTTCTAAATGTTACTACCCATGTAAATAAGGTGAACCTTTCTTCTTGGGAGCCTACCTGATTAGAACTCAATAGTTATGTGTGCTTGGATTGGAGTAGTGATCAAGATAGGTGACATTTTGTAAAGTTTCTAGGGTGTGTTTGAGTGAGGACAAAACAAATTGAAAGAACATGTGTTGGACTGTGGGGAAAATCATTAGTCTGATAATTTACCCCTATGAGTAATAGCCTATGATGTGATGGGAAGGAAACAATGGCATTATAGGAGGAGACCCATTGGGTCATATGACTAGTTTCATGTACCGAGGAATGTCAAGTCATGAAAAATGGTATTGAGCCAATACCTAGTCAAAAGTGTAGAGGAACTGACCAAGTTTTAGGCTTGGGGTCCACAATGACGGCTTTGATCTTTAAAGTGGTGGAGGATGTAACACCATTAGAAAATTGGACCTTAAAAGGATAAATGTTACTACCCATGTCAACAAGGTTAAAATTTCTTATCAGGATACTACCATATTAGAACTCAATAGTTAATCATGTTTTTCTTAGAGTAGTGATCAGGATAGGAAACCTTCTAGGAAGTTTCCCAGGATGTGTGTGAGTGAGGAAAAAACACACTGAAAGAACATGTGTTGGATTATGGGGATAATCATTAGTCTGATAAGTGACCTCAATGAGTAATATCCAGTGGTGTGATGGAAAAGAAACCAAGGTATTATAGGAGGAGACCCATGGGGTCAAATGACTAAATTAATGGCTTGGGGAAGACTAGGTCATGAAAAATGGTATCAGATCCAATACCTCGTTGGAAGTGCATAGGCACTGCCTAGGTTTAAGGATTAGGGTCCACAATAAATACAATTTGTTTTAAAGGGGTGGATAATGTAACACCCCTAGAAAAGTGAGAATTAAAGGCTAAATGTTACTACTTATGTCAATTTTTTTTACCTTTCTTCTTGGGATCCTACTTGATTAGAACACAACAGTTAAGCATGTTTGGTTTATAGTAGTGATCAGGATAGGTGACCTTCTAGGAAGTTTCACAGGGTGTGTGTGAGTGAGGACAAAACAAACTGAAAGAAAATGTGTTGGAATGTGGGGACAATTATTATTATGATAAGATACCCTAATGATTAATAGCCTATGGCATGCTTGGAAGGTAATAAAGGTATTGAAGGAGGATACCCATGGGGTCAGATGACTAGGTTAATGGCTCGGGGAAGTCCAGGTCATGACACAAAGGGATAAAAAACATATAAGAGGATTCTAGTAGAGGTAAAATGGGTGTGTTTTCAATATAATTTTTAAGGGTACGTGTGGCTTGAAGTTGGTGGAGGTGATCTCCTTTATAGGGAGAATAAAAGAAACTTTTCTTTGGAAATAAATGCTAGGTAAGGGGAAAATATGGAATCACATGGGTGTTAGGATAGTAAAGGTTGGTGAGACATGTGTCTATGAATTTACAACCTAAAAAGGTCCTATATAAGGTATAAGTGTCAAGTTAATTTGTAAAAAATGATCCACTTTAAATTATATCTTTTTAACCTTATTAATATTGATTAAATTTTTAACATGATAATTATTTTTTTATTAAAAATATAAGATGATAACAATGACCAAATATCCATGTATTCATTTAAAATTTATACTCTATTTAATCTAATTCAACATCTAAATATGATAAAATAAATTTTAAATTAAAACATATAAAATATATAAAATCTTTTGTTAAAGAAAAATCTATTTTTTAAAATATTAAGTGTTCTTCATATAATTTCATGTTAATTAATAATTAAATTATTGTTAATATATTTTTTTTATATATAAAAATTACATTAGAGTTAAAATATTTTAATTTAATTTACTTAGATAAGAATTACATAATGCTTGTAAAAACAATTTTTTTACCATTATCATGGTAATTAACTTTAACATTGGTATCTTATTTTTATGCCTAGAAATAAAATTGTCCTTTTTACCTAATTTTAATATTATTATTACAAATATGAAATTATTTTTATTTGATTTAGTCTCTAAAATTTATAAAAAATAATTTCAATATAAAAATGAAAAACATTTATAAAAAAGATTCATTTTTTAAGTATAAAAATAATTTATTATTATTACTTGCTATGTAAAAATATTCAGATGCACATCAATTTATTTTTTTATATAAATTATCAATAAATTTAATTAATATCCTTATTCAATAGTGATATAAAATTCACAATATATAGAAAAATTATAATTCTTTGAAAAAGTATTTTTATCACTATATGATTTTATTCCTAATTATATAAGATTAATTACTTATTTAATGAGAATTAGTTAAAATTTATCAATAAATTGGTGTTAAAATCATTAATTGAATTATATTATTTAAAATTTGTTACTAATAATGAAAAAAATTAGTATAACTATCAAATATGTGTATATATAATGAATATATTTCCAAGGATCATATTTTCAATGACCATATTTCAAATGTCTACATTTCCCTTTATAACGTCTATATTACCACCATCACTACTTATAAATTCATTCCATTCTTACCTATTAAATCAAACTTCTCATTCCATTTCATTTTATATTTCACAATATTCTTTGTCCTTTGATGATATTCTTTCTTATCATAGGTTTTGTCATACTAATGGTGATTCTCAAGGGAAAAGATGATCCAAAGGATTCCTTTGTTGTGAAGAAATTATTCTTTTCTATTTATTTTCCTTTATTTAATTTATTTTCTCTTATCATATGTAATCATATGTGATATTTAATAATCCATTGCATGAAATACATGGTTTCATTATTTTTTTTGTAATGCACCTCTATGAATAAATAAAGTGTTGTTATTTTGATTCATATATTGTATGCATTATTTATTAATCAATTTTAATTCTTTTTAAATAATAGAAAAACATTATTTACAATTATATAAATATAATTTATAGAATGAAAATGGGTTCTGAACCCTGGGGTGTTACATTCTCTCCCTGAAATAAATTGCATTCCTCATAATTTTAATTTTTACTCACTAATGAAAATATATGGTGACCCAAGATAAACATGGATTAAATAATAAATTAATCAAATTATTTAAATAATACATCTCATAAATAGTTACAAAACTCAAGGACCTAAAGGTTTAGTGTCTTAGATATTAGCTTCATAAACATCTTATTTCATAACAGTTACAAAAATTACTCTATAATCATGCTCTTATAGACCCTTTTCTAGACATATCACATGATATAATAATCTATATAACCTAGGGAATGGGATCATAAGAAAGGGTTGAGTTCATATACTCATTAGAATAAAGCATATCATAATGTGTCAGATCATAAAAATTAAAGAGAACACAAGGAAGATATAAATATCTTAATAAAAGATCATAAGACCATAAATGATAATCATAAAACATGATAGTGAAATATAAGATCATAATAAGATCCTTAATTAAGTTTATAAGTTATTAAATGGCTCAAAATACATATCAATAATCATAAAACATGTGAGCATGATATAAAAGTATAGAATACTTTAAAAATAAGGTGTAATCATGAAAACTTGACATTTCATGGAAATAAAATTTATCTTGAAAATGTGAAATAAATTGATAAAATACTTAGAAATGTGGGAAAAACATAAAAATAGAAAAGAATTTGTGAGAAAACCCATTATAATCATGACTATGTAAAAACCTCATTATGTCAACGCCTAAAAATGTGACCAAAGCCATTATTCCCACACTTGTGTGAACAAACTCATTATGTATACAATTGAGTATCTCATGAGATATAAACTTAAACCAATGAATTTTAGGGTGATTGGGACCCCAAGAATAATCATACATACATGTGTGTGTCACTTAAAATCAATCATTATCATATCTTAGAGAACCTATAGAAATAAAATGAGTTTTATAAAACATCCAAATGGTATAAATAACATTATAAATTAAATTGTTTGATATTGAAAAATTGATCATAAAAAAATCACTTAATTAAATAAAATATTTTTTAAAACATAAAACATAACTTTACTGAAGATATATTATTTTAATATAATGAAAAATAAATTATGAAAAGATATTTTTGAAAATATTTTGTATTTATAATTGTAAAATACATAGTTATGAGTCACTTTTTAAAAAGTCTCCTTTGTCTATTTTAAAAAATAAGTGAAAATAAAACCTTTTCTAGAAATGTATTTGGATAAAAAACCCCCCATAATTAAAGAGAGAATATAATTCAAAATGGAAACTCTTGGAAGAAAAAAGTTCAATAAGAAATTTTATAACTCAAAGAAAGGAGTTTGAGTTACCATATCCTTTACATTTACCCTTGAATTCTGCAGAAGTGATTTAACTTCATATATCATAAAGATAAATATATTAATTAATTATTTAAAAAACTTATTCATATACATTTCTATTTATACTATTTGTTAATAATAATTATTTTCATGTATTAAATTGTTATAATATATTTTCAACATTGGGTGTTAATAATCCTGATTGTTTTGAACTAAGTTCATAAAAGTGGTGTCGATATTCCCTTTTTTCCTAAATATTATCATCTAAGAACCATTAAATTTATTTTAATTAATGTTTTATAAATACATATAATGTTATAATTCCATTACATAGGAGTTTTAGTCTCATTTTGTGAAGATTAAAGCAGTAGTGAACTAGTTTTGAGTTATTTAATGACATCGATGGATTATGTTATAATGATAATTACTTTTTGTGTTATCCAAAAAGAACCATATTATTGGTATATATTAGTTATATATATATATATCATATATACTCATCAAATATAAATTAAAACCATCCATGATTCCAGTAGTGAGAAATAAAATGCATTGTTCCATGGAGGTGGTAGTCTACGCGTACTAATGGGTAATGATTTTATTTTTCAAAGGGAGGAAGAAAGAAGTAAAATGGTATATCATATCAAGGGATTAAATATGATATATATATATATCATACATATTTTTTCAATTCTATCAATCAGATTAGTGTTATATAATGACTCAAGAGGGGGGGGGGGTGAATTGAGTTCTTGAAAATTTCTTTACTTAAAACCATTCTCTCTTAAGGTTTAAATGATTTTGATATTATATTATAAAAATAGGAAATGGAATTAAAAATAGTAAGATAAATATATCAAATTGAATATTTATATTACTTTGAGGCATATAGATCCCCTAATCAACTCTACCAACACTATACTCCATGAGTTTGGTGATTTTCACTAGATCCGTTGTTTTCCCAGGTATTTCTCAGCTGAGTGAAAGAAGATATCACTTGGTAAAAAAGGTATAAGTGATTTAAACCAGTATCTCCCTTTAAAATAAAAATATATGGTCTTATCACACTTAGAAAAATGAGTGAAAATTGATATAAATATGAAAAAATAAATATTGATTTAGGTTCAACACACATTTACAAAAAACAGCCAAAATAAAAATAAGAAATGTATAGAGAAATTTAATATATTCAAGGATTAGTTATAGAGGTTCTTAGATTGAAAAAGTTTAAATTGTAATCACATCAATAGAGATTACTAAGAATTTATCATGAAGTAGAGAAAAAAATATGTATTTATATCTATATACATCTCTTCTACATCTTCTATATATGCATGAAGCCTCATGCTCTCATTTTTATATCTTCCTTTTGAATTTTAAATAAGAAAACTTGTTAATACAATGATCGAGTTAAATAATACCCTTTTAAATATGAAGTGACAAGATCTTAATTAGTGCGTGTCCTTCTCTAAATATGGAAATAACATAGGCGTTAGGTTATAACAGATTTCATTTTTATCAAAAATCTCTATTCTTGGAAATATGCTATTTAAAGTCAACCTTTCCTTATTTAGATGAATTATTTTCCAAAATACATAAAATAAAGAGATGACTTATCAAAAGATACAGAAATGGTAAAGAGTGTATCTGAATGATACTCTAAATATTATAATGAAAAATCGATCCCCTGTAAGATAATTCAATTTAGATAAGATAAATATCTAAAAGTACTATTATCAGAAGATAATTCCAGCTTTATAAGATAAAATAAATTTTATAAGATAAAAAATTATCATCTCTTTGAATTTTTTAGCATGTAACATAATTTACTTATGAAGTTTCTTTTTGTAAGATAAATTTAGATTTATATAATATAAAACACTTTACTGAATATACATCTACATTATATTTCTAATATTGAATTCTTTTGATAAGATAATTCATTTATATTATAAGATAAAATTATTTAGTACAAACTGAATTTTGTCACAAGTTATGAGACTGTCTGTAAGAGAATTATTTAGTACATAAGATAACTTTAAGTGCATAATAGAAATTCCTTAGTAAAATTTTCATTGAAAAATCAAAGAATTTAAATGAGTTAAGAATATAATATATGACCTTAAAACACTAAATATAAACATATCAGTAAGAAAAATGAGGATTTTTTGAGCATAAAAATATACATGAGATTATGAGATATGAGGGAATAACATAAGTCTATCTAAAAGACCCCCTTTTTTGTGATCACAAAACCAAAAAAATGAAATAACCAATATGATCTTACAAATTCCCCATTTAAATAAAAATTTGAAAATATTGTGTTATGTCTCATAAATACTCCCATAAATACTACCCCTTTTGTGATATCAAAAAGGATAGTAAAATAATAGTGAAAACATATTTATTATAGAACATTTTTAAGTAAAAATGGTTTGAATAAATAATTGAAATGAATAAGGCTTGGAATGGACTAAAAAATTTAAACATTAAAAAATCAATAAGTCAAAAATCCAAATAATGAAATGATATATTATGAAATACATTAAAGGAAAATTCATTTAAGCATTAAAATATTATGATAATATATTAGTTAAATTGAGGTAGAGAATCATCAATATTTTAATGGAGCATAAGTATGGAAAATTTTAGGTGGTGGATTCTTGGATGACTAAGGTTGTTCAGATGGTAATGAATAGGCAGTCAAAGGACCTGCTTGATTCTCTCCAAAAAGATCGTCAAGTGGGACATCTAATCTAAATTGATCTCCAAGGATAGATCTATCATGGATAATTGTATTGAATATACTATCCATAATTCAAATAGATGCTTCCTGATCTCTAGCTAAGCCATGTTTTCTGAATGATAGAATTGGATTTTGGAAGATATAGTAGAAAAACATTAGGTACTGAGGAGTTAGGAATGATTACTCTTTTTCATAAATGGACAATGGATCAAATATATATTTTAGATTCTATAATATAATAGGGTGGTTATTGGAAATATCAGGTCCCATAAAACATTATCCATGTAACTGAAAGAGTAAATTCATGAACATGTCAATCCTATTCATAATATAATTTTTTTAGAATTCCAAAACAACAGTAAAACATACCCTTTATTTTTGTAAAAAGGTTCTAATGAAACTTTTAAAATCAGACTTCCTAGTGAAACTAGTGATAAAATTCTTAAAGAAATCCATAAAACCATCTAAAATATTGATATCACTAGTTTAAGGGGAAGATACAACTAGAACATCTTGATAATTAGCCACAACAACCTATTTTCTCTTTTTAGTATCTAGTCTCTCTAACATCTCAATAAAATCATCTTATTTGGATAAAGAAGTATCAAACAATTCTTAATGAGAAATTTCCAGATGAAGTTCTAAAATATTATCCTATAGATAATAAAATTTATTGGAAAGTGAACCAACCATATTATTTATCCCCGTTTTAATAAATCTCATATCCTTCAGAGTCTTCATATAGGTCTCTTTGACTAAAGAAATATTATCCTGAACAAAACTTCCTAATTAATTCATAGTATTTTGAAGATTATGGAAATAAATTTGTGGAAATCCAAGAATACTCCAAATATATATAGATAAATATCTTTTAACCAGTTCCAAATTCTTTGAAAAAATATGATCACATTTCATCGAGGCAATTCTTGTAATTATAGAATCAAGTGCAAGAGAGGCAACTTCCAGCTTCTCTTCCACTGAAACATGAGTTGTTGATTTTCCTTGATTAGTCCATAAATATGGGTTTATTGAGTGGAATATAAATGATATTGGATTAATCACTTCATAATTTTAAAATCTATCTGGGAGAATAGATTAGGATGAGTGTTTGGTACACATTTTATGTACTTTAATTGATATACCAACATCTTCTTCAAGGGGTCAAGGTCATCCTTCAAAACTAAATTATCCTTAATAATATAAAATTCAAATATAGACTCTACTAACACATACTTAAATGAATTAAATTAATTTAAAAAATCATCAAAATGAGATATAATTTTATCACTAAAGTTTAAAACAACAGTAGTGTGCCCCTCATTACTTTTATGCTGGGCTTTAACATGAGTAGGAGAAGTAAATTCTTGATTATCTTCCACTTATTGACTTTATTATACATGATAAGGTCCAACTAAAATTATATTCTTCTTCCTTATAGATACTAAGGGGACATACCTATCAAATAATCATATACTTCTTCCAATTCCTAAAAATCACTCCTAGAAAAATTAATTGTCACATTTTTAATATTCCTTTTAGCCTCAATAGACCTAGATACTTCAAACAAGTGAACTGCACCCACAATAGTAGCAATGGTACTTTCTTGGCCAATACTAACTATCCTCTGGATGGAAAAAACAAAAAATTATATAGTAGTAAAAATAAATATAACATTCTCAGGGATAGGGTTTTCTAGACTATTTTATTCATGAACTCGAGGAGAGGTAGCTTCAAACACATGCATCTGAACTACAACATGATTCACTACTAATTCATCTTCTTGAGTAGATAAATGAACCCTAACTGCAACTTTATTTTAAATTTAATTAGATAAAACCACTCTTAATTATATGCTTCCATCATTAAGAGAAACATCATCCAAAGGGTCTTTTAATTCCACCATGACAACAACTTCTTAGGTCTTCCAACAATAATGACTGCTTTGGATTTCTACCACTCAACTGGATAAGGGACCTATTCAACATCTTCCTCTAATCCAATAGGAAAATATTTATTTAAATAGAAACTCTATAAGTACCCACTTATCTTTAGTACTCTAGCTCCTAGATTTGTTATACCATGACAATGAGATACCATTGCATCATTCAAATGAACACCGTCTTTCAAAAATATGAGCATCAAAATTCTTCCAAAAGGATAAAAATTTACACATGTTCTGAACATGACACACATAACACATAACATATCTTTCTATACTTATGATATTCTCTATCAAAAACAAATACATAAATGAAATATACTGAAACATGATCTTCTTGTACTCACCAGTTTGTTGAGTGATTTTATATTGAATAAAATTAATAATAATTTTCCTTTTTGGATCTAGATCCTTTACTGCTTTCTTTTCCACATCCGTAATTCCATACAGAGACTTCATAATCAAAATAAGGTTTACCTCATAAATAAATCAAGAAAGGTATTGAAGTCAAATCTTCCCTCACACGGACAATGAAAAACACCATCCATTTCTATAGAAGACATCAAAAATTATTTCTGATTTACCATTGAGGTGAATAGGTCTTCATTATCTCCAAATAAAAGACCAAAATCTCATAAAATACTCTAATTTATTTCTGAAAGAATAATTCCATCCGCTTATCATTATAAACATACTCCCAATATTGATGATTCATGACTTTATTTAGTAACATATCCATTCTTTCCAACCAACTAAAATATATTTCTTTCCCATTGAGGACTTTTCTTAATGTATTTTGTCTCTTAAAACTACTACCAATAGTACTATCAAAAAGCTTAATTTTTATCATGATCAAATAACGTAGAATAAAATTGGTTCAAGGATTGAGGGAAATAAATGTTTGATAAGTAAGGAAGAAAGCTCTAAGGTTTGTAAGGATTCAAGGTTTTTTATATGAAGACTAATTTATTCTCTCTCTTTTGAGATATATGAAATTTCACATAGAATGATGTGAAAATTAATCATAAAAAAGATAAATGTGTCACTTTATGACATATTGAGAACAAAAATAGGCAACTATAAATACAAAACAAAAACAAATTGTATAAAAATTAGAAGAAAAATTCCTTTTAGAAAATAAAAAAATACTTAATTTGAATTAAAATTTTTAAAATCAAATAATAATAATAATAATTTGATAAAATAAAATCGATCATTAAGTAATGTATTATTAAAAATTTCTGTTAATTTATTTTATATACCAATGAATTCTAACAAGATATCCCCATTTGATGAATGATTTTATAGGAATTGATTCCTTAAATCTATGTTCATTGTTTTCAAATGGTTTATTGTATTTTTTGAAATGTTAATATCACTTGTGTTATCACATTTTATTTTTATATGACTAAAATTAAATCCAAAATCAATTAGGTAGTTCTTCTTTCAAAATACTCATGAACAACAACTATAAGTTTTAATTTATTCAACTTCTATAGTTGATAATGTAACATAACGTTGCTTTTATACTTGCCTAAAAAACTAAAGATGTTCCCAGAAAGTGATAGGTACATGAGGCACTCTTTATATCTATTCTACACCCACAAAAATCAATATATAAATATAAAGTTAAATCAAAGTTATAGTTTTTTTGTAAAAATCAAAGACAAAGATATTGTTCCTTTAAAATATCTTAAAATTCATTTGACAGTCATTAAATGATATTATTTTAGATTTGATTAAAAAAAGCATGAAGACATATTTAAAATGTAATATCTAGTATACTTGAAGTTATATAAAGAAATATCCCAATTATTCCTCTATATACCTTGTTTTCATCTTTTTTTGGGCTTCATCGAAGTCAAGATTAATATTGTAACTAGTATGAATTGAAAATATATTACTTATTTCATGTTCAAATATTTTAAGTAAATAAATTATTTATTTTATATGGTTTAAAATATTTCCAAAATGTTTTGGGTAAATTTGAAATATATGAAAACATTTTAACTCACCCATAATATGCATTTAAAATTCTTTTTTTTTCATTAGTTTTAAAAAAATACTACACATATTTTGGTTTTTTAACTAAAAATGACATCATAAACATAAATTTTCATAAGAAAAGTACCCTATAATGAATTTTTATTGAAAATAATGTGTTTTTCCACTCCCATATTACAACCATTTGAAAAAAGAAAAGAACATAATTTTTAATACATAACTCTAAGTATTTGTTTAATATTAAAAAAATAATTAGTATATTTGAATTTTTTTTTTTGAAAACAAGGGTCTTCAAAACCTAGAGCTTGTTAAATATAAAATTCCTCTATTAACAACACATTTAGAAAATAAAATTTAACTTGCATATAATATAATTTAAAATTAATATGATATGTACATTATTAAAGGATTCTAATGGATTCAAATCTTGAAAAAGGGTCAAAGGTTTCCTTATAATCTATTCCTTATTCATGGTTGTAGCCTTTGGTAAATAATGTAGACTTATTCCTAGTGATCACTCCATGAAAATATTGCTCATTTATAAATAACCACTTATTTATAATAATAAATTTATCTGAATCTCTATCAGCTAATTCTCATACCTTAATCTTGTTGAACTAGTTTAATTCTTATTACATAGAAACTACCCAAATTTTATCATCTAGGGATTCTTATGCTGTTTTAGGTTCTAGTTGGGAAAGAAAGGTAGAAAATTTATCAAGGTTTCCTACACTTATTCTAGTCCCAATTCCTTAATCTAGGTTTCTTATAATAGTTTCTAGAGGATGGTTTTTAAAGGTTCTTGGTTTTATGGGTAGTACACATTTAGGTTCATAAGTTTCTTCCCTTTTAGGACTATTTTTTTCATAATCATGTACTAAATCATCAAGCTTTTTTATTTTCCAAGATAGGTTCAGGTCTCAAGTTATCCATTGAATCAATTAAGTCATCAACTTATTTTTTTTGTGATCAAAAGGATCACTTTAATCAAATTGTACATGAGTTTCTTCTTCAACTATCCTTGAATTTTTATTGAAAACACCATAGGCTTTATAAGTAGTAGAATAACCTAGTAATATTCCTTTATTATTCTTTTTATTGAACTTACCAAGATTTTACTTAGTGTTTAATATGTACACTTTACATTTAAAAACTTCAAAGTACCTAACCTTTTGTTTCCTATTATTCCATATCTTATAGGGTGTTTTCTTTAATATAGGCCTCATTTAAACTGTATTAATGACATAATATGCTGTGTTAATATATTCATCCTAGAAGTGAGTGGGTATGATATATTCACATAACACGGTTCTACCATTTTATTATAAATTCATATTCCTCCTTTCAACAACTTCATTCTATCAAGGTGTTATAGGGGAAGATAAGGTATGTTTAATTATACATTTTGGAAAAAATGAATTAAATTCATGACTCTCAAATTCTATATAACGGTAAATTATCAAAGAAACAATTTTGGAATTTTTTTAATTTTGAGAAATTTTACAAAAATTAATAAAAAAACATGCTTCAATTTTATGTTCCAAGAAATAGAGCAATTCAAATCTTGAAAAATCATAAACTAAATCATAAACAAAAGATTTACCAGATAAGATTGTAGATCTAAAAGATCTAAAAGGTAAAAAAAGATCTATATAGAAAATTTCTAAAGGGTTTGAAGTAGAAACCTATTTAATTTACTTAAAAGATGATTTATTTTGAAGGATTAAATCACAACGTGATAAGTATTACTCAACTTTGTGATGATGGATATTTAATTTATTTTTCTTATAATGGTTGTTCTATTTTTAAGAATAAGGTACTTAAATTTAAGGTGATAAGAATTAAAAATGTTTATACACTATATTTCCATTCCTTTGTTGAAATATAGTGTTTGAGGTGTTCTAGGAGGTCAAGGTGACTCATTTCAACACTTTGCTAAAATTTCCAGTTTTGTGAATAGTGTTTCCAGAACGATAGCTCGTTCCAATGGTATCTCATTCTAATAGTATATAGTTCCAAAGGTAGATTGTTCTAATATTAGTTAATTACAATGGTAGATCATTCTGACAGTATCTTGTTCCAATGGTAGTTCATTCCGAAGGTAGCTTGTTCCAATGGTGACTCGTCCAACAGTGACTCATGAACAATGTTTCCAGCTTCCTACAGTTTCTCCCCTTTAACGCTATCTTTGATTTAACACTCATTAAAATCCATTTTTAAGGGTATTTAAGGATGATTCAAAGACCATATCTCCTATATAAATTTTTCTAAGGGTCCATGTGCCTTTACTTAGTCAAAACATGTAAGATTGACCGGATCCACCTTTAAAGGAAAATCTAAATGGTATCTTAGACCGCTGCTCTGTTTAGATTTTCAAAAGGGTTGAGATATCTTCAACACTCATTCTTCCTTATTGTTTTTATTGGAACAAGATGCCCAGAGTTCTTCCTCATATAGGATTCATGCGATCGAACTACAATCCTTGGATCATGTTCCCTTAGAGTTTCTTACTGAATGTGCACCTCCTATTTTGGTGCAACCAAGAAGTGTCGACCAGTCTTCGATATAAGGTATGTTTTACCTTAATTTTTATGGATTCATCAATATGTTTTCCTCCCATTTATACTTGACATGTTATGGAATGTGATCTTCATGTTTCTAATTGATCTTTCTTGGGCGTTGGTTGATGCAGTTGTGCCATGGAATCCTCGGGTGGATGCAGTCATTGCTGGAGAGGCGATCATGATCCGTTGTGTTGTCCATTATCGTGCAAAGAACACTGAATACCTTTTGAGGTATGGGATTTTCTACTTATCTATATATTTACATGAAACTATAGAGATAACATGATTTGTCTCATAGATCATAATGAAATTGATATAATAATTATCTAAACTATATTAAATAATTAGTATCGATTACTTAGTGATGTTATTGCCTCTTGATTTTCTAGATTGTGTGATATCTATGATTTTCTTGTTCAGTATGTCATAGTTGATGGAGACTGGTAAAGAAATTAAATCCATAATTAATTTATAATTAATTATATTATGATTAAAGAGGCATGTTAACGAATCAATTGTTATTATAATTTAATGTTAATCAAATTGATGCAATATGCATGTTTAATAGAATTGGTTAATGAAATTGAAACATGTTGATGATTATTGATAAAATAATTAAAGGCATATTAAATTAATTTGTGACATATTGAGAATCTTATTTCTTAGGATTCCCATAATTGGAATCTGAATAATGAATTGGTTAATTCAATATGGAATAAGAACTGGTTGTGTGATAAGGATAATTCATTTGTAGGGCCTGATTTTCCTACTAGTTTGTAAAGGGCAGGTGCCTTATGTTTTGGAGCCATGAGAGCTCATTGTGAGTGAAGTCTGAATGCCTTTCTTTGGGTCCAAGAGCCCATTTCTTTTTTTGTTCCTACTTCTTGTGATGTTCTCTGGATACAAGACTTGTGGTTATGGGTGCAGGGAGGCCCATATGTGACGTGAGCCTAGAATGGATGATCCTGGAGGGATATTGTGGTATGTGGGGGTAGGGATTCCTAGTATTTTTGGTAGTAGTTGATGACTATAATAGAGAGATGCATCAGTTATGCATGTGGGTGTTGGGGAGGACACCCGAGATGATTGAACGGGTTGAAGTTGGGCTTACCTGTTGTTGTGAAAGTATATTCTTGTTGAATCTGTTGTTTTTTTTATCTACTTTACTTTCCCTAGTACTTGAGGAAAATATTTTTTCTTACTCTTCTTACAAAAGAGGTGAAGATGTGTGAGGTATTCCACATGCTTTCCATATTTATATTCTCAATAATGGATGGGTCTACGCTCCTACTATAGGTGGAAAAGACTTGATGGGTAGCTCATCTACTCACCATGTTGAGCCCCTTGTGTTGGTATCTTAGAATTTTTTCTTAGAATACCTAGAAATAGGGAAATTTAGAAATTGGTAATTTTGTTAATAAATGAATAAATGTTTAACCCATGGGATTGGAGCTTGATTAGATGCAATGTCATGGTAATATTTATGAGAAGTCTTGGACTCAGTTTGGTTATGCTTGGAGGGAATGGATCTTGGTTGGAATGATAATGGAATGTAATTTGGAATTGATAATGGTTAATTAATGGTTAAATAATTAATTAAAGTAATGTAAAAATGATAAAAGGGATAAGTAACTTAACATAGCTCTTTAAATGGTTGTGTTCTTATAGGATATCTAGTCTTAGTAGTGGTAGTTGAGAGTCCGAGGGACATTAGTTACAGTTGAGTATAAGACTAGGTTATGACCATAGTGTGGTTGTGATCTATATTATATCCTATAATTTTTTTGTTTCTATATGCTACTCCACCCTATCAGTTAGGGAAACTGACACCTTGGGGATTCTGATCCCTGGGAGATGTTTTCCCCAACATCTCGGTGGGAGGATGGATGGCTGAATACCCCATTTTACCCCATACTCTTCTCTTGGTAGTTACTTGTGCTGGTATGAATGGTAGTTAGTTTACCCACATATGTGTATAGGGGTGTAATATCTTATAGTTATTTCACACACACATTTATTGTATATAGTTTCCCATGGACTACTATTGGTGTAACGTGTATAGGTTGTGAGGGATTGAGCATCCTTACTTAGTGTATGGGATGTAATGGCTTTAGGTATAATACCTAACATATGATATACGTTATATGAGATGTGGTTGCTTCTAGAAACTACCATGTTACTTTTGGTTGTGTGGACATGTTTGTGAGTTGCATGAGTTGCATGTTGTGGTTCTCCACCTAGGTGTCTTCAGGCTATCATTTTTAGAGAGAGATGTTCAGGACGTGCAACATTGGGGAAAAGAAGAAAACTAATGGGGAAGTGGTAGTAGGGTACCCTTGATATTATTTATTATTTATTATTCTATTTTATGCAATACTTGGTGAGAGTGTCCATAGTGAGGATGGGAACTAAGTATACTTGTTTAGTTGACAAGTTAGTTCCACTTTTTATTCACTGTGCTTTAGCATGCTTTCTTTACCTTTGAATGAGAGGCTATGGAGAGGATCCTATTGAGTATACTGTTATACTCACCATATGTTATATAAATTTTTTTTAGGTTAGTTGGAGAATGTTGGAAATCAGGATGGTTACTACTAGATCAGGGTTTTGTAGGAGCTGTTTGGGCTTCATGGTTGCTTCCGTTTTACTTTCTTTTGGTACTTGCAGTTTTCCCTTTTAGTTGTAGTAGTTCTTTCATTAAATTACATATGTGTAATTTGGTTTCTTTTACTTTGTGGTCTGAGTAGGAGTTGGTTGGTGTCTATCTTATATATCTCTTTTTCATGTTTTCTCTTAGAGGGTAATGCCACCCATTTGTGTGTTTACTATACCCTCGGTGCTAGTCTCCAACCCGAGGTCTACTGGAGGCGAGACTCAGGGGTCACTATCTCTCTTCTCCCATTGACAACCTAGGAGGGGTACAATTTGTGGGAAGGGGGTAATGATAGAGTGGTATCAGAGATCTGTTTGAGGGATATCATGGAGTTTGGAGTTATGCACATTTGAGGTTGCATGGGTTGGTAGGGAAAAAATATTAGATAAGTTTAGAAAGCACTATAAAAATGGGATACTGGCTAAGACACGGGTATTTAATCCCCCCTATGATCTGATTCACATACCTTTAAGATTACAGTGGCTACTAAATGAGGTGATACTTGTTGCAGGGTAGAGACATAGGAAATGATCATGAATCATATTTATTTGCACCTATGTTTGAATGGCTATACCTTGGGATAAGTTAAACTAAAATGAATAAAATAAACTAATTAATTAATGTTAAAGTATTCCATATTCTAGGTTTAGGATCTCTAACTATTTTTCCCTTTTTTGGTATGGCTCTAGGTCAACATCCTCATTAGGTTCACGAATATTTCCAGTAGGTTGTGCCAGCAGATCGCCACAATGTAGAGGTTGACGACAATTACAATTGGAGGAGGACACTCTGAGAGTTTTAGTGTCAGAGTTTGTATAAGTTTGAGGGATCCGTTTCAGATGTAGTCACATAAGACTAGTTGGAGGATGTTGAGATTTCATTTAGTTCGATCTATGCTCGGAAGAAGAACTAGGTATCTTTGGTTGTGACATTGCTACATGGGGTATTGAGGCAGTGGTGGTTCTTATTCCTCATGGATCACGAGGAGTTAGCAGTCTCATGGGAGAAGTTACAAGAGTAGTTCATAGCAGAGTTTCTTTCTTCAAATGTGAAGGAGACCAGTCTCTAGGAGCTTCTTACCCTTCTGTAAGGAAGATCCAGTCTATGGGAGTTTGGTATCTATTTTAGGAACCTTCTACGATATGCTTCGAACCTGTTTCTAGATAGGGAGGCCAGGCTGAGGCATTTTGAGGAGGCTTTGTGTCTGGAGATCCAGTGCTAGGTCACCCCATTTATGTTGAATACATATCTCGAGGTGTTGGAAAGGTAATAGGTCATCCATAGGATGTTATATAGAACTAGATTATCATGATAGGGGAGTTTTCAATAGTCCTCATGAAGCATAGATGTGGTTCTGGGTTCCCAGTTTTTAGGGTAGAAGATTTTACATTCGGTCGGGGGTAGGTCCCATCCCTCAATGTCTTGATTCTCTAGGGGAAACAGCTCTTAGTACTATGCTAAGGGATCATGTTCTTGTTTTTCTTATGAAGGCTTAGGTCATCAGCAACATGAGTGACCAAAATTTCAAAGCAGTCAACGTGTGCCAATTGTTCCGCTCTAGGTTACTCTATTGAGGAAGTTCCATCCAAGGACGCAGTAGTAGGTTGCACCAACTTTGGATCAGTAGAGAGTAGATAGGGAAAACAGAGGACAACCCTGGGATGCTCCTCATCCTTAGAGAGAAGAGCACGGTCATGGGGGTGATATCTAGTAGGGTCAAATAGGCTGTGGAGTAGGTTGTGGTCATATTCATGCGTTAGCATTTTCAGCACCAGATGAGCCATATGTCATTCGAGGTACCCTTTTCATGTTTTCTACTTTGGTGCATGCCTTGTTTGATTTAGGAGTGACACACTCTTTCATATCACCTGCCCTTTTCCATGCCTTGGGACTTGAGATAGAGAGGCTTCCAGTGCCGTTGGCATTGACTATGCTAGTTAGAGGTCGAGATGAATATTTTGAAGTATGTAGAGACTATGATCTAGTGCTAGTGAAACACCTCTCTTGGGGAGATTTCATATGTTTACGAATATAAACATATGATTTTATACTTTTTATGGATTGGTTGTATTCAATGAAGATTATTTTGGATTGATTATAGAGGTAGGTGGTGTTCTTTGATGTTGATGGAGATCCATTAGTGTTTATTTTCAAGCGAAACCCTCAGAGGGGTCAGAGGAATGTTTCATCCTTATCAACCTTGATGAATGATCTGATTTTGAGTTCATCAAAGGTTCATCAGTTTTCATTTCCCAGGGTCATAGAAGAGTACCCTGACATCTTTTTAGAAGAGGTTGTAGTGTTAATACCTTGACGAGAGATCAAATTTGGGATTGAACTATAGCTAGGAGTTTCTCAAATCTTGATGTATCCATATAATATGGAACATTTTGAGATTCGAGAGCTACATATACATCTTAATGGTATGTTGTAGTGTGATTTTGTTCAGCCAAGCATGTCACTGTGGGGTGCACCGGTTTTTTTCATGAAGAAGGATGATGATAGTTTGCAGTTTTGTATCAATTATCATAGCTTGAACAAAGTGATAGTGAAGAACCACTATCCTCTTCCATGGGTTGATTATTTATTCAATCAACTGAAGGGTTAAAGTTGGTTCTTAAAGATATATTTTCGGTTAGGATATCATCAGATGCGTGTGAAGTATAAGGATATCCCAAAGATTGATTTCCATTGCTTTCATGGGTATTAAGAGTTCATTGTGATGCAGTTCAGTGTAATGAATGATCCAACTATGTTCATGGGGTTAATGAATGTTGTTTTCCGTGAGTTCTTAGATAAGTTCATGGTGGTTTTCAATGAAAACATCCTTGTATACTCTATGTTTGAGGAAGAGCATGCAGAGTATCTACGTTCCATTTTAGGTGTTCTTCACCATGAGAATCTATTTGGGAAGTTGTTGAAGCGTGAGTTTTGGGCTCAATAATTCCATTTATTAGGGAATGTTGTATCCCAATAGGGAGTTTATATGGATTCGTTGAAGGTAGAAGTAGGTGTGTCTTGGACATCCCGCAAGACAATGGTAGAGGTGTGAAGTTTCCTTAGTATCACATGATATTATAGGAGGTTCTTACCAATTTCTCTCAGGTTGCGACTCCTATGATAGAGTTGACTAGGAAGGATCATGATTCATGTGGACTGATCAATTTTAGGTAGCTGTCAAGTATCTAAAGGATAATTCGGTCAGTGATCTAGTTCTTTGTCTGTCAGTAGTTGGAGTTTAGTTTGAGGTTTTCTGTGATGCGTCATATTTGGGGTTAGGATATGTTCTGATGCAGTAGATATTGGTCGTTTCTTATGGGTCTCAACAATTATGTCCCCATGAGTGTAAATATTCCACCCATGATCTTGAGTTGGTAGTGATGGTGCTTTTTTTGAAGTTGTGGATACATTACCTCATTGGTGAGAATTTTTTGGTCTTCACTGATCATAATAGCCTGAGGTACGTTTTCTCCTAGCACGACTTGTACTTAAGACAACGTCAGTGGATTGAGTTCTTATTGGACTATGACTTAGAAGTTTCATGTACACCTGGAAAGGGGGATTTTGTAGTCGATGTGTTGAGTAGGAAGTTGTGTAGAAATGTAGTGTGTGAATAAGGTGATTCCTAGACCGTGATGGAAGAACTTTCATCATTACATCTGGTTGTGGGAGAAGTTTGGGGAAAAGGTTGTCTTTTTCAGATGATGGTGCAATCATATATGGTTCATCAAGTGAAATAGTCCCTGTTGGGGGATCTTGAGGTGGAGGTTTGGAGAGACCGATTTGTTTGTGGTGAGCCCCTTTATGGTTGGTATGAGGATGAACAACACCAGGTGTTGTTTCAGGGAATGTTTTTTGTTCCTTTAGTAATGCATGAGATGGATCTCAAAGAGTTCCATAGTTCAACCTTAGTAGTACATACTGGTGTGAAAAAGATTTACCATGCCCCGAGAGGTTAGTTTTGGTGGTCTGGTTTGAAGCATGTAGTTGCAAAGTTTGTGTCTCGATGTTTGGTCTACCAGAAGGTGAATACTGAGCACTATGTTCCCGGTGTTTTTCTATAGCCATTAGATGTTCCTCAGTAGAAGTGGGAGGACATATCGATGGAATGTGTTATTAGTTTACCTCAATTTTAGATAGGATATGAATATATATGGGTGGTAGTGGATCGTTTGATGAAATCATCCCACTTCATAGTAATCAAGGAGCTGAGCTCAGTGGAGGTTTTGTGGAGGAAATATCTGGAGGAGGTGGTGAGACTCCACAGAGTCCTGAGGAAAATAATTTCTGATCAAGATCCTCATTTTACCTCTAGGGTGTATAGAGGTATCCAACATGATTTTGGTTCTCAACTATTCCTTAGAACTGCTTTTCATTCATAGAAGGATAATCAAACAGACTCTTAAAGAAATGTTGCGCTCCTATGTCATGAATTTTGGAGGTTTGTGGATGAGGAACTTAACCTTGTTAGAGTTCTCTTACAACAATAGTTTCAATTACACAATTGATATGGTTCCATTTGAATCCATATATAGCCGACCCTTCTATTCTCCATTATGCTGAACTGGGGTTGTAGAGTCAGAAATTATCAAACCAGAACTGGTACAGAATATGAAAAAGATAGTTTAGGTGATTTGTGAGAGGATGAAGGTAGCACAATATTGTCAGAAGTCCTATTACAATCATAGAAGGAGACCTCTAGAGTTTGACATTGGGGATCACATGTTTCGGAAGATTAATCTATGTCGTGGGCAGCAAAGGTTTGGTCGTGGGAGTAATCTTTCTCCTTGGTTTGTTGGGAATTTTGAGGTGTTGGTTCATGTCAGAGCTGTGGTGTATCGGGTATCACTTACCCCATAGATGATATGGATAAATTTTTTTTTTCACGTGTCTTAACTCCTTCATTATCTTCATGAAGACTCTCACATCATCAATTGGGGCGAGATCGATGTTAAAGATGATGCAACCTTTGAGGAGCGTCTTGTAGATATCCAAGACCATAAGAAGAAGGTGTTGCACATGCAATCTATACCCTTGGTTCCTATCTTGTGTCAGCATAGTGGCATGGATGGGAGTACATGGTAACATGATTCATAGATACGTTCTTAGTACCCCAAGCTGTTTAATGTTTAGCTCTTCTCTTGTAATGTTGATCATTTGGTGGTTTTGGATCCTTTTTCATTTATGATATGGATTTATCTTATTGATTGTCGTGGCTTACTCTCTTTTGAGAGGTATATCCCTCGGGAGAATGTTTAAGAGCTGGTTGTGGTTGTTTCATGGTTTCACATTATTCCTTTTTGAATCGGTTGAATTCCTGTGGTGACAGGAGCTTTGAGAGGTATCACGTAGGGTGGTTGTTTGAATCCCTTTTTATGTTTCCTATCTAGGATGGTTTTGGATTCTCAAGGGCAAGAATAGTTTTATAGGTATCTAATTTAATGGCCCAGACCTCTTCGATCTATTCCTTTGTTGAAATATAGTGTTTGAGATGTTCTGGGAGGTCAAGGTGACTCATTTCAACACTTTGTAAAAATTTCCAATTTTGTGAACTGTGTTTCCAGAATGGTAGCTCATTACAACAGTACCTCATTCCAAGGGTATCCCATTACAATGGTAGCTATTTCCAATGGTATCTCATTCTAATGGTAGCTCGTTCCAATGATAGCTCATTCCAAGGCTAGCTCATTCTAATGGTAGAGTATTCCAACGGTAGAGCATTCCAACAATAGATCGTCCCAATAATTTCTCATTCCAACGGTGGCTCATTCCAATGGTGGATCATTCCAATGGTATTTCATTTCAACCATAGATTATTCCAACAATTTCTCATTCCAATGGTAGCTCATTCCAATGGTATATCGTTCTAATGGTAGCTCATTCCAACGGTAGCTTATTCCAACGGTAGCTCCTTCCAATGGTAGTTCCTTCCAATGGTAGATCATTACAATGGTTACTCATCCAATGGTGGCTCGTCCAATGGTGACTCATCCAATGGTTACATGTGAATAGTGTTTCTAGCTTCCTATAGTTTTCCTCTTTGACTTTATCTTTGACATAAAATGCATTCAAAGCCTTTATTTATGGGATTTAAGGCTGATTCAAAGCCCATAAATCCTATCTAAATTTTCCTAAGGGTTTGGGTACCTTTACTCGGTAAAAATGCATAATATTGACTAGATACGCCATTAATGGAAAATCTAAATGCTATCATAGAGTGATGCTTCGTTTATATTTTCAAAAGGGTTGAGATATCTTCAGCGCTCGTTCTTCCTTATTGTTTTCCTTGGTATGAGATTCCAAGATTTGCTCCTCCCATAGGAGTCATGTGATCAAACTGCAATCCTTGGATCGTGTTCCATTAGAGGTTCCTACTACATGCATACCCCTATTTTGGTGCAACCAAGAAATGTTGACCAGTATTTTATTTAAGGTATATTATACCTGCATTTTTTTGGGTTCCTCAATCTATTTTCCTCCCATTATCCTTGTAATGTGTTGAAACTCCTCAGAAAGACAAAAAGATTATGAAGAAATCCTCCAGATATTTCAAAGTCTCAAGACGAAGCTAAATGAAGTAAAAGGTATAAAAATTTCAAGTGACCTACATGGAGTAGCTATGCAATAGACCTATGTAGAGGAACTACGTGACAAGATGATTTCTATACCCCTACACGGAGGAGATACGTGGAGGATCTACATGGCCGACCTACACCGATGAACTCCTTTCGATCCAATCTCCTTCTTTTTTATAAATAGGACCCTTGGGCACCTCATTTAAAGACAAAAAAAAGTTGTAAGAAATCTTGATGCTCCCATTGCATAGCTATTTCACCTAGATCCCCTAAATTTTCTCAGGTAGCTCTCTAAAAATATGAGAGAAGAGAGAATTATACGGGATAAGAAAATTTTTAAATCCTTTCAAAGTTTCATGCTTGCATAGGCTTTGTTCTCCTATGTTAATCACTTTTTTCAGTCATCTGTAAGACCTACGTGACACACCTACACAATATACCTATGCAGTGTACCTATGTGACATACCTATGTGGTATAACTACACTGCATATATGTGATCAATGCCTATGCATATCACCTTGTAAATCCTATACAAAGACACTCATGATAGGGTATCTCCTTCCTTGGTTCCCTTATCGGAAAGGGACTAAGTTAAAGCCTACACCAAAACCTCCTGACTTATTAAAACCTTTGGGAAGGACACATTAGCATGTCTCCTATTTGGGTTTGTATATCTATAGTCAGAGGTTTCCCCCATTCATTTTCTAAGGGATTAAGGATCCTTGTGATGTTTGTAGGTTTGTATATCTATACTCACATGGATCCTTACCCTAGAGATAGTTTTGAGAAGTTCTTGGTCTTGGATTCTGGGGATGGGACTCTGACCTCCCCTTTTCATCTCTAAGACTCAAATCCTTTGGTTCCCGATAGGGAGAGTGAGGGTCACACTTGATTTTCCATTAAAGCAAAGGAAAATTCTCCCTCCTCTCCCAGGATCTAATTAGTGCACTTCCACCGAGGTAAATCCTTAATCGTCTAAGAGTTGGGCCGCATGAACTCCAATGTCATCCCGCATTGAAAGGTTTATTTCTCCATTCCCTCACCCACCATCACTTCAGCTTATTTCACTATAGGCCTACCCTCTCCCATCAGCGGAAGAGAGAGAGAGAGTGTGGTTTGTTGAATCTTTCACATCCTCTTGTTTCTCACACTGATCAAGACTCACATGGGCTTATAGAATTGTTATGATCACAACATCCACACAATATGAACCACTTTAACTACGATAACTCTGATTCCCACCATAATTGGGATACGTAGAAAGCCTTCACCAGGGACCGAGATCATTAGATATCCTCTTAAGGAATCCAACCCTAATTCACTTAATTTGGGAATCCTCTTTAAGAGTAATCCCCATCCTATTTATCTCAAAGGGTCATAAACCCCTACGAGACATACCAAACTACATGGGATTTGATTCCAATTCGAATGGGATATCTAGTAAGACCCCATGAGGTTCAAACCTAATTCCCTAAAACAACCCTATTATTCCTGATCCATATTCCCAACATGATCTAATATAACTTGGAAACTCATATCTTTTCTAGGTTCCTTAGTCTTATTAGGTATAAGTTTCACACCAAGCTTTGAATAAGCACCTTATGCTTAGATGTACTTACCACATGACAATAAACTGTACGATTAGGTCCTTATCACATGACCTTAAAAGGTATGATGTATCCCATTAAGTGGAACCAAAATATGAGGGTTATGATTCCTTTCCTAGGATATATAGGTATCCCATTTATGGGTATGATCCCAACATCAAAACAAAATTTTGTCTCCCTAGATTACAATAAATTCTAGAGTGCCCCACTGAGTGGATTAAAAACTAGTATTATCATAGCAATGGTTAAAATAATCTCTAAATAGTATATTAGAGGATACCATTTATGGAGATCCTAGAATACATATGAACGTATCCATTAATGAAGAACCTCAAATACATACAAATGATTCTAAATTTCACTCATGCTAATATTTGACTGAAAATTTCAAGGGAAAACTATGTTATACTTAGTAAATTAATAAGTATTCCTGAAAATATCTTAAATCTATAAGAGAGTCCTAGAGTAGGCAATAATTCCCCCCAAAAGTGTGCAATGAGTTCGACCTCCCATCCTCTCAACCAATGTATGTTCTTAAGTATCGTAGGTCCAAACCTAACGAATGTATACCTTTAGAAAGAAGGTACCTTTGAATAAAGAACCGTTAGATTTTTCCAGTTCCATAAATAAATCCAATGGAAATTGCTCGAAAGTAGTGATTCCTAACCAGAACATACATTCCGAGGGAGGAAAAACAATAAATGGTGAACCTGACGTGAATCCTTAACCAAGTTGATAGTGTTACCCATCTGTTAGGCCCCTATCGATTGTTAAAGGAAGGAAAGACAAAGGAATCAATCATGCATGTGTCCATATAAAATATGTTTATTTAATGGAGTTCATTTTTTTTTTCAAATTTTCTTAGTTTTCTCAGAACTCCCTTCACTCCAAATGGCTTCCTTCAAGTTTGAACCCGTGAATGCCCCGACTGCTGCACAAGCTGGATCCTCATCTACTAGAGGGATGTCATCACTAACTCAGTATCTTCAAAACTAGGTATAAAATTTATTAGTTTGGGAATACTCTCAATACGGTACTATACAAAACCTAGAGGCTTCCCAATATTCTCTCCAAGTTAACAACAACACTCAATCATCCGGTCAACGATGACCGGTGGTCAAGAATCAGACGGTGCCAACCACCGTCTTCAACTATTTAAGGTATTTATCCCTAGAAAGTAATAACCAATCCCTCCCATACTATAAGGAGGTGGATTATGAGGTCACTCCTGGCCTTAACTAAAAGATATAGGGGTTCTTCCTGAGAACTCCCACCAATAATCTCCACCAACAGAATCGTACAGTAGTCAACCCCCAACATGACGGGGGTGTTTCCATCGGTTGTTTGGCCTAGGTACCTTAGACCCGGGCACACAAGATGAACCTATGGGGAGAAAATTCATCCAACAATGATTAGGTTATTACCTTTTCCCCCTATAGAGAATTCAATGAACCTAACTTGGTGGAAAATAATGAATAGGCACATACACCAATCCACTTCAATTATTCTAGCCAGTAGACTCATCTGGCGGTGCCCAACCAATCCCACCATTTAAACCTGGTGGAGTACCATGAGAAGGCACATAAACCTGCTTACAAACTATCAATCAGTAATTAGACTCATCTAGATTCATTCAAGGAATCCCTCCAATCAAATATGATGCCAACTGGTAAGCAAGAACATACACCTATTTGCATTCACCAATCCTTCCAGCAGTCTCGTCTATCAGAAGTTTGTCAATGATGCTTGGCAGAAAATAGCCAGCAGACACATACACCTGCCAACATCCATCAATCCTGCCAACAGTCTCATTTGGCATCACTTGGAGAAGTTATTCAGAAATACCTAACAACATATCTGTGGAAGACTCAATTCTATGCCCTTATACATGAGTATTTTCATTATCCACTGATAAGAAAAGGAGGACAGGAGCAGACACATACACCTACTCTATATAAAGAATGGATGTATATTACCATTCCAACTGCTGAATTCACCAAACCCATTTTAATAATGGTTAAAGGGTATACACAAATTCCTGCCCATATTCTAGAATCCTGCTAGAATATCATAGTAACAACTTTAGCAAAACTAGAGGGTTAGACACATAATTCTATCCCCACACCTGGGATGACTCATCTATATTCCATCCTGAATCAGATACACACCTCTGTTCTAGTGCAAGAGTGTTATGGGGCATACTCCCCCATATAATATAGACAATAGGATTAGGAACATACACCCTTTCCAATTGGAGATAATTGGCCCCATTCTTCATCTTGAAGGCTTGATTCATGAAAATTAAATCAATTTAGAGAGAATATATATGTATGAGAGCCATGGAAACCCTCAATATGGCCATAAGACCAAGGATCAATAGGATTTATCCCTTTCTTTAATCCACCACGGTGGTTCTCCCCATGATGGAATTCCATGCAAAAGTTCTCTCTACTATAGTATTTGACATTGTTAAGATGATTCTTTAATTTACAATGTAGTGATGAGAAATCCCTCTTATCTTGAGGCACTTTCCAAAATAAGGCCAGTCATGTCTGATGCCTTGTTATTAACAGGTGATATACTTTCTCAACTAGAAGACAACCCAAGGTGACGGTCATTCTCCAAACCTCCCTTGGGTCATTTGCCTTTTAATATGGTAGAGGAAAAAACAACTGATTCTATTTTTTGTTATAAAATAATCGAGAAATGTCCACTATGGTTGGAACAAATTGAGAAACCTCTAGAAAAAGATGATGAGGATATGTTAAATATGAGAAAACAAATAGATAAGGCTGAAATACTAGTCATTTTATAGAATTTGGAAACCTCTCAATACAACATTCTAAAATTTATGGCGGAAGATTGAATTCATGATATATGCCTCAACATATGGAAAAATATTCATCATTTGAAAGCCAAAGTATTACCATACGATGAATATAAAAATCATGTAAAGGTAATATATGGGTTACAATGCCAAATTGACTTGGAATCTCTCTCAATTCCCCTATATCCAAAGGCCGAGAAGTAGTAGGGAGCCCTTTAGCATGCATGCCTTGATACACTAAAGAGGATTCACGATTTAATTATTGATACCCCATCTGTTGTTCATATCAGAGGATGGGGTGCATATAGATCATTTCATTTCACTGCACTCTAAAATCAAAAAATCCCACCAAAAGTGGTCTCATGCAATGTTATTTCCCATGGCCGGCTACAATCAACAAATTTTGTGTGAAATCAAATATTTGATCAAGAACATGCCTCGACTAGATCTCATCAATGTCAGGACCAAAAAGAGAAATATATTGAGATAATTTTTCATCAAGAATATGAGAACATTAATCAGGCCTCATGCTTAGAGGATGTCAACTATTAGATTTCAAAAATGTCTAAAATGGCTCAACAAACTTCTGAAACAGGTGATTTAAGTGGTTTTCGGATAATGCATCTAGATAATGTTTGGACTAGAATTCACAAAATCAGAAGAGAAGCTATGATAATATTGACCATAGAAGTTCAGGAGCCACCAGATCCTATAGGGATGGGGGCTTGTTTAAATCATCTATCAAATCCAATAAACAAAGTTCAAAGGTTTGAAGAAGAAGAATAAGAACAACCTCAACCTATTGGGCTGAGGATTTTTCACAACTACAATCCCCTCCTAAACAAAAGTTAGTTTTCTATCTATTAGGGAAGAAGACACAAAGTGAACACACAACTGAACTATCCAAGGATTCCCTTTAGGTTACTATCCATTGAATAGTTTCTGGGAATTCAGCATATAGGAGAAAAAAGTCTCATAGAAAACATAGAAGGAGAAAATATTTCAGATATACTGATAGAATGCCATCAATGCATTATGCATCAGTAAATTTAATTAATACCATTATGGAACATAATCTAGAAAATGAGTCCAATTCATGGGATTCAGAGGATGAAGTTCTTATTCATAATATGGTACACACTGAAGAAAATGAAGGAGGTGTGCATACAGGAAATCAGAGGCTTACCCAGAATCTAGGTATTCTCTCAAGTAACCAATTCTCACCCCTTCGAAATAAATCTAACAAGGGGAAAGGAAAAGGTTAGATCATTTCTCACTTTTACACTGGATAAGGTCAATCTCTTTCACTTGAAGAATGATTTTACCAGTAATAAGAGGAGATCAAGGGGTCTAAAAGACTTAATGCAAAGTTACTTAGAATTATAATTTCTGCCATACATGCTCCAAAATAAGATCCTTAGCTTTCACATCCTATAGTAACTCATCAACAAGGAGGGTTTTTTTGCAACTACATATGTGGATAATTAATTCCCTCTATTGGTCATACAGGCAGGATAGGATCAAACACATACTTATAGGCCTATCCCTATGGGTTATCCAAGATAAATACCAGCAGCACCACCACCAGTAGTTTTTCCAGTCACCACGCCAATTCAAGATCCAGATGCTATACCTGTATAAGTCCTAGATCATACATATATTCCCCAAAGGATTATGAATATAATTAAGGCATTAAAAACTTAATTGGAAGCTATGGAGGAATGATGTGCACTGGCACAACCATAGAATAAAGAAAACCCCAAATGGGTAGATCCGATCCCCCCCACCAAACTTTGTGAATACCAAATTTCCAATATTTAATGGTTTGGGAGATCCAGAGAAACACTTACCACATTTTGTTTCTCATTGGGATCCCATGATGGGGACCCCTCAACAACAAGAAGCAGTAAATCTCATATGCTTTTTGCAATCATTATAGGGGTCAACCTTTGTCTGGTATACAAGTTTGTAGTCTCAATCAATTACTAGATGGGAAGACCTCCATTATAAATTCCTTCCCCAATTCAGATCAACACTGATAAATACAACAGTTTTTTATCATACAAATTGAAAAAAAGGATAATAAAAGAGTTTTAGATTTCATTTATCAATATAATGGATTAACATATTCTTTAAATCTACCACTCTCTCAAGAAGAGTTGCTACCAATTTGTGTGACAAATCTGTGTGATGAGTTATGCACACCATTAATCCGTATGAAATACACCAGAGGGTTTTGATACCTTGATTTAATCAACCAACAAGTGGAAGATTCCATTATGGAAACCAAAGCTAAATCTCATGTAATCCCACCAGCTCTTGAAAGGAGAGTGAGGAGAGTAGAGGCTGCTATAGTCACACTCAAACCAGCAACTATACCCGCTTCCAATTCAAAACCTTCATCATACTGAAGGGTTCCAGCTCCTGAGAATCAGTAGAAATGACCGTCTCATCAATATGATCAAAAAGATAAAAGGCGGATATAGTTTGAGGATTTAAATAACAAAGTATATTCTTTTCTTAATAAATAGGTTCCCAGTTACTTCATTTCAGCTTTGTAAAAAAATTTAGTTCAGTTTCCAAGGCCAAAGAAATAGAACAAATAAAGAGAAGAAGATCTACCAAATTATTTCCCCTTTAATCAAATGTTGGATAATACCATTTAGGATTGTTTTGTTTTCAAATAACTCCTAAAAAAATGGTAGAGTTTGGACAAGTGAAACTACAAAGTTCATCAGCCCAAGTAGCATGTGTTATTACTACCGATTCAGAGGAAGAAAGCAGATGGAAGGAAGTTAAAAGAAAAAATTCACAGAAGTATGATGATTGGATGGTTAGGAAAACGATAAAGGGAACTCATGATAGTCTATAAACACAATTGAAACAACCAACCGTGCCTTCTTTCACTTAATCTACAGCAAGACCATCTTCATTAAAAGATCAGTCCTCTAAAGTTCAATCCTCAGAGAAGAGGCATGATTAGAAAGGAAAAGATCAGTCAGAAGAAGATGATATCATGTCAAGGACAAAGTTGTCCTTGAATTTGTAAGATTTCATGCCAACTATCCCAAAAGCATGGGCACAACCCCACCAAAAGACACAATAAGAACAGAACTGCCAAGTAGAATCTTCATCAGATGAGGAATTGATCTTTAGTTCCGTTAACATTATCCACTTAACGGATCCCTATGAAATTGATGATTCTGGTTATGATGAACCTTAATTACCTATACCTAATTAGGGAACTAGAGGAATAAGTCAAGGTAGAGGATATATGGGAATATTTAGATATTATAGAAACCACTATTTTAACTATAACCCTACTTGAACTATTTATGTGGAAAAAACTCGCGGGAGAGTCCTTCAGTGGGATCAGAAAGAACAAGGAAATTCTCCCACAGAGGATAAGATCGTCCCTAAAATGATCATATTGGGAGACTGATTAGAGGTTAAACCATCATTATCTTTGTAGATAGAAAGACCTAGTCAGTCTAATCTACCAAGAGTAGAAGTATTTCCATATTTCCCCTAACACATGGTATATTTACATCAGGAGCATCAACTTCCAAGGAACCTGCAAAACCGCATTTCCATGCTGGAAAAAACAATACTTTGGACCAAAATTATGATTTTTTGAAACAAATAGCCCAATTACTAGCCAAGTTTTCAATCTTGGATTCTTTGAATTTGTCAAAATATCCTCAAGAGGCACTTATTGAGGCTTTTTCAAGTGCCCAAGAGTTTTAAACCAAGGTTGCTATTGCTAAGGTTTATCGTATAGAGAATGATGATACAGAATGTCATGAAGTTATATCTTTCATGGATGAAGATGAGTATGATGTTGTATATAGACACATCATCCCCTTGTATCTATCTAGAAAGGTTAATGACACAGACATCTGACGAGTCTTCATTGATAATGGATCGAGAGTCAACCTCATTCCCATCCGTACACTTCGTCGATTGGGTATCACTAAATATGACTTATCTCCTTCCACTTTGATGTTTCAAGGTTATAAAAAGAATGAAAAAGAAAATCTAGGTGAGATTACACTCAGAACTCAGTTTGGGAATCTTTTATCTAATTCAGATTTCATGGTTGTCTGGCAGGACATAGCCTTAAACATTTTTCTTGGAAGGCCTTGGCTACAACAACATGCATACATTCCTTCGTCATACCACCAATGTATCAAGTATTTATTCAATGGTAAAATTGGGACATTTTATGGTGATAAGGATCTATTAAAAACATGTGAATCTCAGTATATTGAGGCATAATTATATCACATAAAGGGATCGAGGTCCGTAGAAAAATATGTAACAAGAATCAATGCTCCGAATGGTCTGGAAAAGATCCCGGATAACCCATTCAAACATCTGAGTATAGATTATGTGTTTCCTATCAATAAAATTGAGAGGATATACCCATATACAAGCACTCTTCTAGTGACTTCCATAATGTCACTTGTGGAAATCGAGCCTGATGGGATGGGAGAAACTGTTGATCTACCATGCACTAGTGAAAGCTTAAATGGAGATGTCTTCATTTCATCCACAAAACTTCAGAAAGTCTTTGCTTCATCGGTCAGGCTAGAAGAAGTTGTCACATTAATAAAGGAAGATAAGGATGTTTATTCCCAACCCATAATTCTCTCTTAAATATTACAAAAAAAAACCCTTCATCATCAGTAGGGTTAGAAATGGTTGCCTCTTCTTCAAGATATCTAAATAATGACTCCTCCCTTAGCTCTAAAAGTTTTGCTTCATCACTTAATCTGAAATAAGAAATAGAAGAAGTGACACATGAGGAAGAAGAAGAATAAGATATTAAGGACACCCCTCCAACATTTGAAGATGTAATCTCCACCATTGTGGATGAGCTCAAAGAAATAAATCTGGGCACAAAAGAAGATCGACGCCCTACTCTAATTAGTGCAACCATAAATTTTGAAGAGAAAGAGATGTATAATTTATTTATAAAGAAACATAGAGTTATATTTTTTGGAACTATATAGAAATTCCAGGCCTTAATCCTGATGTTTCCACTCATCATTTGGGTTTTCTAGAAGATCATTGAGGATTTAAGCAGGTAGTAAGAAGAACACACCCAACTCACGCCTCTAAAATTGAAGTTGAAGTAAACAAGATTATCAAAGATAAATTTTTTAGAGAGGTGAAATTTCCAAAATGGATGGAAAACATTTTCCTAGTGAAAAAGAAGAATGGGAAAATTAGTTTTTTCATTTATTTCAGATATCTTAATCGACATTGTCCCAAAGACAACTTCCTAGTTCTAATCACATAACTTTTGATTGATGAAAAAGATGGCTATGAAGCTCTCTACTTTATGGATGGATACTATGGGTATAATTAAATTCAAATGGACCCATAGGATAAGGATTATATAGCCTTCAGATCCCCTCAAGGTGTGATTTGATATCAGGTAATTCCCTTTGGCTTAAAGAATGCTGGTGTAACATATCAATGTGCCATGCACCATATCTTCAAACCCTTCATGGGAAAATTTGTCAAATGTTATGTGGATGGTTTATTGGTTAAATATAGATAGTGTTCTGGTCACTTGACTGATCTGGAGACTATATTCAATAAACTACAACAACATAATCTAAAAATTAAGCCCTTGAAATGTGCTTTTAGGGTTACCTCAGGAAAATTCGTCAACTTCTTTGTACACTATCGTGGCATCAAAGTTGATATTACTAAGAAAAAATCAATCCTTGGCATGCCACCTCCTCAAAATTTGAAGGAATTAAGAGTAATTAAAGGAAACTTGGCCTATATTCGGCACTTTATCTCCAATTTGGTAAGCAAGTGTTTACTCTTTAACAGATTAATGAATAAGGGAGTTACTTATCAATGAACTGAATATTTCCAAGAGGAATTTGATACACTCAAGAAATATCTCTTGATTCCACTGGTATTAATTCCACCTGTTTAAGGAAATCCCCTTATTCTCTATGTGATAGCTTTAGAGAAATCACTGGGTGCCTTACTTGTACAAAAGAATGATGATGGGAATGAAAATAGACTTTACTATCTATGTCGAACCATACTTGACATAGAGAATCAATATTAAATTATTGATAAGTGATTCCTGAAATTAATCTTTGCAGTTCAGAAGATAAGGAACTACCTGCAACATCAAGAGGTCCACTTGGTATCTTGCAATAATCCACTCAAATTTATCCTCAGTCGTCCAATGCTTATAAGACTTTTGGCATGGTGAGAAATTATTTTGCAACAGTTCGATATTTAGTTTGTGCCTCAGAAAGCAATAAAAGTACAACCCTTAGCAGATTTCCTTAATGAACACCCATCTATAGAAGATACATTTTTGAATACAGAACTTCCTAATGAAAAAATCCTCTCTATTCAAGATAATCCCCAAATGTGGGAAATGTAATTTGATGGTGCTTTTAAAATTCCAATGAGGAAAATAATGGAAAAATCTAAACTCAATAAAGTAGGGTTAGGAATTGTTCTTATATCCCCAGAAAAGGCAGTGTTTCCATATTCTGTTCTGTTATTAGAATGTAGTACCAATAATGAGGAAAAATATCAAAGTCTCATTATAGGCCTCGAATTGGCACTCCAGGTATAAGTGAACCACCTAAAAGTAAAATGTGATTCAGAATTGGTAATCAAACTGTTCAATAGGGATTATGCTATTAGAAAAGAAGATTTAATCCCTTTTGGTGATCATTTTAGAGGTTTAATGTCTGAATTTTCCTCAGATCCAACATTTTATTATGTCTCATGATCACAAAATGCCCAAGATGATGCATTAGCTAATGCATCCACAACCATGGAAGATCCAAATCAGAATGAGAAAATTATAAATATTTCCCATCTTCATGTGGTTTCACCTTTTTTTTCAAACTAGAATGAAGGAAATTAATGAAATCCACCCTATTTCTGATCCATATAGTCATGCTACATGATGGATGAAACCTATCATGGAATACCTTCAAAATGGAATATTTCCACTTGATAGAGCTGGGAAAGAGAAAATCTAGTGATGAGTGGTCAATTTCAATCTTTTTGATAGCCTAGATCACCAAAAGATCCTTTAAAAATGAGGCTACGATGGAGTCCTCTTTAGGTGTATTGATGGAGATGAAACTACAACTATCATGAAAGAAGTACATACAGGATCTTGTGGTGCTCACCAGTTTGGGAATATTCTTTCTGATCAAATCCAAAGTCTTGGATACATCTGGTCTTCAATGACATAGGATTTCACAGATTTAACCAAGAAGTGTCACCCTTTCCAAGTGCATGCCAACTTTATTCATCAACCCTCAAAGTTTCTACATACAATTAAATATTCTTAGCCATTTTCCACACGGGGAATGGATATAGTAGGAACTTATCCTCCAACTACAACTAAGTAGTTTAAGTATATTCTTACTTCTACTAATTTCTTCTCTAAATGGGGTAAGGCAATACCTCTCAAAGAAGTAAAAGCCAAAAGCATTTTTAGCTTTGTCAAAGATAATATCATTACCAGATTTGGTGTCCCTCATACCATATTGATGGACAACGACACCAATTTCTATTCTGTTGAGGTAAATAAGTTATATTAGAAGCACAATATCAAATCCAACCATTCATCTCACTATTATGAAGTGGCCAATGGAAAGATATATGCTTTTAATAAGACCCTATCAAATATACTCTAGAAAATGGTGGATAAAGATAAGAAATCTGAGACTGATAAACTTATGCATGCTTTATGGGATTATCAAACTACTACCCATACTGCCACTTAGGAAACTCCATATTCATTGGTGTATGGAATAGAATAAGTTTTGCCTATTTAAATTCAATTTCCTTCACTCCGAGTTGCAATATGTGACCAGTTATCTACATATGAACAATCTCAAAAGTAATTTGATGTGCTGGAAAAATTAGAAAAAAAAAGATAACATACTTTTCATTATTTGGAAGCCTATCAAAACAGAATAGCATGAGGTTTTAACTAGAAAGTTCACCTCTTCTCATTTCTTCAGGAATAATTGGTATTATTCATTAGAATTCCAATGATACTAGGAAAGAAGCCTCCAAAGCTTTAGAAAAAGTGGGAAGGACCTTACTCTATACATAAGGTCTACTCTAATGGAGCTTATTCCCTAATCTCAATGGATGTAGAACTTTTTAAAATTCCAACCAATGAAATATTCTTGAATAATTACTTTTTTTAGCCACACAATACCATAATGTCCTTACTACATGACTTGAAACTGCACAACATAATTTCCTTGCTACATGACTTGAAACTACATAGCGTAATGTCCTTGCTGCATGAATTGAAACTACAAAACATAATTTTACTCACTGCATGAATTGAAACTGTATAACATAATATCCTTTCTGCATTACTTGAAACTTCACAACATAATGTCCTCGCTGCATGACTTGAAAGTGCACAACATAATGTCCCCACTGTATGACTTAAAACTACACAGTATAATTTCCTCACTACATGACTCTAAACTGCACAACACAAAGTCCTAGTTGCAAGAAATTAAACTGCATAACAACCATATGCATCCATGCTGCAAGATGTTAAAATGCATAGCATCTTTTTCCTTGTTTCACGATGTTAAACTACACGACATCATTTGTACTTTCTATACAACATTAAACTATATGGCTAATGTCTTCTTTATTTGACGTTAAAAAATCCCATAAGATACCAAAATTTGGTATTCCTTGTGATTCTTTAAAAAAATTAGTAGATTCCACACACACTCATTACTCACATCATTTCTAATCCTTAGTGTCACATGAGTTCCATTTCTCCCTATGTTTAAATCAAATATGCATAGAGACCTCATTTCAAGAACTACGTATGGATTGATTCTTATTTCAATGGGATATGTAGAGATGCCTGGATCTCCAATCTTGGGCCTAGTCATAACCAAAAAGAAATTTATTTCTCTTTGAATTCTTTTATATGAACCAAATCTATACAGAGTAATATTCCAGGATATATGGTTTGATCTTCATACCATCTTATGTCTTAAATTTAACAATTATTCTAGAATGTGATAGAATCCCCCATATTTCATAAAAAACTTAATTGCTATGGGAAATGATTTTCTCAAGAACTAAATTTTTCTTGATTCTCATTTTAATGGGATATATAGAGACACCTGGATCTCCAATCTTAGGCCCAACCACAAGAAGAAACCCACCTTCATTCCCTATGTGTATGCATCAAACCAGTATAGGTAATGTTTCAAGAACTACATGTGTCTTGATTCTCATCCATATGAGATATTTAGTGACACATGGGTTCAATTCTCTGGTCCAACCACAATATTCTTTTTCACGTCGAAATCAATTCATGTCCTTACTGTATGACATTAAACTACAATGTACCCAAAGAACTACGTATGACTTGATTCTCATCCCATTGAGATACATAGTGAAAATTACACCTTATCTCATAGTACTAGCCATGAGATAAATTTTTATCTATATTATATATATAATTAACAATCTATGTGGTAGTCATCATTTTAGATCCTCTCCTAGAGAGCCCACCAAGGAAACATGAAATGTCCCCATTTTATATATGAGTCAGATCTATGTAAGGGAATCCAAACTCATGGACAATATTGATTCAAATATTTCTCCTATACATTGATCATTACTATCTTTAATATTTCACACTCTTAATCTTGAATACTTTAAGATCTTCATAATATTTTTTATGGTTTTTGGTAGAAAAATTTATGATACCTGAGAGATCTTTTGCCTGACTATGCAGTACGTGCCCCTAGGTGGCCTTGTATAAGTTGCCTACATAACAGGCCTATCAGTAAAAAGATGTCACTATTTGAATATGAATTATATTCTCTAGTTGGCCCTGCATAATAAAACCCCTATAACATGTTTTTCAAATAATGTAAACTTCATTCTTGGTAAATTCATCTTTTTTACCCTTCAAACTTTGATGAAAATATTCAAGAATCTGTATCTTAAAGCGGTCATCCATGTACATTTGTCCCATTACCTTTCTATCGATTTGAAAGTCTCTAAGACCATGGTTTACATATTTCCCTCTCCATATGTTCAAATCATTTTGAAATAACCTTTGATCATTTGACCACATATCTTCCATTGTTTCCATAATATTTTGGTCTTAGTCACGTGACTTAAAACAATAGGCCCCACTTCTTACATTTGGGCCAGACCTTCATAGAGAACCAATTACTCCTTTTCTTTGGAAATCATGATTGGAAATATTCTTTTTGTATTTAATCACATTTATCCATAAACCAAACTCTGTATTTTGGAAAATATGAATCTCTATAAAACTTTTTTTGGGTTTTTAGTAATATCATGTTTGATACCCAAGAGCTCTTTTTCTTGACTATACAGTATATGCCCCTAGGTGACCTTTCATAAGTCGCCTACATAACAGGAATGTTAGTCAAAAGATTCCACTGTTTGACTATGTAGAATATGCCCAAGTTATCCCTATATAATATGACCCCCATAACAAGTTCGTCAAATAATGGTAACTTCATTCTTGGAAAAGACTTCATCTAGTTCCTTTATCCTTTTTCCTATACCGTTCTCTGGATCCAAAAATTCCCAAATCACAATTTACAATTCTTCCTTACCATACCTGAACATGTCAGTATGTTTCAAGACAAATTATCAAGAAATAGGAGACTCATAAACCTTTAGTCAGATATAAATACCTTAAATTAAATCCACCTAATGTCCTCGCTGCATGACTTGAAACTGCACATCCCAATGTCCTTACTGCATGACTTGAAACTGCACAATATAATGTCCTTGAGACATCACTATAAACTACATAGCACAATATCAAAAAGCCCCCTTTCTGAAAAACTTTAACTATTATTCACGTACCAAATTTTTGTAGGATTGGTTTCCCCATTCAAGACTTATGTCGATGCAAATGGACCTTTTAGATCTTTTTCCTTGGAAAAACCACCCACTGTGGTCTTAAGTCACCCAAATATTATTTTTTCCCTTTTCTATCAAAAATAAAATGTTAAATTTTTAGGGCTATTTTGCTTGATAATTCAGTACATTCCCCTAGGTGGCCTTGCATAAGTCTCCTACATAACAGGCCTATCTATCAAAATATTCCACTGTTTGGCTATGTAGTATATGCCCTAGTTGGACCTGCACAATACAACCCCCATAATAGGGTTTTCAAATAATGGTAACTTCATTCTTGAAAAATACCTCCTCTATATTTATAATTCAATTTTTAGATTTGGTGACCATAAAAATTATGACTCAAGATTCCCCTTGGAAGTATCTAAAGAACATTAGAACAATTCCTAGACACTAAGCCTTGTTTGGGATCTAATTTCAAAACATATGGTCAAAGCTATTCAATCTTAAACAATATCCTTATTAGTACAACATGCATGAATTTAAACTATCAATAAAAAGATACATAAAACTCACCAGGTTGAAAACCCCCAAAAGGGAACCCTGGACAAAAGTCGAGTCTCAGCTCACTAGACCTACATTTTTTATGGTTTAGGAAATATTGAGCAATAAAAAGTCAAAAAATATTTTTTTAAGGTTTGTATATATAACCCTAGTAAAAATAAAACTATTCTCATTAGGACCATTGGATTAGGTAGAAAATTTTGAGCACCCCCATTCCGGTTATTGTAATTATGATTATCTGACATAATGGTTTGATGTTAAAAAAATCATCACCTTTAATATAAAAATTACAGAATGAAAGAAATAATGAAGAAATATATGATTGGAGAAAAATTTCATTTAATTTATATGGTAAAATCATAGGAACATCCACAGAATGGAACCTCTCGGTCTTGTATTAAAAGAAACTCCTGGCATGACTCTTTATATGTTGAATAGATTCATGAGCCTTATTAGACACTTGTTGAAGTTGAGACAATTGAGAAACTTTAGCCTCCTCATCTTAACGAAGTGCTTCTTTGGCTGTTGAAATGGAGGTTATCCCTTCCAACTAGATTTCTCCCAATGTTTGGCTCAATTTCTCAAGATTTTTATGAAAAACATCCATTTGTTGTTGAAGATGTATCATCTCCTTCGTCGCCTCTTTAATTTTTTGGACAATTTCTATCAAAAACATGTTATGGTCAGCCTCTACCTCAACTAATAAAGCTTGGAAGCTCTCAACATTAATAAGTTTTTTGGCCTTTTCAACATCTATCTATAGCTTATGTTCTTGATCCCACTGGTGAATGGTCTCTTTCATTGCATTGTAGACTAGCGTTAATTAAATCCACTAAATACCAATACACAAAATAGTGTTGGGAATTTTCCAAAATGGGACAGAAGCTCATCCAAAGGCTTCTCAACAATTATCTTCCAAATATATTTCCATGTCTTTTTACGTGCCATGCCAAGAGAAAATTTCATATCTAAATCTGAATCTGATTCACTACCATGGGGTAAAATGTACTCTGGAAACAAATCAATTAGAGAGGTGCCTTGATCTTCTTCTTTAAGAATAGCAGATGCTTCACCTTCCATTTCTGTTTGAGCTAATATAGTGGTTTCACCTTCCGATCTAGCTATGGGAGATGATAACCCTAAATGGTGATTCATAATCACTGTCAATTTCAGAATAATGGAGGAAATGGGGCATGATCTAGACAATTAATAAAATTTACCCAATAACAAGTCTAATTATTGAATAGATTCATCCTCAGTCTTCTCATCTTTAGTAGTTTGAGAAAGTGTTTCTTGGGGAGGGGAAGTCTTCTGAGTTTTCCCAATTTCCATAATCAAAGGCTCTGGAGCATCTCCCAACATGAGGTCCTCAATTGGTATTTCTCCAGCTTCAGCAGAAGAAGGATAGAGTTGAATTCCATGTTCTTGAAGGTCCTTCATAACATTCTCTATATACAAAGCTACATAAGTTGAAATTTTATGTGAAGTACCAAGTAGAAAAAGAACAATTATGTATATAAAATGAAATAATAAGAACTTAAATCCTTGAAATTACTCATGGAAGTCCCCAAAATCCTTGATAAAACCTAGAATATTAATGTTTGGATTAAGGGAATCCATCATATCAGTGTATGAAGCTGGGAATGTTATAGCATCCTCACCATTTAAGGTATCTAAAAAATGTTTATTAATACCCAAATTGGCTTCGCTAACATTATTTTCCACCAATTATTCAACTTGGGAAATCTCATTAGGTATTTCCAAGTTAGGATCATCATTGATATCTACTTCAGATTTTCCAGGATCCTCATTCCTTCCTTATGGGTAAATAGGAATATCATCATTGATTATTGCAAGATCCATTATCAAGGGAAACTGATATGATATTTTATGAAGAGAATAATATTAACAAAATCATTTGATAATCAAGAGAAATGTATTTGACATTACCATGACCTTTGTCTATCTAAATTGAATCAAGAACAGATATAGATACCCATTTTTATGTCTCATCCATCAAAATAATAGATTCATTAGCATGAATCTGTGATTCTCCTAGGGTTTCCATCTCTATTCTTGAAGGACCAGTTTTTAATACCTTAAGAGAATAGAGATATGTAGATCCAGTGATAAGATGAACATGGTCACCAAGGTGTATCAAGAAATTAGTAATACCAGAGGATAGTACAAATACTTAATTCTTTGATGTACACTTCAGACCAATCTCTATTCTCTATTGCATTTCCTTTCATAAGATTGTGGAGAAATTGAAATAATCCTCTTGGAAGTAGAAACATGAGGTAGTAGTTCAGAATTGTCTGTCTCCATTACCCCATTCATGATTTTCACTTCGAGAGAAAGTTATGGAGACTTGGGGATATCATCTAATGTGTAAATAGGGGAACCTGTAGGTCCATACCTCAGCAACTCGAGAACATGTTCTGAGGTTACCTATCTAATTTCAAGCTAAAAAATTCAATCTCATCAAGATTAATGATGGTGAATGATGAAGCAGAATTGAAGCAAAAGAAAAGTTAAAATACATTCTCAGTATTAACATAAATGTCCCATTCCTCTTCATGATAAAAAATTACCCCTTCATGTATCCCTAGTTCCATCATATCATATTCTCTCTTTGAGGCTGGGACTTGGCCATCAGTTTCATATATAATGGTCTCCAGCTTCGCAATATACTCCCATACTTCATCCAGGTTATTATCTAGATAACAATCAGAAGGTCTTTTAATGTCACACACATCCGGTATTCAAAGGACATTTTGGAGGAATGACCATGCATCCTTGAGTTCATGAGTCAATCTATCCTAATATTGAATAGTTGAAGGCTGCACATAATTCAGTTTTGATATGGTTGGCTGTGGAGAAAACTCAACACCCTCTGATTGGAAAGACTCTTCAGGACTCCCTTCTTCTTCATAGGAATCAGTACATGGGATGGAAATATCTTTCTGATGAAGGTGACTAGATCACCTTGGTGCTGGAGGTACGATTTCCCTTGCCTTAGTCTTCTTGGTGTATCTTCTACTGAGATGTTTTAAAGGTTATAAAACTTCTGAAGCCTCTATATCATCTTTGGCTTTATGCCTTTTACCAGGATTGCTACACATGATATTTTTCATGGATGCTACCTGATATATTCCTTTTGTTAAATCCCCATGAGGGTTTGAAGAATCCCAAGATTTGGTATATCAAACTTCTAATCCAATTGATGAATATGATGGAGGTAACACAATTGATAATTTTGATGTCTTTAAAGCCATCAAAATCCACAATTTTATTGCTACCATTGGATGTTTCTGATGTCTAATATATGTGGTTGGAAAAGTGATTGATTGTTGAAGACATTTGAATTGGAGAGAAAACCTATAAAGTATGTAATCCACATAGATAATTTCACCATCAATCCTGGTTGATAACACAATGTCCCTGAATTCCATTATTTTGGACCTCAACTCATAATTTTCTTCCTTACCGTCGTCAATAAATGTTCTAGTTAGTGGGTTAACAAAAGGAAAGAAGCTGAATTATCATGATTCATTCAATTCCCCCAGCACTATATCAGGTCTCAAGTTCAAAGACTAAATACTAGAGAATTTCTATAAAAATGGGGTAAATATACCATTGGGGACTCTAACTGAATTCAACACTGAATATGAAGAAAAGTGTGCTGCAATACATCCCCACAACACTTGAAATGGTCCTATAAGTCTAAATAAAGACTTACCATTATAAAAATGTAGCAGGGAATGATATATTCTTACTAGTATGGGGGTTTCCAACACAATATATTTTCCCTCTACCAATTTGGTTGTGATAACAAAAGTCCTTGGCCTTACACTACCGCCGAACTCATGGACTAGAAGCAAATAAATGCTTAGCCACATGGAAAGGAATCCGGTTAAGTGTACATTTTCATCAATATCAAATTTAACTTTATATACCTAGTGATTTTAGTCACCTCTCTCTAATGTGGTCTAGTACATTTCTAAAATTCCCTAATTATCTATAGATGGAAAAACAGTAAGACGTTCATGGGTGGGACCTTTCTTTATTTTCGGTTCTAAAAAGGATTCCATCCACACTCTTGTATGAATATATTTCTTATCTTTAGGAAATTACTTTTTTATTTTAAGTAATTCATGAGCCAATGGTGGTGTCCTGGTAACATCACCCCATGTTGTTACTGGTGGAATGAACTCATCATACATCTCCCTAAGAATGGGAACCCCCAATATCTGATAAATACCCCACGGACTGATTCCAACCTCACCACACATCAAGTGGAAAGTATTTGTTTGCCAAATCCATCAGATTAGCAATTCAGGAATGAATTTTTTTTAAACACAAGTTTTTCCCATCCAGACAGCTTCATAAAGGTGAACATCAAATAGTTATTTCCTAAATTCTTCACAAGTTTGGCATACCCAAAATTCCCAAATCCATTCAGGTTTAACTCCTACCCTAGAACAAATATCCCAATATTCCTTCCAACCATTAGAAAGATATGTTTGCGAAGAAAAAAAGGTTGAATCATAACAATGCATCCTTGGATCTACAACATGATCTTTCATATCATGGGTATAACCACTATGGTGTAGGATGAATCCAATAGGGAATGTTTCCTCATTAACAAGCATACCCTTCACGGTGATATTTATGCAATGATAGTTGAATTATTAGAGAAAATAAGTATTTGTAAAGTATCTATTATAAGATGGAATATGGGAATCTTGAAAAATCCCATATCTGTATAAAGGAAGATAATGGATTCATAGATATTCCTGTTGGAATGGAATCAATCCTTTTATCATCCTAGGGAGGGTACTTTCAGCAACATCATAATAATCCGGTCTAACAATTTTCATAATCTCATTTTGATGATCCTTAGTTTCTTCATTTGTGGTCATCAAGTGATCCATTTCCTGAAAAATAATTAGCATGTTTTCCCCATTAGGTTGGAATTTTAACTTAAGAAAGTCTAAATTTTAAACTTAAAGGAATTTAAGAATTTGGAAAAAGAAGTTCTCCGCATAGGTCCTTCGATGAGGTCATCCGCATAGGTCCTTCGACAAGGATCCTAGAACAAGTACCTCAACAAAATCCTTCCATGTAGCTCTATCACTCAAATAGTTTCACCTTGAGAAAATTTCAAGGGACCTATGTGAGATCACAACGCAGCAAGGCTAGAAAAATGAGCTACACAATGAGAGAGAAAAATATGAGATCTCAAGTGAAGAAAATCGCAAAGGAATAGAGCTATTTATAGACACTGTCGACCTACGTGGAATACCTGAATGATATAGCTATACGGAATACCTATGCGATATAGCTATGCTGCAAACCTACATGGTTCAGAATTTACTCTATAGTATTTTCCCCATAATCTTACCTCATGACTCGACCCTCTTCCCAATCAGATCCAATTCTGAGGGGGGGGGGGGTCTTTTATTGAAATGCGTTAGTAATAAAAAATATTATGAAGATGTTCTCTCGATATTTAAAAGTCTCAAGATGAAGCTAAAAGAAGTAAAAAATGTTAAAATTTCAAGGGACCTACATAGAGTAGCTACGTGTATGACCTGTGCAGAGGATCTTTGCAACAGAGCTACGTGACAAGATATTTTTTTGTACCCCTACGTGGAGGAGCTACGTGGATGATCTACATGACCAACCTATGCTGGAAAAATCTTTTTGATCATCTCCCCTCCTTGCTTATAAATAGGACCCTTGGGATCCCCATTTGAACATGATTTTTTTTGGAAGAACTCTTGAAGCTCCCATTGCGTAGCTCTTTCTCCAAGATCCTCCAAATGTTCTCAGGTATATCTCTAAAAATATGAGATAAGATAGAATTAGATGGGATAAGCACATTTTTAAATCCTTTAAAAGTTTGAAGCTTGAATATTCTTAGTTTTCCTATGTTAAGTAATTTTTTTAGTCATCGCTAAGACCTACGTGGCACACCTATGCAATATACCTTCCCGGTGTACCTATGAGACATACTTATGCAATATAGCTATGCTACATAGCTACGATCAAGGCCTACAAATATCACATTGTAAACCCTCTTCAAAGCCACTCATGGAAGTATATATATTTCCTTGGTTTCCTTATCAAAAAGGGACTAAATTGAAGCCTCCACCAAAACCTCCTAAATTATAAAAACATTTGGGAAGGGCACATCAGCGTATCTCTTATTTGTGTTTGTATATCTATAGTCATAGGTTTCCCACATTCCTATTTTAAGGGATTCAGGATCCTTGTGATGTTTTTAGGTTTGTATATATATAGTCACATGGATCCTTAACCTATAGATAATGTTGGGAAGTTCATGGTCTTGGATTCTGGGGATGGGACTCTAACCTCCCCTTTTCGTCTCTAAGACTCGAAGTCTCCGATTCCCAATAGGGAGAGTGAGGGTCACAATTTCTTTTCCATTGATACAAAGGAAAAGTCTCCCTCCTCTCCTAGGATCCAATTATGGAACTCCCTACGAGGTAAGTCCCTAATCTTCTAAGATCCGGGCCACATGACCTCTAATGTCATCCCACATTGAAAGGTTCATCACTCTACACCCTTGTCCACTATCGCCTTAGCTTATTTCACCATAGGCCCACCCTCTCCCATCAGTATAAGAGAGATTATGTGGTTTTATGAAACTTTCACATCCTTTTGTTTCTCAAACCTAGAATGAATCACATGGGCTTATAAAATTTTGATGATCACAACATCCACACAATCTGAACCACTTGAACTATGATAACTCTAATTCCCACCATAATTGGGATATGTAGGAAGCCTTCACTAGGGACTGAGATCATTGGATATCCTCTTCAGAAATCCAACCCTAATTCCCTTAATTCGGGCATCCTCCTTAAGAGTAATCCCTGACCTATTTCTCTCAAATGTTCATACACCCCTACGAGACACACCGAACTATGTGGGTTCTGATTCCCATTCGAATGGGATACGTAGGAAGCCTCCCTATGGTTCAAATCCAACAACCAACAACAACCATGTTCTTCCCAATCCATATTCCCAACAAGGTCTAATCCAAATTGGAAAATCATATATTTTCCAGGTTCCCTGCGATGCTTTGGCAGAAGTCCCACACCAAGCTTTGACTCAACAACTTCTTCTTAGATTTCCTTACCACATGATAATAAACTGTATGGTTAAGTCCTTATCACATGAACTTAAAAGGTATGATGTGTCCCATTAAGTGGAACCAAATTATGAGGGTTCTGATTCCTTTCACAAGGATATGTAGGTAGCCCATTTATGGGTACAATACCAACATCAAAACAAACTTTAGTCTCCATGGATGATAATAAATTCCAGAGTGCCCCAGTGAGTGGATTAAAATCTAGTATTATTGTAACAACGATTAAAAGAATCTATACATAGTATATGAGAGGATAACATTGATGGAGAACCTCGAATACATATATAAATCTCCATTAATGAAGAACCTTGAATACATATGGTTGATTCAAAATTTCACACATACTAATAATTGATTTCAAATTTCAAGGGAAACATATGTTATACTTGGTAAATTAATTAGGATTCATGAAAATATCTTAAATCTATAAGAGAGTCCTAGAGTAGTAAATAATTCCCCCCAAAAGGGTGTGATGAGTCTGATCTCCCATCCTATCGACCAATCTACATTCTTAAGTATCGTAGGTCCAAACCTAATGAATACCTACCTTTGGAAAGAAGGTACCTTTGGATAAAGAACTGTTGGATGTTTTCAGTTACATAAATAAATCCAATGGAAACCACCTGGAAGTAGAGATTCCTAACCAGAACACACGTTCCTAGGGAGGAGAAACACCATGTGATGGCATGTGATCTCCATGTTTCTAATGGAAATTTCTTGGGTATTAGTTGATGCAGTTGTTCTGCGACATCCTCAAGTGCATGCATTCATTGCAGGAGAGGTGATCTTAATTCGCTGTGTTGGCCATTCTCGTTGAAAGAACACTTAAGACCTTTTGAGGTTGGGGATTCATTACTAATCTATACATTTACATGAAATCATAGAGAGAGCATGATTTAGTATAAGTACCCAGCTTTAAAACATTACATAATATTGAATTAAATGAATAATTCACATTGAGGATCTTTTCAGGTTTAGAGTTTTAGAGAATTAGGCCATAACTATTACTTAACAACTTGAATATTACATGTAGACACTACTACTCAGTATCTATTTTTTTTCATAAAATAAAAACTCTTAAAAAGAAACATGTCTAGTTCCATGTTTTAGACAGAATGACTTTTCCTTTATCCCATCCTTGACCCTATTCATCTTTAAGTCATGTGGAAAAAATTTCAAAAACTTGGGATGAGCATAAAAAGATCAGTAAGGGTTATAAAATAAGGAATGAAAACATTATACCATCAATAAATAAAGATCAATGAAACCATACTTTTCCATCATAACATACCTTACAAAATCATAAGATTTATGAATAACACACACAAATCATAAATCATAAATTTTACTTAAGGAATCCATAAAAAAATTACATTGTAGCTATCACAGCTACATAAGGAGTTACACTTGGAATACCCATCACAATATATTCCCTAAATCTCTTAGGAGAAACATCACATTTACCTCCGTCACGCTACCCAATGCATTGGAGAGCTATCTCGGGCTCACCCGCCCTAGGTTTATCACAGAACCACCCGTATATATAAAAAAATTCCCAATAACCATAACATAATCATAAAATATAACACATGTATAAAGGAAATATAACATTTCCACATTCCAATATATCAAATCAATATATTGAAATAAAAAATGCTTTATCAAATCATTTTCAAAACCATTTAAAAAGATTTTTTTGAATCAAAGTGTCCCATACCACTTTGAAGCTTTTAAATGAATTATCATTTGAACATATTAATGTCCATATAAATAAATCCTAAAACACATTTTGAAAACATGGAAATTAATGAGAAATATTTAGAAGAATAAATCTTTAAAACATTTAAAACAATATTTTAGTTAAAGAGTTTCTAACAAAAAGAGAGACGCTTGAATTGAAGAATAAATTTTAATCAGAAATTTATAATATCATGAGAATAAAGGGATTCATGATATAATATGTTAAAGGAAATTATATACACCATATAAGAGTTAATTGCTGCATAACAACAATGAAGTCTCAGTGGAATTGTAAATTGGGATGCAATCCCTTATAAAGACGGTATCCTTAAATTAAGGATAAATCAATCACATAATTATGTATGAGAAATATAAATACACCCAATATAAGTGGATATTAAGTGTAAACCAATCATAGGTCATTCACACATATTCACAGTATGACATATTCAAGAAGTACAAGTTGCACCCAAAGAATTGAAATTGGGTTAAGAAGTTCCCTTGTAAAAATTCGACAGCCTAACGACGTCACTTTAAAGTTCAGAAAATGAGTTGATGAGATAAAAAGAGTATCTAATAACTTGGATATAAAGTTTACATCAATGAGGATATAGATTAACATATCCCAACATAATAATATGTAAATTAAAAGACATAATAAAAATAAGTCTTTTAAATAGAGGAGGGTCAAAGGTTCCCTTACCGATTTGGTAACTTACAAAACATACGCCGCATGAAAGAAGGATCATACAATGAAGATGTAAATAATCATAAATGAAATTATATTACAAAAATATTACAATCATGGGAAGTACATACACCATACAAAAGTAAATAGTGTCAAATATAACATGAATCTCACAGGAATAAAAAGTGAGATGAAACCCTTTACCATGTTGTAATCAACTAAGTCGTATGACCATAAGTTAATAACCACCAAATGAATCACAGAATACCATGAATATAATTATAATCATGATAATATATATCAAATGACAGTAAAAAATACACCACATTCAATGAATAAGTGGCAAACAATGGATATCTCACGGAATTAAAAGCGAGATAAGAAAATCCCTTACCTCGTGTCCGACTTGACCCGTTCATTCTTTAATCTCTTGAATAATAAACTAAAGTTAATTTATAATTCCTTAAGATTATTTTTCAAGTTTATTATTCCTTTTATATCACTTATTACCATGGTATAAGCATTATGTAATCATTTAAGTTAATAACGTTCATTTTGTCGATATTTGGTACTTGAGTCAAAAATGAACACCTTATATTTACAAGTTGTCCATGTTGTCAATAGTCCATTATATACAGAATGATATTCATTATTTAGATATAATATATATCATATATATCCAGTATATATATATATATACATATTTATAACATTACATATCATTTGAAGGTAAGAAATGAAATGCACCATTCATGGAGACGGTAAGCCGTACGTACGCCTGAACGCTACTTTCATTTATATTTATTATTTTAATGAAATTAAAACATAATGATACATAGGTATATAATAATTCTAGTATAATATCATATATAATATCATTAACTCCATCCTATATAAATCCCACATAAGGCATTAACGAGTCATATCACTTTGAGGGGGCAGTAGTTCGCACTTCCTCAAATGAAATTATCGCGTTTACCTATAATGGAAACCCTAAAGGTATGGTATAAAAGAAAAATAAAGAAGCATAAAGAGAACATAAACATAATATATATCATATATAAATACAGTTCCATCATAATGGCCACCATGAGAGGTGGTAGGAGGTAATTGAACAATCATCGTTTCGTGAGGCGTTAGTTTTCCATCCACAGAAACATTATGTTCTTCATCCATTAGATGGAGGTGTGTGTAAGTGTAGTTAGAATACTTCTCATAAAAAAATCCTAGTATATTTAGGATACTAGTTTTGTTACAAAATAAAGGAATAAAAAGTTTTTAGGTGTTGGATAAGTAAAATAAAAGAAAACAATTTAAGAGAAACCGTTACCTTTAATTTGGGTAACTCCCTTTGGTTTGAACCAAAGGACTTATTGAAGTGCCTTCTGCCTAAGGTATAAGGCTTCTAGGTGGAAGAGAGGGATGTTGGGAGCTTAATTGGGCAGAGGTTGGACGAGCCAAAAGGCTTGAGAGGTGTGAGGAATTGGTTATAAGTGGTCTCCTTTTATAAGGAAGAGGAGGGGCTCTTTAGGAAAGTGTGAAAAGATTATTTTATTATATTATGATATTCGGTTTCTAAAGGTCCAAAAATCATTAAAGTCAAATATAATATGCCTCATAGTTGAAATAATATCATCCAATAGGAATTGGATAGGTTTTGGATAATATTTTAATCATTATAATCTTATTTATTTAAATCATTTATTAATGAGGTAAATACTGCATCATTATGGTGTCATAAATAATTTAATATATTTTATGTCTAAAAATTATAAAAAAATACCATGATGTAGGAAATATTTTTATATTTCCAATGAATATTTATAGTAGAAAATATAACTTATATAACACCATATAAAAATTAATTTACAAAGAGATATTTGTTTATGTCATTTTTGCCTTTACTTTAAAATTAATTAATCTTAAGTGTCATTATCATTCATAAGTGGCTCCATGGGGTCCCAAAATCGACCCAAGGATGCCCCTGGTTGTCCATTACTCATCCAATAAGGTTAGGACAAGTGTTAAGGTAATTTTGAATTATTATAATATTATTTTTACCTTGAATTACCCTATTTACCTTTAACCGCGGCAAAAAAAGTCAAAAGTTACTATTCACCAAAACTTATTTTCATCTTATTGAACCACATTTTACTTAAAAATAAAAACCATGTATATTAGATTTTCGAAATTCAATTCATAGAAGTGGTAAAATTTCATTTAAATGAAAAAGTCAGTTTTTAACTATTACTAAGTGGTTTCACTATTCATCAAAAATAGAAGTTTTTTAGAAAAATACCAAAAATTCAGCCTAAGCTTTATTTTATATTCCAAATTCAAAAATGATTTTTATTTTACCAAATTCAAAAACTAAAATTTAAATTAATTAATTTTAAAATTAATTCCCGTTGTTAAAACAAATAGCGTGTTTTTAAGAAACAATAACTATCAAAAGACTGACACTTATTTATGTCCAATTTCAAAGTGAAATCAATTACAATGACCAAAATTGGATTAAATGGTAAAAATATATTCTAATTAAACATTAAAACCAATTAAAAAGATAATATAAACATATAAATAAATTATATTAAAACACAGTTTTGAATTAAAATACAATATTTTTCACTATTCATTAAAAAATGAACTTTATCAGAAAAATTCCAAAAATTTACACAAAGTAAATTTTTATTTTCTCATTATAAATAAGGATTTTATTTGGTAAAATAGAATGTATTAAATTGACCAAAAATATATTTAAATATGGTTTTCCATCAAAAGTCAGTAAATCGACCTTTAATGTAAATTATGCTTAAAATTAAATTCATTCAAATTTTAAGCCTCTAACTTTTATTGGATAAATGTAAATACATTTAACAAACATGTATAATAATATTGTAGTTAGTTTTGTTCATTTTCACCAATACAACGACTAGGAGTTAACTACCATTTAAAATAATAATATTAAATTATTAGTGTGCAACGTAAGATTTCAAAGAAACCCGTTGTTGCGTATCAGGTACGCTATCGAACATAGCATCAACTTTAATGTAAAATTAATATTTAATTCACAAATATTAATAAATATGAAAATTTCATATTCTTTATTTTCCTGGGATGTTACATTTATCCTGTGGATCACAATGAAATTAATATAATAATTATTTGAACCAGATTAAAGAATTGGTATTGATTTCTTAGTGATGTTATTGCCTCTTGATTTTCTATATAGCGTGATATCTATGTTTTATTGTTCAGTATGTCATTGTTGATGGAAATGGGTAAATAACGTAAAGTCAGAATGAATTTATAATTATTTGGATTAATATTAAAGATGCATATTAATGAATCCGGTTGTTGTTATAATTTGATGTTAATAAAATTGATGCAGTATGCATGTTTAATGGAATTGGTTAATGAACCTAAAGCATGTTATTTCATGTTGATAAATGAATTAAAGGAATGTTAAATCAATTTTTTAATTAATTTGTGATATATTGAGAAGCTTGTTTCTTAGGTTTCTCATGATTGGAACCTAAATAAAGAATCGATTAATTCAAGATGGAATAAGAACCAATTATGTGATAAGGATAATGCCTTTTGAGGGATTGAGTTTCCTTCTCACTTGTAAAGGCCAAGTGCCTTATGTTTTAGAGTCGTTAGAGCTCATTGTGTGTAAAGTATGAATGCCATAATTTAGGAACAAGATCCCATTTCTATGTTTTTTACAGCTTATTGTGATGTGTTTTGGATACAAGACTTGTGTTTGTGGTGGTAGGGAGGCCCAGATGTGACATGAGCTTGGGATGTCTGCGCCTGGAGGGCTGTTGTGGTATGTGGGGGTAGGAATCCCCAATAGTTTTGGTATAATTTGACACCTAGAGCGGTGATATGCATAAAATATACAAGTTGGTGTTAGGGAGGACACAAGAGATGATAGAATGAGTTGAAGCTAGTCTTACCCATTGATGTGAAAGTAGATGCTTGTTGAATCTATTGTTTGTTTATCTAATTTACATTCCCCACTTCTTGAGGTGGATGGTTTTTCTTTCCCTCCTTCCAAACAAGGTGATGACGTGTAAGGTATGAAATGTGATTTCCATGTTTAGCTTCTCAAGGATGGATGGGTCCATGCTCCTGCTATATGTGGAAAAGAATCAACATGTAGCTCATCTACTCATTGCATTGAGCCCCTTGTGTTGGTATCTTAGAATATTTTCCTAGAATACTTAGAAATATGAAAATGTGGAAAGTGGTAATGTTTCTAATGTTTAACCCATGGGGTTGGAGATTTATTAGATGCAATGATGAGGTAATATTTTTGAGAAGCTGCGGACTTGGTTTGGTTATGCCTAGAGGGAATGGATCTTGGTTGTAATGACAATGGAATGTAATATGGAATTGATAATGGTTAATTAATTATTAAATAATTAATTAACGTAAATTGAAACTGATAAAAGAGAAAATTAACTTAATGTAGCTCTTTAAATGGCTGTGTTCTTATAATATATCTAGTCTTAGTAGTGGAATTCAGGAGTCTGAGAGAAATTAGCTATAGTTGATTCTAATACTAGTTTATTCCCATAGTGTGGATGTGAGATATATTATATCTTGTACCTTTTGTGTTTCTATATGCTACTCTTCCCTATCAGTTAAAGAAACTTACACCCCAGGGATTCTAAGCCCTAGGGGGGGGGGGTGTTTTCTCCAACATCTTGGTGGGAGGATGGGTGGCTGACTACCCCATTTTAACTCGCACTCTTATCTTGGTAGTTACTTGTGATGGTATGAAAAATAATTAGTTTCCCTATATATATGTGTAGAGGGTTATAATGGATTTTAGTTATTTCACACACACATATCATAGATATAGTTTTATATAGACTACTATAGGTGTAACATGTATAGGCTGTGATGAATTGAGGATCCTTACTCAGTGTATGGGCTGTAATGAATTGAGGTATAATACCCGACATATGATACATGTTATGTGAGCTATGGTGGATCCCAAAAACTACCTGGTTACTTCTGGTTGTGTGGACGTGGTGGTGATTTTCATGAGGTGCATGCTGTGGTGCTTCACCCAGGTGTCTTCAGGCTAGAATTTTTGAAGAGAGATGTTGAGGATGTGTGATATTGGGGAAAAGTGGAAAAACAATGGGGAAGTGGTAGAGGGATACCCTTGATATTATTTATTATATAATATTCTTTTATATGTGATACTTGGTGAGATTAGCCATAGTTAGGTTGGGAACTTATTATACCTATTGAGGTGACGATTTTGTTCCAATTTTTATTCACCATGCTTTAGCATACTTTCTTTACCTTTGCACGAGATTATTTTAGGAGGATTGTACTGAGTATACTATTATACTCACCCTACATTATATAAACTATTTTTCAGATCAGTTGGAGAAGGTTTGAGATCATAATGGTTACTACTAGCTCGCCATTTTGAAGGAAATTTTTGGGCTTCGTGGTCTTTGCTATTTTACTTTCTTTTGGTAATTTCAGTTTTCCCTTTTAGTTATAGTACTTATTCCATTCCATTACATATGTTAACCTTGGTTTCTTTTAATTCATGGTCTGATCAGGAGTTGGTTTGAGTCTATCTCATATCTCTCTTTCACATGTGTTATATTAGAGGGTAATGCATCCCATTTGTTTGTTTACTATACCCTCAGTGCTAGTCACCAACCTAGGGCTTACTTGAGGTTGGACTCAGGGGTCACTATCTCTATTCTCCCATTACCATCCTAGGATGGGTACACTTTGTGGGGAGGGGGTCATGACAATTTATTCCCCCAACCTTAGTAAAAACATTAAAAACATCCTTTTAATTTTTAACTTCAACCTATAATTATTTTATTTTTCTACCATGGATAGAATTAAATAAAAGTAGGATCATCTAGTTTAAATTTGAGTTAAAAAATCTATTTTTTTAAAACTTATTTTTAACTGACAACAGAATCATATAGTTTCTTTAGAGACTTTTTACTTTTCTTCAGAGACTCTTAGTGGTCTTATAATGTATACTAATGATCATTTAATTTTTCATAAAAGAATTTATCAGAATTAGAATCATAATAAGAGTAATAAACAGAATGTACCTCATCAGTTTGTGTAATGAAACACATGTTTTATTTCCAATAAGATACATAAACATCAGAATCAGAACTAAATTTACTTCTAGAATCCTCTAAATTACTCTAGGATACCTTAATTTATTTATTTTATATCTTCTTATAGCCAACCTTTTTGAAGAAATTATTTTCTAACTTTTTATTACATTTCAATTAAGTTATATCTAGAATGATATCTCTAAGATTAATACTATAATAGTGTTTGAATTCCTAGTAACTTCCATCATAATTTTTGTACTTGTTAAAATATTTTTTAATACTATCCTCTTGTTGTATAAATTTTTGAAATTCTTGGGAAATTGATCATTCCAATCACTTGACTATGGATTTCTTGAAGTTTCTTCATTATATGAGCATGAAAATGATACCTATTTATTTTTCCTCTCATCATTTGAAGTATATTCCTTCAATGCAAAATTCTCTCATTTAATTATCCTATCTTCTCCAGTCTTAGCTTCCATATTAGCTTTATAAATCATGAGTGTGCCAACGAGATATTTTTTCATGAACCAACCCGGGTCAACCATAAAACAGTCAGCTGATCCAGCCCACAACAAGGCCTAAGAGGAATTACCAATCCTCCTAGTCTAGAAACTAGTGCTAGGTATCAAAATAAAGTAATTGGGAATGATTTTTCCCATATAAAAATTAAAATAAATAAAAGTAAACTGAAAAATAAAGCGAATACGAATAGTGGAAAGAAAATTAAATTGCACATACCTCCATGTGACCCTGTGGGTCACCACCAACCATTAAACCAATGTCACACTACAGTGATTGAAACTAATCTGGAAGTATCACCAAAGATAAAAATAAAAATAAAACTATAGGAATGAGTATTAAAACTCATTAGTCATGACTGAAAAAACATATTCCCAGTTCATTTCATTTAAATAAATTTTCCATCAATTTAAAGTTTGAAATAAAATGTATAAAACTAGGTTTTCACACATTTTCTTCTTTAAAACTAAACATGGTCCATTACCATTTTTTCAATTTAAAACTAAATTCTTATTCAAGAAAGATATATTAACATTTTATAGAGAGAGGAAGCGTATTTTCACTTAAAAAGGGAGAAATAAGTGAAAACCATTTTTAAATCATTTTCCATAAACATTTTTAAATCAAAACATCACTTTTATAAAATAGGTTACACCACACAAGGAATCAGGAATAACAATAACAAAATAAGGGAAATGGAAAAATAAAACACATGAGTAACCAACCAAAAAATACATCTCAATAATCAACCACAAATAACTAAGTTCTAGACAAAATTGGAGAACCTAGGATCTCACGAATAATCTAGAACATACTATACACATTACTCATCCTGAATTCACTCCTTACCTGATGAAATCATAAAACCCAAATTCTCGGTTCTTACCCTACCTGGCCTAACTAAGGGGAAAAATCCCAAATAAGAGAAAAGTTTATACTAAGGGACACTAGCCAATGCATAATCAAAATTAGTGTAGCAATATTTCACTAAAAATTCGATCTATATTCCAGGTTCCCATGTTCAAACTAACGTGGGGGGGGGAGGTGAGCCCAAAAATTCCAAATAGGCATCCAATAACATGCACTTTAATTACACATAATCAACACACACAAAAAATTCACCCCCGAGTCACCCCAAGGAACATGTACCTTTCCTTTAAACCATTTGATATTAAGGGAGTAATACATGGTAGAACTCCCACAATATACAACATAACCCAGAAAAAATGACTATCCAAGGAGAGTTTTCAAGATAACTAATTTCAAAAAAGTTCTAAATGGGCCTCAAGAAATCATTAAGAAACCAAAAATTTCCAAAAAAGAAAACCCACCTTTTAAAAAAGGTGAAAAAACACATTTTCCATTTCAAAACAATTTAGAAAATCCATTTTGGCACACACACCATATTTAAAAACCAAAAAAACTTTAAAAATTCATTCAAGAAACCCAAACCACCCTTTTAAATCCAAAAACAAGTTTACAAGGGATAACTAGGCTTTTCATCATACACCTAGCATAAAAAATGATATCAAACCATTTCGTACCACATAATAACTGAGGGAAACCATTTCATTTTAAGTAAAAACAATTTTCTAACAATTCTATATCACTAATCAATACAAAAACTAGGTGCTAAACACAAGAAATCAATGATTATTTGAATTTAAATGATAAATGAAAAGGGATCCTACCTCAAACATACCGCTTTTGATGAAGACTACTTGAACCGACCCTTTATGCTTACACACACATGTATTTATAAATACATACATACATACATATATATATATATATATATATAAATACCCCTAGCTGCATTGCACATATTCCCCTCTCCATGAAGGAATATGTACAAAGTGGGAATACACACACACACACACATGCCTTAGCCATGTATGCACATGTAAGTGATCTTGATTCCCACAGCTTTAAACCACATCAAAAGGACTCAAAACACTCTAGAAGAATATCAGGTACTAAAAAACCACAAAGCCCCTAATTAAAATTGGACCAAAATAGAAGGAACCAAATACCCTTACATGAAATCTAAGCAAAACCCACTACCCTTGACAGTGGTGTATAGAACGATGATCAATGGGGCCAACGAACCATAATCATCAAGAATCAAACAAAACTTAAACAACCAAAACATATTAGGGTTCTACCATGATTTTAAAACCATCTAAAAGAGAAGAAAAACATGAAATTAGAAGAGAAAAAAAATAGGAAGAAAAACCTACTTGGAGATACCAAAAAAGATCTCATCTTGGAAATTGGATGCCGAAAGGATAGGAAAGGAGGCGGTGGTACACCATGGGGTGCCTCCTTTGGGTGGGGTGTCACCTGAGAGAGGAGAAAGGGAGGCAGGGATTCTGTGCACACCAAGAGGGATAGAAGGGGGCTAGGTCACATGAGAAGGAGGGGAAGTGGGGAGGGGTACGTCGTGTGTGGAGAGGGGGGAGTAAAGGGGGAACCCTACTTTTAGGGTTTAATTAAAAACCAAACTTAAATATAATAATAACTTAATAATAATAATAATAATAATAATAATAAACTTAATAATAATAATAATAACGTTATTATTATTATTAAAATATTATATTTTTATTTTATTTATTTTTTATCTTACTTATTATTATTATTTTGTACACAGGGTAGGCCGCATGGTTTCGCCGTACAGTATTCCAAACCGTGCACCAACCGTACACCTCAGTTCTATCATTTGACAGATCCATTTTGCATACTTATCACATGGTTTTCCATTCCATGCTCAAGCCACATGCTTTTTTATTGATGCCAAAATAAGGTCACGTGATCACTACTGGACCTCACATGATTTGATCCTAACCATGCTTAGACCATGCACAAGACCAAAAACCACCCAAAGACTCAGAAACACAAAACTTTTCACTGGGAACTCTACTCGAATCTCAACCCAAGGATCCAAAATCAAGAAAAGGATAAAAATAAAGAGAATCCATGTTTTGGGTGTGACATATTTTATTTTTAAATCTTTCATGGTACTAGATTGAGTAATGGGAACTAAAATTCCACTCCATTTGGGTGATAAAACTATGAGAACTTTAATAGATTGATTGGGTTTAGAAAAAAAGATTTCATTAAGGATCCACATTATTTATGATTTTAATCATCCTTAAATTAATTTGAGTGATTATCTCACCATAAATCATTCACAAGGTGTCAAAATTTAACTTCACAGTGTTGTACCTTATCCATTTTACTTTATTAGTACCCTAATAAGCTACCAATATAGATGTTCATTTTTTATATGCTATAACACTTTGACAAACTCTATTGAAATAATCTGGATTGATTCCACATAATATTTTATTCGTAGTTTTAGAGTTCAGATCATAGTTTTCTTTTGAAGTGGCATACCATGTCTCAGGTCCAGTCTTGGGGATTTCATAAGGCTTACTAGCATCCATATAAACTTTTCAACCAATATTTTTCAAATAGATAATAATTTGATCCTTCTGGCATATATATTTTTTTCTATTGATATATGGTTCTCTGAATGTATACATTCCTTTTTTATTATCATATATTATCAAAATTGGATCATTGAACTTCAACCAATGAAAATTTTGAACTCAAAAGTCACGAACTTTGATACCAATTGTTGGTCTGATAAGTAGTTCAAAATGACTCAAGAGGGTGAGGGATGAATTGAGTTCTTGAAATTGTCTTCACTTAAAAGAACCCTCTCTGAAGGTATTAATGATTATGATATTATCTTATAAAAAATAAGAAAGAGAATAAAAAAAGTAATAGAAAGACCGAATTCAGAATATTTATTGTAGTTTAAGGAACAAAGATCCCCTAGTCTACTCCACCAACACTTTAATCCATGAACTTGGTGATTTTCACTAGATCATTCCTTTTCTCAGAGATTACCTAGGTGAGTGAAAGAAATTGTCACTTGGTACAATGTTCTAAGTGATTTTAACCAATATATCCCTTTAAAATACCCAGACATGGTCTTAGAACACTTAAAACAATGAGTTCAAATTGATACAAAGATGAAAATAAATAAATATTTATGTAGGTTTTTCACATAGTTGCAAGAAACAACTGATAGATGAAGATGATACATCCATATGAATATAATATATTAAAGGAGTAGCTCTTGAGTTTCTAAAATTTCAAATGATAAACTTGTAAGCATAGAAATATAGATGATAGATAATTGATCATGCAACCAAGAAAAAACTATGTGTGTATATCTATATACAAATCTTGTGTATCTTCTATATATACATGAATCCAATATCTCTCCTTTTATACCTCTTATTCTGAATTTTTAATAATCACACTTTTTAATCCAATAGTATAGTGAAATAATACCTTTTTAAATATAAAGTGACAAGATTTTAATTATCAAGTGTCTTTATTCTCCAAATATAACAAAAATAGAGGTGGCAGGTTGTGGTAGATTGTGTCTTAATCAAAAATTTCTATTCATAGAAATATATACTTTATTAAAGTCAATATTTTTATATTTAGAAGTCTTATTTTTTTGATACAGATATAAGTAAGAGTTGAATTATCAAAATATATGACAATAGTAAAGAGTGTATTTCAATGCTACTCTAAATATGTGGATGAAAAATCAATCATCCATAAGAAAATTTGATCTGTGAAAGATAAATTTCTAGAAGTACTGCTATTATAAGATAATTCCATATTTTAAAGATAAAATAACTTATATAAGATAAATAAATTATTAGTTCTTTAACTTCATCAAGGTATAATAAAATTTAATTATTAAGTTCCTTTACATAAGAAAATTTATATCCATGTAAGAGAAAATAATTTGATGAATATCCATATACTTCAACTTCCTGAGCCCGAATTCTTTCTGTAAGTTAATTCAACTACAACATAAGATAAAATCTACTAAAAAAATTGAATTTTGGAACAAGTGATGAGATTTAATATAAGATAACTCTTCATCATGTAAGATAAATTTATGTGCATAATATAAATTCATTAGGAAATTATTATTTGACAACTCAAATCATTTGAATAAGTTAATAATATATGATCCCGAAACACTTAATATAAATATATCAGTAAAAAACGAGGATTTTGTGAGCATATAAATATAAACGAGTTTGTGAGATATCATGTAATAATATAATTATATCTAAAAAATTCATATTTTGGACAAGCTAGGTCTGGTAGTGAAGTAAAATGAAACATGCAGCATTGTGGAGGCGGTAGTCCACAAGACACACGATTAATAGATTCATTTTTCTTAGGGAAAAAGTGAAAGTTGGTTAATGATTGTAAAATAATTATAAATAAATACTAGTATAATAATGAAACCTATTATATCATTTTAATACGGTGAAATAAAATTTGAGTAAGAAGAAATACCAATATAGAAATTAAAAAAATGGAGGAGTTAGAAATATATACCTAACTACTTGGATTATCTCCTTTGTGATGGGGGTTAAACCTTTAAGGGATGATATTTTGAGAATAAGAGAACCTACTTTAGGTGGATATGAGTTTTAATTAGAGTTTTGGGTATAGTTTAGGCTGAAATTATGGGGTTTTGGTATGAGGAGAGACAAGGATAAGAGTTCCCCTTTTATAATTGAAAAAGATGCATTTTTTAAATACCCAAAACATTTCAGTAATGGGAATTAAATCTATATAAAAGTCTCTTTAAAACTAAAAAATATATATGATAATAGATGAGGTTGATCTACATATAAAACACTCAATTAAAAAGTTTCTTTAACCTATTTGGCATTTACCACTTAGGTTACACTTTTTTACCATTTTGGTTTTCACCACGTTAACTAGTTTTTATCTAGGTAATTTTTTCTTTATGCACAAAAATAAAATGGTAATTATTATATAATTTTTACCTACTAATTATAAATTTTAAATTCATTTAATAATATTAAATTTCTAAAAGTGATAAAAATCAATTTTAAAATAATATATGTGTAATGTATTAAAAATATTTTTGTAAAATATAAATTAAGTTCTAAAATGTTAAATATGGGTTTATAAATTGAAAGAAACATTTTTAATATTATAGAGTTAGTTATAAAATACATATTTTATCTTAGAAAAAGGTTTTATTAATTTTAAAATCATACTTATATACTAATAATATCATAAAAGTCATGTTATTTGTAAAAATATATTTTTCACTGTTCACTTAAAAATAATTTTTTTAGAAAAATATAAACAATTAACATCAAGATAATATTTTTATGATAAATACAATAATTAAGATAATTATTTCAAATTAATATCCTAAAATTTATAAATTTTATTTATAATTAAAAACATAAAATATAGCAAAAACTATTTTTTTTATAGTAAAATTAATTTTGGTATATTATCTATTCTTATTCCTATTTCCTATAAATTAATAAAATAAAAAAGTGTTAATCCTTTGTTGATATAAAAATATATTATACTATAAAAATAAGTAAATTTTAGAAAAAATATTTTATTAGTTAGTTAGTTGCACTAGTCGAGTCAATATTTAAAGTGAACTTTATTTCATTTTTTTCTTCTTCTTACACACACACACACACACTTACACACATTTCTTAATTACATTACTATTATTTATACCTAAAAATTCTATGTATACCTTATAACAGTCTATATTGTTTTTGGTTTTGGTGTTCCATGTGGAGTAAGCTAACGAACATAGTATTTATTTAAGGATAAAATACTTAGGTCATTACATTATACTCCCTTAAAATAAAATTTCCTTGAAATTTTATTACGTAGAAGAAAAAAATGAGCTTAATTTTCTCTTATCACATCCTCAGGTTCCCATATAGCCTCCTCAACATTATTATTTCAATATATAATTTTTACTATATGATCTGTCTTTTTTCTCAGAACCTTGTCTCTTCGATCCAATATTTCCCTAGGTTTTTCTTTATATTAAAGGTCATGTTCCAGTTGTACAACTTATGAGCTCAATACATGTGATGGATCTGGTATGTACTTCCTCAAAAATGATGTGTGGAACACATCATGCACTTGATATGGATATGGAGGGAGTTTTAACCTATAATATCCTGACCTGAACCATCAAGTTTGATCTGGAGAGTCACATGACCTAATGCATGCCTCCACATATACAAGAGGCTACTAACTAGTATTAAGAGTTTGAACATTATTAGTGCGGATACTATACCCTCAATATCGGGTCATCTATATACCCAAAATGTTTAAATAATAAAAATATAAATAAATAATCTGGGTGACATGTGAAAAACTATAAAGATGGAACATATGTCATAAAATAAAAAAAAGGTCTATCGGTGTAGTAATCCAAACCAAAGTATAAGTGAAAGAGTATAAAATAAATAAAAAGTTTCAGAGTCCTCAAAGTCCATCCCAATATGCCACCAAATCCACACTCCTCTTCTCAGCTATCAACCGTGATCCCCTTTCCTTTACTTATATCCCTATACATGAAGTATGAACAGTCATTGAGATTCTCGTATAGGGTGTGTGTAATAAAACCCAGTAGGTCACTATTAATGCATCCTTAACAAACATGAATAAATTTAAGAGGTGAATACCCTAATAATAAAAAATGTAGAAACTGGTATAGAAATCATACAGTCATATACCAAGTGGTCGTGCACTAACCAATCTACCAAAAACCCCAGGTTGTACCTACTTTGGCTCCATGTTAGAAGGATAAATGAGGAAATGTTGGAAGTAACCAAAGTAGTCACATAACTAGTGAACCTATCACTCAACATCCTCATAGAATCGTCTGTCATGTTACTTGGAATCTTGTAGGAACCAATTATGTCATGTTACTTGGTAACCACTAGTCATTGAGTGATCCTGATACTCAATATCCTCTAGGAATCGAGTGAACATGGTACTTATAGTCTACTAGGTATTGAGTGAATCTTGATACAAAGAATAAATGGAATCATAATACCCCTAATGAATTCTTAGGTCCATCATCACCATCATCTCAAGTCATGCACACTCCCCCTCTAAAGGATAAATAAGTACACTGGTTCCAAGCACTAAGAAAAATACCTCTAAGGCACGGTAACACATATAATAGGGTAGATAAGATAAGGAAATAATACCATATCATCATAGGAATAAAGTTGAAACATATAGTACATGTGATGAACACAAAACATGGTCAAAAAGGCTATAATTATACTCATAGAATCAAACATCGTAAATGGGTCTCATGGGCTACACAAACACACACCCACATGTGATTATAATCAAGTATGGTCATAAAGGTATTCCAGCATAAGAATTACACTAAGGTAAAAAGTGAATACAAGATCCCCAAATGGTAAATAACTTCTTACCTCAAGGTTTTCAATATCCAAATCAAGATTCATCAAGGGTTTCACCTCCTAAACCACATTTTCACACCAACTAGAATAAGATATCTTTCCAAGAGCTCTTAGAACCCATTCTGAGCCTAGTTGATGGAAGAATAAACCATCTCTCTTGGATAGAAACATGAGGAGAAGCCCCCAGGAGAACACCATCGATCCTTGAGAAGGTTGTAGATACAGAAAAACTAGAATTAACTTTCTAAAATACACCAAGTATCATCATCTAATCCATAATAATATCAATCCATGATCAAATCATAGAGGAAAGAGGAAATTTGGTTAAGAAATAAGACTTACTGAATATTTTCACTGAAATCAACCAAATATGGAAACACTAGTGAATAAGGATGAGTTTAGGAATTATAGAAATCAAATATAAAACAATATTTAAAAACATGGGAGAAACTAATCCCAATTGAGCAAAAAGCCTCAATATTATATGGGTTTCATAGGTTTGTCTAAAATCATTTGAAAAAGGGTAAATAGCCAAGAGGGATCTTAGATTCGATTAACATGGTGTTTTAATAGATTAATAAACTCATTTAAGACCACAAAATTAATTCTCACACATTTTCCCTTTGTATTGGTTAATATCCAAGTAACAGGGTAATTAAAATCACCTATTTCAAAAAATTATATAACTAAAATGGCTTGCACTATGGCTTATCAATGGCTATGGTGTTCCTAAGAACCCATACCAAAATTAATTAGGCTATAATGTGTACCTAAGGACTAGATATTTTTCCCCACCAAAACCTTTGAAAAATTAATGGCGTGGTTTCCCAAGCCGTGGATGACATCTTGCCTACCCGATAAGTATGACTTGGCCAAGTCATTTCCCCCCAATTAACTTTTTAGCCCCAAAACCAAAAAAACCCACATTTTAGATTTCAAAATATTCCCAATGCATCCAAGGATCTAAATAATTATGGAATAAATAAAAAAAGGAGGATAATATGGGAAATAAGGATTCACATAAAGGGGAAAAAAGTTTTGAGATTTTACAATCTATCCCTCTAAGAATTTTTCATCTCTCAGAAGAGTTTCTAGGAATCATGTTCGAATAAATTGGGCCACTAGGTCTGAACATATGTTCCCAATCCTAAGTTTCCTATTTTATTAATACATGATTCCAAGAGATCCATAAAATTGGTATGATTATCCCTCAATGGACTTTCTTTATTCGATCTATAATTTGTATTAGGTGCTCTTCATACAATGCATTAGGCTCTAGCTCAACATCATTATAGTCAATGACATGCATAGGATTAGGGATGTACCTTAGGAGTTGAGACACATGAAACATACCATGAATAAATAAATAATGTGAAGGAATAACCAGATAGTGTACCACTATCCCAACCAACTTAGTGATCTCGAAGGTTTCAAAAAAATGTGGGGCTAGATTTCCTTGCTTCATCAGGAATTAGTGGAATAACCAAAGAGTCATTTTCAAGAATACTCTATCACCTACAAAAAATACATGGGTATAATTCTATGATCAACACAATATCTATGCCTATTCTGAGATCTTATCAACCTCTTATGAATGAACTTCATTTTATCAGAGGTCTCCTAAACCAAACCAGGTCTCACAATTTCTACCTCACTAGCCTCATGCAAATAAAGTGGTGAATGATATAGCCTCATATAAAGAGATTCATAGGGGTTCATATAAATAAAATCCTAGTAAATATTATTTTATGTGAACACAACCAAGGATATATGGCCATAATATTCTCCACTAAAGTCTAAGATGAAACCTTAAAGCATATCCTCTAGTATAAAAATCATCCACTCCAACTGTCTATTTTTCTGAGGATGGTACACTGTGCTCAGTATTAGCTGAGTCCCTAAGGGCTTATACAAACTCTATCAAAACAGTGATGCAAAACATGCATCACTATCTAATAAAATTATCAAGGTAATTACATGTAAGGGTAAAATCTCATGAACATAAATCTTTCCCATCTCATATATCAAGTGAGACACACATATTTTTAATAAGTGAGAAACTTTCATTAGTCTATCAACAAGTAATCAGACAACATCATAATCATTGGGGTCTTGGGGAACCATATCAAAAAGTCCATCATTATGTTCTCCCACTAACACAAGGGAATAGTAAGTTCCTAGTGTAAAATACCAAGATAATGGTTCTCTACCTTTATCCTATTCCAGGTAAGGCATTAGGATATGAATCCACTGATGCACCTCTTCAACTTTGTCCACCAGAACTATCACATAAATTTATGGCACATCTTTATTACTCTAGGGCGTACCACCCACTTAGAGGTATGAAATACTTTCATCATCTATTCCATGATATAATTTGGGATTATAAATTTTCAATTCACAAGGATCACATCATCGCTATCCAATGACCACCTAGGTATTAAGTCACCACCTGCTAGCCATTACAACATCACAACACACTCAGGGTTAGATTCCTAACCATCTTTCACTCGATTTAAAATGTAATATGTGATAAAAAAAGGGGAACATGTCATTGATACCTAATACTTAGATGCATCCATCATACAATCATCCGACATTCTCATCAAACACAACTTCTCCTCTGAAGGTCATTCACCAAGATCCTAAAATACCTATGTCTTATGGCTAAGAGTATCTATAATGATGTTACCATCATTTGGTGTATAGGAAATCTCAAAAGTAAAATGTCTGAAGGTACTCTACCCAACAACTTCACCTTAGATATATGTCTTTTTGTGTGAAGATATAGTGGAGGATCTTGTGTTCTGTGTAGAAAATAAACCTCTCATTGAATATACAGTGTTACAAACAATTAAAAGCGTAGACCATGAATACTAGCTTCAAATTGTGGGTAGGATAGTTCCAATCATGTGGTTGTACCTATCGTGACCCATAATATAATAATAGATCCCTATACATTAGTACTACCCCCAAAAAAATTATTAAAGGATCATAGTAATGACATAACCAATCCCTGGCTTGGGAAGAATCAATAATGGAGCTGTATTCAACCTCCTCTTCAGATCAAGACAATCCTCTTCACACTAGTCTAACTATTGAAACTCCAGTCCCTTCTTTGTCAGTGCGGTCATGGGTGATAATAAATGAGAGAATTACTAGATAAAATATTAGTACTATGTAGCTAAACCCATAAAGTTCATGATATCAAACATATTCCAAGTATGTGTCTAGGACGTCATTTACTCCACTTTCTTCAGGTCCACCGATACACCATTCTTAGAAATCACATGCCCCAACTATTTTATCTCCTATATCTAAAAGTTACAGTTTGAAATATTTTCATAAAGATGATGTGCTCGAAGTTCACTTAGGACTATCTCGAGATATATGACATGATACTCCATGGATGGTTAGTAGATGAGGATGTCATCAATGGACACTAACATGAATGAGTCAAGGTATGAGTGAAAGATATTTTTTCTTAGATCCATGAACACTATTGGTGAATTCCTAAGTCAAAATGGAATAAAAAAGTACTCTTATAGACTATAACTACTCTAAAATACCGTATTTAGGATTTAATCCACTATTACACAAAATTGGTGCTAGCCTAATTAAATATCGATCTTGGAGAACCACTAGGATCCTTGAAAATAATCCAAAAGATCACTGATCCTCGGAAAAGGATACATATTCTTCACCATCAATTTGTTTAGATTTTGTTAATATAAATAGAGTCAAATATAACCATCCACATTTTTTGATAATAGAATAGTGCACCCCAAGGTGAATTACTCTTCTTGAGGAAGCCATTATATTCCAAGTCCTCGAGCTATACCTTGAGTTCCTTTAACTTAACCAATGACATATGATAATAGGGTATCAAAATGGGATTCATTCTTGGAATGATTTATATCTTGAAATAATATCCTCTATCATATGGAAGTCATATGGGAATACATCTTGATAGGTATCCACAACCAGAGGAAAATATGAGTGGGGGGGGGTACCACTAATCATGTTGAAAGATCCAATCCTACAATCTTCATCATGATCATCCCAAGCTAACTCAAGTCTAGACCAAATCTACCTTCTACCAACTCCCATTCTATGAGAATCAAGAACTTATCTCCATAGAAAATGTAAATGATACCCATATTCAATTTAAATCAATGTGAGCTCATAAACTGGTAATCTAGACCATTCCAAGAATCACACTGAAACTCATCATCTACAGAATCAAAAAGTCCAATAGATTTACATAACTAAAAATGACTAATGGACACTTTGGGAATTAATGGATATAGTCCATTTTTGTTCCCAATAGTGTATCAAGTGAAATTAACTTATGGGATAACTTGAATGGTAAGTCAATTATAGTAAAAACGTGTTTAGATATGAAGGAATGTGAAGCACTAATATCAAACAAAGATATAGATAATGTAGATGTGATCAAGACCATACATCAAATAGTAGTTGTTTTCTTACCACCATCCATTATATCTCAATCCACTACATAAACATGACCCACCTTAACTCTGTGAACTTGTCCCTGAGGTACATGACTTTCCAGGGTCATCATCATCTAAGCCTATTGCTGATGATTGTAGAAGAATACATGAATCCTTGATTATATATTCCTTGATCCTCTATGAAACCCTATCATCATACCACTAGATCAGAACTAATAGAGATGTCTTATATTGTCGTATTACTAAATCTAAATCCAGGATGATGTGCATACCTTGTTGTAGTATCTAATATTTCAATGGTTAAATAACTTTGGATCTCCTTGTGAGGGGGATGAAGAAGCCATACTCTCCTCCACCTGTATACCACTACTCTTCTTCATGTCATTGGTCCTCCTTATCCTATCAACAGAATAGGTTATCATCATAATAGTAGGAGGTAAAATCTACTGAGCACTGAAGGGTATAAGAAGTATAATTTATTGATACTTATATAGGACCTTCTCGATGATTAAGGCCTTATGTAGAACCTTTAGGCATATTACTAGGTCCAAACTCTGAACCCGCTATCTATTTTTGCAATGAAGTCCAACCTCAAACTTCTTGGTCTTCTGTGCCTAATTTCTATCCCCGAGAGAAAAAAAGTGAATAATCTTAGTGAAATGAGCAGAGTATACAGATACCATCATGGACCTCTGCTGCAGCTTCATGAACTCCTACAATCAGTCAATATTCAACACATTGGAGATGAATTTCCTAAAAATAGGTTATTTAATATTTTCCAGGAAAGACCCTCACATCAGTCAGCCTATCCCATCATTCCCCACAACCTCCTAATGGGTCCCTATTTCATTAATGTTTCCAGCTTCACCTTTCAGTCCTCATGTGTATCAAAGTAAAATATACCCACGATGAAGTTTATCCAGTCATATACATCCTACAATCCACTAGTTCCCTAAAAGGCTATAAGATGATACAGTTATAAGTCTCTAGTGTAGTCAACCATGGAATCATGTACCCCTCTATCAAGGAATGAACAAGATTAAGGACTCATGAATAAAGTGGGATTATATCTTGTGCTAATGTAGAAGGTGAAAGAGAATTATCTATTACAACCTACAACACAAAAGGTGGTGGAACAGAGGCATCCTCCATAATGAGAGCACCCCAAAACACTTTAGCTGATGGTACCATGAAACTTCTAAGAGTTGGAATATTCTATAATGTGAACTAAACATTTAGAAAATTTAAGAGAGATCCTAACCATTCTATGGGATCACACAAAGGTTTCTCTAGGATGATACCCACAACCTAAGGTATGAATCGCATAAAACTAACCAATATTCTCCATACCAGTTCAATAGTTATAGTAATATATATACAAATGTAATAGAATGATCAAGTTCAACTAATTAATTCCATCATAGATAAATCATAATAGAAAGTAAGAGGATATATCACATAGTAGAGAATACAAGTTTATCCTGAAATGATAGAACCATTCATGGCATTAAATTTAATAACCAATATAGAACACAAAAATAGGTATATATATGGAATGTGATCCTGAATTCCTACCCATGATAAATGAAAACACAAAAAATACAATAAAACTATAATAATAAACCCATCAATGGTAACTCATAGGCTTGTTACACATGATATGTACATGCATATGGAAACTCCCTTATTTGAGTCCCACATAACCTATATCCTTTCAAACATGTCCCAAGTTAGTCAAAATAAAATAAATGAAACACCACTAAAAACATTTTATAATTCCCTAACCCAAACCACCAGGTCTGTTCTAGAGAGTCACATGACCTCATGTATCCCTCCTATATGCAAGAGGCTACCGACTAACAACAAGGGTATAAACGTCATCAATGGGGAGACTATACCCTTTGTTCATGCCATTTACATACACAAAAAATATAAATAATAATAATATAAATAAATAATAAGAGTAAAATGTGGAAAAATATAAATATGGAACATATGTAATACCAATAAATAAATAGGGTTCCCAGTTCATCAAGATAAACCAAAATATAAGTGCAAGAAGATAAAATAAATAAAAATCTATGGAGTCTTCCAAAGGACATACTGATATGATACCATCTCCATGATCCTCTAATTATTTATCAACCATAGAATCATTAACCTTACTTAGATCCCTATAAATCAAGTCTTCACATTCATCAAGATTTATGTATAGGGTTTAAGTAATAAAAACTAGTAGGATACCACAAATGAATCCTTAAAAAATGTCAATAGGTATAACATGTGTATTCCATGATATTAACAAATGTGGAAAATCGAATATCAATCATAGAGTCATGTACTGAGTGGTCTTGAAATAACCAATCTACTATAAACCCCCAGTTGTACCTTATTTTTCTCCATGATGGAAGGATAAACAAGGAGATATCGAAAGTAACCAAACTAGCCATAGAGCTAGTGAACCTGCCTCTTAGCATCCTAATGTAATAAAGTTCCATGCTACTTGGTATCCTATTGGAATCAAGTATGTCATGATACTCTAAATACACTAGGCATAAAGTGATGGTACTACTTAGAATCTTATAGGTATCAATTGAACATGGTACTTCGCATATACTAGGCATCGAGTTCATCTTGCTACATGGAATTCATGACATCATCATACCCCTTCCCATTGCACATACCCATTTTTTCCATCAACATAAGTCATGTTCACTCCCCCTATAGGGGATAAACATGCCACAATGGTCCACATACTCCAAGCACCAATAAAAATATCACTAATTCATGGTAACATATATAATTAGGTAGGGAATACAAGACAAGCATAACATATCATCATAAGAATAAAGTAGAAACATATAGTATGTGTGATCAATATAAAACATGGTTAAAAAATAAATATACACACTCATGGAATCAAGCATCATAAATGGGTCTCAAGGGAGAAACCCATTCCCACATGCAATCATAATCAAGTATACTCATTAAGGTATGCCAAAATAAGAATTATACCAAGATAAAAAGTGATTACAAGATCCCCAAATGGTAAAAAATGTCACAAACCAGCCCACTAGGGCCCGCCTAACTGGTGATAAGATAGGTATGACTACCCAAGCTAGGGACTAGAGACTAGCACTGAGTAAGCATATCCCATACATGAGATACATTATCCTAATGTACCTACACACACATATATAGGCCCATATAATACTCAGAAAGTAAAAAACACCTAATAACATCAATGCATGAATAACATCAATCTCACATTAGAGTATGAAAATAAGTACTATAAAGAGATAAGGGTCCAAATACAAGCCCAAACAAAACTATAAGAGTCTAACCCACTCAGATGGAGGGGACTGATATCAAATTCAACACTGGTATACACTTCGGTCTGTTTAGCCAAGCACCATGCTCTTCTTACTCCCAGTCCTCCTTGGACTATGTCAAAAGGTCTATAATCTTCATAAGAAATGATATGTGTGGTAAAATACCTTGTTGGGGTGAGTATAACAATACCAATAAGGTCACCTTGAAATCATTAAGCATAAAGTATCTATAATAGTCTACTCATAATAGTAATATAATAAACAAACCCATATATACTCATAATAGAAAACTGGTATAAAGTGGTCTCAAACAATACTTCCAACCATACAATACCACTCTATTATTTAAGGTAATTCTCATTCTAGGATAATCCATTCCACAAGACATGCTATTATTGACGATGCTCATCCAAGAAGTCATGATCATTGGGACCCGCCCAAGAAGTACTCATTAGATCTCTAAAGATCTTGTCATCCAAGTAGGGGATCACACCTAGAGACAATGTGGGACACCACAAACCCTATGCATGGTGGTCATGACGATACCATGAACTGCACCAAGGAATTATAGAGGATCCCACCTTGGTCCCACGGGGGATGCATGAAACTCTATCTAATAATAAAACCATGGAGTGGATCACAACACTATGCTGAGGATGTAATGCCTCACTATACACTCATGGAAAAGGACCAAGGTATTTTAATAAACTAAACCTATTCTATAATAAAGAAATAAATGGCTCAAAAAACCCTCATAGGGTGTACACAACATGTACTAGGGGTAAACGGTATGTCTAACCAACCTCTAGTCTAACCGTGTCTCACCATCTCACATGGAATCTAGAAATACTTATACATGGAATGTACTAAGAGGTACAAAACATGTAGAGGTTAGGACATGGATCATCATGTAGCCAGCCTATGCCCATGTACTTCATGCCATGCCTATATACTTGTCCATGATCAAATACACATCTCATCCCATGTACTCTGGCCTGGTTGTGTGCCTATCTATGTTCATGCCCATGTATGCTATAAGATACATGGTGAGCTACTAGGTTGGGTCACATAGTGTGTGGTAGGTTAGGTACCATGGATTTCTTGATACTTATCTTTTCATGTAAAACCTAGCACCATATCTGGGGACCCACATGACATGTAACTTCGAATTACACACTATGTAACATGGGTTTTATTGAAACCCACAATTCCTTATCCACTTTATATGTTCTTTTATCACCTTTAAATATGCTTCCAATCTCTCTTTTGGATTTCAAATATCATCCAACCAAGATTTAATGTCACTAAATATTTGATTATAGCAGTATGATTTGATTGGGAAAACACTACTTTCTCCTGTTCCATCATCATGCTCCAATCCGAAACATGAGGAACCTCAAAACCAGTCTAATCTATCTCTATTAATCATCCGATATCATAAATCCTTGATCATATCCTTGATCATAATCCATACCCATGGTATCAATCTTTTTCACTAAATAATATTCAAACAATGATTAAATTAAGGGTATTCATCGAACTACAGGCCAAATAAAATTTCCCACAATGAATGTGTGGAGAAACTATGGAGAAATACATAAAATACCAAAGGGGAATGAACCAAGACCATGTTTGGATTAGCTTAAATTTTTTTCCATTAGAATTATGAATGAAGAGTAACGATAATAAAAAAATATTTCCCCAATTCCAAGAAGAAATAATCCCGAATATGCAAGAATGACCAACATGTGAATCACTCTGTTGGTGGAGTTGATTCACATTCATCATGGGATAATCAATGGGAAAGAAATTAAAATAAATCAAAAAACATACCTCAAATTTGGATTGATCACTCCTGAATAATGATCATACATTGTATTCATTGGAGAGATCTATGAATTGCATTGGCATAGATGATCCTTACGTTATCGATCTAGTCATTCGATCCGTCATCATCCTCCAACAATATCCTCAAATGCTCTCTCAATTCTCAAGGTTATGTGGATAACCCTATGAATTTTCTATAGAAAAATATTTATAGTATAAAATAGGGTTTTTTTGTCTTCAATTAAAAAATTAAAAAAATTATTAATTTATTTAATTATTTATCCACCCACGATGGCACCCAAACTGAACACCTAACACACATAAAAATTATGCCGCACATAGGGTAAAACCCATGTTCTTAACTCAATGGAGGCCTATGATATATTATTTGAGCCACTATTCAGGATTTATTCCAGTTTTTCAGGAAAACCACGTTCATGTGATATTAATATATTTATATTTTTAAAATATCAATTCTGGGCTCACTGGACATTAGAATCTAATTCTATCTCAATGTTTGGATATAAAAATATTACTATATATATTCAATGATTTTAAATGGAAAAAATTGAGATATTAAATTCTTCCTACCTTATGTATTTTCTTCAAGAAAAACACAAAAAGTCTACTAAAAAAGATTTGGTTACTAATATCACATCTGTGTCTCCTGCTCCCAGGTGTTCACCAGAAGATTCTTGTACTTTTACCAGACACATACCAAAAGAATCACTCACCCATAGAGTATATTATCTTTAAAATCATTTATCTATACTTGGTAATCTAAAAATATATCTCCATCCATGATTTATAGGTCACCACATTCTATATCATGTGATGGGTCATGCACATACCTCCTTAGCTATGACATATGGAAGGCATCGTGTACCCGGTTTAACTTCAGCGGTAGAGACAAATGGTATGCCACCACAATGAATCTACATAGTATCTGGAAGGGGATAATAAACCTTATATAGAACTTTATTCCCATTAAAATCATTATAATCCACATCGGGGAGAGACCTTCAGGAACACTTGGTCTCCCTCCTAAAATTCCAAAGGCCACCTTCATCAGTCCTCCTAAGACTTCTAATAACTCTATGAAATCCTCATTCACTCTTAGATAATATAATAATTCTATATCATAGATCTTACCAACTATAGTTCCAATAGTGTTGACTCACCTAGATCATCCCAACATAGTGGCGACCTACAAGGTATCTCATAAAAGGCCTTGAATGGTGTCACAACAATTGTTGAATAATAGTTGTTGTTGTACACTAACTTCACCAAGGATAGATGATCCTCTTAAATACAAAAAAAATCCCATCATGTAAGCCCTTAACATGTCCTCCAAAACTATAATGGCCTTCTTAGTCTGGATATCAGTTTTGGGATGAGACGGTATGATAAAATGAAATTGAGTCCCAAAGGCCTTCTATAATCCTCTCTATAATCATGATGTATAGCAAGAACCTTGGTTTGAAATGATATTTGAGGGAACTCTATGGGACCAGACTATCTCCCATATGTAAAGGCATCCTATGATCTCTGTTAAACTCTTCTCTTAGTTATAAAGAAATTGGTATGATTTGGTGATTCGTTCTATGATCACCAAGATAACATCATAACCTCTAGACATATGTGGAATCCCCACCACATAGTCCATAGATATCCCATCAAAATTCCACTATAAAACCTCAAAGAGTTAAGTTAAACCCAATAAAACTTGGTGCTAATCCTTCAATTTCTTACAAGTGAGGAATTGAGAGACGAAATCTTCTATACACTTATTCATGCCTGACCACCAAAACTACCGTCGAAGGTCCTAGTACATATTTACCACACTTAGATGCACCAAAAAAGGGGATGTATAAAACTCTATCATAACCACCTCCCACAATATCATTGGTACGATCATCATCCCTATTAAAAGGATGATGTGCTCCCCACCTTTATAAAATACATCAGGAGCATATCCTATAGAAATTTGAGTACATAAGGCCTCTTAGTTGGTATCTTCATGCTGAGCTTCCCTAAAAAACTATAAAAGTGGTAGGGTAACAACCATCAACTATAGATATAAAGAATCATTCTTGTGCATTAAGGACAACTGCAATGAGGCCAACTGATCTGAATCCTTGGCCAACAACTATGATTCAGATATCTTATTGAGAACATCTTCTATCATATTCCCTCTCCCAAGATTATAGACTATCTTAAAGTCATAATCCTAGTGGAAATACAACCATTTTCGCTATCTCAAGTTAAGATCCTTATGATAGAATATATACTTGAGACTCTTTTGGTTAGAGTATATGATAAACTGCTAACCCATAAGGTGGTGTAACCACATCGTCAAGGTGAAGAATACCACTACCAACTTAAGATTGTGGGTCATGCAGTTTTTCTCTTGTAATCCCAACTACTAAGAACTATAGGTAATAATATCCTAACTCTACATCAGTAAAAAACCAATTCTATTCTCTGAGGAATTATAGAATATACCGCACTTGTAACCCTCCTTTAGAAATATCTAGATGGGGTGATTGTAAACCCTTGGATCAACTCCTAGAAAGTCTATTGTCATCTCTCTATACAAATGAATGGTTGACCCTTATAGGTCAAAGAAATAAAAGGTGTTGATATCTTGGAGAAATCAAGCATGAATCTTCTGTAACAGTCTATCAACCTAAGGAATCTCCACACCTCCATCACACTCTTATGTGGCTCCCAAGTTAACACTTCCTTGACTTGCCTCGGGTCTACCACTACACCATCAGCTAAGATGACATGTCCCAAAAATTAGACCTCCTAAATCCAAAACCAAAACTTCTAGATCTTCCCATTAAGATGGTGTTCTCAGAGTGCATCTATAACCATCCTCAAGTGTATTTCGTGCTCCTCCTTGGGTTCCAAGTACACTAGGATATAGTTGATGTAGAACACCAAAAAATGGTCTAAGAAATGATAAAAGATCTTGTTCATGATTCCCATGAACAATGCTAGGGTATTATTCATACTAAAAGGTATCAACAATCAATCATATTGAATTTAGATACATTATAATTCCATATTTGGTATATCATCATACCGTACTCATAGTTGGTGATAGCCTGATCTGAGGTCAATCTTAAAGAACCATTGCAACCCTCTTAATTGATTGAAGAGTTCATCAATCCTTTGAATTGTATACTTATTCTTAATGGTTACCTAGTTTAGGTGATGATAATAAACACAAAACCATGAGATCTCATTCTCCTTATTAGCAAACAAAATTGGGGCTGCCTAGGGGGAAACATTAGTTCTCACAAATCCCTTACTTCGTAATTACTCTATCTGAACACTTAGCTCTAAAAGCTATGCGAGAGCCATCTGATATGCTGAAATAGATATCGAGGCCATCCTAAGGTGAAATTAAATGTATAATTATATCTTTTTAGGGGGGAGGTAAGCTTGACATGTCTTCAAGAAAGACTTCCTTGTATTCTTCTACCACTGTAGGAAGATCAAAGCTCATACCATCGATTTCTATAAGATTCATTCTATCCAACTGGTGAGTAATCGACTACACCCTCCTACCTATGTTCTTGTACAGCTCTTCCCAAGTTTTATTCTCACCCATAAAGGAAAACCATGATCTGTACCTATGGATACACTGCATCCTTTACCTAAAATAGTCAATATGGGCATAAAATATGGATAACCAGTCTATACCTAAGATGATTTCATAAGGCCTCATCACTTATAAAGAGATTAAATATGAATCTATCACCTCCAAGAATAAAATCAAACTATCTTCTAAAGTTTGTGATCACCAATTCACCTTATATCAGAGTCTCCAAGCATAGGGGTCAAGCTAAGGGCTCAACCAGAATATCTAATTCTTGAACCAGAGAAGATGAAAGAAAGGAGTGGATCAAGCCCATGTCTATCAGTATTGAAAATAATGTATAGAAGACACAGATCATACCTCTAATCATGATGGAAGCCTCAGGTTCCTAGGTCTCTACTACTTGCAACTATCCCCTCCCCTAACTACCAGCTTCTTGAGCCTAGTGTAGACCACCTGTGGATGGTGGTAATAAGTCAAATAGATTTTCACCTCATGCTGCTCTACCAATCCTCTACCACATTCTACACCCTATGTACCTCCTTTATCCCACCTCTATGTCTATATAGGTGGTCCCTCGACCATCTCTCTATTAGTTATACGATAGGTCATATAATCCCAAGAGAGTGTCCTTGACCATCACATGAGAATCACCGCCTCTCCCTCAACTGAATTGAGCCATCCTGATAGCACTAAACCATAAATCCTCTATCATATGATTGAATCTTGAAGAACTTGGAATTCTTGGATCCATATGAATGTAATTAGATACCAACTGATGATGTCTATGCTCCTGTGTTCCCTCTACCAGCACCAACTGTAGACGTCTGCTTTTCCATGAAGCTCTCTACTACTAAATCCCTATCAAGAACTCCTATATAGGTGGTAATGTAAAGAGATATATTTGAAACCCTAATATCTTGATTAATCCACTAAAAATGGTTCATTATATGAAAAATAGATCTCATACCATATCTGGACCGTATAAAGAGAGATAAGTAAACCTTTCCAAATACTCTACCATAGTTATACTACTATGGTATAAATGAAAAATCTTCTGGATGTGCATTGATCACAATGTGGATAGATAAAACTCATATATAAAAATATTACTGAAGTGTAACTAGGATATATTTATCTTTCTATGTGACTGAGTCACCATAATCATCCATCGCCCAATGGATCCCTAAAGAAGACTCACTTAGAAGAATTCTATCTAATCTGCAGGTGTCTTCAAAAGGTGAAAAAATATGGTGATTTCCTCTATCTAGTCCTCAGCTACCTAGGGCTCTTTCTCACACTGAATCCTAGGAGGTTTCTACCTTTGAAACTCATGCATCAAACTCATATTTCATACAGCCTTTTCTAGTACTGTAGGCACTAAATGCTACTCTACAGGTGGTGTTATAAATGAAAAACCACCCAGAGGTACTACTTCCTGCACATGACCCTATACTAAAGCCTTGTAGCTTGGTAGATAATCCCCGCATTCATGCAGTAGAATCTTGGATGAATGTATTTATGAAGTCATCCTAAAATAAACAAGACACACCATGGTTAATTATTATATCTACAAATCTCACTTAAGAAGGGCATGGAAACCTAAACCCATTCCCATATATTGCATGTACCAAAGTTTCGCCTGAAACTAGTGTATACTTATACCGAGTCAACAAACAGGTTATTAGAGTCCTTTTGAATGGATACACCATCCAAAAAACCAAAAAAGATTCCCCATATTCAAATCTGAACATGAAACACTTTAAAACTATTTCTATAAATCCAAAAATAATCCTCATAGTTAGACAAAAATCTACACTTTGGTCTAAAGGTAGATCCACCCTTTGATACAACTCTTTCATTAACCAACCCACCATGGCCTGCCTACCCAATGATAATCAAAGTGTGACTACCCCAATCCTACCTCAAATAGGCCAAATTATAGTGAATAACACTAAGTACGCATATCCCCCACATGGGAGGGATTAGCCTAATGTACCCATACACACACCCACATCTCTAAGCTCATACAACACAGAGAAAGTAAAAAACAACAATTGATAACACAAATGACTTCATAACATATATACGACATCAAAGTATGTTAATAAGTATTAGAAAATGATAAGGGGACAAATAAAATCCAAACAAAAACTGGAAAAGATTTCAACTTGCTTAGAAGGAGGGGAATAATATCAAATGAAACAACAATATACATTTCAGTATGTCTAACCTAGTACGAAGCTCTGGAAACTCCTGATACTCCCATGAATCCATAAAAATTTATTTCATCATTATAAGACATGAAATTCATAGGAAAATCCCATGAAGGGGAGAATATAACAATACCTAGTAGGATACCCCAAAATCACAAAGCATCTTGAGTAGTCAACTTATAACAAAAATAGAATAAACAAACCCAGATATACTAATAATAGAAAATTGTTCTAAAGTGGTCTAAAATAATATCTCCATCTATAGGATACTTCTTTAGGATTCAAGGTAACACTCATTCTAGAATAATCCACCCCATGAGCCATACTATCACTGGTGGAACTCATCCAAGAGGTCATGATCATTAGGCCCTACCCAAGAAGTACTCACTATATCTATCAAAATATCATCATCCAGGTAGGGGATCACAACTAGGGACCCCATGGGTAAATAAAAACCCTAATGTATTACACTTATAGATTGTAGATTGATGCCCTATGAATGGTGGTTGAGCCGATACCATGAACCCCGCCTAGGAATGATAGAGGATCCCACCCTAGTCCTATAGGGGATACATAAAACTCTATCTAATAATAAACCCATGGAGGGGTCATAATCCTATTCCAAGGATGTATTGAAACAATTTAACCTCATGGGAAAGGACCAAGGTATCACAATCAAATAAACCTGGTCTATACTAGAGGAATGATAGGCTCCAAACACCCTTAGAGGGAGTACACGATGTGTTTGGCCAAACTCAAGTCTTCCTGTGTCTTGTTATCTTAGACAGAATGTAGAAATACTTATACACAACATGTAATGAGAGGTACAAGGTTTGTAGAGGTTAGAATAGGGCTCCATGTATAGACAACCTGTTCCTGTGTACTTTGGTCCATGCTCGTATACTTGGTTGTGTCCGAGTACACGACTCTGCCCATGTACTCTATCCTATTTATGAACCTAGTCATGTCCATGCCCATGTATCCTCTAGGATAAAAATACAACTACCAGGTAGGGTCACATGGTGGGTGGTATAAACCATATAGTGCATAATCCTTATATTTCTATAGAAACCCTAGCACCATATCCAAGGCCCCACATGAATTGAAACTCCAGATTACAGACTATGTAACACATGTTTTGTAGAAACCCATGATTAATTATCTACATCACCCTCACTTATATAACTTATGGATCTACTAAAAATCTCAATTATGTATTTTAGATCTCATCTAAAAAATCCTTTCCTTCATTGAATATCTTATTCTTTCTATCTGATTTGATTAAGAAAACCCCACCATTTCCCATGTCGTCATTGCTTTTTTTAATGGTTGTGGCCAAAGCCTCATTTTATTATTAAAGCAAATAAAAGACCTCTTTTAACTGGGTAGAGGGAGACCCATTACATAGCCCAAAGGCCTAGTGGGATTATAGCCCATTACATAGCCCGTAGGCCCAATTTTTTGGCCCAATTTCCATTCTGTGAATAGAAACCCGGCTGCTACAGTACCCGCACAGTACTGCCACTGCTACAGTGCCCTTCCGCCGCTACAGTACCCACCGATACAGTACCGCCGCCACTACAGTTCCGCTACAGTGCCACGCTACAGTGCTATTATAGTAGCCTATTCCCAATGGATTTTGAACCCCCATGCCATCATTTCATGCCAAATCAGGGAATAGGGATCCCCTAAACATATCTACTACATTTATCCTCTACTATCATCAATCCTTGACCAAAAACTTGATCTCAATCCATACTTATGGAATCAATCCATTGTGCTGAATAACAGTTATGTAATGATTAAATACCGTTTATTCATCGAACCATGGGCCAAGGAAATTTCCCACAATGAACATGTGAATAAACAGGGGAGAAATCCATAAAACAAAAAATAGTAATAAAATTAATCCATGTTAAAGTTTTAATTTATATGTTTCCATTAAAATTATAAATTAAAATTAATGATAATCAAAAAAAATATTTCCCCAATCCCAAGAAGAAATAATCATGAACCCACAAGCATGACCGACTTGCGAATCACCCAATTGGTGGATATGATTCATGTTCATAGTGGGATAATAAATGGAGAAGAAATTAACATAAATTATATGTCCTAAAGTGAGTTTGGATTGGTCATTGATGAAGAAAAATCGTTAATTGTAGTTATTGGTGAGACCAATGAACTCCATTGGCGTAGATGATCCATACAGTATCGATCCGGTCCTTCGATCCATCATCATCCACCAGTGATCTTCTTCATCCTATCTCAATTCTTAGGGTTATGTGGATAAACCTATGAATTTTAAATAACAACATATTTATAGTATAAACTATGTTTTTTTTCTTTAATTAAAAAATTAAATAAATTATTAATTTATTTAATAATTTATCTGCCCACGATGGCGCCCAAGACGAACACCCAACACACATAAAAATTATATCACCCCAAGGGTAAAAAACATATTATAAAATCAATAGAGGACACATATTTATAATATGATCCACAAATTGGAATTTATTACACTTTTTCTTGGAAAAACTTTTCATGCATGATATTAATATATTTAGTATTTTTAAAATAACAATTTTGGGCTCATCGAGCCTCATAATCTTGCACCGTCTTAATGTCAGGATCCAAAAACATTACTAGATATATTAAAATATTTTACATGAAAAAAAATACATTATAAGAAACTTTCTAACTCAAGTTTTTCTATTTCAACCTTAAACTTTTTCATTGGTTTCATCTCTTATACCATGTTTTCACACCAACCGGAATAAGCTCATGTGCCAAGAACTCCTAGACATGGTTCCACATGAAATAAAATAATTTATAGATGGATGCTGAATAAAGAATAATAAAAGGGTATAATTAACACTTAATCAATGATAAATATTGAAAATTCTATAATTTGATTCTAGTGAATGGAAGAAGAAACCATCTCTCTTGTATAGATACAATTGGAGATGTCACTAAGAGATGTCCACCAATCCTCAAGAAGGTTGTAGATATACCAATGATGGAATTAAATTGATATAATGCACCAAGTATAGTCATAAATCCATAATAATGTAAATATATGATCAAATAAATAAGTAAAGAGTAAATTAGGACAAGTATGAATACTTACCAAATATCTTTACTCAAATCACCCAAATCTGGAAACACTATCTGATTTTCAATGCTTTTGGAAGGGTGTGCATCAGAATAGAGATTCTATTTTCTTAGAATATCCTATAGTGGTTCACATCATTGGACTAGTAATAGCCCCTCTAGGGTTTCCTCCATGAATTCCCACTTTACAAATGTGGGTGACCTCTACCACCACAATTGATGATATCATATCCTCAATCAGAATTACATGATGAGATGTCGAAACTTCTGTCCATGGGTTCATCCTTAGTGTTCATAACATAGTTTGAGTATCCCTTATATATTTGAATCATGTTCATGAATCTCTTTCTGAGTTCCATCTTGAAGTGAGAACCAGTTAATTACATTACTTCTTCTATGATACGGTAACAACCTGCGGTCAGAGTTGATGGTGATGTTAGACATGTATGGAAATTTTCGAACATTGGGTGTATTGGGGATATATAAAGTCATACACATCTTAAGTTAATGGAATATCATGCATGAAGAGTATTAGGTTTGAAACCTAAGGTATCCTATGTCCGTCATAGGGAAACTTGCGCTTGGGGTGTAAGGAATTCAAGGATCATTACCCAAGGTATCTAATGTTTGTCACATAAATTTGGGATCCCGATGTATCAAATGGGGTCACATGAGTAAGGTCTTGTGGGGACATGGTCAATAATTTATGGTCTTTTGGGGACAAATTCATAGGTTTAAAGTCATGTGGGGACATATTCAGAGGTTTAAAGTCTTATGGGGCATGGTCACATTTTTAAAGTCTTGTGGGGATGTGGTCATATGTTTAGGGTCTTATGGGATAAATTTACCATGTAAAATTTTTGTGTGTCAGGAAATTTATTGTTTGACATGATGTGGAGACATTGAGGTTCAGTGGAGACTTAATTTTGTGTGGTGAAATTGAGTGTATTCCTAGGGGAAATGATCACACTTTGGAGTTGTCACATCCTATGGGGTTATAGAAAGGTTAATGGTGGTGTTGGGATATGAGGATTAAAATTCAGGGTGGCATCCTATATACCTTATTAGAAGGTGAGGATCAAAAGCCACATAGTTTAAGTTCATAGTTTAAGGTCATGTAATGTGACCTGTTATATAGTTTAACATCATGTGGTAAATATGCTCGTGTTTTAAAAGGAGAAACAATAAGGGATGGCGAGGGGATCATGCCTAAGAGATTCTGAAATGATGGGGGGTCATCTTATGCTTCTCCTATAAGGCATCCTATTTTTTTTATTGACTGACTGAAAATTATTTTTTTATTAAGAAAACACTTTTGCGGGAAAAGTGAGAAACCATAAAGTTCAACAAACACCAAACAAACAACCCCAAACAGGAAAACAGAAATAGCCTCTTCCAAGTATAAGCAGCAACTACCATCTCCAATGAAGGACCAATTAGCAATCCCATGCAAGCATGGTACCTCCCAATGGAAAATCCATCCCTCTCAGTCAACGAAATCCCAAATGACCTACAGAGGAGATAACAGCGTGATCAAGCCCATCTGAGCCGATCTGACTCTCATACATTTCCACACACATCAAGGGAGAGTGCATAACCAAGAATTAGTTAGAAAAGGAGTAAGCAGAATCATTGAAAACCAATTGAATTCTTCCAGAGTCTGTATCCCTAAATAACTTCCAGGATATATTGGATAACTAATAGTGTAGATCTTCCCTTATCAGGTCTTCAAATGAAGAAGTCAGTTTATTCCAGACCTGAATGTACTCCTTGAGCCTGATCAACCCCTTATTGAAGCCCCCAACCAGGATCGTGTCCTGTTTTCAACCCAAATATATTGCTCCTCATTAAGATCCACTTCGATATTCTGACCCATCATCTTGGAAGCATCCTATTCCGAGGCATTGATAAGTAACACCTGTTATATCACCTCATCATCCGAACTCAAAATCAAATCCAAGGTTAGTTCAGGCTAACTAGGTGGTTTTAGTTGACACCTAACCTCACTGTCCAACTTTTCATCCATTTTCTTTTTTGCTGACCGAGTCTTCATAGGAGGAGGCAAGGAGGAATAGTCCTTCCTACTCATCCTCCTCCTATTACTCCTGTTGCTCCTCGAACCGAAATCCTCTTCAGAAAAACCCTTACTGACCTCAATGAGTTATTCCTCCCTGCCTCCATTAGTAAAATTTGGGTAATCATGCCCAATGATCCAACCTTCCATATTGGAGCCATCGAGGATCTTCCTGATGGATTTACCTTCCACAACCAGAATAGAGGATTCATCTCTCGACTCTACCTTAGCAAGTCCTTAAAACCTGTTGCTCAAAATGACCGGGGTCCGGGTTGAAGAGTCCGCACCCCCTGGCAGATTTCCAGGGCCTGAACCCCCTGATTCCCCAATACTGGTCTGGAAAGGCACCTCCATGACAGTCCCTTGCAACTGAAGAGGGTCACTATTCAGTGCAAGTGCCACCCCACTGTCCCTTTCCTTTCCCTTAACAACTACTTCCTCTTACCCTATCCGCTCCTGAATCACATATTGATTCACATAGGGTGTATCAGCATCACTAGGTTCCAACACTGCAAACTTATTAGGAGAAAGGGAAGACAAGACACCAATACTCACTATCTCTGCATCAGACAAGATCACCTGAGAAAAATTCTCTGGAACCACTGAAACAAAAGGTTGATCAAAACCCCTGCCCATGTATTGAGGCGGAGGATTCTGATCCTCCCAGCCCATGATCGAACCACTGGCTGCAATGAAGGTGGCCTCAGGTCCAGAAGGATCACTTGCAGGGAGAAAAGTCCTCCCCAAAGCCCCATCCTCATGTCCCTGACTCTCTTTTCCCATACTGCTGGATGCATGGAATCCACCAAAATCCTTCCGAAGATGATCAAACACTGCCTCCACCTGAGGTCCCAAGACCTTTGAAGAATCCTTCAAGTCTGAGCCTGAAGGCCTCGCCCTCCCCGAGCCAGTAGGATCCACCGCAGAAGGAATAGAATGACGGGGCATACCCACCCCATGTTGACTAGGCGAAACATATTCCTGAACACCCCGAGGCACCTCATCATGATAAAGGATATCCGAAGACACCTCCCTTGACCCCTGTTTGCGTGCATCAGGATCAGAGCCATGGAAAGGACGGGCTTCACCGCTCTCAACCTGAACTGAATCACCTTTATCCACCGATGAAGTATCAACTAAAACTGCCAATGACCTTTTGCGACAATCATCAAAACAGTGGCCCTGTTTATGGAAGAATGAATAGAACGAAGACCAAGATTCATAAAAAGTACTTTGAACATACCTGTATTGACCCTCAATAATGATCTAAACCTTATCGGGAGGAGGTTGGGAGAGCTCCATTTCAACACAAATGCGCGCAACGATCGGGTGCACTATAGAATCAGTTAGCTGATCTACACAAAGGAAACAACCCAAGTAATTACCTATTGAATGAAGGAGAGTTGGATTCTAAAAGGGCAGCGATAAACCCAGAAGCTGAATCCAGATTTCCGAAGAATAATAATAACGATTCATGTGCAAATCAAACGTCCAACGATGTAGATGGAAAAGAAACCCTCTAACATATCTACTTGCACGAGACCAGGCCATAGCCAAGTCGTATTCATCAGCGGGGTAAATAAGAAATTGGTGTGGCCCAAGGAGACCCATTCAAGGTATGAGGATAAGAGGATATGAAACTAGATCTCATTAAAGGGAAAATCAAGTGATTTCCCTTGACGATCTAACCACTTGGGCAGCTCATGGGGATTCTGATGTAAGGGTTCCTATGCTTAGGAGAAATATGTGATGAGACTATCCGGGCTATGTTTGGAGCAAAGGTCCTAGATATGAGGGTTGATGATACTAGTCATGTGGATGGTTGAGGCATGAGTGAACCTATTTTGGATAGTAATATAGCCCATGCACACTCAATTTTTGTTAAGGAATATATGTTGAATGAAAGCATGATGAAAGGGTCTTAGAGGAGAGTTTCATGAAGGATAGAGGTTTTGTGAAGGTGGGACTCATGAGGTTGAGTCCTTCATGAAACTTGGGTTCCTTTCCATGATAGGGTACCCTAGTTATTATGGGGTGGGTTTTATGAAATATGGAAGTCTAATAGAACCCTATGGGGTGTAAACCATTTTCCTTTATTGAAAATGGAATGATCCTTCACAAAGTCCGCCTCTACCATGGTATTTGGTGATAAAGAAACCATGTGAGGATATTCACAAAATATGAATACTAGTAGCAATAAATTTCTATTTTGGATCGAGAAGGATGAATTTTAAAAAATTTATAGCTTCTTTAGGAAGTATAAAGGCCAAAAACCCCTTAAATAAAGGTTTAAGAGGGGATTTATTGGCTCAATGGAGGTTGGGACATACATTTCACAAAGGATCACTATCTTTGTGAAATATGATCTTTCACAGTGCTGTGAAACCTTTCATGAAACCTTTATCTATTGTGAAGGATTAATATTTCAAGAATCTAGACCCTTAGGTGGATTTTTAACATGATTCATCCTATTTTATACTCAAATCATCCATACGCTCCTCAAACTCTCCTATATCCTATGATTTTCAATGTATACCCCCCCTCAGAATGAGAGATGAAAATGGAGAGGAGGGTCAAATTATGAGTCTAGTAGACAAAAATTTAGTGCTAAGGTAAGTCTGGTTCATTAAACTCAGTCCACCCTTGTCCTATAAATATAGGAAGGATTCATAGGGGAACCATGAGATTCTATTGGAAGATTATCGGATCCTCTCATTTTGCGAAACCCAAATATTTTGCGAGCGTTTTATGACCAAAATTCCCAATTCTTACAATAATTTCTTCTTACTCGAATGAATATTCTATGAATAATTAATTTAGGATAGTATTTTTGGAGTACCATATTTCATTAAGGCTGGAGATTCATGAGTAATATTCCATGAATCAAACTTAGGTAAATTTCAAAGTCTTTGAGATAGCCTTCAAAGGTTTTAAGGTTACCACTTCATGAAGAAGGGACATGGATTAGAATATTCTAATTGGAGAAAACTTATGAATAGTGTTGTATCATGATACATCCCCTGAGTTGGTGATAGGGTACCATAAGGATTATCCTCTCTATCAAAGGCTACTGTTGTATAGCTTCAGGCTGAGGGATGATGTGCTTATTCCTAGTTATAATTGGAATACCCCTACATACTATCTCAAAAACTCTATTGGTCTACATTAGTGTAACATGATACTAAAGGTTATTATGTCAAGGACCACATGAATATAACTAATCACTCTCTGTGGAACCCTGTGAATACGTTAAATAGGGAGAAGTTGAACGCAGAGACGTCTCCCCTGCAATATTAAAGCATCTTCAAGGTGATCCTAGAAGATCTCCTTTAGGAATGTTTTGATGAGTGGGACCTGCACCAGGGTAGAAATTTCATAGAGTAATGGGACTAATCATATCGGATATTCTAGTCACGAAATGGATTTATAGGATATCTAAAGAGGATTGGTATATATGATGCGGTGTGGAATTCTCAGTTCCACATGTACTGCAACCCAGAAATTATGCCTAAATTTCCAAGTAGGAGGTCGTCGGGGACCAATAATTTTTATCTCTACTATATGGAGATCAATATAGGCCCATGAGACATATAATATGTCACATGGATCTCTATCTAGGTATCAATATATGATTATTTCCTCCCTACAAAAATGTTTGATACATCCGATAGAATCTGATGATATTAGTGAGGGATCCACTGGACATGGTTTAGGGAGGAATGTAGCATAAGATAAAGATTTATGAAACCCCATTTAAGAAGTGGTTAGACTATTTCTTGAATTAACCCATGGATAAAATATTTGGGAGACCCCTCTAGTGCCCTAGTGTGTTTCATTATAGGAATGAGCACTCTAACTGGGTGATCCTAAAGGCATCCTGGTTCTACTTATGAGGTTCCAATATGAAATCTCTCGAACCTAAAGTTATATTATAGTGTTTCATTGAAAAAATTATCTCTAGATATATGATCCCAATCCACAATGTGCACATGGAGGTGTGGTTGAGCACATTTATCATGGCAGTAGGACCAAAAATGGGCCATCACATCAACATGGAAGTCAAAGTATTGGTGAAGTTTTACAAGTTAATATGGAATATCAGTTAGTAGAATATCATCTTACATGTTTTTGGAAAATTTCATTTCATGTATGGATGGGTAATTTCAAACATGAGGGAATATGAGTATGAAAATCAAATCTTGTCTCTTTAAACCAACTCTTGGCCATAAATACTAAACATAACTGGGATCTACCCTCCACAGCTAGAGTATATTGAGGTGCTATAAAATATTGGGACGATAGGGTAATTTATGTTCCATAAATTTCCCCCCCAAACATAAACCATTATGGATGTTGGTGTAGGCACTACAGAGCAATAATCATATCTCTTGGCCTTTCTAGGTGGATTATTAGTGGAGATGGTGGATTATAAGGTAGTATGTGTACCAGATTCCCCAGATTAGTTAGCTATTTAATTATGATGTATTTAGATGATCACACTGAAGGTATACACTAATGTGTTCTAGAAATTGAATCTAATGGTCCTATTACAGCTATGAATCATGTTCATGAGGGAGTTTAGTGGAGTCGTGAAAGAGATTCCACTAAGTGACTCTCCCTATGTTCTATTCCAAAATTATTCACATAGATGGGAGAGAACATACCCCAAGGAGATGTTTTGGAATTAAGTGATCTAGGAATATTATAAGGATGGAAAAAACACATGGTTAGGGGCATGATGCAGTAGGGGGAACTCACTAAGTAGGAAGAGAAGGACCCATTGGTAGAGTAGTGGCTACAACCCTAGCAGTTCCTGGTCCTACACAAGGTGTAACTCTTGAGGCAGAAGTAATGGCGGGACCAAAAATCCTGAGAAAGTAACCTTGATAGGAGGGATAACCTTATAGATTGGTCATTAGGGAGCATGTTTTTTCTCTCTATAAACACTTTACATCATATATATTCTTGAAGATGAAGTCTTCCCTAACACTTAAAGGGATTGAGAGATTTTTTGAAAATTAAACTCCCTTCAGGAAATGTGTCTTCATCTCCATAGTGAAATGATTTTCCTTCTTGAGTTGGGCCTCATAAATTCCATATTTTTATATCCCTTGTTCAAGGTAGTTCATCACATGAAAGAGTTGGAAGATATGATCCACTCCTATGGCATGGAACACCCGCTGGCCTATCTGGTGAGTATGTTGTTTGACATGCCCTCTCCCAGAGATCTCATAGGTGGTAGATCTTTTTAAGGAATAGATGAGGAAGAGGGATTAACTAAGGATTATTGGGGGAGTAATGATTCCCTATAATCCTTCAAGTAATAATAATTAGTTGTTTATATGGAAAATCTATGAATTTTATTTTGTTGGGTTGAGATAGTCATCATTATTTTGGGTTTGTTGACTTGTTTTCCCTAACCTATAAAGAGATGAGAAAATGAGAAAGAGGGGGGGGGGGATTTCTGATAAATCTATTGGATATGATTAACATGCCCTAAACCTTGAAGGGTAAGGTACAAAACCTCCCTCTGAAATTGTGGTCACTGATACCCACCCATCCATCTATCATCGAGATGTTTCCCAGGGCTGGAGCGACAACTCAACTACCCCAAAGGATTCCAATTAACTTTAAATAATATAAATTTACTTATAAGTTAAAATATTTAAATCATGATGATTTATTTTGGATTTTTTTTTCTTTTAAATAAACATAATATGTTTTTCTGCAGAGTAACTTGTAGAAATCACAGAATCAGTTGCTGCTATAGTGACATTGTTGGTAGAGCCTTTGATAGACATCCCTAATCTGTTTAATTAACTCTATAATACATATAAGTATTATCCCTCTTTCACCCTTACTTTACATTTTACTACTTCATGTTAACTTCACTAATCTTTTATCTCAATGGAAGTGAAAACCATATTTGGTGCCCAACCACTGTGGCGATACTTAAGCTGGTGGGGCCTAGAGTTGAGACACTAACAACTGAAGCCATGGACTTGAAAGGGGTGGATAAGGAGGTCGTAATGGCTGCAAATTCCTATAAAATAATGCATCCTGAGGATGATATCAAGGATACCATTGTAGTTTAATCTTATCTTCCTATGTGCATAGATATATCTCATCCAAGAGGATTCCTGATGTAGATCCCATTATTTATGTGCATGCGACCATTATTGAGTATGATCCTATGAAACCAGAGGATCTTGAAGATTCTGGGTTTAAATTTCCTAAGGATAACCAAATTTTTTGTTGTAGGTAAAACAGGAGTGTTCAAATCATCATTACCCACACCCCACGGGATGAACAGATAGACTAGATGGGTACTCTTCACTACTATATGGTGAGTCTAGAGACTGGTGGGGTGGAATCCCATTGAATCCATGATCTAGATCGATACTTACTTACTAAGTGGGTACATATATAGTTGTAGGAGTTTGATTTCACATATTAGGTTCAAACCTTAAAAGGCACCAAGGCACTCCATGTAGCCGAATAATGGCCCACTCAAATGGATGGGTAGGAGCAACAGTTTGATGCCATCATCACTATAATAGAAGAGATGATCATCCACCCAAGGGAATAAATGATGGTAGCTGAGGAAAAAATGGTGGAGGAGGAATATATGGTGTTGGTTTTTAGGTCTAAATAAGGATGGTTACAAATATGAGCTGATGAAATTTACCCTACAGCTGAGGTGGAGGTGACAGAGCTAGCTAGGTGACAATAGGTTCTTGAGGTCACATAGAAAAGGTTGGCTGAGCTGGAGTGATCCCTCAGCTTGGTTGAGACATAGGGGAACTTTTATTTTTCTGTTAATTGTTTTTTTCTAGTAATAAAGGAGATTCTATATCCTATATATGGACCTCCTCAATGAAGGTAATAAAAACCATTTTTTTTGAATTTAGTGTGTGCAATTGTTTTGCTGCATCTTATCATATTAACAAGACAAACAACTATAAACCTATATTCCCATGTGATTCATGATTGAGATAAGAAAAAAATAGATAAATAGACTATTTATTACTTACATGAGAGTTCTATATAGGGACTTAACAATTCAGGTCGAAATGATCTAATGACCACTAGAAGCATATTAATTAAGAAAACATTGGTTGGATAGAGGGAATTTTCACAACTGACTTGCTTTCCCAATGTGAAATGGTGCATGAGTAGGGTAACATCAGGGGAATTAGATTCTAACCAAATAAATGTGAAGGTGGAGGATGTGAATCTATAAATCCATGTCTTGAAATTTAAATAGAAGTGACAAGATTAATGAGGATTATTTATGAACATGTTTGAAACATAGGTTCCATAATCACACTACCAAGAGAAAGGACATACAAATGACGGTCGATCCTTATCCATGTTCAAGACATAAGAAACAGAAAATTTACCTTGAAATTCCTTTGATACATGTGCCTAGGATAGAGGGTTAGACAATTTGTCTAGGCATCATCAACATTATGGGCCTTTTTTGGATATGGGATATGGTGGGGATCTAAATCAAGGAAGATGCAAATTCTGGTAATAGACTGATGAAATATTCAAATAGAGTTCACTACCTTGATTATTATTCCACCAAATATCTGAGCACATTGAGTGGGAATATTGTATTGGGTGAAAGGTAAACTCTCCATCCAAGGGTATAATTGTCTTAGTTTCTAAGTGACAATCATGGAACTCGAGTGGTGTTGTAGGTGACCAATATCAAAGGGGGGAAAATTTTCTTATCAAGTGAGGGCCTGAGATATTTTTCATTTTTACATTGTGAAATAGGGATGATAAGTGTGAGATTTAATATATTTTGGTAAGGAAATTGAACATGCAGTTTAACATTGTATGGTGAGGATGATTCATCATATATTTTAACATCATGTGAACAAGATGTACATAGACCAGTTTAATGCTTTGCAACTAGGATGTGTGAAATGATGTGAGAAGTGTCCATCCTGCCGGTGTACTGGGATGCACAATAGGGGAAAAAAGGGTGTTAAATCATGGCGAACCTCATAAAGGAGAGGAAAAGGGAGCTAAGGTTTGGATCCAACTTTTTACTAAACTAGAGGGTCCAGTGAGCATATCCATGTTTTTATCGGGGATTAGTGGTGATCCCCACAAGCTTTGTACATTTTCCATTTATTCCCTCACTTTTTTTCAAGTTTCAAGGGTAACTTGGTGGGTGAAAGTTTGAAATTTTCAAAGATTTACCTTATATTTTTTTAACCTGACAATCATCTATGCCTATTTCTTTATAAAGTCTAGGTTAATTCCATTCAGGACAGATATGTACAAATTTATGTTCACATGTCTGAATGATTTCACATAGTTTAAGGTCACGATTCTTGAACCAAGGATTCTAGTTTGAAGTTATAGATTTTGGACCATTTTGAGAATATCATGTAATAGGGGAGGTATTATAATCTCTACATGAAAGAGTTATAAGAAGGCCTAGTAACACACAAACTTGTATATAGCTTAAGGCCATAGTTATTAGACTACCTCTGCGTGAGCATCACACCTCCTTGGCATACACAAAGACACAAAGATTTGAAGTGGGAAAATGGGTGCCAAAACAAGGCATGATAGATTATAGGATTTACATTTGTGACCAATATTGGTGATTTAGGAATTGATATATATCATAATAATTAGGGAATCATGACACACATAGTTTTGGAATGTGGTGAAATAGAAGACCGACACTAATAGGGGAAATCCTATTGAGCGAGGATACAATGAAAAAGGGGGGAATTATTCTACTAAAACACCATAGGTGATGAAAAATGGATGTGGATTGGGGGTCATAGGGGGTCCATTTTCACATAGTTTAAGGTCATAATGTTTGTAACAAATAGGGTATTTTAGAGATATTTGTTTGGTAAAAAAGATAATATAAACCAGATGTGAAGAGTGGGAAAAGTACTTCTATTACCACACAGACATATACAAGATAAGTTACACACATTTTAAGGTCATGATGTTAGGACCAAATTAAGGGGATTAGAGATGGGTGAGGGTGATATGTTTTTTCCATCTAGAATTAACAAAACCCACATGAACAGATGGTTTCAGGGCCAAATTCTAATGAAAAACATCTCACCTAATGGAGGTATTTGTGGCTAGTCTAGAGATATGAGGTATATTAATCATTATATATCCCATATATATGGGAATAAAGACATAAATAGTTCTAAAACATAACAAGATAAGAGACCAATGTCATAAGTAGAGGTGGGATATCCTCTTAAATGAGGATGAGAAGTAAAATCTGTAGTTTAAAACATCATATAAGAGGATTCTAGGTACACAATTTAAGGTTATAAAACTAGGAACATGGGGATGAGTCTCAGAAGAGTTTGTGTGGTATGAAAGAGTAGTAAACTGATGTAAAAAGAGGGAAAATAAGGACTGGCACTCAACATGATATTTCTAAGATAGTTTACACACAGTTTAAAGTTATGAAACTTAGACGATGGGTTTGGAAATAGTTTAAGATCATGATGCTTAAACCAATGAGTTTTTTGTTATGAAGATGTTATTTCAGTGAAAAAGAGAAGAAACCAAATTTGAAGAGAGGTCCAGGAGGCACAATTCCACACAAAACATCTCTAAAACAATTTTCACATAGTTTAACATCATGATGCTTAGACTAAGGGGTTGCTGTTAGTTTAAATTCATGGATACCAGACTAAATGGGGGGGGGGATTCCATTTTAGAATTTATATTCATTAAAACCATGTTGATAATTTTCCACCATGAATCCTAATACCATGTGAGCTATGATTGGTGTTATAAATAATGAGTGGTGAGGAGTTACCCTTATTACAAGGGGAAGCATGATAAGGGAAAAAATAAGCTGGTTTGGAAAGGTTCTAATGATGTTTACTTGATTGATTATCTTGTACGAATGCATAGAGGAATAACATTGAGGGTGGTAAAACTCCACCAGAATAAAGGGAGGTAGAAAGAAGGTAAATCATGACTTTTAGGATCTGGACCACAAAAGGGGGGTGAACGATGGGTAGGGAATGACTACTTACCATGTTTGAAACAAAGGTTCCAAAAATTCATCAATAAATGATGGGGAAAGAAAATTTTAGATCAGCTGTTGACTATTTTTTAAATACAAGAACCATCATATGTTACTATAGATCTTTCATGACATGTTCCTAGGATGGTAGATGAGCCCATTTGGACATACACCATTTCTGTTAGGAGGCCTATTCAGATCATGAGGATGCCGAGTATCTAAACTGAGTAAGGAATGAGGTGTGAAAATGAATACATTGGGATGTTTAGGGGGGAATTTGATCACTTTGAGAACTATTCTGCCATGCACTCTAATGTGATAGATGAGAATATCGACATGCAAGGACTAAAAATGTTCCCAAAAGTGAAATCCCTATAATAGGTTGTTGTTGGGGATATGCCTAGGACATGAGTATCAAGTGTTGATGTGAAACCCATTAGGAATGTGAGTCAATATGTACATAGTTCTAGAGTGTGATGTGGTAGACGATTAACACAAAAAAGGTGGGGGGGATCCTATCTAGAAAATACCTAAGGTATCACATAATTTTACATCAAGTGATGGGGATGTGGACCATGCAATTTAATGTCTTGTGGAAAAGATACTAGAAATGTAATTTTATGTCATATGGTAAGGATGCATGGGTGTTTCAGTTTATGGTCTTATAGCTTTGACCATGGTGATATATAGTTTGATGTCATGTGGATAAGACATTGTACCACAATTTAACATCATGTGATTGAAATGATGTCATACAGTTTTACATCATGTGACTAAGAAAATGTTGGAGGTTTACAAACGTATCACTTAAAGAACCTGGTGTTGGTGGGATGTGGGATTCATTCCCCATCCATGATGATCAATGAGTATTCACCTTTATATTAGACCTTATGAATGACTTAAGGTTCTTCCCAATTGGGTTCTAGCTTTGGTGGATTCTTACCAATTATCATCAGATCCTTAAGATCCAACACTACATTACTCTAAAGAAAGGAGTTGAGGTGAAACATTGTTGAATGATCACACCATGTGATTCTGATGTATTTCCAGGGTTTTCAGTGATTGAAGCCAATTTTTCCAAGGGCATTCAACTTGGAAAAATAGACTTCAACTCTTCTATCTAAAATTTTATGACCATAAGGGACCATCTAGAGTGATAGAAGCTGAACCTATATATGTAAAACTACCTATATCCCACACACCAGGGAGTATGGAGTCACATAATTGGAATTTTTAGTCATCATTCAAAAGGTATAGAGGGAATTTAAGAGTGTATTAGAGAAAATATTATTATTATGGACCACCATATCCTGCAATATGTTAGAGAGGGTTTTTTTTGAATAAATCAATTTTTCTATTCACATGCATGTGGTAGTGGGATGTGTGGTCGGAACAGATGTTGTACTTAGTGTACAATTTATTTATCTTAGTAACATGAAATTTGGCTCCATTATCTGTGAGAATAGTGTGAGGAATCCTAGATTTATGGATGATAAGGTATTTTACAAACTCAATTATAGACAAAGTCTAAAATTATTTAAGGGGAATAGCCTCTATCCACTTTGAAAAGAAGTTTGTGGTAGTCAGAATGAACCTACACCATCAAATCGTCACTGGAGGATAGGGGACCACAATGTCAAGTACCAAACAATGAAGGGATAGGAGTACTTGGTGGTATGGAGAAGCTCCAGTACCAGATGCACAAAGTCAGTATGCATCTAGAATGCATGGAACTTCTTGGTGAACTTTATGTATTCATGAACTATGGTGGGATTGTAATACCCCAATCCATATATCTAGTGTGAAAACTTCAATCCTACTTGATGGTCCCACATAACATGGCGTGAAGTTCTTTCATGATTCTAGGGATCTATTTCCCTTGGATTAAATAGAGGAGGAATCCATCAAAACCACATTTGTAGATAGTCTACTATAAGCTGGGACCATCCACAAGTTGATTGATTCACTCACACTCAACTTGGTTTATCAGGAGAGTCCCATGTTGGAGATACTTGAAAATGTAAGTCATCCAATTGGGTGATTCTTTGACTATTTGGGAATTTTATGGCCATTCTGTATAGGTGTCGATGACCGTTAGATTTACCTATCGATCTTCATTATCCGAAGTGATAGGGGAAATGCCCCTTTGATTCATCACAAGAATGAACATTCCATCTTGGTTGATCTTTTCAAGGGACATGTCAAGAATTTACAAAGAATTTAATTAGTAATTTTATGATTGGGGAACATGAGTCACCTTTATCAAGTATGGGAACTTTTCCATTAACTCACGAGTCCATTCCAATAGGGGATGAGTTCTCACTTCTTGAAAATATAATAACCATTGATCTTCTTGATTATATGCTTGAATTATCCCTTTATATGAAGCTGAGGGATGTAAATCTCAAGAACCAACTCAATACTAGTGATAAGATCTTGATATTAATCCTCATTATTGGAGAAACCATTCAAAAATAGGAATGAGTATGCCAAGATGAACTTCTTGGGAGTGATGAATAAAATCTCAAGGCCCACCCTATTTAGTTTTGGGTTGTTGAGTCTTCTCCTAGTTAGTCTTTAGGAGGACTCATCAAAGTGAATCTTCCAATATGGCATTACCTAATCCATGAAGAGGATGGCCTCATCTTGGAGGTTGACATCAATGGGTAGTTCTCTAGGTTTCAGATAAGTTTCCATGAAGTTTTCAATTTCTCGTACCTTGAAATTTTTTTGAGGGAGTAACCTAATGTAGAACCATTGAATAATTAAAAACCTATCATTAAAATCATCCAATTAGCATGGGGAGGTTGATGATGTATTTTAGTGGACCAAATTAGGATACCAGCTACATATCATGGTACTATAAGTAGTTACAGAACTTCTAAACTGCAAATACCAAGGTGAGGTAACTCTTTTTGATGGGGTAATATCTAGTCTCCATTTCTAGAAACTTGAATATGTGATAATACATTCTCCCTACCCTCATTGTTCTTCAAGATAACAAGGCACAAATAGAATATTCCACGGTGTTCACATAAGGACTAGAGGCTTTCCTAGGATAGGTGGCATTAAGACTAGAGGATGTAGAAGATACTGCTTAATGTCCTAGAAGGTGGTCTCGTAGGATTCATCCCACTAGTAAGAAATGAATTTCATTATGAACTTTGAAAAGGGATTAAATTTATCACCCATATTCGCAATGAATATTAGGATGTATACTAGGTGGACCTCAAATCCTCGAAACTCTTGGAGGTTGTATGAAGGTGGAATCTAGATGTTATCCTTGATATTTTTTTGGATCAATATCAATACCTATATACCTGATAATGAATTTGAGGAGATTTCTAGAGGTGACCCCGAACACATGATTTTAGTGATTCATCTTCAGGTAAAGGGAAATAAAGAAGCCAAATATTTTCTCAAGATCCTTTAGATGGACATGGTATTTGTGGAATTTAACTACCAATTCATCCAAATAGCATTCCACTAATTTTCTAAGGAGTGACTCTAAGATATGATTCATGAAATACTAGTACGTTTCTTTAGAATTATTCAAAACAAATTGAATCTATAAATAAATAAGTTCCCCTAAGGTGCCAAAATAGTGGTGATTTATTCATCCTTTGTTTCCATCTATATTTGATTATAACCAGAGTAAACATCCATGAAAGATAGGACCCATACATTGACCATAACATCATTAAATAGCTCTATCATTGGACGGGTAAAATCATCATTCAGGTAGCGGTGTTTGAGCTCCCATAAGTCAATATAGACTTTGATTTTCCCATTATTTCCCATTATTTTTCTTAATCGAGATAATGTTGGAAAACCACTTGGGGTACTAGACTTCCATGATTATTTTTTCTTCGATAAGATTTTCAACTTTATCCAAAACCATATAAACATGGGAAGGGGGAATCTTCCTAAGAGGTTGTTTAAACCCACTATGTCCCATCAGGATGCCAAAGTGAAGAACAAAAACATTAGGATCAAGCCCTTGAGCTTCCTTAAAGCTCATGGAAAACATATTTCTATGTTATTTCAATAAAGACTTATACTATTGATACTCCTTTGGAGACATAACTATGCTAATAAATGTTAGGCTTATATCTTCCTCATATCCAAGATTCACCTATGTCAACTTATCAATAGTAGAGGAGACACCCTTTTCAAAATAAGAAGGGGCATCATGTAGATATTCTTCATCATCTGAAACATGAGTATCATAGGGAAGAGTAAATTACCCTAGATTTGGAGATTAAAGGTGGAAAAATAATCTATTACGATGAGGATATAATCTTCAATGGGAGATTCCTTACCTACATATACTATGAATAAAAAGGTTCATGAGCCAATTCCATGTGAATTTTAATAGTGAGGCCCACCTTTGTTGTTGAAATAGTAATAAAAGGTTGAACTCCATTGATTTACCTCTGCTCTCTAGAACACGTGATGATGTCATAGATCAGTGGACAAAGGGATCCCCTCTCAGAATGAAATATGGGTAGGTATTTATAGAATCAATAGATCCTATCTTGTATAGTAATATGAGGTAATATAAGTTCATTAATTATTCTTGGAGACTATAAAATAACTCCCAAGATCTAGGGTTTTAGGCTCTAACCAGTGGATCAACAGGATGTATTTGTCTTTCATATCCACCCAAGGATCCATTAAGATGGATATTAGATCATTGGGGTAATTTATATGCTTGACCCCATCATCTTGGAGCTATTTTACTTTCCTCTTATGCTATAAAGCATCCAGGTAATGTGATTGATAGTAGCTAAAGGCAGAAACATCACCTTAGAGTTCCCATACTTGACCATTGAGGGATAATTTTAGGAACTAATAATATGGTGAGGGGATAACTATATTAATATGAATCTAGGGTATTCTCAATAGGGAATTATAGGAAGTATCTTGTAATACTAACATAAAATCTACCAAATAACATAATTGATTCTTTAGTTGAATCTTTATATATAGATTATGATCTCTCTTATCATACCCCCAAATTTTTAGGTTAGAGGAAGTCATATTGGATTATCTGAGGCCTATATTATAAAGCATCTGGGTTAATATGAGATTGATTCTAGTGCTATTATCCACCAGGAAATGGTATATTTCCATGCTGTTGAACTGGCCCGTGACATAAAATAGGTGTATGCACCCTTGAACAGTGGCACACTCATATTATTATGAGAAATATATGATTTCTTTGAATTATTCCTACTCAGCTTACTCTATATGGTGGGTCTTAGTAGTATCTACCTCAGACTCAAAGTAGAGTGGGATTTTCAATGCCTCTTGCATATCCTTTAATAAGAGGAGCACATCAAGGATCGAGATCCTCACTAGTATACTAGTTATGTGATTCATTAAATCATACTTCTTAGAAAGGGGAATATTTATGCCCATCAGAGTTATATCCTTAATCAGAATCATAGTAGGAATGGATGGGTGAAGAGTTGGGGCTTGGTTGGTGCTTTTGATGCTCTGTTATTGGCTTGATGGATTATGATGAGCACTATATGGCTAAGGTATGTCCCTAGTTATCCATGGATAAGCTCTAGGATATTGTGGCTTAGATTTATGATCAAACAATATGGTCAACTATGAAGGTACAACCGATAGGGTGTCCTGAGATAACTTTTCTTACTGATCCCTAAGTGAGTATTACTGTTTGGTTTCAGTGGTGTGAATGATCTATTTTTAATTACCATATTAGAAATTTTTTCTACCAACATTGTACCTACCCTCCTTCAATGACATTCACAAGAGGTACCTGAGAGGGCTATATAGAATTCCTCATCACTAGGTATTGTACAATGATCCACCAATCTGACAAAATTCACATAAGAATACTCTTGTTTCTCATTGGTGGAATATTACAGAATGGGATGAACCTGAGGGGATACTCCCAATGCAGGTGGCATGAAGTCACTGAGAGATTATGCTTGTTTTGGAACCACTGAGGTACTTTGATTTCCCAAGAAGTGTTAATTTATATTCTTTCATGACTTGGATAGTTGTGATAAGGATGTGGTGGCCAAAGAAGGCATGGTGAACATATGGGGTTCTACTATATTCAACCAAGAATAGATAATTCCATGGGCATGAGAGACCATATTACGATCCCACTACTCATTATAATTCTACATACCTCATCTAGGGACTTTCTTCCATTCACCTAGGTTTTCATCATCACCATCGAGGGTGACAAAGACATATTCCATCTATGCTGGGATTTCACCCTACTTGACCAAGCTAAATTCCATCTGGTTATAGATCCAATCCTTGAAGATGAATTATTCTTTGAAGTTGGCTCTAAGTTCCATATGGTATGGGTAGTAGTTGAAATGATTAGTGATTTCATATTCTTTGGGCCTTCTATATTCTAGAAACTTCATGATGTTCTTATCTATGGAAAAGAAGAAGTACCTAGGAACCAACACATCCTTGAAGGATTAAACCATTTTCTTCTACTATGTGAAGTGAATTATGGGTGCCTATACCGAACGGTGTGATTGGAAAACATTATCATATAGAGGATTAAATTGCAACATTTTTTCTTGTAGAGGAAAATTAGATAGAGGTTTCTAAAGGAAAACTAGTTGAATCAACTTAGTTTGTACAGAAGTGTATATTTTTTCCTTCACTAGCCTCCATATGAGGGTTGGAAGAGGTAATGAGCATGACCGCTGCTTGGTATTCTACAATTATTATTCCAGATGCTGATCACTTTCAATGAAATCTTGAAATATACCTAGATATCTCAGGGAGGTGAGGGTACATACTAGATTATCTAGGACATTCTCCATGCATATTCCCAATATCTTCTCTTGAGAAAGATGCACATCGAGGGAGTATGTGAGCCCCTTACAATGGGAAATGAATTCAGCAACTCACTCATTACCCCTTTTCTTGTATTTGGAGAGGTCAATGATGATGGTCTTATGAAAGGTGGATCTAAAATGGTATAGGAACTCCCTATGGAGATCTTACTAGATGATAATGGATCCCGGGTCCAGTTGACTATAGCACATGAAAGTGGGTCCTTCCAAATCCTTAAAAAATTTTGAATCTTGGTAGATTTATACTATTATGGTGTCCCTAACATCATAACACATCATGAGGAAAATTTTTCTAGATGTTGTAGTGGTTCACTCATACCATTGAATGGGGAGAATATTAAATTTCAAAACTCTAGGGGTGGACATATGTGGTCTGCCCATGATAGATTTGGATTCCCTTTAGGAGGGATCAAAATAAATTGTCTCTAAAGTCTTAATTCATCCAATGAGTGATTTTATTAAATCATATTGATGGGGGTTGGTAGTCACCAATTATTTTATTGGTCTGCTGTCTCAAGAGGCAAATTAGTTATGGTCCTATGGTGGGATATAACACTACTTAGGTGGGGTAGGAGGGTCATATCTCATTCTCTTTCTAGGTCCACTAGCCACCACTCTGATTGGGTGCATGAGACAACCTACTTCAACCCATGATGTCTAGACAAGAAGGGACAAATGTTTAACCTAAGGAGGGGTAGGTTCTCCTTGAATATTATCTTTATTTGGTTGATATTTGGTGAGGATCTCGATAGTGATCCTCTTATAGACTTCAAGTTCCTGTAGAAAAGTATCCATCTTGGGAACTAATTTATTCTCTAGCATGGACTAGGATGGGACAAAATGCCCAATAACCCCATTTGAATTATCTAGATGATGAAGAACATGAGGCAGTGCCTCATTGGGGGGACTCCCTAGGCTTAGAATTTGTCTCTGCTAATGAGTGAGGACACCTATTAAAATATATGAATGATATTGTGTCTACCATAAGGGATGTTTCTCACCATTTTTCCCTATACCATCTTACTAGTTTCTTTGATCATCCAGGGGATTAATAGTGATGAAATTCATAGTGGGGGTGGTTGGAGGAGAACTTTCACCGTCAGTAGGTAGACCATCCTGATGGACCTGTTGTTATCGTGGAAGAGGACAGAAGTGGAGGGTGTATCTAATATTCACATAGTGAGACACCTCTTTCATAACACTATAAAGCACAATGAGGATCATGTAATAGTTCTATAGAAAACTCTGCCAGTACCCATATGAGTTGGGGCATCAATCCATTGGGAGTAAAGTGATTTCAACCTTGGATCTATTGTTAAATGGAATCATGATTCTCATGGATTCTAGGATTGTCTAGCTAGAAGTATCAGAGGTAGTTGTTTGTCACCAAAATATTCTGGGAGAAGCATGATATGTGGCCCCTTATGAGGGATTTTGGGGCAATGAACTATTGAGTTGTAGGTGGATAGAACATGATTGATATCTATCCAGTGGCTGTGATCTTCTGTAAGTCCTCATCCTACTAATTTTCTAGAGGGTTTTACTATTTATGATATCCTAGGCTCCAATCAATGATGGATAGAAAACCGAGGGTGGTAGTGATGCTGAACTACTATTCTATTAGTTCTATGGCAGGGGGTGTCACATAGTACAACCATCCTTGTAAGAAAAGAGTGTATTCTGGTGGTAGGGGTATCTTTATAAACATTTACATATATAAAAGGATATCCATATCCTCTTACTGATTATAGATGACATCATACCTCTGTGGCTTATCAAAGTGCTCACTGTCATTAGAGGGAACAAAACAAGACCTTGATGCCTCCCCTACTTCCAAAATGGAGGTAGAAATAAGGGAAGTTGATGGAAATAGGGACAGTTTCACAAAGAGTTCATGTAATGAGGTCAAAACATTCTCCACATTTAGGTAACTATTGAGAGACCTAGGGAGCTTATGGAACTTGTCCTCAGGGATCACTAGCCTCAATCCATAGGCTCCTTCCCCTAGCCCTGGTGGTGAAGGTGGTGGTGTCTTCATCTAGTCATCCATCACCTCAAATTTTGAGAGATCATTAGTGATGTGAATTTTTCATCATTATTTCATTATAATACTTGGTATTTCCCCTATCATATGACCATGTGGGTAATGGGGATTTCTTTTTCATGTTTTATGACCAGTGTCATGGGTAGCCCCATGCTAGTTGTTTTCCCTTCTACCCTGGGATGGATATTCAGTATAAGGGACGTTTTCAGTATTAGAATGACCTATTTCTTGGTTAATGGTGTCATTGGGAGGACCTATGTGATGGAAATATTCATCATGTGATGACCCATGATGGTTTCCAGTGGTTCCAATGTTGGGGAGAGTCAACCTGACCCACCCAGTGGGCGGATGGGGTCTTAATCCTAATAAAGAAAAGATTTCATTCATGTAGTGGTTTCAATGGTAGTATAAGGTGTGTCAATGGTAGTAGGTGAAATTATATCTAATATAGAGGACTCCTATCATGTAGGTTTTGCAACTTTCCCCTAGCATCACACCAGTTATTCTGGATGAGAGTCAGTAGAGCAGGGATTGGATCAGCCTATGGAATCGGTTAGCTTTGTCAATATAGATAGGTGGGATACCTCATGGGAGGCTCCTTAGTAGTGTTAATGTTGGATAAAATATTAAAACAGCTCACATCCTTGAATTAGGGGAGAAATACTTCATAATGTTCTAGGTAGAGGCTCCCAAAACAGTTTTCTTTCATGATGGGGGGCACTGTAACACCCCGAGATGTTATGAAAGATATTCTTTTTAATTTCATTAATGTCTTGTGTTGTACGCTACACCAAAATGAGCTTGCACAACTTGCATCCTTGACTTGCCTTGCATTACACGCAATCATGACCTTCCTCGATAGCGTGTGTAGTACGCAATACCGAGTTTCACTAAACAACGATATGCTATTAAAATATTATTAAAACTAGCCGTTATGAATAGTAATAACTACTTTTTGAAATTTTGTAAATTTTAATTTTCAAAATGGAATTCATTTTTGGATTCGGAATATCTAAATTATCTTAGGGTGAAATTTTGGTACTTTTCGGATAAATTTCATTTTCTGATGAATAGTGAAAATTAATAATTTTAATTAAAAAAAACCTTTTTAATCGAAATAATTAACAGTGATAAATTATTAATTTGAGTGGTTTTAAATTATATTTAGAATATATTTTTAGAATTTAATACAATGTTGGTCATCGGATGTAATTTCACATTTAAACCAGACATAAACAAATGTCAATCTTTTGATAGTTATTATCTCTTAAGAACACGCTATTTGTTTTGACAACGAGAATTAATTTTTAAATTAATTAATGCAACTGATATGTTTTGAATTTGGTAAAATAGACATCATTTTTCAGTTAATAATATCAAATATAGCTTATGCCTAATTTTTGGTATTTTTCTAGAAACTTTCATTTTTTGATGAATAGTGAAACCACTAAGTGGTAGTTAAAAAAAAGAATTTTTCATAAAACTTAATTTTATCGCTTCTGTGAGTGGAATTTCAAAAATCCGAGAAACATGGTTGATGTTAGTAAGTAAAATGTGGTTCAATGAGATGAAAATAATTTTTGGTGAATAGTAACTTTTTACTTTTATTACCACGGTTAAAAGTAAATAGGGTAATTAAGGGTAAAAATGATATTATTATTACCCTAACACATGTCCTAATTCTATTGGATAAGTGTAATTCGAACAAAAACAAACTTAGGAATAAAATATGACCATTTAGGCCCACTTGGATTAGATTATGTCATTTATTATTAATTTATTTAAAGAAGGGTTAAAATAGTTAAAATCAAAGTTTAATAAGTATATAATTTTTAATATAGGGTTATACATAAGATAAATTTGACTATAAATATTAATTAGAAATATAAAAATATTTCCTACCTAATGGTATTTTATTTGTAATTTTTAGACATTAAATAATTTAATTTATTTATGACACAAAGATGATGCAGTAATTATCTTATTAATGAAATATTGACATAATTGATGTTATAAATAGAAAAATAAATGTAATTTGAGACTTTTTAGGAATTCCACTAATTTTCTAGGTTAATATGACATGTTATCATTGATTTAATTAACTTTTTTCTAACTAATAATTCTGTTATGATTTTCACAAAAATCAATTACTAAATAGTGTCAAAATTGACGTAAAATAGTTTTTAAAATAAATATTATATTAGTAATTGTTATTTTATTCCTAAAAATCTAAGATTCAGCAAAATGACTTAGATAAGGTTATATATATTAATAATAGACAACTTGGGGTTCGTTTGGCTTGTTATAGTTTGTTTATTAACCTTATAGTATAAGAACACAAGAAGACACGGTAAAAGTGAAATTATTTAACTTAATGTTAAATCTAAATGATAAGGTTAAAATAGGAACCTAAACTTGTCTAAATACTATTTTATGAGAGGATTTATACCCATACCCACCTTAGCTTCAAAATAAATCAATTTGGAGCTATTTAAAACTGAATTTGACTATATAATAAAATAATAGTTTTAGTTATTCCAAAGGTGCCCCTCTCCTCCCTTATAAAAGGGCATCTTCTCCCTCTCTTCCTCACACCAATTTGAGCATTCAAGCTCGGCCAAACCCTGCCAAATTCTCTTATCCACTTCCATAGAAACATACTAGAGGTTCTGGTCTTCCTTAAATACCAATTTTAGTTCCCTAAAAGGAGATCTCAAAGAGGCGCTTCAAAGAAGAGGCGGTTCGGACACTTACGAAGAAAATCGGACCTAAGGTAAGGGAAATGTCACAATCTCATTTTTATCCGAGATTGTTTATACTTTGGTATTTACTGGGATGTATTTTATCATCCACATACATGTTCCTCAATATGTAATATTTATATCCTTCTACAATAGTTTATATCCAATTTTACCCTTCGCTGAGTTTTTAGTAAAAGATATGAAAGGAATCTTTTGTTGTTTTTCGTACGAGGTACTTTTTGACTTTTCCGACAAAAGTACGAGAAGAATGTTTTTTTAACTTATACGACATGAATGGATTTTTAAAAAATTATTTCCAAGAAGCTTCCTTTATAAGTTTTTAAGTATATTTTTAATCAAATTCTTTTAGAATTTTATGACATGTTAAGAAAGGAAAAGTGTTTTTGAAGTTGAAAGGATATTTTCATCAAGAATGGAGTTCAAGTGTTTTATCAAAAATATTTTCCATCTAAGATAATAAAGGTTTATTTTTATATCCCTATTATTACATTGATTTGATTATGCTGTGATGGAATTATTTTTATGAATTCCTTTATCTTAAATGAATTGTTTTATGATGTCACGATGTTTAAGATTCCCATTTTTATTACATGGGTTATGCTATGATGTATGGTTTATGATTTTGTGGCACACATAAGAATGGTATCATTATGAGATGGGTGGGACATATATCTCCCTCCAATGCATTGGGTAAAGATTTTATATCTCATGAGATAGACATGGCTGGAACGGCAGGTTAAACCGGTTCAGTGAAACATGACTGAAATGAGGAGTGAACTTGGTTCAGAAATGGACTTTGTCTACTAAGATAGTCTTGGCAATGAGTCTCGACTAATAAGAAATGATTCTCTATGATTATGTGTGTATGCCAAATAGTTTTATGTTTTAAGTTATGATTATTGGGATTACATTTCACAACTATGATTTATCCAATGTTATGATATTATGATCTCTTTTGCAGGTTAAGATTTACAAAATGCTAAGTTCTTATGAATATGATGTGATTGATATTTCTTTTGTTTACCCTTACTGAGCATTTGAGCTCACCCTTTTATGTTTTCTTTTCCCCAGGATATAAAGAAAGGTTTTAGGTAAAAAATATAGGATCTTTATGGGAGATGTTGAAGATCTTTCACAACGATTAGAAGATTATATTCCGAGTTTCCAAAGACACTAAACTATTACGGTCCTTGTGTGTGTATTTTTGTTATGTACTAATTATTCCGAAAAAGTAATGTAATTTCCATGTACGTCAATATTTGGGTCTCTACAGTTGGTATCAGAGGAAAGGTTTAGTCAACCTTTGGAAACTAGGATGCGAGAACTTTAGTGAGATCCCTAGAGATATTTCTAAGGTATGTCTAGGGATGTATCTAAGGTTAAGTATACGTATAGGTTATAGTCCTAGAATTGTGCTAACAATCTTAGAATTTAACCTAATATGTTAGATATTTAGGGTACTCCCCCTTTAATATGTTGTTTTCTCTAGCATGATTTTTGCCTCTCACAGAATTCTTTTTGTGTTTTAGTTAATGGAGGGACCCAGAAGGAATTCGGTTAACATTGAATCCAATGGACAAATTGGTGACTATGAGCAACAAAATTGTGTAATTCCTAGAGATAAAGATATTGTGATTATGCCGAATCAGTCATTGCGATATATGATTAACAAGGTGAAATTTAGTGGTATGCCTAATTCATAAAAGAAGAGGAAGATAAATTATTATGCATGTTCGCATGTTGAGGGGCATAAAGAAAGGAAGATTGAGATTTGTAAAGAAGGGAAGAAGAAACTTGAGGAATACCTCAAATGGAGGGACCAATGTTATCTGTGTGGAGAAAAGGGTCATAGAGTGACAGACTATTATGGAGTTCAATGTATTATTTGTGGAGAACATGAGCATTACCCAACTCAATGCCCTGACCTAAAAAGTTACTTCTAAATCAAGAAAGGAATTATTCCAGGACAATACTTGAAGAGGATGGATTGAAGTGTTTATGTATTGGTATTCAAGAATAATGTTGTTGAGGTACTTTTATTGTGTATTAGAATATTTTTGCGGTTTTCAATAATTTTAAGGTACCGGTAACCATGAAAAGTGATTCAAATATTTTGGAAAGAAGATGATATGCACATCATGAAGAGATAAGGAGAAAATGAAATGTTTGACAGTATTCATGAGCTCATTATTGATATAAGGACTAAGTTATATCAAGTTTTGAGTATAAAGAATTTTGAGGATTTTGGTTTGTGGAAAGTGTTAACTTTTAACTAAATTCATGTTTTCACTAAGTTATAATGGGTATTAATTCTTCAAGAGAATACATGATTAAGGTATTCACATGTTTGTAATTTGACCAACAAGATATATCTTATGATATATGGGGGATAAATGATGGCATTCACATGATTGTTAAGTGACATTTCAAGTAATCATTTTCTTTATACTATGAGCTTGGACCGAAGTATTTTAGATAAGCCTAAAGATTGGAATGGATTATGTTGGACATAAGTTAGGATAAAACTTTTTTCGATATTATTGATGGGATGTTATAGTATTATAGCTTTAGAAAAAGGACAACCTGCAGGACGGTCGACAACCCATCGTGTCGGACAAGGCTGTAGGAATCGAACCCACAACCGAAGTGCAACTGGTCTTTATCGCCTCCCACTGGCCTATAGGAAGTCCCTGTTTAGTAGAAACTAGTTTTATTATATTAAGCAATATGATATATGAAGTATAAGTCCATTTTAGGAACCATATATGATTAATCTCACTATAGATGGACTTACGTATTTTTTGATAACTTTTCTAACCTTTTGTTTGAGATAGATGGAATGACCCATCATTCTATCACATGATCTGCTAACACATCATGAATAACAAATTCAACTTCATTTCATTAAGGGATGAAGTGGAAATTGTTCAATTAACGAACAACAGTGATATTGTACCAAAATCATGTAAGTATTTCTTTTAATTCATCAACTTTAGGGAAATGATCTTGAAAACCAAAAATGTTTTCCTAGTGACCTTATATCCGATGAATCAGATGGTACCTTAGATCATCAGAAATCTATGGATTTTTGATTGCTGGATTTTCCATAGCCATGTTCTCTACCACTCTCCATTAGAACATGATGGTTAGATTTCTCTTCCATATCCATATTTTCATCTATGTGGAAACCCAGTGATTAGTTTATTTGGGTAACCGTTACGTTTCATACTTTTGTTTTTAAAGATTGGTTTTGGTATTCCTTTTTACGATGTGGGTTTCTATTAAATAAACTTTCGAGGAGTAAACCATTTATAACCCCGACAAATTTCGAGGGCGAAATTCATTTTAAGGGGGGTAGAATGTAACACCTCGAGATTTTATGAAAGATATTCTTTTTAATTTCATTAATGTCTTGTGTTATAAGCTACACCAAAATGAGCTTGCACAACATTCATCCTTGACTTACCTTGCATTACACGCAATCGTGACCTTCCTCAATAGCGTGTGTAGTATGCAATACCGAGTTTCACTAAACAACGATATGCTATTAAAATATTATTAAAACTAGCCGTTATGAATAGTAATAACCACTTTTTGAAATTTTTGAAATTTTATTTTTTAAAATGGACTTCTTTTTTGGATTCAGAATATCGAAATTAGCTTAAGGTGAAATTTTGGTACTTTTCAGATAACTTTCATTTTCTGATGAATAGTGAAAATTACTAAATTTTAATTAAAAACAACCTTTTTAATCGAAATAATTAATAGTGATAAATTATTAATTTGAGTGTTTTTAAAGTATATTTAGAATATATTTTTACAATTTAATACAATGTTGGTCATTGGATGTAATTTCACATTTAAACCAGACATAAACAAATGTCAATCTTTTGATAGTTATTATCTCTTAAGAACACACTATTTGTTTTGACGACGGGAATTAATTTTTAAATTAAGTTATGCAAATGATATGTTTTGAATTTGGTAAAATAGACATCATTTTTCAGTTCATAATATCAAATATAGCTTAGGCCTAATTTTTGGTATTTTTCTAGAAACTTTCATTTTTTGATGAATAGTGAAACCACTAAGTGGTAGTTAAAAAAATGAATTTTTCATAAAACTTAATTTTACCGCTTCTGTGAGTGGAATTTCAAAAATCCAAGAGACACGGTTGATGTCAGTAAGTAAAATGTGGTTCAATGAGATGAAAATAATTTTTGGTGAATAGTAACTTTTTACTTTTATTTACCACGGTTAAAAGTAAATAGGGTAATTAAGGGTAAAAATGATATTATTATTACCCTAACACATGTCCTAATTCTATTGGATAAGTGTAATTCGACCAAAAACAAACTTAGGAATAAAATATGACCATTTAGGCCCACTTGGATTAGATTAGGACATTTATTATTAATTTATTTAAAGAAGGGTTAAAATAGTTAAAATCAAAGTTTAATAAGTATATCATTTTTAATATAGGGTTATACATAATATATATTCAACTATACATATTCATTAGAAAGATAAAAAGATTTCCTACCTAATGGTATTTTATTTTTAATTTTTAGACATTAAATAATTTAATTTATTTATGACACAAAGATGATGCGGTAATTATCTTATTAATGAAATATTGACATAATTGATGTTATAAATACAAAAATTAATGTAATTTGAGACTTTTTATGAATTACACTAATTTTATAGGTTAATATGACATGTTAATATTGATTTAATTAACTTTTTTCGAACTAATCATTCTGTTATGATTTTCACAAAAATCAATTACTAAATAGTGTCAAAATTGACATAAAATAGTTTTTAAAACAAATATTATATTAGTAATTGTTATTTTATTCCTAAAAATCTAAGGTTCGGCCAAATGACTTAGATAAGGTTATATATATTAATAATAGACAACTTGGGGTTCGTTTGTCTTGTTATAGTAAGTTTATTAACCTTATAGTATAAGAACACAAGAAGACACGGTAAAAGTAAAATTATTTTACTTAATGTTAAATCTAAATGATAAGGTTAAAATAAGAACCTAAACTTGTCTAAATTCAATTGGATGAGAGTATTTCGACCCATCCCCACCTTAGATTCGAAATAAATCAATTTGGAGCTATTTAAAACTGAATTTGACTATATAATAAAATAATAGTTTTAGTTATTCCAAAGGTGCCCCTTGAAGGTTCCGGGCACAGCGGAAGCGCGTTGGTGGGTTTTCCCAACTTAATTTTTCATTAAACAATGTTCAATCCGAGATCCGTCATGATATAAAACGCCGAATCTTCAGAATAGAACAAAGAATGAAAAGAAAAAGGAAGAGTCCTGGAACCCTTGAGGAGGATCATCATATGTTGATTATAATTAATTTAATTAATGCATAAGAATTACCTCGTTGGAATTCTTTCTTCGTTGATGTGTTCGGTCACGATTTGATGATCTGTCATTGCGTTGTAGAATCCAAGTGTAGGATTCCTCTATCGGTGATCCACACGTGTGTCACGTATCTCTGGACATCGCCGAAGGGATCTCCGAGTGCTAGCGCGGAAGAACCTTCGCTTGCGATATCCGCCTTTGACCGCCTTGATCCGGTGGAGGATCTTGCTCTTGTAACTTGAGGGCATTCTTGGTGGAAAGGGAATTCTCTCTTGGCTTGAGAGTATTTCCAAATCCGTTGTACACAACCAATGGCTCTCCAAACTTTTGGGGTTGTGAGGATATTTATAATCATGTTTGAGGTTAATAGAGTTATGACAATAAATAAACACGTTACGCGTTTTATTTATTTCATTAACTCTTATTGAAACCCCCCCAATGTCGAATTATTAATTCCTTGACATGAGATCACACTGATTATAATAAATATCATTTAATAAAAGAATATTAAATCCTCAAAATCCCAATTGGAAAAACTACACGGCGTGTAATAATTAATACACGGCGTGTACTTTTATTTTCCATTTTTCTCTACCACATTTATTAGACCTTGAGTAATGACTATTTATTTCTTAAATAAATTTAACTGCATTACTCGCTAATAAATATATTATTTCATCCACAATATATTATCTCGAATAACTAGTGTGAAAATAAATGCGATCAGATATCCTTAAATAATTATTAAACCACATTCGGGAATAATATTTATTTAACTTGTTAAATTAATATTTAACTGAGATACATGGACACACTTAGTGTGTGACCCTCTAGGCCTCTTTCTCAGTGGCATTAGGCTGAGCCTGCCTAAAGTCCAAGGTTAGCGTCTAGCAACACTCCAAGGCACCCATAGAGAAAGAAGTTAACGCCACAATGACGTGTTACCTCCTACGAACGCTTACCGTGTAATATAATCTCATTGTCACGATATCTACAATCAAGGGGGTTGCATGCTAGTGCCATCAACCCATGTGCTTGATTATTCTTTCTTTGACTTCCCGGAATTGAACTTGCCCATACCTTACCATGGCCATGGATTTATTTAGGCTATATCAATTCCATCAAAGGGCCTGAGATATCTACTTCCGTTATGGAACAGAAGGGACAAATCCTTTATCGCATTATCTATTAATGTGGTATTACTCGTGACGCACCCAACGTATCCTACCTCGCTGCGAACAATGTGTTGTCACAGTATTCGTCAATACATCTAAGTGCGTGAGTTGTAATACCCATTAATAATAATCTTAAAGTCTAAGGATCAATACACACGTCCGTAGATAGGAACATCCAATGACACTATGAAATGTGGATTTCCTACTGGTAGGTCTCGTTCTCATAATATCCTCCTGGATATTACCAAGGGCGCACACCATGAGAAGGTGCCTCAAAGTTTTATGAGTCCTCACCCCTAATGACCTATATTATTTGTGTCCCTCAAATAATATCATCCGGTCATAGAACATACATTCAAGAACATTGTTATGGCACTTCCAGGTTCTCATTATAGCAGGGATCCGCTATGAACCTTTAATGCAACAGCTGTACTTAGGAAATTATCACATGACATGTCACGCAGAAGAACAATCAAGATGTGATAAGGCTTTTATTTAATGAATAAAGTATAAAGTAGTTGGTTGTAGACCGCCAACTCCAACAGACTCCCACTTGGACTAGAGCCAACTTCAAACAACCTTTAACCTGCTAGCTCTCACATGATATTCATGCTTCTGCTGAGATAGGCCTTTAGTCATGGGGTCCACCACGTTCTCTTCTGTGGACACTCTTCTCACTGCAACTTCAACCCTTTGATAGAAATCCCTCAAGAGGTGATACTTCCGGAGTATGTGCTTTGTCCGTTGATGTGACCTTGGTGATTTTGCAAGAGCCACCGCTGCAGTATTATCACAATACAATGTAATGGGATCTTTACTGCTAGGCACCACATCAAACTCCTAGACAAAGTTCTGAATCCAAACGGCTTCTTTGGCTACATCAGAAGCCGCTATATACTCAGACTGCGCTATAGAATCGGTGACAACTGGCTGCTTTGAACTCTTCCAGCTCACAGCTCCTCCATTGAGACAAAAAACATATCCAGATTGCGACTTCAGATCATTCTGATCTGTTTGAAAACCAGCATCAGCATACCCTCTGATGACAAGCTCCTCGTCTCCTCCATACACCAGGAACATATCCCTAGTTCTTCTCAGATACTTAAGGATAGTCTTAACAGCAGTCCAATGCTGTTCTCCTGGATCTGCTTGATATCTGCCTACCATGCTCAGTGCATAGGCAACATCAAGCCTGGTACATAACATGGCATACATGATGAATCCTATAGCCGAAGCGTATGGGATCTTGCTCATCCTATCTTTCTCCTGTTGTGTCTGGGGACACATTTTCTTAGAAATATGTAAGCCATGTGACTCTGGAACCAATCCCCTCTTGGATTTTTCTATACTAAATCTCTTTAGTATCTGGTCAATGTATGTACCCTGACTTAGTCCAAGCAACCTCTTGGATCTGTCACGAATGATCTTGATCCCTAGAATGTAGGCTGCTTCTCCTAAGTCCTTCATGGAGAAACACTTGTTCAACCAGTCCTTAACTGAATGTAAGTCTGGTACGTCGTTTCCAATAAGCAATATGTCATCAACATATACCACTAGGATGACGACCACATTCCCATTAAACCGCTTATAAACACATGGCTCACATTCGTTCTTAATTAAACCAAATTCATTTATGGCTTCATCAAATCTAATATTCCATGACCTGGATGCTTGCTTCAATCCATAAATGGATTTTTGCAACTTGCAAACCCGTTTGGCTTCACCTGGGGTCACAAAACCTTCTGGTTGTGTCATATAGACATCTTCCTGAAGGTTCCCGTTAAGGAATGCTATTTTGAAATCCATCTACCAAATCTCGTAGTCATGGTAAGATGCTATGGAAAGTATGATTCTTATGGATTTAAACATGGAAACTGGCGAGAAGGTTTCATTATAGTCAATTTCTTGACGCTGTCTAAATCCTTTAGCCACTAGCCTTTCTTTATAGGTGCTAACTTGACCATCCATGTCCAGCTTTCTTTTGAATACCCATTTGCATCCAACAGGCTTTACATCAACTGGATTATCAACCAGAACACAAACTTTGTTCTGATACATGGAATCCATCTCAGAATTCATAGCTTCTATCCATCTTGCAGCTTCTGAGCTTTCTACTGCTTCCTTGTAGGAGAGAGGTTCATCATTGTCCAACAATAATGATTCACCATCCTCGGTGACTAGGAAACCAAATCTCTCTGGTTCCCTTACCTCTCTTGAGATCCTACGCAGTACTTGTGTTTCTGGAACCTCTTCCATGGGGACATATGGAACTTGTTCCTGTACCAACTCCTATGTATCTTGAGCATCAACTTCGTCGAAGTCAATCTTTCTCCCACTATCCTTCTTGAGGATGTGCTCCCTCTCAAGAAAGACGGCTTGTCTGGCGATAGTCACTTTCTTTTCTTGGGGGTTATATAGGTAATATCCTTTCATTTCCTTGGGATATCCTATGAAGATACACTTCGTGCCCCGGGGTGCTAGTTTGTTGCCTGAGAAGGCCTTAACAAATGCCTCGCATCCCCATACATGTGTGTGCGACAAAGTGGGTTTCCTTCCATTCCATAACTCGGATGGAATTCCATTTTCCGCCTTAGTTGGTACTCAGTTTAATGTGTATGCTGCAGTTTGTAATGCATATCCCCAAAAGGATAATGGAAGATCCACATGACTCATCATTGACCTCACCATGTCCAACAAGGTGCAGTTCCTCCTTTCACTGACACCATTCCACTGTGGTTTATAAGGAAGAGTGAGCTGAGATAGAATCCCAGACTCCCGTAGAAGATCGATGAACTCTTGGTTTAGATATTCTCCACCTTGATCCGATCGAAGCTTCTTTATCTTCTTACCAAGCTGATTCTCTACTTCATTCTTGAATTCCTTAAATTTCTCTAAGGAATCTGACTTATACCTCATTAAGTAGACATATCCATATCTACTCAAATCATCAGTAAAAGTAATAAAGTAAGAATATCCAACTCTAGATTCTACTGGAAATGGTCTACACACATCTGTGTGTACCAATCCTAGAAGATCTACGGCCCTTTCACCTTGTCCACCAAAAGGCGGCTTGGCCATTTTTCCTTGTAAACAAGCATGACATCTATCAAGTGGTTTTAGCTCAGTAGAGTCTAAATAGCCATCTTGGCAGAGTTTTGTCAAATGCTTCTCATTCACATGACCAAGGTGGTGATGCCATAACTGGGTGATGTATGAGTCATGTGAGTTTGTTTCGTTATCGATTGCCAAAACTTGGTTTTCGTAATTCAATACATACAAACCATTATTTAAATGTTCCATACCATAACATACGTTGTTCTTATAAAATAGACAACCCTTATTTCCAAATTTGAAAAAAATCCATCCATATCCAAACAAGATACAAAAATTATGTTCTTGGTAACACTAGGCACATAATAACAGTTATGTAAAATCAAAATCATCCCAGTCGGCAATGAGAGGTGGTAGTCGCCAATAGCCAACGCAGCCAGCCTTGCACCATTGGCAGCTCAAAGATCCACCTCTCCTCTGGCGATCTTTCTAAATCTACTTGGTTCCTGCATTTGAATACAGATGTGAGCCCCACAAGCTGTATCTAATACCCAATGTGTATAAATAGAAAGACTGCACTCGATAACAAACACACCTTTAGCGTCCCCACGCTTCTGGGTGCAGTTCCTCTTCCAGTGGCCCTACTTTCCACATGCAAAACACACTACCTCCCGTTCCTTTCCCTGCCTCTGGATCTTCCCCTTCTTGGAGGGACGATGCTCGGGGGATTCAGACCGTTTATAAGTCTTTGGCCCCTTTGCCTTGTCCTTCCTTTTCTTGTTCACCATAAGGACCGTGGGTTTGTCACGCCCCATGTCCTTATCTACCTGGCGAATCAAGGTCAGAAGCTCCGATAAACTCTTCTCATTGCCTCTCATGTTATAGTTGACAATAAAGCAAGAGAAGGTCTTGGGCAGTGATGATAGGATGAGATCTTTACGCAACTCATCCGGGAATTTAATCCCTAAGATGTCCAGGCGTTCAATGTAGCCAATAATCTTGAATACATGAGGCCCAGCTGGCGCAGACTCTCCAAGATTCGTGGTAAACAAAGCATTGGAGATCTCATACCTCTCCTATCTCGCCTTCTCTTGGTAGAGATCTTTAAGGTGAGACATCATGCTATACGCGTCCATGTTTTCATGTTGCTTCAAGAGCTCATTAGACATGGCCGATATCATGAAACACTGGACATCTATGGCATCATCCATGTGTTTCATGTAGAGAGATAATTCCTCATCACTAGCCTCTTTCCCAGGTGCAACTGGAATAGGCTCTTCCAGCACATATAATTTCCTTTCGTGGCGAAGGACGATGCGTAAACGCCTCTGCCACTCTTGGAAATTGGTGCCGGTGAGAAGGTTTTCTTTTTAGAGTATGGTGCGCAATGATATGTTTGAAGTCATTTTCTTGCCATTTCTACAAATTAAGATGAGCAAAGATTTAGTACTTTATTACAAAATTTGAGACAAATAAATAAATTAATAATTATTAGTCTCCCACTATTTTATCGAAATCCAATAGCACTCAATATTGACTTTGGAATATTCTGTTGAGTGAATATTCTAGTGGCAAGGATCCATATTGTCCTTCACATTACCCCAACTAGGGTTGGTCAAGCAACTTGAAGGGTTTTAGGTAGGTATTCCAAATTCCAACTGCATTAACTCGCAGCTCCTTGATCTGCTGAGTGGAATCCCCAATCCTGAAATCCTTTTGGATTTCCTCAACCTTTGCCTCTTGGTCACACCAAGTCCTGCTGTGACAGTCAACCCTTGATGCGAACCAAGTCAAGTTAACCCAAAACTCTGAATTAGAATTCCCCAATAATTGAAAGCACCCCAACTAGGGTTGGTCAAGAACTTTGAACTATGGTTCGATTCTAACCAAGATTATGGAAGGCTATGCCGACTTAATATTTGTTTTGAGGGATTTTATCCTTATACGTAAATTTCCATTTTATTATCTTTGATTACATGCTTGTTAATATTAAGTGGGATATACTTAAGTGATTAACCATGTCTAAGATAATATTTACGTATAAGCCAGTTTTATTTTAGTTCCATCTTGCATGCTCATTTAATTCATTAATTGTGTGATCGTGACAACACACCCACAATAAATAAACCATGAAACTGACAGAAATAAAATAAATGGTATGATCACGATATTTTCTATTGGTTAGTTTATCTAGCGATTGATAAACTAACCCAAGACCTAGGGGAGAAACACCTTGAACCTTTCGGGTTCGTGTTTACAGCTTTCCACCTGTCCACCTTTGTATCTCCTTGGATTGGATTCACCTTAGCTCCTGACTTGAGCCGCCTCCACTAGCTTGGGAGCTCCATCCATTACATATGCATTTATCTCACACGCAGGTGAGGGGTAAAAGAGGTTTTTACATAAATGAATCCTTGGGCGCGCATGCCCTACATATTAATGAGGAGATGGCTCGCAGGCCAACAAATTTAATTTAAATAAATAAATTAAAAGAAACCATTCAAATACAAAGGTCTCGGTCTAGCTCATGATCATCCATACATGCAATGATATTTACACATAAATAAAACTATCATTCAATTCTTTAATCGTTCTTGTTTAAGATAAATCACGCTCGAATCAATTAATTATCTTTAATTAATCAATCCTTTTATCTTAAATCCCTTTTCTGAATTTCCTTGAGATTCTCATCCATCATAATTTTAAACAAATAAATTCATTTAAAATTATCCTTGTACGTAACTTGTACCTTGGAGGCAACCCGGTGAATTCCCATTTATTACGTAGATGTTAAATTAAACACATATATATAAAACACCTATCACGTGTTGTGCCTCATCTTTACGCCTGCACCATGGTACACGTCTCAAGGGTTTGTATAATATAATAATAAATTTTAATAAATCTGCGTAATTTGTGTGAGTACACGGCATGTAGTTCCGACTACACGACGTGTACTTTTCTTCACCGTCCATCCGAAGTACATGCCTGGGGATAAGGCATGTTAATGTTCTTCGGAAATTTTCGGAGTACACGGCGTGTACAGTGGGAAACACACCGTGTAGTTTCCGCTTTACACGATTTCTAGCCGGGCAGGCCGTGTACGGAGTACACGACCCAACCCTAACCTGAAGGGACTACACGCCGTGTTCATTGGACCACACGGTGTGTATTTCGGAAACCATGTGCCACCTGTTTCTGGTCAACACAGGGTGTCTTAAATTCTTAGAAAGAATCCAATACACGGCCTGATTTGGCGGATCAGTCAATACATTGAACGTAGACTACACAGCGTGTACTTCCGAATACACGCCGTTTATTCTGGTGTTATACGGCCAGAAACATTTGTCTCCTCCGGATGAGTTCCTCTATTTTATTTTAATCAAAATTAAAAGAAAAATTTGTTTCTGTGAGGTGAACGAGAAACAAGGGAGGAGGAACAGATCTTGAGATTCAGATTTCTAGAACGATTACACATGAATTGAAATAACTAAATTATTAAATGCGTAAATCACCAAAGAAAAAACTAAATAATTATAACCAACGATATAACCCCTTTGATACCACTTGAAGGTTCTGGGCGCAACGGAAGTGCGTTGGTGGGTATGCCCAACTTAATTTTTCGTTAAACAATGTTTAATCCGAGATCCGTCATGATATAAAATGCCGAATATTCAGAATAGAACGAAGAACGAAAAGAAAAAGGAAGAGTCCTGGAACCCTTGAGGAGGATCATCATATGTTGATTATAATTAATTTAATTAATGCATAAGAATTACCTTGTTGGAATTCTTTCTTCATTGATGTGTTCGGTCACGATTCAGTGATCCGTCATTGCGTTGTAGAATCCAAGTGTAGGATTCCTCTAGCGGTGATCCACACGTGTGTCACGTATCTCTGGACGTCGCCGAAGGGATCTCCGAGTGCTAGCACGGAAGAACCTTCGCTTGCGATATCCGCCTTTGACCGCCTTGATCCGGTGGAGGATCTTGCTCTCGTAACTTGAGGGCATTCTTGGTGGAAAGGGAATTATCTCTTGGCTTGAGAGTATTTCCAAATCCTTTGTACACAACCAATGGCTCTCCAAAATGTTGGGGTTGTGAGGATATTTATAATCATGTTTGAGGTTAATAGAGTTATGAAAATAAATAAACACGTTACGCGTTTTATTTATCTCATTAACTCTTATTGAAAACCCCCCCATGTCGAATTATTAATTCCTTGACATGAGCCCACGCTGATTATAATAAATATCATTTAATAAAACAATATTAAATCCTCAAAATCCCAATTGGAAAAACTACACGGCGTGTACTTTTATTTTCCATTTTTCTCCACCACATTTATTAGACCTTGAGTAATGACTATTTATTTCTTAAATAAATTTGACTGCATTACTCGCTAATAAATATATTATTTTGTCCACAATATATTCTCTTGAATAACTAGTGTCAAAATAAATGCAATCATACATCCTTAAATAATTATTAAACCACATTCAGGAATAATATTTATTTAACTTGTTAAATTAATATTTAACTGAGATACATGGACACACTTAGTGTGTGACCCTCTAGGCCTCTTTCTCAGTGGCATTAGGCTGAGCCTGCCTAAAGTCCAAGGTTAGTGTCTAGCAACATGCCAAGGCACCCATAGAGAAATAAGTTAACACCGCAATGACGTGTTACCTCCTACGAACGCTTACCGTGTAATATAATCTCTTTGTCATGATATCTCCAATCAAGCGGGTTGCATGCTAGTGCCATCAACCCATGTGCTTGATTATTCTTTCTTTGACTTCCCGGAATTGAACTTTCCCATACCTTACCATGGCCATGGATTTATTTAGGCTATATAAATTCCATCAAAGGTCCTGAGATATGTACTTCCGTTATGGAATGGAAGGGACAAATCCTTTCTTGCATTATCTATTAATGCGATATTACTCGTGACGCACCCAACGTATCCTACCTCGCTGCGAACAGTGTGTCGTCACAGTTTTCATCAATACATCTAATTGCGCGAGTTATAATACCCATTAATAATAATCTTAAAGTCTAAGGATCAATACACACATCCGTAGATAGGAACATCCAATGACACTATGAAATGTGGATTTCCTACTGGAGGGTCTCATTCTCATAATATCCTCCTGGATATTACCAAGGGTGCACACCATGAGAAGGTGCCTCAAAGTTTTATGAGTCCTCACCCCTAATGACCTGTATTATTTGTGTCCCTCAAATAATATCATCCGGTCATAGAACATACATTCAAGAACAGTGTTATGGCACTCCTAGGTTCTCATCATAGCAGGGATCCGCTACGAACCTTTAGTGCAACAGATGTCCTTAGGACATTATCACATGACATGTCACGCAGAAGAACAATCAAGATGTGATAAGGCTTTTATTTAATGAATAAAGTACAAAGTAGTTGGTTCTAGACCACTAACTCCAACACCCCTATCCTCCCTTATAAAAGGTCATCTCCTCCCTCTCTTCCTCACACAAATTTGAGCATTCAAGCTCAGCCAACCCCTACCAAATTCTCTTATCCACTTCCCTAGAAACATCCTATAGGTTCTGGTCTTCCTTAAAGACCAATTTTAGTGCCCTAAAAGGATATATCAAAGAGGTGATTCAAAGAAGAGGAGGTTCAGACACTTACGAAGCAAATCAGACCTAAGGTAAGGGAAATGTCACAATCTCATTTTTATCCGAGATTGTTTATACTTTGGTATTTACTGGGGTGTATTTTATCATCCACATCCATGTTTCCTCAATATGTAATATTTCTATCCTTCTACAATAGTTTATATCCAATTTTACCCTTCATTGAGTTTTTAGTAAAAGATATGAAAGGAATCTTTTGTTGTTTTTCGTACGAGGTACTTTTTGACTTTTCCGACAAAAGTACGAGAAGAAAGTTTTTTTTAACTTCTACGGCATGAATGGATTTTTAAAACATTATTTCCAAGAATCTTCCTTTACAAGGTTTCAAGTCTATTTTTAATCAAATTATTTCAGAATTTTATGACATGTTAAGAAAGGAAAAGTGTTTTTGAAGTTGAAAGGATATTTTCATCAAGAATGGAGTTCAAGTGTTTTATCAAAATTATTTTCCATCTAAGATAATAAAGGGTTCTGTTTCTATCCCTATTATTACATTTATTTGATTATGTTGTGATGGAATTATTTTTATGAATTCCTTTATCTTAAATGAATTGTTTTATGATGTCACGATGTTTAAGATTCCCATTTTTATTACATGGGTTATGCTATGATGTATGGTTTATGATTTTGTGGAAAACATAAGAATGGTATCATTATGAGATGGGTGGGACCTATATCTCCCTCCAATGTATTGGGTAAAGATTTAATATCTCATGAGATAGACATGGATGTAACGGTAGGTTAAACCGGTTCAGTGAAAAAGGACTGAAACGAGGAGTGAACTCGGTTCAGAAATGGACTTTGTCCACTAAGATAGTCTTGGCAATGAGTCTTGACTAATAAGAAATGATTCTCTATGATTATGTGTGTATGCCACAAAGTTTTATGTTTTAAGTTATGATTATTGGGATTACATTTCACTACTATGATTTATCCCATGTTATGATATTATGATCTCTTTTGCAGGTTAAGATTTCCAAAATGCTAAGTTCTTATGAATATGATGTGATTGATATTTCTTTTGTTTACGCTTACTAAGCATTTGAGCTCACCATTTTATGTTTTCTTTTCCCCAGGATATAAAGAAAGGTTTTAGGTAAAAAAAATAAGATCTTTATGGGAGATGTTGAAGATCTTTCACCACGATTAGAAGATTATATTCCGAGTTTCCAAAGACACTAAACTATTACGGTCCTTGTGTGTGTGTTTTTGTTATGTACTAAGTATTACGCAAAAGTAATGTAATGTCCATGTACGTCAAGCTTTGGGTCTCTACACTTGGTATCAGAGGAAAGGTTTAGTCAACCTTTGGAAACTAGGATGCGAGAAATTTCATGAGATCCCTAGAGATATTTCTAAGGTATGTCTAGGGATGTCTCTAAGGTTAAGTATACGTATAGGTTATAGTCCTAGAATCGTGCTAACGATCTTACAATTTAACCTAAGATGTTAGATATTGAGGGTACTCCCCCTTTACTATGTTGTTTTCTCTAGCATGATTTTTGCCTCTCACAGAATTCTTTTTGTGTTTTAGTTAATGGAGGGAACCCGAAGGAATTCGGTTAACATTGAATCCAATGGACAAATTGGTGACTATGAGAAACAAAATTGTGTAATTCCTAGAGGGAAATATATTGTGATTATGCCAAATCAGTCATCATGATATATGATTAACAAGGTGAAATTTAGTGGTATGCCTAATTCATCAAAGAAGAGGAAGATAAACTATTATGCATGTTCGTATGTTGAGGAGCATAAAGAAAGGAAGATTGAGATTTCTAAAGAAGGGAAGAAGAACCTTGAGGAATACCTCAAATAGAGGGACCGATGTTATCTGTGTGGAGAAAAGGGTCATAGAGTGACAGACTATTATGGAGTTCAATGTATTATTTGTGGAGAACATGTGCATTACCCAACTCAATGCCCTGACCTAAAAAGTTACTTCTAAATCAAGGAAGGACTTATTCCAGGACAATACTTGAAGAGGACGGATTGAAGTGTTTATGTATTGGTATTCCAGAATATTGTTGTTGAGGTACTTTTATTGTGTATTAGAATATTTTTGTGGTTTTCAATAATTTTAAGGTACCGGTAACCATGAAAAGTGATTCAAATATTTTGGAAAGCAGATGATATGCGCATCATGAAGAGATAAGGAGAAAATGAAATGTTTGACAGTATTCATGAGATAATTATTGATATAAGGACTAAGTGATATCATGGTTTGAGTATAATGAATTTTGAGGATTTTGATTTGTGGAAAGTGTTAACTTTTAACTAAATTCATGTTTTCACTAAGTATCAATGGGTATTAATTCTTCAAGAGAATACATGATTAAGGTATTCACATATTTGTAATTTTATCAACAAGATATATCTTATGATATATGGGGGATAAATGATGGCATTCACGTGATTGTTATGTGAAATTTCAAGTAATCATTTTCTATATACTAAGATCTTGGACCGAAGTATTTTAGATAAGCCTAAAGATTGGAATGGATTATGTTGGACATAAGTTAGGATAGAACTTTTTTCTATATTATTGATGGGATGTTATAGTAATATAGATTTAGAAAAAGGACAACCTACAGGACGGGCGACAACCCATCGCGTCGGACAAGGCTGTGGGAATCGAACCCACAACCGAAGTGAAACTGGCCTTTATCACCTCCCACTGGCCTACATGAAGTCCCTGTTTAGTAGAAACTAGTTTTATTATATTAAGCAGTATCATATATGAAGTATAAGTCCATTTTAGGAACCATATATGATTAATATCACTATAGATGGACTTACATATTTTTTGATAACTTTTCTAACCTTTTGTTTGAGACAGATGGAATGACCCATCATTCTATCACATGATCTGCTAACACATCACAAATAACAAATTCAACTTCATTTCATTAAGGGATGAAGTGGAAATTGTTCAATTAATGAAAAACAGTGATATTGTACCAAAATCATGTAAGTATTTCTTTTAATTCATCAACTTTAGGGAAATGATCTTGAAAACCAAAAATGTTGTCCTAGTGCCCTTATATCCGATGAATCAGATGGTACCTTAGATCATAAAAAATCTATGGATTTGTGATTTCTGTATTTTCTATAGTCATGTTCTCTACCACTCTCCATCAGAACATGATGGTTAGATTTCTCTTCTATATCCATATTTTCATCTATGTGGAAACCCAGTGATTAGTTTATTTGGGTAACCGTTACGTTTCATACTTTTGTTTTTAAAGATTGGTTTTGGTATTCCTTTTTACGATGTGGGTTTCTATTAAAGAAATTTTCGAGGAGTAAACCATTTATAACCCCGACGAATTTCGAGGGCAAAATTCATTTTAAGGCGGGTAGAATGTAACACCCCGAGATTTTATGAAAGATATTATTTTTAATTTCATTAATGTCTTGTGTTGTACGCTACACCAAAAGAATCTTGCACAACCTACATCCTTGACATGCCTTGCATTACACGCAATCGCGACCTTCCTCGATAGCGTGTGTAGTACGCAATACCGAGTTTCACTAAACAACGATATGCTATTAAAATATTTTTAAAACTAGCCGTTATGAATAGTAATAACCACTTTTTGAAAATTTTTAAATTTAATTTTTCAAAAATGGACTTCATTTTTGGATTCGGAATATCAAAATTAGCTTAGGGTAAAATTTTGGTACTTTTCGGATAACTTTCATTTTTTGATGAATAGTGAAAATTACTAAATTTTAATTAAAAACAACCTTTTTAATCGAAATAATTAATAGTGATAAATTATTAATTTGAGTGGTTTTAAATTATATTTAGAATATATTTTTACAATTTAATACAATGTTGGTCATTGGATGTAATTTCACATTTAAACCAGACATAAACAAATGTCAATCTTTTGATAGTTATTATCTCTTAAGAACACGCTATTTGTTTTGACGACGAGAATTAATTTTTAAATTAAGTAATTCAACTGATATGTTTTGAATTTGGTAAAATAGACATCATTTTTCATTTCATAATATCAAATATAGCTTAGGCCTAATTTTTGGTATTTTTCTAGAAACATTCATTTTTTGATGAATAGTGAAACCACTAAGTGGTAGTTAAAAAAAATGAATTTTTCATAAAACTTAATTTTACCGCTTCTGTGAGTGGAATTTCAAAAATCCGAGAGACACGGTTGATGTCAGTAAGTAAAATGTGGTTCAATGAGATGAAAATAATTTTTGGCGAATAGTAACTTTTTACTTTTATTTACCACGGTTAAAAGTAAATTGGGTAATTAAGGGTAAAAATTATATTACTATTACCCTAACACATGTCCTAATTCTATTGGATAAGTGTAATTCGACCGAAAACAAACTTAGGAATAAAATATGACCATTTAGGCCCACATGGATTAGATTAGGACATTTATTATTAATTTATTTAAAGAAGGGTTAAAATAGTTAAAATCAAAGTTTAATAAGTATATCATTTTTAATACAAGGTTATACATAAGATAAATTCGACTATAAATATTCATTATAAAGATAAAAATATTTCCTACCTAATGGTATTTTATTTGTAATTTTTAGACATTAAATAATTTAATTTATTTATGACACAAAGATGATGCAGTAATTATCTTATTAATGAAATATTGACATAATTGATGTTATAAATACCAAAATAAATGTAATTTAAGACTTTTTATGAATTCCACTAATGTTATAGGTTAATATGACATGTTAGTATTGATTTAATTAACTTTTTTCTAACTAATCATTCTGTTATGATTTTCACAAAAATCAATTACTAAATAGTGTCAAAATTGACATAAAATAGTTTTTAAAACAAATATTATATTAGTAATTGTTATTTTATTCCTAAAAATATAAGGTTCAGCCAAATGACTTAGATAAGGTTATATATATTAATAATAGACAACTTGGGGTTCGTTTGTCTTGTTATAGTAAGCTTATTAACCTTATAGTATAAGAACACAAGAAGACACAGTAAAAGTAAAATTATTTTACTTAATGTTAAATCTAAATGATAAGGTTAAAATAGGAACCTAAACTTGTCTAAATTATATTGGATGATAGGATTTCGACCCATACCCACCTTAGATTCGAAATAAATCAATTTGGAGCTATTTAAAACTGAATTTGACTATATAATAAAATAATAGTTTTAGTTATTCCAAAGGTGCCCCTCTCCTCCCTTATAAAAGGGCATCTCCTCCCTCTCTTACTCACACCAATTTGAGCATTCAAGCTCGGCCAACCCCTGCCAAATTCTCTTCTCCACATCCCTAGCAACATCCTAGAGGTTCTGGTCTTCCTTAAAGACCAATTTTAGTGCCCTAAAAGGATATCTCAAAGAGGCGATTCAAAGAAGAGGAGGTTCAGACACTTACGAAGTAAATCGGACCTAAGGTAAGGGAAATGTCACAATATCATTTTTATCCGAGATTGTTTATACTTTGGTATTTACTAGGGTGTATTTTATCATCCAAATCCATGTTTCCTCAATATGTAATATTTATATCCTTCTACAATAGTTTATATCCAATTTTACCCTTCGCTGAGTTTTTAGTAAAAGATATGAAAGGAATCTTTTGTTGTTTTTCGTACGAGGTACTTTTTGACTTTTCCTACAAAAGAATGAGAAGAATGTTTTTTTAACTTATATGGCATGAATGGATTTTTAAAACATTATTTCCAAGAATATTCCTTTACAAGTTTTCAAGTCTATTTTTAATCAAATTCTTTTAGAATTTTATGACATGTTAAGAAAGGAAAAGTGTTTTTGAAGTTGAAAGGATATTTTCCTCAAGAATGGAGTTCAAGTGTTTTATCAAAATTATTTTCCATATAAGATAATAAAGGGTTCTGTTTCTATCCCTATTATTACATTGATTTGATTATGTTGTGATGGAATTATTTTTATGAATTCATTTATCTTAAATGAATTGTTTTATGATGTCACGATGTTTAAGATTTCCATTTTTATTACATGGGTTATGCTATGATGTATGGTTTATGATTTTGTGGCACACATAATAATGGTATCATTATGAGATGGGTGGGACCTATATATCCCTAAAATTTATTGGGTAAAGATTTTATATCTCATGAGATAGACATGGCTGGAACGGCAGGTTAAACCGGTTCAGTGAAACAGGACTGAAACGAGGAGTGAACTCAGTTCAGAAATGGACTTTGTCCACTATGATAGTCTTGTAAATGAGTCTTGACTAATAAGAAAATATTCTCTATGATTATGTGTGTATTCCAAAAAGTTTCATGTTTTAAGTTATGATTATTGGGATTACATTTCACTACTATGATTTATCCCATGTTATGGTATTATGATCTCTTTTGTAGGTTAAGATTTCAAAAATGCTAAGTTCTTATGAATATGATGTGATTGATATTTCTTTTGTTTACCCTTACTAAGCATTTGAGATCACCATTTTATGTTTTCTTTTCCCCAGGATATAAAGAAAGGTTTTAGGTAAAAAAAAATAATATCTTTATGGGAGATGTTGAAGATCTTTCCCCAAGATTAGAAGATTATATTCTGAGTTTCCAAAGACACTAAACTATTACGGTCCTTGTGTTTGTGTTTTTGTTATGTACTAATTATTCTGCAAAATTAATGTAATGTCCATGTACGTCAAGCTTTGGGTCTCTACAGGCACCCCCTATGCGGCCCCCGGGGTGGTGACATTGGCATAGTGCCAATGATTTCAGGTCCTATTGGTACTTGTTCTTGGTTGGGATGACCCCATACTATTCATACCGATGTACCGGGGCATTGATAACCCTCCTTTGGATGAGTTCATAGGGGGAGATGGGGAGAGGTCACCCAGTAGCTATGGGAGCAGTTTCCACTGTGGTATAAGCATAGTTTCATGGGACTACTATGCCATCAATTCTCCTACCCCATTCCTATTGGTGTCAATTCTTTAATCATTTTCCATATCATAAGTCCTATAGGATACATAAATCCAAACATCACTATTGGTTTGATGAAGGTGAGGCCCAACATTCCCAATATGCCCAACATTATCAATCCTTTACAAGGTAGAGGAAGGATCCATGTTGATGATAACACTGACTAGAGATACCAATGTTCTTCATTTCCCCCCCAATTGTTAGATAACAATGTCACTCTTGGATGAATATTTTTTTTGGTGAAGTTTGACTCTAGAAATCCTTGGATATTGTGATATCCAAATCCTGTGGTGTCTAACATTTCTCATCTAATCATAGTTTAAGGTTAATAGTTTCACTTTGGGGTCACCATTTTTTTTATGTTTCTACCAGAGCACGTATTGGGATGGTTTTGTTCTTTTCTTGTCATATCCTATAGTGGTTCGTATCCTTGGACTATCCGTGACCCCTATAGGGTGGTTTCCCCACACTCACACTTTCCAAAGGAAGGTGAAATCCACCATAAGTATTTATGATATCAACTCCTTAATTATAATGAGATAATGGGATGTCATATCTTCCTTCCATGTATTCATCCTTGGAGTTCATCACATATTCAGTGTCTCCCTCATAGATTTGATTCATGTTCATAAAGATCTTTCTCGATGCCATCTTGATGTGGGAACTAGTTAATCATGATGATTCTTTCATAAAAGGGAAACTAACTATGGTCATAGATGATTGTGATGATTGACATGTCTAGAAAAATATGGATGTTGGTTGTGTGGGGAATATTCAAATTAACCCTCTTTTTAAGTTGAGGGAATATCATTCACGATGTTTCTTAGGTGTGGAACCTAAGACATCCCATGCCTGTTATGGGGAAACTTATTCCAGGGGTGTAAGTCATCCAAGGATAAATACCCATGGAATATTAGGTTTATTACACAAGTTGGTTATCCTAATGTATTATATGGGATCATAGTCTTAAGCTCTTGTGGGGACACATTCACATTCTTAAGGTCTTATGGGGACACAATCACATGATAAAAGTCTTATGGAAACATGGTGATTGGTTTAAAGTCTCATGAAAAAAACACGGGGTTAAAGTTTTGTGGGGATGTGGTAACTATTTAAATTATTATGTAGACATTTCTCATGTCCACTTTTTGTGTACTGGGATGGTTATGGGTTAGCACCACATGGAAATGTCAAGTTTTAGTGGGGACCTTAAGTTTGGGCGGTCTGGTTGAGTGTGTTATCGGAGGAAATGATCACATGTTAGAGATTTCACCTCATAGGGGAGATAAATAGGTTTATGGTGGTGTTGGGATATCTAAATAAAACCTCATAGAGTCATCATATGTACCTTTTTAAGAGACAAGGATATAAACCCATATAGTTCGAGTGCACAGTTTAAGGTCGTGTAGCTAGACAAGTCTATACGGTTTAACATTTTTTGGTAAGGGTAATTGTTCTATGGAAGGAGTGATAATAAGGGATATTTTACGGATTAAACATAGAAGCTTCCCAAAATAAGGGGGATCATATCTGGTCACACCCAAATTTGCCCAAGTTTTTAAGGTTAAGAGGTCTCTTATAGTTTAGCTTGGGCTATTGAATCCTTAGAGTCCTAAGAAGAAACCTACACACATGTACATTCTATGGTTTTTTTGGCTATAAATTAGACAACAATGGTTTGTTTTGAGATGGTTTAAATTAAAAGTAATATAAATATGTGAATTCAATTTGAGAGAATTGGTGATCCTAGGTTATCTCTTGGGGTGGATTGGATGAATTCCTTTTTAAACTATTTCAATTTCTTATATTTGAGATGGGTTTATTAATAAAAGTAAAAATAACATAATCACTTATTGGTTTAATAGATAAAAACTCTAATAATAATCACCTATACACTTTGAGTATCATTTTTATGATAACTCTAAGGTAAATTTTATTATTATCACTTGAAGTGTGTGGCCTTAAAATTCAACAAGGATTAATAAGTTTTAAGATCATCAAAAAAATTATAAATTAAAATAAGTGATTAGGAATTAATAGAGTGAGAAATAAAATTCAATAAAGACCCTTGAAACTCTCTTGGATCAAACCATAAGTGGGTTATCCCTCCATTTATGCTATGATATCAATGGAATCAGGAAGTAGACTCATGAGGGTGGAATTCAATAAGTGAAAAATAGTGAAACAAACACTCCACATTTATTTGAAGGATTTATTTATTCATTGTATGAATAAATTCACACCTTTATAAAATAGTATCAACATTAAAAAAAACATAAAATGATAATAATAATAAGTTTTATTAATAATCAAATGTGATTTTAGAAACTTACAATTGAAAGAAGAATGTTACAAAGACAAATTAGTAGAACAACATTACAATGAAACAAAAAACCAAAAATTTCTAAATAATCAAACAAAACTACCTTTAATAATAATTTTTTAATACTTGGGTTGTTCCTGAAATTGTATAAGTCACCCCAATTAATGGTGGTATGCCTAGTTGGGTGGAAAGTTAATCAAGAGAAGACTATTCCACACTTGAGAAAAATATGTTTCATCTTTCATCCACCAAACATACGTGCCAAAAAGAGCTTCTATATGGAATAATTGGGGTGATATATAAAATAATAAAATGAATTTATAGATATAAAATGATAGCCTATAAAGTTTCATCCCAAATTTATGTTTGGTTTTAGAGATATGAACTAAATGGTGGGATGTTTTTTTGGGTTATAGAATCTAGCCTAGAATTTTATCTTCAAATAGGGCCACTTGGAAATATATTAAAACATCATAAATAGCTTGATAAAAAGTTGAATTAAATGTCCCCATGATGTTTTATAACTCTTGTTAAAATTTTAGTATAATTAGGCTTGGATATTTGATGATATAGTAATTTTATTGGGCTACTGTCTAGTTCACTTCTCCCAGAATATTCTTTGTTCAAGGCCCACTTTCATTATCTTCCAATGAAATTCTTCATGTGAAACCGAAGAATGAAATATTCCCAATGGAATGGGAAACTTTAAAATAAAATATTAAATTCAAATAAACATCATTTGGGGATTAACAATGTGTCTCAAAACATAACAGGTAATATTGATCTTTAAGCAATAATTGCAATCATGATGTGAAATAATGTTCAAATTATAAAATGAACTAAAAATGATATTTATGAATAATGAAGAACATGAATATTATAATATATAAAATGAATATTATCCTCTTTTAGTGGATAATGACACCCCCAACATGAGTTTTGGTAGTTCTGAGAAAAATATATCTAAAAAATATGAACTTTTAATCCCCTTTTCCAAAAACATTTTAACATAAAATTCTCACCAAAATAATTCATACCAAAAAATTATAAAACCCATAAAATCATTTAATTCAAGTTAGGTTCACAATAATATTCCAATCCCAAGCCTATTACTTGGTCCAAATTCCTAGCCACTTTTCATCCAATTTCAATTAAGCATGATGATGTGTTGTGTATCTCAATAGACATGGGGGGTTGTTTTTATTCTAAGGGGGAAAGGATGGAAGCGCTAGGTGAAGCTCCATCACGGTGAACCCTACTGCAAAGGCGAAACTGATTCGCGATGAGCTCGAGCTGAGAGAGAGGGGGCCACAGAAGCACGGGTTGCGAAGAATTCTCGGCAGAACCATTCCGTGCAACTTTGATCGTGAAGCAAATCACCGAAAGGAGGTCATGAAGTGGGGGTACGGTGTGGGGGGACTCACTGAAAAGGGCCATGACCGGGGGTTTTTGGGATGGGCCAGGCCTTGTTTTTGATTTGCGACCCTGATCCGTGTTGTGTTCCCTTGTGGGGGTTCCTTGTAAGAGAGGGGGGCACTGTGGTGAAACAGGACGTCTGAGGAATCATATTACCTACGTTTTGATCCTTAAGGGCAGATTACCTAGATTTGGTTGACGCCTTCCCCTTATCACAAGCACGTTTTTAATGGCGGCGGATTTGGTGAACCTTTGGAAGAAGATGTCCTTGATGGATAAAGAGAAGGCGGCTATCGAGGCTCACAGAAACAAAGATTTACTCCTGGAAAAACTCATGTATCTGCTGGTCATTGGAATGTTTGTTGAAAATATCTCAGTCAACCAGGGGGCCCTCAAAAACACCCTCTAGAACCTCTAGAAATTGGAAGCTGGAGTGGCCATTCGAGAAGCAGGAAACAATATCATAGTATTTGAGTTCTTCAATGAGAGTGATAGAAATAAAATCCTAAAATGTAGGCTGTGGTCCTTTGACAATCAACTCCTCCTCATGGAAGAATTAAAAGGGGGGGATGACATCCAGCACATTAAGCTCACCTGATTCCCTTTCTGGATACGTATAAAAGGAATCTCGTTTCACGCGCGAACGGAACGGGTCATAAGAGAAATTGGGGACTGCATTAGAAAATTCATTTAATGGGACTACTCAGACCCTATCCAATGGGGACCCGAGGTCCGGATTAGAGCCGAAATTGTGGTATTGGAACCACTGATGAGGGGCATGTTTTTGAAACTCGATGGCGCAAATAATTGGATCTCATTCGAATTCGAGAAACTCCCAATCTTCTGTTTCTTTTGCGAACGCCTTGGACACCAGGAAAGAGCGTGTGTATCAAAGAAAGAGAAGGGATCAAGTAATATCATACTACAATATGGACCATGTATTTGAGCCAAAATGGTTAGATACGACTCCATCCCTGAGTCGGAAAAACAAAAGGACCGCCAACGGCTCACGTTGGCCCACACAAGACGGGCAGAAACTGAACAGGGAACAATCATCATGCTTGGGCCACCAGACTTAGCTAATGAGAACTCAACCACTCAGAAGGAAATTAACATGCATCCTTCCACATAGAAAGACACCGTCTAAACTTTTACAGAGACAGAGAATACCCCAGATATTCTTCCAGAAAAAAGCTCGAGAACAAAGCAGATGAAAACTGAACCACCAGATCCCGACCCTGATCCTAGAAAAACCATGACAGACAGCCTAACTCAGGATAAAGAAGAAATGATAGAAACTTTTCCACCAGGCCCAATCACCCGTCGAACTTGGAAATAGGTGCAACAAGAAGTAAGAGATGGTAAACTGGAAGATCCAAAACCTGGGGGAGTGAAAAGACAATGTGAAACAAGCTGGTCAGCGGGGGACTCCCCTAAAAGATGGAAAATAACGGGTGGAAAAACAAGTACATAAGACTCAAAGGCGAAGATGGGCCGGACCCATCCCCACCTAGATCAATGATCGTCTTATGCTGGAACTTCCGTGGGCTTGGCAACCCACGTACAGTTCGCATGCTTCAGTGCAATTGTGCCAAAAGTCACCCCAATATGGTTTTCCTGTCCGAGACCATACTGGAAAACAAGGACACCACAAGCATCGCTCTGAAATGTGGCTTCCAAGGCTGCCTCCCAATTCCCCGATAAGGCCACTCTGGAGGCATCTGTCTCCTCTGGAAGGATTTTTTTGACGTCAAGATCTTGTCCTTATCCTCACACCATGTGGCTGCAGCTATTCATGCGAACCACACCCCTCCATGGACTTCCGTGGGATTTTATGGTTGGTCGGCCCATAATGAGAAGTGGAAATCATGGGACTTCCTCTGCAAGCTTTGTCATGACCTCTTGAGACCTATTCTCTTTGGGAGGGGGGGGGGATTTCAATGAGATTATGTATCATAAGGAAAAAAGAGGCAGAGCTGCCCGAACATCCTCGTTGATGACGAACTTCAAGGATGCGGTCTCAAGGGAAGACCTGATTGACCTGGGCTACATGGGTGATCCTTTTACATGGTTTCGGGGTAACTCAGATGGAAATTTCATTGATGAGCGACTTGAAATATTTTTGGGATCTACAGATTGGACAAATCTATTCAGTATGTTCCACATCGGCCACCTGACGCTCAACTGCTCAGACCACTGTTCAATAGTCATTGATTGCAGTCATGGAAAACAGAACTGGAAACCCTACAGACCTTTCAGATTTTAAAGCTTCTGGTCAAAAAAACAGGAATGCAAAGATGTTGTCCGATCAAGCTGGAAGAGTACCCAAACATACATTGGACTCAATCTACAACAGGTCGCATCCAATCGAGGTCATGGAGCAGCAAAAAGTTCTTCCACCCCGATAGGCACTGTGACTTCCTGGAAAAAAACTACATGACCTACTCAAGCAACCCCCGTCAGACTGCAGCCTCTCTTCTATCAGCGCCACTCAAAAAGATCTGGACGCGACCCTGCACGTCAAGTAAAGCTTCTGGGCTATGCAGGTGAGGGACACCCACATAAGTGAAGGAGATGATAATTCATAGTATTTTCACCAGAATGATTCAGTTAGATACTGGAAGAATTCTATTACTTGTATCACTAAAACAGATGGTAGAAAACTCACCAACACCGATGGTATTCACGATTTTCTAATTGGTTATTTCTAGAACCTTTTCTCTGCAGGTACTCCTCCCATTTCTGCTGAAGTGGAGGATTGTATTAGACCAATGATCATCGATGAGATCAATCAGTAACTTTCAAAAGATGTGACAGACGAGGAGATCCGTCTGGATTCGAAACATATTCACCCCACTAAGGCCCTGGGCCCAGACGGTTTCCATGCGCTCTTCTTCAAGAAATACTGGCACATCATCAGTCCTGACATCTGCAAAATTATGAGTAATATTTGGTCTGGGAAAATGAGCATTTCTTCCATCAGTGAAACTGTCCTCATTCTCATTCCCAAAATGAGAATACCTTTGGCGGCCCCTGACTTCAGACCTATCAGTCTATGAAATGTATTTTACAAGATCTTCTCAAAGATCTTAGCCAATCGACTGCGCCCTTGGCTATCTGACATCATCTCGGAAAATCAGAGTGCCTTCGTGGCAAAGAGATTGATAACTGATAATGAAATTGTGGCCCATGAAGTGTTTCACTCTATGAAAACACATTCCACCGCGAAAAGAGGAACCATGAACTAGAAACTGGATATGAATAAGGACTATGATAAAGTGGAATGGTACTTTCTTAGAGTCGTTATGATGAAAATGGACTTCTTCTCTAAATGGGTTGATCTGGTTATTAACTGTGTCTTGACCATCTCATTCCGAATCAAGGTCAATGGGGAGGTCACTCGAGGAATTGTCCCATCCCGGGGCCTTCTCTAGGGAGATCCTCTCTCCCCCTTCCTTTTTATCTTGGTGGCTGATGTTTTCTCCAACCTTATATCCAGGGCTGCATCCTCTAACACCATTCACTGAGAAAAGGTTTGCCGAGAAATCCCACCGGTTTCACACCTCTTCTTCACCAATGACTGCCTCCTTTTCTTCAGAGCAACCACTAATGAATGCCGGGCTGTCATCCAGGCAATCCAACAGTACGAGAGGGCATCCGATCAGTCAATCAATCATGGAAAGTTGGAAATCTACTTCAGTGTCGCGGTACCTCCTACCAAGAAAGAAGAACCCTATGAATTTTCTCACATCCATCTGGTTGAAAAGCACCAGAAGTACCTCGGGCTCCCCACTGTTTTTGGCCGCTCTAAAAAAGAAATTTTTTCATCCTTGCTGGATAGGATTGAGAAGAAAATTCAAGGTTAGACTCCCAAAAAATTTTCCAAAGTAGGTAAAGAGATCCTCGTTAAATCCTTCATCCAGTCTATCCCCAGTTATTTTATGTCCCTGTTTAAGGTTCTGGTGGCTGTTGTCAATCAGATCCATTCACGCACAACCAACTTCTGGTGGGGGAAGAAAGATGGAAGAAATAGAACCCACTGGATATCCTAGGAGAATCTATGCAAACCCAAGCCTAAGGGAGGCATGGGATTTCGAAATCTCTTTCATTTCAATGACGCTCTGCTGGCTAAACAAGGTTGGCACCTGGTTAACCATCCATCATCCCTCTGCGGGCGTGTTCTTCGAGCCAAATATTTTCCCCACAAGGACTTCCATGTATCCACTCTTGGCCCCCGTCCAAGCTTTCTCTGGAGAAGCATTTGGGGGGACCGAAGTCTCCTAAAAAAAGGGCTGGGATGGAGGATTGGGAATGGACAATCTGTTAATATTTGAACCGATCCCTGGTTGATTGATAAGGATGGAACGCGTGCCTCATCCCCTGCCCAACCAGGTTTTGAAGATGCCACTGTCAGATGCCTCTTTTTTGACCAGGGTCCAGGATGGTTCATTGAGAAGATCCACACATGGTTCAATGAAAGAGATAAAAGAATCATCCTTAGTGCCCCCTGGGTCCCTGATGCTGGCCCCGACCATCTCTTCTAAACGTAAAACCTTTCGGGAGCCTACACGGTGAAATATGGATATCATCTCACTAGTGGCCATCAATCGGTCGACTGGGATGGGGAACCCTGGAAGTCAATTTGGAAACTCAACGTTACTCAAAAAATATGCCACTTTTGGTGGCAGGTGTACACGAGTACCCTTCCTACCACAAGGCTTCTTGTCTTCTGATATATGTCAAGTGAGGATTCTTTCCCTTTATGCCCGAACATACCATAATCTCCTTTGCATGCCATCATCCAGTGCCTAGGGGATAAGGAAATTTGGAATTTATGGGGCGCTGCTGCTGACACTTCATTGGCCATGGCCCCTAACCTCCCATCCTTCTTATTGAGATGGTGCTCCTCCTTCCCAGCGGCTAAAGAAGGTTCACTTTTCACCTTGGCATGGATCATTTGGGTTCGTCGCAATGAGGCAATTTTTAACCACGTTCACAGACCCCCCATTTTTTGGACCGAACATGCCTCTTTGTGGGTTGAGGGCTAGAAGCACCATAATGGCCACAAAAGCCCATGGGTCCCCATCCTTTCCCTCCCACTGGTGTCCGCCAAGAGAATGGATTCTTAAGATTAATGTGGATGCGTCTCTCCCCAAGTATGGGCATGTCGGCCTTGGAATCTGGGCCTGGAATCATCAGGGGAAAATTGTTGCAGCCAAACATGAAGCACACTACGCTTTCTGGGAACCTGTGGTGGCTGAGGCTATTTCCATACTTGCAGGTCTGATGCTCGCCATAGACCGAAGTTGGGATAAAATCAACCTCAAATCAGACTGTCTCACCATTATCAATGCTATCAACTCCAACGATGGCGACCTCCAGTCTTTTGGATCCCTCATCAGGCAAATACTGTCTATCCATCAAGGCTTCTCAATCTGCACTTTCTCCTTTACTAAACGAGAAGTAAAAAATGATTCTCATCAGCTTGTAGCGTCAGGACCCTATGATGTTGACCAGCTCTGGCTGAACATTTTCCCTTCATGGCTTTGCATTTGTACATCTGTTGATTTTTGACATTAATGAACCTTTTCCTTAAAAAAAACATTTTGTGTTTTGATTTTTTCCCAATTTTTCCATGGTAATTGAAATTGAACACAATCAATTCAACCCCTATAGTGAGACTTTGTCAATGAATCCCATGATAAAAGACCTTAGAGAACCAAGTGAAGTCCACAAACTCAGGCATCATCTTGAGTTAACTCAATAAAAAAAATTAAAATTACCACAAAAATAGATAAAATTACCAACTCTAGTCCAGAAAATTATCAAGTCAAAATCCCCACATTTTGAAAGCCTTGCATTAGGTCAATTCATTGTTCTATATGGATATTTATTGTTTTTTATGTGCAATTTTTTCATTGATTTTTTTGAATACCCATGTTAAAATTAAAACATTCACCAAACCTATGATATTTTTTTATAAGACCATAAGAACTCAAATTAATACAACACAATTCAAAGGATGTGGGTAGTGATTTTTTTTATTAATTTTATGAAAATATAAATGGTGAAAAATCATAGTAGACAGCCACAATTTCCAAAATTTATGCTCATGAACATAAACATGGGTTAAAATCAGAATCAAGGCATACAAAATTATTTTATATCTAGTTTCAAAGTTTAAAATGTGTATTATCATGTTTAAGGTTAAATAATTTTTTTCTTCCATTAACAGTCATTATTTTTCATTTCAAATATTTTTTTCCTTTTTTTATGCTCATTTATTTATTTCATCCCACCATATTAGAATAAAAATATCACCAGTATTTAATGAAAAGAAAATTTAGAAGGGGTTAGAGGTAGAGGATATAAGTTATAAAAGGAAATTGAAATAATAAACATGGAACAAAACCACCCGGTTGTTGAAGTTTAAGTTCATGATTCTCCCGATTACTCCTTTGATCTCCATGTCCCTCAGAGAAACCTTCTCAATGACAAAAGATTGTGTTTGAAATATTAAAGAAAATTTTATTTGCCTTAAAAATACCTCAACCTCATCATCACCTGAATCTTATAAACCAACATCGTTAGAACAAAATAGAAACCCCTTGAGGTTCCCTTAAATAAAACAAAACAAAGACAAAAGGAAAGGGGGAAAATGTATCTAATTATTTTATCACACCAAAGATCAATACAAGTAACAAGTAAAAATAAAAAATAATAAAAAATCAAGAATATATATATATATATATATATTATCAAATATAAGTGTATATATATATATATAATGATGGAAGCACTATAGGACATAAGTAAGTGGCAGGAACACTCCCTTGTATCCCTGCAGTCATAGGTTGGAGTCCTACGGCTTAGCCGGACATGATGTGGTTCTCCCCACAACCTATGATGTGTCCTTTTAGACAAAAATATAAAAATATATTATATTTTTTATTTTTTTATTTTTATTTTATTTTTCCATTTTTTAAATATATATACACACATATACATACAAACACATACACATATAAAATAAAATATATATTACATAGAAGAACAATAAATTGGATATAAAAAAAATAAAATAAAAAACAAAAAGGTATAAGAAGAAAAAGAGTTGAAAATATTTTTTTTGAAATTGATTTTTTAACACACAAATACACAAAAAATAATAATAAATAAAATAAAATAAAAGCCATGCTGATGATGGGTTTCCTCCCATAAAGTTATTAGTTTAAAGTTTTTAGCTCGACTTGGACCCCCCAACTTACCTAATACTAACTTTCAACAATTTAATGACCAAATTTTCACCACTTATAAGAGATTGAGATTGATTATTTGTTTAGAATTTGTTTCATTCACAAACCTATGCTAAAAAATGAGTGGGAAAATCCAAGGAATATAAAAAATGGTTAGTCCAACTACTTTTTTAGTCTTTCATAAGACGTCAAGAATCATTCATTTTTTTTATTTATATTAAGATAAGAATGAATGAATACCATAATGTCTTGGTTATCACCTATGAAAGGATACTTGATTGGGGAAGGAAGGACAATAATTTTGAGTTTATCATGATAGAAATTTCCTAAAGAATATTTTAAATTTGAATTAAAATTAGTTTCTTCTCCAAGAAATTTAGAAATAATTTGTTATTTATGAAAAGATGTTTCAACCACCAGGTTTTCAATTTCAGTGTTTTGGTTTTGTACAAAATCAAAGTTGTAGATTTTCCCAAATGGTTCGGTAATTTTTGGTTCTAAAAAATAAACAATGGAATAATATTTAGGACACTCTATCCATGATTTAAAATCACCCTCTTATGAATATATAAAATCAATTTCCTATTTATGTAAAGACCCATATAAAATTCCTTTATGTTCTTCAGGTATACTAGGTTCAAAGGATGATTCTTTAGCATTTTTATGAGAAGTTTATGTGTAACAAGATTCTTCTATCAAAAAATGAGGAAGGGAAAACCTGTGTGGGAATGGTTTCAAAAAATATTTCAATGACTTATAGTTATACTCTCATGGATGAAACCTCATAAGCCATTCTATCTATTTTTATCACAATTTCTCAATTAATAGTTGTGGATTAGCCCATACAAGGGGTTGATCTAAATGGTCTATTCCAGGTAAATAATTATATTGTTGTAATTGTACACGAGAATGTTTAGATTGGATTTGTTGGGATTGAAACTCATTATAGGTTAGAATGTTTTATAGATCATAGGATTTCAAACATTGTGGTTGATTCTGTTGTTGATTATCCCACCAATAGAAACCAGAATGATCATTTTACATCACACTTAGTGTTGGGTAGTCAAAGTTGGGAGAATTTTACCATGTTAGTATTTATTCAAAACGGATTCCCATAGAAGTGAAATTGGGGGTGGGAATAGAGAATTTGGGTGAGAAAAGGATGATAGTGTCTAAGATAACTTACTTAGGTCCCTAAAAATGATGTAAAAATTTGGTCTTGTAGAAATTTACCCAAGTTTTTAGGGTTAAGCAGTCTATTATAGTGTATATTGGGTTTTCTAATCATAAGAGACCTAAGAAAAAACCTAAAAAAATGTATATTTTATGGATTATTTTTGGCTATAAAGTGGCCATATTTGGTTTGTTTTGAGATGGTTTAAATTAAAAGTAATAGACCTAAGTGAATTCAGTTTGAGAGAATGAGCTGATCCTAGGTTATATCTTGGAATGGATTTGATAAATTCCTTTTTATACTATTTCAATTTCTTAAATTTTAGATGGGTTCATTCAATGAAATAAAATTACCATCATTAATTAATGGTTTAATACCTAAAAAACCAAATACTAATCATTTATACACTTAGAGGATCATTTTTATGAGCACTCCAAGATAAAGGTTCGTATTATCACTTGAAGTGTGTGGCCTTGAAATTCAATAAGGATGATGAATTTTTAAGACCATCAAACAAAATTCTCAATTAATTATGGAACTCTTCCTTGGAGTTATCATAATAATTTTTATTAAGAAGATAATGTGATTTGAGAAACTTAAAATTGAAAGAAGAACATTATAAAGACAAATCAACATAATAAAATTACAATGAAACAAAACAACAAGAATTTATAAATCCTCCAACAACACTACCTTAAATAGTCATTTTATAAGCCTTGTTTAAAGACTACAATAGTTTAATTCATCTCAATTAATAGTGGTAGGCCTAGGTGTGTGGAAACTTAATAGAGAGAATACTTTTATACCCTTGAAAAAAATACGAGCCTGCTTGAATCCAACAAATAGACATGCCAAAATGAGTTTTTATATGGATGAATTGGGGTGAGAAATGGAAGAATAAAAGGAATATCAGGATATACCCTAACATAATACAAATATTTCATCCCAAATTGATGTTTTTTTGAGATATTATCGAAATGGTGGTCTATTTTTCTGGGACACTAAATCTGGCCTAGAATGTTATCTTCAACTTAGGCTGATTAGAAAACCTTTCAAAGATCAAAATTAGATGAGGTAAATACTTAATTAAATGTTTATTATGATTTAATATAACTATTTTTAAAATTTGAGCATCATTGTTATTGGATATTGTATGATACATTAATTTTATTTGGCTACTGTCCAGTTCACTTTTCCCAGAATGTTCTTGGTTCAAGGACCACTTAGGTAATCTTCCAATGTGATTCTTTAAGTTATAAATAAGAATTAAATATTCCCAATGGAATGGGAAACATTAAAATGATATATTAAATTAAAATAAATATCATTTATGGATTAACAATGTGTCTCAAAATGTACCAAGTAATAGTGTACTTTAAGTAAGAATTGAAATCATGATGTGAAGTAATGTTCAAATTGTAAAATGAACTAAAAAATTTGTTTATGAATAATTTATAGCATGGATATTATAATAAATAAAATTAATATTATCCTATTTTAGTTTATAATAAATATCTTTTTTATCACATGAGGCATCCAATGTCTGTTACACATGGTACAAATATAGTTTAACATCATGTGATGAGGACATTGTCATATAGTTTAACATCATTTGACTAGGATTTTAGGATTTTCAGTTTAATTTATTACATGTAATATGTGGATTAGGCTTATAATGGGGGTTACCTAGTCTTTTTCATGTCAGTAGGAGAGTAGGATATGAAACTAGAACTCATTAAAGTGAAAATTGAGTAGTTTCCCTTGATGATGCGACTGCTTGGGTAGTGCACATGGATCATAATGTTAGGGTTTCTATGATTAAGATAAAGTGGTGATGAGGTTATCTAGGAGATACTTGTATCAAATGGTCTATACTTGATGGTTTATGATACTAGTCATGGGGATGGTTGAGGCATGAGTGAACCTGGCTTGGATAGAAACAAGGCCCATGTGTACTTAACTTTTTCGAAGTTATGTCTGCTGAAAGGAGGCATGATGTAGGGGAATTAGAGGTGATTTCCAAAAATTATAGAGGTTTAATTAAGGTGTGGATCATGAGATGAAGCCTTCGTGAGACATGGTATCCCTTCCTTAAGAGGGTTCCCTAGTTTTTATGGGGTGGGTTTTGTGAAAGATAGAAGTCTCATGGAACCCTTTTAGGTGTGAAGCATTTTACACTATCACGAATGGAATGGTCCTTCATGATGGTCATATCTGCCATGGTATTAGGTTTTATAGTACCCATGGGAGTGTTTTTGTGAAATATTGATACTTGTACAAATCTATTTCACCTTTATCTCTCAAATGATGTAATTTCATGAATTCAGATATTTTTTTGGAAGACCAAAGGTCGAATCCCCCTTAAATGAAGGTTGAAGGGGATATTTATAGGTTACATGAAGGTTGAGACATATATTTAATTAATTATTAACATATTAATGTCATATGATCTTTCATGGTGCTCCAACACCTTTCATAAAACCTTCCTCTTTTTTGAAGGATTAAACTTTCATAAATACATCCCCATAGGTGGATTTTTCCCCATTTCAACCTAGATTCACCTCAAATCACCCATGAAAACCTTGAATTATCCTATAATTTTTTTTAAATGTCAAAAATGGAAAATAAAGATGAGAAAAGGCCTTATATTGATCAAGGATTAGACAACATCAACTAAAATTAGGGAGAAACTAAGGCTAATTGAGCAAAAATCCTCAAGATTCAAAGGGTTTCCTAGGTTTATAAAAAATCATTTTAAAATTGATAAATAACTTAGAGGGAGAATTGATTAGATTAATAGGGATTTTGAATAAATTAATAAACACATTTAAGACCCCAAAATTAATTCCCACGAGTTTCTCCTTTGATTTGGATATGATCTAAGGAAGAAGGGAATAGAAATTAACAATTTTGAAAAAGTATTTTGCTGAAACAGATTGCATCACAACTTGATGATGCCCATTGTGTTATTGAGTGCCCAAGATGAAATTTATTAGGATAAGGTGTGTCCCTAAGGACCTGGCTATTTTCACCTAACACAACCTCTAAAACAGGCATGATGTTCTTTCTCAATCCATGGTCAATAACTCCCCTATATGAGCACTATGGCTTGGCCATGACTTGGACAAGCCATTTCCCCCCTGTCTGTTTTGGGCCAAAAACCACCAAAACCACATTTTAGCATTGAAAATCCACCAAAACCTTCCAAGGTTCTACCAAAGTAAGAAAGAACTAAAAAACAAGGAAGATAATAAGGGATAAAGGATTCACATAAAAGAAACATAAGTGTTGGGACTTTACATAAGAGATAGGATACGACCCCAACATGATCAAAGATCTTGATGGGATCGAGTATCTAGGGCCTGAATTCCCTTTCACATATAGATATTCGAAGGAACACCTTATCACCAACTCTATACTCTATATCTCATCAATTTTTTTCTACATAAATATTTTGTTTACTTTTTCCTACTTTCATATGTCACTAAATTATTTGAACCTTTTTCATCATTTCTTGGACAAGGTTAGTACCTATCATCTTGCTTGCTCTAATTTCACCCCAATATATTGAATTCCTACATCTCTTCCCATATAGGGCCACATATGGTGCCATATGAATTCTAGAATGAAATCTATTTTTATATGAGAACTCTATCGAGGGAAGGTGTTGATCCCAATATCCTTTGATATCCAGTGAACAAGATCTCAACATATCCTATAGAGTGTGAATTTATCTCTTAGATTGAACACATATGTAAGGATGACATTCTTTGCTAAAACTCATCTTTGTATCCAATTATTTATGAATAATTCTCTAAAACATTGAGGTAAACCTCAGATCTTGATCAAATATAATGTATAGTGGTGATCCTTATAGGCTCACAACTTCCCTTATGTATATCTTGGTGTATTTTCAAGGGATAAATATTATTTGATCATAATAAAGCATGCTAAATTTGTAAGGTTACCGACTATAACCAAAATAACATGACGGCCTTTAGATGTTTTTTGGTGTCTTGTGATGAATTCCATGGTGATGCTTTCCCATTTCTATACTAGCGTGGGTAATGGTTACAACATAACCTTAAAATTTTGGCATTCATCCTTAGATTGTTGGCATACTAAGAATCAAGATAAAAATTCTAAAAATTCTCTATTCATGATATCCCAATAAAATTTCTATTTTAAATATCTATATGTTAGTGAAATTAGGTTAAATACCCTAAGAGGGTGGGGGTGAATCAGGGTATTCCAGATTAAAACAACCACCCCTTTGGATCTTGTTTTATTGTTAAACAAAACACTATTCTCTCTTATTCCCATAGAAATATATGAACAGAAATGAAATCATGCATGAGACACAATGATTTTTACTTGTTTTACCCTCACTGGGCTACATCCAAAGAGCATACAATGACAATGTGCTAATTGTACTAAATCCACTAAGGCTCACTGCCGAAAAATTTATTCAAGATAGATAAATTCTATTCCCAAGATCAATGACTTTAAAAGATTTAGGGTCTACTTAATATATTCCCAATGGAAACTCCCTATGTCTCTTTCTATGGCTCACTACCAATGTATAGGATCACTGTCTTCCTATTCCTTTTCTTACTACTCTGGTAAGTGATCTATTCACAGTTTATGAACTTGTAGCTCCCTTTATTTTCATGAAATCATGCATCCGAAACTATACTTAGATTCTCTATTGAAGTTCCTTTTTCACCCATAGATTAAATCCAATTTTCGGTGTACTTTTAGTTAGTGATTTTTTTTGTGAACTATCTAAGTCACTTTGTGAACTTCATTGATTCCTCCACATACTGCCTCCATGTACCACCTCTACGTACTGACTCTACAAACCATCTCAATGCACTACCTCTGCTTCTATAGAATTCCTTTTTCCATGGAATTATTCATCTAAGGACAGCTTATTCTTCTATGGACCAAATCATCCTCCATATACCACTTTCCTTTACAACCTATAGATCCCCGAAAAACCCCTTATGAATTGACTTCACAGACTACTTTTCCTTTCATGAAATCCTCCTCATGAACCACTTCACTTTGGAGAATCCTCCCACATGAACCACTTCAGGCTTTGAAAAATTTCTTCTCAAAGTGATGATTTTCTCTAATAAAATTTTATCTAAGTAATTATGGGATTGGCAGTCATTATATAGGAAAATAGATCAAAAAAATCTGCTAATCTGTTTTACTCAAATATTTGACGAGATATAGCCTTCACCTTGTACTGTGCATCCCCTGTAAACCATAATCACCCCGTGTACCATTTTCTCTATGCGGTCTGCATATAATTCTTGATCCTTTGTGGTTGAAAATTTCTTTAGAGAACGAATCCCTTCGTAGCTCTATAAATTATAGCCTCCTTTTCACAAATAATGATCCATCCTATGTACCGCTATCCTTCCACATTCCATTGTCCTCCCATGAACTACAAGCCTCCCCACGAACCATTTTCCCTACACGGTCTGTGTACTATCCTTCATGGTCCATGTACCATCCTTCATGGTCCATGTACCATCCTTCACAATCCAAATACCATTGCTATGCGGAAACCTTGATTTTTTTTTATTTTCATTTCCCATTTCGTGAACTCCTTTATGAAAAAACATTCATTTTCATAAAACCAAAATCTTGATTTTGAGGCCCAAAAATATGGAAAACACTGGGAAACTACACCACCTTAAACATGTTCTTCGATAAACACAAAACAACCTCATTCACAGTCATCTAGTTTTTAAAAAAAACACAATCACACCCAAAACCACCAAGAGGATTCCTTGAGGGATTTTCCACAACTATATCTCCCTTTGGGTTTTTTGATAACTCTTTACATTTAGATACATAATTATAGTTCTTTCTATATTCAATCAAAATTCATTTATTTTAATTAATATCATGATCAAGGATTTACTTAACACATACTTTAATCCCACATGAGCCATGATCAGCATGAGAAACAAGAGTAATATGAAAATTTCATCATTGAATCAATTCATTCCATTTCAAATCCACTCACCTACTTTCATCATGAACCTCAACTATCATGATATATAAACTTTGATCGATCACCTTTAGAATTTTCATATTTAATACTCCCCCTATGTCACAGCTCTCCCTAACAGCTTTCACTCCCCCCATCTCTCTCCTTCATGTGTCAGCTTCTCCCCGTGTCTTGAATAAGACATTTTATCCCTCTGAATAGCCACAATGTCCCCCCCCCTTTTCAATTAACCTAAAGGTCACTTTCTTATTTTCTACAATAGGGAAAATAACTCACATTAGTACATTAGAAAAAAACCATACCTTGGGGATATGGGGTCCCAAATACACACTTTTTCAAGTTTCGGGAGTCAACTAAGCTACAAGATCCAGTCAATGCCTTTAAAACTCTTCTTTAGGTAAGGCATTTTTTAGAACTCCCACAACCTATTGTTCTATAGAAACATACTCCAACTTCAAAATCCCTTACCCCACCTTCTCCTTGATAAAATGACACTTTATTTCAATGTTACTTTTACATGAGTGATGGAATTGATTTTTTCTCAGATTTATAGCACTTGAATTATCACAATGGATTCCGATCGGAGAATTCACTTCAACTCCCATATCATCAAGTTGATATTTCATCCATAATAATGGAGTGCATTCTTGAGTAGACACAATATAACCAGCTTCTATGGTTCTCAATGAAATTAAATATTGTTTCTTACTTATCTAAGAAGTAAAAAATCCACCAAGATAGATTGCACCACCTAACATTGATTTTGTATCATATGCTGAACCAACACAATATGCATCTGTTTATCCCAATAACTCTTACTGATATTTGTCATTGTACATCAAACAGAAATCCACCATGCCCTTGATATACCAAAGTATTATGTTTAATGCAAGAAAGTGGCTATCCTTGGTATTGCTTTGATATCTTATTTCTTGGCCCAAGGAAAAAACAATATTAGGTCTTTTTTCTATCAAATATAATAGATTGACCATGATTTTTTTGTATTATGTGATATTGGATGCATTGACTTCATCATCCTGTGATAGTTTCATCCAGGTATACACTAGATTCATCATATCCTTGGAATTATCCATTCAAAATCTTCTCAAAACATCCTTGGCATATTTTTATTCAGAAATGAACATTCCATTATTTTCTTATGTCACTTGTAAACCAAGTAAAAATGTTATCTCACCAATCATTGAAATTTCGAATTGTCTTTTCATGAATTTGGAAAATTTTATACACTATGCTACATCTGAACAACCAAAGATTATTTCATCAACATATGCCGGTACTATCATCCTTTTATTACTTTCATTGTTGACATACATATTTTAATTAACTCCACCATGCCGAAAACCTAGCTTCTTTAAAAAATGATCAAGCCTTGAATACCATGATCTCGGTTCTTTCTTCAACCCATATAGAGACTTCTTCAGCCGAAAAACTCTATTCCCATCTTCATGAATGATAAAACCATCTAGATGCTCAATGTAAACTTCTTCTTCCAGAAATCCATTTAGAAATTCTAACTTGACATCAATATAGAAAAAAATTAACTTTTATTTCACTACTATGGATAAGAATAATTTTATTTTCTCTAGCCATGTAATAGGTGAAAATGTTTTGTCAACATCGATACCCTCTATTTGGGAGTATCCTTTGCACACTAGTCATGATTTGTTTCGAATTACTGCACCATATTTATTAATTTTATTATGAAATAACCATTTAGTCCCAATGAAATTCTTATATTTTTGCCTCAAAATAATCTCCCATATCTGATTCTTCACAATTTGGTTAAGCTCTTCATTCATAGCTTAACCCAATTATCATATCCAGCTGCTTCATTAAAACTTTTAGGCAGTACCTGTGATAAGTACAATACTTGTTATAGAGTATTCATCCTCTATGTCTGCACTGGAGCTGTATGATCACCAATTATATTCTTTCTATAAATTTTATATCTTCTTTTCTATATTTATGAAGATATTAAATTGGTCTCATCCTTTTCATCATACAAATCTTTTTTTGAATCAGGCACCGGAACTAGAGAATCCTCAGATCTACTTATCCTTTCATCACTGTCCTAACATGTATTTCCTAAATATTTTTATCATTATCTATTATAATTACATAATGGATTCAAAAAACCTTTCTCAACCAATTATTGAATCATTTACATTATTTTCTTTTCTTTTAGTACCCAAGGAATATCCCTTCATCTCCATTGGATTCAAGATTCCTAATTTTCTACTCATTAAGAATGTAACAATTACTTTTGAAGACTCAAAATTTCTAAAATGTTGGATTATTTTCATACCATATCTCATATGGAGTCTTATCTTCTTTTGGATATAAAAAATCTTTATTTTATGTGTAGACTTATTTCATCACTACTTCTTTCCAAAACTTCTCTGGTATGTCCTTCTCAGTGAGCATTGTTCTAGTCCTTTTGTTGATAATTCTGTTCATTCTCTCAACAATTCCAATTTGATGTGGAGTTCTCAATTAAAATAATTGATGCCTTATCCCATGTTTCTTGATATAATCTTACACTTGGCTATTCATGAACTTGGTTCCATTATATTTTTTGATCTTTTGGATTTTTTGTCCTAATATCTTTTTCAACCTCCCGTCAATATATTATAATGCAACTGAAATGAAGAGAACATAGTATCTCCTCCCATTAATAGATCTTAGTAAAATTGGTCCGAAAAAATCAATATGAACCAACTCAAGAAATTTTGTTAACATTTTCTCTTTTTCCTTATATGTATTTCAAATGAGGTTTCCTTGTTGGTAAGCATCACACGTATGGGTACGATCATGTGATAATCTCCGGAGATCTCGAGTAGCATCATCTTTCACCAGATATTCCAAGAATTTTTGGATCAATTGGCCAACAAATTTATGCCATAACTAGTTTTTTATTTTTTGGATAGAAAGAACATATCTTCTTATCCACTCACAAGGTAGATATTTCATTTTTTACACTTTCCCTAAAACTCAACTATACTCTATTTTTCCTTGATGACACATAATTTATTTGAAAATATTATGGAATGTTCTGAGTCACACAATTGACTGACACTAATCAAGTTGTGATTGATACCTTCAATAACTAATACATCATCATGTATCATTTCTTCCCCCAAAACTTGTATTTTTATAATCCAACAATCTTCATGCCTTAATCATCGCCAAATATTATGATACCAACCTTATCATACCTGATTCTGGTCACCAGATATTTATTACCTATCATATGATAGGTGAATCCACTATCAATAATCCATATTCCAATGCGATCTTATGCTTTAAAAGAAATATCTGCAACTAATTCTTGTTCAACTATATTCTTCTTTTTCATCCATGTTTTTGACTTCATACTCAGTACTGATTGATAAACATGATCTTCCTTGAGGTATGATGGACCAACTTCATCTTGCAATACTGAAAAATGTTTTTTCATTTTTATCTCATTTGATGATCCATTTAATTTCTTCTTTTAACCACATTAATTATGTTTCAGAATATTTATATTCATTATTGATGAACAATATATTGAAATGTTCCCGAATCCTTCATATATGAAACAGTTTAAATCAAATTATCTTTTAGAAAATTGAGTTCTGTATGGCTGCCTCTGTTGCTCTTGTTCCCTTTGGTACCTCTTGGATATGGAACATAAATTTTGTTAGTGTCCCATATTTCCACAACGAGAACATCTCATGTGGGTTGTATTCTCATGTAGAAATACTACACCACTTGTTTTTTTGAGAAAAGTGAGCTCATAGGCACTTTATTTAGGACAAAGAAAATTTACAGGAGCCCGAAAGAAGAAACTTTACATTTTTCATGAAGAAATATTTGAAGCATATCTTAAGGAATAATGCTAGAGTATATGTGTACATACCTATAAATTCTTTTATTCACAAGGCCATCAGTAATATAGTTGTATTCTTAATAGGTATGAGTGATAATGTATCTCATAGAGGAGATTTTTTCAAGACAATTCACCAATTTTTCTATCAGCTACCGTGAAAGGTGAATCATTATCATCCTAATGGATTGAAAAATAGTAGTGGAGTCACATTCAAACCATATACTATTCCATCATATTTAGCATGCAAGATCAACTACTCTAATAAATCCCATCATTTCCGCTTCCAAGGCAGTGGAATGGCCACAAGGACCATAGAAGAACTCCACCACCTCACTGTTATGATTTATGAAAATGGACATATATCCCGATGGACCCAGGTTTACCCTTGAGGAACCATCTAAATTACAGTTGCACTAGCCATCAAAGGGAGGGAACCAGAATATTTCCACAGTTCCAGGGGGTTTAGGAAATTTACCTGCAAGGTTCAAGCACCTAAGACAACAAGGTCTCTAACCGAATTGCTACAACATTCATCATTCAACGAGTTTTCATTTTTTATTGTTGTAATAATAGTAAACATAAATTTTTTGGTATTTAATAAAATATGGGAGTGAATGGAATTATTTAAACCCTTCCAAATGGTGTGGAGTAGTTCTATGCAGGCCACCAAAAATAGGATTTCAATATGTCTGGAAAACTAGAAATTCTGAAGGGCATGTAGGAACTATTGCAGTGAGCCTATTTGAGGTGAGTATAGATCAAAGATTTCAAGTATATCCTTCCATTAAGATGTAGCAGTTTTGAATCATAAAAAGATATGATCCAATTCCTCCAAGTTCTAATATAAAAGAACACATTTGGACCACAATGAGATACTAACTATTTTCATATTCACATCAACCATAATTTTTTTGAGAGAGTGCCTCTAGAGTAGGGTGAATTTTGAATAAGTCAACCACCTTTTCTAGAGATAACAATCCATATTCAGTCCCCTTAGAGAATATGTTTATATAAATACTTGTAATCAAGATATACATTTGGAGACTTATCCCATATAATCATATCTTCCTGACTGGTAAAATCATGACTTTCAACACCTGTTGTTATTTCATCAGGGAGCAAGTCCAGATTATAAAACTGGTATTTGATTGAGATGTTCTAGTTAATTATAGAATTCTAAGATCTGACCAAATCAATTAAGGGATCTCCATTCTAATTGTCCTACCAAAAATTCAGAGAGGAACTTGATTTGACAATCCAATGAGAGTGCATATTTATTTTTTGGAAGATAATTTCCAGGACAATCCAAATGGAGGAATCCATGTATTTTTGTTTACCTTCTAGAAGCTTGGTTAGAAATATTTCTCTAAGAAATTCCAAGGAGACCATTTTCTTTTTGATTAACCTCAACAAAAATTGTGCCTGAAGTGATTGGATAAATAGATTCAGGTTTTTAATTCTGAGACCACCAAAGTCTTGAGGCATGCAACACTATTTCCAATAGGCTGCTATAACCTTTCTTTCCATCACATTGACACTCCAAAAAAACTTAATCATCATAGAATCAATTTATTTGATGAAAAAAGGGACAAAGATACACCACAAATGAGTAGACTAGATTTGAAGTCACCACATTCTTGACAAGTAAAATACGTCCTTCCATCGATAGTGACTTTCCTTTACAAGATTCAAGGGTCCTTATAATTTGACTCACAATATTAGAAAAGTGGGAATCACAAGGATTAACCTAGAAAATTGGAACTCCAAGTTAAGTAAAGGGGATGAATTCTTCTTTTATTACCATCTCATTAATGATGGAACACTTGAGGATGAAATGTTCTTTCCAAAGTAAATGAATGACTTTCTCCAGTTGGTCTCTAGGAATGAAACATTTTCATAGTGTAAGAGGGAGTTTTTGATGTTTTTGATATTTTGACTGCCTCCTTGAGTAAAAATGGTAATATCATCCACAAAAAATAGGTGGGAAGGGGCGGATATACCTATAGCTACTCTGATAGTCGTCATTTCACATGTATCCACCATGTGAAGGAGAAGTCTGCTGAGATAATCCTCTACAATTGTAAATATAATGGCTGAAAGAGGATACCCTTACCTTAAACACCATAGAATTTGAATTATCCTTATGGGGATCCATTGATAAGGAGGTATATGAGAGTAGATCCTATAAAGGTTGTTATAGCATCCCGCCTTTTTATCACATAAACTTTCATTACATTTTACAAAACTGAGGATCTTTAAGGTTTAGTGTCTTGGAAACCAGGAACTTAAAACATGAAAACATACATAAAACATTCTTCCTAAACCCTTGAAAGGATTCTACTTAAGTTCATCCAAGGTTCATTACTGCATCTCATAACCTGGGGACATACAATAAAAGAAAGGGTGAGAAGAAGGCCCAGTAAGGGAAACAAGAGAAACATTTTACATGTGAACTTGAGATACTTCAATAAGGACATGAAAAGAACTTTAAGGCATGAAAATGAAACCATGAATCATATCATAATAAAAATAACATTTTTAATAACTTGAATATGTGGCTACAACATTTAATATTGACAATCGTTTCGTTTCACCAAGGTCCATCCCCAAGGTGTCGTTAAAAATTACCAAGGTTATTCACCAAGGCGTCGTTAAAAATGGTCATCTCTAGAGATTAAGTCTCTACCCAATGCATCAGAGCGCTATTAGGGAACACACTTAAATTTGCCTTTATTATCATGTTATCCACATATATCATCATCAAACATTTCATAAATAACCCATATAGCATAAAATAAATGGGTTTCATTTCATAATCATAACGTTTTAAAAACTGCTTTAAAGACATGATCTTTACGTTACTTTAAACCCATGGAAAGGGAAAGCGGGTTTCATGTATGTAAATACCAGAATTTAAAATAGAACATTTTTGTATATATGTGAATAAAACTGTAGAAATAAGAGCTTTGAGTATTCACTTAATAACATGAAGTAATTTTGAGAAAAAGAGAGAGGCATTTTGAGATGAAAATTCTGCAGCACAACGGCTACGTTACAAGGTTTTAGAAAACGTTGAAAAGAGAGGGGACATGGGTCAAACAATGATAAAGGAACCATAAAACAGTAGAGGGACAGAATATAAGGGATTTAAGAACATGATAATGAAATTGGAAAATATACCATATGAAATGAAGAACATGAAAGGAAGACAAAAATAAGATTTCTCTTATGAAAATTTGGCAGCCTAACAGCATTACATAAACTTTAACCAAAAATGAATTGATGATGTCAAATAGGGTCTCTCATAATATGAACATAAAAGATCAGTATGATAGATATAGAGACCATACCCCAACATAATAAAAAGGAACTTGCAAGACTTGACATGGAATTAGAACTTTGAAAAGGAGAAGGGCGAAAGAATCCCTTAAAAATTCGGTAGCCTAACGACGTCACTTAAACTTCAACAAAAATGAATTGATGAGATAAAATAGGGTCTCTAATCATATGAACATAAGAGTCCAGTATGATAGATATAGATATCATACCCAAACATAACAGAAAGGAACTTGAAAGAATTGACATGAAAGTAGAACTTCAAAACGAGAAGGGTGAAGAACCACTTAAAAATTCGGCAGCCTAACGACGCCACTTAAAATTTCAAAAAACTGAATTGAAGAGATCAAATGGGGTCTCTCATCATATGATCATAAAAGATCAGTATGATAAATTTAGAGATCATACCCTAACATAATAAAAAGGAACTAGAAATACTTTACATGATAATAGATCTTGAAAAATGAGAAGGGAGAAAGAATCCGTTACAAAAATTTTCTACAGCCTAACGACGCCACTTAAAACTTCATAAAACGAAATAATGAGAGTAAGAGGGGATCTCTAATTATGTGAACATGAAAAGGGAAGTAAGAGGAGTATAAAAGAACACCCTTTAACATAAGAACATGGATAATAAAAGAAATTACATAAAAGAGATTTCTTGAAAAGAAAGAGAGAGATCGGATCCCTTACCTTAAAACGTAACACTTAAAACTCAAAGGTTTGGACCTTGAGGTCTTGGGGGCACCTTGGGAGGACTCATTGGGAGGTAAGGAGACCAGAACTTCGTTGGGGGAGAGTTGGGAGTGAAAACTAAAGGAGGAAAGGGTGGGTATTTATAGGGAAAGTGAGGGGACAAGGCATTAATGGCCAATGGACACCTCACAAGTGCTTTTCTCAAAACCATGTGCTCTCCCTTGGAATTTACCATGGAGTTAGGCCACATGGGTCCCCCAAAACAATAATTCATCACCCTTGGCCGGCCAACCCTTAAAATATCTTATGACATCATCATGACACAGTTATGATGTCATTAAACATACCAAAACCCTAAAACTGTATTTTTTACTATTCACTGAAAATTCAACTTTCTCAGAAAAATCCCCAAACTTCAAATTAACCAAATATCAAGGCTGTGATTTCAAAAATGAACTCCATTTTATAAAAAAAAATTTTCTAAAAATTTTTAATTTTATTTTTAAATAAATACAGTATTCACCGAAAATTCATTTTTTTAGAAAAATCCCCAAAAATTACCATAACATAATATCGATGCTCTGAGTTTAAAAATAAAGTCCATTTTATAAAAATAATTTTCTAATTATTTTTAATTAAAATTTTAATTAAAAAACACTATTCGCCCGAAAAAACTAATACTTGACTAATAATTTATGAAACCATTATTTAACCATTTTATTGAATCACATTACTTAAATCAAGGTGCCTAGATTATACTAATACTTTATTTAAGTGAGATTACTAATCCATTTTGACTCGTTACTAATCCTAATCATAAAATCACTATTCATATTTTACTATTCATCAAAAATCAATTTGATCTTATTAGACTCTAAATTTAGAACTGAACATAATTGTAGAAGACCATTTTTTGCAAATCATTACACATTTTTAATTATTTAAGGTTTAAAAAAACATTTTTAAAATATAATTTTTCTAAAACTCATAAAAAATATTCATACTATATTTATCCGGTCATTTGAAAATTCATAAACTTCATCATAAGAAGAAATCCCAATTTTTATTTAAAACAAAGGATTACACAAGGTAGTTACGGTCTCCTTACATATCCCCTTATCACACCAGCATATGACCTAAGTGTAAGGTATGATAAGGTGAGAGAATACGAGGGAGGCTCGGCCAACATCGCACGAGTAGTAATTTCTATCAGTTTGAACTTCTCGCGAAGGCGATCCCGTTCTAGCTTCACACGATGAAGTTCAGCTTGGGTTTGGTCCAGAGCAAAGCCCAGTGGTGCAACCTCCTTCCCAAGTTCTATTAGATGGGATTTGATCGGTTCAAGACTACTGGGTGAGGCCATCGAATCTTCTTTCTATATTAATTAACCAAGATTACTTGTATTTAGAGAAAATAATCAAAACATTTAGTTTCCAGTGGTCATATAACAGTCAAAAACCAACGGTATCATTTTAATTATACTCATGTTATCAAATGAAATATTTTTGTGGAGTATAAAAATAAAATAAAATAACACATAAAATTAGGAAAAAAGATTTATTCAAAATTTCGGGTCGTTACAATCTTCCCCCCTTAAGAAATTACGTCCTCGCAATTTTTTTAAAATTAGGTTTTGAAATTTCATTAAAAGTACCACATCAGAAAAGGAGTCAGTAAAACTATTACTTTAAAAGAAAGAAAGGGAAGTATGAAGGTCATCCAAGTTAGCCCACACTAGGATTCCATGTAGGAAAACATGGACATGGAAGAAAAATAAAGGGTCAAGTTCTGAGGGAGAGTGATAGAGAACGTGATTAGGAGAAAGTTAACCATAAGAAAATCCCAAACTTATGATGTGTGTAAACAGTCATTGATTACCTAGTAGGAAACGTAAACCAACAACGTTTTTGTTTTATGTTCCTTTTCATAATTTTGAGGAATTCATTTACTACATAGAACAAAAACATAAGAAAATATACCTACCTTCATGTAGAGTTTCATCCTTTAATAAGTTTATACCAAAACTAATATTTTCTCCAAAAGATGAGCATTAAAAAATACTTGGTCTCATCAAAACACAAGAATCATCTTCTAGAGAATCACATAATCCACAAAAGATTAACTATCTATTTCTTCTATCTTTAAACATTATCCCAAAAACAGAAAGGGTAAGGTAAAACAACTCTTCAAAAAGAAAGAATCCCATAGGAAGGGAAACTATTTCTAAATCTTCAAAGTTCCATGGTACTACCCAAAGTTCATCATAGACCATCCCATAAATAACGGTCCTTAAAATTCCTCAAAATAAACCAAACTAAGATTGAAACCCAAATAAAAGAGGGATTTGATAACATAGTCTTCCAAAATAAACTTCATTGTTCATCTCCAAACAACATCAACCACACCTAACATCTTATAAAAAAAGTAGCTAATCTAAACATATTTTACCCAAGATTGGTTAATCATTCCCATAAGTAACCTAAATTACTATAAGTCCACCTTAAATTCATTGATTCTTCAAAATATAAGTCAACCTTACTCCTCAATGAAAATACCATAGTAATCTATTTACCTTGATCATATAGGGTCCTCAAAATAGTGAATGTCTTCCAAAATAATAATCATCTTTTAATCCCATAATCATCTTTGTCGTATTAATACGGCAATCATAGCATTTCCTATCACATTGGTTGTTGGGGCATGTTCTTCCATTTCCCACCATTAACTAAGAAAAGAAGCTATAATTAGGGGCTTAAATACTTAGCCAATAATCATGAAAAGAAACTTAAATCATATAAGGATAACTTGTAGAAGAAAAGTATACCCTAACTTGTGATCCCCTAGGTTCCCATCTAGGTTATCCATGATCATATATTCTTATGTGAACCTTTATTTTATTTTATCTTTGTTCCTTTAACAATGGTTCATACTAAGCTTATGAATTTACCAAAGCATATCCCCCGGGAGTGTCGTAACCAAGAGTGTAGCAAGGCCCGTTGTCGTGTACCAGTTCCCGTTCGAGTCTAGCTCAAAGCGGTGTTTTCGGGTTTTACCCCTATGTACATCTGTGCCAGAGCCACCTCTACCTGCTCGTATCCAGACAGGGATGTATTTTCTTGGAAACCCCTTACTCAATACTCACCAAAATACCAGGAATATTTCCTATATTTAAAATTTTCTATAGGGTTCTTCCTAGAGTTTTCATATCCTAATTTCCACAAATAACTAAACCATCCTTTGATACCAACTATAGCATCCCGCCTTTTTATCAAATAAACTTTCATTACATTTTACAAAACCGAGGATCTTTAAGGTTTAGTGTCTTGGAAACCAGGAACTTAAAACATGAAAACATACATAAAACATTCTTCTTAAACCCTTGAAAGGATTTTCCTTAAGTTCATCCAAGGTTCATTACTGCATCTCATAACCTGGGGACATACAACAAAAGAAAGGGTGAGCAGAAGGCCAAGTAAGGAAAACAAGAGAAACATTTTACATGTGAACTTGAGATACTTCAATAAGGACATGAAAAGAACTTTAATGCATGAAAATGAAACCATGAAGCATATCATAATAAAAATAACATTTTTCATAACTTGACGATGTGGCTACAACATTTATTGACAATCGTTTCGTTTCACCAAGGTCCATCCCCAAGGTGTCGTTAAAAATTACCAAGGTTATTCACCAAGGTGTCGTTAAAAATGGTCATCTCTAGAGATTAATTCTTTACCCAATGCATTGGAGCGCTATCAGGGCGCACCCTTAAATTTTCATTTATTATCATGTGAGACACATATATCATCATCAAAAATTTCATAAATAACCCATATAGCATAAAATAAATGGGTTTCATTTCATAATCATAACGTTTTAAAAACTGCTTTAAAGATATGATCTTTACGTTACTTTAAACCCACGGAAAGGGAAAGCGGGTGTCATGTATGTCAATACCATAATTTAAAATAGAAAATTTTTGTATATATGTGAATAACCCTGTAGAAATAAGATATTTGAGTATTCACTTAATAACATGAAGTAATTTTGAGAAAAAGATAGAGGCATTTTGAGACAAAAATTCTGCAGCACAACGGCTACGTTACAAGGTTTTAGAAAATGTTGAAAAGAGAGGGGACATGGGTAAAACAATGATAAATGACCCATAAAACAGCAGAGGGACAAAATATAAGGGATTTAAGAACATGGTAATGAAATTTGAAAATATACCATATGAAATGAAGAACATTAAAGGAAGACAGAAATAAGATTTCTCTTATGAAAATTCGGCAGCCTAACAGCGTTACATAAACTTCAACCAAAAATGAATTGATGATGTCAAATAGGGTCTCTCATCATATGAACATAAAATATCATTATGATAGATATAGAGATCATACTCCAACATAATAAAAAGTAACTTGCAAGACTTGACATGGAATTATAACTTTGAAAAGGAGAAGGGCAAAAGAATCCCTTAAAAATTCGGCAGCCTAACGGCTTCACTTAAACTTCAACAAAAATGAATTGATGAGATAAAATAGGGTCTCTCATCATATGAAAATAAGAGTCCAGTATGATAGATATAGAGATCATACCCCAACATAACAAAAAGGAACTTGAAAGAATTGACATGAAAGTAGAACTTTAAAACGAGAAGGGTGAAGAACCACTTAAAAATTCGGCAGCCTAATGGCGGCACTTAAAACTTCAAAAAACTGAATTGAAGAGATCAAATGGGGTCTCTCATCATATGATAATAAAAGATCAGTATGATAAATTTAGAGATCATACCCCAACATAATAAAAAGGAACTTGAAATACTTTACATGATAATAGATCTTGAAAAATGAGAAGGGAGAAAGAATCCGTTACAAAAATTTCGGCAGCCTAACGGCGCCACTTAAAACTTCATAAAACGAAATAATGAGAGTAAGAGGGGATATCTCATTATGTGAACATGAAAAGGGCAGTAAGAGGAGTATAAAAGAACACCCTTTAAGATAAGAACATGGAGAATAAAAGAAATTACATAAAAGAGATTTCTTGAAAAGAAAGAGAGAGATCAGATCCATTACCTTAAAACATAACTCTTAAAACTCAAAGGTTTGGACCTTGAGGGCTTGGGGGCACCTTGGGCGGACTCCTTGGGAGGTAAGGATACCATAAATTCGTTGGGGGAGAGTTGGGAGTGAAAACTAAAGGAGGAAAGGGTGGGTATTTATAGGGAAAGTGAAGGGACAAGGCATTAATGACCAATGGACACCTCACAAGTGCTTTTCTCAAAACCATGTGCTCTCCCTTGGCATTTACCATGGAGTTAGGCCACATGGGGCCCCCAAAACAATAATTCATCACCCTTGGCCGGAAAACCCTTAAAATATCTTATGACATCATCATGACACAGTTATGATGTCATTAAACATACCGAAACCCTAAAACTGTATTTTTACTATTCACTGAAAATTCAACTTTCTCAGAAAAATCCCCAAATTTCACATTAACCAAATATCAAGGCTCTGATTTCAAAAATGAACTCCATTTTATAAAAATAATTTTCTAAATATTTTTAATTCTATTTTTAAATAAATACACTATTCACCGAAAATTCATTTTTTTAGAAAAATCCCTAAAAATTACCATAACATAATATCAATGCTCTAAGTTTAAAAAAAGTCCATTTTATAAAAATAATTTTCTAATTATTTTTAATTAAAATTTTAATTAAAAAACACTATTCACTCGAAAAAACTAATACTTGACTAATAATTTATGAAACCATTATTTAACCATTTTATTGAATCACATTACTTAAATCAAGGTGCCTAGATTATACTAATACTTTATTTAAGTGAGATTACTAATCCATTTGGACTCATTACTAATCCTAATCATAAAATCACTATTCATATTTTACTATTCATCAAAAATCAATTTGATCTTATTAGACTCTAAATTTTGTACTGAACATAATTGTACAAGACCATTTTTTGCAAATCATTACACATTTTTAATTATTTAAGGTTTAAAAAAACATTTTTAAAATATACTTTTTCTAAAACTCATCAAAAATATGCATACTATATTTATCCGGTCATTTGAAAATTCATAAAATTCATCATAAGAAGAAATCCCAATTTTTATTTAAAACAAAGGATTACACAAGGCAGTTACGGTCTCCTTACATAGCCCCTTATCACACCAGCATAGGACCTAAGTGTAAGGTGTGCTAAGTTGAGAGAATCCGAGGGAGGCTCGGCCAACATCGCACGAGTAGTAATTTCTATCAGTTTGAACTTCTCGCGAAGGCGATCCCGTTCTAGCTTCACACGATGAAGCTTAGCTTGGGTTTGGTCCAGAGAAAAGCCCAGTGGTGCTACCTCCTTCCCAAGTTCTGTTAGATGGGATTCAATCGGTCCAAGACTACTGGGTGAGGCCATCGAATCTTCTTTCTATATTAACTAACCAAGATTACTTGTATTTAGAGACAATAATCAAAACGTTTAGTTTCCAGCGGTCATATTGACCAATGGTCATATAACAGTAAAAAACCAACGGTATCATTTTAATTATACTCATGTTATCAAATGAAACATTTTTCTAGAGTATAAAAATAAAATAAAATAACACATAAAATTAGGAAACAAGATTTATTCAAAATTTCGGGTCGTTACAGTTGTTATCTAGTGTATAAATTGCATGCTGAAGCCAAAAATGTGGATCACCTTGCTTATGAAATTCCAATCCATCATGTCAAAGGCCTTCATGATTTCAAGTTTGAGAGCCATGTTTCCACCCATGTATTAATTTCAAAGGAGGTCAACACACTCTAAAGAGGTGAGTAAAAAATCTTGGATACTCCTTCCTTTCAAAAATACAAATCGGTTTCGAGATATGATTTTATCCAAGACTCTAGAAAGTTTGTTATAAAGGATTTTCATAATAATATTATGGATTATGTTGACAATAGCTATTGGAATGAATTGAATGATGTAACTAGAATTATCCAATTTTGTAATTAAGGCAATAAATTAGTAATTAAAGCTTTGAGTGATAGACCCACCCTCGAAAACATTCTTGAAAAGCTTATACACATCATTTTGGATTATATCCCAATAGGGCTAAAAGAAAATATTTTTGAATCCATTTGATCTAGGTGATATTTATTTCTTGATCCCAAATAATTCCACCTTAATTTTCATGTCAAGAGGTGTAGATGTGAGCAAGGAGTTTTCCTCCTTAGTTATCAACCTAGGAATTATATTTTTATTTAGCATCACATTCTTTGGTGGTCCATTAAAAATATTCATGTAGAAGAAGACAATATGATCTGAAAGATCGTGATTTTCCTCAAAGAGTCTATATCCATATTTAAGTAGTGAGAGGGGTCTATTTTCCCTTTGAATCATTTTTATATAATTGAAATTTTTTGTGTTTCTATCTCTATCAGAAAGCCACTTGACTTTGAAGATGTCTTTATTGACGCAGTCTCTAATTTTGATGAGGATTTGAAGCTTGGATGAAATCTCAAATTCATGGGATGAATCCCTAGAGAAATTTATGTTTTATAATTGATTCCTGTATTTCATGTAAAGGGAACTCAAAGGAATAAATTTCTACATCAAGATAGATTAACTTTTTTTTATCCATTCCTTTAGCTTTTTCTTGAGCATCTTGAGCTTTGAAATACAAGTCAGGGGGTTGGAAACACATTCATGCAAGACCCAAGAGTCCTGAATATTTTTTGAGAAATATAGAATGGCATCCCAGGAATTTTTAAACCTGAAATGAAGAGGTTGCCTTATATCATTATTAAAAAGACTAATTAGAATAGGATTATGGTCAAAATTGTGTTTAAAAAAAAGACACATGTTATTGATTTCCAATTTCCAAGAAAATCATCATAGACAAATGCCCTATCAATTATTCTAGACTTCATACCATTTAAGTGTCTCCTATACCATGTAAACTTGTCCCCTATGAGGTTGATTTCATTAAGGCCTACTTCATCAGCACATGATCTAAAGTCCTTGATGGAGATAGAGTTGTAAATTGGTCCCAATTTTTCATCTGCATGTAGAATAGAGTTGAAGTCACCAATTATAGTCCATGGGTCAATGATCATGTTGGACAGATTCCTGATTTTCATCCATAGTGGTATCCTATCCATGTAATTTCTAAAATCATATAAAATTGAGAAGAACATTCTCTGTATATATATATCAAATATACAGGTGATGACTTGGTTATCCTCATAGAAAATGATAGGGTTTTCAACTCTGTTGTGCACCAAGAGCCAGATTCTCTCAAAGTTGGATTCGGTACGGGTAGTACCCTGCCTAGCATATCCCCTACTATTGAAAAGAGTGGTTTGATCTGATGAAATAATTTTTGGATCAGAAATTCCAATGATGTCAGTTTTGTACCTACCTGTAAGGAGCTTGAGGGAACCTTCCGTGCTATGGTTGGCTATCCCCTGACAATTCTAAAAAATTATCCCCATTTTGGGTTTAGCTTGGGGGTGAGTCCAGCTTTGTATTTCATACCCATTTTCCTTTGTTATTTTTTGGAAGCCCCTAATTTTTTAGTATTTGTGTAAAATTTAGAATCTCTAGAAACTGAAATAGTCTGAACCTGAGTGTAACCATTGGCATCCTCTTTCATAGGATTTTGAACATGAATTTATTCATTGGGGGAGCCCGTTGTGTTTTAAACATGCAACTATGTTGGTACCTAATTTTTTTCTAGAGAGTGTTGGGTCTATGTGAATTCATTTTCATCCTATTTTATGGAGGTTGGGATAGGAATTTCTTCATTTTGAATGCATCTAGAGTTCTGCACATGAGCTTCAGGTGTTTCCTCTTTATTTTCCAGAGTGAGATGGGTCATTTCTGGAATGACTAGGGAATTTTACTACTGAATGGATGCATCAATATATGAGGATATGGGATTGACCAAGAATTCCTCATATTTAGAGGATAGATAAGTGGATACCAAATCTAATGATATATCTAAGAAGCAAAGTTCAAGTGGATCTTCCTGCTGCTCACTAGTTTCAGGAGTACTGGTTGGATTCCCAAAATTTCACATTTTTTCACTTCTTCTTCAACTAGAGCCACCCAAGAGAAACTCATAGGGACATATTTGTTATAATTTACTCAATTATATGGGATAGATGAATCCTTTTTTCTATAGATTACCTGGTTACTATTCTTTCCTAATGAAATTTCCTTCCAAGAAGTGGTGTTAATAGCTAGCTAAACCATCTTATGAACCACTCGACAGTTGTTGATTACATGCCCCACCATCTTACAGTTCTCACAATATAAGGGGAGATTCTCAAATTCATATTTGATCTCTAATTAGTGATCATTAAAAACCAGGGAGACCTATGAGGGAGTAGGTAATTCCATATTAATTTCAATTATCAGTCTTTTATAAAGACTGAAATATCCACTGATGGTGCGCTGATCAATCTTAAATGGTGTTCCAATTATAGATGCATGGTCATTTAGAATTTTGGGATGCCAATATATACATGGGATCCCATGGATCTTGGTCCAGACCTATGCAAGAGAGTGCCTTTGTAGAAAAGGATTGAATTTAACATCCCAATCTTAAATCCCGATGAACCCTAGTTTGAGATTAATGTTACTAGCATGCCAAAACGCATCAAGATCTTCTTGTTTCTCCAAATTTATATGAAAGTAACCCTTTATGACTGGTATGAGGTTCCATTTTGATAAATTACAATAGTGGGAAATTATGTCCTTTAGATCTGTATACGACGAGGGTTTCCCTCCCTTCTCATAAGAAACACCACCTAACACTGAATACTTTCATAGATCTTTCCTTTTCTTAAGCGCGTCTGGATTTTAAACCACCATAATATATCCATCCCCCAATCAATTAAGAACTAGTGTATTGTTGGAAACCTCATTAGAATAGCCGATGATGGATTCCAAAAAATGAGATGGATTTTTGGGGTATATCGTAAGAAGTAGAACCTACCTCATAATTTCTCTAAATTTTCTTAGAATATCTTTCCCATTTAGGATTAAAATATTCCATGTATAATCTAGATATTAGTAGAAGTAGTCTTTGTTTTCACCAATTTGAAAGTGGAATCCTCCTACACTTCCTGTCATCAAAAACCAACTACACCACCTGTTCTCCCTTGGGTTCTCTAAATTTTATTATTATGATTCATTCCCAAATCAATCTTCAACCTCAGAGTGGAATATTGTGGTATAACTTATACCATTAATTATTTATTTTTATAATCAATCCCAATAATAACTGTATCATTCTGATAAATCATTTTCCTTTACTAACACTCGTTTGTCTACTTCACTAGAACACTGAACTCTACTTTTATTTTTTCTATTGCTTGTGTGTCCTGCTTTCTTGGAATCAGGAGTTTCTCTCGATCATTCACTTTTCTTTGCATACTGACAACTTCATTTTCAATCTATTCTATACGTTTGATTTTATCTTTTCCATTATTTGTCAAAATATCAATTTCTATTTTATGTTCTTCAATTTTGAGTTTTTACTCAAGCACCTTTTATGAGATTTATGGTGTTAAGGAATATAGTTTTTCAATTTCTTTATTTTTCTCTGACTTCTCTTCTTCCTACTGCTATATACAGAGTTTGGAATCATGAACCTCTTTTTTGGATTTATTTGTTTTGGATCTACAAGCATCTATCTCTTCAAGAGAACCTTATAATTTAGCATGAAGTTAAAATCTTACTTCTACCTCTCCCTAATCACTGTAGCTTTCTTCATTTGTTTGAGAATTTCCCACAAATGACACCATAGAATCTAATTTATGGTCCTTGTAGTCCTCCAACTCTTCTTCCTTAGATTCTTATAAACTTTCATATTCACATGAATGTATATTCTTCCTTTTGAAGATATTTCTCTTTTCACTTCTCCTACCTTTCCCATTGGGTGAATACTTCTTCTAGGGAATTTCATCTCTGTCTTCATCATCACATTCAATCTAATTTAGACACTTTTCTATAAAATGTCCAATTTTTCCCCATCAGAAGCATGCAAGTGGAAGTTTACCTTTGAACTTTACTCTTCCTTTTTGTATATTTGAAGAGATAAATGACATGATATTATCAAAATTTTCTTCATTATGAATATCTTCATCAGATAGATTCTTCATGACCTTGAATTCAACTTCTTTAGACTTCCCCTTTTCCACAACATCATTATCATCATTTCTCATTTCATGTGAAACAAGAGTACTGTGAAAATTATCCAATTTCATCTACTTAGGATCTTAATCTTTCAATATAGAAACCTCTAGATTAAATTGAGGTGGGAGTTTTCTTAATATATTCTTGTAAATCTTATTATCTTTAATAATTTCTCCAATACCATGCATGTCTTCCAAAACAACATTTACCCAATCAAATAATGTATCAATAAACTCATTAGAGTGCATTCTGAGATCCTCATATTTGTTCTATAGAACCTATTTATTTTCTTCTCTCACTTTTGAGTCACCCTCACAAATGTTCAACAGATTTTCCCACATAGAATGTGATGCTCTACATGACTTTACCTTCATATAGATTTCATTAGATAGGTATCCCCCTAAAGCATTAATCCCTTTAGAATCAGCATCAAATTCCCTTATACCAACATCTAATAAAGAACCACTATCGATATTGGATGAAATTCCATGCATATATGTTGTAAGACATTCATTCCTAATGACCAAAATTAGTGCTGCATCCAATTATTCCATAATTGAAAATTATTTCCATTAATGATCATAATATTTTTGTGATTGAAAAAATCTATTTCTTCTACTGAGAGAGAACCACTGACTTTCAACCTTTATCTTTAATACCAATTGTTATACCAATTAGTTTAAATACCCTAAGAGGGGGGGGGGGGGGGGGGGTGAATCAGGGTATAAAAAATTAAAAAAGGGCCCTTCGGTTCTTATTTCATCATTAAAAAAACACTATTCTCTCTTCTTTCCATAGAAATATATGAACAAAAATGAAATCATTCACGTGACACAATGATTTTTACTTGGTTCACCCTCACTAGGTTATGTCCAAGGAGCATAAAATGGTAATGTTACAATTATACCAAATTCACTAAGGCTCATTTCCAATAAACATGTTTGGGATAGATCACTTCTATTCCCATGATCACTACCTTTTCAAGATTTAGGGTCTGCTCACTACATCCCCAAGGGTGAATACCTATATCTCTTTCTCTATATCACTACCAGTGGAAATGATCATCATCTTACTCTTCCTTTGTTTACTTATATTGGAAGGGATCTATTCACAGTTTATGGACTTGTATATCCCTTAATTTTCATGAAAGAACGCATCCTCAACTATAGGTAGATGCTCTATTGAAGTTTCTTTTTCATCTATAGATGAAATCCAATTTTCTGAGTACTGTTAGTTAGTGGAAATTGATTTTTCAAATTGTTTAAGTCCCTTCATTAACTTCCTTTCTTCCTATGTATACCTCCTTTTCATACCACCTCCATGTACTGCCTTTGCAAACCATCTCCACATACCACCTACATTTCTGCAGAATTCCTTCTTCTGCAGACTGCTTTTTTCATGAACCACTTCTTCTTTCTCAGACTAACTCCTCCTCCATATACCACTTTCCCTTGCAAGATATAGATCCCCACAAAACCCCTTCCATGAACTGACTTTGTGGACCAATTTTCCTTTCATGTAATCCTCCTCATGAACCAATTTACTTTGCAGAATTCTCCCTTGTAAACCACTTTAGTCTTTACTAAATTTCATCCCAGATCGATGATTTTATCTAATGAAATTTTATCTAAGTAATTATGGGATTAACTATACTTATATTGGAAAATATATCTACAAAATTTTATAATCCATTTTACTCAAATATTTGATGTGGTACAGCCGTCACTGCATACTATGCATCTCTCGTAAACCAAAATCGCATCGCGTACCATTTTCTCTATGCGGTCGGCATAGCGTCTTCAATCCTTCACAGTGGACAATTTCTTCTGAGAATTAATCCCTTCGCAGATCCATAAATCACCACCTCCTTTTTGTGAATGATTTTCCATCATGCGTTCCACAAGCCTTCCATGTACCATTGTCCTCTCGCAAACTACAAGCCTCACCGCGAACCATTTTCCCTATGTGGTTCACGTATGGGACTTTGTGGTCTATGTATAATCCTTCATGGTATACATACCATCCTTTGTAGTTTTCATAACATTTCTATGAAAAAACCCTAACTTTAATAATTTTTCATTTCCATTCTGAAAACTCCTTTGTGAAAAAACATTCATTTTTCCAAAAACCAAACTCCCGATTTTGAGGCCCAAAAATTTGGAAAACACTAGGAAACTACTCCACCTTAAACACCTTCTTTGGAAAAAACTAACCAACCTTATTCATGATCATAAATATTTGTCAACAAACACAATCACACCTAAAAACACTAAGAGGACACCTTGAGGGATTTTGTACAAACACTACACATCTTCATACTTCTTGAATGTATAGAGAATGGTGATTTATGTGCATCATCCAAAAGTTCCATATTCAATTATTAATTTTATGGGAAACATATCCAAGTTCCAAAATTTATAACCCAATATTTATCAAATTTGAACTTTAGAATATTCATTACCCTTTCTATAGATATACATCATCTTTCCAGGCTTCTTTGATCTTTAAGTGAATGCATAGTTGAGTAGTCATTTGGATAAGGTATGGTTTATCTCATCCCATTAATACTTAAAGATTCATCCTCTATAAATCCATGAGTATTTTGTCTTTTTGAATACTCATCATGGATATATTAGCATGATCTTTCCTTCTCAAAGCAACATCCACCTTATTTTCCTTCCCGAGGTGGTAATGTGTTGAGTAGTCATAATCTTTTATCAATTAAAAACATATCCTTTATTCTGTATTCCATTCCCTATCTGTGCATATATATTTTAAGTTATTTTTATTAGTATATATATCACACTTATCTACATAGAGATAATGTCTCCAAATATTTAATACAAAGACCACTGGTTCTAGATCTAAAACAAGTGTTAAGTAATTTTTCTCATTATTATTTAATTGGTATGAAGAATAATAAATTACCTTATCATTATGATTAATGATTAAACCCAAAACATTTTTTGAAGCATCACTATATATTAAAAACCCACCACTACAAGGTAATGTAAGTATAGGAGCAGTGACCAACCTCTTTTTTAGTTCCTTGAAACTTTCTTCACATTCTTATATATAAAGTAACTTTTTTCCCTTCTATGTTAACATGGTTAGTGGATTTGATATCCATGATAATTTTTTCACAAAACGTAAGTAATATCCTATTAACCCTAAAAAACCATAGATCTTTTTTATATTAGTAGATTTGGGCCATTTCTTGACAACTTCCATCTTTGATGGATCAATTGATATGAACTTTATTCTAATTATATGACCCAATAATTATTCTTTATATATCTAAAATTCACAATTTATAAATTTAGCATATAGTTTCTCCTTTCTTAAGGTCTTTAACATAATCCTAGAATTATCACCATGATTTTACTTTCTCTTTGAATATATAAGAATAACATCTATAAACACAACCATAAATTGATCAAGGTAGTCCCTGAAGACTTTATTAATTTGATCCATGAATATAGTGGGAGAAATAATAATTATAAATGTAATTTTTATAAGTTCATAGTGGCCATACCTCATATATAAATTTATCTTTGAAATATCCTCCTTTTAACCCTTAAATGATGATTTTCAGATCAAATATAAAACTTTGAGAAATTTTGAGATCCTATGAGTTGATTTAATATATCATCAATATAGGGTAGATGATACTTGTTATTGATCATGATTTTATTAAGATCATAATAAAAAATTAAAAGAAACATCGATCCATCATTATTTTTAATAAATAGGATTGGTACACCCATGGTAAATCAATGAAGTGTATGAAAACCTTTTCAAAATTGTCTTTAATTTGCTTCTTTAAATCCTATAATTCAATGAGATCCATTCTATACATACTCTTTGAGATAGGCATGGATCTAGGTATTAATTTTATTGAAAAATACAACTTATGATCTAATTGAAGACTAGGTATCTCATTTTTAAATAAATCATTGTATTCCCATACAATAGGCATGTCAACAATGCTTAATTTATTATAGATCATTTAAGTTAAGAGTACCTCGATGTTGGGTATCATAACCCATATTATACAATTTCCATCCATTGAGAGTTCATAATCATCCTTGAATTGATACATGACAATAGAATTATTTGGGATATAAAATTATACCTCCTTATCTCAATAATTGACCTAGTATCTATATAGGTATATCAAATTCATCCTAAAATTATGTTAAATTCATCCAAGAGAAGAATAATTTGATCTGTAGGAACTATCTTCCTAGAAATCTCAATTGGATAAGATTTATAAATCTTATACATGATCATTATTCCACTACGGGTTTTCACCAATAGTTCAATATCTATTTCTTAGGTTGGTGATTCCATATTCTTAGAAAACTTTTATGATATAAAATAATTTTATAGACTTAAGTTATTATATTTACTAAGGGAAAACTATGAGTTTGGATGAAATAACTCATAAGTTATGTGTATAACATAACTTATAAATCTCTAGGTTTAAATATGGGTTATCCATGGTATGTTTTCAAACTAAACTAGTTATATATATTTAAATCCTTCATGATGGTTCATAAAGAGAATGCGATTTAACCAAATAATATCCACTCAAGAGTTTCAAACTAGGTGTGCAGTTAGGCCACTTTTTTCTACACTAGGTGATGACTAAGTTAATACCAAATATTCCCCTTTCACGTTTATTAGCCTAAGTAAATACATTATAGAGCCTACATTCACTTGTAGTATCCAGAAAAAGATGTAATTTATTGGAGAACCATAAAATATCTACTTTACTAAAACATCAAGATGTTATCCTACATTTAGACTCATCCCTTATACTTTTCACTAAGGTGTTCAATAATGTTCTCAAAATTAATATAATTAAATAACTAAATCTTCAATCTGGTACAAAATAAAATGAACCTAGATAAACATGGTGTAAATAATACATTAATCTCATGATTTAAATAATTCATCGGATAAATAGTTACACAACCCATGTTCCTTAAGGTTTAGTGTCTTAGATATTAGCTATATAAAAATCTTATTTTATAACACTTGAATACATTAATCTATAATTGTTCTCTTATATAATTTTTTTATACATCTCACATAATAAAATTATCTTCATGACCTAAAGAATGTAAACATAATAAAGGGGTAAGTTCAAAATTCTTGTAAGGTAAAAACATATCATAATGTGTAATATCATAAACATGAAGGATAAAACAAGGAAGAAATAAATATATTAATAAATTATCATAAAAACATAAACTATAATCATTAAAAAAGATATAATAGCATAAGATCATAAAAATAATGTTAAATAAGAATAAACAATATGTAATGTCTCAAAATACATATCAATAACCATAAAACATGTGAGTGTGATATAAAAGTGTGAAATACGTTAAAAATAAGGCATAGTCATGATAACATGGAATTTTATGGTAATGAAACACATGTTTATAATCTGGAAAACTCATACTAATAGGAATGATTTTATGATAAAACCAATTATGCTCATGCATACGTGAACAAACACATTATGTATATGCTGGAAAATGTGATAAAACCCATTATTCCCATGCATGTGTGAAAAAAGTAATTATGTACACACCTAACTATCTCGTGAGAAATAAAATTAAAAAGAATAATTGGAGGGAAATATAGGACCATATCCATCATCATCCTTACATATGTGTGCTGCTTAAAGCCAATCATTATTATATCTTAAGGAACCCGTATAAATAAAATAGGTTTCATAAACATCAAAATGGTTGAAAATAACATCATGAATTAAATCATTTGATATAAAAAACTTTATTACAAAAAATAATCACATAATTAAAGAAAATCTAGGGTGAAAAATGAAACATAACTCTTATATAGATATAAAATTTTAAGATAATGAATACAATATCATGAAAATATCTTATTGATTTTTTTTGTTTATCATTGTAAAATGCATTGTTACGAGTCACTTTTAAAAATTATCCTTTATTTTTTAAAAATAAGTGAAAAACAAACATTTCATGAAAATTGGATAAAATAAAAAACCCCTTTACCCCATAAATAAATATAGAACATCATTGTAAATGTAATGTTTTGGAAAAATTAATGTCAATAAGAAATTGTATGACTCAAAGAATGGAGTTTGAGTTTCCAAGTCCCTTACATTTACCCTTAATTTCTACAGAATTTATTTAACCTAATTTATTATAAATAAAAAATATAAATTACCTATTTAATAACATTATCAATATTCATTTTACATTCATACTTTTCATTAATAATAATTTTCTTCTTGTATTATATTGTTACAATCTATTTTCAACATTTGGTGTTAATAATCCCGAGTGTCTTGAACTAAGTTCATAAAAGTGGTACTAATATTAATTTTTCTCTCAAATTTATTACTTAAAACCATTAAAGGTACAATAATTTATATTTTATAAATACCTATAATTTTATAATTCCATTACATGGGAGTTTTAGTCATGTTTTGTAAAGAAGAAAACAATGATGAACTAGTTTTGGGTTATTTATGAATATTGATGGATTTACTTATAATGATTCTTAATATTGTTTTCAAAATATAAACATAATAATGATATATATTAATTATAAATATCATGTAAACTCATGAAATATAAAATAAGACTATCCACGTTTAAAGTAGTAAAAAATAGAATGCATTATTCCATGGAGGCGGTAGTCTTCATGTAGAGATGGATGATGATTTAATTTTTTCAAGGGATGAAGAAATAAGTAACACGGTTTATCATTTAATGGAATATATATACATATATATCATAAATATTTAGTTAATTCATCTTTTGTAAAATCTAGGTTAGAAAATGATGGAAATCAAAACATGTTACGTTTTGGAGGCAGTAGTCCACAAAACACATAGAAACGATTTTATTTTTCTTAGTGGAAAAGGGAAATATGGTTAATGATTTTACTATAATTATAATTTTATACATATATAATAATAACATTTATTTTAAAATTTTAATATGGTGAAATTAAATTTTAGGGGGAATAAGGTTACATATAGAAATAGAAAAGTTCGAGGTGTGATTAGAGAACTATACCTCTCTACTTGGATTATCTCATTTATGAATGGGGTTTAACCTTTGAGTGATGATATTTTGGGAAGAATATATACTAATTAAGGTGTATATGATTATTTAAAAGTGTTTTGGGTATATTTTGGTCCAACATCATAAGGTTTTTGTGTGAGGGTAAGTGAGGTTAAGAGTGACCCTTTTATAAGTGAAAAGAGACAACATTTTTTTAAATACCCAAAAGGTTTCTATAATGGGAAGCTAATATTTGGTAAGTGGCTCCAAAATTGAGAAATAATAGAAAATATAAGATATAATTGTGAGAAACACCTCAAAAAATCAATTAATAACTTGTTTTCAACATGTTTTTCCTTTTACCTTTTATGTTGCTCATTTTTACCATTTTGGTTTTCATCGTGGTAATTAGTTTTTACCTAGGTAATTTGTCCTTTATGCCCCAAAATAAAATGGTCATTATTATATATTTTTTAAATATTGTTTCAAAATTTTAAATAAATTTAATATTAATTAATTTATAAAAGTTATAAAATTTAATTTTAAAATGATAAATATATAACGTATTAAAAACATTTTTAAAAAAATATAACTTAAGTTCTATAATGTTAAATACAATTTTATAAACTAAAAATAACATTTTTAAAATTAAAAAGTCACTTATTAAATACATATTTGCTCTTATAAAAAAGTTTCATTAATTTCGAATTTATACTTATATAATAATAATGTTATAAAGTCACGTTATTTTGTAAAAAATAGTATTTTACGGTATTCACTTAAAAATAAATATTTTTTAAAAAATACTAAAAATTCATATTATGATAATATTTACATGATAAATCAAAAAATTAAGTTATTTTTTTTCAAATTCACATATTAAAATTTATAGATTTTATTTTTAATTAAATACAAAAAATAAAGTGGAAAACTATTTTTTATAGGATTTTTTTGGTATTTTATATATTCTTATATATATTTATTATAAATTAACAACTAAATAAGTGTTAATACTTTATTCATAAAAAAATATATTATACTTAAAAAGAAAGTAAATTTTAGAAAAAAAATATTTTTTAGTTTCTTAGTCACACTCGTTTAATAGATATTTATAATGAATCTTAATTTGTTTTGTTCTTTTTTTTAATATATATATGTATATATTTTTCATAATTCCATTACTACTATTTATACACAATTATTCTATGTCTATTTATTAATGGTATATATGTTTTATTTGTTTTGGTGTTGTGTGTGGAGGAAGCTATCGAACATAGTATTTATTTAAGGGTGAAGAATTTGGGTCAACACAAAATTGATAAGGTTATTCATATGATAGATGAGGATAAAGATATAATATCAAATTCACTATCCTAGGTAATAATATAGAACTATTTATCCCAAAGGTGGTTCTTTAGGGTTCTCTAGAGACACACCTTTCACATATTCATTTTTTATGATCTTGTTTTCAACCAAATACTAAATCCAAAATAGTTATGATAACATCCAATAAAATTATAGTAAATGATCATATGAATATGAAATATTATTACTAAGATGATTTCTCATTATAAACCTTAATTTAATCCTATGATACTTTCAGCTCAACTATGATATAATTGGATCAATATATAACTCCATTATTTTAACCTAGTTTTTCCATGGATATTTTTCTATTTGGTTATCTAACCATACCATAAAAATGTATTCGAAGACTTTAAAATGATTCAAAAATAGGATGCAAATATACTAAAGAATATTAACTGGAAGTTTCAAACTATGCATTCATTTATTCCCATTATTTGTGCACTGAGTAAATATTAAGTTGATACTCAATACAACTTTTTTAGGGTTATTACCCCTTGGTGAATCTAATCTAGAACCCATTTTCACTTTTTTCTTTCCAGAAAATGATTTTATTGCTAGAAAACCACTCACTCTTTAATTTATATAAATTTTAGGATTTTTAAAATATTAATAATTATACTTATGGTTTTTATTTATGGTCTCTAGTTCTATTATCTAAAAATAACTAAACCCTACTCTAATAAAAATCTAGATTACCCAAACCTTCACTTGTAGATTGGTGATAAAAATAAAAACTTTAATAGATAGATTTCATAACAAATAAGATGAAAAAAATACACTTAAATAATTTTACATATCATCTAATTAATTAAACATTACATCTCAAAAATATGCATAAACAACCCAAGAATCCGAAGTTTTAGCATATTTAGAGATTATCTACATAAAAATATTATTTCCCACAATTGATTCAAAATTTCATAGAATATATCTACCTAAGAATTTTGTATACACATAATTATATATATAATTTCTAGGAAAATGGGAAATAAAATAAGGGTTGATCTCAAATTATTAGTAATGTAAAACTTATAAATGAGTGAAAAAGGGTTATATCTTAAGAATATGAGAAAATATTATCATTAGATAAATATATAATTAATAAGTACATGTAATAAAAAGAGAAATCCAGATGTAAATATATAATAAAATTTAATCTAAAATGAGAAAACATATAAATTTTCATAATAGAATGGAAAAAAGAGACAATAAACATGATCCATAGACTACAATCCTTAGAATATAACATAAAAAACATAGCATGTCATGAAAATGGATTATAACAAGAAATAATGAAATAAAAACAATCATATAGAATCATCACATTATGATCAAACCTAATAATTCCCACCCTTTATGTTGTTAAAAAATATAGTCATTCCCAACCTTTAAGTTGTGAGAAAATCCCATCATTCCCATCCTTTAAGTTGTGAAAAAATTCAAGTATGTCATTTCACCATTATATCAAGAGATATAAAACTTTAAACAATAAATTAGAGGGTGATATAATAACTCACCCAAAAACATCCATAAATATTTTTCCGTATGAAATAAATCATATATCATATAATAAAAAATTCTGGGAAAGAAAATGTTTTTTGAAACATTTTTAAATTACATCATATAAAATTAATTAAAGAATTATATTTCTTGATAAGAAAAATTAAATCACCCAAAAATATTATTTTAAATGAGTATATAGAGGGTTATTCATAAAAAATAACTCCATAGGGGATAAATATTTTGGATTTAAAGAGAAAAAATAGAAGAAAAATACAAAGTGAGTCATTAGAAAACATTTCTTAATATCGTCATAAAGAGATGAAGTTGTGAGTCTCTATCAAAAGAAAATTTCAAGAAGGTATCATGATTTTTTTAAAAAAAACTTTAAATAAATATAAATAATTTATCCTTTAAAGTAAATAATGGTTAATTTAACAAATGTGGGGTGGAATATAAAAGGTATGATAAAGAAAAGAAATTCACTTTAAATATTTTAAAATATCTTTTTTGAAACCCAAATAATTTAAAAGAGTAATAAAGATTCCTTTTAAAAATAACAAAATAGAAATATGAATCTATAATGAGATAATATATGTTTTTTAAATAGGAATGGAAAATATTTATGGAAATAAATAATATGAATATGGAGGAGAAAGATCCATTAGAGAGGATAAGAATTATTCTTATCAAATTTATCTTTTTATGGAGAAAGAAATCTATCCAAGAAGAATACTTTTTTTGAGAATGAAAATTATCCATATTAAAAATAATTTTACCATATAAAATTAAGAAAAGGGAAAATATAAGAGAATTATAATTTCATAGTAAGAAATAAAAAACTATGACACAATGAAAAAGAACTTGAGTCAAAAAAACCATTATTATTTTTTAATAATAGAATCAAAACCAATAAAAATATTGAACTTGAAATTGAAATTTAAACACCATGGATATAAATATAATCATGACTTAATATGTCAAATAGGTAGTATGTACAAAATATAATAGAAAATAGGTGCATAATATGAAGCATGTCTCAAATATTTTTTTTGAGATGATAACCCTTACCAACATCATATTTTTGAAGTAAGATTAACTTGAAAATGATTTTATGATAAATTAATGTAAATAACTAGAAAAATAAGATGAAGTACAACATAATTTGACCTTAAGGTAGTATTTACCCAACTTTTAATAATAATGTTTTTGAAGAATGATCATAACTTAATGAATATAAATTGAGGTAATAAAAACCTTTAAGAATTTAGTAAATTTTTAATTAAAATTACTTGAAAAGTATAAATTTATATGTATTTGTAAATAAATTTAATTTCATTAAAGGTATGAAAATATATTCCGTAGGTAAGTATATATATAACACAAAATAAAATAAGTGGTGAATATGGTGTATGTATCAAAGAATAAAAATTATGATGAGAGACCATTAAATTAAATCTTGATATCCATGAAGTCACTTTAACCTCATGTATAATAACAATAACTACAAATTATGTTTACATATCAAACTATGATATAGATTTATATCATAGTTTATGTTAGTGGTTTAACAAACCCAAACAAGAACATGCTATAATCGATGGAGGAGTATGATTATAAAGTGATTATAATATCATAATTATAGAAGAATAATGGTATAATTTAGATGTAATTTAATAGATAAATAATAATTCATAAGATATTGTTGAATAATGTAATATATTAATATATTAGTTACAAAGAATAAATTGTTTTTTCCTTTTAGTATGCTCATTTTAGAAAGTTAAATTTATAATGATAAATTATAGTTATTATTATTGATAGAATAGATTATTTTATTTAAATAATCTTAATAATGTTATGAATATAATATTTTTTTATTAAATACATTTTTATAACTATCCATTAAATAAAATTATGAAAAAAATACATCGATCATGGAGATGGTAGTCCACACATAACATAAGTGACATTTTCATTTTTCAAATGGATTAGATGAAGATAGATAATGGTTGGTATATAAATATAATAAAATTTAAGTATACTAATGAAACTAATTTAATTATATTAGTATGTTTAGAATTGGTTTTGAGGATAAATACTGGTAAGAAAAGGTTAGGGAGTGGATAATACTCACTTTGAAGACTTGATTCTTATCTTGAAATACTTTTTAAAAATGGAAGACTTAGGAAACATTATTTTAACACATGGATGAAAAATTGGAATAATATTATTGAATATATAAAATGATTAGGGTTTCAAGATAACTTATAAGGTTAAGTGTGGCTTTAAGTTAGTGTAAGTGAGATCCTTTTATAGGTGAAAAAGAGGCACTTTTCTTTGGAAATGAAAGTTAAGTGAGGGGTAAAGATGATCTTCACATGAGATTTAGGTGAGGAAAGGTTAGGGAGAAATATTGGTGTTAATTTAAAACCTAAAAAATTTCTTTTATATGTTCTAATTTTCAAGTTAATTTTTTAAAAATCAATCCACTTATAGTTACCTATATTTACCCTTATTAACCTTGATTAATGTTTTACTATGGTAATTATTTTTTTACTAAAAATATAATATAACCCCACTTAAAAATTTTTAACGTAATGATTTGAAATATGGAATAAATATAATCCAATTCAAATTCTAAATATAATAAAATTAACTTTTAAATTAAAACATATAATATATATAAAAATCATCTTTCTAGAAAAATATATTTTTTAAAATAGAATGTGTTCTTAGTGAAATTTCATATTAATTACTATTTAAATGACTGTTAATATTATTTTTATCGATATAAACATTACATTAGTGTCATAATCTAAAATATTTCAATTTAATTTAATTATATAAAAATTAAACAATGCTTATAAAAATAATTTTTTGATAATAATTATTTTTCCATTAATGTGGGAATTAACTTTAACTTTGGTAACTTATTTTCATGACTAAAAATGAAATTATCCACATTAAATAATTTTAAAATACATATTAAAAATATAATTTTTTTGTTTGGTTTAATATTTAAAAGTGATCATAATTAATTTTAATATAAAAAACATATAATAATTATCAAAAAATACATTTTAAAGCATAAAAAGAATTTATTCTTTTTTCTTACTAAGTAAAAATATTTAGATAAAAATTAATTTATTTTATTATATATATTAACAATATATTTTCTTAATAGTATTATTCAACATTGATAAAATACATGATATATAAAAAAATATAATTCTTTGAAAATAGTATTTTTGTCACTAAATGATTTTATTCCAAATCCTTCGAGATTATTTAACTATTTATCAATAATTAGTTAAATTTTATAAATATATTGTATTAAAATATTTATTTTAATTTTATAAATACATCATATCATACTTTAATAATAAATATTTATAGGGCATAAAAATATTTTTATAAATAAATATTTTCCAATGACTATACTTCCCTTTATAAGAGCTATATTACCACCATTACTCCTAATAAATTAATTCCATTATTAATTCTTAAATCAATCTTATCATTCAATTTAATTTTATATTTCATAACAAGATTTATAATTTGCTGATATTCTTTATCATTGTAGGTTTTATTTCACTAATAGTGATTCTCAAGGGTTAATATGAATTGGAGTATTTTCTAGTTGTGAAGATATTATTCTTTTCTATCTATTAATCTATTTTTTTATAAAGTTTTAATGGATGTAATCATATATGATATATAATAATACATTGTATTTAATAAATGGTTTCTTGTACTTTTTTTGTAATATTCCTTTATTAATGAATAAAGTATTGTTACTTTGATTTATATCTTGTATGAATTGTTTCCTAATCAATTTTAACTATTTTGATAAAATAGAAAAAAATTATTTAGAATTATATAAATATAATTTAAGGAAATGAAATAGGTCTTATAACCTAGGGTGTAAGATGTGCTGAAGGGTGACGTCATAGTTTGTGGTTATATATTCTAGAATACGATTGATATCACTTCACTATCAATTATAGTGTACAACACCCAATCATCAAACATGATATTGTATTGATACTTATGATATGTTTATATTGTAAAGTATGACATGTATAGATAAATTTTATTATTCTTTTTTTCAATTATAAATGGAATTATATAATTTAATTTTTTTAGAAATTATAGAAAAATGTAGTTTTATCCAATTATATATTTTTATTTTCAGATAAGCTATATTTTAACTATGTTGAGAGGGAACCCTTACATAACTTAGAGGACCAAAATTCATGGATTAGTGTTCTATTGGCATAAAGGCCTTACTAATTTAACCTAAATGTACTAAAACCCCCCTCCCCGACACATCTTCAATGTCTAATTCTAGATCACCACCTAATGATGTAGTTAACTTGTCCTTTCCATGTGCATAGCTCCATGAGGCCTAAACTCAGTGGTGTGGCTACCTTGTCCCTCCACTATCACATGTCTGGTTAGATCCACTTGGAAGTTTCTACTACTTTAATACATTATCGTATTGATGCTCTAGTATAGTAAAACCACCCTACATTGATGTTCTGGAGGCCTAGTGGCCCGAAGGCCCAATACATGGCACAAAAGACCAATTTAGGTGAATAATACCACTACTGCAATACTCTCACTACTATAGTGATGCAATACTTTTCTAGTATCATTATAAATTTACTGCAACTCGATTTTGAACCTGGGTTTCATGTAGAATTATAAAAAGTCTTTACCACTTGGGTAATCCCCCAACTAAAAGAAAAAATATTTTGATATATATTTTTTATAAAGTGTTTATAAATTAATTAATTATAAAATTTTAATAATTAATTAATATTTTTTTGAACCATTTATTAAATAAATATTCCATTATATTAAATTTTAACATTAAATATCTTTTTTAATTATATGGTATGAGTAATAATAGAATATAAAATGATTATATGGAAATTATAAGGGTAATTTACAAAGTGTTTATAAATTATAAAATAAGAAAAAAAATAAAAGATACTATATTTAATTATGAATTATTCATAATTATTAATTTAAATTATTCAAATTGAAGACCCTATTTTAGAAATTATTTAAATCATGTCAAAATAAGTTCTAAAAATTGATATGATAAAAGTTATATTATTATTAAATATGTGATATTATAAATTTTTACATAATATATGAATAGTTCATATCTATAATGTTTATATTTAAGATATCATATATTTAAGATATCATATATTTAAGTGAAATAGAATATAAATTTCAAATTTAAATAGTTTATATTGTAAATAAATATAACTCTCACACACACACACATATTTAATTATGGAATGTTCATAATACATGTCTATATTATAAAATATTTATAATTGTTTGTTTATGAACTGTTCATAATTATTTATCTCATGATTGAAAATATAAATTATTCTTTTATTTATTTTATTCTCTACATAATTAATGAATATATTTTTTTATATTATGAAAATAAGTATTTCTTAGTTTCAAATTATTTAAACCAATACTATATATTATCATACATACATTTAAGGAGTTACATGATCAATATGATAATTGATTTAGTTTTATTCTACCTTAACTCTATCTTGTTCATGAGTTGTGTAAAGAGTTACATATCAAAATGATTAGATCATATCGATTTAGTATAAGGAATAAAAATTAAAATCTAAATCATTAAATGTATAAATTCATGTAAAAGGAATATGTGAGATAATATATTGAGAATATACCCCTTTTAAAATACTAACCGCCATATTCCTTCTAAATAAAATACATTTCAAGACTTTGATCATCCAATTGGGTAGACTCATATCAAATATGAGTGGCCATAGATTATCTTGTATAAGGTGAGTAAGTAATGGGGTGATCCTAAGAGTTAGGTTCCTCATTTTTGGTAATTTATTTGGTTTACAATTAGCTGGGAAACCGTTATAAAGGACACAAGTGGAACAACGTAGAGTTAATCCTTATGATGGATTGAGTAAATAATTATTTTCTCAACCATACAAGAGTCATATATAATAATATTAACTTAATTTACAACCTAAATAGATAAAGTGACGAGGTTTACAAAAAATCATGGTCATTACATATTGAAATATGGATCTTTCCCCATTAATGGATATGGTGGATTTAAAAAGTGTTATTATTTTAGTGAGAATATATTTAATAAAATACCTTCTTAAATAAATGTAAAATATTATACTCATATGATAAAAGATTATGTTATAAATTAATGGAGTCTTTAACATTGAACATTAATTTGATATAAATACAAGAGTAAATAGAAGATTAAGGTAAGAAAATTACTATATTTTTATAAATAATTATGAATTTGTTATAATATAGGAAAAATTATATGTGTTAGTTCAAAACTTTCTTGAGTAACCTAATGTTTAAGTAGTTTAATAGGTGAATATAATTTTATTTTATGAGAAGAATATATAGATTCCATATAATGTTTGAAAGGTATTAGATGGGAAATGACCAAATGAAATTTAATATTCACTTATATATTCAGTATGATTGAGTATGTTGATGTCTTAGAGAGACTAAAGGATTCATTTAGTTCTTTTCTGGATAAATATTTCATTTTTTAATAATAATTATAAATGATTTAAAAATACGAATGATTTCTATAAAATCTTACCCAATTTAATCAAATTATTTTGGGAAAGTGAAATTGGAATGTGATTTATAATCTCTAGTACTATATTAAAATTATAGGAGGATAAATATTTGAGTCAGATAAAGAAGATTAGAATTTTCCACTAGTTAAACTTGGTCATTAAAACCTATAGAGGTGTTATAAAGGTTAATTAATGATTTTTTGTGTGATATAATTATCCATAATAACTAAAAGGGGTTAAATAAACTCCATGGTGTGATTATGCTATGAATTAATGTTGTAGAAATTAGTTATTTGATTTCGAAGTGTATATAATACCCAATATTTTTTTAAATGTTTTAAATATAAAAGAGTTAAAAATCAAGGTAAGAATTAATATATCTTGTAGTTTACATTCAAATTATGTGAAAAAGGTTTTATAATGAATATTTTTATTGTTAATAAAAATATATTCAGAAAATATAGATCTAAATAAAGGATTTCATTTTCATCATATTTCTCTTATATTATAAGTGAAGTTGTTTTTAATCAAGGATTTTTTATGAGCAATATGAGATGATAGATTTAATACACATTGTTAATGATTCATTAGATTATATAACATACTTTAAATGAGGATACAGATAAAATGATTTATATTCAAGAAAAAAGTGTTTAATCCAAAATATTTGTTAAAATATAAGGGTTGTGATACTACCACCCTATAATGGAAGATTTTAAGTAATAAAATATTTTTTTATAATACCACTTAATACACATAGAATATCATCTAAGATATGAAGACAATAGTTTATTTTTTAAATATTAATACTAAAGGAAATACGTGTTATTTCCCAAACAAAAATGAGTTTTTTTATCTTAGCATGATATTTTGAAATGCGTATTGTTTTTAAAAAGATGGTGGGAGCATATTTAGACTTAGAGAAGTTCAATTAAAATAAATAAAATATTATTCTAGTAATAATTCAAAGTGAATACCACCTGAATTACTAAATGCATATACGTTATATTGATAAATAGAAATGTAAAAGTAATATTTAGTTACAATAATGAAGTGAATACCCATTTATATCTTAAACGATTTTAGGTAATGTTTATAAAGAAAATATAAATAGTAATAATAGTTACTAAATGATTTCAGGGAAAAATTTTGATAAAAAAGGTTCCAAAAATGATGATGATGATTCAATTATAAATAGTTTTATATATAGAACATAATTTATTAATATCACAAAATTCTATGCTTTGAAGTAAAGGAATTTGAATACAATGTTCAATGAGTTGAGAATTAAGAATATGATTCTTAAGTCTCATAATCATTCAAACTAGTTTATTTCAAAGATGTCACCCATTAAAGATCTTAGTGGTAGTGTTTTATTAGATGTTCACATAGATATATGAAATAAATTATATAGAGATGTAATTAGTTTAATAAAACCCTTAAAGTGTAATTAACATAATTCCTCTCAGGTGGTCTGTCACATGGGATATGATTAGATGAGCATTTATGTATGATTTTTTTGATATTATTAAATAGTGTTTAATAATATAAAATGTATCATGTTATACAAATTAAAGTCTCCACTTTATAATTATTTCACATTGGTTGTATATAATATGTGAAGTGAAATTATAATTGATCTCTCAAAATAAAAATTTGAGTTATCCCTAATTTATGATCATCATGAGTATTATATTTTATGATGAAATGTTAAGTTTATCATGAGTAGGATTTATTATAAAGAGACATGATATGATTATGAAGCACAAAAGGAGTTTTTTGTGTTGTATTACTCACTAAGTATACCATATATATGGTCATACACTATGTATTTAACATACTAGGGGTTCATGTTTCATATTGAATCCTAATACTCAAGGTTGAAAAGATATCTTGCATCAGAACCTTTATACTTTGATACATTTCTTATGGAATCCTTAAGGCTTACCTAATAAGTGGTTAGTTGGGTATGTTATTGATCATGTCATTAGTTGAGGATTGACCAATATTATATTTTTTCTCTTGTATAATGAAAATGAAATCTAGGCCTTTGATTCATATAGACTAAATAATTTTATGACCATACCTCGATAAGGTTCATGTGGTGTGCTTATCTATTTGAATAATGGAAATGTGATCTTTTAATCTACTTATATGAATTACAAGTGATGTGTTAATCAACTTGGTAAATCTATACTCAAAGAATAATGAATGTATGAGTATGAAATATGGGTTTTAAATACTCCATGTACCATGCTCACTCGATGTCTTGAACAAAGTGATTATATTATTATGCATACTTGTTTATGATATAACTGGTGAACATAGATATAAAGATACATGTTTTTGATTGATATAACACTAGAAAACCTTATACATTGAGTATCATTGATTCTTTTCTAGAGGTTACACTTTTATTAAATTTATAAATTTAGGAATTCATATTTTTTTCCAATGTTATAAAGTCCCATGGGGTTGTACTTTTTGGTTCAATAAATGAGGATTAAGATTCCTTAAACTTATAGATATTATAATGACCCACAACTTAAACAAACCTTAATTAAATGATTTATAAATAATTTTTCAATTTCTTAAATTTCAAGGATCTTTTAAGATTAGAGTTTTAGAGAATTAGGTAAAAACATTACAAAAAAGTGAACAATTTCACATAGTATTTTTTTTTGACAAAAATAGTGCCTTAATTTTACACCCATATTTTATTCAAGTCACTTTTTCTTCTTTTAATATAAGTCACCATATAAGAAATATTGAACTTGATAATTTTTTTACTCATCCTTATATCCTATAAAAAACATTTATAACCTGGTATGAGAAAAATAAATCTGATTAATGGATATAAAAAAAGATTACAATTAATCTTGTGAAAACCTAAAAACCCATTATAGAATTTACCTTTTTCATAATAAAACAATGAGCACATAAATATAACATATAAAAAATGATAAAATAAACCTTTTCTCAAATAAAACATTTGAAACCCATTATAAAGCATATAAAAAACCATTATGGAATCTTGAGGCATGTGGAAACTCATGAAAACATTTGTTCAAAAAATAAAAATTTCACCTTTAAATGATTATAATATTTAGTTAACTTATAAAATAAATTATTTCCATAAAAACATTTTTTTCAAGAATAATGTAGGTAAATTAGAACATCATATTCATAGCCTAGGTTTAGTTATTTTTAACCCATTTCAAAATAACCGAAGCCTATTTAATTCCATAGGAGTAACCTACCCATTTATCTCTCTCATTTTCACCTTTGAATACTAAATAATTATCAAACATATTGGAGAGATATATTAGTCTTAAGCATCATCATGAGATATAACAGGATCACTTTTCATCATATATAATTCTTAAGTACCATATCATGAATAGATAATTTGCAAGATTTCACATTCATCATAAAACACAGAAAAAAATCATTTGAACCCATGAAAAAAATAATCTCCATTTTCACATCAACATAATGAGAAATATAAATTTTATTTGAAAAATCTTAAAAATAAAAAATATTCCCAAAATTTTGGGAATGAGATATTATTCAAAAAACCATGTTAAATTGTAGAGTAATGTTGATAATAAAAAAATGTCTATGATGGTGATAAAATGTGGTAATGTCGTATACATTAATAAAACATTATTTTGTAGCTTAATAAAAAAAAGTAAAAATATCCCATATAGAAAATGTTAAAAATATTACTCTTTAATAATTTTTAAATAAATTAAAATGTAGATAAAAATAAACTTTAAAAATATTTTATATATAAATAAGAACATACTTAGAACATTTTGATGTATTTGGATATAGAGAAAAAAAATTTAAATAAAAGAAAAAATATGAAAAAGATTTTCAAACCACTCTAATTTAAGAAAATTAATGATAAAATAAATTAATATATAATTATATACATCATATAAAATAAAAAATGGGTTAAAAATTTCATGAGTCTCATTGGAAGGAATTTTAGTTGATAAATCTCTTACCTTAAGTCCTATTTATATCCATATGTTCTCTCAATCATGAATAATAAATTTATATTAGTTTTAAAATTTATTAATAACTATTTTCATTTTAATTTAATTATTATTATTCCCTTTTTTTATTTAGTACCATTCTATTTTATTTACTAAAATGATTAGGTTCACATAGGAAATTTTGAGGATCTTTGGTTTATAACCTCAAAAACAAAATCAGAGCATTGATCATGGTCAAATGAGTTATGGTTAAATTAACTCCAAAATATTAAAAAATTTATAATTACCATTTTTATATAATAAATACACTTTTAAAAATAACTATCTAATGAGGTCATGAAAAATGATCCATGTCGTTTCATGGAGATGGTAGTCCGTAAATACGCATGAATGACATTTTAATTTTTCTAATGGATGGAAAAGAAATAAAGTAGATAATATTTTACTTTTATAGAATCATAATTAAGTTATAAATATCATATTTATTATTTTTTACATTATATTATCACTATCCTTATAAGGTGGATATGAACAATGAATCACATCGCTTCGTGGATGTGGTAGTCAACATGTATGCCTGGGAGACATTATCATTTTCAAAAGGATTTTAGGGCAAGAAGATAAGTAATATATTACCATTAAATGATAATAATTATTTAATAAATATAATATATATTAATTTTTTCCAAAATTTTAACCATCCATATAATCTAGTGATGAAAAACTAAACACATCACTCTATGGAGGTGGTAATCCACATGTACATAAAAGCCATGTTTTCATTTCCCATAGGATGGAAAACGATATGGAAAGGGTTATACCACAATCATAATAAAATTTAAGTATATGGAATTTATTTATTATATTATTTTAAAATGGTTAATAAATATCTTAAGGAAGTACAATATAAAATAAACTTGAAAACACCCAGTTATGAGTTTTACCTATTATTTGGGAAACCTCCTTTGGATTACACCTCAAGAGTTATAAGTTCTATATTTTTGTGAGACTATGATTTATAGTAAGTTATGAGAGGTTTTTAAGAGATATTTCTTCATGTACTGGACAAAATAAGTTGTTCAAAAGGTGCAAGGAAGGGAGTGCAGGAGGTTCCCTTTTATAAGTGAGGGGAGTGGTACATTTATAATTTTTCTAAAATTTTAAATAATAAAAATTTATTAATATAGGTAAGGTGGATCAATAACTATGAATTTTTAGATATAATATGATTATTTTTTAATTCCAATTATCTAACTATAATTTAAATAATATTTTTTGGCCTTACCACTTAGTTTAACTTTAATTAACCCGATTTACCTTTTACCATTATTACTATTCATAATCACCAAAAATGAAATTTAACTCAATAATAAATTTTAAAATACATATTAAAAATATGGAATCCATTTTTAAATTTTTCATTTACAATATTTAAATAAATTAATTTTAATATAAGTGTTAAAATTGTAATGAAAAATAGTTTTTTAGAAAATTGTGTTTTTAAACATAAAAATGAACTTATACCAAAATAAAATATAATGTTTATTATCATGAAATTATTTATATTTTTTTAATAAAATTGAGATTATTTTACTTATATAAAAAAATATAAAATACAATGATACATTTAAATTGAATTATTTAATGAAAAGAAATGCCAGTTTCCCAAAAATTAGTAATTTTCACTATTCACTTAAAAATTAATCTTTCTAGAAAATATAAAAAATTAACCCTTATATATATTTGATATGTTGATTCTAAAAACAAATTAATTTTTATAAAATTTAATTTCTTAATTCAAGAAATTTATCTTTTAAATAAAACCATGTAATTCAAGGAAAAATAATTTAGTTAAACAAATATACTCAATTTTGACTAATTTTTATTATAAAATTATTTAGAAAAATATGATTAATATAAATCCATAAAATGAATAATTATAAATAATAAGTTTTATTTATTTCTAGTAATTACTAGGTTGTTATATATTTTCTTTAAAATTTGTTTTAGAGTCTATCCAAAAAGTGTGTTTGATAGATATTGACAATGTATTGTATGTGATGTGATACAAGGTGAATTCATTATATCTTTCCAAAAGTGTTTTGAGAAATGTAAAAAAGAATTTTTTTATATGGTTTCATTATTTAATTCATATTATTTAATTAAATGTGAAATTAAAAAAAAATCAACGAGGCTTTAGTGAAAGTGGGATATTAATAGAGATATGACGTAAAGCCAATATGAATTTGATGCATTTTAGGCTATAAATATCAGATTTAAATGGATTCCATCTTATATGAGATCCATGTATAAAAGTAATATTATATATGTATTTGGAAACATTTTCAAATATTATATAGAGTTATCATATTACAACTGCCTAGGCTAGTCACAGTGTGTAACATGACCCTATCATATAACTATGTTTTTTCAAGAATCGTATTGCATGATTAACATAACACCCTATGATTGAGTATAAAATTTGAAAATTAAGTCTTAATTATTAGAAATATTCCATATTTTATATCATCATTTTTAATGTTTTATTTCATGAAACATATGGGTGATCAAACACACATAAATGTTATCTACATAAACAAATTTTTACAAACATTATAAATGGATGTAATTAATTGAATGTTATGTAACATTTTATTAAATTAAATAAAAGAAATTAAGTGTTTGAAGTGATATATAAGGATTATGATTACATTAATATAAAAATTCATGATTTCCTAGGCCTCCTATTGATTTCCCATAGTTCTTTTCCTCCTTCTTCCTTTTTCACCGAGTGATACTAGTATACTATGGAAGTTATGGAGGATCCCACCCAAACATTGGGTGATTCAGATCAACCCATGGATATAACTCAGAAGGAAGAGTTCTTTGGTTATTCCTTATTGATATTCATAAAACACTTAATTGGAGATAATGAAAATGACTATATCCAGTGAAATATACACATTATCAATTTTTTATACATAGTTTTAGTTTTTCATAACATGACAACCTTAGGAATTGTAGTTTTAATATCCCACATTACATTGAATTAGTATTATTCAATCTTTAAAATCCCATAAGAATTCAAATATAAACATACAATTTTTGGAATCTCTAAGTATAAATTCTTCATTTCATAATCAATATTACCTACTCAGTTATCTCTTACAACATGCTATAATTTATCAAAGATAATTCATAAATCTCTATCGAGTATAGTGGAGTGTGACAAAGCCCACTATATAGAAAGTTAATGGGATTCATTTGAATAAATGAATGATAAATAAAATTAATGGAAAAATATAATAGATATATGTGATACTCCCAATAGACACCCTAGTCAAGAATAATGTCTTGTAACATATCTCTAAGGATACAAATAGTTTTATCAGACTAACCATCTATCTGAGGGTGATAAGCTATGCTCAGTTTTACCTGAGTTCCATGTTACTGATGAAATACTTTCCAAAACTTGAAGTAAAATATTTTATTATTATCACAAATGAAGGATCTATAGATCTAGAAACACTTTTTAGAAGTGAAAAAATACAATAGAAACCTCAAACTGCAAGATTACCGTAAAATAAAAACTAAAACCATGTATAATATAATTGAAGAATGTGTACCTTTCACTATTGATAGTAACTCTTATTGTTATTCAATCACAGTGGTTGATGAGGTTCCCTTAGGAAAAATAGGAGACTTCTATTTGAGGTGTATCCAAGGGATAAATAAATCGCCTAATAGCTTAGGAAGGGCTCTTCTAAAAAACATAGTTTTCTAATAAGAAATTTTATGGAAGAGAGCTCTAGGAGAATTGGGAAGAGGCTTAAAAAATAATTTAATGAACACTATATTTATGGATAAAACTATTTATATTCCCCTAAGGAAACTCTTGAGTATTCATAAGAATTTACACACATGTTACATAACACATGAGTAATGAATTGGTCATTCAGTCATTTTTCATATAATTTCATAGTCGATTCTCCCATTTATTTCATCTTATGAAAATTATAATTGATGATAAACTTATATGGAAGATTCTAAAATTTTAACTTTTAATGATTAAATTACCATATGAATCATATAGAGTTTGTGTAAATATTATAATATGAATCTTCACATAACACTATCATATTATTTAACTCATCCAAATATTGTGACTGGATAATAAAGGAGTGATTTACAATATCACCATACTAGGAAATAAGATATACCCATTAAGTAAAGAACATTCCTTTTAAAATATGGATTTAATACCATATGATATCCCTATATCATACAATATGATATAGGAAATTCACACACACACACAAACATATATATTAAGATTTATGGAATATCTCCATCAATATCTTTCTTTCACTAAATTCTCATAGGTTTTTTTCAATTTAACATTATATTGTATCATATATAGTAACATGTGAAACCATATCCAAATTTCCTTTTGGATATCTTCCAAAATAATTTTGTATAGTTATCATCAAATTCATCGTGTACCAAATCATATGTAATACCATGTTAATGTCCATCCAAAAATTCTTTAGATAAACTCTGAAATAATTTTAGGGAATCACTCCATGTTTTCTAAAACTCAATCCTAATCCATTCAACCACAATGTGTTACTTGATAGGCATTTTTATCATCGAAAACAAATATTAATTATGAATTCATAAATTTAATAAAAATAACATCCTTTAGTAAATCATTAGTGATACTCAAGATACAAATATATCTAGTGTGATTTTCATTAAATACATGTATCACTATAATTGTGTATACTTGTTTTATCATATATATGAATTCATAATAATATGATCCCTTTTTTCTAATACATTGAGTGAACACAAGACACAGAGCATGGTAGTCTCATATATCCACTCATACATTCTCGATTCTCTGAGTATATATTAACTAGGACGATGAATACATAACTTGTTATTCACCTCATACTGATGATAACATCTTACACCACTCATCTAAATAGGTAAGAACATGAAGCATGTTATCCAAGTATGACCATACACTTCATTAACATATCTCAATCAAGGTCCATATTTCATGCTCATCATATGAGAGGAAACTTCCCTTCTTGTTTAAGTCTCAAATGATGACATGAGCAACAACATACCAAAATATCCTCTAATTATCTAAGGATCAAGGCCTACATAATAAAAGTATCAAATAATTAAATTTCTCATGATAAGAATCTTTCCAACCTCAGGTATTAGGGGAGTCAAAATATGAAGAATACACCCAAGTATACCAAAGGTATAGTGTATGACATTACATGTGGTTCACTTGGTGGGTTATTAAGTACAAAAAATACGTTTATACCTCATGAAAATATTTCACATTACTATACAAAATCCTACTCACACTAAAATTAACATTTCATATCAAACTATAATACTTCATGAAAAACATCAGAAAGGGATAGCTCAAAGTCAAAATTTGAGATGTCGATTATCAATTAACTTCACATGATATATCTATCCAACATGAAATAATGAAAAAGTAGTGACTAAATTTTATATAACATGATACATTTTATATTCGTAAAATATTTTAATAATAAAAAAACCATACATAAGCACACATATAATCATATCTCATAAGATAGACTATTAGAGTGGCCTTATGTTTGCTACACTTGTATGGTTTTGTTAAACTTATTACATATTTATGCAATTTATACCAAATATATATGTTGTTAAAAACGTGTTGTTTTCAAAAATACTCTATACTATTATGATTAGGGGAGATTGTTGAGCATGTATTGTTTCAACAATACTCTATCTTTTTATGATGATTTTGATGCTCACAAATACCCTTGTTTGTTATTATAACGATTTTACTCTGAGTATATTTTAGGAAATTAAATTTTTTTTATATTTCTATTTTGGAATAATATTAAATCATTTAATCTTCATGGAATATTTGACAAAGTGTTATGAAATAATTTTAGCATGTTTTGGAAACACTGTTCATACCCTACATTGAAGAGCATAGCATAAGGATAAAATTATACATTTACATTATGGGAGTTTAGAAAAGTATGGTAAAAGAACCTTATGTTTGGAAGGAACCTTAAATTTGTAATATCGGAAAAGTATAGAAGAAGAACATTACATAAGTATGGAACCCTACATTTTCTTTTCAAAAGTATGGATCATCTCCCTTACTTTTATAATAAACCTTACGTTCTATTGAAAAATATGGATCATGTATCTTATATTTTTCTAAAGAGGAAAGTATGGATAATATACCATACGTTTTAAAGTTGAAGAAAAAATTATGGATGATCAACCTTACATTTGACATCAATCTTACATTTTAAGAGTATATCATCAACCCTACATTTAGCATCAGAGATTTAAAATACGACTTTATTGTGCAATGATCTTTATACGGAATATCAGGCTGATTTTAAGCCAGGTTCACATCTCGATATTAAAAAACATATTTGACTGATTTAAAGCCATTTATTTTTTATTCAAAGGATCTATATAAGAGGAGGATTTTATGCCAATTATTAATGGAAGTTATGAATGCTCTGTTATTCAAAAATTTGAATATCATGATTCTTAAGGTAACATTTGTGGATCGAAATTTGAAAGGAATACTCTCATATTTATTCATTATATATCTGTGTTATTTTAAATTACAAAAAAAGAGACAAATCATCACAAAAAATATTATAAGAACAATCTCTCGAGTTTTTTTACTACAATTTTTATAGAGTTATATGAGTCACACAGATCTGATGCTACCAAGATCTATCAGACTCTATTTTTCAGAAGAAAAGGAAAAGTGTTAAAGATTATTATTCTACATCAAAGATCTATCATGAATATATTATTGTTAATGTTTTTGATTTTATTTCAATATCTATTTACAACTAGATTGACTCAAAACTGCTCTTACCTGAAGAACATCTTTTCTGAAGACTATGATCCATCTACTGTCAGTTGCGTACTACTACAACTGTGAAGAACAACTGGAAAATATTTTTAGAGAAATAATCTTTTCTTTTTGATTAACCATATTCTCATACTAAGCTATGTATTCAGTTCTGTGCATGAACCAGAAGGCTCTACTTTAGAATTATCTTGTAATGGTGTCAACATCATGCACTCAGTTGCAGACGGTCTGTTGATAAGAGGACCTGATAGTGAAAATCACCGAGATCATAGAGTAGAGCATTGGTGGAGTGGACTGGGGGACTTTTGTTCCCCAAACCACTATACATCCATGCGTCCTTCAATCTATTTATTTTCTACTAAATAAAATTCTGATAAAGTTAAAGGATAGATTTGGAAATCATCACAATTCTCAAAGAAATTGTAAAGGACACAATTCACCCCCCCTCTTGTGCATATTTGGTATAACCCAATTCAACAATTCATATCAAAGGTTGGTATTTCTTTTAATAAATCTATAACAAGATTAAAGTTTAAAAGGATTATACTTAGAGATATCAATGGCTGATACACAAGAGGGAATGTCAATGGTTTGAGCTCCGTACTTCAATGGTGAAAACTATGGATGTTGGAATTCGAGGATGATCATCTATCTAAAAAATCTTGGATATAGAGTCTACTAAAAAATTATTACTCCTTATGAAATTCTTCAGAAACTTGAAACATGGAGTGCAGCTACTAAAGAAGAGTATGATATAAATTCAAAAGCTATGAATGGTATCATCTGTGGTCTAGGACCAGATGAATTCAATTGAGTATCTCAATGTCCTACTACATATGAGATGTGGCGTACAATTTCATTTTCCTATGAAGGAACTGACAATGTTAGAAAAATGAGGTATGCTACAATAAAACTAAAATTTTATACTTTTAGAATTCTTTAAGATGAAAGTATAACTCATATGAATGGAAGGCTCACATAGATTTTCAAAAACATCACTGCCGTGGGATATCCTATCAAACAAGAAGATCAAGCCTTGAAAATACTGAGAGTGCTACCACCCAGATGGAATGGAATATCGACTTCCATTAGGTAATCATCACCAGTCAAAGATATAACTATAAGAGAATTAATTAGAACCCTGATGATGTATGAAGCTGATATGGAAGATGAATATAATGAGAATAAAGTTTTGATAAACAAAGAAAGTACTACTCTGAAAGTTACATCTCAGAAGAAGAGTAGAAATTTCAAAGATGAAATCAAATAAGAAGAAAGTTCTCACTCATCTGATTTAGAAATGGAACTGGAATAGATGGTTAGAAAATTCAGAAAATTTTATAAGAAAAAGAAAGGATTTAGAAAATCCTTCAAGAGAGATGAGAAATATCCAAAGGAAGTCATATTCTATGAATACAAAAAGATGGGTCACATAAGACCAGAATGTCGTCAATTAAAAGGAGAAAATAAAAAGAAAAATTTAAAAAACAATGATTATGAGTAGAAAGAAAAAAGAGCAATGAAATCTACTTGGAGTGTTTCTAAAGACCCTAGTATCTCATCAAAGTCTAACTTAGAAAAGTTATAATTGAATCTAAAAGAAAATATGTGATTTATGGAATAACCTGATGAGGTACAATCTTATTACTCATATGATTCAGATTCTAGTTCTAGTTTCTCATATGATAAACTTGTGTCCTATTGAAATATGATGGAAGTGAAATAAGATTCCTTATTTAAGAAATATAAATCACTAAAAAATATTAACACCGCTATTTTAGGAGAAAGAGACACTCTTCTAAAACAATATCAAGAGTTAATTGAAAAATATAACTCATCAAACACTAACACTATAGATAATGAAACTAAAATGAAAAAACTACAAACAGAAGTTGATACATACAAAAATTCAACTCTTGTTTTTAGAAAAGGATAAAATTCACTAAATGAAATTATTGGAAAGAGTGTGATTAAAAAGGAAATATATGGAATAGATAGTAAAGGTGAGAATCCTAAAATGCATAAGAACTATTTTTTTCCAAGTAAAAAAGGTATAATTTGTAACTATTGTGGAACAAAAGGTCACATATCTAAAAACTATTATTTAAGGCAACCTAAAATAAGTGGGATTAATAAAAACTTTGTTGCAAGCAATTTATATGATTATTTTAATTATAGAAAAGCAAAGCAAGACTGGATTCCCAGATCTTTGATAGCTAACACTACTTGACCCGATAGAATATGGGTACCAAAACAAACTTTTTTTTGAATACCTTTACAGGAAGCCGATCACAGAAGCTGAAATGAAATATGGTATATTGATAGTGGATGATCTAGGCATGTTAGTGGGAACTCATCAAACTTTAAAACATTAACTCAAAAGGATGAAGAATTAGTCACATTTTGTGACAATACCAAAGGTAAAATAATTGGCATTGGAACTGTTGGAGATCCAAAAGCTATCTCAATCAATAAAATATTCTATGTACAAGAATTGAAATACAACCTGATAAGTATCTCTCAACTATATGATGATAATTATTTTGTTGATTTTTCTAACAACTTTTGTTCTATTTTTAAAGGTAAATTACTTAAATTTAGAGCACCCTGAACTGATAACGTTTATACTCTGGACTTAAATTCCTTGTGTAGAAAAAGTAATTTGTTTAACTTCTAAGATAAATGAATCTTGGATATGACATAGAACACTTGGAAATTTCAATTTATATGATTTACCTAAGTTATCTAAGAAACAACTAGTTTTTGATTTACCTAGTCTTAAATTTTATAGTGACAGATTTTTTGCTGCACGTCAACTTGGAAAAAAGCACAAATCGTCCTTCAAATCTGTTAACAAAATTGCTACATCTAAACCTCTATAACTTATCCACATGGATTTTTTTGGACCTTCAAGAATATCAAGTTTGGATGGTAAATTATATGTATATATTTTAGTTGATGACTATTCAATATTTTCTTGGATTTATTTTCTAAAATATAAAAATGAATCTTTTACTATATTTGAAAGTTTTTACAAAGCTGTTCAAAATGAAAAATATTTTAAAATGATTTCATTAAGAAGTGATCATGGTGGCGAATTTGAGAATTTGGAATTCAATTCATTTTACTCAAATTCAGGTATTAAACACACCTTCTCTGCACTAAGAACACCTCAATAGAATGAGATTGTTGAAATAAGAAATAGAAATATTCAGGAAATGGGTAAGACAATGTTAAATGAATACAGTCTTCCTACCAATTTATGGGTAGAATCTTCTGGGTTGAATCTATAAGTAAAACCTGCTATATAATGAATAGATTTTTAATTAGACCTATTTTCATAGAGACACCCTATGAACTCTGGATTAACAAAAAAGCTAAAGTAAAGTACTTTAAAATTTTAGGATGCAAGGTTTACACCTTGAACACCAAGGACAATCTTGGTAAATTCGATCCAAAATATGATGAAGGCATTTTCTTAGGATATTCTACAACTTTCAAAGCTTATATAATTTTTAATAAAAAGTCAAGGATTTTTAAAGAATTAGTTCATGTGAAATTTGATTAATCTGATCCCTTTGAGAAAAGGAAAGATAAAATTCATGAACCTAACTCTAATGATAATATGAGACTTGAGAATTTGAAAGATGATTTTGAAAAAGATATAAACAAAATTCAATCTAGTTCAGAAGAACATAGCACTGATGAACCTAATAGTGTATTACCTAGACAATCTAGAACCCTAATGAATCACCCTTTAGAAACTGTTATAGGAGACCTAGACAGAGGAATAAAGACTAGAAGAAATATTGGAAATATTGTTGAGTTTTCTTTCTTTCTATCCCAATTAGTGCCTAAGACATTAGAAGAAGCCTTAGTTGATGAATGTTGGATGATAAAAATGCAAGAAGAACTAAACAAGTTCAAGGGAAATGAATTTTGGAATTTAGTTGAAAGAAAACAGAACTATCTAGTTATAGGAACTAAATAAGTCTTTAGAAATAAACAAGATGATCAAGGAATAATAACTAAAAATAAATCAAGACTAGTAGCTTAAGTATATAATCAGGAAAAAGGTATAGATTATGATGAGAACTTTGCATATATAGCTATATTAGAATCCATTAGAATCCTTTTAGCCTATTCATGTCATATTAAGTTTAAATTATTTCATATGGGTATTAAGTCTACCTTTTTAAATAGTTATTTAATGGAGGAAGTTTATGTTGAGAAACCTCCTAGTTTTGAAAATTCTCAAAAACAAGACTTTTTTAAACTTACTAAATCTCTTTATGGCCTTAAAAAAGAACCTAGAGCTTGGTATGAAATATTAAGTTTTTTTCTTTTGGAAAATGATTTTATTGTTGGAATGGAAGATCTAACATTATTTAAGAAACTGTAAACACAAATATTTTATTGGTTCAAATTTATGTTGATGATATAATTTTTGGATCAACAAACAACAAACTTTGTCATGAGTTTTCAAATTTAATGGAAAAATAATTTTAAATGAGTATAATGGAAGAATTAAATTTTTTAGGAATTCAAATTTATCAAAAAGATTTTGGAAATGTTTTGATTAAAATAAAATACATTACTAATTTACTGAAGAAATTTGGATTTGAAAACAAAAAGACATATAAAAATCCTATGTGTAATAATATAAAACATGATTTGGATGAAACTAGAAAAGTAGTTGAACACATGTTATATAGAGGTATGAATGTTATTTTATTATATCTTACTGCTAGTAGGCCAGATATAGTGTACTCAGTATGTCTTTGTCCAAGATTTCAATCAAATCCTAAATAATTTAACTTAAGTGATGTTAAAATAATTTTTAGATATTTTAAAGGAATTTTTTTTCAATCTCTTATCTATGAAAAAACTTCTGATTTTAATTCAATTTCATATTCAGATGATGAATTTGGAAGCTGTAGGTTAGAAAAATAACCTTAGGAACCCGCCACTTTTTAGGAAAACCTTTAGTTTCATGGTCTATTAAAAAACAACACTCAGTTTCCTTGTCAACAACCGATGCATAATATGTGTCTGCAGGCAGTTGCTGTGCACAAGTGTTGTAGATGAAAAACAATCTTATGGACTTTGGACTAAATTTTAACAATACACCTATTTTATGTGATAATACAAGCATAATAAATATTTCAAAAAATCCTATTAATCATTCTAGGACTAAGAATATTGATATCAGAAATCATTTTCTAAGAGATCATGTTCTTAAAAATAATATATTCTTAGAATTTGTAAGTACTGCAATTCAATTAGCTGATATTTTTACTAAACCACTTCCCACTGCAAGGTTTGATTTTATTAAGGGGGAGCTAGGTTTATTTAATTTTAAATGAAATTTTAATTTTAATTCTACTTATTTTATTATATTAATTTTTATTTTATTTTAATCTTCACTGTTTTAAATAATTTAATTATTTTTTTTAGAATAATTTAATGTTTCGTCTATATTGATATAATTTTTTTTACCGCATATGTTTTTTTACTTTATTTTAAATAATGTAATGATTATTATGTATGTAATGACACAGGAATCAAGGTTGTTAGAACCTGTTTCAAATTCCAAACATGTTCATTTTCTTAAAACCTTTCGAAACAACAAAACCCTTACCGCCTTTGTCATCCATTGACTGAACCTTCAAAACCCAAAACCTTCAAGCCTTCAGAACATTGAGATAGAAATGGATAAGACAAAGAGAATCTAGGAAGAAGGAGCTAGTAACATCAAGTGTTAACATTTGGAAGGAAGGAAGATTATACAAGGAAAAGTAATTGATTTGTAATGGTTGTACAAGACCTATCTAATGGTGAAGAAAGCTTTGGATTTTCAAAATCTTGAAAAAACATCCAGTGATTAAAACACATAATTTCCATAAGAGTTAGAGTTGAGAAATTTATTTAAATCTGTTCAGTTCAGTCTTGGAGATATAGAGGTCTCCATAGTCACAAAAATTGATTTTCGAGATTTTTATATTTCATATGTAGAAATTTCTAGAATCTTAAACTACCCTTATGAGGGAGTTTATCACTTTGATTGGAAATCCATCAGATATAATGAACATAAGTTAGAGGAAATTATGTCATTTTTATTTGGTTGTACAAATATTAGAAAGTTTTTTGTCAAGGATCTGGATCTAGATCAGAAAATTCTTATATTTTTTTTTTTCAAATATGGATTTCCCTAAGGATGTCTGAAATGGAGAAGATTTTATATCCTGATATGTATTTAAATTTTCTATTTCTAAGTGACATCAAGTTGAATTTTCCTCGTTATATAATAAGGTATTTGAACTAATTCTATCAACCATAGGCTAGAATGAAATTCTATCCCTACGGGAGGTTAATTTCAAAATTATTGTTTAAGTTTGATGTGGTGAGATTAGTAGATTCCAAAGTGTGATGCCATCACAGTAACGTGTTCAATGATAGAACTTTATGAAAAATAATATTTTTTTCTATACCACTGTGAAAGGAAAGATTATGCATGTTGGTGCTGATGAAGATCGTGAGTCTTCTTAGGGAGAGAAAACTGGGAAAAACAAAGAAGGAATTGCAGAATAAAGGACCATTGATGTTTCAAAAACATCAATAAGAATTATATTTAAAGTATTCATTGCACCTACTGATGAGGTAAGTCAAGAGGTACTTTAGTGGAAAAGATACAGAGCGGCTCAAGCTAGTGAGGAGCCTATTAAAACAAATGTTGTTAGAACTGGAGATCATTTAAGATATAGATTTGTAAGAGAAGATATTTGTCAGATTAAGGTGGTACCTCAAATTTAAGAGGAAGTTTTAACTCTAGCAGAGGCAAATCCTAGAGAAGTTGAATTGGATTGAACTAAATCTGTTCAAGAACAGTCTGCACAACCTACTGAAGTTACTCAAAAAGGAACATTTTAAGAAGAACCTGTTTTAGAGGAAGTAAATGAATATGATAATGAGGAGAAAAAACCTGATGGAATTTTGAAAAGAGGAGAGAGTCTTTCTGAAGTTCATACTGAAGTTTTAAATGAAAACTTTTGTGTGGATGTGTCAGTTCATGAATCTGAGGAAAAATTGGTTGAGAAACCAGTGGATAAGGATATAGATCAGAGATTCGATGCTCAATAATTGCCTTTAATTTTGATAAACCAAGTTTAGAATCAATCATTGGGAACCTCTGATCCTAAGAATAATCATTTGGAGGAGTTAATCAGAAAATTTAATATAATTCAATCTGAAAATGCTTCTTTGAGAAGAGAATTAAATAAGGAGAGACATAAGTTTCAGAAAATGAAAGATAGTTCAGTTTCAAAAACGGAAGTAAAAGTTTTTAAGAAGGAGATTTTAGCTGAAGTTGGAAAATTAAAATCTGAAGTAGTATTGAAATCATATTTGGAATAATTCAAAACTTTCATGGAGAAATAGTTGGAAACTGTCAAGGGTAGTCAAGAAAGTACATCAGGTACTTTTCTTGATCTGATCAAGAGATTCTAGGCCATTACAATTGTGATGAGAAATATGAATGACAAGTTGCAGGACTTACAAAGTAATAGTGCTCCACTATTTGTTCTGTTGGATAATCAAAATAATCTTTTTGAGAAGCTTACATCAGATGAACCAAGTGTAAGAGAGTTACTAAATAGGTTCACTGAAAATCTAAATCAGTTCATGGAAAATGAATAAATATTTCATGAGTTTTTCAAAGTCAATCTGATTGAAGAAATTATTTTTACTCTGGAAGGAAGAGATCTGATAATTCAGTTAGGAGATGGACTGATGAAGAGGTTGAGAATGTAGTTAGCAGAGCTAAAGGAAGTTGTTCAGAGGCACTAAAAACCATTTTCAACTCTTTTATCCCAACCTTGATTCCTGTATCACTTATGTAATTGTACATATATTTTTAATAAAATATTTTTTGAATCTCATTTTTATGTTTTTTTTAATTTGTTTTACTATCCTGTCTATGTTATAATTCCAAAATCCAGATTCAATTATTGATAAATAGTTTATGATAGCATTTACTTAATTTTAGTGGTACATTAAATGTGTTATACTCCTTATCATATCATTCTTTTTGATATCACAAAAATGGGGAGAAGTTGGACAAACAAAAAATTTTATTTTAAGAAAATGGATAAATCTTTTTCTCAGGGGGATAAATTTGGATACAATACAACATTTTATATTTTTTTTATGTTTTACCTTTATGGGAGAAATTTGGATAAACACAAAATATTATTCTCTTTATTTTACTTAATAAAGGGGGGAGAAATTTCTAAAATAAATTTTAATTTTTTTAAAAAAATATCTTTTCTTTATATATGGTAGAACTATGGATAACAATTTATTTAATTTTTGTTGAAATAATTCTATTAAAATAAAATTTTATTTTATCCTTGAAAAATTATAAATTATATGCAATTAATTTCACGGTTTATTTCATGGGTTTTTTATCATAAAAAAGGGGTAGATTGTTAATAAAGTGTTATTTTCAACAATACTCTATACTATTATGATTAGGGGATATTTTGAGCATTTATTGTTTCAATAATATTCTATCTTTTTATGATGATTTTGATTCTCACAAATACTCATGTTTGTTATTCTAATGATTTTACTCTGAGTATATTTCCAGAAATTAATATTCTTTATATTTCTATTTTGGAATAATATTAAAGCATTTAATCAGTGTGTAATATTTCACAAAGTGTTTAGAAATCATTTTAGCATTTTCTGGAAACACTGTTCATACCCTAAGTTGAAGAGTATAGCGTAAGGATGAAATTTTACATTTACTTTATGAGAGTTCAGAAAATTATGGTTAAAGAACCTTACATTTGGAAGGAACCTTATGTTTGTAATATCCGAAAAGTATGGAATAAGAACCTTAAATAATTATAGAACCTTACTTTTTCTTCACAAAAGTATGGATCATCAAACTTACTTTTATAATAAACCTTACGTTCTATTGAAAAGTATGGATCATGTATCTTACCTTTTTCTAAAGAGGAAAGTATGGATAATATACCATACATTTGAAAGTTAAAGATAAAAGTATGGATGATCAACCTTTTGTTTGAGATCAATTTTACGTTTGAAGAATATATCATCAACCCTACATTTAGCATCATAGATTTAAAATACTACTTTATCGTGCAACAGTCTTTATAAAGAATATTAGGCTGATTTCAAGCCAGATTCAAAGCCCGATATTAAAGCACATATTTGACTAATTTAAAGTCCGTTATTTGTGATTCAAAGGATCGATTTAAGATGGGGATTTCAGGGAGATTATTAAGGGATGTTACGAATGCTCTGTTATTCAAACATTTGAATATCACAATTCTTAAGGAGACATTTTTGGATCTAAATTTGAAAGGAAAACACTCATCTTTATTATTTATATATTTGTGTTATTTTGAATTAAAAAAAAGAGATATGAATCATCATGAAAAAGTTTAGAAGAACATGCTCTCGAGTTTTTTGTGACTATAATTTTTAAAGAGTTATATGAGTCACACAGATCTGATGTTACCAAGATCTATCAGACTTTGTTTTTCTGAAGAAAAGGAAAAGCGTTAAAGAATATTATTCTACATCAATGATAGATCATGAATCTATTGCTGTTAAAGTTTATGATTTTATTTCAAGATCTATTTTCGACTGGATCGACTTAGAACTGATCTTACCTAAAGAACATCTTTTCTGAAGATGACGATCCATCCACTGTCAATTGCGTGCTACTAAAACTGTGAAGAACAAATGAAAAGTATTTTTATACAAATAATCTTTTCATTTTGAGTAAATGATTTCTCATACTAAGATGTGTATTCTGTTCTGTGCATGAACTAGAAGGCTCTATTTTAGCCTTATCTTGTAAAGGTGTCAACTTCCTGCACTCAGTTGTGGACGGTCTATTGATAAGAGGACCAGATAGTAAAAATCACCAAGATCATGGAGTAGAGCATTGGTGGAGTGGACTAGGAGACTTATGTTCCTCAAACCACTATACATCCCTGCATCCTTAAATATGTTTATTTTCCACTGCATAAACATTATTATAAAGTTAAAGGACATATTTGGAAATCATCACGATTCTCAAAGAAATTGTAAAAGACACAATTCACCCCCTCTTATGCATATTTGGTATAACCCAATCCAACATATGTGACCATTTGATATGATATTCCCATTAGAATCTTTCAGCAAATCACATATTCAAAGAAAGTTATTTTGAATATTGGTGATACTTATGAATCAAATTCATAATGTCCAACTACTTGATCAAGTATCCAAACTCCTTAATTTCACAATATCAAAATTGAAAATGCTAATAACTTATTTTCTCTACTTTTAACTCCTATTAAGCTCATTACCATAATTTGTATTAATAATATTCAATCAGAATTTTTTACTTACGATCATTTTGGTATAAATATATAACTCATTACTTTATTTCTATACCAAAAAATCCTAAAACCCTTAAGAATATAAAGTTATATTTACTTTATCATGATAACTAAATTAAACTTTTTACATTTTTCTTTAAATACATACTGTAAACTCTTTTAGGATATTAAGCGTCATTCACTTTGAATTTTTTAATAGAATAATATTTTATTTTTTGTACTTGAACTTATATAATTCTAAATTAAATTCTACAAGTCTCTTATAAACTATATTCTCTTCATAATATCATTTTAAGATACAAAAAAAACTTCTTTTGTAAAGGAATAATAGTTATTTCCTCTTAAATAGAATATTTAACCAAAAAACTATTTTATCATATATGATATTCTAAGTCTTTGGCATGATATTATGGAAATGATACTTTATTATTTAAAATATACCACTGATGGGTAGTGAGTCCACATCCATTATATTTTAAAAAATATATAGGATAAAATCTTTATATCATATAATAATATTTTTATACTTATCTTCTTTTTAATAATGCTATAGGATGTGATGAATCATAAACCATGTGTTCCAAAACCATCATCTCATATTATTCCTACCAAATCTTTGTTAAGAAAAAATTTATCTTATCACATAAGATAAATGATATAACTGTACACACATTATATGTATAACCATATATTCTTGATATATTTCTTTGTATTCAACTCTATGATTTAGAATCCCCTTTCTTCATTATTTGGAAGGTAATTACAAGCTCCATCAATTCTTTCCTTAATTTCAAACTTCTTCATATTTATAATATTTGTAAAGTAAACATTTGGAATCATATAACCTTAAAAATTGAAAAATGGTTTCTATATTATTGTTACATGGTGTACATTTTCTACAGAGTCTCTGAAATGGGTTTAGATAATCTAGGCATTTCCATCCAATGAAAGCATATCCCTCCTTCCTGTCACCACTTTTTTAATTCTAGGTTGACTATTGAAAAAATCCAACATTTTCCTCTTCTATCTTAAACATTATTATACCATAAATATGACAAAAGAACATATACATAACATAACCAGTTACTCATTCATTAATACCTTAAAGAAATTGGGTAAATTAAAACTCATTCACATTATTGAAAAATTTATAATGATGATTACATAATGAATTCTATAGCCAGATCAAGTGTTAAAGGACATCCTCATTCTCTTCAAGTTATTAAATCACTGAATCAAATTGAGTATAAGAGTATAGACTAAAGTTAATTTGGCTATCATGCATATAATGCTTTTGAAAACCTTGAGTGAATCATTATATTCTTCTCATAGGCATATAGATCAATTTATTGAATAATTTTGATCATTTTATTATTCAGGGAGATATTTGTTTTACAAATTTAATTTTTCTTCTTACTTAAGAACAATTATTTAGTTTTATACATGTCCAATATGTTTATTATATTAATATATCCTTTGTAATAGGACTGATCTCAAAGTAATGTTAAATGCTGATGATTTCAGTTATCTACAAAAAAAAGATTTCATTATATGAGTATCATATTTTACATTAATTTAATTTAGACATTTATTAAATTATGCCCCACTAAAATGATTTCCCCTTTTAGAATTTTACATCATATCCATTATTGGGTCAAGATCCATATTCACTAAGGAATCCAATTTGGTTTTCCTCTCACCACATAACTATTTTTTATTCTATCACTCTAATCATATCATATATGACTCTTGTATGGTTGAGTGGAAAAATATACTAAATCAATCATATGGAAAATCTCAACACTATTAATCTGATATCATATCTAATTTTATTCCCCAGCTAAGTTCAACCCTAAGAAGTTACTAAAAATGAGGCATCAGACTCTTAGAGTTACCACATTACTTGCTTTCCTTACACAAGATAATGCATGGGAACATAAATATATCATGCACCTACCTAGTTGGATGATGGAGGTATTTTTAAGTGTCTTACATATTCCTTTAACCAAATTAATATGTTCAAACCATATTAATCTGTAACAATTTACACAATTCATATCTCATTCCACTTACATGAATTGAAATCCAACTATATTCACACATATACAAATGCATCTCATATAAAAAGTACATGGAACATTTTAATGTAAAGACTTAGAATCATATAAAATCAAAAATCCCCAGAAGAGTAATCTTCGAGAAATAGATAGTCAACACCCACATTTATAGACATGGAAGAAGCCTCCAGGCTAGTGATTTTTTCGACCCAAAGTTCCTCTACCCAAGGTTACATTTCTTAAGAGAGGCCTTAATTCCACCAAAATTATAACCCATAATATGTATAAAATATTATCAAACTTTAAATTCAAGACCGTTACCCAATAAAAACTAAAATCAAGGATGGATAAAATTAAATAAATTATCCTACCAAACATGTAACTTCTTATATTCATGTATAACAATTTTTAGAAGTAATTTAACACTTTTAACCAATGAACACATACATTCATAATATAGAAATTATATTTATGAATAAAATAAGGAATATATTTAATAAATAAATAATTCATACATTTAAACATGAGATAAAATATTTATAAAAAACTAACAAATTAAGAAATTATAAAAATTTATAATTTTTCCATGCATTACGGAAATTAATTAATTTAAATACATATAAAATTTTATAATTGTTTCCATTATGAACACCTTTATACTAACCTTTATATGAAACCCTACTTAAATACATGATATTAAATAAAACATAAATATTTTATATTCTAATTCCATCATGTAAACAATTTACATATTCTAAATATCATATGTTTAATATTATTTAGACATTGATAATAAAAATTGTCAAAACTCATTTTGATATGGTTAAAGCTTTTAATTTTAACATTTCAAATTAAATAATTATGAATAATTACCAATTTAAATATAAACTATTTTATATTTTGTTTTATTTTGTAATTTATAAATACCATATAAATTAACCTATAATTTCGATATAAACCTTTTATATCCAAATTTTAAGCCATTTTATAGAGTTTCAAAATGTATTAAATATTAACATTTAATATTATGAAATTTTCATTTAATTAATATTTAATTTATGGAATGTGTTGGAATCCTCTGGTTTTAATGCTCACAAATCATGAAAATCATACAAATAATGAAAATCATGAAAATCATGTAAATAATGTAAATCATGTTTAAATCTTATAAATAATTATTACTCTTGTTCTATTATGTTTTATTATGATTATATTTAACCTTAATACATTATGTGAGTCTTACTTCTAAAGAAAGATGGAAGATATTGGACTAAGTATGAGACACCATTTCTATGATCAAACTGTCTCACTAGTTAGTCTAAAAAATCAATAAAGTATTAGACACTATTTACCTAACACTGTAATTGTGATACCAGTTACAGAAATTGCAAAAGAAAAGACACTATAATTGTGCTACTGGTTCCAGAAATTGTAAAGGACCAAACGCCATAATCATGCTACTGGTTCTAGAACTCACAAAAGACAAGTCATTGTTGACTGTAGCACCGCTTCTGAATCACTGTGAATGTGGCACCATTCCTATCTCATGAACAACTGTGACACCATTCCTTACTTAACATTTTTTCTATCTTTTTCAATTAAATTGAAAATTTTAATATAATGGTCATATTTGAGTAATTTAATTAAACTGACATAATTAATGATTTTTTTGTAGACATGACACCTTACAGTATGAGGTACAAGGTGATGATATCATGCTTCTTGTCAGCCAAAAGAAAAACACTAAAATATTAAAATACAAGGTGACACATGAGCTGGAAAAAGTTACCAAAAAGAGTCGTCAGAGAGATGAACACACATGCATACAAGAAAACAGTGAAGAACCCTTAAAGAACTCTCATTTTCTGATAACTAATTGTTGTGTACCATCCTATGAACATCATTGCATCACCAACTAAAAGAAGAAGAAGTGATACAAAGAGCTACACAAAAACTCACTAGAAACCAGAACATAGATCCCATGATACTCTATTTCTAAGTCTACTTTCAGAAGAGGACCCAAACATCAAATTTTCTACTTCATAGAAGTCCAGAGCTACATAGAATAACAGTTAGAGTATTTATAATCCCTTCTTATTATATTCTACTTTATTGTGTACTATTTTATTAATCTTTCGAGTAGTGTGTGAATTTCTCTGTTAAAAACACAACATCTTGTGCACTGAACTAGAGGATACATGATATCCTTACACAAATATCTTTTTACACCTTCTTTCACCCTTGTATGATCGTGGAAGAGGTCTTGTGTGACCTGGATATTAGATTTCACATGTAGAACTGTGGTTGAGGTCTTGTGACCTGTACAGTTTTGTGTACTACTGTGTAAACCCTGACTTAGGTTGTAGATCAAATATTTATATATATATTTTTCTTGGAGGAAGGTTATCACTATGTGGAGTGGATTAGGTCTCAGCTTGATACTGAACCACTTGTTTTATCTACTGTGTTTTTCCATTTATTTTTTCTCTGTTTTAACTCATATTCCAAAAAACTAAGTTTCACATTAATAGTTAGTATTGGATAGTATTTATAACCGTTTTGATTTAGTAAATTGGTTTCAAAAGTTATTTCAGTCTTTTAGGTTGATATAACTAAGAATTAATCAATCTATTAAGAAATTATTTGAACAACCAAACTATTATAAATTTTCTACTTTGATTTACTGGCCTATTTTTTTATATTGGGGGATTTTAAAATAAAGTTTTGAATAGAAAATTTTATAGGAACTCAATTCACCCCCATTGAGTGTCCTACTTTGACCAAAAAAAATTATTTAATAAATATTTAATATTATGGAATTTTTATTTAATTAGTATTTCATAAACCTTTAAAAATTAATTAAAATATTTTATAATTAATTAATTTATAAACACTTATAAATTAAATAAATATCCCAAAATACCTTTTTATAATTTAAAATTATTTTATAAATTATATAATTAATTTATAATTGAAATTTTAAAAAAACACTCCTTGTATATTCAAATTAATGGTATCAGGTATATTATATGTCACACCATATACTATTATCTATGATATCCAATATATTTTAATAGTGATACAATGATTTATTTTTCCAGTATATGTAAGATTAAACGAGTGCCATCATAGGCTACTATTTCTAATTCTCTTTACCAAGACATTTCAAATGTGTAGTTTGGTATGATCTGGTCCCATGTTCTCACTTTCAAAAGGTTAGAGAACTTTCACCATCAGGCCGATGGTGGTGACACATTTTATAGGATGGTAGGATTGAATGTCAACTCATCCAACTAAGGAGCATGTTTCATAGTCTGGTAGTCCTTATTATATTTAAAGAATGGCTGTGAAACTGTTATTGATACCATCTTTATGGACATCAGTTAATTACATATCTTACTACCTTAGCAGAGAAAATACTTTATAGTTGGATGGATGTATGTGTTGGGTATCTAGATGCTTCTATATCTTCCTCATGTTAGGACACAATGGATTTTTATTCTCATTGCATATGGAAGGAATATTTCTCTAGTTTAAATATTGGAAAGTAATGTAACTTTGTGTTTTAAAGATAAATAGAAAGAAAATTTCCATTTATAGTCAATTGGGGACACTTATAATTTAGATTCCAATGGGGACACTCCTGGTTTAGAGTTTATAAGGGAAACTATATGGAATAAAGACTTATATATAAGAACTATAGGAGGTTTAATGATCTCCAGGAAGGTGATCATGTTATGGGAATATCACCTATCAAAGGAAAGATGAGACAATAGTAATATTGGGATTGAACCTCAAAGAGTAATCCTACATATCCTGTGGAAAAAAATAAAAACTCTTGTATTTCAAGTTATATAGTTTAAGGTCATGTGATATGACATATCTATGAAGTTTAATATAATGCGGTAAGGACACTTGTGTCATAAAATAAGAGACAATAAGGGATTAAATAGGGATTATTCATTGGGTTGTCTAGACCATGATTAGAAGAAACAAGGATATGTATAATGCTTATACAAATTTTTTCTGACCCATGTCTAAAGCTGAGGGACAAGAGGTGGAAGGTCACATTATTATCATGCATAAAGAGATTTCATGAGTGAATTTGGATTGAACAATCAAAATTCCCATGAATTATCATGCTTAAAGAAGTTTTTATCTATAAAGAGGGTATCAAATGATGTGCATAATACATATTCATGCAAGATATCAGTTTCATGAAACCTTATTTTTCTAGGAATTATGCATTTTTGAAAATCATGTTCTTCATTGAAGAGTGAGAAAGAGTCTTAATTATTTTCTAATACATTTAAAGGCTTACAAAAACTAATTTTCATGAATTTTATCACATTCAAGTGACATAATCCAACTCAATATATCCCATTATGTGTGGTGATGGGTTGAGTGTTCCACTCAAATCCTACCTTCAATAAGTAAAGGGTAGGTGACTAACATTGATTAGGTATAAAATAAAAATGAGAGGCCTTAACATAAATCACCTATATTCAATGCACACCTACATACATTCCAAAATATAAAATAAAATAACTAAAGTAAATAATATAAGTGATAAATGAATGCAATAACCTCTAGAATACACAAGTGATTAGTAATACATAAATCATAGGGAAAAGGGGAAACATCAATGACCAACAAGAAAAGGAAATCCAAAATAACAAATGATAGGGGAAAGGTACCTAATCATGCTTTTGAGTTCTGAACACTATCATGCAATACCAACACTAAGAACTACTAAGCTAAACCAACTCTTTGGGTACCTAAATATTTATCAAACTACATGTCATATGTATAAAACATGACACATATAGGCTAGATTCTCTTATAGGGGTGAATATATAGATACCAATTAGGATTACTAGAAAAATATAAAAAATGATAGGAAAATCAGTGAACTCATAAACATAAATCATAGATAAAGGATAATAAGAAACCAGATATTCTCAAAGAAGAACTTATTATTATGAAATAGGTTTAAATCAACACAACCAACCCTAGGGGATAAATCCACACATAAATACATGAATCTAAATTATTGAGATAGTTATCCATGTGACCTCTTAGGAAACCTAAACATGTAAATACACCCCTCACTAGAGGAAATATAAATCAAGGGAATCCTACTCAAAGAAATAATATCAATCCTTAAGCTATAGGGGGATACCTGACCCTATATGTACTAAAAAGTATATATGGGAGAACATTCCATGGTGAAGGAAATGGGATAACTGACTCTACCTAGATAAATGTATAGAGGATTGTGACCCTAAGACTATATGGGGATACTAGACCCCATCCATGACTGATCCATAGATATTGGATTATGTAGACCATGTTGTAGGGTGGGATACCAGACCCTATCTAGGGTAACATGCATCCTCTCACAACTATGCCCATACATGATGTCTCTGGCTTCCCAAAACTGAATAAAACATCCCATATTCACTTTCTCATGAAACATAATAGATATCTAAGATAAGACCACTATGGATTTTTGTCTGAAAAAACACTCAAAATGTATTGCTTATATGTCCAAAATTGAGACCAAAGAAGATACCACGACTACTAAATAGATACGGAATCAGTACATGGTGTGTGGATTAGGGAATGCGATGTGTAACCTTAATCAGTATCCAAACCATGTACTAGTGCCAAAAATGTCATGTGAGTTCCCATATTCGTGGATTATAGGTTAAAATACATGATATGTGGGATCTAGGGTGGTACTCATCATGTACCATAGTATTCCATGTCATGTGAATTCAAGGAAAATAGTGTGTGGTCCTAGACCACATAATATGTATGGCCAAAAAACCTATGGGGAATGTACTCTCTATACACACTAAGTAGTTAGTCTAGGGATACATGTCTTGTGAGTCACTCACATAGTGTGTGATATTTAACTTGGATTAAAACCCTATCTACTGCAATACTAAAGTACATGGAAAGTTTTATTCCAAACTAAACAATGTTTATTCAGGTTTTATAAACCAAATTTACTTCTATCCTTGATTTATTTATTAAAAACATTAATTTTTCCCTGATACTTGTCCATATATCTGTCGACTATGTTTTTCATAGATAAACCACCTTCATAGATTTATTTCTAGAAACCAATCATCATAATAGAAATCAGTTTCAAAGTTAGTCATACCCATACATATCCTATTATAAATCTAACTTATGTCATTTTATACTCAATATTTCTCTACTACTTAATAATTCTTCTACACACCAAGGTTCCCATCATCATTCAGAACACACAAACTATGGTTTGAGATCAATTTAAATTTGAATAGGTATAGTGTTAGTTAAATAAAAAAATCATGAATGAAAAAAAATATGAAAATAAAAATAGGTAGAAATTCATGAAGCAAAATAAGTGAATGAATCCATTGTCTATTATGAACCCATCCACCATTTATGGTGCATAAAATGAAGATAATAAGTGATGAAAAATGAAAATTCTTGATTAAATATTTCTAAAATATAATTAGAAAACATTTAACTTGATAGGCCTATTCCCAAGTTGATAATATGGGGAAAATAAATTTAAAATTCTTAAAAAATCATGAGAAATAGATAAAAAAACAATAGTTCTCTTCCTCAATCATTGATTGATCATTAGTGAATATTGAATCTTCACTGATGAAATAGAAAATCCTATGAAGTTCATAACCAATCTTATTTTTTTATTCCCTTAATAAGGAATATCCCTTAACTAATCTCAAATATCTCATGGTTATATGACATTCAATATCAAGTTTCTTTCTCCACCCAAAATCAACACCAACACCATAATTAAATTCAAAGACATACCAAATATCAGGGTTCCCATGAAACCCAAAATCCACCCACCCCAAGATTTTTACATTGAAAAGAATAAAATACTCAGATTATTGAGGAAACTAGGCCCACATTGGTCTCTCAGGCCCCCACAAGATTTCCTTTACGTTCCCATGATGAAAAAGGGTTCACACCAATAAAATTTATCATCTATAAAGGGCCCTATACAACCAATATTTAATCAAAATTTGGTACTTTGAAAAGGTGGATCCATCCTTAATGTATAACATACCCAATACAATTATGTGTAATGGATTTTGTACATATCTCCCTAGTTGTGAAACATGAAAGACATCATGCACCCCATATAACAATGGTGGTAAGGCCAATAAGTAACCAATATTTCTTACACTTTGTATAATCTAGAATAAAATGATGAATCATGGGGATAACCTGGAACCCTAAATAAATCTATACAACTCATGTCAAGGTGATACCTTCAAGAACACGTGGCATCCCTATTCAAAATCCAAAGGCCTTCTCCTTTGATTTTCATAGAGATCGAAGATGGATTTGAGTGGTTCTCATCTACTCCAAGATCACTTAGACCTTCTTTATCATCAATTTCACTAGCTTCTATCCCATGAGTGATGAATATACTATCTCCAACCAATATAAAGGTTTCCTAAAAGGTCTCCTATATAAGTCCTTGAGTAGTTCTATTCCAATAATTGAGTGAAATATATTATTATAAGAGGACTACACCAAGGAAAATAATCCTCCAAGGTTTGGATAGAGTCTAACATGTAAGAATTAAATATATATTCAATTACCTAGATGGTTCTTAATATTTGAAAATTATTTTGGGGGTGGAATTTCATTATAATCTACAACTGAGTCTCAAAAACCTCTTGAATCCATCTCTACAGCCGAGACATGAAATGAGCATCTTAGTTAGAGATGATTTCTGATGTGACCCATGTAGTCAGATGATTTCCTACCTAAAAAACATCCCAATATCCTTAGTTAAATCTACTAATGAATAGTAAGGATGTGGTCTGACTTGATGAGTTAGTCAATAATCCCCAAAATAACGTTATAACCACTCACTGAGTGTGGAAGTACCATCATAATATCCATCAATACACCATCCCACTTTCATTATGAAACCTTTAGGGGCCGTGTTAAACCTATGAGAACCACATGATCTATATTTACTTACTAATATTAAATCTATTAATAATTGAATTTGGAAAAAATTATCTTTATCTATGTCTACCAAAATCAATTATGAAGATCCTGGTACATCTTCTCCACTCCAGGATGCACCAATAAGGGATATTCATGTAACTCCCTCAAAACCACCTCATGAGGAATAATTGGTACCACTATCCTTCATGGAAGGGGATAATGTTCTCCCAAAATTCATAAAATTCCCTATTGGTATATTTTTAGCAAATTTAGTTGTGAAAAAATTCACAATCTATGTCCCCAAGTTGAGCCTCCCTCATTTGCTGAAGAAGGTGTGTGTGTGGGGGGGGATTATCACCCTCAATTGGAGATAATATTCTCCACCCTCATCCATAAGGGATAACTACAATGAGACCAACTACTCTGATGCCTCAATTAATTATTTATATTGATATTTATTATAAATGGTATATTTCCCAACATTCCATTTCCTTAGAGTATAAATTATATCAAAGTTATAATATTTAAAGAACTGGAGCCAATGAATTTGCTCATGTTAATATCTCTTTGGGTGAATATATAACTAAAAATCTATTGGTATGAGTGGATTATAAAATATTCATCAAGAAGGTAGTGCCTCCATGTTTTTAGGGAAAACCCTATTGCAGCTAACTCCACGTCATGGATCACATAATTTTTCTCATGGTGTCTCAGTTGCCTAGGATAGAAAGCAATTAATGACTACCTCTACATCAATACACATCTGAGTCCATATCTAGAGGAATTATAGAACATAAAATACTCTAATAGCTCATCTAAAAGTCCTAAAATGTGAGATCTAGTTAATCTCAACCTTAACTCCTCAAAATATCTTTTAAATTACTTTATCTAAATGAATGGTTTGCCTTTATGGGTTAGAGAATTAAATCTCACTAAAATCATAGAAAATTTTCCATGAACCTATAGTAATACCTATCCAAACCAAGGTAAATATAAACCTCATATATTAATTTGGGTGGGTCCTTAGCTATAAAATCATAAATATTCATCAGGTTCACAACCACTCCAGCCTCCAAGGAAACATGATGTAAGAAGTAAAATGTTATATTCTAGAAGTAACACTTCAAGAGATTTTTTGTAAAGTTATCATTCCTAAATTAAGTCTAGGATAAAATTTAGATTCTACGAATTATTTAACTATAATTCTAAATAAATAATGATTTCATTGATAAAGAATACTATAAACTAGTCCATGAAGGGATGAAAGATCTAGTTTAGGAGTCCCATGAATACAGATGGGGAAATTTTTATGCCAAAGGGACTTAATAAGAACTCATAATGTTTGTATTGAAACCCATATTTTTTTAGGACACCCTCAACTTGAATATGAAAATGATGATATCACACCTAAGATTGATCTCTAAGAACCAATTTGTTCCCCTCCACTAGTCAAAGTGATTGTTAATCCTTGAAAGAAGGTATTTGTTCTTAATATTAACCTGATTCAGAAATTTAAAATCAGAAAACATCCTCAATCTCCCAACTACCTTCTTGGTTAATAACACATGATATTATCATGGGGAAACACAAGGTATAATGAAAGTTTAATCTTGATGGTCCTCCAAATACCTACTCTACTCTCAGACCTCAGTGGGCACTATTTGAAAATCCTCAGAAAATATTGATGTAGATTTTGTGTGACGGTAGATATAAAAGTGTACCTCCCATCTTGGGGGTATTACTCAAAAATCCTTAGGGTTCATTTCTAGATATTTCTCCATTACTATTGATAGATAATTTTCTAAATCATATGATGCACCAATGGTCAAAATTTATAACTCACGAGTGATTGAAAAAATATTCCCATCAATGAGATATACTCATCTCAAATAAAAATAATTCTTTCCAAAAAAGGATAACCTAGATCATTCTTCTTGAAGGTACCTCACCCTCAAAAGAAAAGTGTCTATATAGATATAAACCGTAGCTAATTATAGCCACCATAAGATCCCATGTGAACCCCTCTCCACTAAGAACAATCTTGAATTATTGGTATATGTGTTGAATCATGAGATCACTCCCAGTATGATTATATAGGTACATGGATTGGATTAGTGGCTCTTTTAGAATATAAAGTTCCTAAACAAGGGATAAATTAATTAAAAAATGGCTCAAAATTATTTCTAAAAGTACTGATTCCAAAGTATATCATACATAGATCATTCCTAAAATCATTCTAGGTTCCTATAGTTCATAACCCTAAACTTTTTTTAACTCACAACATTCTATACCTACATCACTCTGAGACTAGTGTGGACCACCTAGGGGCCATTTTAGTTGATGTGGGTCATAATACTGGCCAATCCATCCCATCCTCCTAGGGAACCACCAATCTATCTACCAAAACTGTCACCATGTGAGTTTCCTAGACCATATCTGGGAGGCCCCTAATCAAATTTCTACATATAAAACAAAGACATTTTTTCACCCTTTAGTACACATTGTTCCATGTATTAATGAGGTATGTAACCTCATCCCTCACAAGAAAATCATCACCTCTATCCTGGATAACTAGATCCCCACTGTGAGCCCTAAGTTGTAGATCCTATAGTTTTAGTAGAAACCTATGTATATCTCAAAAACTTATACCCTAAATCCCATAGTTGGATACCCGCTATTGGGGGATCTTCTCTTGGGTTAATACTGTAAGAACCTTTCATTTTCTACTCCTTATCCAAAAATATCTCTGTTACCAATTCCCACTCCAACATACCAACATAGATGGGAATACAAAAAGAGACCAATCCTTATCAAATATCTATATTAAAGACCTTATAAAACTTATATTCCTAGAATAAACCATAATGGATCATATCAAGAGAGTATCAAATGAGATCCTTGAACCATGATGCATACTTTGTAACCATCACAACACCTTGATGAAACTTGAACAAATCTAATATATACATAGATCATAGATTCTTCAAACAATACTCCTCTTGAAAGTGGTGATAAAACTCACCCATGGGAGATTCACCTCATCATGAGTCTATGTGACAATGATTCACCAACATCTTACTATACCACAATGAAAACTAGACACTAACACCCCCATATGATCATAAGGGGTATGAAAGTGATAAAATACTAATAGAAAATACTTCAAATAGTATTATATGACTTTTAGATCCATTTATCCCTAGAACCTAGGTGAATTCTTCATATGAAACTAATACATATCACTCAACTACATTAATACCCATCTTAAGCTACTAAAACAATTATATAATCATCATGAAGTAAAATGTATACCCAAATCACAATAGGTGGATCTTAATATCACTCATTAGGTAGTGGCACCACTTTATTACTTATTTAAGAAAAAACGTCATGAAATGACATCTAAATGGATGGCTCATTACTCAATTGGTTATCATCACAATCCAACCTTCATATTCTAGAAAATTTTCTATATGGTGGAATTATATAATTTAACAAGAGTAACAATTATAAAAAGTTTATATATAGGGAGATAAATTAGGAAGCTGATCGAAATCAATAATTCATTCTTATATAATGCATGAACTATTGTTTTCTTTAAACCATTGTCTTCATGAACCAAGTCAACTTATAGGTTATAAGAGTTCTAGTGAATTGATATGTTGGTCACAACACCATTACTAGGATCCCTATCCTGAAATTCGAACTAGATATGCCTCAAAATTATTTCCCTAAATCCCCAAACCAAAACCTCAAAAAAATCTATCTCCAAAAATTATCTCAAGGATAATACACTCTGATACAAATATAACATGACCCAACCCATTGAGAACCCTCTTAGGTGTTGATCGGATGAAGCTGATACCCAAATACCATCTCTAATAAGCTAGAGGCTAGTGACTAGCACAAAATATTCATATTAATCAAATGATATGCCTGATCCTAACACAACTATACAAAATAAACAACACTAAATATTCCAAAATATAAAATAAAATAACTAAATTATCTAATATATGTGATAAATCCATGAAAACATTTCTAGAATCCATAGTTTATAAGTAATACATAATACATAATGAAAAAGGGAAAAATAAATTTTTAATAGTAAAGGGAAATCCATTTTAACAAACAATAGGAGGAATATCTCTTCTCTTACTTCCAATCTCTAAACACCATCAACGAAAACCACCAATAAGTACTTCTAATATATGTTAACTCCTAGGTAAACTAGATCTATGACAAACTACCTATTATCTATATAATACATGATACATGTGGAAATGTTTTCCATGCAAGGGTGAGTATATAGACACCCAGTAAGATTCCCTAAAAACCATAAATAAATTTTAAGAAAATAAGTTAGTAGATAAGCATAAATTGGGGAGAAAGTATAAGAACCTAGGTATGTTCAAAGATGAACTTGAAATGAGGGAAGAGGTATCAATAAAATTATCCCTATAAAAAATATGCATACATCTCTATGAATCCAAAATATCATGATTTCAATCCATAAAACCAATATGGAAACATAAACATGAACAAAAACTCTTAATTGGAAGAAAAACTCATCAAGGGAATTCAAATCACAGATATAGGACTGCACCCCAGGACACAAGGGGATACCTAACCCTATATATACTAACTCATAGGCATGAGATCAATGCCCAGCTAAAAGAAATGGGATACTTGACCCTTTCCCTAAAAGGGGATAGAAGATCATGACATGAATACCATGGTGGGATACATGAATCTATCCATGACCATTCTAAAAATAAGGGAGCATAAAACCTAAGTAGTAGGGTGGGATACCTAAACCTATTCAGGGGAAATATGAATGATCTCAATACTACACCCACAACTAATGTCACTGACCACATGAATTTGAAGAGAAAATACTTCATAAATAAACTTTCATCATTTCTTGGATATCAATATTAAGGACACTATTGTGTTATATATAGGAAAACAAACAAGATAGACTACTAATAGGTCCAAAAATGGTCCAATAGAAGAAACCATGACCAGTATGTGAATATGGAATCAGTATATGAAGTGTTCCTTAGGGAACACAATGTGTAACCCTAAAAAAATCTTAGTCATATAATGAAACCACAAATGGGATATAAGGTCCCACATTCATAGTGTGTGTGTTAGTATACAAGAGGTGTGAGAAAAGGGTAGTACTCTTCATGTACCACAATCTTCTTTGTCATGGTCATTTAAAGTACATGACATGTTGTCCTAGCACACATGGGATGTAAGAAAAAACAACCTTCTGGGTGTGTACTTCATGTACACCCCAAGAAGTCCGTGTAAGGATGCATGACTTGTGAGTCACTCACTTGATGTGTGATATTTTAATTTTACCAAAAGTATTTCTATCATATCCCCAAAGTACATAATGTGAATTCTTTAAAACAATATACCATGTATTTATACTTTTTGAACCAGGTTCACTTCTATCCCTAAGTTCTTTTACATAATCATTGATCTCATCTATAAAATTTCCCCCATCTTCATTGACCATGTAATTTATTGATAAACCACCATGGGAGATCAATTTCTAGCCACCGATCACCTAAATAGAAATATGTGTGGAAGTCCATTTCCACTATATATGTATTCTTGGAAATAAAACTTACACTATCTCCCACTAAGGATTTTACTTCCACCCAATGATGATACTACACAAAAAGGTTCTCATCATCAATTAAAACACAAATACTCTAGTTCAATATTTATCATGATTCAAATTGTACTAATATTAGTCAAACCACTTAAAAAATTATTCCTAACAACTAATTAATGAAGTAAATAAGGATAAATACATGAAACAAAACATTGAATAAATTTAGTGCCTATTATAAACCTGAACACTGAATATAGTGTAGATATTTTTTTAGAAATGGTTAAACAATGAAATTTTTTGATCAAAAAATTCCATAATACAACCATAAAATACATAAGTTGAAGGTCCTAGATCAAGTTGATAAAATGAAGAAAACCAAAAGGACATGATCAATAAATTATGAGAAATGGAGGGAATCCAAAAAAATAATGATTCCCTACCTTAATAATGGATCAATTTTTTTTGGAATTTTTATTTTTAATTAATGATGTTGGAAATCATGTGAACTTATTTGTTGATCCTTATATTTTATGATTATTATGATAAAACATATCCCTTGGCTGCTCTCAAATCTCTCAAGGTTAAACGTCATTCAATATCATGATTCTTGTGCCTCTTGAAATCTATTTATATGCTATAATTAAATTCAAAATCATGTCGGGTATAAACACAAAAAATATATTCATTACACAAGATTCCAAGGAAATTAATCATACGAGTATTGTGTGTAGTGAAAAATTCAAGGTTGGATGATTTGAGATAATTTAAATTATTAAAATGATATAAGATTTTATAACAAGTGAGTTGAGGTGTATTTATAGGACTTTGGAATTTTAATATTACTTGGGATAAGGTTCACACAAGTTAGGGTTTACACACTTATAGAACAATTGGCTTGCAAATTGAATTCAGATATGGGCCCATTCAAGTCATATTCTATACAAGACTCTTACCCTTGGATAAAAATTCAGTTCCTTTGGTTTTCAATCCTCTTTAATTCATCTTGGTCATATTTTTTAGCATCAATAAATTTCCCTTATAATTGGGTCCAATGGGGGAAAGAAGGATCACATTATAAGGAAATAAATGATGTTTCCTCATCTTATACTCTATTATTGTGAAGATTAGGAGGTTAAGGGTCACATATACTCTCAATAAATATAAATAAAAACCTTATGGCTGGACTAAATTTTTTCCAAGAACAATTTTTGGTCCACTATTTTCATGAAACTCTACAACTTGCATGAATGTTTTTTGAGACATTATCCCGAACATTTGTGCAACCATCACTTTTCATGAATGATATTTTATAATTTCTAGTTATATAAATAATAACTAAATAAATATTAGTGAACCATCATTTATACGAGATTAATCCTTTTTCACGAGTGAGACTACTTGAACTAGAATTCAATAAATTTTCATCGCTTCACCACTTTTTTTACAAGGTAGCTAAGTTTTCTCATATTGGTGTTACATAGGGGAAAGAAATAGTAGAGAACCCCATAGATGGATTCAATGAGTGGATTGAACCATGATACTGGATGTTGGAGAATATATTAAGATAAGACGAGAGGGAGTATTTATTTCCCCAATGGTTACCACTATATGAGTTTGGACTATTAGATGTCATCTTAATCTCAGAGTTCAGATTTTATGCTATAATAAATTGGTTCTAGAGCTTATTAGAGTGTGTTCAGATAAGAAATATATGAATTGGGATTTTTATTGAGTGAAAATAACTTAGATATGTAGTACACTCATTGAAATTAAACTTTAAATGTGAATAAGAAAGCTCTAATATCTGATACCTCTTGCCATAGTATGATTTGATGGACTAGGAAAGTAATTTGGAAAGACGATAGGGCTGGACCAAGAGTGAAACTTGTGTCTGGGTAGAAAATTTATTGATTATTAGACATGGTCTTACTATGTTTGATCAACCCATGAGGATTTTAAGGACCACTTATGCCTAGCCAGGTTGTACAAAGCTATCTCGATATCACAATTCTTTATTACCACCACCTAATCCTCATCCCTGAGCTACTGAGTAAATGGGAATCAGATAAAAACACTTTACATCTACACTATAGGTAATTCAAGATTATTATATGGGATATATATAGTATTTGGGGGATCCCTATCCTAGGTGAGATGCATGACATGTTTTTAGCACCAACCAACTTATGGGGGGATGCTAACCAAAATCTCATACCAATGAAGGTTTTAATTTTGAATAGGGATCCATAGGAAGAAGGTCTGATGGTAGGGTGAAGACTCATAGACATCTGAGGCTACTACCATGATGGATTCAGTGAAATATTTGAGGTCAATTAGGGGACACTAGAAGATGAATGCTTCTCTAGGGCCTGGAAAGACTGGGATGAATTGAAAATGTTCCCCACATGAAGGAGACCATGGGGTATCCTTTAATCAATCCGAGTATATATGGATTACATTGGGTTTATTAGGGATATAACTTATATCAATGAGCTATAGGTGCTGGTGTACCCTCACAACCAATATGGTGTCTACATTGATTGAGTGATGATGACACTCAATGGGAAAATTATTAAAGGATTAGAAGATGTTGGGCTAATCAAGGACATGGATAAAAGGGAGTATAGTGATGATGAATACTAGGAATGTGATACAAGGAAAGATAAATATCTTATAATTATAAATGATATCATATCTTCTAATGATTCTAGATAAATCCCACTAGATCAACTAACTACCATATCTTGTAACTATATTTGTTTCATCATTGATATCTAAGAAGAACTGGCATAGAAACTCTAATTTATATAGGATTAGTTGAGTGAGGAAACTCTAGATCACCCCTAATCATGTATGTATGGAGGGTGGAATTCAAAAAACAATAATCCTTGATGAAATAGGAGTATACCCTAACACCATTTCTTTCACATTCATCATCTGTGTGCTAACTTTTTACAATTTTGGGGTGATCCCACTACCGATGATACATAACACTTGCTACACACAAGGGTACTTAAGATTATACTATAATATGACTCAAAATGCACAATCAAATATTATTTAACGTTTAAATATTACATGGGGAACCTCATGTTAACACACGTGATTTTCTTATTGAAGATATAACACACCCTATTGAGAAACATACCATGGTGGTCATTAGGTTACCCATTGATGTTGAGGTTTCCTTGGTAGAGAAGTCTACCTTTGGTTAATTGGGCATGAGTTTATTGGATGGTGTATTAACCAAGTTAGGCATGGAATCCATGGATTCTATATTTCCAAAATATATTTATGACGAACTCTTAATTACTTTCAAAGTAGATTAGACTTCATCCTATGATTTTGACTTGTTTGTATTTATAATTTCTATACTAACATTTGACATTTTGTGATAGTTTTTCATCCCTATGGAGGTGAATAAGTTGAGGGAACCAATAGGCCTGAATAATCAATCATTTAATAAGTGATAACTAAGGTATTTTAGAATATTAAAGTATCCACTACTTATGATAGTGAAATTACTATCACGTCGGTGGTGGAACAATATCTCAAGGTGTTCATCATCTATGATGATCCATTGATTATCCCTAAGTTTGAGTCATTTCTTGTGGAATCTATTAATTCTATAATCTCTTATATAATGGAACAAATCTAGATAGGTCATTAATCTAAGAACCTATTACCATTGATCAATAAATTCCCAAATTATAAATCTTCCTCATAAAGATGATTCTAATTCTTGTTTGGATGATACTGAGGAAAAGATGGTGATATAGTAAAGGGTATTGAAGAACATTTGGGGCCTTATCACCCTCACTCTATTGGGTTAAATGTGTGTCCATATGGGAAGTCTACACTATTGAATGTTAATACTAGGGTTTAGAGGGGTTGAATACTATGACCGTCAGACCATTACCCATAACTTTCTTATTGAGTGACAGTGGATTGAGGAATGACAACTAACTCTTCTAGGGTTAATATTGGGGATACATTATAGAATATCTATAGAAGATTTAATAGGATTTTTCATAGTAGGAGGAGGAGTATATAAATCTATAGGTACTAATCTTGATTAGGGAAGAGGTAGTAAACCACCTAAGGACTCAACTATTAGCTTTTGTGGTTGAGATGTCCCAAGCGATGACTCAAGTGTGGAGTGTAGGGATTATAAAGATGAGATTCAAGTGTAAGTATCCCAGGTGTGACCACTGGAGGTGGTTGATATGGAGGAGTTGAAAATATTATGGAAAGATAACAAATCCTCCAATTAGAGGATGATTGAGCTTTATTAGGTATGACTATGGTTCTTTTATAGCTAACTTTTTACCTAAGGAGAGGCTCCAACCTATGGATGAACCTCATTGTTTTTCCTAAGTAATAAAATCATAATTTTTTGAATTCACTACATTTAATTTCAATACAAATAAATTATAATAAAGAAACAATCAACAGAAACCTTTAATCCCATGTGATTCATTATTGGTGTGAAAAATAAGAGGTAATAGAAGATCATTGACATTACTTGAAATCACACAATAGGGGTGGAAAATTTAGGGTCGGAATATTGCATTGACCACCGTAAGAGATACCATAAAGGTTGTTGAATCGGGAAAGATATAATTCTAAGAGATCAATTCACCCCATCAACATAAATATATATATATTGGAATAATAAAAAGGGTGTGAAAAATCTACTTAAACAAAGATAAGTTGGAGAAAATGGTAAATTATGACTTGAAGAGTTTGAATGGAAGGGTGAAGTGATAAGTAGGTAGGGAATGACTACTGAGAAACTATTTAAACAACATGTTCCACTAAAATATCATACGAAATGGGAGTAACCTTTTTATGACTAAAAATAAGAAACTATTTTAAAGGAAGTTTCCAATACATTGATATGAAGGATGTTTCAACCTGGATGTGTGCCTTGGATGGGAATTGGTGAGCCTAGACTGAGGCACCTATTCCATTTCCATAAATTTTAGTGGAGTCCTTTTGTAAATGAAATTTTGAGGGGTGTGATTCAAATTTAGAGGGAAAATTTTTATTTTTGGAAGAAAGGGAGAATGTTAAGATGAATTTAAACATTTTGTGCACTGGGAATATTGATGAGGGAATACCAGTATAGATATAGGTCATGGGGGACGAATTGACTTTTAGATATATGAAAATGAAAACCCCATGAAGGAAATGAGAATGAGGTTCAATAATTTTCTAAATTGAGGGATAATGTGATTCATAAGGCTGTATAATTTAGGTTTATATAACTTATGCCAAATAATACTATAGTTTAAATTTTAATAAATTTGATCAATTGGGTGGATACTAGTTTAAGTTATATAACCCATACTTAGTAGGATTGGAGTTTAACATCATACATCTTGGACCATATGAGGGATAAAGTTTAGGGTTACACAAATTTAACCAGGACTGAGATATTCTACATTGAAATAAGTGATAATTAAAACTAATGTGAATTGTGATGCCAATGTTAATATACATAACCTCATGGAATAATTAATGTAGTTTAAGTTCATGATGCTTATACCAAATGGGAAATGAGTTTAAATTAACAAAACTATAAACAAATGGGGGATGCAAGTTTAAGGTAATACATATAAGAAAAAATAATCATTACCTAGTTTAAGACCATATGACTCAAACCATATTTATAGAGAATAATGATATCTTGGTATTAGGTGGTTAAAGTAACCCAAGGGAAGGGAAATAAGCACCAAGATGAGGTGAGGTAATGAGATATTTTTGGATGGGATCAATAAAGAAGATACGAGAATCAATTTATATCCCATGAAATAGGAATCAAGAAACATGTAGTTTTTTGAAGAAATACTAGTATGAATTTGGATCATGTATAATAGAGAAGTAGAGAAAAGTTTGAGTTACCTTATGAGATAAGGAAGACTAAAACTCGATGATAATTTATAGAATTCTCATCACTAGAAAAGATGGGAATGGGAATGAAATCTTTGACTGGGCCTATGATAATAGATCTAGGAAACAATTTTGTATCCTATAAAATATGAATTAAGATACACATAGTTCTAGTGTATGAATCCTCTATATATATCTGTATCATATATAGGAGAGGGTTGACTAGTGGCATCATAAAAATGTTGTAATGTGAAGGGGTTATTGTGAGTTGAAGAGGTGACCCTAACACTAGGATAAAATTGTGTTAGAACCATTGAATAGGCCCAAGATGAGGCATTAAAGAATCACTATGTATCCTATGAGATAGAAATTAGGCCAAAAATAGCTCATAGAGATGGTGAAATAAGTGACCAACACTAAAACAAAGTTGGGGTGTGGTCAGAGACCAACACAACCATAAAGGGGGTGTCCTCTCCGGTGAGGAATCCAACATAGTTCTATAGTTCAATAATTATACATAAAGAGATAATTAATTTATTTTAAGGTCATATTGTGAGGATTTTGGGATTATAAAGTTTAAATCCATCTGATAGGAATTGTTATATGAATTTTAATGTCATGTGATAATGATGTTTATCATGAAATTTAATGTTATATAGATTAAAATTATACATCAATGAAAATTTATTTGTAGTTTAACATCATTCACCCAACCAGTAAACTATCTATTTTAATTTCTTGTATCATGGATTATTTCCATACACTTCAATGTATAGTGGCTATGATTTATTCCTTATAGTTTAATATTAGGTGTTGAGGATGATTTTCATATAGTTTAACATCATGAAAAAAAGTCATATACAGTGTAGTTCATCATTATGCAGTGAAGAAGATTGGTGACTAGTGCGTCCTACACATGATACTTTTTGAGAAAACTCAAATTAATAGGAGGCATTATTCTCTCTCTATATATAGTGATCAATAAATATTCACCATTGTAGTAAAAATTGTGGATATAAAAGGGAATTCCAATATAAGCTTCAACTTTAATGGGTTTCTTCTTACTATCATTAGAATTATTAATGCAAACATTAATTCACTGAAGTGGAATTAGTGAATTTGAACCTTTTTTTGATTGATCAAGCAACAATATTCTAATAAACATTGATATTATGCAATTTAAGCAAACAATTTTCATCAAGGGATTCTAACTCAACTAGTAGAACTCATGACAGATCATTCTACATCAATTGGACATAGATAGCTATATGTAGTGATAATAGATGGAATATTATTGGAAATAATTCCTATATTACATACAATAGGGAAGGGGTCTCTTGTATAAACATATAAATTATGGTCTGATATACCCACAACTCATTTTAGAGATTGTTAGTAAAACTCTTATTGTCTAGATCCACTATTTCTATAGAATTCTAGAGAGAAATTTATTGAATGCCTAAATCTATATATCCATAATTATATGATAACATAAAGTATGTTTGGATTAGATATGGTATTTGGTATTTATATTCTTTAAATCATAGGATCTTAATTTTTTTATTATCTATAATAATAGTACAAGGGATCAAAAATTAGTGAATGATATATGATTTCATGATTTCAATCATCGAATTGGTCTTGAAATCCTTCAATGGAATGAGATCATCTAATTTTGAAAAGAAATTTGTATCAATAATATTAAAATTAAACTACCACACTATTTTTTATTGGTAAGTAAAAATAACATAAATTCACCACATAGTGAAAGGCCAATAATACTTAATGGTGTGGAGTAACTTTGGAGGCTAATACATGAAGTTGGTATGGGACACCAATTAGTAAACTATAAGAAATCAATAATCATGGAGGGTATAAAGTAGTATAACCTAGAGATGTGGTGAGAGTGATTCATGTCGGACCTAGTATGCAATAACAATTCTCAAGGGGGATACTATTAGGTTTTATGTGAAAATAATTTTATCAGTTAAATATCATAGTTATGGAAGTTTAGTAACCAATAGAAACACTTAAGATAATCATGGTGGAGGTAATTCATAGAAACCATGGAAGTCTGGGTTTAGGTAGATAAAGTTATTTAACTAAATTCTTGGTAGGTGGATGAGTTAGTTCACTAGTTACAATCGTATTGGTTGAAAGAAAGTTTGATGGGGAGTATCGAGATGTTAGATTATCATATGCATGCTGAACTGCATGAGACCACCGATAGTTTAAATAGAGAATATAGATAGATTAGTTCAGTAGATAGATCATAGTGTATTCTGTGTGTGGAAATTATAAGGAGGATTATTCGATTCATGCATTGAGTATTCATTTATAGATCCATAGGATATGGTGAGGTGAACAGTAGGGGAAAATACTGGTATCCAAAAAAAAGTATGAAGTATTAGTGAAAAAAGTGGAGGAGTTCATAACTTGAATAAAGTCACTAATGGTAGGGCATTAAAGCTTTAATCACAAAGTAAATGTTCATCAATTCATATATATAGAGTAGGATATGTAATTCACAATTTACTGAGAGTCAATGGTCAGTACAATTTTTTTTACGGGTGATCATGAGTTGAACTATACAACTAAGGGATGTTCGCATCTATTATATAACAATGATGACTGAATGACTAGATAGGACCCTCTATAAGAAGGCCATTGGTCCACCTATGGAAAGTAATGAATTACTGATGGATGTGCTAATGGATCCTAACCTGAAAGTTGAGGTGACTTTAGGAGTGGACATAGACACTTCTAGGTTCTAGAGGTTGAAGTGATGAAGGTAGAAGATCGAATGAAGGATCACTGCATGATACACTGACCAACTGATAGTATTGATGAGACTTATTTTAATAGTATTTGTAGGTTTTTAGTATATTTTTTATCTTTTTAACTCATATATAATTCTGGTGAAATAAAATATATGGTTCTTTTTTTCTCCTATGCACATAAGATGAAAGTCAAAAGCATGTAATATTATGAGAATTATAGTTATGTTATTATACTTTCATGTTCCTATCATGTGCATATTCTATTTTGTATTTACAAATAAAAGGATCATTATGTGACCAGTTCTAGAGGAATCCACGGTGAGGGAAACTCAATGTGGTGGATGTGGTGTATGGAATTCCCATTTTTGGTCTTTTAAGTCATGGGGGATGATTCAATAAAAAGCTTCTCTTCTTTTTTATGGTAGATTTTTTTCCTATATATAAGAACCATATAGATGAACTACTGATAATTGGGAAATTGATCCTTGTTAGAAAACGTGATATAAAAGTAGGTTCTCATTTCTATTTATGATACCAATAATTGGTATTAGATATATATTATAGTGTTTGGTGATAGAGAATGGATGCATAGGCTTCTCCTAGTGTAGATTGTCAAGGAATCGTAAGAGTATTGGATGAAAGGATGTTTGGGTATCTACAATATTAAGAGGTATATTAGGTTTCCTATTATTTAGGATGATAAGAGCTTTCTTTTTAATATCATGAGATTTTTGTAAAGAAGACCATGTTCAATAGCATATAAAATACTCGACACCGAGCATAAATGAACAATGGAATACTATTATTTAAATGTGACCATTATAACCTAGCCATTAAATTGGTGGGTAGTAATAGGATAAACTATTTTCTGAAATATATATAAGTAAATTTTCTAATCAATAGAAATGTATTTTTTAATTCTTAGAAAATAATTAGTCAATTTTTAGTAAAGGAGTTTTATTTTTCAAAGATATGTTTTTTTCAAACATGGTTTTATTTATTTTTGTGATAAAATGATATAATTAATTTTTGGAACATTGAGAAATCATATTTTATAAAATAAATATTATTTTTTAAATTATCATATCAAATTTAAGTTATGGTGAAATTTGTAAATTTTTCTAATAAGTTTTATTTTTCACTGAATAATGAAAAATATTAATTTTCATTGAAAACTATTTTTATTATAATGTATTTAGAATATATAATAATATTTTGGATTAGTTTTAAAATTTAATTATTTCCATCTGATTTTAAATAATTCAATTTTGGGGTTTGAAATGAATTTTATACATGAATTTAGTATAAAACCAATTTATATTTAAAAAGGTAATTTTTTAGTAAAAACCATTTTTCATCGTTTTTTTTGAATTAATTTGGAATTAAATTCCACCACTTCTATATTTTGAATTATAAAAAAAGGATTCTAAATTTTTAATTAGGTGGTATTTTTTAAATATTTTCATTATATTTTTAGTCATTATTAATATTAACCATAATAATTTTTATTACCATAGTAAAGGGTAAATCTTGTAATTAAGAGTTAAAAATAATATGATAAGGATTATAAAATGACCCTTAAATTACCTTAATTATATTTGATGATTCAATTTATTCCATACTATTCCAATATTTGGTTACATGGTCTTTTTTCATTTGTATATGATTATAACCTTTATAATATTTTATTTAAATAAAAGTAAAAAATGTCACACTCTAGTTTTTAATAAGTATAATTTCTTTACATAAGGTTAACCAAAGGATATAATTGGCTATAAATATTATTTTCGAATATAA